>CM073762.1:10680763-12172729 GCA_037127475.1 Arma custos | reverse complement strand
GAGAGAGAGAGAGAGAGAGAGACAGAAATCCTGCCTTCCATGACCTTCCTTTTGTTCTCTCTCTTCCTCCATTCAACAAACGTGACCAATTTAACCACTTTAGCTGTCGGTTTTATATTGAAACACTTAACTCTCTACCATTGGCGTAACTAGAGTTGACTCATGGGGGGTTAACACCCACCAGTCAACCACTCCAACATATTACTCCCTTAAAAAAAGATGTCTCGTAATCTAGGTATAGTATATAATATATTATAATGATGTAGCTTCAAATTAAATAAATAGATTATAATTTTTTATGAATATATTTTTGGAAGGGCAATGAAGAAATAGCTTTTAAATACAAGTAACCCTATTTATTGGTTACAATAACTTACTATACTTAATTGCATAGGGAACTTTCTAGACCCATCCAGACTTTACTTCTAGAGTCTAAGAATTGTCTAACTGTTCTTCTCACATTTGCGATCTTATTGTTGCCGCTAGATGCCACTACTGCCGCTATAATAATATAATTAATTGCAAATAAACAGTATTAAGATTTAGTTTGCCATTTTAGTGTATCTTTTATTCATTAAAATAATTGCGTTTGCACTTTCTTTGTTGTATTTTTGGCATTATTGACTCTTCTTTCTGTAATCCCACAATAATAACTTTGAAAAAGTAAAATCCTTCAATTTTTTGTTCAATTTTTAACTTGTTACTTACAATTTTTTAAAAAAAATTCTTCTAGGCAATGGGTAGGTTATATCCCCAATAACCTCCCCTCGTTACGCCTATGCTTTCTACTATGACTCGGTCCCTCCTGGTGTTTCCAAGAAACCTCCTCAGCAATTTTATTTTCGCAGCTGTCACGCGGCTAGCTTGAGGATAACCCAGCTTTTACAGGCCTGCGAGCATCCGGGCTCCACCACCACAGCCAACCAATCTCTGCGATCTTGCGCTATTCTTCTCCATTCGTTTGCACCCAGCTGCTTTAGGTCTTCCTGTACATCATCCCGCCATCTTATTAGAGGACCTCCTCTACTTCATTAACCGCCCGGTTTCCCATAGAGTATTCTCCTGTGTCCGTCATTCTTTCCACAATCCATCTTTTTTGGGTCCTCTTTATCAATACCACAATGTAGGGTTCTGCAAACAGCTCATCATTCCTTCTTCTCATTACGTTTCTCTATCTGGAGATTTTCATCTATACATACAGTCAATTATTAAATTTAATAATAATCCATTTTTTCGATAATCATAATGATCCATTACACGCAAACACTGCAAAGAGCTAACTGCATCTCGAAATACATTAACAAGAGGCCGTAACGTGCAGTGGAAGGCACCCGACTACTGCATCCAAGTTCAATATTCACGAAGGTCAGCTTCCCCTATCCATCGATATGCTTAAGCGGATACGCTAGGACATTCCGTATTACATTACGCTTTACATAATAAATGCATTACATTACGTAAATGTTGCACAGAGTTAAATTTATTTACCATTATGAATTGGATTATGAATTTACCAGTCAAATATACTTAAAATATTTTAAGTTTGAAATTGTTTCAAAATATTCTAGAGAATTAGTTCAGTAATTTGAACAATCAAACCGAAAAACCGGATGTTCAGTTTGCAGAAAAAAAAAACAATGGAAATATTAAAGTCACATTTCTTAAATATTTTGAGCTCAAAATGCTAAGGAAAAATCATGCGATCTCAAGAAATAATTTGAGTCATGCAACTTGTTTGTTCATTTAACGCCACTTTATGCTGCTATGGCTAATCGGACGATGCTACAGTGGGAGCTCTAAATTTTGCCTATCCAGGTTTAATTAGGATATTGATTTTTAACGAGTACCTTACATCGTACAAGCCCGGGACACCCGTTTAACGTCTCTTCCGAAGGACGGCGTAACTAAGGATTTTTTACTCCCTTAAAACATCCTAGGGCCACCCGCCGGGCTACGAACCCGCGATCTTGGGTTTAGTAGTTTGTTACGCTAACCACTAGACCACAGGTGAGTCATGCAACTTGAAAATTCATTGAACTGTACAAAAAATCTATGCGTACCAATAATTGGTAAATGTAAACACACTACCACCCTACTACGCCATAGTTACGACTACAGAATTAATTTTAGTAGTCTTATTAAGTTTTTATGTGCTCATACAGGACTGAAAAGACAAGAAACTGCTCGACGTTTTCGCCTACTTCAACATTTACTGGACAGACGTTCTAAGCTCCCAATTAATTACAAAAGACTCATTTACGTGTCAGTTATCAGACCCGCGAACAAACGCGGCGGAGGACTTTGTTTTATAATATATATATATATATATATATATATATATATATATATATATATATATATAAATATTAGGTATTAAAAATCATGGAGATAAATCAATAACAAACAATCGTTTTTTTTCTTTGATGCTTTAAACTGTGAGAGGCAAAAATAAATGGCAGACCTACAATATTCGCTTATTTTATTCAGCATACATAACCACATTTCTTCCAATAATAAAAAACTTAATGATATATAATTTGAATACTCTATAAATTGAATACATAGCTGAAAGGAGTGAAGATTGGTTACTAGCAATTCTGAATGGCCCAACTCGAGAACCCTCGAAGAATTGTGTCAGAATCGGAGAATTAAAATCAATACAGAAGAATCCGAGTAAATCAGTTCACCGGACATCAAATTCTCATTCCTTGGCCAATCCTTCTATTTACTTTAATCCTTTAAGATCGTATTATTTATTGCAGCCAAAATTATTACTTTATCTAAAATCAACATAAAGCGATAATTTTTGAATTTCATTTAATCACATCAAATTACCTTCACCCTTCATCGTAAACCTACGAATTCCTAACCTAGGACTCCATTTGGACAAACGTCTCACTTGGAATCCTGATACAAGACTGAGGAGACTAGAAACTGCTCGACGTTTTCGCCTACTTCAGCATTTACTGGACAAACGCTCTAAGCTCCCAATTAATTACAAAAGACTCATTTACATGACAGTTATCAGACCTATTTGGAAATACGGAGTTGAGCTTTGAGGCTCTACTAAACCATCCAATTCATCTCGTATACAATCCTTACAATCCAAAATCCTTCGTAAAATCCTCAATGCTCCTTATTATGCCACAAACTCATCCATCATGATCTTAATATTCCATATGTTGCTGATTTGGCCCAAGCTAGATACCTATTCTTCCTGGACAAGCTCCATAAACACTTGAATCCGCTAGTCTCTCAACTTGCTTCTCATACTATTCCTGATAACCCTCCGAGGTGTCTGAAAAGAAGATGGCCTCGAGATCTTCTATTATAGACATTTATTGGAGTACTACCGATGGGTAGTTAAAAAAAATAGGAGTTACTTTTTCATATATTATTTTTTGTACAGTCCGAGACAGAAAGTTGGTACTTTAAAAAATGTATAGTTCTCATGAACACTGGTCTATCAATGGTAAGCTTATCAATAGACTCTTTATTAGTGCAAAAGATTATAATATAGAATCTACAATATTATAATTGTTTTATATCGGTGTGCTACATGGCCAATAACATTGGAGAATTTCAACAGATATTCCGAAGTAAGATATTGTGTTGAATAAAAAAAAAAATTCGTTGAAAAAAAGAATGAGGGAGAATATGGGAGAACACACAAAGCTGAATATATTTGAACTGGTAGCATCGCGAAAATCACTAAAAGAACTTGTAAAATTGATGGGCTTCATTATGAACGAAGTTCTAAAAAGATAAATAACGAAGATCTTACAGGTGAAAATCCCTGCGCGTAGTTGAGAGGATTGTCTAAGGTTATCTTACGGGTTTGGGTTTAGGAGGTAATCCATGGATAGAAGTTTGCTGGAGGTTGGAGGTAACATTATTGAACCTTCGATAAGCTTTTTATTATTGTTTTTAGATATTAATAATACATATATTATGTCGTCAAAACTTTTGTCCATGAAACAGTACAGTCTCTACCATGTACTGAACCCCAGACTCGTTCAGTAGTGGTTACAGGTCAGGTTATGTCGTCAAACATCCTATAATATAATTTATTTTATCTTTATATTATATATTTTTTTAAATATTTTATTTGCAAAGAGAAGACATGGCCAGGACCGGGATTCAAACCCGGGACCTTAACCTCTCCGTGGTGACGCCTTATCCATCTCGGCTATCCCGGCTTCGCTTCACGGCCATCCATATCAGCTCTTTTCAATTGATCCTACATCTTCGTGTGTTAAAGTAATGTTAAAGTAACATTCTCCCCCTTTATACATCGCAAAGTGCGAGAACACGGAGATGTAGGATCAATTGAAAAGAGGGGATATGGCTGGCCGTGAAGCGAAGCCGGGATAGCCATGATGGATAAGGCGTCACCACGGAGAGGTGAAGGTCCCGGGTTCGATTCCCGATCCTGACCATATCTTTTCTTTTCAAATAAAGTATTTAAAAAATTCTATAATATTTTTTTAAACAACCAATATTGAGTCCTAAAATAAAATCTATCATACTGGAAACAGTAAATTCCTTTGAAATACAAATACCTAATGAGTTGACTCCTTGTAACAGTCAAATTGAGAGATATTCTTTTTAAGAATTGTGAAATCATCAGCCTCTTCCTAAGTAAGAACCATTCAACGTAACGTTCCACCCTACATGCTAAGTATCCTGATGATCCCACACCATCGTATCTTTACTCTATTCATCCTGGATATAATTCTTGATCGTTATTGTTGCTGCTGTACCCTGATGGTACGTACCATACTCTTCAGGTGGTATGCTGGTCGTGTCGGTAAGCGTGGCCGGGCTGGTGACCCTGGCGGCGATGACACAGCCCTCACTGGCACCAGAAGCCAAGCACTCCCTCCTCCAGTATGTCACTGGCAAGTACCTCCACACTGGAAACACGACTGTCCGCTTCCACTGGCAAGATCCTCAGCAAGTTGGCCAAGCAACGTCCTTCACTATAATGGTAAGTAAAACAGATTTATATTTTGTAGATTGTTAATATACCTATAAAAATCTGGCGATATACAATAAAAATAGTAAGCATGAAGTTAAAAACTGGCAGAGCATATTGCTGAAAGAATGGGAAGGTAGGAAGGCATATTTGGTATAATTATCCCAGGAAGGAGTGGAGCAAGAAGAGTTACTGAGCTTTATTTAATTATTTACACTCTTTACAACAGCGGATCTTCCCTCCCGGGGCTCACACACCTGTTATTAACCGAGTGCCATTAAATGGAGAAAAACATGACAGTTGATATATCAAATCTATGTAGTGATAATCTCTGCATGAAATCCTTCCTCTTGAATAAAAAATGTAGTCTCTAATCTCAACGTAAACCTCTGTCCTTCAGCAGATCAATTCAATCTATCGTTGAAGTAATCCCTCACCAACGTTGAAGTCATGCCCTATAAATCGAGTACTCTTTAATGGGGAAAACCCTGGTAGTTGATAGTTATTACTTTTGGCACAACGAGACGATTTGTTCGTGGCCATGCTCAACTCACAGTTTCTTCTCATCAATCAAGAATTCCAACTTTATAGAAGCTGGATGAGCCCCATAATGGTCTGCAGATCTTACAGTGTCCATCCATGGGTAGTAGTAATAAAAGGAAAACATTTCGTAGAAAACGTATGGTAAATCCAAATCGAAAAAAATGTATGAAGTGTAAAAAGGTAATTTAAAATAGCATATCTAAACCGATTGCATTTTTTTCGATTTTGGGCTGTTTTCGTGAAAAAGAATGCTGTCCACATACACATATAAATAATGAAGTTGGCACTTTAACAACTTCGTAACACTTCATTACAAAAAACTTTGTTTATTTCTTCTGGTTTAGACCGTGTAGATAAATTTCTCGCCAACTTTTCTTTAACCATGCTGCTGACTTCCTCAGGGCTGAGATGAGAACTTCAGTTAGCTTCTCATCTCAGACCTGAGGAAGTCAGCAGCATGGTTGACGAAACGTTGGCGAGAAATTTATTTACACGGTCTAAACCAGAAGAAATAAACAAAGTCTTTAGTAATAATGGTCGTGGAAGCCTAAAAGAATATTTTCGTAACACTTGTTATTTTAAGAAATTACACACTAATAAAGTCACTCAATTCAACGATTAACCCTTCGAAGGCATGGTAATCCCTTTTTCTACTACAAAATCAATGATGTCTGATCGCTTTCGTGAAATGTTTGGGCCTATGGATATAACCAGTTACGAGGTTCTGTGTTGTTACTTATGATTTTTAAACCAACAAATACTGGACAAATATTTGTCTTTGTGATTAATTCCTTCGGCAGTTTGATTTAATCTACAGTTGAATTCCATCGATAGAATTAGGTTAGAGTTTATTGACACCCATAATACACCTATTTTATAATAGTAGATTCTTTTTTTACAACAGTTCTACCAACGAAACGGACAGCCGTACCCGATCTGCGACACAGATCGCCTCACTGTAGAAGTGAGCGAGTTCGAAGGTCACAGGAGAGTGGCTACACTGATCGAGCTCGGAGGAACTGAACCGAACTCTGCCAACACTGCTGTCGTCAAGTTCACAGTCAGGCAAGCTGGCCAATACAAGATATCCATCCTTATTGGGAACACTCCCATAAATGGTAGTCCGTTCTTCAAGACATTTCTGCCAGGTAATGACACTTTGAACTTGACAAACAATATAAAAATACATAAGACATAACCAGGCAACCAAAAAAGTCCTTGTGCATAAGTATAGCTTTATTTCAGTTTACATATTTTAAACATTGTTGCACACTACTCTTCAAAGTAAAGTCCATTATTTTAAACTACTTTCTGCCAGTAATTGGATTTTATGTTGGTACCACTCCTTCGCTTTTGAAGCAAAGACCTCTTCCATCCAACTTTCGCTCACTCACTGTCTGGTGGTACAGCTCCCGAAGGACCTAGGCATCCTCCAACAGCTTGCTCTATTCCACCCGATCCATGACTCTCCTCCTCCATCTACGCAATTCCATCCTACGGAGGTCCTCTTCCACTCCTTCCATTCATCTCAATCCTCCCGCGTTTTCTTTTTCTTCTTGATTCAATCCAGAACCAGCCAAGTCTTACAGATTGTTGTTTTAATCTTCTGGAAAATATTCCTGAACTTCAAGACTTTCCGCATAGAATATAAACATTTGTCTGCTGTAATCCTTGGCTTGAATGCCATGGTTAATTCATTTCTTAATATCATTCCTAAGCTTCTCATCTTCTGCTTGTATTTTGTTTTTGCCTTATTTACTCACAATGCCAAGCCATTTTGCCTCATCAAACTCCAGCTTGGCCCCACATCCAATTGTTCATCCTCATAATTATCAAAGATCACACCTGACCCAAGATATTGAGGCATAATCTGATGGTGCATTATCTGGGTAGTACGCATGAAAAGGCAATAAGTTTACTCCTAGCAGTTCGGCCATTTTCCATAGATTGAATAAGAACGATCTGCAGGAATCTTTGTCATGAGCAAAATAGCTAGGTTGCTTCTTACTAATATGTGATTTTAGAGCTCTCTTTATGAATACTGGCAAAATATGTTTATAGAACATATTTTTTTAATAAAAATGATTTTAAAACATGAGTGGAAAAATTTCTAACAAAAAGCTTAAGGTCTCCAAAAGCTTTCTGTTCTATTTTGTTTTTCTTTCTTTAGACTTAAGGCTTTGTGTTTGGAATATTCCTATTCTTTCTATTCTGTCTTAACAAGTATTTTATGTCTCTTGAGCTTCTGCTCTTTTATATTATAAATATTTTTTATTCTCATTTTTTGTATTATACTCTTTACAACTTTTATCTACCATATTCTCTTTATTATTCTATCTTTTTTATGAACCTTTTTATTCAGTTTGATTATTAGTTCATTGCATAAGTTATTTCAAAAATAGAACTTAGTCGTTGAAACTATAGTAATTATAACGCTATCAATATCTTTTGATTCTTTTCTATTTCAGGACCTCCGGATCCAATAAAAACCACTTTCGTCCGTCCATCGTCAACAGTTATTTGCACCGTGGGTATTGCTCATAGCCTCGCGATGGAGCCTAGAGATGAATTTAATAATCTCTGCCGGTTTCCGGAATCGGAAGACCCAACTAGTGGCTACTCTGTTTGTATCAAACAGGTATAGCACAATTATTTTCATCATTAATAATTTTTATTAATTACTATGAATAATGTTTTTAAAAAATTACATTCAAGATAAATAAAGTTAATAAAAAATATTGCACTAGTGTAGTGTTACATTTTCCGATAGAACTTATAAACTAGATATTTAATAAATATTATATTTTATTTGGAAATAAAATATTAAACTGGAATGTCACAATAAGGTCTATTCTGGGTCATCAACAAATATAGTTTTAATGACTATAGTTTAGTCATTTCCAAGAATTTTAAACCATCCTGTAAGAGAAACCGGAAGAAGGAACTTCTAAAAAATTGTTTGGAGATAAAAGGAGAACACAACTATAGGAGGAATTATCAATTTTCTAAAGTTTGAACAACTAACAACTATTTGCAAATAGATAGTGATAATATTTTAGCATGAAAAATATAATATTATGAGATATATTGTAAACTCATAAATTAAAAAAAATAAATAAAATATTAAGACCGTGGAAAAATTCCAACGGACCTTTCTACAAACAAAGAAGACTCTTGAGTTCAGTAGATGGTATAGATGTTGCTATTTCCTACCCAAGAGTTGTTCAAGGAGGGGATTTAGCCAAGATCACTCTCAACCACCAGATTTTTGCCCTTTTAAGGTTCAAAATTTATAAATAAGGATATGCAGATCCCTTAGGGTTCATCTATGGCTATTAAAAGATTAAATAATTAATCTACCACATCTGGATTCGAAGAAAGAAGAGAAAATATCCCGGATGTTCAGCGCAGCAGGTAGGTGCTTAACATACTGAGGTACCTGCTCTCTTGTATATATTTAAAAAAAACTGCACCATCTGTACTATATTTTTAAAATACATATTATTTTAGTACTTTTATGAATATGACAAATTAACTTCTTATCGGTGATATCTGTTTCACTCTAGATAGGTGAGCAAGTTGGCGATGCAACCGAATCGGCTTGGAGCTTGGAATACGACCACACGTCGGGAAGAATCATGTTAGGTTTAGTTATGGCAAAGGAAGGTTGCTATAAAGTGCAAATATCCTATGCTGGGAATACCCTTTGTAATGGCATGTTTGACTGCGTAGCTCTCAGCAGTAAGTATATATTTTTAGAACAATTTTATTTGTTCTTTTTACAATATTGAAAGATTATCAATTTTATATGGTCCATGTAATTATCATCAGGTTATCATTGATAAACTAAAGATTGCCAATATGTAGAGGTACTACATAATATAACTAAAAATTAAATTATTATAAACAATAAATTAAATTTAAGAATTTTGACGTTTAATGGTTCTTCTTTATTAACTACAAATATATTTTGATACTTATTATAAGCCCATGTTGATACCTATCTTCTTGTTTAAAACCAATAGAGTACAACACAAAGTATATATTAGATCATCATTATATTCTGTCCTCTTGAACCTTCTAAGCAGTGTGAGAAGGACTTCTGTTCAGCCTTCTCCAGCTCTGTCGGTCTTTCACTAACTCTGCTGTTCTATTCTACTGGAATCCCCTCTTTTCCAAATCCTTCCTCATGTCTTCCTAGGTTGTCCTCTTCCTCGTTTTCCCTCCACTTCGGTAGGACTCTCTAGCCATCCTGTGAGGTTCCATCCGGAGAAGGTGTCCAAGCTATCTCCGTCATTTTCTTCTATTATTACAATATAAGATATATAATAAAATTAAAAGATGAAATTCTGATGATTATTTTAAAAATATTTCAGCTACAGATGCAGCTGTAGTTCAGAAGAACGTTCGAAATCACAACACCTGGTACGAAGCAAGGCTTCTCAGTTTTCAAGGTGAAAAATTCCTCAAGCCTCGGAAAGTGTTAGTTTATATTTCACCGAAGCAGCTTACAATAAAGGAATTTGTTTTGAAGTTCATCCCAAAGAGATTGATTACTTTTCGTTTATGCCCATCGACAAAGGTACACACATTTCGAAATAACAATTTTATATTATTTTATTAATTGTATATTATTATTTCTATATTATCCTCTTTCCCACAGTTTCATTTCTTAAGTGAAAACAACCAAATTTCCTATCCATCTTTCATTATTGATGATGGCTGTCAACCAAAAGTTGAACTGATGTCACGAGAGAGAAACGTTATAGCTGCGACATTCACACATTTCCTTTTAAAAAATATTGGTGAGAAATTCGTACATTTTAATTTGGTTATTTTGAATGCTTTTTTTTGTTTAATTCTTAAATTCATAAAAATTATTGAAATGATTTTTCTTATGAATTAATAAAGCATACCAAGAGATAAATTCACCTTTCAATGAGTTGTATAGAGGTAATACTAGCTTGTTGTTTCAAAATTTGATAGGCACTAGAGGAGCTATCTTTGAAAGTTTAAAAAACATCTTTTAAACTATTACTTTTGGATTATTCATGATCAGTCCATTATAATATTTAATACATCTATGATAATATTTTTTTTTTATTAAAAATTCTTTATTTTGCATAGAATATCAAGAGTGAAACAATGGATTAAATAAAATTTTTTTATTAAACTGATTTTAAAACATCGTCGAATTGTAAATAATATAATATTACAATCAGAAATAAATAACAAAATAATTATCAATCAGTTTCTTCTACTTACTTTGTGTATTGAAAAATTTATGTTGGTATGCAATTGTAATAATTAAAAAAATCGTAAAGACTGATATAGAAATCAAGTAATATGCCATCCAAGTAAATCATATCACATAAAATCAGCCTGTGAATTTCAAAACTAGAGATAATAAAATCTACTATGTAATATGGAAATTCTCAAGTATTATTGAATATAATTTTAAATAGTGGAGGTAATAACCATATTTGTTTAGAAAAAAAAGTTGGGTTTTCAACAAATCATCTTATGTATATATCTTACTAATATTATAAATGTGAAAGTTTGTATGTTTGTCTCTCTTTCACGCAAAAACTACGGAACGCATTTGGATGAACTTGACAGTAATATAGGCTATACATCAGAATAACATATAGGCTATAGCAAGCACAGATTTATGGGGGGGCATGAGGGCACGCACCCCCCCAGACAGTTTTTAGGTGCTGTGGAGAATCCATTATAGTACATAATTAAAGGCAAATCACATGATAATAGTTGTTAAAATAACAGAAAGTGAAATGAGTGAAACTATTGTTTTGATACCCTACTAATATTATAAATGCGAATGTTTGTATGCCTTCTCTCTTTCACGCAAAAACTACTAAACGGATTTGGATGAATCTTTACAGTAATATAGGCTGTACATCAGAATAACACATAGGCTACAGCAAGGTCAGATTTAGGAGGGGGGGCCTGTAGGCACGTAGCCTCCTAGACAGTTTTTTAGGTACTTTGGAGAATCCATTATAGTACATAATTAAAGGCAAATCAGGGACTTAGCATCTTGAAATTTGCAGATAGGTTCTTTGTATAATTTAAGAAAGAAATTTGCATAATTCCATCCCCAAGGATTTCCCCTTAATATAATAGAGGTTCAAAGATTGTATGGAATCCGTCAGTTTTGAAGTAAGACATCTGAAATTTTTGATGTACGAGTAACTTACAGTTAAAAAATTATTAAATTATTTATGTAAAATGATCTGCCACGAAACTTTATGTGGCAGACCAAATTCCACACGAGCGAAGTCGCGGGCAAAAGCTAGTACAACATAAAAATCCTTAGATATTTTGTCATTTTCTGTTGAAGAAATATATAAATTATGTATTTTAGGAGGCTCAGAAACATTCAAAGATAAACAAGAGTTTTTTTATCATGAAGTTAGAAGATTTCATCACAAGCATTTTCATGAAAAACTTTCGATGAAAGTAAACAGAGAAAAATTACTCGAATCAGTAAGTTTTATTATTTTTTAAATTTCTTTATCTGACTCCAACTGTTTAGTTTGTTGCAATATCTTGCTATTTTGTTTTAGTCTATTAAAGCAACAAAAGGATTTTCTGTGAGTGATTGGTGTCGGAACTTTGAAATAACATTCCAAGGAGAACAAGGTAAATAGAGCTACTAAAAAAAAAAGAAGAAAATCGTTAATATTTTTACAAAATTAACAAAGTTTCTTAAAAAACTATGTAGGTGTCGATTGGGGCGGTCTTAGAAGAGAATGGTTTCAGCTAATATGTGCTGCTTTGTTCGATTCTAAAAACTTGTTATTTAAAGGATTTTCTGATAACCAACAGGTACTATGATAATTATTTTTATTTTTTAAATATTTTTCTGTTAAAGATATTCAAATAAAAGGAATGTGTACTAAGAAATTTTAAATAATTCATGAAAAAGAGCAAATTGAAGTCTATTCTTCTTCTAACACTTTCTGTTTAAATACTACTAATACTATTTAATTATGTGTTTGTATTTAACTTTTCGAAGATACAAAAATTATGTAAAGAGAGTATAAAAGCTTTTATATGGTATTCACCAAACAGGATAGTTGATTGTCAAAAATAGTTCTCTGAAATTTTCAGTACATAATCATCTGCATGTTCGTTACCAGATGTTCCAATTGGTGTACAAGTTTCATGGAACAATATATTTTATTCATTCATGATAACTTAAATTCATAAGTTAAAGTTAATAATTAATAATAAGCTAAATGCATGATAAGTTAAAGTGGAAAATGGTTGGCTGGATAATTCTAATGATGGATTGAATTAGTCAATGACAACACAAAATATGTTATGCATTCAACTGATTAATTCAATCCATCATTAACTTATAAGTATTTTTTTCACACAAAATGTAGCTTTTGAAAAACAATATAAATATTAATTAACAAAAAAAAAAATTTGTGCTATCAGTCCTATCAACTTTAATCTTTAATCAAAGCATACTTATCATTTTGAAAAATTCTTGATTATTGCGGACCAGAATAATTAATAAATTATCTTTTTAAATTATTTTTTATAGATATTGTAAATTTATATTAACATGTATTTATATAAATAGTCTAGCTTTATAGTTCTTTGCCTATTTATCCAACTTTTATATTTTTATAAATATGTAATAATTTAGGATTATCAAATTTTCTAATATACCAAATTAACAAAATTTAGCTGTCTTCTCTTTATGACTACCATTACTTCTTAAGAATTGGTTAAATACTTTACTTTCTACTTGAAATTGCTTTGCTAACAAAAATTTATTTATTTGTACCATACAAAAATGAATCTAGTTTTAAGAAAATTGAATCCTAGTGTATAAAAAAAAACCCGATTAAAAAAAAAATGCCAGTAATTTATAATTTTGAACTGGTCAGAAAACCACTTGATCAGAATTTTAATAGAAAACAAAAAACATACGAATAAAAAATATGAAAATTTTCAGGCCTTGGTTCACCCAAACCAGAAACGGCCACCACAATTAAAATTGAAATATTATGAATTCGCCGGAAGAGTCGTTGGAAAATGTTTGTACGAATCAGCTTTGGGCGGTGGTTACAGGCAGCTTGTACGAGCTAGGTTTACTCGATCATTCTTGGCTCAGCTTATTGGGTTGAGGGTACATTATAAGGTATGTGTTATATAATTTATTAATGTAATAAATTATGTCAATACTGATTATATTATATTTAAGATTATAAATATATTCTTAGTGGGCAATCAAAACAATTTCATTTGGGGAAGTGATTAACTCTGGTACTACATCGTGTTTTCGACCTACTCTATCGATACAGTGAGGTGGATTCCAACTACTAAAAGATTTGAATTATCAATTTTTATCGTGTTTGTTATTTTTATATGATATTTTAGAATTAAAGAATTGAGGAAAACAGATAGAACCAATTAATAAGTTTAATATACTATGGGAAAATTGAACAAGAAGAATTTTTTTTTTTTTCAAAACTCTATTTAAATGGCTAGTAACATTTTTGACATTCTTTGACCATCATGAAATCACTATTACTATTAATATACAGAAACCAGAAAGACCTCACTAAAAAAAAACGAAAAAGACTTTCTTCAAAATAAAGACCTGAGTCTTTTCTATGATACTATCAACATTGATAAAATTTTCTTGAACTGAGCTCATTACAGAATGCTCACTCGGCCTGGATGCATGTTAGTTTTGTCTTTCTGTATTTTCCTCTGCCTCAAATGACACACCTCACATGTTTTCCAAGTAATGTAGTAGATTTTTATAAACAGCAGGTTGGTTATCAGCCGAAAAGTTCACAGAATACTGAGAATATCGAATTTTACACATATTTGCTCGTCCTTGTGCAAATGGTTTCGCAAGATCCATCTCAAATCCAAAATAAAGTCTTTTCTCGGCTTGTTTGCTGAAAAAACATTATTTGTCAATTTTTTTGGGTCTTGTATCAGCTAATAAAGCATGTTTTGGGATCTCAAAGCTCCTGAGAAGTAAGCTCCTTAGCCTAAAGTCCAAGCTGTTGATATATAGAAACATCATTAGGCCAGTAGCGGCATATACTGGTGAAACCCTCACACTGAATAAATCCAGGGTGGAAAAGATGAATAGATTCGAAAGGAGAGTTCTACGGCAAATATTCGGCCCGAGAAAACGACCAACTCAGGACCAGAAGGAAGCTGAGTCAGGATCAGAGGAAGGAACAAGGAGCTGAGTGAGTTATATGGAGACCTACCGATATCAAGCTTCATAAGGATTCAACGCATTAAGTGGCTGGACCACGTATTTAGGATGGAGGAAGAAAGGACAGCTAAAAAGCTGTGTACAGGAAATCTGGATGGAGTAAGACTTCGAGGAAGGCCCAAAGCTGTCGCGCCAATAATGCAATGTAATTTGAGGGGACTTCTTCTTTTCAATCCTGGGTTAATTGGGATATAATTTAATATTTTTAATGTATATATATTTTTATGAAAGTGTTTAATTGATTTTAAAAACTTAAAACTGCCCATCATATATTTTAATTTTATCACACATGTTTTAATTTTATTAAGAAACTATAATTTTTTTCTAGTACTTTGAGCAGGACGATCCTGATTTATATCTTACGAAGGTGAAGTACATTCTAGAACATGATGTAGAAGATATGGATCTGTTCTTCGTTGAAGAGGAGTATGATCAGACAGGACAACTAAACAGGGTATGGAACTAATATTGTTATGAGTTGTTATTTTTTGAAAATATGTTAAAGGGTTTATGATACATCATTATCCTTTGTAAGGTTTTTTTCATTTTATACTTGTATTTTATAAATATTTCTAATTATTTATTTTTTTATAATTTATTTAATTGTTATATGATTATAATTTGAAAAGAAAAGATATGGCCAGGACCGGGACTCGAAACGTGCTGGCCGAGAAACTTGCCAGGGTGGCAGAGATGGTTGAGGCGTCACTACGGAAAGGTGAAATACCCGGGTTCGAGTCCCGGTCCTGGCCATATCTTTTCTTTTCAATTAAAATATTTAAAAAAATTATATCATATAATAATTAAATAAATTATAATAATATTAGTGACTTAAAGTCAACAAGATCCAAAAATAAAGTTACAACAACAACAAAATTTACATTCTCCCCGTGTATACATCGCAAATTGCGAGAACACTGAGATATAGGATCAGTGAAAAGAATTGATAGGGCTGGTCGATAAACGTGCCAGGGTGGCTGAGATTGTTGAGGCGTCACCACGGTGAGGTGAAATACCGGGGTT
Source organism: Arma custos (assembly GCA_037127475.1). NCBI lineage: Eukaryota > Metazoa > Arthropoda > Insecta > Hemiptera > Pentatomidae > Arma > Arma custos. Next base: position 12,156,905 of record CM073762.1, on the reverse strand, counting down.
CGAGTCCCGGTCCTGGCCATATCTTTTCTTTTCAAATAAAATATTTATTTTTTTGTTTAGAATGTAGCATTAAAATAACAGGATTAATCTGTGTAGATTACAATATTATTAGATCAATAAAAGGTTCCGATATGCAAGATACAAAAGTACTTGTAAGTAGATAGAAAAATAAACACCAATAACATTATGTACATACACAGTAAGATTTGTTACAGTTGAAAAAAAAAGTTATAATATCAGTTTGGTTCAATTTTGACTTCCCCTTCATTGCAGCTAAGTGTCTTATTTATTCAAGCATAGCTTTATTAACGAATAGTAAAAGGAAATAAAATTTTAAAGAAAACTTTCAAACTTATTTTCTAAGAAAGGCAATGTTAATCTCTACTTGTATCTTTTCCATGAAGCCAATTCGAATAATAGATAGCATAAAACTGTAGCTGTTCTACAACTAAATATTTAGAAAGCCATTTAAACATTTTATATTTATTTTAATTATGGGGTTTCCACTGTAGTTTTCAATTTTCCATCCATCCAGGGCTTCTAATCTCACAATCTTCCAATCACCGTTCTCCCGCTGCAGTCCATTAGCATTATTAATATTAAAAAATATAAATCTATAAATATAAGCTACTTCCTTAGTTAAATATTGGTGTTATAATATAGGTGATAATTTATTTTTCAGCTTGTGGAGTTGGTACCGAACGGAAGCAAGATACGAGTCCATAATACATCAAAACACCAATATCTTGATGCTCTAGCTCAATATAGGCTTGCAACAAGTTTAAAAGATGAAATAGAAGCTTTCTTACGAGGTCTTAACGACTTAATACCAGACAATCTTCTCAGTATATTTGATGAAAATGAGTTGGAGGTAAGTAAGTTTTATTTTACACATTAAGTTTTATTTACACAATATCAATTCAACAGTTAATTTTCCAGCATGGCTATACATTTGAGTAACTATGTTGTCAATAAATTGTTCGAGAACTAAACTATACAATTTCTCACTAAAATTAAAATTATTTACAGCTGTTGATGTGCGGCATGGGAGAATACAGCGTCACAGATTTCAGATCTCACCACATTATAAATGGCTCTTCTCCCGAATTTTCTCGAATCCTAGAATGGTTCTGGGCCGCCGTATGCAATTTCACTCATGAAGAAATGGCACGGTTGCTTCAGTTCACGACTGGAAGCTCGCAACTACCTCCCGGGGGGTTCAAAGAGCTGAGTCCTAGGTTTCAACTTACTCCAGCACCGACATTTGGAAACTTACCTACAGCACATACTTGGTGAGTTTTACCAACATGTAGTGACAGAACTTTCTTTTGCTCTTTGATTTTTTTTATTATTTTTTTAATTGTTCAGAAACAGTTACATGGTCTTGCTACTTTTATCTATTTATCAGGTTTAGCAATTTCCTCACATCTCGATCCACAATACACCTTTCCTAAAATATCTCCTGTCCATACAATCCCCCTTTGTCAGACCTCTATTAATAACCTATCTCAATAGTGAAAATCTAGAAAAAGTACAAAATAAGGATGTTACACTACTGACAGAAAAATAAGTCAGGTTCTGCATGATGATCTGCAAAAGATAACTTGGGTCTAAAGACGCCAGGAATCTACACCATTCCGTGTTCCTGTCGGAGGACTAATATGTACAACCATTCTGTTGCGTTTGACAAAATTAGAATGGTTAAAAAGTGTAATAAAACAACAGAAAGAAATTAGAAGTGATCAAAATAGTAAAGCACCCTGAAAATTTCAACAGAGAAAATGGCTATAAATTAAGCAAATTTGGGCTCCCAAACATACCAGTGGCCAAGAAGAAACCAAAAAACCTGAAAGAAAAGACAAAGCAATTAGAAGTCAGACAGTCAAGACCCAACCAATCAGAAACCACAGAGTTGGTCAGACAGTCAAGACCCAACCAATCAGAAACCACACAGTTGCCCCTGGATCCAGAAGCTATAAATACGAAAGTAGAGAAGAACATTTTCAGTCTCAGTTTAAATCAAGTTAAGTTAATTAGTCAGTGAAATATCGGCAAAGAACTTGACTACACGGTCAAGTTCAGGAAAAATAAGTGATGAGTGATGAATGGATTAAAAAGTATTTAAGTACTCGAAGGGACCATTGTGTCTCACCCATTATCATGAAATGCCGATTCGACAGCAATCTTCTGATGTGGTGTAGAATCTACGCCACTATGATGAAAACTACTATGATGAAAACAAGTCTTGTGATTGCCTATATTATAATTCTTATAAATATTATATTTTATTGAACTCTAAATAGCTTTATAATTTACAGTCACCTGTGGTCTAGTGGTTAGCGTAACAAACTACTAATCGCAAGATTGCGGGTTTGTAGCCCGGCAGGTGGCCCTAGGATTTTTTTAAGGGAAAAAAAATCCTTATTTACGCCGTCCTTCGGAAGGGACGTTTAATGGGGGTCCCGAGCCTGTACGATGTCAGGTACTCGTTAAAGATCCCTATCCTAACTAAACCTGGATAGGCAAAATTTAGAGCTCCCACTGTAGCATCGTCCGATTAGCCATAGCAGCATAAAGTGACGTTAAATGAACAAGCAACAAGCTTTATAATTTATTATTTTTATTAACTGTTATTATTTTTAAATATTTTTGTTTTGAAGAGAAAAGATTTGGCTTGGCCGGGATTCGAACTTGGTTCATCTACATCTCAGTTGTAGTGCTCTAAGCCGGCCAGGGCAAATCTTTTCTCTTCAAAACAAAAATATTTCTAAATAGCTTCATTTGCAGTGCTGGGATGTTATGGAAGTAAGTGTAATGAAAAATTCCTGTTTCCTCCAAGGACAGATGGACTCGAGATGTTTACGACTTTATCTATCTTGTAAATTATCCCTTCTTAAAACTTATTGCATCATAATTTATAAAATAAAGATGTTTATAAATATAAACTCAATCTCTAGCACCTTCTTAGTTATCTTAAATAAATTTAATAATATTGAGCTGCTTTATGATATTTAAATAATAACATTTTTAAAATTATTATAAATTTATCAGTAAATAAACTGTTATTGTCAAATTATTTATTCGTTTTTTTAATTATAATTATAATAAATATTAATTTTGTGAATCAAATTTATTAATAGTCATGTGAGCTGTTATTTTCTAAAGAGGAATAAGTCCATTTGGATAAAATAAAATTGTTTATTCTTTTAAATTATCATTGTTTCATGAAAAAAATTTAAAAGGCTTATGGGGTTTAAAACCTCACTCTTTGCTGAATGGTTGGTGATAAAAACATTTGCCCGTTTGTCCATATTTTTAAAGTAATATAAATGGAAACCTTTAAATATATGAAATATATATGCATATGAAAAAATGGACTTATATTTTCAAAAATAATAGCTCATACGTTTCTTAAGTTCTCTATTAAAGAATTTTTTAATTAATACTAGTTTGTTCATACAAAATATTTCCTCTTTAGAAATTTTTTTTATAATACAGTTTTGATTCTTTTTATTTTTACATTAGTGAAAACTACCTATGGTTCTTTACTGTATATATCTAAGCATGATTGTACAGTTCATTTTGTCGTATTATAATGAATTTCCTCATGTTCCCAAATCAGAATAGAACAGTTTAAAGCAAATACATGAAAAGCTAAAATAATCCTTTGAAAAAAAATTAAAACAAAAGAGGGCTGCTATCAGTTGGGTACTATATTATACTATATTAAGGTATTATATGAATTAATTAAGGTGTTATAAAAAAATGACATACATTACAAACAAGTTTATAATTTTAGTCCCATGCCCTTTAAAATCCTCCTCTCTTCGGAATATTCCATATCTTCCAAACCACAGGTCTAACCAATCTACCAAAAATAGTCCTGCAATATTAAACTACTCTGGACCCGACAAGTTTATATCTGCTATTGCATAAAAGACAAAAATAGTTTTGAATAAATAATTGATTAAAACTTAAAAAAAAATTATATAATTAAATTTCTAATTTTATTCTTATTTTTCAGCTTCAACCAACTTTGTTTACCAGATTACGACAGCTACGAACAGTTCGAGCGAGCCCTCCTACTGGCTATAAATGAAGGAACGGAAGGATTCGGAATGATCTGATGGGTTTTTCCTTCTGTGATATTATTGTTTTGCTAATATAATTTTATTTTTCTTATTGATACATAAGTAAATAAAAAACAAACAAAAAAATCACATGCTTGCTATGCTCATCTATATTTTTTATTATAAAACCAATTTTTAGCCAAATGGTGGTTTTTGTAAAATGTTTTTGAATATTTTTCACCTTTGGCTTATTTATAATACATGGTCAACTAAAATGATAAAAATTGATTAAATATGGAAATGAGATAGATAAAATTTTATATTTATTATGTAATTTTAAGATTTATTCGTTTGACATATTCTTTTTCAACAATTTTTCTAACTTATAGCACAATCATCCACAACAGTGATTTCCTTTGATGTTTAATGTTCCTTTAATGGGTGTGATCCATTTTACTTTTGTCCTATGTTTCAGATAGCTTTAAGTAACATATATTTAATTAGTTAAAGATAATAAAAAAACTTCCATGAAACGGTCATCTGGTCGTCAACAGCTGTTCCTGTCAAAATTTCAAGCTCGAGCAATACTATGAAAACATCTGTTCTAATAGAAAAACAAACTAACAGCCTTAAGATTCAATTACATTGAGTGTGGTAACAAGCTTCTAGTTGGTGAATTTTATATCAAAATTGCCAACTAACTTAAAGTCAATTTTAATGTAAACCTGCTCGTTTATGGTAAGGGCAAAGTAAGGGCAATGTTATGTACATCATCATTATTGATTTAGCTAACTTGCTATGTCGGTAGGACACTTGTAAGCACCCTCAATGTAAATAATCTTTAATTAAAAATCATATAGTTTTTTCATAAGAATTTTTTTATAATATGCCTTGTATTAAAACTTCTTTTAAATTATATTAAATTTACTCATCATTCAACCAAAGAGCCTAAAGTCTCAAAACTAAAAACAGGAAAGAAAAATACCTGTAAATATTTCGTCCACACAGGCATCTATGGGACCGAAAGAGAATAATAGCAAAGGAAAGAATATAAAATGTCACATATCAACCTCAAAATGCAGGAAGACACCAACCACAAGAAACATCCCACCCCCTCAAAGACCCAAATGCAACAACTGAATCAAAAGGAATGTTAAAAGACAACAGCTGGAAAATGTTAAATCAAAACAGCTGATAAAAAATAAAAGGAAATACAAAATACTAACACTAAAATTAAAAAACGACAAAGGCAAAAAACAAACAAAAATCAGAAGGCATGAAACAAAAAAAAAATATAAATATATATATATATATATATATATATATATATATATATATATATATATATGTAAAATGAAATAAATAATAAATAAAAACAAGAGAAGAATGACATTATCAAGAACCCAGTGGATATACAGCTAGCCCACAAAATATATTAATACAGAAGACCACAATCTCAAAAGAGATAAAAAATTTCTTTTTGTGTCATGAAAATGATTGAATTGACAAAATATCAATAGGTAGTTTTTCTTTCTTGGTTTTATTTTAGAGAATTTTAGAGGCTTTTTATTTGGAATTTTTCCATTAATGTCTCAACTAAATTATTTATTTACATTTACATAATATATTTGTGTAAATAATAATTTTCACATTGTTCTAAAGTAAATTATGTAAAATTTTAAAATTAGGTTTGTGCTCATATTTTCTTCTGATTAATATAAGAAGTGATTGAAATTTTATAAAGATAGTTGTTTAATTTTTATTATTTAACTTTTGTTAGAATCAAGTTCAGTCCATAATCAAACAACCAGTCTTAAATGTATAATAATGTTTCTTTAGTTAAGGTAACAAAGGTTAAATCATTAATTAAAGAAAAAAATATTAATTTTTATTATTAATAGCAAAGATTTAATTCGGTAATTGATTTATTTGGTAATTATTTCGTAGGTAGTCGCTTCGAAGTTTTAACCTTTCATTTGTTTCCCTTTTTATATTTTCTAGTAATACAAGTTATGGAAAAAAATAATGTAATTATAAGAAATAATAATAATAATAATAATGCCTTTATTTATTCTGGGCCGAGTCCCTATAGAATAACAATACAGGCATTGTAAGCTATTATGTCTTAGAGTGTAAAATAATTACATTTAATTAATTATTACAATTAATTTAATAAGTGAGAACGAATAAAAAAATGAACAAATAAAAAATGTGAATTACCTACAATAACAGTATTTTAAAATCATATTAGAAGAAAAGAAAGAAAAAAAATTAAAATAAGTTTACAATAATTATATAAGAGAAACAAATTTATGGTGACATATATATCAAATTTATGCCAAGAAAAAAAAAAAAGTGAAGAAAAATTAAACAATATTATCCGAGATTTACATTTCATCCCTGCTTGTCCTTTTTAATATCTACCAAAATGACATTAATAATACATATGTACGTGGTTTAAATTCCACACACTCAAATATATGAATACAAAATAACACACAAAAATGTACATCTAAAAACATCATTCATTCATCGAATAAAGAGAACATTAAGTCAAAACTGATCCCCTACTATTTTCGATTTTTTGGGAATTGTAGGGATACCTAATAGGTGCTGGAATATACGGGATTTGAAGGTTGGAAGATTATTGGAACGACGAATGGAAGAAGGTATAGAGTTCCAAAGGGAGGAGGATCGGATAAGGAAAGCTCTGTCAAAAGCAGCAGTTCGGTGGGATGCTGTATATAGGTCTGAGAGCCGAGAACGGGTGTTGCGGGAGAGGACTGTGGTTTTGAATTGAAGGAGATCGAAAATGTATGATGGCCGGCGGGATTGGATAACTTGGTAAAGGAAAGATAGCTAGGACGTACTTACGGCGGTAGGAAGGGTAGAGCCATGAAATGTGAATACTTTGGTAGTCATTTCATCTAGAACAAACATTTATCATCTATACTTCAAAATGTTAGTTGATACTTTTACTTCTGAAATGACTAACATACTTATTACCCATAATTACATTGCCTTTTCCAAACTAAAGCTCACGATAACTGGTATTTTTGGAAAATATTAAAAATGAAATGATTAAATAATTAAAACTTGTAACTCAACTAGAAGCGACAACCTGCGGAACAAATACCACTTATTTTATTTAAAATTTGGTTATATCTATTATTATACTTATATTTATGATTTATTTTTTAGTTTGTATAAATGTTTTGAAATTTTTTTTTTAACATATAAATGATAATATTTATGTACCTTTGTGATAAAGCAATCTCGGCTCATGGAGTTGTTTATAAAAAAAAAAATTAGTTGAATAAAATTCACAAAGTTTTTTTCACAAAGCCATAAATACCTAACAATAATGTTCCTTATCGTGTACAAAGTTTTAGGTGACTTTTAAGCAAGTTACCGATTTAGTGATAGCGAAGCATCAGCTTTAAATAACTTTATGCCTAATTAAATGTTGACAAAGGAAGCTTTTTTGCTCTTGTGTATATTTCGACTATAACCTTCTATTTAGGACTATATGCTATTCCACTTACAATAATAATAATAATAGTGATAATTAAGTTCGAAAACAAAAGTTCAATTATAAAAAAAAATAATAAAATTATATAGATGTAAGTTAATTCATCATAGATCGGTACTAGATTACTTTTAATCTAAAGTACTTAGAGGCCTTATTAATATTTCGTAGCGTAATCGAGGGCCAAGTATTCGAGCATGGTAAATATGACTTTGAAGTCATAGAAAAGTTTAGGTGTTTCGGTCCAAAAATTTAGCTAAAAGCGTTTGGGAGTAGCCGATAGGTAATTATTTAATGCCCAATCGTATAAGTACTCGTGCATATTTAATTAAATTTACTTAGTGCAAAAATATTCTAATTTTAATATATCTGCCACTAAAGACTGATTCATAGTCAATTTGAAGTTATTGATATCTCTTATAGAGAAGGCACCATTTTATTTATTTATATATTTTTTTCTTGTTTGATTTAAGAAAATTTTCAACGAAATAAAAAAATTTTAACTATCCTTTATTTCTGTGATATTGAATTCAAATAACTTCATCTATCTATAGACATAATCTAATACTTATAAATTTTAAATTCTATTATTTAAACATAATTTTGTATCATTGTTGCTTTGTATTCAAGAATGATTACATTAAATTTAACTAGGATAGTGCTGGAGAAGTTAAGTCATTTGTTAATATTTTTCTTGCAAATATTTTTGAATTAATTGAATAGTAGATAATATACCCATATCATAAAAAAATCCTGCTTCTAATAAAAAAAATTGTTTATTGATATAATAATTGTTAATTGATATAAACGCTTTGAAATTTAAAAAAGTGTGTAAGATCTTCATTGGATTACTATTATAATTCCATATCAATATTATTATTGTCCGTTTTAACGCGCATTAGCTGGTTCAAAACTTAGACAAGCCCGTCCGGGTGCAGTTGTTAGCATCTTCTAATATTTAGAAATTTTCTTATAATCCTGACTGTATCCAAGAGAATTGCTTGTTGAAATTCCCTTAGAACATCAAGCAGAGGTTCTAGACTCTCAGCGCCCTTCACTGTGGATTTGTGGATATTATTGGTGTTACCATTATATTTTCCTTATAGTAGTGTTCTTTCAGTTCAGCCGCTAGTTCCTAATATTTTTGTATTTTGTAGTTTTTCTCGAATAATTGAGTTGATGGTAATATTATGTCTTACTACAGATGATTACTCTAAAAAAAGATAAGATGGAATAAGAGCTTGTACAGGATTGATAATGTTTAATATAGACCAGTAATGTTAAAATTCTATTAATCATTATCATATTATCATGATGAAGTAATATGATAAATGGAAAATTCTTTTTCTAAAAATATTGAGAAATTCTTAGGTGGAAGAAATAGTCCGTGGAGATGGACTTCTGGAGACGCTGTTGTGCTATTTCCAGAATTCAGCACGTCCCTAATAGAACAATTAGGCAATTTTTGGATCAGGAAACAACGATCCTCTTCGCAATAGAAACAAGAAGATTGAAATGGTATGGCCACTTAAAAAGAATGGCAGAGGACCAATGGCCAAAAAAAATCTTCGAATATTGCCCTGTGGAAAGGAGGAAAAGAGGACGACCCAAAAAAAGATGGTTGCAGGATGTGGAGGAGAGCATGGCAGCAAGTGGTATTAGAGAAGGAGACTGGCTGGAACGACATCTATGGCGCGGCCTTTTAGATACAAAAAACAACTAAGTTGTACACAATTGTTTAATAAAATTCAGATCCTGTGCATACAATTATTCTGTCTCATATTTTATTTTTAAAACAGAAAGGGAAGAAATAAATGGCTCGAGAAAAAGTAATGGTACCTCATTCAATCAATAAGATAGAAACAGGAAATTTCATTTTCACTCTTTGTCACCACTTTATTGACAAAATTTACTATTTAGATGATCGATAATACTGACAGTATACGTATTTTGGGCCAATAGTGATCAGTCTTTTTTAAGATGTATTTTTTTCTAAATATTATTCCATAACAGTCAGAAAATTAACATTTTTCTATGTTTATTTTTCAGTGTTAGTTACTTTCATATTATTAGGCTAATGTTCGCTTGATTTTTTTAAATTATTCGATCCTAATATAAACTACTTGAAGTAAAAATTAAAACAATGTGGGTAGGTTTTTTTTTTAATAGAATTTGGATATTATAACAAATTTAAATATAATGCAAATGAATTACTCCTGTTTACACAATCTTAAAACTTTTTAAAAATTTTTACTACTTTATCTATCTTCTAAATTATCCCTTCTTAAAACTTATTGCATCATAATTTATAAAATAAAGATGTTTATAAATATAAACTCAATCTCTAGCACCTTCTTAGTTATCCTAAATAAATTTAATAATATTGAGCTGCTTTATGATATTTAAATAATAACATTTTTAAAATTATTATAAATTTTTCAGTAAATAAAGTGTTATTGTCGAATCATTTATTTGTTTTTTTAATTATAATTATAATAAATTTTAATTTTGTGAATCAAATTTATTAATAGTCATGTGAGCTGTTATGTTCGAAAGAGGAATAGGTCTACTTGGATAAAATAAAATTGTTTATTCTTTTAAATTATTATTATTTCATAAAAAAAATTTAAAAGGCTTATGGGGTTTAAAACCTCAATCTTTGCTGAATGGTTAGTGATAAAAACATTTGCCCGTTCGTCCGTATTTTTAAAGTAATTCAAATGAAAACCTTTAAATATATAAAATATATATATGCATATGAAAAAATGGACTTATATTTTCAAAAATAACAGTTCATACGTTTCATAAATTCTCTATTAAAGAATTTTTTAATTAATACTAGTTTGTACCTACAAAATATTTCCTCTTCAGAAATTTTTTTTTATGATACAGTTTTGATTCTTTTTATTTTTACTGTACATTAGTGAAAATTACCTATGGTTCTTTACTATATATATCTAAATATGACTGTACAATTCATTTTGTCTTATTATAATGAATTTCCTCATGTTCCCAAATCAGAATAGAACAATTTAAAGCAAATACATGAAAAGCTAAAATAATCCTTTGAAAAAAAAATTAAAACAAAAGAGGGCTGCTATCAGTTGGGTACTATATTACACTATATTAAGGTACTATATGAATTAATTAAGGTGTTATAAAAAAATTCAAAAGTTAATTGCATTTTTTATTATAATTATAATTATATATATATATATATATATATATATATATATATATATATATATATATATATATATATATATATCATTTCTTAGCTGTCTTACCAGCCCACATTCTCTTCATGTTTTCTCTCATCTCTTTCCTTTGATCACCTGTCCATATTTTCCCTCTTTCCTATTATTTTCTGAATTTTTCTCTATCCTGGTATTCTTATTCTGTTAAACAGTCTTGACATTTTCTCTTTCATCTGACTGGGTTATTTGTCGAGTATCAGTTAACCGGTATATTATTTTGTTTTTTTTAAATTTTAGTTTCCCAGGTATTACTACTAACTGTTTTATATAAAATATAATTTTTTTTGTTTTACAAAAGTACATAACAATGAATGTAGCATATTTTGGTAGGCAAAACTCAGCATGCAAAGTAAATGTTAAGAAAAAATAAGCCAAAACTTGTATTTTTGTTGCTTATCTGATTTAGGAACCTGAGGGCTCAATTATTAATTAATCTAGAGAGGAAAATAGTTGACTGGATGATATAATAAGAATGGAGATAGTTGGGGGGTGCAGTAAAAAAAACATCTAATAAGACAAGAATTATTTTTTATTTGTGCCGACGTTTCGACCTACTTTGTAGGTCATCTTCAGGGCTATGAGAGAAAAAACAAACAAAACAAAAAACTATAAAAAAACATTACAATACCAAAAATATAATAATATATAGAGTGGTAGAAAAGTAAAAATTGTGACTGATATATAATTAAGGATAAAGAATATAAAATTACAGAAGGGTGATAATTTAAACATAATACAAAGCGAAAGAAAAATGAGAAGGTAAACGGAAAGATACAAAATGAAAAAAGTATAATTTATAAAAAAGTGAGATATAAAGTTATAACTTTATTATATCTCACCTTTTTATATTTTATACTATTTTTTAAATATTTAATACTTTTTTCATTTTGTATCTTTCCGTTTACCTTCTCATTTTTCTGTCTCTTTTAATTATGTTTACATTATCACCCTTCTGTACATTTATTCTGTAATTTTATATTCTTTATACTTAATTATATATCTGTCACAATTTTTACTTTTGATCACTCTATATGCTATTATATTCATGATACTGTAATGTTTTTTTATAGTTTTTTGTTTTGTTTGTTTTTTCTCTCATAGCCCTGAAGATGGACCAACAAAGTAGGTTGAAACGTCGGCACAAATAAAAAATAAGTTTTGACTTATTTGGTGTTTTTTTTACTGCACCTCCCCCAACTATCTCCATCCTCTATTAATTAATCATATGTTGAAAAAATTAATAAAATTTGTCAAGGATATTATCAATCTTATTTTGCCTCAACAACGAATTGCTAAATATCTAAAATACATATCAGTTTTAATTAATTATTATGTTCTTAATAAATATATGTATTATATATTTGTTTTATTTATAATTTTTTCTGTATTTTATATTGATAAACTGTAAAATGTTGATAATTTCTTAATCTTTAAAAGTATCTGTAGATGACTGAATTTCGAAAGTAAATGCCAATGGTCCTTAAACAAGCATAAGAGGTCCGTTTAATTCAGCGTAATTAACAGTATTAATTAAATATTTCTAAATAAAAAATAGAAGCATGCTTGGCTTAATGTTAAAAGGATTAAGAACCATTAGTACAATTTTATAAATAAAGAAAGCAGTGATTATGACAACATATATTTCAGTTCTTCTAATTATTGATGTTTATTTAATTACTAATAAATTATTTATTTTTAAGTAGGAAGTGTATGTTATAGTTAGCGACAATTGCATAATCGCATCATTTTTGAAAGTACAAATAATTAGGTAAAATTTAAAACAAGGTTGCTTATATACGAAAAGTTATTTAAGAGAGAAATGAAACAAATTTTAAATTGGCCTAAGCTGACGGTGTACGCTCTGTAATTTTTGGGGAAATATCCCATTCGTAACTTTGCTTAATGTATTGTAGACGCTTTAATAGTTCTTGTATTTTAAATGAATTATAGAATATATTTTTAATTTTAGATTTAAATATTGTGAAATTTAATTATAATACTTTAATTGATTACACAATCTGTAGTTTGTTTATTACTACATTCATTCTGACGCCGTGTTATTAAAATCTAGTTTATAATTGTTAATTAGTTTTTAAGAAATGTATTGAAAAAAAATAAAAAAATTGTATATATTATTAAAGTTTTAATTCAATTTTGGATTGGAATATATAACAAAAAATAAAAAAAACTAAGAAAAAAATCTTACCTGCTAACATAATTGAGAAAAATATGGAAAATGCCATATTATTTATTGAACAGTATTGCATGGGATCAAAAAATCGATTGAGTAGTATATTTTGGAATTTTGTTTAGAATCTTAAAGTTAGATATTGTCGAATTTGGAATTAAAAAAAAAAATTGGTAAAATTAATAGATAAGATCTGAATTAGAGCTGATATCTGTGAATATTTAAGTAGTTTGTGAAAAAGAAATGTAAAGCAATACTCATTTATGGATTGTGATATGTTGTTTTAATTTTTAAAACGATATTATTTAATGAAAATTTGTGAGATATATTTGACTAGTGCAAATGTGATGGAAATTACTTCTTTTTTTTCTAATAATGAATATGTACTTATTTAAATATTTTTAATTATATGTATCAATGTAAAAAAAGAAAATATAAATCTGTTTGAAATAAAATATTGCAGTTTTCTGATCTTATTGACTTATTTTTGCATTGTGGTTTTATTTATCTTACTAATATTATAAATGCGAAAGTTTGTATGTTTGTCTCTCTTTCACGCATAAACTACTGAACGGATTTGGATGAAACTTTACAGTAATATAGGTTATATATCAGAATAACACATTGGATACAGCAAGCGCGGATTTAGGGGGGCACACGGGGGCATGTGCTCCCTCCCCAACAGTTTTTTAGGTACTGTTGAGAATCCATTATAGTACATAGTGGACCAAATTCCACGCGAGCGAAGCCGTGGGCATAAGCTAGTATATAATAATAGTTTCCCTAATCGGAAAAAGCACTGGAGACAATCCGTCTCCTTGTCTGAGTACCGTTTTGATATGAAATGGTTCACTGATACTTCCCTGGAATTTAACTTTAGGTTCAGTTCCTGTTACCGTTAGCCCTATCAATTTTCTAGTTTTCTGGTCAACCCTGTATCTTTTAGTACTTCACAAAGCGTTTTCCTATCTACCGAATCATATGCTTTCTTAAAGTCAACGAAAGAGATAAAAAGATTCTTTTTACTTTTAGTCCTGTTGTATAAGGCTCAAAATTTGTTCCTGACACGATCTATTTTTCCTGAAACTACCTTGGTATTCTATTATTATTACATTTGGTATTATTTATTATTACAAAATAAAGAAAAATATATAACAAGATGGATGTGACTACTATTTTATTATATGGGTCAAACATGGTGTAGTGGTAAGCACAAGAACATTATATGTCCAAAAACGCTGCTTTGCAGTCCATCAGACGACCTTAGAACGGAACATAAAATGGTGGTCCCAAGCCTATGCAGTATGAGGTACTCTTTAAAGATTCCTATCCTAATTAAACCTGGATAAGAATAATTTAGGATAGCCCAATTAGCCGTAGCAGCATAAAGTGAAGAATATCGTAGAAATACATCATATGATATTAATTAAGATTATGATTAAATTGTTATGATATGATACAAATTTAGTGGCAAAAATCCTGAGGTAAATATGTTACCGACAATATATTTTTACGAGCACTAACATGTATCAATTATTTAATACCATAGTAGTGCTATGTTGCTACTCTTAAATTTATTTTGAATATATATATTGATATTTGGGATGCCAGAGTCTCATTTAGGATGAGTACTCAAATTATTTTTTATATTCCTTAATCTTAATTGGATTCCTTTCCTTGTGTTTACCAATTTACTCATCTATTATACCTTCAATATATTATTTATAAATAAATAGTGTATCTGGGGTATGTAAGCACCAGAAGAATTACAATAAGGATCGTTTATTTATTCAGTTTCAACAAGGTTAATGATTCAGATTTTAATATATATAAAAAGGACTGCCATAAAATGCCTTACAGGAAATAAATTAAACTTATCTGTGGACAGGGGTAGATTGGGTTTCCAAGCTTATCCATTTTCCAAGCTTATATATATTCCAAACTTATCTTCTGCAAAAAAGTAGTACAGAGGATTTGGCAAAAAAAAAAAAAACACGTTCAGGAGATGGGTTCATGTTATTTAGTTTCAACAGTGTTCGAGAGAGCTGTGTTAACAGTTGGAGACATGGATAGACAACACTATAAAAAGGAAATTCTCTTCGACATTGTACATTAAATTATCATTTAAAGATACTCTACATTTTGGAGAGGGGAAAAACTTGGTGGTTGATATTTTGGCCATAACTCCTCCTTGAACTACCATTGGTCTAGGCATGCTAATCAGGTTTTAAATTCAAGATCATTTTTATTTTTACATCAAAATTGTAATGATTGGAGTATCTTGACTGGGCACAGTGAGTGGAAGTTACCAAAAAAAGAATCATCAACGGGAATGTTACAATTTTCATTTTCTTATAGTTACTGAAAGAAAATAAATAGTTTCATAATAGATGAAAGATGATTGTTAATCAAAGGAGCATTAAAAAAGGATTGTGACAGAGTAAAGAGACTATTATGACATAATATTTATTACTCGGGAAGTAGTCGCTAATTTGTCGAGCGCTGAGTTGTCATGCCAAAGGTCCTGGGTTCTAATCCCGGTTGCTAGGAAAATTTTATTAAATATGTTAGTGGCCAGAGATGGATTCTAGGAGGCCTAGGATCCTCCTTGGGCTCACCCAGCCTTTATAAAGTGAGTTCCCAATATAAGGGGAAAGATCTGGCGGTTGAGCATGATCTAGGACAAATCACAGGTTTTAGTAGTATAGGGTTTTGAAAAAATATTTAGCACACCGTGCTAACTTATTTATTTGTTAAAGAACATTCTGAAACTAAGTAAACTGAAGAAACAACTTTACTAAAGCACCATTGTTTTCCTCTCACGAACACTAACTTTTACTCCTAAAATTGGTAGTTAAAAAGTATTGTACTCTTAATCAGTGGGATATTTATATAAGAAATATAACAGATATTGTTTAGCCGCGGACCTGTACTACCCGCCTGTAGGAACAAACCGATCCTTGCCTCTAGTATCGAAAGATATACTTTACCGCCAAAATCGAAGGAGAGGGGGAATGACGCTTGGAGCTGCGGGCATTTGCTGTTGGAACGCCATGCTGGGCTGTTCTACTAGACCTTCGCAGCTACGACCGCTTGCCGCTTTCAAGCCGATATTCTTTTTTGAGAACGTCCAGCGTCCAGGAGGTCTTGCAGCCTGTCACGCACCAGGAGATGATACACCAGACAACGTGATAATTGGGCATAGAGAACACTCAAATCGTAAGTCCCATTTCATAATCATAAGGCCTCAAATCGCCGACTAATACTGCTGCTGATAATCAACAACTTCATGATACCAAAAGGACGATTCAAGCTAATTAATCGTAATAACCTTCAGGCCGTGATCACTTAAATTCTTCATTATATCGTTCATCTTTATTTGTTATATCTTGGTCATAATGCTAGCAAGGAGCAATTTCTATTAATGTTTATTATCGCTCCTAATCAATGTTAATCTTTTGTATTAGTCATTAATCATCTTTATTCATTAGATCGCTATTTTGCATGTTTAGTCTGTAAGTCCTTCTTGTATAGCTGCTACTATTAAGTTTAATCATTTATCACCTGTATACTTGCTTAGTTGAGAAAAAGATATTCATATGTCCTTAAAATTAATAAACGCTATGTTAATATCTGAGATTTCATTCAAATTCCCGTTGGACTTAAATTTACTTCATATCAAATTTTATTCAGTCTAATCACGCCCTAACAGATATATTTACATTTTGAATCAGGCTAATATTATAAACTTGTATTGTATAGTACAAATGTAGTGAAACTTATTTCGACATAACTTTTTTTAGTACAATGTGTGTCTTAAATATGATATATATTGACCGAACAAGACATCTAAGAAACTTGTATTATAAATAGCCGAAAAAAATAAAGTGTCTGTTTAGGAAAACACATGCAAATTACTTATTCGGAAATTATTATTACTTATAATGATTATTATAAGTAAAAATTATTAACAAAGCCTATAATGATTGGAGGAGGATGTCTTAGTGTTGAAATTGATGAGTCCTGTTTCTCCAATAGGAAATATAATGTGGAGAGGGCATACTCACAGCAATGGACGTTCGGAAGTGTATACAGGGAAACTTGGGAGTGTTTCCTATATTCTGTCCCATTTAGAACAGCTGACTTCTTGCTGAAATCCTGACTTCTTGCATTAAAGCTGCTAAACGACCAAGGACAATAATATATTCTGATTGCTGGAAGACCTATACGGGCAAATTGCAGGCATGAGGTATAAACATTACTTTGTTAACCATTCAACAAATTTTGTTGACTTAAACACATAATCAAACAGGTAAACAAACCCAGAGGGTGAAAAGTAGAAATATGTTGGATTCATATTTATGCGAATTCATATGGAGGATAAGGTACGAGAAAGAATGTTTGTTTACTAAAATTTTAGAAAACATTGCTGATTTTCATCCACAAATTTAATTGCGATTGTTTGGTTTTGAGGTTATTTATAAATATGCACATGTTTTGTTATGAGTTTTTTATGTAATAGCATAAATAACAGATATCTAAAAAAGTAATATCATGCGTTTTCTGAAACAGACCCAAAATGAATATCAATACGTCATTATACATTCAAGAAAATATATTATAGCTAATATAGCAATATATACCTTTAATATTTTAAGCCTTACTTTTATTTGTATATATATTTACTATCCCAGGCACAAAAAACAAGTTATTCTACTGTTTCTATCAAATTGATTTTAGACATAAAATTACTACTTGTAATTACTTTCTATTTGCTGAATTGCCGAAGTCATTAATCGTTAATTATTTACGAAATGAACTTACCTCGATTTTAGTAAAGGATTGAATGGAAAAAACTTAGCTTCGACTGTCGTGCAACAGGTAGCAGCACTGATATGAAAACGACAGTGAGTTAGGGGTGTAGCGCACTTCGTAGGATTTGAGGAATTCAAGATGGCTATGGAAGAAATATTATTTATGGACCCTGCATGATCTGGAGACCCTTCTGGGGCACCCCTAACGTTTATAAATTGGGAAGAAGACCTGGCGGTTGAGCCTGATCTCGGGCAAATCGTCTGCACAAGCAAGGGCAGATCCAGGATTTTTTTCTGGGGGGCACAACGGGCAGACGGGCAAAAAATCAACAATAACTTAGAAATAAACTTGTAGTATTTATAGAAAGGTTTATTAAAATCAGTAGCAGTATCTAAACAATAGTTTCACTCATGTTGTTTTAACAACTATTATCACATGATTTGCCTATAAGTATGTACTGTAATGGATTCTCCGCGGTACACCAAAAACCATCTGGGGGGGGGCACGTGCCCCCGTGCCCCCTCCTGGATCCGCCTATGTGCATAACTTAAAGATTGAAAACAGTACAATCCCTATCATTTACTGAACAGAAAACCCTTCATGGATTCCAGTGGTACTATTTTTTTTTTTTTTACAATTTGTTTCTCGTATAAAGAGATGTTTTATAATGATAATTGCTACAATTTAGTTTCTATTTTGATGATTCCTGAAACTTTGATCAACAGAAACTATTTTTGATGTGATCTCTGTACATTCGTCAGTATTTAAAAATAAAATTGAAAAGCAGTTAGTCACAGAAATCTGAAATTTCGCAAATGTAAATGCTGTAACATCTAGTGCCATCCTTTCTGGCTACTGTATATAAATCGAAAGAGGTGCTTTTCATGAAACCCATTCGAATTTTGTCAAAACTAATATAAAAAGTATTAAAAAATCTCAAATTTGGTATATTAAATTTATATATCAATATTATATTTTGGTTTGTGTGTTTATTTATTTAACGTCAATTTATGTTATAAAGGTAAATTAGACAATGCTATCGTTGGAGTTCTAAATTTTGCCTATCCAGGTAAAATTTAGCAATATTTAAAGAGACTTGGAACTGCTATTTTACGTCTCCTGCAAAGGACGGAACAACTATGTATTTTTACTACCTTTAAAATATCCTAAGGCTACTAGTCGAACAGATAATAAATTTAATTAGTCATCAATAATTCCATATTTTATGATATGTAATATTGCAATTATTTGTCTTTGTAAAATTATATTTACTTAAAAATAGACATAACAAAAATCATAAATTTAATACAATTCGAAGGGCCTATATTTATATTTTACATGAAAATTAATCACTGAATAATTTGAGGAACTATTTGAAAACAAAACAATCAATTCTCGGAATGATAATTTTTTTAAAATGCTGTCATCGAATTTTATTCCTGTATAAAATATAGAAGAAACGAAAATTAAATTACATTTATTCCCGATTCAGAACATCGAAACTTCTTGATAATTAAAGAATCGTTTAGAAACCATCTATTACCGACAATCAAATTAATATTCCACGTGAATATATCACGGGGATATTGACTAGTTATAAACGAAATAGATACTGTGAATAATAACCGGTTATTTTTCAACTAAAACAGTTATTTATTTACAGTTAATTGATTATTTTTTGTCGTATTTTATCTGCGACTATCTTGACGTAAAGTAATCGATCTTTAAATCTAGAATTTATTTAGTGAGGGGAGAATAGCTTAGAAGACATTCTTCACCAATATAATAATAATAATAAGGCTTAGCGAACGCGAAGGCTCAATGCCGATACGACCAATCTTTGCTTACACAGTTCCATCTACGGACCACTACCAAAACACAAATCCGCCACATCACTTATAACACGATCCTCCCATCTACGCCTCGGTGTGCCCCTCAGAAGCTTCCCAGTCGGCACAGCGCTTAACATTTTAGGAATTCTTTGGGTACTAAAACGAGCAACCTTACAAGCCTATCTAAGCTTCGTGACGTCGTCACTTGAATATTTATCGGATGTGTGCTGCGTAATTCCGCGTTATTTTATCTCCTATATTCTCTAGTAGTCTCATCCTTTTTTGGACCGAATATTCTACGCAATACCTTATTTTCGAATACCTTAAGACGTTGTTCATATTTCAGCGTTAGCGGCCACGTTTTACATCCGTATAGAAGAGTTGGAAGGATGATGATTTTGTAAATGCCGATTTTTGGATTTCGGCACAAAAGAGCACAAAAGCTTAGTAATGTTGAGTCCTCTCCAATTTCGTTTTTCATAATTACTATATCCACCAAAATGCGTTACTTAATTTCGGCTACTGATTATATCGATTTAGTGAAACATTAAATATAAATTAAATATTAATATTGTTAAATTAATTAATTGATTAATTACACCTGAATCGATTGTGAAGGGGCTGAATCGATTGTGAATAGACACTGCTTAGGCTCAGACACAGTGAAGGCGGATTGTTCTGGGGTTCTATGTCGATATCTAAAAACCTGAAACAATACAACCTAACCTAAGCATAGAGACTGCAATGTTTCATGGACAACGATTGTGCAAGGATGTGATTTGTCCTAGATCACACTCAACCGCCAGATTTTTTCCCCTTATTTGGGTACCCTATTTTTATAACATTTTATAGAGGTCCAAGATCCCGTCTGATCCATCTTCGGCTACAAACAGACTAAATAAAAGTCTTGCCCGCAGTGGGATTTGAACCAGGATTTCCGGCATGGCAACTCACTGCTCTACCACTGAGCCACTCCGCTCCCTTAATAAGGCTTATAGTTCCTGCATATTTTGGATACCCATCAGCCCTCTACCACTGAGCCATTCCGCTGTCGATATATACTTTAACCAAATCGATTTATTTCCATGTTTATAATAATGTCCATTTTGAAATTATCGAAAAAACAAAACAAAGGAAGTCAGGCATCAGCAGAAACTTATTGCATATTTTCCGAGTAAATATGTACATAATTATGCTATATTTTATAACTATTTCTGACCTACAGCATCATTTAAGTATTCGTGAATAATTTAATGTAATATTCGCTTTTTAATATATTACGATTTGTTATCAATAAAAAATAAAAGACCTCATCAAAAACATTAATTAAATTGGTTAAACATAAAAAAGGTAAACAAATAAGAATATAAAAGAAAACCATTAATGTGGTTACCATTACTGAACGAAATACTAAACACAATTAAAGTATTAACATTAATATTCATTTTTATTAATTGTTATTTTGATGGTGATTATTTTTAAATATTTTCGTTTTGAACAGAAAAGATTTGGCCGGGATTCGAACCCGTATCGTCTGCATCTCCTTTCATCTGCTCTAAACCACTGAGCTACCAGGGCTCGTAACCAAGCCAGTCAAATCCTTTCTCTTCCCCGATCCTATATCCCCAGCTCTCGCATTTTTGAGATGTATATATGGGGAAATTAAAATAATCACCAAATAAAAAACAATTTATAAATATAAAAATTGACGTACGTCAACGAGATCCAAAATAAATAGTAATGTTCAATGAACATTCTTCCCCGAGTATACATCTCAATAATTGCGAGAACACGGGGATATCGGATCGGCGAAGAGAACGGATTTGTCTGACTTGGATACGACCCCTGGTGGATTAGAGCACTGCACCGGAGATGCAGACGACCCGAGTTCGATTACCGGCCATGACAAATATTTTCTTTTCAAACCAAAAATATTTAAAATATTCTATCTTTAATAAACAATTGTCAATAATCTATGACTAACAGTAGATGTCTATTTTTTCCCAAATAGGGACATATATTTTAGTTTAATATCAAACGTTGGAAGGCAATTTACAAATGATTTATTTTTATGAGTTTTAAGTTGGTTATCCCACTGCCCAGAAAGCTAACAAATACATTATATATATGTACGGAACATGCAGAACAATAAACGTCCTTCGCGTAGGGGTACTGCGTGAAGGGAAAAATAAAAAAATAAGAATAAAATACATTATATATATATATATATATTTTTTTTTTTAATTTGTTCCCCCCATGGTAACCCCATGGAGGGACCGTTTATTAATATTAGGACATGCTCCATACTTAAGTAAGCATATTACATGTCATTACATGTGATGTTAATAATTACAGATCAATTTGGTATCATAATTACAGAATACATTTTAGTATAATTTAACAATACAAGAAATTCAAAATTTATAATTTATTTGACTAAATTGATAATTTGTGAGAATAAAATTAAACTTGTAATCCTAAATTATGTAATGAAAAAATAAATAAATTTATTATATATATATATATATGTGTGTATAGATATATATGTATAATATGCTTTTGATTTATAGAGAGTTGTAATGTAAAAATAATTTGTATAATGGTTTACAAACGGGAGATAAGACCAAAGAAAGTGTACCCTTTGAACGAACTGCAAGATCAATCGATGACGAAGTTCTTAAAGAATCTGAGGAAGAGGGCTCTCATAAAACAGTCAAAGGACATCTGTCAGATCCTGGATCCTATCAAATGATCCTTTCCGTTTTCCGCTTACTTCCTGTCTCTAAAATGCTTGCGGCAATATTATGTATATATGTAAATGCATTATGTGAAAAATATTATGTATTTTGTATTTCATACTTTTTCTCCTATTCTTATAATTTTGAAATTTTAACATTACTATTGCAAATATCGCTGTCAGACGAAAATAATAAATCCTATTAAAAATTATACTGTGTCATAAAAATAACATTTTTAATATTTTTATTACGGAATTTTAGTAATTGGAATAGATACCGAAATTTGAAATTCATAATTTCCTAATAATAAACATTCTTATCAATAAATAAGACAAGTGTATGTCTTATTTATTAATTGAAGAACTAATGGTTTTATTAAAATTTTTCGATATTTATGATTTATTTAACTTTGTGAATACCTTCCACGAATACTCATATACCATAATGTAAAATATTGCAATCTCGTGGAATTTCAAATTCCTGTTTTCAACAGAAATACATGTTTTAAAACCCCTCATATATAAACAGCCGTGCATATATCGAAAATTACACAGGTCTCCAATCAAAAAATTGTAGCATATTTTTAATTAGTGGGTTTAACAGTATTTTTTGGTGATGATTTGTTGTTTCAACTGTCTCGTTCTGTATTCTATCGTTAAAATTACTTATATTTAAATATAATATCTGACAGTACAATACCTCTATCTCTTTTACCTTTTTCCGTAGCAAAAGTGAAAAAATTCCATCACCCCTAGATAAGTCACAAATCACATATGAACCAGAGGAATGGAGACTTTTCATCGATTCATCAAAAAGGAGTTTGAAAGCTGTACTTCTTCACAATAGTAACCGAAATGCTTCTGTGCCTGTGCTGGACACTCAGTCCATTTGAAAGAATGCTACGAAAATCTTGAGTTTGTTCTTAATAAGGTTGGCTCCTCTGACCATAGATGGACCATTTGTGGGGATTTGAAAGTTATTTCCATGCTACTAGGTAAACAAAGTGGTTACACAAAGTTTCAATGTTTCCTCTGTGAATGGGATAGCCGCGACAGGAAACAACACTATGTCAAGCAGGCGTGGCCAATCAGAAAGGCTCTTATCCCTGAAGTTAAAATTGTTGAAAGATAAAGTTTAGTGGATCTTAAAAAGATCTTACTTCAACCACTTCATATCAAATTGGGGCTAATGAAACAGTTTGTGAAAGCATTACCAGGAGAAGGAGAGTGTTTCGAGTATATTTGTGAACAGTTTTCTGGTATATCCGATGCTAAGTTGAAAGAGGGAGTCTTTGTTGGGCCTGACATCAGAGAACTTTTAAAATATGAAAGATTTGTCACTGAAATGGAAATGAAAGAACAAAATGCCTGGAATTCATTTAAACTTGTTGCAACAGGCTTTGTTGGAAAAATAAGACCCAAACTAAAAAAACTTTGGTTGATTAGTTATAACAAAACTACAAAATGTTGGGCTGCAACATGAGACAAAAATATCATCAGAATTATATGATATTTGGTATAATGTTACAATGTTTGGTATAATGTATAATGTTACAATGATATATAACAAATTGTAATTAGCTGCGCATGTTCAGGAGCTTTGAATTAATCCCTTAATGCTGAAGATCTCACATCAATCTTCTTTTCTTTTTTTTTCCTTCTTCAGATGAACATTTCATTCATAAACTTGTTGCAACAGGCTTTTTTGGAAACAAAATAAGACCTAAACTACAAAACTTTGGTTGCTGAATTGTTACAAAACTACAAAATGTTAGGCTGCAACGTCAAAGTTCATTTCCTTCACTCACATCTAGACAACTTTCCAGAAAATCTTGGGGCTATAATTGAGGAACAAGGAGAATGTTTCTATCAAGTTATAAAAGAAATGGAGCGCTATGGAGGATACCAAGGTCGATGGAATGTCAACATGATGGCAGACTAATGTTGGATGTTAAAAAGAGAAAATTCACAAGAACACAGCCGAAAAAGTACTAAAAGATGCTTTGATGGAAAAATAAAATGTTTTTACAAAGACTCATAATACTTTACAACACATGTGCATCACTTTTGTGTTTATTTTTGCAAGGTATCGTTGTTGTTTTTTGCTTTTATTTCGTGTTAAAATAATAAATAAATAAAATTGTCCTTTTTCCAAAAACTTGATTATTTAGGCAAGCCTTACGTGATAGAAAAAAAAAAAACAATGTAATTTTTGAAATCAGCGTAAAAACTACATAAAGATTAGTTAACTAAATCAAAACAATTTTTAAAAAAGATTTTTTGCAGACCTGTGTTATGTATATGCTTCTTTATGACAAGTCTAGATAGGAGTAGGAAAGCGAAAGAACGAGTGGATTTGAGTTATTTTGTGTCGATGAGTGGAATATTATGTATTTGTTATGAATATATGATCCGTGTATGGTGTGATTCGAAATATACCATGGTGCATTAACAATTTTTCTGAGAATTTTGGACTATGTTGTTTGTATCTTGTGTATGTGGTTGTGTTTTGCTGAACCCCAAAGTTCTGCTCCATATGTAAATGTAGGTCTTGTTACACTGTAATAGATTATCCGTTTTTTCAAGTGAAGACTTCTAGTCCAAAAGATAGCTGTTTGTAGCGTCTTGTCAGTTCTTCTCAATTTAATTTTGTATGTATACTCCATGTAAGCCTTTTGCCCGAGATGACGCCTATTGTTGTTAGAATGTACTTCGTCAATTTCAGTTGTCAATATTGACTTTACAAGACTCGATTTTGAGCGATTTGCCATTTATAGAACTAATTTTCTAAAATGAATATATAATTTTGATGAGCTATAGAAGGTATGTTTGATCTTTGTGGGAAGAAATAATGACTGTATCGTAAGGTAAAAGGGATAGAGACATTGTACTGCCAGATATTATATTTAAATATAAGTAATTCTAACGACAGAATACAGAACGAGACAGTTGAAACGAGTTAAATGATGTTGAGGCTCTTGTATTAAGCGTTTAGTACTGTATATTTTTGATAATATATTATATCTTATTACTTATTAACTATATTTGTATTTAAATATAAATATATTTCCCCATAACTGGGATATCTTAACAAGAGCTGGTGGAAATTCGGGTGTGCCTGTAGGGATAGAAGGTCAAGCTGGAAGTTGTGCGGGTGTGCGCTTGCGCGGGGCTTATTGAGTGAACACTGGACCTACAAAACTATCTCAACTGCTTCCCAACAATTATCTCAAATAATGCTTTAATCAGTACCTTATCAGGGAAATAACACATTTATCCTTTATTATCTTCTTCCTTAAGTATAATTACTATAATAAATAATAAATAATAATCGTATTGCAACACCTTGGTACACCTTTATCGTACCAATATATACTAAATACATATCAAGTCTTACAATAAGAGATATAAAAATCCCTTAATTCTCAACGAAAACTAACCTAGATTTCTATCAAATATATAAAAAAAGTTTAGCTCTAATATTACTAATATTATAAATTTGAAAGTTTGTATGTTTGTCACTCTTTCACACAAAAATTACTGGACGGATTTGGTTGAAAGTTACAGTAATACAGGTTATACATCAGAATAACACATAGACTATAGCAAGCGCGGATTTAGGGGGGTGCACGGGGGGGGGGAGAATCCAATATAGTACATAATTAAAGGCAAATAACATGATAATAGTTGTTAAAATAACATAAAGAACAGGAGTGAAACTATTTGTTTTGATACCCTACTAATCTTACTAATATTATAAATGTGAAAGTTTGTATGTTTGTCTCTCTTTCACCCCAAAACTACTGGACGGATTTGGATGAAACTTTACAGTAATATAGGATATACATCAGAATAACACATAGGCTATAGTAAGCGCGGATTTAGGGGGGGGGCATTTGTAGATAGGTTCTTTGCATAGTTTAAGAAAGAAATTTGGATAATTCCACTCCCAAGGGCTTCCCCCTTAATATCATAGGGGTTCAAAAATTGTATGGAATACGTCAGGCATCTGAAATTTTGGATATACGAGTAACTTATATTTTTAAAAAATAATTAAATTATTTATTTAAAATGATCTTTCACGAAACTTTATGTGGCAGACCAACGCCGCGGTGAGTGAACGAGTGAAGCCGCGGGCATATGCTAGTAATAAATATAATGCATGCCGTGCAGATTGGTATAATTACAGCTTTCTAACCTGTACAGTGGTACCACTACAGCCCATGAAAATTTAAGGCTTAATACATGATAAACACTGAACTATTATTCTAGAATAATTGTGCAGGGAGATGACGGATCCGAGATCACGCTTAATCGCCAGGTTTACCCTACAATTAAGGGTATCCTATTTATAGATGCTGGATGAGCTTAAGGAGGATGTGTAGATCCCACAAAGTTCATCTATTACCGACTTAACTAGCCTGCTCAGTATTTGTGTGTGTAATGTAGAATATACTGGAAAACCTACTTATAGGTTGTTTTATAGGAATATTTCACCACACCCTCTCCCCTACTTGCTTCACCTTCTATTGTTAAGCATTTATTACTAAAGACTCATATACATGACTGCTTTAAGACCTGTAGTAGAGTACAGCTTTTGGCTTCCACTAAGCCCTAACAACTGTATTACAATAATACAACAAGTAAATAGGAAAAGTGATACATAATGACATGAGGTAATCACAAGTAGAGAAACTACCCACTGGTAGTACTCAAATCAAAGTTCAACTAAGAAGGTCACGTTGCCATCTTCTTTTCAGACGCCTCGGAGGATTATCGGGAATTGAAGAGGAAGCTAGGTTTGAAATAAAATAGTGACAGATATAATAATTAAAGAATACGAATATAAAATACAGAAAATAAATGTACAGAAAGGATAATAATGTAAACATAATATAAAGGGAAAGAAAAATGAGGAGGTAAACGGAAAGATACAAAATGAGAAGATTAAAATATAGAAAAAGGGGTGGAATTTGAAGGATTTAGAAAAAAATAGTTTAATTATAGATATAAATGGATTTGATACCAGATTTCTAGAGGTTACATGAGTAAAATGTAATAATACAAGAATATGTAGAAAGAAAAGATTGATAAATTTGAAAAATTAAAAATAATGTTTATAAATATGAACTCTCAAGTATGAAAAGAAAATAGAAAATATAAGTAAGGGAAGTTAATATTATAACTGTATACAGTTAGAAAGAAGTTGTCTTCTCTGACAAAAATTTCAATTAATACATTTTTAAATATATATATATATATATATATATATATATATATATATATATATATATATATTTATTGGGCGATTGCCTATTGTAGTTCGAAAAACAATTGGTGTGATAAATCCCAAATTTTAAGTTATCATTTCTTCTTTTAATTATGAAATATCCTAAACTCTGTATTTAAGCAAATATAAGCGAGATAGAGATAACTTTTTTATGAATTTATAATTAGCAAAAACATTAAACATTATGATAATAATAACATCAAAGATATTAGTTAATTGGTACTTTCCGTACCTGGCTCGTTATTAATCCTTGTTAATTGGTTCACTAATTAGTTGAGCGGGAAGGCTCTCCTTGGTCTGGCAAACCGAATCAAAAGGGAGGCGTGTAATTTGAAATATTTCTTAGCCAGTTTGGAGGTAAAGTTTAACTTTGAGATGTTCTCAAAGCTCCTACTTCATAACGTTTTGCTACGCTACATCAATTTTACACTGTTATCAACCTTATCTTTTTCTGTCTAACAAAACCTCAAATCTTCACAAATCATCAAATATATATTATAAAACAAAGTCCTCGACCGCGTTTGTTCCCGGTAAACTCAATACTCAATAACTACTGCACCAATAGATAGAGTGATTCGCCAAGAAAGTTTAGGTATATATATATATATATATATATATATATATATATATATATATATATATATATATATATTGGTTTTTTACTTTTTTTGACTGTTATGGAAATAATATAATATTTAAATCTTGAGTTTCAGTCTTTTATTTCTTTATTAATTTTTCAGGCGACGTTTCGAGACAGGTTAGTCTCATATTCATGCCCTGACAGTGAACAAATGAGCTTTTTAGTAAAAAACATCAAACAGCACACTAAAATAGACCTGTGTAAGATAGGGTGTACTTACATGTTCTAAAGAATGAATCAGTTTTTCATTAATCTGTTGCCTCTTAAAACAGCATAAATTGTTTGTATTGTAATTGCTGTGATCAATGAACAAGTAATCCATTTTTTAGGAACAGCAGTTTATTTAATTGTTGAATCATATTAGATTATTGTTATTTTTATATATTATGAATTGATTAAATTTTAGTTAGTTAAAAATTAAGTTTTAAGAGGCAACAGATTAATGAAAAACTGATTCATTCTTTAAAACATGTAGGTACACCCTATCTTACACAGGTCATTTTACATCTATTTTAGTGTGCTGTTTGATGTTTTTTACTAAAAAGCTCATTTGTTCACTGTCAGGGCATGAATATGAGACTAACCAGTCTCGAAACGTCGCCTGAAAAATTAATAAAGAAATAAAAGACTGAAACTCAAGATTTATATATATATATATATATATATATATATATATATATATATATATATATATATTTGTCGAGGTTTTGTGTAAATGGGTAGGAATATCGATGGGTTTCACCGAAGACGCTGCTTGCCTAATCCCGTGCAATTATCTAACGTGCAAGATAATAAATTCGTATATAAAGAAATATTTCGTTTTGCTTTTATTTTATAATTTCTATATAATAAAGTACATTAGCTGAGATGGGAAGAAAGAAAATCAAGACACCCAAAGAAGCCTAACTAATTATATTCACGTGGTCCTTAGTGGCCGGTACGTGATAAAAAAAATACATTACACAGAGAAATATAAGCATAATATGCCTTATTGCCCGAGTAAAGCTGGGGAGGGGGGGTCGCTAGGACTAAATAAATAAAACCGTTTTGTAATATACTACAGTGTTGAAATACTATAAATAATAATACGTTTATGATAAAATTTCAAAAAACTGGCTTTTTCACCATCATCACTCTATCAATCTGTATCATTTTTTTCTAAAACAAAATCTTTACGCTATATTTCTCATAGTATTAGTCCGGTTCTGAAACTGTAGTTTTGGGAGCATAAAATTGCTTGACAAATGTTGCGAAAAATGTGGAAAAGTCAATTGATCAAAAAGGAGTTTGAAAGCTGTACTTCTTCACAATGGTAACCGATATGCTTTTGTGCCATTTGGACACTCAGTCCATTTGAAAGAATGCTAAGAAAATCTTGTGTTTGTTCTTAATAAGCTCGGCTACTCTTACCATAATTGGACCATTTGTGGGGATTTTAAAGTTATTTCCACGCTACTAGACCAACAAAGTGGTTACACAAAGTTTCCATGTTTCCTCTGTGACAGGGATAGCCGTGGCAGGAACAACACTATTCAAGCAGGCGTGGCCAATCAGAAAGGCTCTTATTCCCGGATTTAAAAATGTTGATATACAAAGTTTAGTGGATCCTAAAAAGATCTTACTTCCACCACTTTATATAAAATTGGGGCTAATGAAACAGTTTGTGAAAGCATTACCCAAAGAAGGGGAGTGTTTTAAGTATCTTTGTGAACAGTTTCCTGGTATATCCGATGCTATGCTGAAAGAGGGAGTCTTTGTTGGGCCTTACATCAGAAAACTTTTAAAAGATGAAAGCTTTGTCACTAAAATGGAAATGGAAGAACAAAATGCCTGGAATTCATTTAAACTTGTTGCAACAGGCTTTGTTGGAAAAATAAGACCCAAACTAAAAAAACTTTGGTTGATTAGTTATAACAAAACTACAAAATGTTGGACTGCAACATGAGACAAAAATATCATCAGAATTATATGATATGTGGTATAATGTAATGATGTATAAAGAATTTTTATTAGATGCGCCTGTTCAGAGCTTTGAATTAATCCCTTAATGCTGAAGATCTCACATCAATCTTCCTTTTTTTTTTTTTCCTTCTTCAGATGAACATTTCATTCACAGCCATGCCTTTTATCAATGTATTGTAATGAAAAGGAATATTTTCTCGAGAGCTATATCTAGCTAAGGCCTTGGACACAGGAAATGGAATGGGATTATTCGTTAGTTAAAGATTTATATAATTTATTTTCAAAAAATCTTAAAGCCACTTTTACACTAAAAGTCACTGTGTTTGAATTTGAATGAAAAAAAATGGTATGCATCGATTAAGAAAATAAAAAAGTTAAACAATCTTAAAAAAATATTAAAATAGAGCCAAAAACCCAAAAAGAAACACTATTATTTATTATAATGCAATTGGGAAAAAACACAATGCAAAGCCATATGTTTCAAAAATACACCTACTTACCAGTCGACGTTTCGCCTATTCAGGCATTATCAAGACACCAAAATCAAAAAGGGGGTTATTACAACTCTGTTGTAAGTTGTATGTTGGACGTCTTGGTGGTCTCATGTTTGGAGCCTGTTGATCGTTGGGATGTATTGCACCTTTTTCTTCGAGATGCGATTCACATAACTCCGTTTTTGATTTTGGTGTCTTGATAATGCCTGAATAGGCGAAACGTCGACTGGTAAGTAGGTTTATTTTTGAAACATAAGGCTTTGCATTGTGGTTTTTCCCAATTGCATTATAATTAAAAAAACATCTTATTCCGTCCAATATTTCGGTTTTAGGGCATTCATTTAAAAACAGATAATGCAGTGAAATAAGATTATGGCATCTTTCTTTTAAAGTATAAAGTATTTTATTTAATGCAAAGTACTCAATATCACAAAACAATCCTAAGTGATTATTCATATTTAAATAGACTCAATAGGTGAGTACACAATAAGTGTAACTTAACTAATAAAATGAAATGAGCAGATGTATAATTTGTAAAAGGCAAGTTAGTCCGCCGTTAAGTCAGGAGTTACCTAAGTTATTTCTAATTTATTTATTTAGAGTGGATACGATTCATAATTTTTGTGAAGTGTATTGCCGGTGATGTATAGCCTCATCGCCTCGCTAGTGGGCGCCCAGTCTTCCTTCCTTATCAACTTAGTAACAATCCCTCGAATTCTCTTTGTTATAAATTTCATTGAAGCGATTCAAAGTCAAAGTTTCGAGAATATGACAAATTTGCAGTATTGAAAATTTGTCATATTCTCTCCATCAAAACATTCCCTAATCACCTTTAATTTAATAATAAATTGAAGGTCATAAGGACAAAAATAAATTGGTTTGTTTTAATTAATTACTTGTATAGTCTTGCAAAAACTGTAGCTTTTGATATCTATCCAAGACTGTAATATACAGGAACTATAAGCCATATTAAGACAGAGGAGTGACTCAGTGGTAGAGCACTGACTGAGAGAGATGCCATGCCAGAAATCCTGGTTCAAATCCCGCTGTAGTCCAAGACTTTTATTTAGTCTGTTTGCAGCCGAAGATGGATCATAAGGGATCTAGGACCTCTGCTCGAGGCCAAAATAAAACGTTTGATGAATTGCTTTGTCTTCGGGATCCCCAGGGACACCCCTGTCTCCCGATTTTATGAAGAGTTGAGGTGGTTGTATCCTTCCTATCGCCCTAATTCCGTATTTCCTTGCATCCTTCCTCTATCAAGTTATCCAATCCCGCCATCCGTTATACATCTACGAGCTCCTCAAATTTAAATCCTCCATCCATACCCGTTCACACGCTTCCGATTTGTATATAGAGGCCCATCGAACCGCTGCTTTCGACAGATCGTTCCTGATTCGATCCTGTTCCCTGTGGAATTCTATCCCTTCTTCCATTCGCTGTTCCAAGACCCTTCCTACCTTCAAATCTCGCTTATTTGATTACTTCCTATCCCTCCAGTTCCCCGAAGAGTATATATAAAATTATCGATAGAATATTATTGATTTTGTTTATTCATTTTTATTTTTATTTTTAATGTGAAGTAACGCGAAATTGTTTTCATTATCATAAGAAGTTATTTTTTTATTTTATAGATTGACTTTTCTGCTTGTTTTTTTTTTTTGTTTTTGTTGTGTACTGTAAGGCTCTAAAGCCCACAATCATGTACAATTATGTTATTCTAAAGGGACTTGTCCCAGAATAAATAAATAATTTATTATTATTATAAAATGTTATAAAAATAGGGTACCTAAATAAAGGGGAAAAAATCTGGCTGTTGAGCGTGACCTAGGACAAGTCACCTCCTTGCAGAACCGTTGTCCATGAAACAGTACAGCCTCTACCATCTACTGAACCCCAGACCCGTTCACGGGTTGTAACGGTACAGGATAAACCATAATAGATCAATATTACTAATAAAGAGTACTTAGCAGATGTTGGTTAAGCCACAATTATACTGCATAACTATATTATACTACCATGCTCAGGTAATTGTTTTAATTTAATTAATTTTAAGGTGATTTTTTTTTAATGAAAAATGATTCCTATCAATAGAATTTCAACGCATAAAAAGAGCATTTAGTCTGATGTGATCTTTTTATCTTATAAACATAAAACAAACAACTTATAAAACATAAACAACTTATATAAAAAACTTATAAACATAAACTTTATGACTTTGATGAAGAAATGGTTGTACTGTTCCTATTGAAGGAAATGGTATAAATATATTATGCTGTACTCCATTGATGAGCACCATTGGTTAAGTATTGTTGAAAATTGTCGGCGGGGGGAAGTACAGTAAATAAAAATTACACCAATATTCAATAATTTGTTATTACATCAGGAACTGTTATTTTTTTTAAGGGATCAAGGATAGTGTTGTTTATATTATTTTTCCCGTAATTATTACGTTTTTTCTCTCCATAAGAACCTTCTTTGCTGGACCTACAGAGCTGCAGTTTTGCTCAAATTGTAGCAAATTTAATATAATTTAAAAATGGTTATGATTTTTTTTTTCAAAAACGCACCGATTAGGAAATAGAGGCCAAAAACTGGAATAACTCCGAAAATTTCAAGGTTTTTAGGCCACCGAAGGTTTCCCTGGTCATTTTTACGGGTTTTCTCTCCATAAGAACCTTCTATGCGCCTTAGCAAAATATGAAAAAAAAAAATTAGCCGAATTGGTCGAGCCGTTCTCTAGTTTTGTGGTTATCAAGGAATTTGGCGATTCATTTTTATTATATAGAAGACTTTGGTTTGAAATTTTTCTATCCATGTCTTAACAATTATATTATGTATTTAATGCTCTTCAATATTATTATTATTATTAAATTTACAGTATAATATAATAATTTCCTATTGTCATAAATTTCAGTTTACAAAATCTTGTCAACTTTTATAAATTTAACTAAATTGCCCCATTAATATTAAAATAATAAAATACTTCTATCTCGGCTAAATTATCTCCTTGCACAATCGTTGACTTATAGATAGTGCGATTTTTACAATGAGCTGAACTCAATACTCTTCATGAGTTGTAGTGATACAGGTTTTAAAAAAAAAAATTAAGCTGTCATGCATACGATATTAGGTTTGAGCATTCTTCTTTGATTCTTTGATAAATTTCAATTCACTAAAAATTTTTAAATAAAGCGTTAGATAATTTATAGTTTAGGATTGGTACTTTGTAATTTAGTATCGTCGACATTCTCTTCTGTAATGAAAGTTGGAAGGAAAAACTCGAAGGAAACGCCAAGGTGCGTAGTAAGGGAAAAAAGTTTTATAAAAGAAGAAAAGAAAAAGAGGGTGGAAAGAAAAAAGGAACAAGGTGTGTATGGATAAATTAAAAAGAATAGGAGAAAAGTTGAGGTGCGAAAAGCTCATGTAGGCAATGGGGGGGAGGTTGGGGCTACCTCAAGGGAATCGAACCTCCCCCAATACATGTTAGCCCTATACTGCGGCCATATAGTACAGCATTTCCTTGTTTGGAACATACACGTAGCAAAACATTGTTTGGTATAAACAAATTGTTTATGCTTGTAGCATATAACATAAACATATATTTTACTATTATATTGAATGGAAAAAATAAGATCTTAAAATTTATTTCGTTTGTTTATTTAACTCTTATCTTAAAAGATTCAATTTAAGGAGAAGTGAAAAGTATAAATATATCGAAACATATACATATCAACTAGCTCTGTTTCCATGTAATAATGTAATAATAGGATATATGCACATACATTTGGGTACTAGTGTTTGGTTAATGAATATAAAATATTTTTCCAAAACCAATATTGCATAATATCGGGTATACAGTAGAATGTAGGTGCTGAACAATGTATATTTTGGCTATTTAACCTTTATATATATATATATATATATATATATATATATATACAGTGTGTTTCGGAATTGCACGGCACTATTTTAGATATGTGTTTTCTGACACAAAATAATCAAAAAAGTTCATATTAACATATATCTCAAACTCATGTATTAAACAGATATGCACATACATTTGAGTACTAGTGTTTGGTTAATCAATATAAAATATTTTTCCAAAACCAATATTGCATAATATCGGGTATACAGTAGTATGTGCTGAACAATGTATTTTTTGGCTATTTAACCTTTATATATATATATATATATATATATATATATATATATATATATATATATATACAGGGTGTTTCGGAATTACACGGCACTATTTTAGGTATGTGTTCTCTGATACAAAATAATCAAAAAAGTTCATATTAACATATATCTCAAACTCATGTATTAAACAGATATTAAAGATTAAAGGTTTATTATTTATTTACTGTATTGTTTATAGTATGACTGACTGTACAAAGTTTAGTGTGTTTAATACTATTACAGGTTTTAATCACCTGATAAACAAATTTATTAACTTTTGCAGGACAAACATGCTTTTAACTTATGGCGAGGTACATAGAAACGTTGCAGCTGCTGTTCGAAGATATCGTGAAAAATTTCCTAACTGAAAAATACCAAATCGTCAAACTTTCAAAGCCATTGAAAAAGGCCTTAGGGATAATTACACGCTAAAATCTCGAATACTCGATGCCGTTCAGTTATCTCCTACTACTAGTACCAGAATCTTTTATATAACGTTTTAAATAAACCTTTTTTTTAGGTCATTTATATATATATATATATATATATATATATATATATTACATGAATATTTAGTTAAAATAATAAATAAAAAAAGGAAGAAACAAGAAACTCCTCACATTGTTTTATTGAGATAATTTACGAATGCACTAGGAATATTTTTACTTATGATCTAAATTCCATTATAAAATAAAATTATTGTTGAATTGGTAGGGGTACTCAGTATGAAGGGAACTGAGCTTAATGTTACAGATTGTTGCAGATAAATTAATATAATTTTTATATTCAATGTTATTTTATATGGTTGAGACTGCACTGTTCCAAAGACAGCGGTTGAGCAGGAGTACCTGTTCAAGGGTAATAAGTTGGCTAAAATGTTTTTTTGCCTTAATATGGATCTTATCGGTTCGGGTTTGGGTGGTGATCCGTGATCGTGAGTTTGCTATGCTTTTTATTATCAGAAAATATTAATAAATATAAATTTTATATATTGAGAATCAGTACTCAGCTATCCTCTCAGTTAACTCACCGTATTTAAGGGGTATTAAGTTGCACGTTTCAGAAACTCCTGGCCTTGCTTAAATAATTAAGGCTGAGATTTTGGTTACTTGGGTTTCCTACCTGTTAGTCATTAAGCTAAGGTTTATCGTCTCACAGTCTACTTACATTACATGAACCCTACCATTTCACAGAATACTTTAAGCTAAAAAATATAATCATATATAAAAAAAAAGTATTATCTTGTTCTTTAATTGCTAATAAGCTCGTAAAGAGCTTGATTAAAATATAAATAAATAAATTAAAATAAAATCTTGTTCACAAACTAGAGACAAAAACTCAAAAAGAAACACTATTATTTAATTATAATGCAATTGGGAAAAACCACAATGCAAAGCCTTATGTTTCAAAAATACACCCACTTACCAGTCGACGTTTCGCCTATTCAGGCATTATCAAGACACAAACATAAAAGGGTTATGTGAATAACATCTGGAAGAAAAAGGTGCAATACATCCCAACGATCATCAGCCCAAACAGGCTCCATACATGAGACAGCACCCCACCACCAAGACGTTCAACATACAACTTATTTTTGAAACATAAACGGTGAGTTGTATGTTGAACGTCTTGGTGGTGGGGTGCTGTCTCATGTTTGGAGCCTGTTTGGGCTGTTGATCGTTGGGATGTATTGCACCTTTTTCTTCGAGATGTGATTCACATAACCCCTTTTTTGTTTGTGATGTCTTGATAATGCCTGAATAGGCGAAACGTCGACCGGTAAGTGGGTGTATTACAGGATTTGAAACACAAGGCTTTGCATTGTGGTGTTTTCCCAATTGCATAATAATTATCTAGTTGTTCAAATCTCACTGCGGGAAACACTTATATTTAGTCTGTTTGCAGCGGGAGATGGATCATATAGGATCTAGAACCCTCCTGGAGCTCACCCAGCTTCTATAAAATATTATAAAAGTAGGGTACCCAAAATAAGGGGGAAAATCCGGCGGTTGAGCGTGGCCTAGAACAGGTCACCTCCTTGCAGAACCGTTGTCCATGAAACAGGACAGTCTCTACCATGTACTGAACCTCAGACCCGTTCTCGGGTTGTAGTGGTACAGATTTTTTTTTTCATTATCTAGAATATAACTATGTTATTATAATAATCATAAAAGAAGATTTAGATATTTGAAAGCTTCTCGACTTCGTAAGGCAGTTACGAAGCAGTTTACTTAAGCTTGAATTTATTCATAAGGTATGTAACGATTATCAGATTCTATCTGCTAAAACCCTTCCAACCTTTCAAGTTTCCATGTTAATATTTTTAATTAATTAATATACATATATTATGTATGTAAAATACATTATCTATAGGAAGACTATGTATAATAGGCGATATTAAAACCTACATGTACTAGTTAAGTAAGAAAACTTTCAACACTATCATTGTTTTAATCATTAATTGTATTTTGTCATTAATAATTAAATCATTAATATTGTAAAGAAGAATCTTGAATTCTGTTTACACACGTATTTTAGTATTAGTATTTATTTATTTTTTTTATCTTCCTTTTAATCTGTTTAATTTTTTATTAATTTACTACCATTTCGTAGTCCCTGTAATTTCCTTTATCTCGTGTCATTATTTATCTTTCATTATATTTACTTGATGTATTCTATTGTATACTTGTTCATCGAAGAATTAAAAAAAAAAAATTAAAGACTAAGAAATTATAAACATGTAAACAATTCCACGTTGTCTCTACATGCCTATGTCCCTACTATGGCCTAAACTTCAGATCGAAGCGTTGACACATAATAAGTTCTAAATTATAGTGTATGTAATTTTGTTGACCACACCCCTAGATAAATTACTTCTTATTTCTACGGTCAACCATTTACACATCAATTTGTTATCGGAAATCAGACATGTTTATTTCTAGTGCCGTATGAATATAAAAATATGCTATAAAAATAATACCTACCTTAAATATCCTAGTGAGTATAAAAGCCTAGGATATTTAAAACACATATAATTCTGACTTATTTTTTGGATTTAACACTCCACCACCACAATAATGGTTTTCAATTTTTTTTTAAACAGGGGGGCCTTGTGACGTAGTTGGGGGCTCTAAACCCATCAGTTGGATACTGGAGAGCGCATTTATCTCTATGGCTGGAAATCCTTTTCGGATCTTTTCCATTAGTCATCGTGTTTTCATTCAGTGCGGTTTTATGTCCTCACTAATGGTAAAAGGTCTATGGATGGGTATTGGGTATGCGTATGCTATGTTCAACCATGGATAAGGTTCACACACACACACACACACACACACACACACACACACACACACACATATATATATATATATATATATAAGATATTATTGACAAAATTTCAAAGTAAAATCCTTAAATATAACAACTAGCGGCTCCCACACCCCTTTGTTCAAATGAAAACCTTCCACGTCCCCCGGGATGAAAAAATCTTACTAAGCCCCCCTTTAAATTGTATGGGCATATAGAAAAATACCAATCAATTTTAAATCTTACTAATATTATAAATGTGAAAGTTTGTATGTTTGTCTCTCTTTCACGCAAAAACTACTGAACGGATTTGGATGAAACTTTACAGTAATATAGGTTCTACATCAGAATAACACATAGGCTATAGCACGTGCCTCCCCCCGACAGTTTTTTGGGTATTGTGAAGAATCCATTATAGTACATAATTAAGGGCAGATCACATGATCATATTTGTGAAAATAACAGAATGAACATGAATGAAACTATTTGTTTTGATATCCTACTAATCTTACTAATATTATAATTGTGAAAGTTTGTATGTTTGCCTCTCTTTAACGCAAAAACTAATGGACGAATATGGATGAAAATTATTGAGTAAAATAGGTTATACATCATAGGCTATAGCAAGGGCAGATTTATGTGGGAGCACGGGGGCATGTACTCCCCTCTCATAGTACATAATTAAAGGCAAATCAGGAACTTAGCATCTTGAAATTTGCAGAGAGGTTCTTTGCATAGTTTAAGAAAGAAATTTGAAAAATTCCACCCCAAGCTTTCTTCTTTAATATAATAGGGGTTCAAAGGTTGTATAGAATCCGTCAGTTTTGAAGTTAGGCATCTGAAATTTTGGATGTACGAGTAACTTATATTTTAAAAAAGTAATTAAATTATTTTTTTCAAATGATCTTTTACGAAACTTTATGTGGCAGACCAAATTCCCCGCGAGCGAAGCCGCGGGCATAAGCTAGTTTAAAATAAAACACTTAGTTTTACAATCAGAAGATACAACATTATACAAGATTCAATTTAAGGTAAAGAAGTAATATTAAGAGAGAAATAACTAAATTTAAATCAGAATTTTTCATTCTCAACTGGTTTCACTTCCCCCTGGTATTCGTCGTATAATCGATCTATGGTAAATTTACAAATTTAGAAAATACCCCAGCTCTTAAATACGTACTGTATAGCTGATTTCAATCTCGACCTAGAACTCTTGAAGACAATTGGTCATATATCAAACCGATTCCTGAACTACTTAGACCCCAAGAAATCCTCTTTCGCCGAAGATCTCTTGCACTGTGGATGACTTGTTACCACGCTCTGGTGCACTCAAGAGCGGAACCGTTTTACTTAACCATCTATCGAGTTTATTTGTTCCGCAACACCGAATTCAGAAATTCTTTGCGGTATCGTTTCAAATAGTACGGAACTCCTTTTCCTTTTCTAATTTTCATCTCATAAATTGTATTATTCCATGGAAATAAAATAATGGTCATCAGTTCTGAGTCTTAGTGTATATGTATAAAGCGAAGTTTAGCAAACACTATCAATGCTTACCAAATTCCGTCCCGGACTGTATACCCAAAACTAAATCCGGTAGATCACTCTTAAAGCAATCTTCCCACCTACATATTATGAATGTCTCTCTGACAATAAACTCAGTTCACAGGTGTACCTCAAGGTAGTGTTTTAAGCCCTTTCCTGGACAAACGCTCTAAGCTCCCAATTAATTACAAAAGACTCATTTACACGACAGGTATCAGACCTATTTGGGCATACGGAGTTGAGCTTTGGGGCTCTACTAAACCATCCTATTCATCTCGTATCCAATCCTTACAATCCAAAATCCTTCGTAAAATCCTCAATGCTCCTCATTATATAACAAACAAACTCATCCTTCATGATCTTAATATCCCATATGTTGCTGATTTGGCACAAACTAGATACCTATCCTTCCATGACAAGCTACATACACACTTGAATCCGCTAGTCTCTTCTTGCTTCCCATACTATTCCTGATAACCATCTGAGGCGTCTGAAAAGAAGATGGGCTCGAGATCTTCTACTATAGAACTTTATTGGAGTGCTACCGATGGGTAGTTTCTCAACAAGTTTTTTTTTGGTTTCATGTCATTTGTTCACATAAGCAAATTTACTTGATGTAATATTATTGCAATTGTAAATATCAATAAATTAATCTAAAAAAAAATTATTTATTTGATATATCATGTGTGTGTATAAATGTGCATAGATACATACAGATAAATAATCTGAGCTGACTATGGGAAGTTAGATTAGCTCTCGGTTTTCTTGTGACGTTTTTTCCCCTTTTTCTTCCCGAGCCATTTATCAAGTAGGGATTTAGGCGGCCGCCTTACATCTTCTTCCGTCCTTTCACCATCTTCTTCTTCTTCTGTCTCTTCCTGATTCCAGGATTCCGGGATACGGATTGAGGAGCAAAGATTGAAATCAGGGCGAGGGTTTATTGACTATGATTGGACTACTGATATTTTATATAAAAGACTATTTAATTAGTTAGAATACCTTCCAGTATTCTGACTTCAATACATTTAATTACAATTAAGTACTGGTATTCATAATTTCACAATTTCATTAATTATAATTACTTTAATTTATTAATTATCATTACTGGTACTTCTATGTATCTAGTTTTTTCATTGTCACTTGAATTTATCTAAATATTCTAACTGTCTGTGATTTTTTATGGGATGGAGACCACATGCCTACCCAACTTGGAAAAGCTGCTTAGAATAGAAAGGATGTTCTAACGAAGATCTAACGAACAGAATTACAGAGAAATCAAAGACCTGGAAACCGAGATAAGAACCAGAAGGCTGATGTTCTATGGGCACATGGAAAGGATGAAGGAGGAAAGATTGAACAAAAAGATCTTTAACAAAACTTTTAGATACAAAAGAGTGGGAGGATATTAATAAGAGAAGAATTAAAGAAACTTAAAATGTCAGATGCCGACTAACCAGATGGAGACATATATAGGAAAATATTGGAAGAGAAAAAAAGAGGGGTACAAAGTGGTTTGAAGAAAGAGAAGAAATGTAGTCGAAAATCATGAAGCTGAGATGGGAAGAAAGAAAATCAAGACTCCCAAAATTAAAAGACTACAGGAAGCATTTTGCAAAACTAACAAATATCAAAAAAAAAATGGGGACTCAATACGATTCGATAAAATCGAAGCTATAATTTTCACAAAATGAAGACCTATACACCCCTCTACCATAACAATATCTCAATACCTATATCAAACCATATTAAATATATAGGAATTTCTTTAGTCCGCAAACTACTATTCAGCAATCATATCTTACTAATATTATAAATGTGAAAGTTTGTATGTTTGTCTCTCTTTCACGCAAAAACTACTGAATGGATTTGGATGAAATTTTACAGTAATATAGGTTATACAGCAGAATAACACATAGGCTGTAGCAAGCGCGGATTTAGGGGGCACGCCCCCCCCCCAGCCGACAGCTTTTTATGTACTGTGGGGAATCCATTATAGTACATAAATAAAGGAAAATCACATGATAATAGTTGTTAACATAACAGAAAGAACATGAGTGAAACTATTTGTTTTGATATCCTACTAATCTTACTAATATTATAAATGTTAAAGTTTGTATGTTTCTGTCTCTTTCACGCAAAAACTATTGGACGGATTTGGATGAAAATTATTGAGTAAAATAGGTTATACATCATAGGCTACATCCAGGGCAGATTTATGTGTGGTCACGTGGGCATGCCCCCCCGTTATAGTACATAATTAAAGACAAATCAGGATCTTAGCCTCTTGAAATTTGTAGATAGGTTCTTTGTATAGTTTAATAAAGAAATTTGGATAATTCCAACGCAAGGGTTTCCCTTTTAATATAATGGGGGTTCAAAGGTTGTAGAGAATCCGTCAGTTTTGAAGTTAGACATCTGAAATTATGGATGTACGAGTAACTTATATTTAAAAAAAATAATTCAATTATTTATTTAAAATGATCTTTCACGAAACTTTATGTGGCAGGCCGAATTCCACGCGAGCGAAGCCGCGGGCATAAGCTAGTCAATAATAACCTGAATAGCGCCCGCAGAATATTATATAAAATTCGTACTTCAATAAAAAATGAAAACTATCTGAAAAAAATAAGAAAGTATTATATAAGGGAGTCATTATGTCCCATGATAACTTACGCATGCCCAGTTTGGAGTTTATCTAGCAAAACACACATTAACAAAATATAGATATTCCAAAACAAATGTCTAAGAATCATAAAAAACTATCCAATATATACTAAAATCACCAAAATGCACAAAGAACTGGACATCCCAACAATACACAAATTCATAAACCAACAAACCCTC
Source organism: Arma custos (assembly GCA_037127475.1). Taxonomy (NCBI): domain Eukaryota; kingdom Metazoa; phylum Arthropoda; class Insecta; order Hemiptera; family Pentatomidae; genus Arma; species Arma custos. The sequence continues at coordinate 12,114,211 of CM073762.1, read as the reverse complement.
AGATTCTTCACCTCATGCCAACTTTTAGACAACACCAAAATACAGACACAAACGAACAAAACACATACTATTATAAATAATATCCATTTTTTAATATGTTATATATAAATTTTGTATTAATTAAATACTATGTACTTCTTTTTTCTGTTGGTTTTTTAAATTTTATCAACCACAAAAACATTGTACCTGTAACCATTGCCAGTTAACTCATTTTCATTGTAAAGGATTATACCAATGTTTTAAAATTTGTATATAATTTAAAATAAAATAGAACCAAATATTTAAAAAAAAAGACTCCCAAAGAAGCCTAGTCAATGATATTAGCGTAGTCCTTAGTGATCGATACGTGAAATAAAAAAGAAAAAATCCCGGCCGAGGGCCTATCTTTTCTCTTTAAAAATAAAAATATTTAAAACTAAAAAAATTGACCAATAATTATAAAAAAATATAAAAAAGGAAAAAAAATTACCTGAACCACTGCAACGGATGATTTAGTATTTGGCCAGGACTGAACTATAAATCATTTGCGTAGTCAATAATATTAAGAATAACAAGGCTTATTGGACCCAAAGGCTCGATGCCGAAACTACCACAAATCTCCATCCGCCATCTACCTCCAGAACCCAAATCCGTTAAATCACTCTTAACGCAATTCCCCAACCGATGCCCCGATCTACCCCTTGGACGTTTACCAGAACTTCGCTATCACTTCAATTATATTAACCTACCAAATTGCCTACAATTCCGACTTCAATAATCTCCTCTCCTCAAGGTAGTATCCTTGGCCCAATCCTTTATACAGTTTATACACCTGACATCCCAACTCATCCTAATATTATCCTTACCACGTATGCTGATGATACATGTGTATTATCAGTCAACACCAATCCAGTTATTGCATCCCAAAGCCTCCAATCCTATATCACTGATCTTGAAGAATGGTGTCAAAACTGGAGAATCAAAATAAATTCTCAAAAATCGCATCTAATCACTTTTACCTTACGTCGTAAACCAATGACTTCCTGCCCTTCAGTATCCTTTAATAATATCCCTCTGGTGCCTGTAGAACAGATCCGATACTTAGGGTTGCACCTTGACAAACGATTAACCTGGAATCCTCATACAAGACTGAAAAGACAAGAAACAGCTCGACGTTTCAGGCTACTTCAACACTTACTATACAAACGCTCTAAGCTCCCAATTAACTACAAAGGACTCATCTAAATGACCGTCAAACGACCTATTTGGAATTACAGAGTAGAGCTTTGGGGTTCCACTAAGCCATCGAATGCCTCTCGTATCCAATCCCTACAATCCAAAATCCTTCGTAAAATTCTCAAAGTTCCTTATTTTGTTAAGAATAAACTCATCCATAACGATCTTAATGCCCCATTAGTTGCTGATTTGGCCCGAACCCGGTATATATCCTTGAATAACAAACTTCATTCCCACTCAAACCCTCTAGTTGATCTTTGTGTAATGTTTTATTAGTGATGTGTAATATAACGAAGGAATTTCGATTGCAAAATTTGAATGGTCTGTATGCGGGATTTTTTGCATAACCCCCACACTTGCGGGGCGTAGGTCCATATTGGTTTAAATAGCATGATGTATAGCATAATTTTGTTTGTTAGTGATAGTTTTGTGGTGAAGTTGTCGTCTTAGAAGTGAGAGTCGGTGATTCAATGTTTTCTTCAAATTAATTATGTGTGATTTCCAAGTCAGTCTTCTTTCCATGGTAAGGCCCAAAAGTATTTTGTCTATGTTTGTCTGGACAATGGTGTATTGTAAAGTGTTAGCGAGGGGCAGTCTGAGTGTTTAAGTGTAAATGTTACTTGATTAGATTTTTGTATGTTAATTTTTATACGCCACTTGTGGAGCCAATTTTAGTGGAGCTAATGAATTTAAATTTGTCTGTAGGTTCTGAGAAGCTATATTGGTGTTAGTACTGGTCGAAAGTATGACAGTATCGTCCGCATATGTAGCAAGTAGTTAGTGTTCGTGGTGTCTGTGGGATGTCGTAGGTGTATATTGAGTACAGAACTGGACCTAGAATACTGCCCTGCGGTACTCCTGCATCAATTCGGCAATAGTCGGAATGTTTACCATCCTGATTAACAATAAAGAACCTGTCTTCTAGATATGATTTTATGATCAGATAATAGGTATGCCTTTAAAGTTAAACACTAAATAGAATAGAAAAGTAACTTTATTCTGGGGCCAAGTTCCTTTAGAATAACAAACATGAACAGAAAAATAAACATAATATATATATGGCCAGAAGGCTACACAATAATACTATTCATGTAGTATAGTATTTAAAAAGTGAAAAATATAATAAAAATGAGAATGAAATAACTAAAAAGTACGAATCTTGACAGGATTTTATCCAATTTTAGAGAATAAATATATTAATAACAACAGTTACTATGCAATAAAGTCTTTACATAGTGTATATCTTCTTTTGGAAAAAGAAACAAAGACGCCTAGGCAACGAAATCTATTATTCAATACTAATTTATTTAAGCAGATGATTGACCTGGTTAGAGAGCATCTTTTTGGGATGTCAGGAGATGTTGGAAAACCAAGGATTTAAATGAAGTCAGTGAAGAAGCATGGCGGATGAAATGAGGGATTGAGTTACACACTGTGGTCGAGCGGGCGAAAAAGGAACTCCTGAATGCTTTGGGTCTGTGGGCACGAGTATAGAGGTCGTAAAGGCGGGATCTTGTTTTGTGGTGTTGGACTAAGGATTTGAATTGGAGGAGACTGTAGATATATGAAGGGTTTGAGGTTTAATGGATTGGTTTAGAAAAGCATTAAGGAAATATCAACAGCCCCACTACAATAAGTGGTAAAGTCGGATTTTGTCCGGAGAGAGTTAACTGCTTTCAGATAACCGGAATCGTATCATTCTCGTAGTTTTTGGCTTGAATAGGAGTTATTGTTTATATTATAACTCCTTTTCAAGCCAATGCCTTACTGAGCTCCTTATTCACTACGAAAATAACTCGATTCTGCTTACTTAAGTACAAGAAACTCGTTTTTGAGAAAATTAGACTTAACTACTTATTCACCGAGGCGGGTGGGGAGGTGATTGTTTATTCACTTGCTTTAATTAGTTTAGTGACTGTTATAAGGACTATATGGACTTATGGAATTGAACTATGGGGCTCCACCAAAGCATTCCTCTCGTATCCAATCCTTGCAATCCAAAATCCTTCGCAAAATCCTAAACGCTCCTTATTTTGTTACAAATAAAACCATCCATAATGACCTTAACGTTCCATATGTTACCGATTTAGCCCATTCCAGATACCTATCATTCCACAATAAACTTCAAACCCACTAGTTTCCATCCTTGCATCCAATTCCATCTCGGACAATCCTCCTAGGCGTCTGAAGAGAAGATGGCCTCGGGACCTTCTATTATAGAACTTTATTAGAGTGCTGCCAGTGGGTAGTATCTCTACATGTCCTATCATGTATTATTTACTCTTATAGCAATTGTACTAGATGCATGTATTACAGTTGTACAACTCAATAAAATAATCAAATCAAAAATTAGTTTCAATATAAAATAACATTTCAAGAAATTGAGACTTTTGTTATGTATGACTATAATATCTACCAAGTACTGAATCCAAGACACTTTCAAGGGTTGTAGTGGTACATTTTTTTTTTAAAATAATCTCTGAGTGTAATTAATTAAACTCATGATTATGAATATTTCTCCTCAATATGCTGAATATGAAGTAAGATACTCTAATGTTATACAGTATGATGAAGTGGGAGGCGGCAGGAGTTTAATTACGTCAAAATTCCACAGACTGCCATTTTTGAAAACGCGATTCATTAGTAGGTTTTGCTCGTGTAAGTGGGAATTTTCCAGGCCGGTGGAGTTTAGGCTGGCGACATTCCGGGCAATGTCATCTTTAGAGTGCAATTAGAGAGAGAAACAGAGCATGTCACTTCTAACTGTCTCGGTAATGTCCTTACGTAATCTTGTAACATGTCATTTATAATGATTATCGTTCTCTCGGCTCTACGGGTATCTTTCTTTTTGGCTTCTTTTGCAACAGTAATCTACTTTTGCTGTTTCATCATATTCAAAATATTTACTCTAGGTTATCTTTTTCTTGAATGCAAGTACGGAAAAAGGGCTGGAAGTTAATTCGGATAAGACTAAGTTTATGGTTAGGAGCAGAAAAGGGAGAAATTTTGATGATAATGTTGTAGGAGAGAATGCGCTTGGGCGTGTAGAAAACTACTTAGGGTCTAAGATAACTAGAAAAAAAAAACTTCAAGAGAAAATAAAGGTGTGATTAAAGGAGGGGGAAATGCTTGTTATTATACGTTCTTGACATTATGTTAGAGAAGAATTGGTTGACTGTAACTTCTAATGTAAGCAAGAAATAGTTGGGGGTGCAGTCAATAAAAACACCTTAGTTAGTGTATACTTATTTATTGTGTGCCGACGTTTCGGCCTACAATGTAGGCCATCTTCAGGACAAATACACCAAGCGGCGGCGAAGACGGTCAACTGCCAAAAAAAAAAATCAATTTTTCAATTTCATCGGAGTCTGCTATTTGAGAAAAATATTTTATGTACAAGTACTGCTTAAGGTATTAGAAGCAACGAGATATAAAACTGTGATATTCGTTTATCGTTTTAATTCAATTATTATTTTTATTACTTAGTAGAAATGACTCTTTACGTATAAAAATATAATAAATATTATATTATATAAAGGACATCGGCCACCCGGGGAAAGAAGACACTCTCAATGGATAGCGGATACAATCGAGAGAACGTGCTGGCAATTCAACGACTGTGCAAGTCATCTGTATTCTCTTCGAGTAAGGACTCTCCTCAGTTCCCCATTCCAAGGACTCTATCCTCGAGTAGGCCTATTTTATTTTATGTATCCTTTATCGACTACGTCCTTAGCTTCTAACGTAGCCTTTCTTTTATATATATATTTTTTTTTAGTTGGAAATATTCTTCTACCTTTCAGAGATTCACTGGACACAACAAACCTTGGCCAATCATACTAAAAGAATATGATTGTTACCCCCCTTTGGTTGTTATTAATATTTGAAAAAAATAATAAATTAAAATTTGATACATTGTATCTCTTCTACTGCACCAGCTGCATTTAAAGAGAGGATTGTCTGAAACTAAAAGAATTTACTGTTTTATTCATATATCTTCAAAGCAAAGTTTTATATTAGTGAGAATAAAGTTAGCGAATAAGGAAAATTTTTATCTTAAAAAAATCTTATCTTTTTATATTTCCAGATCTCAGTGATTCTGAGTTCAGTCTGGGGTTCAGTACATGGTAGATACTGTACTGTTTCATGTATAACAGTTCTGCAAGGAGGTGACTCGTCCTAGGTCACGCTCAATCGCCAGATTTTTCCTCCTTATTTTGGATACCCTATTTTTATAACATTTTATAGAGGCTGGGTGAGCCACAGGAGGGTCTTAGATCCCATATAATCCATCTCTGGTCGCAAACAGACTAAATCAAATTCTTACCTGCAGCGGGATTTGAACCAGGATTTCTGGCATGGCAACACATTGCTCTACCACTGAGCCACTCCGCTACCTTTTTTATTCCATAGTTTTTATAAATATGGAGTAATTTTAAGTTTCGAAATCTAATAATTAAATAAAAATAATAATATAATACTAAAGAATATCTCTTTATAGTTACTAGATAAAATGATATGCTAGAGTTAGACTAAATAAATAGATACTTCTATACCTGAGGTGGCGGGTTCGCATCTCTGTGATTGCCTTATTTTTAGGCTTTTTTATTTAAAGGGATTAAAAAATCTTTGATTATGTCGTTCTTCGGAAGGAGCATAAACGTGCTTCTGCAGTCTCAGGTTCTCTTTAAAGATTCCTTTATTATTACAACTGGGTAGGTAAAATATAAGACTCGCGCTGTAAGATCCAATAAACCAAAGTAGCATGACGTAAAATAAATAAATACAAACAATAATTATCAACTTCAGTACTTAAAATGTATATTAAAATTTACTCCGGATATTTAATATTCGTTATTAACTGGGGTGCCAGAATGATAAGGATTTTCTTCGCTATAGATCTCTGTCCTAATTATTCCTTGATAGCCAAATTTAGTGGTCGTATTGAAGGTACAGTCCGATTAGCCATAGCGACATAAGATGACGTCAAATGAATACAAATAAAATAAATAATTTTTCATTATAATGCAATTGGGAAAAACCACAATGCAAAGCCTTATATTTCAAAAATACACACACTTACCAGTCGACGTTTCGCCTATTCAGGCATTATCAAGACACCAAACAAAAAGGGGGTTATGTGAATCACATCTCGAAGAAAAAGGTGCAATACATCCCAACGATCATGTTCAATACATCCCAATCGATAGCAGTTGTATGTTGAACATCTTGGTGGTGGGGTGGTGTCTCATGTTTGGAGCCTGTTTGGGCTGTTGATCGTTGGGACGTATTGCACCTTTTTCTTCGAGATGTGATTCACATAACCCCCTTTTTGTTTGGTGTCTTGATAATGCCTGAATAGGCGAAACGTCGACTGGTAAGTGGGTGTATTTTTGAAACATAAGGCTTTGCATTGTGGTTTTTCCCAATTGCATTATAATAAATAATAATGTTTCTTTTTGAGTTTTTGGCTCTATTTTAGTAAATAATTTTTCGTTTATTATTCCAATGATGGTGATTATTTTTTAATATTTTTAATTTGAAGCGAAAAGATTAGTCCAGCCCGGGATTCGAACCCGGGTCTTTTGCATTCTCGAGCACAGTGCTCTAACCAACTGAGCTACCTGACTCGTAACACGGTCAGACAAATCCATTCTCTTCACCATCCACAAATCCATCCTATATCCCCGTGTCCTCGTAATTTTTGCGATTCATACAAGGGGAAGAATGTTCATTGAAAGTAACTTTAATTAGGATCTCGTTGACTTACGTCAATTTTATATTATAATTTATATTTTATTTATTATTCTTATGATGGTGATTATTTTTAAATATTTTTATTTTGTAGAGAAAGGATTTGTCCAGGCCGGGTCTTCTACATTCTCTAGCGCAGTGCTCTAACCATCTGAGCTACCGTGTTACGAGCCTGGAGAAATTTGTTCTCTTCAAAATAAAAATAAACAAAATAAATACGATGTTTTGAATTATTTATTTACAATAGTTACACTCAAACTGAAAACCACGAACTCACACTTCTCATTATGTAAAAGATAAAGCAGTATTAATGTATTAATGCTAATGGAGGCAGAGTATGAGCATTAGGTGAGTTTAGAAAGTTAGAATTTCCCGGTTTTCTCTTGAAATGAGAACCAACTTTTTTGGTGGACTTAGTTTTGAACAGAGAGGCTATACATTTATTCTCTATACACGCATTTATATATATGTAGCTGACTCAACAGACATTGTCATGTTCAATCGTTTTAAATTATAACATTTTTAAAAATATTGTAATGATTAATTAATTTCAATTTAATAACAAAACAAATATGCTAACTTACTTCTTATATTCAAACATTTCCATAAGGTGATCGCAGCGCTGCCAGCCGGATTCAATATAAATCAAACACTTAGAGGTTATAACAACAAAGAAATAATCCATCCATCACTTTTCCTCTGGTTTCGACTATATAGTTAAATTATTTGCAGACGTTTCGCTGGTCTCACTCTAAGCTTCTTCAGTGCTTAATCTGACACTGGAAATGTTCTTCTCTTCTTCGGTGTTTATAGCTCAAGGGTCTGTGGGCGGAGCCTATTACTCCAAAGATATGATTGGCTGCTTTCTGACTGGTTGAGTTCTGACTATGTGGTCTTTGGTTGGTATGCTTTTTCTTTCAGGCTTTTTTTTTTTGCCACTAGTATGTTTGGGAGTCACAATTCGCTTACTTTATAACATCTGTCTTATTGAAATTTTCTGGTTGCTTTACTATTTCGATTACTTTCTGTCGTGTTGTTACACTTTTTGACCACTCAACAAGAAGAAACACGTGATAAATGGGTGTGGCAATTTAAGAGAGTACTTAATACAATAATAAGTTTGGGTGTGGCAATTTAAGAGTGTACTTAATACAATAATAAGTTAACTAAGTAAGAAACATTATCTACCGCACTGTATTGTGAATCTAAACCATTCTCGAACCCACTGAAGGCATACAAAAATATCGGTCGAACCAAATCGAAGGAAAATGGGGAAGCGGGGTAGATGAACTGTTTGACACGGGATCGAATAATAATCTTACTTAATCTGTGGAATAAAGTAAATACATTCTGTTGAAAGATTTAGATCGCCTCTTTGGAATCTGCAGAACCTCCTGTGTCTGATCCAGCCTCTATCTACAATATGGGTACCCTTAATTGGAGGCCCCTTGTGTATGATAGATCATGTAAGATAATTTCAGTCAACCATTCTCACATCAATATTACCATTTATTTGATAATTGACAATTACGAGGACCAATTTTTGAAAATATGAATACAATTCCAATTTATTCGAAAACTATCGATGTAATTATGATTGCTTAGATGAAATAACTCCACATGTTTCAGAAATTTAACATGTAACCTAATTTTAAATGCAGTTCTAACTTTATAACAGATATAACTTTTATTGATAACTGTTATAACCTAATGGAAATAAAAGAACATATGTTTGTATTTATGTATAATTTAAAACAACAATACGGTCACCTGTGGTCTAGTGGTTAGCGTAACAAACTACTAAGCCCAAGATCGCGGGTTCGTAGCCAGGCAGATGGCCCTAGGATTTTTTAAGAGAGTAAAAAATCCTTAGTTACGCCGTCTTTCGGAAGGGGCGTTGAATGGGGGTCCTGAGCCTTTACGATGTCAGGTACTCGTTAAAAATCCCTAACCTAATTAAACCTGGATAGGGAATATTTAGAGCTCCCACTGTAGCATCGTCCGATTAGCCCTAGCTGCATAAAGTGAAGTTAAATGAACAAACAACAAATATCCAAGACAATTATAGATATACGGTACATTTTCAATTTGGAGGACAAAAATTCACAGTATTCTTCGGGAAATGCTCAAATAAATCCCTGTTTTCGTACCTCCTTCTACAAATATATTCACACAGGTACGAATCTATCATCGTCCGGTGGGTACCGCATTCTCTCTTGTTCCATCTCGTGAGAGATGACCATAGAGATTCGAATCTTTGAGTATGAGCTCCTGAGGTTACTGCATTTCATGTCCCTTGGAACAGAGTCTTTTTTGATGTATAATACCCTTAACTTGAGCATATTTTATGCTTGATTCTTGATTTTCAACCATTTTCGCCAATACTAAAAAATTCATTTTAATGACTGAGTAAATCATATGTACTATAAGTAAACTTTATGATTTTATCTTTATTTATATTTGTATTTCTATTAGGTTATAACAGTTATCAATAAAAGTAACTGATACTAAATAACAGATATTTAAAAAATAATCTTCGTTAGTTTTCCGAAACAGACCCAAAACACCTGTGCCACTACAACCCATAGAGAATCTTCGGGTTCAGTACATGATAGAGGCTGTTCTGATGTCTAAGGCAACGGATGTGCAGGGAGGTGACCTGTCAGAGATCTCGCTCAAACCCCAGGTCTTTATCCCACTTTGTAGATAGTGGTTGAGCCTTAGAAGGTTCTGTAGGTCCTACAGTGTCCGTTTGTGGTCGATAACAGATTACATATTTTAGAACACCCAGCCTCTATTTATAATATGGGCAACCTTAACTATAGGAATCTGCTGATTTTGGCTAAAAAAACTCCCTGCATAAACGTTGGCTTACAGTACTGTCTCTGACATGTACTGAATTAAATTTTCTTAACGGATAGTATTGGTTTTAATTTTTATACGATTAAACCAAATCATCCATTTCGTTTTGAGAAAATAAACCAAAACTTTATTGTAATAAAACTTTTTAGTATAGGGGAACCCAAAAAGTGGTAAAACTGGCCGAAGATGTTTGCCAAATCCTAATCAGGAATCTATTGATATCTTTTTCAGGATATTTCTGTCCCGCGACACTCCAGATCCCTTGTGTAAGTTGGTTCCTCGGAGGATCGGAATGAAACGGCCAATCAGGGCACGAATAGCAAACAAATAAATAAGCTTCCTTTCCAGGAACAACTTCTAGATCCTTGGAAAATGGCGGAAACTTCCACCCTAGTCAAATACGTAGTTAGGGAGGTCTTACCAACTCTTGGGGCTTTCCAGGACGACCCTAGAGATTCTGATGAACAGGAGTAAATTGGTCCGGTTCTGTGAAAATATTTATTTACTTAAACCTTTAGATAGAATGTAATAATCATAATTATGAATATTGATGTTGAAATGGCGGTACAGTCAATACATTTTAACCATGATTTAACTAAATTTATTTCTGCCAACGTTTCGGCTGAATTTTAAGCCATTTATCAGAAGTAAAATAAAACAGAATAACTAAAAAAATGCAGTCAGAAAGAAAATGTAAAAGGCTATACACACAGAAATGATAGGAATGATACGAAAGAATTAAAATGATTAAGAGAGTAATTATGAAATAATTAAATATACTAATTACAAATTTATAGCTTTATAGAATGGAATAAAAAGTAAATTTATCCGTAAGAAATCTTACATTATGAAATTATGGTTTTTCCAAAAGACAGAAATAATTTATAAAATCGTTAACCAACGAATAATCCCATTCCATTGGCTGTGTCCAAGGCCTTATCTCGATTTAGTTCTCGAGAAAATATTCCTTTTCAGTCTCGTCTCAATTTTAAACTTTAAAAGCCCAACAAGAAACTTTCAGATTTTTTTTATCCTTTTCTTTTGATCGAAACTTAATTTCACAGCAATTTCTGTGGTGGTGGTGGATTTGACGTGTAATTATCAAAAGAAATCTCGGAATGGAAATGAAATTTCTTTGCTGTAAATCTATTATAAAAAGGTATGGACATTTCTTAGATTTTCATAAACAATTCGGAAAACTATATTTAGATGAATTAAAACGGCACGTAAAATATAAGCCTTAACAGATCTGTTAACTAAAAAACTTAAATATAAAAGTCACACAAAACAGCAGCTCCTTGTTGTAAGTTGTGATAACAAAACTCAGGACATAGCCTTAAAACAACCAACAACCTACATATATGTTCCCTTTTCATGATAGCCTCAATGGATATTACAATATATTGATAAACAACATCGCTGTGAATGAAATGTTCATCTGGAGAAGGAAAAAAAAAAAAAGAAGATTGAAGTGAGATCTCCAGCATTAAGGGATTTATTCAAATCTCTGAATAGGTGCAGCTAGGTACAATTCGTTATATGTCCATTATATTTTACCAAATATCATATGGTTGAAGTTTCTTTTGTCAGCCCACATTATGCCCTAAAAGTTCGGTCGAAACAAAGACATGTAACAGAGGTCTGCAAAAAAAAATTTTTTTTTAAATTCTTTTGATTTCGTTAACTGATCTTTATGTATTTTTTGCGCTGACTTCAAAAATGACATTGGATTTTTCCTATCACGTTCTCCTTGTTCCTCACTTACAGCCCAAAGATTTTGTGGAAAGCAGTCCAGATATGATTGAAGGAAATGAACTTTGACACTCATGTTGCAGCCCAACATTTTGTAGTTTTGTTACAATTCAGCAACCAAAGTTTTGTAGTTTGGGCTTTTTTTGTTTCCAAGAAAGCCTGTTACAACAAGTTTAAATGAATTCTAGGCATTTTTTTCTTCCATTTCCATTTTAGTGACAAAGCTTTTATCTTTTAAAAGTTTTCTGATGTCAGGCCCAACAAAGACTCCCTCTTTCAGCTTAGAATCGGATATACCTGGAAACTGTTCACGACGATACTTAAAACACTCCCCTTCTTTGGATAATGCTTTCACAGAAAATGTTTCATTAGCCCCAATTTGATATGATATGGTGGAAGTAAGATCTTTTTAGGATCCACTAAACTTTGTCTTTTAACTCCATTAATAAGAGCCTTTCTGATTGGCCACACCTGCTTGACATAGTGTTGTTTCCTATCACGGCTACCCCATTCACAGAGGAAACATGGAAACTTTTTGTGACCACTTTTTTGACCTACTAATATGGAAATAACTTTCAAATCCCCACAAATGGTCCATTTAAGGTCAGAGTAGCCGAGCTTATTAAGGACAAACTCAAGATTTTCGTAGCATTCTTTCTAATGGACCGAGTGTCCAGGAGGCACAGAAGCATATCGGTTACCATTGTGAAGTAGTACAGCCTTCAAACTCATTTTTGATGAATCAAATAAGAAATTTTCAGGTGAAATTTGTGACTTATCTAGGGGTGATGGAATTTTTTCACTATCTTTTCCGTAATCATAAAAAAAAAATGCTGATAAACCCACTAGTTAAATATGCTACAATTTTTTCATCGAAAACCTGCGTAATGAATGAGTTACAATTGTAGGTGTGTCAAATTATACTGACGACACACCCGATCATATTATGCATCGCCTTACGTAGGTTGTTAGGTTACTGATCTTTAAGCTACGAATTTGAAAAAGACTGTCAAAGATAACTTATGTATTCTGTTAATATTCATTAATTTAATTAAAATGTGGGTGGGGCTGGCTATTATTGAGTGCAATCTCGTGAAAATCACTTTCTTGCAACACCGTTGGCTTGTGAACTGTCTTTTTAATACTTTTTAGAATCATTAGATAGTGAATGTGCGTTACTGAAAAATACTGAAATCGTTTTAAAACCCGAAAGTGACCAATTCATTAGCTGCTTTATTTAATTTTATTAATAATGAAAAGATACGATATATTACCTTCCATTGTTAAACAATATTTGTCTCGCTCACTTTAATTGTCTTGAAAATCTGTAAAAATTACAGAGTTATTCTCCATTTATCAGAATATTTTTCTTTTTTATTTCATTATCCCTAAAACATTATTTTGACATAAAATTCATGAATACCCTTCGTCGAATTCGAATTTGAATTTCGATATATTCATTCTCACCGAAGTAAAACAAAAAGTGGCGAAAAAACGATCCCAATGACACCGTGCTTATGTGTCGTTGTCATGGCAATTCCGTAACCATAGAAACGCGTTGAATATAAACTAAAAATTAATTAACAAGAGTGCTATTATAGATAATTATTAATATAGCAAATAGAAAACTGTTGTTATTAGTTAATCGTCGAACTGAATGGATATTTTTGATTTTTATGAAAACTATTGATGCAATTAATATGGTTAATTACATAGTTAAATTATTTTTAGATGCTTCTAAACATATTATGAAACGAATACCATTTTTAAATTAGCGGTTAGAAGGGATTGAAGAAAGATGTTTTAGAGTGGCGGTAGTATTGATCGCCTGATTATCATAAATGCAGCTTTATGCTAATACGGAAATTTTAATTGCACATCTTTCGGTCGCTGTAATGAGTAAACTTTTCGGTTCAAATCCACTTTTATTGTTACATTTTATTTAGAATTATAAATGAAAATACAAATGGGTTATCACTTCAATTTCTACATTTATAGTGTTTATTTTCTAACAAACAAAGTTGTTCAATAAACATAGCTGAGTGATTGTAACTATGTATCATTGATCTCACCTCATTAGTGAGAAAAGCTGCGTTAAGCTGATTTCATAATGTGTCACATTAGTTACCATCCCACAGCTACTTCCATGTTTTCAAACAGTGGTTCAATGCTCTCTCTTTTAAATTTTACAGGTTTTCATTTCTTTGTTCCCTAAGGGTTTCCTCAGATTGAGGTTTACTTCAACCAAAAATTTCCAATATTGAATGACAATAGTTGACCTTGATAGTAATATTTATTAAGTAACCTAAATATGCAAAATACAGACAATTGAAAATTAAAATTTTTTTATAAATTACTAAATATGGTAAATATCAAGGTTAAAATGTCTGTGTGTTAACAGTATTAACAACAAAGTAACAGGAATTTAGTAAAAAAAAAACGTAATAAAGAATAAAATAAGTAATAAAAAAGTAAGTGTTAAAAATTAAAGAATAAGGTAATAAAGATAAAAATTAAAAATTACAATGGATAAATATTAAAATTGAAATAGATAAGTACCAGGTATCTGAGTGGTGGACAATAAAGATGGGGGGGGGGGGGGAGAACACGTGAATATAAATAAATAGCAAGGTTGATCATTGTCTAGTATTAATAACCATATAAATAAAAAATAAAACCACAGTAAATATAAATAATTAAAAATAAACATATAGTACAGTAAGTTATAAAAATAAAAAATACAGTAGGTAATAAAATTAAAAAAATACAGTAAATAATAAACCAAGTAATGAAATGAGGCATAGTATAATAAAAATGAAAATGTTAGTAAGAAACAATGATAAGTAATATAAGTGATAAATAAAGTTAACTAATAATGGGGACGATAATGTATGCAAAAAGTTTATGAAATATTATAAAGCATAGATGTATTAAAATATGTAATAAGTGGTAAGACATGGTGAGGAAGTTAATATTACAAATTTCCTATCATTCGTTTTCGCTCTATCTTATATTTCTTCTTACCACAAACCATGGCCGTGCATGTTTCCTCAATTCCTTCTATCCACCTTTTTCGTGGCCTTACGCACCGTTTCCTCCCTAATGTATTCCAATTAAATTCAAAAGCATTGATATATTTCGTGTAACAGCTCAAGAAAGTATAGAACAGTGGCTTTGTGATTTGCTATTTTTTAATAATATTTATAATTGACTAGCTTTTGCCAGCGGCTTCGCTCGCGTGGAATTCGGCCTACTACATAAAGTTTCATGACGATCATTTTAAATAAATATATTTTTTTTAAACTATAAGTTACTCGTACGCCCAAAATTCCAGATACTAAACTTCAAAACTGACGGATTCCATATAATCTTTGAACCTCTATTATATTAAGGGGAAAACCCTTGGAATTATCCAAATTTCTTTCTTAAATTATACAAAGAACCTATCTGCAAATTTCAAGATACTAAGTCCCTGATTTGCCTTTAATTATGTATTATAATAGATTCTCCAAAGTACCTAAAAAACTATCTGGAAGGGTACGTGCCCACATGCACCCCCTTCATAAATCCGACCTTGCTGTAGCCTATGCGTTATTCTGATGTATAACTGTAAAGTTTCATCCATTCCGTAGTTTTTGCGTGAAAGAGAGACAAACCTGCAAACTTTCACATTTATAATATTAGTAAGATTAGTTAATTAGATTAAGGATATAAAAAAAAATAGTTTCACTCATGTTCTTTCTTTTATTTTTACAACTATTATCATGTGATTTGCCTTTTTTATGTACAATAATGGATTCTCCACAGTACTGAAAATGCTGGCGGGGGGGGGGGGGTGCAAGTGCCCCCTTGCACCCTCCCATAAATCCGCGCTTGCTGTAGCCTATGTATTATTCTGATGTATAACCTATATTACGGTAAAGTTCCATCCAAATCCGTTCTGTAGTTTTTGCGTGAATGAGAGACAAACATAAAAACTTTCACATTTATAATATTAGTAAGATTGAGCAAAACAAAAGACTAAAAGAGTAATTCCTTGATCCGTTGCTAGGCAACGCAGATAAAATATTATGCCCATAAAAACCTTTATATACAGTGAAACAGGCACAGAGAAAAATAATGTAATATTCATTGACAAGTTAGTTCTTATTAAGATAGAACTATGGAGGCATTAGAATACTTTTAGTGAGCTTCTTGATCTGGCGCAGAATACTCCCCCCCCCCTTTCAGAGAATTCTCTGACCAGACAAATATGAAAGATGGTGAGAAGTTACCCCGTTGAAGTTGCTTTGTTCTCGGTCGGATCAAAGGAGGACATCGATGCTTTTAAAACTTGCTGTTATATTCGAATTGTATAAAGGCCAGAGTCGATAGTTCTCTTTGTCTAGAGCAAGTTCAATTTAGAAAAACCTTTTATTCCTAAAGAAGGTGTTCCTACAGACATTTCAGACCTGGCGCACTGTGAAAAAGAAAAACTCGACTAGAGGAAGTGCATTAACATTTATTAGAACTTAAAAAAGAAATGGCGCCCAACGAACGAACATTGTATTATTAACTCTAAAGAGCATGTTATCTATATAGTTAAATGAGTAAAAAAGTGGAAACCAAAAGTGTATTCATAAACAATTCTAGGAACTGTTGCGCATGTTCGAGTTGCAGCTGGCCAACTAGAAATGAGAATCAGCAATGAAAGAACCTATATAGGACCTCTGATCAAGAGGAGTCCAATCTTACTTTTATTATGTCATTAGCTCGTTAAGTCAGTTAGTCTTTAGTCTTTCCATTGAATGTACATGTTTAACTTGAATAAAGTGCTTTTTAAAAAGTCCTTAGCATATTGAAGATATTTAACTATATATCTGTTCACTAATGTATTTTTATGTATCGAAAAATATTCTTTATTGAAATAAGACCCCTAAAATCGAAATATTGGAATGAGATGTAGCTAGTTTTATTTTTGTAAATCGATGTATTCCATTTTTAAAAAAAATGTATTTATTGAAATTTACAACTGTATACAGAATACATCAAATAAATATAATGAAAGTTAAATCATGTCCAGAGACTAGAAGTAGAAAAACTACCCAGTGGTAGTACTCAAATAAAAAGTTCAACTTAAAATGCCACGAGGCCATCTTCTTTTTAGACGCCTCGGAGGATTATCAGGAATGGAAGAGTTTGTCGTGTTTGAAACTAGTGGGTTTGAGTAGGACTTGAAGTGTTGGGAAATAAAATTGTTTATATTACAACTCCATTTCAAGCCAAAAACTACGAGAATGATACGATTCAGTTTAACATACAGCAGTTAGCTCCCTCTTGGAAGAGATTTGAAACTAGCGGAAATGAAGTTTGTCATGAAAAGATTGATATCGGATTCGGGCCAAATCAGCAACAAAAGAGATATTAAGGTCATTATGGATTACTTTGTTCGTAACAAAGCAAGGATAATTGAGAAATTTACGAAGGATTTTGGATTGTAAGGATTGAATACGAGAGGAATTCGATGGCTTAGTGGAGCCCCAAAGCTCTGTTCCGTAAGTCCAGATGGGTCTAATGATCTCATGAATATGAGTATTTTTTAATTAATTGGGAGCTTAGAGCGTTTGTATAGTAAATGTTGAAGTAGCCTGAGAGAGAGAGAGAGAGAGAGAGAGAGAGAGAGAGAGAGAGAGAGAGAGAGAGAGAGAGAGAGAGAGAGAGAGAGAGGGTGAGAGAGAGAGAGGGGGGATTGGTACTTTTTTCAGGGTGGAGAAAATGTTTTCGTTAGAGCGACCCCTTTGCCTAAAAAGGGTGACACAGGGGCAAAAATTAGAAGAGCTTCGAGGTTGACAGAGAACTTCCCCATGAGGTAGGCCCAATCCTGCTAATCTGCTCAGTCAGGCCTCGCTTCATTAGCCATTAGGAAGAGGTCATCCATGGTCTAATGGTTCGTCTCCTCTGGGTGGTTCTCCGGGAAGCCTTTTCTTCAACGGCGAAGGAACAAGATAGGATAGGCTGGTAGGATAGAAGTCAAGGAAATAGAATGGTATTCCATAATGCCAGATTCTTAGTAAAATATTTTTTTAAAAAAACTATACCTAATCATCCATAAAGTTTCTTGGTTTTGAGTTCCTGTTGAAAGCTGTTTCAAGCAGAACGGCTTTAGCCGAGAACAAGCTCAATTGCCAGATTTCCCCCGGTTTATAAAGGTTGGGTGATGAGGTTTGTAAATATGTTGATCCATCTTGACGTATCTCATCTTGTAGAGCCCTGGACTGCTGTGAAAAAAGTCTCGGGTTCGAACCAGATAATTTATTAAATTTTACAGTAATATAGATTATACATCAGAATAACACATTGGCTACAGCAAGAGCGGATTTAGGGGGGGGGGGGCACGGGGGCACGTGGGCCCCTTAAAGCCGAGCTTAACCTTCGTGACGCTATCACTTACTAATATATTAACCGGGTGCGGCTCCGCAATTCCGCGTTCTGTAATCTCCTAATTTTCCTGGGGTCTCGTCCTTTTTTGGGTAGAATATTCTACGCATCACCTTATATTCGAATATCTGTTGTTTATGCTTCAGCGTCCGAATAGTATCATGTATTTCCTCACTTTAATCGCGCATTCATTTCTTCTTTTCTATTTTTTTGACTACACTAAACTAAATTCACATCGATATTTGATGAGTAAAGCCTGATTTAATTTAAAATTATTCACTGGATGCCGCCCCATGTTGCGTGCAATACACGCTCATATTAATCCCGAAGATATATGACATTAATTAATTAACTGTAGATCGGTTATCCTGCAGGGACCGATCGTGGTGTTCCACGTGCAAATAGAGAACGGCTGTTGAGCAAACTTGGGAAATACAGGTTGGCGGGCTTCCCCACCCTTCTGTTGGGGTGAAAATTAATGAGTCCCGACTTGATGCAATTTAAATTTCGTTCTTGTCATCAGAAAATGTTCCTCATCATTATGTTGAAACGAGGAAAATTTTAGTTATTTAAAACAATACTTTCCGCATTAATTTCTTTCTGTTACCGCATGTATATATTTATTTATTTTATTTTGTTTTTATTATTGTTTTGTTATGGAATGACTGTAAGCTACACAGCACTATTACTTATTGCCCACAAGTGGCAGATTGTAATATTTCAATAAAGTGTTAATATATAAAAAAATAAATAAAACAATATGTAACTAGAGTGGTAAACAAACAATAGTAAAAGTTGTTTATTTTTATTTCTTTATTTTGTCCCACAGATCGAAATCTAGCTTCTATCTCTTCAAAATCATTTATTTGATATATAATAGTGGTTTTAAAAATGGAAAATCAGAATAAACGCATCAAAATCGAGGCCTGTAAGCTTCTCCCTACGCAAACCTTCGTGTCCAGATTTCCAAAAACTATGTACGTTATCTCGGACTATATTGGGACAAAGACTTACATAGAACTTACATACAAAATTAAAAAGACAAGAACTGACAAACAACTATCACATCTTCTGGACTACAGATCTTCATTTGACTTACGGAACAAACGACTTATCTATAACAGTATACTGAAGCCTATTTGGACATATGGAGCAGAACTTTGGGGTTCAGCAAAACAAGTTCACGTACACAAGATACAAACAACGCAATCCAAGCATGTAATAAAATTTATTAATGCTCCTTGGTATATTTCGAATCACACCGAATACAATATCATTACGAATACATAACGATATGATTCCCACCATAAAATTGTATATTCACAACAAATGCACTACATTCCGCTCATCAACACAAAATCACGAAGAAAACCTTCAACAAAAGTCTTGGTTTCAGTACTTGCTAAAATTCGTCCTGTTTCTAAGCTAACGGTTTTGCATGGATGTGATTTAATGGCGGTTCACCAACCGGGTGAGCCCCAAGAGGGTCTGCAGGAGCAGGGTCGATTCATGACTGATTTAAGAATATATAATAAATCATTTGCGAAATGGTATCGCCTAACACACGGAATTCCCTACAATAAATATATAAGATTATACGTAGAGTATAATAGGATAGAGCCCAAAATTAAAAACAATGAGGAAAATCATGTCCAGTAAATTGATTTCGAGGGGGACTATATATAATCTATATAAGACCCTTATCCGCCCTGTAGTTACCTACAGCTCCGAAACTTGGACTGCATACACTGCTGATAAAAACCTGTAAATTTGAAAAAAGAAAAGTAATTTCAGAAAATCTTTAAAATAAAAATATTTTTAAATAATAATATAAGTAATTATATTAAATAAAAATAAAAATATTTTAAATAAAAATAAAAATATTTTATATTCTTAAATAAAAATTCTTAAATAAAAATATTTTTTATTTTCAATTTTATTTTATATAATTCGTTTCTAGATTTTTATAATTTTACAATTTTTATTTCTTCTTTTTTATTACCTATAATTTTTAGTGCGTAATTCTTATCACTTTCTAATTTACCCATATCATTTCACATTCCTATTGTATATTCAGTTTTTATTTTTTATCTGTAATACCTTAATTTTTTTTTTTAACTGTCTACCTACACTTTCTGTTTTATTATTATTTTCTTCATGATGTGGGTTACTACCTTTTGGCACTTAGTAGTTTATAGTATACACTTATACATTTTAACCTACATAATTACCTTACTGTACATGTTTATCAATTTTTTTGCCTGTATTCACCTTCTTTTAGTTTATCTGTATTTAAAAAGTTTTAATATATTTGTACCGTTTTCTTATATTGTCTGTATTTTGCATATAGCCCTGAAGAAGACCTACAGCGTAGGTCGAAACGTTGGCTATCAATAAAGATTTTCCGAAATTACTTGAGAATTTCATTTAGTGACCTCTACCCGGACCAATTTCTTCAACATAAATTGTCATAGGTCAACAATTATCATCAATATGAAGAGATGTATGGCCTGCTCATAGATATAATTATCACTAAAGTAATTAAATTGTCTTCGACGGCAGTTCATGTCGCTAGAATGTAAAGAAGTGTCAGTTGACAAGGCAGTTGCAGGAACCTCGAGTAGGATTTAACTAAGGTGGGCAGATTGCGTACAGAATGAAGTGAAGAAAGCTTGATTTAACCGATGGATGACAACAGCCAGCAGAAGAACATGGCGATTGTTGTTAGAGGAGGCCAGGACTCGCTTGCGGATTGTAATGCCAGCATAATAGTACATAATAAGACATAGGGTATATATATACGCATATGTGTGAAGCGAGTGTGGTTAAGGTTACAAATTACAAACAGCTGAATGGAACAAAGAGATTGGCAACCGCCTCAATGAGTAGTTTAGTTTTTTTTTTGATTGGCATTTAATGCCAGTGACGCGGCTGGGAAAGGGGGCTGGGGCCTCCCGGACTCCTGCTTTGCCCTCATTCCTGTGGAAGAAGCTCAGTTCGGGGACCCCAGGCAAATTGTAAATAGAGTATGAATGTGTACAGTATATTTCTTTTATGTTTTATTTATTATTATTTTTTTTTCTTTATTACATATATATATATATATATTTTTTTTTTTTTACTTTATTTTTGTATATATTTTTTCGCTTGTATATATTTATTTATGCATTTATTTCGTTTATATCATTGATTTTTTATGGAATGGTTGTAAGCTACATAGCACCATTACTTATTGCCCACAAGAGGCAGATTGTAATGCTTCAATAAAGTGATTTTCTTCTCTCAAAAAAAAAAAATTTTTTTTAGGGTGTTGTAAACTTGGTTATGCTGTCATAATGGGCGTTAATTGGGCGTCCCGAGTACGATGTCAGGTACTCGTTAAAAATCCCTAAACTAATTAAACCTGGATAAGGAAAATTTAGAGCTCGCACGGTAACATAGTCAGATTAATCATAGGAACATTAAACAATAAAATAAATAAAATTTAAAAAACCTGAACGGTTTACGAGTTGTGGTGGACCCGTGAACGGGTCTAGGGTTCAGTACATGGTAAAGACTGTATTGTTTCATGAACAACGGTTCTACAAGGAGGTGACTTCCCCCTTATTTTGGGTACCCTGTTTTTAAAATATTTTATAGAGGCTGGGTGAGCCCCAGGAGGGTCCTAGATCCTGTATCATCCATCTCCGGCTCCAACAGACTAAATAAAAGTCTTGCCCGCAGCGGGATTTGAACCAAGATTTCCGGAATGGCAACTCAATGCTCTACCACTGGGCCACTCCACTCCCCATAAAACGATAGGAACATAAACTGACGCTAAATGAACAAGCAAACAAACTAGTTTACCTCTGAACATATGGAATCATTGAAGAACACTTAAAAATAAATATAAGTAGTAGCGCGTTGGTGGGGAGTCTTCAACTTCTTTCCCGTGTTACCAGATCTTTGTATTGAGCAGAGGTTACATATTTAACGGATGGACCTTATATCCTACCTTGGTAATCTTTTATTCCATCCATTTTTCTCCCGGAACAAAGACCGGGACCCGATCTATAGAATCTCAACAGGGGCTGGGATCGATTCTCGTCAACTTTAGTTGCGTTAATTCTGCCCGTCTCATCCCTGCCGACCACTTAAACAAACTTTTCCTTATAATGAAAATATTTATAGCCGTGAAATTTTTTTCCTAGTTGAAATTAACGGCCCAACTTTTGCTATAAAAGGTCGTTGAAGTCAAAAGGGCCCCATCACGCAACTCGCGGTTTCTTCATCGCGAATAAAGCCTTCGGGATTTAGTGGTTTAGAAAACTTTTAATATTGGGTTTTTGCAATAATTAAACATTGTGAGTTAATAGGGGAATAGGGTAGCACTGTAAGTAGGGTGCACGGTTACTGGTGTATAAGTTCCCAGCTCGAGCTATGGTAGGTCTATTTTTTACTTTCTTAACAGCTTTGCATTGCTCCTGAAGACCTTCCTGGGGTTCGTTCAGCCTCTATTGTAAACCTTTAATCATCATCATCATTGTCCTTCATCTCTCTTATGCAGTGTGAGGTTTCCTTCTGTACATTCCGAACCACGCCGTTCTCTTCGTATATTTCATTCCATGTTTCTCTTTACGAAGCTTTCCTTTAATACATTCATACCAGTAACGTCGGGACCTTCCTCTGGACCTTCTTACATCAGCATGTCTTCTCTTGGCGACCCTGTTGTTTTCCATTCTTAGAACATTTCCAAACCAACTTACAATGTTTTCTTCAATGACTTATTATTCAGGCTCCAATCCGAGGTTTGATCTAATGGTCAAGTTTCAAATTCAGTCTCGTCTTGTTTTCCCTGAGGAATCTCAATTTTCTCTTCTGAAGTTTGGATCCTACTTTAATGTCTGGTTATCCTGCCAATCTTGTTCCAGAATCGGAAGTCGGAATAGTAAGTCAATATGGGGAGAAATGTAAATTTATATACCCTCAACTTTGTGTCCTTGGATCCTCATTTATTCAGGGACCTCTTATTTACAGGATGGTGCCATCTGCCAGCTGAGTCAACCGTCTTCCGGATCTCATTGTCCATTCTCAAATCAAAAGGAAAAATCTGGATGCTGAGGATATCTCGGACATATCATCCCTTCGGAAGAATACCACTGGCTTAGATTCAATAAGGTTCCTTCAATATACGAAACCAAATACACTTCATCGGTTCATCGGTACAAATTTGAAACTGTTAAATTATAACTATATCGTAAAACTACCTATTCCTCCTTCAAAAGAACAATTAATTAACTAGAAAAAATTAATTTTTCTATAAAGTTATTTGAATGATCCATCTGATTTTTAAAAAAAAATAATAAAATTGGTAATGGTATAGGTAAAGCAAAGCATTCCTATTGTAATTTTGGTATTGATATCATTTTATTAACATTTGAATGGTAATAATTGACCTTGATAATATGTGTGGAAAGAAAAGTTCCGTCAATAAATTTCTCTTTATTTGGAGAAATATTTATTAAGTACCCAATGTTTGGCAGTTTTACGTTAGTTCTCGATGTGATTAGAACTTTTTTTCTTTTATTTTTTTTTCCCCATGGTAAACCTATGGAGGGACCGTTTATTAATATTAGGACATGCTCCATACTTAAGTAAGCATATTACATGTGATTTTAATAATTGCAGATCAGTTTAGTATTATAATTACAGAATACATTTTAGTATGATTTAACAATACAAGAAATAAAAAATTTACAGTTTTACTAAATTGATAATTAACACGTGAGAATAAAATTAAAAATAAATTTGTAATCCTAAATTGTATAATGAAAAAACAAAAAAGAAAACCAAAACAAAAAAAAAATGAAACGTTTTATAATATAATTCATATAACTAAAAACATCAATTCATAAGTTATACATTACAATTAGCGACAGAACTTAATAAAAATTTATACACATATATTCATACACATGAAAGTTACAATTAAAAATGAAAAACTATACAACTAATGAATTGCCCTACTTATGTCCTAGAGCTGATCAAAATCGATATCTTTTATAAATGATAATAAGTCAGTTTTAAATTTAAAAAAAATTAAATTTTCTGTCTCAGGCCAAGTCCCTCGTTTGAGTATTATGTTTTTTATCAATTTAATTCTTTGTCGCTCGTATCGTAAACAGCCATACAGTATGTGTCTGAAAGTGTGGCTCTGTCATCTTCATCACACGCGTCTGTTCTTATAATGTTAAATAATTTTAAATATTGTTTTGTGTTTCCGTGATCTGTTAAAAATTGTATTAATTTGAAGTCTGATGATTGATTAGAACTTGTGACGGACTTATGTTAAGCACCTCGCTCCGCCCTCCCCACGACAGCCCTGAAGAAGACTTGCGATGTAGGTCGAAACATTGGCTACTTAATAAATATTTCTCCATATCTAAGAGCATTCTATTAACAATTAGAACATTTTTATAACATTTTGTAAGGACAACAATAATGTAAAAATTGTAATTTTTATGCAATACATTTTGATGATGCCATGTATAGTGGTGTGGCTGATATGAAATATTATGTTTTTATATATAAAAAAAATTTATAATGTTAAATTTTATAATGCAATGTTTTGTGTTTTTTTGAATATTCTATAGATGTCTTTTGCGGATTGAGATGTACTGACTGAATGGTGATTGGAAACATGTTTTGAGAATGACCACATGGGTCGAAACGTATACATGTAAAGAAAAAATAAATAAATGACTGCTTGGACTAAAAGGGTTTTGTATTCATAAAACAAAAAGAAAATTTGTTATAAGCTTGAGACCTTTGATTTTAACTTATGTCAGTATTCCCATTAAAGTTAAAACTTGATACAACTCAAAATATGACTATATCAACAAACGAACAAAAAATGTTGGAAATGAAACATCAGATATGTCGTTCCTGAATTAATAAGGAATGTCAATTGCTACTGAAGGCTTAGCTCAAAAATTCTTATTTTTTAGTAGTGACGTTGATTTTTTGTAGGAGCGATATCTTCTCATATATTGTTCCCTTTATATTTTTTATTGTACCACTTTCTTGGAGTATCCTCTCGATGGAACGTAATTTCGGACAAATTACCTTCCTACCAACAGTTGGATTAGAAATAGTACGGTTCCTACCACGTATTGAAACCAATATCCTACAAGTGTAACAAGATAACTGCATCGTAAAACTACATATCTTCTAATATATATATTGGTTTTCTATTAATATTTATTTATATTAAGTCAATTTCTTGCAGTAACAAGAATATAGTGACAAGTAATGTAGTAAAGTGGTACAAGTGTGGAAATTAAAATAGTGACTAGATATGATGAAATAGTGAATAGATATGATAATTAAAGATAATGAATATAAAAGTGGTTACAGAATATAATAAAATTAAAATAGTGACAGATAAAAATAAAATTATAGATGATGAACAGAAATTCAAATAGTGACAGATATAATAATTAAAGAATACGAATATAAAATACAGAAAATAAATGCCCAGAAAGGATAAAATGTAAACATAATATAAAGGGAAAGAAAAATGAGGAGGTAAACGGAAAGATACAAAATGAGAAGATTAAAATATAGAAAAAGTTGGTGAAATATGAAGGATGTAGAAAAAACTAGTTTAATTACAGATATAAATGGATTTGATACCAGACTTCTAGAGGTTACATAGGTAAAATGTAATAATACAAGCATATATAGAAAGAAAAGATTGATAAATTTCAAAAATTAAAAATTGAAAATAGTGTTTATAAATATGAACTTATCCTTATGATTCATTAGTTGCATTTGAGACTTGGAGGTGGTGGGGTATTTCTTGGGTGCATCATTCATGTTTTGTTTTGCTTTTATTCTCTTTCTACCCTGAGGATGCCTGAATAGGCGAAATATTGGACAGATATTTTCAATTTCTGTTTTAGTTTGGAGACTTATAAGCGTGATCTAAGACCAATCACCTTTATGCGTAGTCGAAGTAACAGTACGGTTTTTACAATATACTGGCTGGACACAAGATCCATTTGGGTTGTAGTGTTACAGGTTTTTCTTTTTCTTTATTTTTTTCCTTGACAAGTCAAGAAAAAAAAGTGATAACTCAGTGAAGCGAGTAATCCACAGGATGAGAGATGAATTCTATCAAAAGTCATGTAGAAAGTCTAAAATTCGACAAGCGATTCGCTGGACCGTATTTATAATAAAATAAAAGACTAAGTGAGCTGGAAGGTTCGAGTCCGATACCACTAATCGCTGTTTACTAACCTTCGACCGAACACAAAAAATGTTAAAATTAAATTTTAGTAGGAAGTTAAATTATCAACAGGACTGATTGTTGTACAATAATAATCAATATTTAATAATAAATAAATAATTTAACTTTACACATCATTAGTCTTGAATAATAGTTAATTCAAATTGAATCAAGATTGTTCGGAGTGTCAATATATAAGACTACCAGACTAATGTTAATAATTTAAATTTATAAATTTGAACTTTAAATAATTCTAAAAATAAAAGACTAAGTGAGCTGGAAGGTTCGAGTCCGATACCACTAATCGCTGTTTACTAACCTTCGACCGAACACAAAAAATGTTAAAATTAAATTTTAGTAGGAAGTTAAATTATCAACAGGACTGATTGTTGTACAATAATAATCAATATTTAATAATAAATAAATAATTTAACTTTACACATCATTAGTCTTGAATAATAGTTAATTCAAATTGAATCAAGATTGTTCGGAGTGTCAATATATAAGACTACCAGACTAATGTTAATAATTTAAATTTATAAATTTGAACTTTAAATAATTCTAAAAATAAAAGACTAAGTGAGCTGGAAGGTTCGAATCCTATACCACTAATCGCTGTTTACTAACCTTCGACCGAACACAAATTATTAAAATTAAATTTTAGTAGGAAGTTAAATTATCAACAGGACTGATTGTTGTACATTAATAATCAATATTTAATAATAAATAAATAATTCAACATCATTAGTCTTGAATAATAGTTATTTCAAATTGAATTAAGATTGTTCGGAGTAGAAATGTATGTGAATACCAGGCTAATGTTAATAATTTAAATTTATAAATTTGAACTTTAAATAATTTAGACTATAAGTTTGCATAGATTCATTACAAAACTTTTTTTTTTATATTAACACTTTATTGAAATATTACAATCTGCCACTTATGGGCAAAAGTAATAGTGCTGTGTAGCTTACAGTCATTCCATAACAAAACAATAATATAAACAAAATAAAATAAATAAATATATACATGCGGAAAAATATATACATGCGGTAACAGAAAGAAATTAATCCGGTAATAATAATAATAAAGTAAAATAAATAATAAAGTAAAGTAAATAATAATAATAATTATAATACTAATAATACTACTACTACTACTACTAATAATAATAATAATAATGATACTAATAATAATAATACTAATAATAATAATACTAATAATAATAATAATAATAATAATAATAATACATTAGAAAACTAACAAACAATAACTACAAATTAATAAAATCCACTAACTACAAACTAACTCAGGTTTTAACTGAACATGGACATACCAAATCATACTTACACAGATTTCACATAACCAACGACAGTACTTGCTCAATAGACAAAGAAGAACAGACATTTAAACATAATATATGACTGCCAAATGTATGAAGGACAAAGATCGAAATTAATTATCTCCAAAATATTAAGAGGGAAAGTTTGGCCAGTTGCTGAACATGACCTATGCAATCAACTTCGACCCGAACTCACTAAATTTATTTATAGTATATATTTTGAAAAGTTGACAATCATACAAATCATACAACGTAAAACATAGATAATCATTATGTAATTATTGTAATTTTTAACTTAGTTAATTTGTTAATTGTTGAATTTGTTAATCTAATCTTGTTAAGTTGTAACAGCATGTATATAATAATGTCTTTTGTATATATGTTAGAATTATCAAACTGTAGTTAAATTATTTGTAAAAATAAATTTAAAAGGCACATAGTATACTCACGTATGGAATGTGCTAATAAATAAACGGTCCTTTCGAAGGGTTACTTTGAAAAGGGGTTAAAAAAAAAAAAAGTGATTTAGCAATTTAAAAAACAACAAAATCATTTTTAAAATTATTTTTTGTTTATAATTGAAAAGTACTCTCTCAGTTATTACTTGAGTCATAGATAACCTCATATTTTTTTATTGTACGCATAGGTTCCTTGCTGTATCGATATACTAGTGTTTTTTTAAAAAAAATTTTGTGTTGATATTGGTAAAGTAGTCATCGAGTTTATCATAGAAGTTTCCTTCTATTCCTCTTAAGAAGATGATGATGAATCCTGCGTAAGGTTCAACGCTGGAGCTAGGACTGGCAACGTTGGCTGGAAGAGAGGAATGCCGACAGGAATCCGGTAGAGGAGCGCTCCTTGCGGCGATAGGACAAAGCTCACTTAGGCCCTCAGCGTCAATGTACTTTTGTCCTGGCAGATCTCGATCCGCAGGAGGAAGAGCAGCAATCAGGTCCTTGTAGGAGGAAGGGAAGGTTCCTCAGTTTCCTCGCGTAACTTGTTATATTAAAGCAATAGATATTTTTAAATATATTTATAGACATTTAAGACTGTATTATAAAAAAAAAAATAAAACAAGTAAATGATGCTAATGAAATAATGGCTTGATAGAAATACTAGAAACGATCCACTCGTATTACGCCAATAACCCAAGCCATCTTTTGAGCCGTCCAGAAAGATTATCGGAGATTGATGAGTAAGGTTGATACCGGTGATAAACTAATGTAGCACAACAAATAAATACAATGAATGTTACGAGACAAAGGCTAAGTAGAGAAACTACCCAGTGTTAGTACTGAAATAAAAAATTCAACTCAGAAGGTCACGAGGCCATCTTCTTTTCAGGCGCCTCGGAGGATAATCGGAAATCGAAGAGGTAACCAGGATGCTTTGAGTGGGAATAAAGTTTTTTATGGAAGGAGTGATATCGGGTTTGAGCCCAACAAAAAAATGGGACATTGAGATGATTATGGATGACTTTATTCCTAACAAGGTAAGGACCTCAAATGAGGATTTGAATAAGAATAGAATTTGTCATGATACGAGTATAACTAAGATAACTTAAATTTACAAAGATAGCAACAAAATAATCAAAAGCAGTCTCTAGATCAACTAAAACAGATAAATTTAAATTTGCATGTTACATTTTTATTCTCAACAGATTTTCAAATACCCTTCGTTGAAGGAATGAGCAACTCTACTGCTCAAAATATAGGGAAATCATATTTTTGTTTACACATTTTTATATACTTTATAATCACTACAGAACAATAATTTATTCCTGAGTTATTATTGTTAATAAACGTTTAAATATTATATGTGTTATTGTCGGAGTTTTATTTAAAATGTTTAATTCTCATTTTATTTATACAGTTACTAAGATTATTAAAAAAAATAAAATAAATATCAATAAACTTATTGATTTTGTGATTTCGCTTTCTTGTATACAGTTAAGGGAGTGGTGGTATCCTCAACTCTAATCATGGTATAAAGAAGGAATATTGTATGAAGCAAGCAACACATCCAGCTATAGAAATTGATATAAAATTAGAACTAATACATTACATGAAACCCTGAACCCCCCTTTTTTAACCCCCCCTAAATTTAAATA
Organism: Arma custos; assembly: GCA_037127475.1. Classification (NCBI taxonomy): domain Eukaryota; kingdom Metazoa; phylum Arthropoda; class Insecta; order Hemiptera; family Pentatomidae; genus Arma; species Arma custos. Next base: position 12,084,490 of record CM073762.1, on the reverse strand, counting down.
CATGATTCAGAATACATACATGATATAGAATATAGAATTTCTACTAGATACATAAGAATTAATCTAATTTTAAACTTCCCCATGTCTTGATAGATTAAACCAAACACGAACAGTAACAAATAATATAAATTAATACAAAAATATAATTTGAAAAAGTTATATGAATACACTGAATTTAAGTATGAGAGGAAAATAGTTGACTGGATGATCAAATGCAGAAAGCAGATAGTTGGGGTGTGCAGTCAAAAAAATAAAAGTTTTTATTTTATTAAAAACGTTACGTTTTTATATTTTTTGTTCTGTTTGTTTCTCTCTCATAGCCCTGTAGATGACCTACACTGTAGGTCGAAACCTCGGCACATAAATATAAGTCTATTCTGTGTTTTTTTTTACTGCAATCCCCAACTATCTCCTTTCTGCAACTGAATTCAAGTTTCCTCTTTACGAAATAAAAGCAATATTAATGATGTAGTAATTATGAAAAATGATTATTAACCTCTTAACTTGCACGCTCGAGTTAATTCGAGCGCGCTAAACAGGCCAAACTGTGCACACTCGAGATAATTCGAGCGGCGTTGTATTTGATGCTGCTATAATTTTTCACACTCGAATATATTCGAGAATTGAAAATAACAATGTGAAAGCTAAGAAAAAGAATCGTGTTATTGATATTTATCATTTACATAGGATTGTAAGCTATAATACCTTCATAATACCTTGCATTCTTGCATTTCTGTACTCGTGACGACTGACTGCGATCCGTCGTAGTATTTTCTTGAATTTATATAAAGGCCATTGTATCTTTTATTTTACTATTTAGACGTGAAATATCAAACACTTGTTTCTGTTGTTTTATAGTTTAGTTCAATAGTTACCTAAGTGTTGTAAACTTGCAAAGATAAGTGTATCTTTATAGACAGTCAGTTATTTTGTGATTACAGAAAATAAAATTGGGTATATTGGATATTTATACAATTGGTATGTTTTTTCATTTTCAAATTATTATTATTATATTTTATTTTATATTATATTTTAGTAAAATATATATTGAAAAATGAGCGATCCAGAATCTGAATATGAATACGCAAATTTGTCGGAAAGCGAGTCGATACATGTGTAATATTTGCAATGCACCTTGCTTCGAAATATACCACACGAAAGAAAATTTTGAATAATTTTTTAAAATAAATATTAGTATTATTTTTGTTGTAAAAGTATAAATAAATATTTTAACGGATAAAAATGTTTTTCACGAAATAGTAATTCGAAACGAAAAATAAAAAAGTCGATGGACGTGTAACAAGGCAATATTCGGCTCTTTTCTGCAATGTGGATCAAAATCCAAAATTAAACTAAAAATTTTGATTAATTTTGAATTTGTTTGCCAAAACAATGTTGTAAAGTTTGTTTTTTTACATTAAAAATAATTGATTTTTTTTGGCCGGTTTTTTTTAAAAAAACTGTGCGTTAAGGGGTTAAGCATCTGTTAAAGGTTTTTTTTTAGTTAGTAGTAGTAGTAGTTCTACTAGCTGTAGGTTACCATATCACTCCCACATAACCTTCCTCTTTATAAACCTTTTTTACATATATTTCTATTACAGCTATATATTATGTTGTTATTGCTGTTTTATTACACCGAGATCAGTGAAAAAAACTCAAAATTTTCGGGTTCAGGTTAGGTTAATTTAAATACAAAAAATTGAAAAAACGTTATATATTGACGAAACATTGTCTGGTTAGTTATTTTCCGTTATTTTAGAGACTTTGTATTTGTATTTTGCATATTGCTTTATATTTAAATTATATAAATTATTATATATAATATTATTATAAATTATTATTATATAATTACCTTGATATATAATTGTAAACTCGCGAAGATAGCCGCTATAGAGCCGAGAGAGTTGTGAAGATGAAAGGGAAACTGAGATAGTCATGAGACGCTCCCGCGGTTCTCAGGTATTTTACAGGTGTCAGGTGCACAACCAACAGTCAGATAGTTTATATTAGTTAATTTATATTTTAAATTAATTTTAATTATATATTTATATTTTAAGTTTATGTACAACTGTATTATAATACAAGTAAATAGAATAAATGATACATAATGATAAGAGGTAAAGACAAGAGAATCTACCCAGTGTTAGTGCTCAAATAATAAATTCAACTTAATTGGTAACGAGGCCATCTTCTTTTAAGACGCCTTAGAGGATTATCGGGAATCGAAGAAGTAAAGTGGGTTTGAAGTCGGAATAAAATTAGTCATGAAAAGATTAATATCAGGCTCGAGCCAAATTAGCAACAAATAAGACATTCAGGTCATTTTGGATTAATTTATCAGTAACAAAGCAAGGAGCATTGAGGATTTTACGAAGGATTTTGGATTGTAAGGATTCAATACGAGATGAATTCGTTGGCTTAGTGGAGCCTCGAAACTCCGTAAGACCACATAGTTCTTGTTAAAATCATGTATATATTTGTAACTAATTGGGAGCTTGGAGCAGTATTTTTTGTCACAATATATATATATTCACTGTTAGAATAGATAACTGTTACAGTGAATTCTATGATTTGCGTTGTGGTGTTCCGCAGGGATCAGTGCTAGGCCCTATTTTGTTTTTGCTGTATGTAAATGACCTCTGTTCGGCACTGTTAAGAGGTAGTCTCACCGCCTTTGCTGATGATATTTTATTATGATATAATCTTTTAATAATATCCAACTGACTGGAGAAAACGAATCTGATACTTAGGATTACATCTTGACAAACATTTAACTTGGAATCCTCATGTTAGACTAAAATTCAAGAAGCTAGCCGTTTCAGGCTACTTCAACACAGACTAGACAAACTCTAAACTCCCAATTAATTACAAAAGACTCGCATACATGATGATGATAAGACCTATTTAGACTTACGGAGTAGAGCTTTGGGGCTCCACTAAGCCATATAATTCCTCTCGTATCAAATCCTACCAATTCGAAAATCCTCATAGCACCTTTCTTTGTTACGAATAAAGTAATCCATCATGACCTATTCATCAATGTCTTAATTGAACCCGATATCAATCCTTTCATGACTAACTTTATTCCCACTCAAACACATTAGTTTCAAACTTAGCTCTTTTAACTCTTGAATATATAACAATTCCTTCAATATAGCAATTATAGTAAAAATAATTTTCTAGGTGCGACACGGGACAGTCACTAACTTCCAGGCCGTATCAAGTAGATAAATTATTTACTGGCGTTGACAGGTGTGAATCGACTCTATGCAACTGGAGACCTTCGTGGGGCACTTAATCAACTGGCGTTTGAGCCACTTAATCAACAGCTCAAATACTAACAGCACCTGCTGATTTTGATATTAATTATGTTAATTATATATAATAAGAGTTATTATAATCTATAATAATCCATTGGCAGGTTGATAACTACATCCTCCCGAGCCAGCGATCCGGAAAGGTGAAGCCCCGTGGGCACACACGACAACATCAGGCCTATTATGCCTCAGTACAATTCATTTCCTCAACGGACCGTAAACTAGGACCTGTTCAATGATAAGCTACAAGGTCATATAATAAAGTAGAGGTTATATTATAAAGGCTCGTTTACAAAGAGGTTACAGGTTATTATTTAATAATAATTCTAATCAGTATTCTTATTGATTCAGTGTTTTCACTTTCTTGTTTATAGGAAGTTGTCATATCCTTAACACAATTTACGGAATAAGGGGAATGATTCGAAGAAGAATATTTAAGATTATTATATGAATCACACAAAACATCTAACTATAGATAGATCTGGACAAACGTATCACTTGAAATCCTCATACAAGACTGAAAAGACAAGAAACTGCTTGACGTTCTCGCCTACTTCAACATTTACTGGACAAACACTCTTAGCTCCCAATTAACTAAACACTCATTTACATGACAGTTATCAGTCCTATTTGGACATACGGAGTTGAGTTTTGGGGCTCTACTAAACCATCCAATTCATCTCGTATCCAATCCTTACAATCCAAAATCCTTAGTAAAATCCTCAATGCTCCTTATTATGAAACAAACAAACTCATCCATCATGATCTTAATATCCCATATGTTGCTGATTTGGCCCAAACTAGATACCTATCCTTCCATGACAAGCTACATACACACTTGAATCCGCTAGTCTCTCAACTTGCTTCCCATACTATTCCTGATAACCCTCCGAGACGTTCTACTATAGAACTTTATTTGAGTGCTACCGATGGGTAGTTTCTCCACAAGTGTTTTTTGTTTTCATGTCATTTGTTTATTACAGCAAATTTACTTGATGTAATATTATTACAGTTGTATATATCAATAAATTAATCTAAAAAAAAAAAATTGGTTATATGGTTACAGATATTTAAAAATATTATTTTTAGATATGGTTGTACAAGTCATGCAGTCATGAATCATGAATCTTGCCTGCAGAACGTAAATAAAAGTGCTTGTACCATTGTACTTAATTATTAAACAAGGTATATGTTAGTATCTACAAGTGAGCCTCATGGTTACATTAAATTGGTTATATAAAAAAACAAAACAAATCAAAACATTAAGAGAGTAAAAAAAAAATTCCCATAAAGGGTACCGAAGAAATCTGCCAAATCTGTTTCAACAGTTTAACTGAACTTAAAGGGGTCTTACAAAAATTGCTCTTTATGGCTTGGTTGTTTAAAATGTTCCAGAAAATCGTAACCAAAATATTCGCCGGTATAAGTCTATTGGTATTGACGAAAACGCTCCGTCATCGAAAGCATGGTGGAAGAAAATACGTGCAAGGCCTAAGAGTGGTGTAGGGGAGAAGATGTGGGTGGATGTGATCCTACACCGAGGCGAGCATGTTGTGATAAGAGACCCAATGGAGCGGGACGATGTTCACTTGCCCTACACACTTGGTTAGTAATAGCTTAAGCTCTTCTATTTCCGTCTATTGAAAACCATTGAAGTCATTCAGTCTTTAATCGATGGGTGTCTGCTATTTTACAGCGATGGCATGTTTGTTAAAAAAAAAATCTGTTCCACTACAATCCATGAAGGTTCTTTGGTTCAGTACGAGGTAGAGACCGTACTGTTTCTTGAAAACAGTTGTGTAGAGTGGTGATTTGTCCCAAATCACACTCAACCGCCATATTTCCCCTATATTTTGGGTACCCACATTATAGATCCGGTGTGAGCCCCATTAGGATCCTAGATCTCATAGAACCCATTTCCGGCAGCTAACAAATTAAATAAAAATCTGCCAGCAGCGGGATATGATCCCAGGACCTTCGTCATGGCAACTCAGCACTGAGCTACTACTGCTTCCGATATAAAAAAAACAACGAAGAAAAGTTGAAATGCTTCAATTATAATTCATTTTCTTAATTTTCAATTTTTATTTCTCAATGGACTGGTCCAATTATAAACGTTACAACCTATTATGCCCAAGGTTGCTGGTAGAGGCTAGCACTTCAGTAGTTGAGCCTTGGATTTTTTGAAAGGAGCTGAAAATCCTTGAATATGCCGTCCTTCGAAAGGAGCATAAAATGGGGGCCTGAGGCTTAGTCAGATCCCTATCCTAATAATAATAATAAATTCTTTATTTATTCTGGGACAAGTCCCTTTAGAATAAAAAAAAAAGGTTTCTATTCAGGGTGTTATTATGTCTTAACAAATGAGAAAGAATTAATGAGAAAAAAAGTTGCGAATTATCTTCAATGATAGCATTTAAAAAAGAAATATGAAAAATAACAGAAATGAGATTACAATAATTATATATAGAGAGAAATAATAGTTATAATAATAGTTTTCTTTCATACTTTAGAGTTCATATTTATAAACATTATTTTCAATTTTTCATTTTTGAAATTTATCAATCCTTTCTTTCTACATATGCTTGTATTATTACATTTTACCTATGTAACCTCTAGATGTCTGGTATCAAATCCATTTATATCTATAATTAAACTAGTTTTTTCTAAATCCTTCATATTCCACCCCTTTTCTATATTTTAATCTTCTCATTTTGTATTTTTCCGTTTACCTCCTCATTTTCTTTCCCTTTATATTATGTTTACATTATTATCCTTTCTGTACATTTATTTTCTGTATTTTATATTCGTATTCTTTTATTATTATATCTGTCACTATTTTAATTTCTATTCATCATCTATAATTTTATTATTATCTGTCACAATTTTAATTTTATTATATTCTGTAACCACTTTTATATTCATTATCTTTAATTATCATATCTATTCACTATTTCATCATATCTAGTCACTACTTTAATTTCCACACTTGTACCACATTACTACATTACTTGTCTCCATATTCTTGTTACTGCAAAGTTTTTTACATTTTTTCTGTTTTTTCTCTCTCTTAGCCCTGAAGATGGCCTAAATTGCGGGCCGAAACGTCGGCACACAATAAATAAGTTACACTTATTGAGGTGTTTTTATTGACTGCACCCCCAACTATTTCTTCCTTATATTAGAAGTTACAGTCAACCAATTCTTCTCTAACGTTAATTACATATGTATGCAAATTAAAATGGCAAGTAGAAACAAACAAAGCTGAAACAAAAATAAGAACAATATCAACTAAAATACGTAACTTGTTTTTTAAAAATAACTAACTGGATGGAATAGGCAAATACTTGGATAGGCAAAATTTAAGACTCCAACTGTAGCATCGCAAAATTAGCCTTAGCACCATAATGTGAGCAACATTATTATAAATGACATATAATAAAAAAATCTACGATACTAGTAATTATAAGTGTGTATCAAAACGATGTCACCAAAATCAGCTTATTATTTACAGGGGCAGCAGGCGATTAACATATTAACTAGAACTTACTTTGCATAGTAAGAAGGTGACAGGCTAAACTGAGCTACGGGACAGGCATACCAAGATGTGAGGCAGGTAGCAATCAGTACGCTACGTAAGTCTACGCTGTGTGTGGTGTGGCGTGGCATCCCAAGTGTCGGGGTGGCGTTCTAACCAAAACAACTCCATAATTATAATTCACAGCGTCTTCTATCCAGCAAATGAAATATAATTCCGTTCATATTAATTAGTCTACAAAAACGGAGTAAAACTCACACCAACAGTGCCCAAACGTATTACAAATTATACAATTTTTCATTGAATTGTACTACAGTAAGTACAATATTATTTTTATTTATTGTTCTTTTGATGGTGAATATTTTTCAAATATTTGAACCCGGGTCGTCTGCATCTCTAGTGCAGTGCTCTAACTGAGCTACCATGGGGTCGTATCCAAGTCAGGCAAAATGAAGAGAATTGATTTGTCTGACTTGGATACGACCCATGGTAGCTCAGTTGATAGAGCACTGCACTAGAGATGCAGACGACAATTAGAAATTAAGTACCATAGTTCATCGCTGGTTCCTTTCCACTACTGTGTCCTCTCGGAGTATCCTTTGCCCTTTGACTGAGTCCATTGAGGGTTATGGTAACTCAACTTAATAATAACTCGAGCGTTGCGTCACCTCACTGCACAACCGTTCGCTTAGAGAAATTACTGTATCTACCATTTACTCCACCTACAATCCCATCATATGGTGTAATAGTACAGGCTTTTTCTTGATATTTATAAATTATTCATACACTATATCGTTTTATTTTATATCACAAAACATATATAAATTCATACATACATAAACATCCTGTAATTTGTTATTTAAACAACACACAGTTTAACTAAAACATAAACAATTATATATCTACAACGCAATCACTCATTCATTGGGCCTGGGAACAGCCGAAGATTTCTTTACGCAGCGACGGTGACTCTGCGTATTTTTTTCAATTCGTCTTTCTTCATTTCCTTTTCTTATTAGGAAAGTGTGGGAGGTTGGGCCTTCATGGGACCATGTATCAACTTGAATGAATTTCACACTGTGTATATTTATATATTGTTTCTTTTTTATTTATATGACAATTTAAAAGTATGGTGTTTGCTAGAGGTTGAAACCTTTTGATATGTTTATGTTCTTCTATATACTATATCATCTTATTTATATTGTGATGCCATTGAGCAATTATTGAAGATAATAAACACCAAAAAAAGTTCAATTAATTGTTTAGGAATTTATTTCTCAGTTCTATATTTTTAAATTGGGTTCTTTTTCAAAGGACAATTTTACTAATTACAAAACTTACTTTTTTCTTGGCCTCCACGAACCTACAAAGCCACCTTTCACTCATTGAAATTTGGTGTAACCAATGGCGGATCAAAGTCAACGAGGAAAAATGCAAACACGTGACTTTTACACTTCGCCGGGGAACATGTCCTTCTGTCCAATTCAATGAAACCGTCCTACCTATTTCCGACATAGTACGATACCTTGGCTTCCTCCTAGACAAAAGACTTACATGGAATCCTCATACCAGACTCAAAAGAAAAGAACTTAACAGACGATTCAGCCAACTATACAGATTACTATGAAGGACCTCCCATCTTTCAATAGACAATAAACTACTAATATACAAGACCATCATCAAACCTATTTGGACCTATGGACTGGAACTATGGGGGACCGCGAAAAATCGAATATCAGACGCACTCAATCCTTTCAATCCAAAGTCCTGAGAACTATTGTCAATGCTCCTTATTATGTCTCCAACAAAACCCTCCATAATGATCTCAACATTCCTTTCGTCCTCGATCTCATCCCTACTAAATTTTCAAACTTTCACCGAAACCTTGCCTGCCATCCCAACCCCCTGGCTAAGTCATTATCCAGTTCCAAACATCCATATAACCCACCCCGCCGTCTAAACCGGCAATGGCCTCGAGACCTGATATAATAATGTTATTTGGAGTACTGGCACTGGCCAGATTCTCCACTCACGACCTGAGTGTGTGAAGCGCCCTTAACCAGCTTCCATTGGCGTTTAATGCCAGTGACGCGTCTGGGAAAGGGGGCTGGGGCCTCCCGGACTCTTGCTTTGCCCTCATTCATGAGGAAGAAGCTCAGTTCGGGGACCCCAGGCAAATTGTAAATAGAGTATGAATGTGTACAGTATATTTCTTTTATGTTTTATTTATTATTATTATATTTTTTATTATATTTATTTATTTTGTTTATATCGTTGATTTTTTATGGAATGATTGTAAGCTACATAGCACCATTACTTATTGCCCACAAGTGGCAGATTGTATTGCTTCAATAAAGTGTTTTTCTTTTCTTCTCTCAAAAGAGATAACTTCCAAAAAAATAAAAACGTTTTTCTTCTCGCTGATCTTTCAATTACAAGTCAGGGAGCGGGTAGTCGATCAGTAGAGCGCTAAGTGGCTGAGCTGAAAAGCCTGGATTCTAATCCGGCTATGGCAGACAAATTATTTGATCTCTTATCAACCATGGATGAACCCTGTAGGTTCTGAAGGACTCTCCTGAAGCTCATCCAGCCACTATAAAAGAGGGACTCTTAATTGAAGATATACCAAGCGGTTGAGTTTGTTCTCGGACAAATCACCTCCCTGCACAACCATTGGCTTAGTAACAGTACAGAACCAAGTACTGAATCCAATTTTCTATATGGGTTATACTGATTCAGTATTTTTTAATTTTTAAATAAAACGGTATGACTATATTCGTCAGTGTTTCAGATTCCGCAGTCGTGTTAATGTAACTTGTTCGTACTAGCTGTTTCGAAATAATATTTTCCTTTTGGCATTGTTTTGGTCATGTTTGATATCAAGTTGAATTATACTTTCTCATGTTAATATTTTCTACCTAAATATTAAAAAAATCGTGAGAAGGCTCAAACATTCTTGGGTACTTATATTAATACACAGAGTACTCTTAATCTGGGGGAAACCTTTCAGTTTATGGTAATACAAAAAAACCACCTTTCTGCACAAGCGTTGGCTTAGAAATATCTATCATCTAATGAACCCTAAACCGTTCATGGGATGCATTGCTACAAGTTTTATGTTTTTTAATAAGCTTTTAGTTTAACCTCTTTTATTATGTTCGATTTGTTTACTAATGTTACGGTCACAGAGAGAAGGGCGGAAGGGATTAACGTCTAAAGCCCGTCGGCGGGAGAGGTTAAGATTGGATTAGAACCATCTCGAAGATACTAGAACGGCCTTCCCTCACTTCCGCCCGTCTAAAACATTTTGCCTTGACATAAATAGCACCCCCTCGGCGGCGAGTGAGTCAGAGAGTAGACCAGGCAGTGTGATGAACTAGTAATAAGTGTATCAGTGAACTGTGACAGTTTGTGAATGTAATAAACCGTTTCTGTTGTTACTGTGTGTGAGTTTGTTACATTCGGAAATTCTTACGGGCGGTGGACTTTAATTAGTGAACTGTAAGTGTTAATTTGTAGTTATAAGCTCTAGCGTAATTTAATTGTATTCGTACCAATTTATGTAAATAGCTATGGTATTTCGTACTAGTAATATCTTATATGATCTTAGTAATTAAATAGGCCTAGGTTATAATAAATATTTAGAATATTGTTATCGTAAATTTATATTAGTTTAATAATTTAATTGTTTGTAAATTCATTGTATTCTTTTTGTCACTTTGTCAATAAATATTAGTATCTTGAATTTAGGAGTAGTTTAATTCGTTTTCACACCCAGTAGCCCATAACACTAAGGGTGAAGGAATGCAAGGTTAACATTTGTATTGAATTCATATATGTATTATTATTATTATCATGTACTTCTGATCTTCCTTCATTCGTTCACTATAGCACTCTTCCTCTCTTCGGCTCACTTTGGTCTTTTGGCTTTGGGTGCTGTCTTCTCTGACATCACTTCCCGCTAGTATACTTTATGACAAAGACGCTTTAGTCTATTATTTCCTCTGAGTCTACGTGGGCTATTTCCAGATCGATTCCATATTCCTTACTTCAGCGAATCCATATATTATAACGTTATATATATGTTTTTTTAGAATATATATTAAAAGAGCAAAAACCGCGAAGGCCAGATAGTTGTGTGGGAAGGAGAGCGGGTTCAAGTACTATGTCGAGGGGTCAGTAAGACACGACAATAAACTATCCACATTGCATCACTAAATACCACCACTTAACGTTCTCCTCCAAACAACTTTATTCAGTAACCACTTATAAAGAACAATGTTATATAGATTAGAGAACAAAAATATAATTTTTGTATAGCATCAGCTGAATATTAAGAAAAAAAAACGATGAAAACTATTACATATAATGTTAGAGAAGAATTGGTCGACTGTATCTTCTAATTTAAGGAAGAAATAGTTGGGGGTGCAGTCTGTGACTTGATTCTGAGCTCCCCAAGCTGTAGCGTGTTCTATTGATGATATTATTACATGATCAATCAGAAAAGGAAATGATTGAGAATGACCCCATAGTGTCGAAACGTTTTGTTTATAAAGAATAAAATAATTGACTGGAAGCAGGGTTTTTTTTCTCGAAGATGAAATAAATAATATATTGCGTACTTATTCTAACAATTTTCCTTATAGCTTTGGTATAAAGTTATTCCAATTAGACTTTCAAATGAGCATCGGGGACGTTCTGAGTATCTGAAACTTTTTCGAACTATGTCATAACTGAACAGAGGTTTGAGGAGAATATTAAATGAAGTAAATCAATCCAGTTCAACAAAGAAATGTAGAGAAACATTATCATGTATCTATGATTGAAAAATCATAGATAAATGATAATCTTACTAATATCATAAATGTGAAAGTTTGTATGTTTGTCTCTCTTTCACGCAAAAACTACTGAACTGATTTGGATGAAACTTTACAGTAATATAGTTTATACATCAGAATAACACATAGGCTATAGCAAGCGCGGTTTTATGGGAGGGGCGCACGGGGACACGTGCCCCCCCCGACAGTTTTTAGGAACTGTGGAGAATCCATTATAGTACATAATTAAAGGCAAATCACATGATCATAGTTGTTAAAATAAAAGAAAGAAAATGAGTGAAACTATTTGTTTAGATATCCTACTAATCTTAATATTATAAATGTAAATGTTTGTATGTCTGTCTCTTTTTTACGCAAAAACTACTGAACGGATCTGGATGAAACTTATTGAGTAAAATAGGTTATACATTATAGGCTACAGCAAGGGTCAATTTATGTAGAGGCACGGGGGCATGTGCCCCCCTCCCATTTATAGTACATAATTAAAGGCAAATCAGGAACTAGAAATTTGTAGATAGGTTCATTTTCGGTTTAAGAAAGAAATTTGAATATTTCCACCCCAATGGTCCCCCCTTTAATATAATAGGGGTTCAAAGGATGTATAGAATCCGTCAGTTTTGAAATTAGACATCTGAAATTTTGGATGTAGGGATAACTTATATTTTTAAAAAATAATTAAATTATTTATTTAAAATGATCTGTCACGAAACTTTATGTGGCAGACCAAATTCCACGCGAGCGAAGCCGCGGGCATAAGCTAGTGTATCTATGATTTTATAATATCAGAAATTAAAGTATATCTAGAATAAAAACAATAAATATTTTAATTACAGAAAGTAACAAACGACAATCGGTGATCTGTTAATAAACACCTGTTTAAAAATCTGTTCATTAAACTGAATGTATTTTTTAAATTTAATTAAACTTAAATAATGTGGTAAATAAAATTTGTACTTTTTTTATTCTCACTTCACTATTATATTCAACCATATAACCATTATATTAATTAATTTAACCACAATTTACAGTTTTCATTTATGCTAAAAGTGTCATGAGGTTATTAAATAAAAATAAGAAAAAGAATTGTAACTCAAAACATGTATTATTAATAAACAAATATATTACAGGAAAAGTTGTGAGAATTTTATATAATAAGAGGCTTTCATTTAATAAATTTCCCGTTACGGAGTACGTAGCAGAGATTATCGAAGTGGAAAAGCTGAAAAAATTGCCAGGATTTAAAAAAAAACAACACACCGATATTTGCATAAAATACGGGATCTTGGAAACGAGCGTAATACTTTTTTCAACACCTGAACCACTTCTTCGTATAAAAAACGAAAAAAATATTCAGAATAAAAAAAATAGGATTTATTTATTTGAAAAATATCAGTTTTCATTTAAAGGTAAAATGAGATAAAACAACCTTAAGGGTCTTAAGTTCAGTAAGTTGTAGATAGGCTATATTGATTCCAGCTCAATGGAGGTGATTTATTGGAGATCATGCTTAGCAACCAGGTTTTTCATCGAATTATAGGTGCCTTTATAGAGGCTGGGTGAGTCCAGGAGGGTCTGTAGATCCTATAGGGTATAATTTCTGCTGTTAACTAATTAAATAATCTATTTTCCAAAGGTCAAAACCCCGGAACTTTAGCATACCACCTCAGCACTCTACATACTAAATTATCTCACTCACTTTCACATTATGTAGATACAACAGTATAAATGATGTAAAATTTTGCATTGTAAATTTGTTATATCTATAATGCATAATTATAGAATGTTATACACAATGGTTGTGCATAGTGGGGATATGTCGGAGATCATTCTTAACCACAAATTTTTCTTCTTAATTAAGTGCAACCACTTTACAGTAACCACAGTACCCATACGTGGTTGTTAAAACATTATATAATTTATTGTTTACATTTTAAGGTAAAACATTCATTAAATTATTTAATGATTCAATGAAATGTTTATACCTTTATTAAATAACTAGCTTATGCCCGCGGCTTCGCTCGCGTGGAATTTGGTCTGCCACATAAAGTTTCGTGAAAGATCATTCTAAATAAATAATTATTTTTTTAAAATATTAGTTACTCATACATCCAAAATATCAGATGTCTGACATCAAAACTGACAAAACCTTTGAACCCCTACTATATTAAAGGGGAAACCCTTGGGGTGGAATTATCCAAATTTCTTTCTTAAACTGTACAAAGAACCTAACTACAAATTTCAAGATGGTAAGTTCCTGATTTGCCTTTAATTATATACTATAACGGGGAGGGGCGCATGCCCCCACATAAATCTGCCCTTGCTGTAGCCTATGATGTATAACCTACATTACTGTAAAGTTTCATCCAAATCCGTCCGGTATTTTTTGCGTGAAAGAGAGACAAACATACAAACTTTCACATTTATAATATTAGTAAGGTTAGTTGGATTGTAAAACAAATAGTTTCACTTATGTTATTTCTGTTATTTTAACAACTATGATCATTCGATTTGCCTTTAATTATGTACAATCATGGATTCTCCACAGTACCTAAAAAACTGTGGGGGGGCACGTGCCCCCGAGCACTCCCCCCCTTAAATCCGCGCTTGCTATGGCCTATGTGTTGTTCTGATGTATAACCTATATTACTGTATAGTTTCATTCAAATCCGTCCAGTAGTTTTTGCGTGAAAGAGAGACAAACATACAAACTTTCACATTGATGATATTACATAGTAAGATAATAATAATAATAAGTTAAAGTTCTTATATAAATCAGAGTTCGTTCAAAGCTTTGCAAAGCATATGGAAACAGCACCAATGATAATAACAAACGCAGCGATTTTAATTGATGTTCGAAGTATTGAGATTATAAATAAATAATATATAAATAAATTTACTAACAGAATTTTAAAACTGCAACCCATGAAAGGTTTTGGGTTCAGTACGTGGTAGAGACTGTACTGTTTTTCGGACGAAGGTTATGCAGGGAGGTGATTTGTTCCAGATCTTTCACAACCGTCATATTTTGGGTACCAACTTTATAGAGGATGAGTGTGCCCCAGGAGGGTTCTAGATTTCCAGTAGCTCCAAGCAGCTGGATTTGAACCCAGGGCCTTCGACATCAACGCTCTACACTACAGCGGCTCTGAGCCTTCCCGCTCCCTTATATAGTGTATATAGTTGAGTTGTTACAATGAAGGTCTAAATAATTTGTTAACAGCCGGGGTGATCCTTTGGGTTTTTACGTTACCCTTCTGGGGATAGCTCACCTTCTAAAAAGTTTATACAAATAATATGGAGAAAAAACAGGCGGTTGAGCTTGATCTCGAACAAATTAACTACCTGAACAACCGTTGTCTAGAAACAGTACGTGCTAGAGACTACCAGGTTTCCGCCCTATTTTGGATACCCGCTTTGTAGAGGCTAAGCGATCCCAACGAAGGTATCTAGATTCACAGGATCCATCCCTTGCTGTTAATATTATATATGAATTATTTGCCACAGCAGGATTTGAAAACTGGAACTTCGGCATGGATGGAGGGCAGCGATGACTACTGAGTTACTCCCATAAGAATAAATTAATGTATATCAATTTTAGTATAAATGCATTGGTATTTTTGGGGTATACAGTAAGCATATGAGATTTGTAGGAACATATTGTTAAAAACAAATATGAATTATTGTTTTTTTTATTTGATTAATTAATTATGATTTAATAAAATTTAGACGCGCGACGCGAAGCCGACTCAATCTAGGTCAGCGCCTGTAGATCCGTTCCCATCTCTCGGGAACCTTCGGTCAAAATAATTTATGGAGGCGTGGTATCGATCGGCGCAGGGCCGGAGCAAGACTACCACTAGCAGCACCGGCACCGGTGGAGTGGGGGGAGGCTGCGCGCGCACCTCGCCCGTTGCAACTCTGCACCCGCACCACAGAGTTGTTTACAGTGACCCAGGCGTCCGTCTCTCTTTCTCAGTGCAAGTGTCGTTGCTCACCGTTCTATCATAGGCCAGGAGGGCCCACGTCAACGGTTCGGCAGGACAGCGAAGAGCCAAGGTGAGCCCGTTGTGAAGCCTCCTGCAGCCACCAGGTATTCCCTCCTTGTTATGTACCCGTGTTCTTTTCAGGTGACGCCTTCCCCCCCACTTGCCGTGCCCTTTAAACCTTAAAGTTCTACCTACGCGCCGGGACACATAACAGAGTGCATTCCTTAGTGAAGTAACTTATATAAGGCACTCATTAAGGCTCAAAACCACTCACAAGAAAACTATAATACTAAATAAACAACGTAAACTAACAGAGTAAACAACACATCTATGCGCATTAAAGTAACATACCAACGCAATACAACTATGATAAGGGCACGTCACATGTACTGATAATAACCGGTGATGGATCTCATTGCTTATGTTTGCTCTAACTGTAAACTATCCTTTTAAACAATAATAATAAAAAATAAAGTATTTTTATTATTCATCCAAATTATAAATAAAATAAAGCTAACAAATAAACTATAACTGACAACTCTTTTACATAAATCAACTAAATATAAACTCCCTGACCATAAAAACAAATAACAATGGTACTGTTATCACGTTTTGTTATGTTGAAATATATTGTAATTTCTTATAAATATAACCTTTTCCCATATTTAATATCAATAACAACATCAATACATATTCAGTGTGTAATAAAGCAATTTATTGAAAACCAATAAATATTTTTATATAAATAAATAAACGATATAAAATAAATAACATCTATGGAATTTCACCATTTTAAAGTAAAACACTAATTATTATTCACGTAAAAATATAAGTGACAAATTAAATAACTCCGCCCAATCACGAAAAACCGGTTACGTGCGCTTAAATTTAAAACGTATACTGGAATTTAATGAACTTTAACTAGATGAAATTTTAATTTTAGAACCTTTCAAACATATTTAATAATTTTAATTGATGATTTTATTATAATAAGGTCCTTATTTATTTATGATTAATGTAATATCGATTTTCTGGTGCTGAACTAAATATAAAATTTAAATATTTTTTCTTGGGATGACTATTTATATCGAAAAATTTATACATTTTTTTTTTTAATGCACATATATTGTTTGATATGTTTACTTAATTATTGATTCTTTTATACTTTGTTTTATTGTTTCGCCCCATTGTAATATTCTATATTACGTTAAACTGATATATCAAAAATAACGAATGAGTCTTAATTAAAGAGAAATAATTTTCAAATATATCATGTCTCCTATTTATTTCATTTTTTAAATTTATTTTCTAAAGCTCTTTATTAACATTATTATAGGCAAATGTATTTAAGTGACTTTCTTTAATTTTAAAAATTAAAAAAAAAATTACTTAAATTTTCATTTATGTTTTTTAGCAAACTCAGGCATCAATACTTGGTTGGTTAATCATGCATTTAAAATATTAATTAGGAATATAATCTGCATTTCCAAAACGTCCACTACGTATAAATATTTATATGTATGTATATTTTCTATCATTACTACTAAATTATATAATTAATTAAATAGCCATTGTTGGGAGCGGGGTAGCTCAGAGGGTAGAGCACAACACTAACGTGCTGAGGGTTCCGCGTACAAATCTAGCTGTGGCTGATAAATTATTTAATATGTTTAAATAATTTTAATAGAAAAGTATGGGCCATGTTGGCCTGTAGGTCAAGCAGGGGTTCACCCAGCCTCTATAAATTGGGAAATTTAAAAAAAAAAGCCTGCAGGTTAAAAGTTATCTCGGAAAAATCATCTCCATACACAACCGTTATCAGAGAAATATTACTGTCTATACCATATCCTGTACCCAAGACCATCAAAAACTGTAGTGATCAAGTTTTTATTTTATGCATATTTATTTAGATTTATATCTTCTATAAATTTACAAGAACTACATCTTTACCCAATTCTTATCAATGTTTATTATTTTCTACAGTGAATTGATACAATATTTCTTGTTTTCCGAGTAATCATAAAAAAAAAAATAGTAATAAAAAAATTACTTTTTATATTCCCATTATTCCAATTATACAACAAAATCGTACATTCTGATTTTGTATAATTTTATAAAAAATAAACTAACATTTAAGATGGCTTCTAAAATTAAAAGAAAGTTATAAGCTAATAATTAAATTATTTTTATTACTTTTTCATCATTGGATTGACTGCATAATATAACAGTAAGCCGTTTCATTTGAATTTTTTTTTTAAGAATAACTTAATCATACAAGAATATTCAATACTAAGCACCTTATAGTATTAATGTTATATGCATATATAACACTATTATAACTAATAGTATAAATATATAATTAATAATTATTAATATTAATATGAGCCTCTTAGAGGTGTGTTAAGTTCTGAATTTCAGCTCCTTTGATAAAAGATAAATTAGCAAAAAAAAAATCAACTATAAAATAGTCATTAATACTGATATAATTAAATATAATAATTGATATATTAATACTTGTAAACATACATAAACAAATAAGTAAAGACAAATAAGCATACTATGATAGTTCAGAGTGTGGGAAAGGCCAATAGTGGTTAAGCAATAATTAAAAGGGAAAGAAAAACTAACGAGGCATTGTATAGTTGAAATTATAATTGTTGTAATAATTGTATGAAGAAGGCAGTGTAGAGGGTTGTTATTACAAATGTGGGTTAATTATACAATTGCTTAAAAACAGCGATGATGAAACTATGTGGTTAAAAAAAATCTAGGACCACCTTATCTTTTCCAAATCATAGAAATGTTAATTTAATTGTACTAATTAGGTAAGCAAACACTTAACTTTTATTTTTTAAAAGTTATTTAAAGAAATTTACAACTGTATAACAGAATACATCAGATAATATAATGAATGTATACATTGACATGAAAAGACAAGTGGTAGTACTCAAATATTAAGTTCAACTTAGAAGATCGTGAGGCCATCTTCTTTTCAGACTTGACGTTTTAATAGAGGTATCCAGATATGATTCTAGAAATCGATGTTCAGTTCAAAACTTTCAAGACCCTACTAGTAAGCCTAGTAATGACTAACCACTTAATATTGCACTGTTTTGATATATTGAGTACTTGACAGTTAATAAATAATTAATTTTTATAGTTATTTAGCGATACAATTTTTAGAGATACAAAAGAATTGATAGGTATTTGATGGTGATTATTTTTAAATATTTTTATTTTGAAGAGAAAATCTTATACATATATAGAATCGGTGAAGAAAATGGATGTGTCTGGCTTGGATACGAACCCTGATAGCTCAATGGCTAAGAGCACTTCACTAGAGATGCAGACAACCCGGGTTCGAATTACGGCCAGGACAAATCTTTTCTCTTCAAAATAAAAATATTTAATAAGGTCATTGTATTTTTTTAGGTCCAAGCATAAATGAATGTCAAAGCCGTATTTAATAGAACTTTAGAACCAGTAAACCACTTACCACTTTCCATCGGCAACTGACCTTCTGACATCTCCATCAGTAACCATTCGTATAATGGCTCTGTTTAAGTATTGTATGGTTGTGTGGCGCTGTTATTTATTGCCTACAAGTGGCAGATTGTAATAATATTTCAATAAAGCGTATTTTAAAATATATGAAGAATTTAGAAATTTTAATTATGCAATTAATAATCTACCGGAAATGGGCCTAATTCATTAAGGAAGGCAATGCCGTGATAGTCACAAAATGATGCTATACAAGAGGACGAATGGTTACAGAAGATGTCACAAGGTCAGTTGCCGAATGGAAAGTGGCATTAGAGAAGGTACGTGGTTTACTGGTTCTAAACTTCCATTAAATACGGCTTTGACATTCATTTATGCTTGGACCAAAAATTTACAACCACCTTTTTTTTTTTTTTAATATTGATATTTACAACTGTAATTATATTACATCAAGTAAATCTGCTGTATGAACAAAGGACATGAACAAAAAAAATCACTTGTGGAGAAACTATCCATTGATAGCACTCCAATGAAGTTTTATAATAGAAGGTCTTGAGGCCATCTTCTTTTCAGACGCCTCGGAGGGTTATCAGGAATAGTATGGGAATCAAGTTGAGAGACTAGCGGATTCAAGTGTGTATAGAGCTTTTCATGGAAGGATAGGTATCTAGTTTGGGCCAAATCAGTAACATATGGGATATTAAGATCATGATGGATGAGTTTGTTTGTGACATAAATAAGGAGCATTGAGGATTTTACGAAGGATTTTGGATTGTAAGGATTGAATACAACCACTTTATTTTGTAAAGAAGAATTAAGTATCATTTTGGTCTTTAAAGTAACTGTTATTAAATGAAGTTATTTTTTTCATAACATATGTTTCTTTTCTAACCATAAATTGAAAATGCGGGGATTAAACGAAAAAGACCCATCTTTTGTTTTAATATCTACGTCGATCAAATATCTAAAATAATAATAATCTTCTTATCATTTCTTAAACACAAATCAGAATTCTAATGTATTATTAAAAAAAATAAATACAATAAATTTATAAAATGGTCGGGAGAAATAAATAAACAAAAAAAAATTGTCTCCATTGAGATTTTGCTAAATACTCTTATAAAAAAAAAATAAAATAAAAACAACAAAAATAGAAAATTAATTTATAAATCATAATACATTTACACTTTATGATCCATAATAATATCCACAGGAGTAGAATAAAATATTAGAATAACTATTCATTCGTACATTATCTTTAGTTTACTAATCAACAACATCCTAACTGATATATAGGGAGGGATATCGTATTATATGTATAGAATAATAGCAAAAACACATACATACCTCTGAAGAGTAACATCGATCATTAGTCAACTTATTGTTATAATTTAAAAATATTAATTTATAATATAACATTATAATATAATTTGTAAATATAAATATATTTTAAAATTACGGACATTTCGCGTGGACGGAGAAGAAACGGTGCTGTTGGGAACAACTGGCTGGGAACTGAAAGAGCCAGAGCTACGATACAATCGCACTCGGAAGAATGAAGTGTCCATGACCTGCTGGCTTCAGGAATGTCTCGCTATGCGCCAAACGTATAAGGATGATAACATATCTACAATATATCTTGGAACTTTCTGTTTATATATTTCTTTGCTGAAATAAACAAAACAATTAAGTATCATCATCGGCGAATATATAAATACTTATATTTTTAATGTAAGTTATAAGTTATAAGTTATTTTTGTAAGTATAAGTTATACTGGCTTGTGCGAACTTTAGCAACTTAGTAATCTGGTTTAACTCGGGGATTAATTTAATTAAAAATATTATTTGAGAATCATTCATTCAAGTGAGTAAAAAACCTTTTCCCAGTCAACAATTTTTTTTCTTTATTTAAAAATACGTTTCGACTTATTCAGTCATTTTCAATAAATGTTAATAATGACCATGGAGTACATTACAAACTCCAAGTATTAAAAGAAAATTTTAATTAATTGACAATCTACTAAAAGGTTAATAATGTACAAATTTATGAGTAAAAATATTTAAATTAAATAAAAATAGACTTTAGATAAGAAGAGAAAATTGAAAATGACTGAATAAGTCGAAAAGTATTTTTAAAATAAAGAAAAACAATTTTTACTGGAAAAAGGTTTTTTACTCACTTGAATGAACGATTCAAAAATATGTACTCCAGTAACGTCAACAAGAGAATTAAAATTAAAAATATTATTAATTCAATTTTGGAAAATTTGCGTAATACCGCATTGTATTCTTCACGAAACCTGTTGAGAATACCCTACAGAACAAGGTAAACGTGCCTTTAGAAGAATATCTATCAAATAATGCACAATTTATCTATTTTGTTCTTGAATTATCAGTCAAATAATTAACAGTTTTAAGGATAAAAAGTATATGGTTTAAATAAAATACTTTACTATCTAACGTAATATTAAATGATATAGGAGTATTATTAATATAATAATTTTTATTAGTCTTTCATTAGCGACTATTATTCTGATTAAAATTTTGGATTTTAAAAGATTACATTTAAGACTTAAAGCTAACATTTCAATTCATGAAGTAGGTAAAAAATAAACTAAAACAAATGACAATTTACATTACCAAATGCTTACAGTTTTATGTTCTGTAGATCCCGATTTATCAGGAATTAATAGGGATTAGACTATACCATAAATATTCTTTAATTTAATAGAATTTATTACCTTAAAATAAAATAAAAAATATTCGTTCTGAAAAGGTTAAGTTTCGCTAATTTGTGACTTTTCACACTCTCTGTTAAATTATAATACAACAATGATCTAGAGAAAAACTTCTAGTGTGTTTGTGTATCTGGATATGTCCGTTGAGAGGATTATCCGCCAGCAAAGATTTTCATTCAATATGCGAAAAAAGTATCTTAAAATCACCTGATTAAAACCAAACTGATTTTTACGACATAATTTTAAATCACTGTATTGCGGACAAAAACAAAGTACCGACAGACATTGGAGAGTAAAAAAAAATGAACAATAAAAAAATATCTGACAATTACAGGATTCGTGTGACAATTTTGAAAATGTAAATTAAAAAGGTATTTGGTTCAATACTAGTAGGAGACTACTGTTTCCAGTATAACGGCTGTATGGAAGATGATTTGTCCGGGATCATGCTCAACTGCCTAAGTTTGCAGGTTCATATCCCTAATTAACAGAGGCTGGGTGAATCCCAGAAGGGTCTGTAGAATCCACATAATAATTAATCGAATCTAATAATTTATCTGATATTAACATGAAAGCAAAGCAGTATTCTATAAACTCAGTTACTCCGCTTCCAAAAATAATTTATTAACTACAAATAAATTATATGATCGTAATCGAAGCAATTAACAATTTATCACATCTCACTAACCATTAATCACAAATGAAATAATTTTGCCAGACTCCCGTCAAATTACAGACTAGCGCGTTATTAATGTTACCTAGAGTATTAAGGAGATCCGATATATATATATATATATATATATATATATATACACTAGCGACCCAACCAAGCTTTGTTCGAGTAATAAGGCCTACATAATTTGTCTGTGTAATGCACTTTTTTCGAATATCACCGGTTAGGCTTCTTTGGGAGTCTTGATTTTATTTCTTTCCATCTCAGTTAATGTCCTTTATTATATAGAAATCATAAAAATAAAAACAAAACCAAATATTTCTTTATATACGAATTTATTATCTTGCACGTTAGATAAATGCAGGGGATTAGGCAAGCAGCGTCTTCGGTGAAAACCATCGATATTCCAATCCATTTACACAAAACCTCGCAAATTATATACCCAAACATTCCTAGTGAATCACTATTAACTGTTGTTGAAAACCGCATGAAAATCCGTGCAGTAGTTATTGAGTTTACCGCGAACAAACGCGGTCGAGGACTTTGTTTTATAAAATGTTTAGATAGATAGATAGATATATATAAAGCCTTATATACAGTCCCTGGCCATATTAATGTGACCACTAAGAAAGGTTATTTTATTTTTATTTTTCCTAATTTATTTTATATACTTTCGCGTGTCTTAATAAATTGCTGTTTTAAGTAATGGCAACACTGTTATAAGTTTTTTAAAGTATTTTTTTTAGTAATGGCAGCATTGGTTTTAGTACAGCCATTTTGTTTTACGAGTGACGGCGTGCATAATTAGTGTTTGGATTTTTTGTGGATTTATTGTTTCTTTTTCATTAAATACAAGTCGGATTCGGTAAGTTTATTATTGATTTATTATTTGTATCATATATTTTAACTATTTTGATAGTTTTTTTTTTCATCAATATGTAAAATAGGGTATAAATAGGGTTACACCACAAAATATTAAAAATAAATAAAGATATATTTTCGAAACTATTTTTTTCAATTTCATCTTATTAGCAGATAACTAACTTACCCATAAAACTAATATTTAAACTCTATTTACATCATTAAGCATACAAAAAGATATTGCGAACATGTAACAAGAACGAATCTGTCCAGTGGTCATATTAATATGGCCAGGGACTGTATATATATATATATATATAAAGGCTCTGGATACAGGATATTTAAGGAAAAGAAGGCGGTTGCCGGTTCTAAAATTGATTGATGTTGACCGGAGCCGAAGCACATTACTGAGACAGAGGCTTGTGATGTAAGCAAGAAACTGTGCTATTATTTTCTCAGTCGACTCAGTCATTCCCCTTGGCTCTTTCCTCTCTCTTCTTATCTGTTTTTTATCCTTTTCATTTTCTTTTTTCTTCTTTACTTTTCTTTACATTTTTTATTCTGTTTAACAAGCTGTTGAATCGGTGCAATAAATTCCACAGCGATCTCCTACCTTTCTCTTCCTGTTTTGATATAGCTAACTGTTCTTTTAGTCTATTCCCTTATACTATATTTTTTTTTTTTAATGAAAATACTAATATTTTTCCTTTTACATAAGTATGTATATCATACATAAATTAGTTTATAAGTAGATACATTTTTTTTTTCTTTTCTTCATGAACATCGTTAAATGCCAAATTATTTAATATTTAAGTGATCTACTGACTATCAGTAAATTTTCTACTATTTGTAATACCAAATAAAATATTATATAAATATATAAAATATATATAAAAATTTCATAATTAAAAATATATAAGTTTTAAATTAAGATATTAAGGTCCACTCATAACAAAAATATTTCCAAAATGTGCAAATATATAAATATGCTATTAGCGATATGATAGTAATTTTTGAATATTTTTTTCAAATAAACTCTTTACGTGTTGAATAAGAGTCATATATATGATATTGAAAGATTCAAAACACTAAAGTTGTTATGTTGAAATAAAATAGAATTTCTCAGTAAAATAAGAAATTTTATTTGTTCCATTATTTTCCAGTCTTATCTGATACAAGCTTAATTAATTAATTACAAGAGACTCATATACATGACAATCATTAGACCCATCTGGACTTACGGAGTAGAGCTTTGGGCTCCACGAATTCCTCTCGTATTCAATTCTTAACTTCCAAAATCCTTCGTAAACTCCTCAATGCTCCTTAGTTCGTTACGAACAAAGTAATCCATAATGACCTTAATGTCCCGTTTGTTGCTGATTCGGCCCGAATCCGATATCAATCTATTCATGACAAACTTCATTTCCACTCAAACCCACTAGTTTCAAACCTGGCAACGTCTTCAATTCCTGATAATTCTCCGAGACGTCTAAAAAGAAGATGGCCTTGTGATCTTCTAACTTGAACTTTTTTTTTTTTTAGTACTACCACTGGGAAGTTTTTCTACTTGCCTTTATCTCGGGACATGATTTACCTTTCATTATATTTACCTGATGTATTCAGTGTACAGTTGTAAATTTTAATAAATACAAAAATCTATATTAAATTCTAAAAATCTATATAAGGTTCTAAAGTAAGTACTTTATGTATGTGAGTTACTATAAAGTCTGCATCTAACTTTAATAAAAAAAATAATAAGACCATGGGAAAAATATCGTGATATATAATATTTTTTTTAAAATTAAATTTTGTTCACATAAATTTTTCCTAAAGGTAAATGATATTATGGCGTCTTCTTTATTTAAATTAGTTAATCTTTGAACATCTTTTATCGGAACAAAATAAAACGTGAGGAATTCATCACAAAAGTCTTATTTTTAATAAAATAAAAAAAACCTAAACGAACAAAATAACTGACCCAAATTCAGTTAATTGGCCACAAAGGATGCCGAAATGTACAGCAACAGTTCAACTTAACGGGGAGAAATTCTTGAGGTGCAAAAATATTTTAAACTAATGAATTCAGTGGCTTATGGTATTCCTAAATCTAATCTTAAGGATTAAGAGATCGTATTAATAATAAGAACTCAAGACTCTACAGACTAAGCTAAGTTTTTCTTATTTTGTGTATTCGTTGACTGCATCTCCTGACTATGTCAAACCACTTCTTGAATTATCTTGTCAACTGTTTTCCACTTTAAATAATCACATTTTTATATAATTGGGAGATATTTAATGGGCTGAGTAAATCTTAGTCTCATATATTTTATATCAATTATATATTATTCAAACCTTCGCTTGGAAGGCAGTGCCTAGGCAGGCGATATGTGCTGAGGCAGGCACTGACTCAGCAAGTCAATTCCTGGCGCAACATAATATCAATTATTATTCATGATGTGCATTGAATAGAAGATGCTTTATTTTACCGCCTTAAAGCCCACGCAATCGACAAGTATTCGTCTAATAAGTTTGAGGAGCCATATAACTATAAAAACATACAAATGTAACTATAAAAGCATTAAAAAAAAAATAAACTGTATCAATACAACCCAAGAAGGGTCTAGGTAATAGTACATGCTAGAGACTGTACTATTTCTAATGCAGGGAGGTGATTTGTTCGGATCACCCTCAACTGCCAGGTTTTTCCCTAATTAAGGGTAGCCACTTTATAGCGCTAGGTGAGCCCTAGCCATAAAAATATAGGTAATACAATCTGATTAAATCATGGGAGGATAATATTAAGACGGATTTCTGAATATTACCGATTCAGAGAGATTGCAGGGAAATAAGATTAAGTATTCTTCATATAGTTATTATTATCTATAAAAACAATCTAAAATAAAATATAATTTATGTTGAAGAAATTGGTCCGGGTAGAGGTCACTGAATGAAATTCTCAAGTAATTTCAGAAGATATTTATTGTTAGCCAACGTTTCGACCTACGTTGTGGGTCTTCTTCAGGGCTGTGGGGGTGGGACGGGGGGTGGGTCCTCTCTGGCTATGAAACACTGATAAATATAAAATAAATAAAAATAATAATATAATTTAATAATAAATAATAATTTAATAAATAATAAAGAAAAATAAAAATATAATTTATTTTTATATATTGTTCTTTTGATGGAAAATATTTTCATTTCGAAGAGAAAAGATTTCTCCTGGCCGGGATTCGAACCCGGGTCGTCTGCATCTCTAGTGCTCTAAACAATGAGCTACCAGGGGTCGTATCCAAGCCAGACAAATACCTTCTCTTCACCGATCCCATATCCTCCTGTTCTCGCAATTTTGCGATGTATACACGGGGAAGAATGCTCATTGGACATTACTTTAATTGGGATCTTGTTGATTTACGTCAATTTTATATATATATAATTTATTTTTATTTATTGTCCTTTCGATGGAGATTATTTTTAAATATTTTTATTTCGAAGAGAAAAGATTTCTCCTGGCCAGGTTATCGCAAAAATTGCGAGAACTCGAGATATGGGATCGGTGAAGAGAAGGAAATTTGTCTGGCTTGGATACGACCCCTGGTAGCTCAGTGGTTAGAGATAAAAATATTTAAAAATAATCTCCATCAAAAGAACAATATATAAAAATATAAATTTTATATAATGCAAAATACTCAATATCTCAAAACAATATTAAGTGGGCAGTCACATTTTAATAGTCTCCCTAGGGGTACACAATAATTACTAAATTCAAATTAAAATTTTAAAATATTTTCGGGGTACTACTAAAACGTTAAGTAACTACTGTAGTACAATCCAATGAATAGTAACTTGTAAAACAGGGTTTTGGTCCACCGTTATGCGGACACGAAGTACTTCACTGTTTGATTAAAAAGAAAATTATTAATAAAAACAGAAGAAATATCTGATATGACAGACTGGTACATATACGGGCAAGCCGCTAGGTTCTCGTAGGGCAGCCTTCTATAGGACCCGTTAGGAGGCAATTGCTCGCCAGGTATGATGGCCGTATCTCGGACAGGAATACTGGGAAAGGCTTCAGTAAAGAAAGATCATACAGCTACTAATATATATTTATAAACAAATATATATAAACACACAATATTTTTTATTAACAAATACAGAAAACTATTTAGAAACAAAGTAGAAAAGTGGATGATAAGAGAAGGAAGAATTTAAAACCAAAAACAAAATGGACAGGAGAAAGAAAAAAATATATGAAGAAAAGATGAAATAAATATGGAAAGAACGATGTGAGAATGCTTTGTATAATTCTTCTGGGTATATTCGCAATAAATCAATAAAAAAATATATATGAGATGAAAATAGTTGACTGGATGATCTAATGTAAAGGAGATAGTTGGGGGGTGCAGTCAATAAGAACACAGAATAAGTAATAAACTTATATTATGTGCCGACGTTTCGACCTACAGTGTAGGTCATCTTCAGGGCTAACAGAGAAACAAACAGAACAAAAAATATAAAAATGTACAGTATGTACATGTAGTATGTACATATTATGTACAATAATATGGTGACAAGTAATGTAGAAAATTAAAATAGTGGCAGATATGAAGATAGAAGATAACGAATATTAAAAAAGTGCCAGAATATAGCAACTATCTCCTTTACAAAAAAATTATATAATTGTACATAATTATTTGTTGGATGTTGAAATTATACAAAGAGGGTGGTCTGAATGGCGATCAAAGGAAATTGAGAATGAAAATAGAATAGTAAACAAACAATAAAATTCTTTATTGTAAACTCACGTTATAGATCTCCCTATCAGTATGATTGTGCTGGTTAAGAATAATGTATGTTACAATAGAAGATTATGATAAGATAATGTAAAATAAAAAATATTTTTTTAATATTGTGCTTAAAAAAACGTAATTATTAAAAGAAAACTATGTTAGATTTTTAAAAATTATTATATTAGAAAAATAGATTTACGAAAGAATTTAAACACGCACACTTCTAAAACAGGTTTTGACATAAGCATTAAAAAATTTCGTCATCACTAAGCAGGCTTACAGAAATCGAATACAAATTTTTCAATAAAAAATTTGTTTCACTTAGACTTGATTAAAGCATACTTAGACTTGATCAAAGCATCACGTTATGTAAATAAAAAAACTTTGCATACGGACTTACTATACGGAAATACTAACAGTTGACGAACACATACGGACATAATAAAAAAGATTCCAAGAAAACCTACACAGACACCCTAATCCATTGATAGAACAAATGACGAGGGATATCTTGCCTGAAGACGCAA
Organism: Arma custos; assembly: GCA_037127475.1. NCBI lineage: Eukaryota > Metazoa > Arthropoda > Insecta > Hemiptera > Pentatomidae > Arma > Arma custos. The sequence continues at coordinate 12,055,721 of CM073762.1, read as the reverse complement.
GCTAGAGATTAAAAAGAAGGTGGATGAGAGATTTGTTAACATAAGAAATTAAATCAATCCACGGGAGAAGTACCGCTGGGTACTGTTCATCTTTACGCCTCTCGTGTCAATTTGACCTATTCTACTGACAGCCAATCTGCTCAATTGTCAATTGTTTTTATTTTACCGGCTTGGATGCAAATATAAAGGGAACAAAATATCAAAACCAGTGCTATATTCTGTTGTTTGTTCATTTAACGTCACTTTTTGCTGCTATGGCTAATCGGACGATGCTACATTGGGAGCTCTAAATTTAGCCTATCCTGGTTTAATTAGGATAGGGATTTTTAACGAGTACCTGACATCGTACAGGATCGGGACCCCCGTTTAACGTTCCTTCCGAAGGACGGCTATACAATATATAAAAGAAGTCATGAACAGTAGGTTTGTTTTTGTGCAAACATTTTTAATTACAATTTAACTGATTTAGCGCAATAAGAGACTAAACAAAAAGTATTTCCTGGATCCGTTGCTTGGCAAGCTGATATAACGTTACATCACTAAAAACTTTTTTATATGCCAGAGAGACTAAGTAAATGGAGCATTTATATAGGCCCACGTACAGAAAGTACTAAGTTACTTCTGAACTTTATTTTATAAGTGCACTTAAGAGAGATGAATTCGAGAGAAGCTCTTTTTTGACGCGGTGATATGAGAGTTTGGAATGGAAAAGTGGATTGTGAGATCGTAACAAGCTACTTGTCGCGTCGCGTTTCAACTCCAACTTAGTCCCGTTGTTTTCTTCCAAACTGAAACTTTCCAAAGGATCTTAGCCTACTTTGTTGGTTGCTCTTAGCGCTTAAGAGTCAGAGGCATTCTGGTTAAAACTCGGTCTGAGAACTTCCCATCTCCACTTACATTGGCAGACGTATAACAATATCAACTGGGACAATTGTCTCATATGAGTTTATTCGTGGTTTTGTTTGAGAGAACTTTTATTCGAGGGACATATATATATATTTGTTCCAACTCTATTTCTTAATTCGATAATCCACAATATTATTTCAATTAAAAAGTTTTTTTTTTTTGAGGCCCGACCATAGGAAGTGAACGGTGTACAGATAAAAAATGTAACCAATTTTAAATATTTAGGATCTGTCCTTCAAAAAGATGGAACATCTGAAGGAGATATAGCCCGAAGTAGAGAAGGAAGAAAAGCTATTGGCATGCTCAATTCTGTATTATGGAGTAATATAACATCTTAAAAACTAAAAAAAAAAATGATTTTCCATCATATTATCACGGTTATAATGTTATACGGCGGTGGAACATGGAAATCGGGAAAGGGAACTGACACTTCTAGTTGAGGAGATGGACTTCTGCAGCCGGAATATCTAGGCGTGATAGAATATCCAATACAGTTGTCCGAGAGATAATAAATATACAATAAAGCGAATAGAGTGGTTCGGACATCAACTGAAGATGGAGAGTAATATAATACCCAAAATGACAATACATTGGAGTCCTGAAGGAAGAAGAAGAAGAGGACGACCAAGAACTTCATGGATGAACCAAGTCCAGGAAGACATGGCAGGATATGACCTTAATAAAGAAGATGGATTTAGCAGGATGACCTGGAAAAAAATGTTATCCTAAAATTTGGTTTGAGAAAGCCTCAACTTTTGGAGAAACTCTCAATAAATAAAAAAGTTTTTTTATATTTGAAATATATGAATAATAGGGTCCTAAGCTTCTAATCTGTATGGTTCGTAGTAGATTGTGGATAATAAATTATTTATTCTAGCTTATATTGATCGAACTCGTTGGATTTGCAGATCCTATTGTGGCTTAAATTAATAAACTATCAACAACAAGGATAGAGAGATTTTGTAAATTTTTTACAAGAATTGCCAAACTCAAATTAATCGTTATCTTAAATTGCCACGGCCAATATTTTTAATCCATTCATCAGCTGTTTCTTCTTATTTCATGAGGTGTTTTTTCGACCGTTTAGTAAAATTGTTTGCTGACGTTTCGCTGGAAATACTGCAAGCTTCCTTGCGTTCCAGATTAAGCTCTGAGGAAGCTTGCAGTATGACCAAACGTCGGCAAAGAATTTCACGGTCGAAACCGAAAGAAACACTGATGAATGGACCAAATTAATCAGTTCAAAGAAATCAAAGCAGACATTAGGAAAATGAGTATATATAAAAAAAATATATAAAACTGAGAAATGTTCAGTAAGTTTAAAAATATATAGGCTTTGGGAAAAGAGTAAATAATAAAATAGAAGTGGACAGAAGAAAGAAAAAGACGATATTGGAAGGCGAGAAAGGAGAAAGGAAAATCATGTTTATTTTTAGAGGCCCTTAAATGGATCATAATTTTTTATTTTTATATTTTAGGTTTAGTTAGAGAATCACGATTTAATTCTTAGGGCTGAAAAAAAAAATAAAAATTTACCAACCCTTGGTGGGAGTCGAACCCGCAGCGTTGGGGCATTGGCAGAAATCTGGCGGTTATGTTAAATCTCCGCATTATCTGTTAGAACTACCGGTCATATTTAATATATAATCATCCCATATTAAGAGTGGATTAGGTATAACCTATAAAAATCAAAAAAATAAAAATTGTTTACTAAACATAAAAGTTAATTTTCACTCAAAATTTGCGTGTCTCCTTCAGTGGAAATGATAATGTTTGCCTCAAAGTCTAGTTTATCATGCAAGTTATGCTATTTTTGGCATTTTGAACAAAGTTCGTTCAACATTAGTGATTGTAATTATTATAAAAAAAATAGAGGATTAACAACAGCTCATTATATCTGTAAACATAAATATATAGCAAGCATCAGAAGTCCACTTTAAATTTTAGAAATAATAAAAACAGACATTTTGTAAGAAAAAAAAACTGTACCACTATAACTAGAGACTGTACTGTTTCAATGACAATTGTTGTACGGGGAGGTGATTTGTCCCAGATCACGCTTAACCGCCAAATCCCCCTTATTTTGGGTACCAACTTTATAGAGGCTGGGTGAGCCCCTGGAGATCCTAGACCCCATATGATACAATCTCAGGTAGCTAACAGATTTCTCTATTTCAGATTAATTAATATTTTATTTACAAGTAATTTTATAAATAATTATTATTTTATCATTAACTTTTTTTATTAGTTCTGTAATGACGAATGCTTTTAAAAGCTTTTGCCCAACCCCCCCCCCCATCCCACAATTCCGAAGTTATGATTAGAGAGAGAAATGCGGTGCTCATTACTCTCTGAACCAACGCAGGCATTATCCGACTTCAAAACATCCACCTCCCACGTCGAGTGGAGTGCCACCCGTACTTCAAAATATCCACATGGAGTGCCATCAGGGGATGGGGGGGGCGGTGGCGCGGAATGCCGCGGCATTGTTCGGATCACTGCCTTCAATTTCTGCTTTCATTATCGCCATTTCTCCCCAAAGTACGCCATGGAGGTAATTAATCACGTTTTAGTAGAGAGAAAGAGGGAAAAAGGGTGGGAAATATGGATTAAAAAGAGGGAAAGATATGATGGAATTAGGGATAAAAAGAGGGTATGTGATTAGGTTTTTGTCCCTCCAGTATAAAACACAAGAGGCGGCCGGTCGTGTCCAGTACCGCCCAACTAACAAGCCTTCTTACCCCCCCCCCCCCCCCACTATCCCACATCCCATATCCCGTGGGATGCTAGATGAGTAGCTTTTTCTACTTTTTTTTTTAAAAAGATTTTCTTCTAGTCTCGTGTCACTCGGCATTCCACCTCGTAGGAGATCGTAGGTTTTTTTCTCTCTAAACGAGTGGACACATTTCGAACCTGCTGTGTTCATGGTGGGTTTTCAATTTCTGGAGAGGAAAAAAAATATATGTACCGCAATGTTGCTATTATCATTTTGAAAGCGATAGTTCCGACTATTCCCTCTTCAAGGGCCAGAACGTAATATTGCCACCCCGTTTCTAATTCAAAAAAAGTATTTTACCTTATAAATTTCTAAATAATCAAAACAGTTTTATTTAAAATAAGTTTTTCTCAACTTGTTACCAAATTTTTAATCCCAGAACTTGATGAAATAAAGTCTAAAAATTTGTTTTTGATTTGACAACTACTTACAACAATTACACCCATAAGGAAGATGTCAACATTTCTGTACAGATACAAATAGCACAATAGCATGGCATGGGAGAACTCTGTAACCCAGCAGATTTAGTTTAGTTTCGACACTGTCTTCAGTGAAACCTGAGTTCTGGCGTTATTGTGTAAGGGTATAGGCCCCTTCCAATTAAACAATGGAGGTTGGTTTTTGTTTTCATTAAGTCAATATACCTGCAGGACGATGAGGATGAGATGGTTTCACCTCTGTGTAGAAAAGATAAATGAATTATTTAAAAATTATTCTTTTATTTTTTCGTTAGTGGTTATAATTTATAATATTTATATTTGAAAAGAAAAGATATGACGAGGACCGGGACTCGAACCCGGGTCTCCCACGTATCCGTCATGGTGCTTTACCAACTAAGCCATCCTGGTTCGCTTCTCGGCCAGACATATCCCTTCTTTTCCCTGATCTGATATCTCCGTGTTCTACGCAATTTGCAATATACACAGGGAGAATGTTCATTAAAATTACTTTAATTTGGATCTTGTTGACTTTATTTGATCTTGTCATTATATATTATTATAATTTAAATCTTTTATTTTTTTGTTAGTTGTATACATCGCAAATTGCGAAGAACACGGAGATATAGGATCAGTGAAAAGAAGGGATATGTCTGGCCGAGAAGCGAACCAGGATGGCTTAGTTGGTAAAGCATTACGACGGATACATGGGAGACCCGGTTTCGAGTCCATGTCGTTGCCTTGGCAAAAAATCTGGCGGTTCTGTTAAATCTCCGCATTATCTGTTAGAAGTACCGGTCATATTTAATATAAAATCATCCCATATTAAGAGTGGATTAGGTATAACCTATAAAAATAAAAAAAACAAAATTTTTTTACTTAACATAAAAGTTAATTTTCACTCAAAATTTGCGTGTCTCCTTCAGTGGAAATGATAATGTTTGCCTGAAAGTTTAGTTTATCATGCAAGTTACGCTATTCTTGGCATTTTGAACAAAGTTCGTTCAACATTAGTGATTGTAATTGTTATTAAAAAAAAATAGAGGATTAACAACAGCTCATTATATCTGTAAACATAAATTTAGCAAGCATCAGAAGTCCACTTTAAATTTTAGAAATAATAAAAACAGACATTTAAAAAAAAAAAAAGCTGTACCACTATAACTAGAGACTGTACTGTTTCAATGACAACGGTTGTTCAGGGAAGTGATTCGTCCTAGATCACGCTTGGCTTCTAAATTCCCCCCTTTTATTTTGGGTACCCACTTTATAGAGGCTGGGTGAGCCCCAGGAGGGTCCTAGATCCCATTGAATCCATCTACAACTGCTTACAGACTATACAAAAGTCTTTCTAGCAGCGGATTAGAACCAGCATTTTCGGCATGACAACTCAGTGCTCTACCACTGAGCCACTCCCCTTGTTGGAATGTTTGTTATTATTCGCATAATATTTGATACGAAACGACCCAATATTCCATCAATTGTAAGTTCCTGATCTTGTATAAATTATGAACTAGCCACACCTTGAAAGCTAAACAACTCTATGATGAACTCTAAACATCAGATTCGCTGGGAGAACTCCTGATATGTACTTTCTAATTTAAAAAAAAGAAAGAAAGAATTGCAAAGCTTAGTGTTTGATTTTAAGGATTAAACGGAAGGACATTTCTCTCAGGAGTTACCTTCGTCAATTTATTTCCAAGATCCTCGTCCTTAAAAGAGGAAATCCTAAACGTGCTTCTGTCCAAGTGGGGCCACTAATATCAGCTACGTTTTATTTCAACGATGTTCATGTTATTTTTATTTATTTTTTTATTAAAAAGTTATTAGTAACGGTTATAGATAATAAACGTTACTAATAACTTTTTAACGTCGGCACATAAATATAAGTCTAGTACTTATTCAGTGTTTTTTTTTTTACTGCACACCCCAACTATCTCCTTTCTACATCAATGATTTCAATTAGAAAAAACCATCCCTCTCTACCATCCAAACATTTTCTAATCTTTACTTGTAAATCGCCAATGTTTCTTCATGCAATACCAAATGTAGCAGTTTTATTCATTTAAATTCATCACTTTATGCTGCTATGATTAACCGGACGACACTGAAGAAGGAGTCCTAAATTTGGATATCCAGGTATAATTACGATAGGGAACTTTAACGAGTACCTGATATATCAGGTATATGACTATATACTATACCTGATATAGCACAGGATCAGGACGTTATTTGTACGTCTTATCTGAAGAATGGCATAACCAAAGTTTTTTCAATGCTTTAAAAAATCCTAAGGCCACTGCGAAACCTCACTCTTAACACACTAGGTCTTTATGATAATCACTACACCACAGGTGATCTGGTAGTGCGATGATCAATTCTAGTAATTTTATTAATTTAACGCCACTTCATGCTAAGAAAGCTAATGTAACGATGTGTGAGTCCCTAATTTTGCCTATCGTGGTATAATTAGTACAGAGATTTTTAACGAGTACTTGGCACCGTACAGTTTTACGTTTCTTCCGAAAGACCACATAACTATGAATTTTACAGTTAATAAAGTTTTTCTACGTAGTAGCAAACATTCATTGTAACGAGGTTGCTATAACAATGACGCAAAAAGTCATTCATACTCTAATATAGAGTTATTTTTTTACTAATTTAACGTCACTTAATGCAGCTATGGCTATTCGGACGATGCTACAGTAGGAGCTCTAAATTTTGCCTATCCGAAAGACGACATAACTACTGATTTTTACTCCACTTAAAAATCCTAAGGTATAAGAAGGTAAAAATCAGTTTCTACTTAGGATTTAATTTAGGATAGCCTAAATTTTGCCTATCCAGGTATAATTAGTTTAGGAATCTTAAGCGAGTACAAGCTCGGGAACCTGGGTCCCTTCTGAAGAACGGCGTGATAAAGGAGTTTGTACTCTTTTTTAAATGAATCAATGGGATCTGAAAACCATTTGCATTTATGCCACTTCTTTCTAATTGTATACAGTTACATATTAACTTCCCTTACTTATTTTCTTTTTCTTTTCATTCTTCATAGTTCATAGATATAATACCACTATTTTCAATGTTTAATTTTTGAAATTTATCAAGCTTTTCTTTCTATTTATGCTTGTATTATTACACTTTACCTATGTAACCCCTCATGTCTCGTTTCTTATCCATATAATTAATTAAACTAGTTTTTTTCTAAATCCTTCATACTCAACCCCCCCTTTTCAATATTTTAATCTTCTTATTTTGTATCTTTCCTTTTACCTCCTCATTTTTCTTCCCTTTATATTATTGTTTACATTTTATCCCTTCTTGACATGTATTTTTTCTATTTTATATTCTTATTCTTGTATTATTTTATCTGTCACTATTACAATTTCTGTTCATCATCTACAATTTTATTTTTATCTATCACTATTTTAAGTTTATTATTCTGTAATCTGTCTTATATACTTTCTTATTTATCTTATATCTATTCACTATTTCATCATATCTAGTCACTGTTTTTATTTCCACTCCTGTACCACTTTATATATTCTTGTTACTGCTACGTTTTTATATATTTCTGTTTTTTTTCTCTTAGCCCTGAAGATGGCCTACATTGTAGGCCGAAACGTCCTTTTTTAAATGACATTAAATATGTCATTAATGTCAATAATAACATTTAGTGATGTTTTCATTGACTGCACCCCCAACTATTTCTTCCTTAAATTAGAAGATACAGTCGACCAACTCTTCTCTAACATGGATCTGAAAACCCTTTGCATAGAAAGCTATGAAGCTATTGGTGTTAACTACTACACCACAGGTAACCTCCAAATCTTTAATTGTATTAATATATAGTCACTTCATGGTGATATGACTAATCGGACGAAACTATAGTGGGAGTCGTAAATTTTGCCTATTCAGGTATATAAATATTTTAAGGATAGGGATTAACTAGTACCTGATTCTCAGTTTACCGACTATTTCTGAAGAAAGCAGTATTATTCTTTTTTTTTTAAATCCTAGGGCCGCCTGCCGGGCTCTTGAGATTTGAAGACTGTTATGCTAACCATCATAAGTGACCTCAAATTTAGTAGTTGAACCTCAAATAAAAAAAATGCTGATTGTGATCATCTGTTCTTATTCACTAGTAAATATATTTTTCACAAGAAAATATTGTTACTATTACGATATAAGGATATTGTTTGGTCGAGAGAAAAATCCGTTGAGCCGTTAGATAAGAGGGAATTTAAACGCTAACGTACTCTAGGCCTGCCGAAAGGAGCGATCGGAGAACCGGTTCTGTAGAGGCGCCACCTTGAAGAAAACGAGAGGGCTCTATTCAGGGGAGATAATATCTATCTCTCTCCCGCGTCCGTCTTCTTTTCACCTCAAACATACTACATATATAACGTCTTATTGTGTAATAAAAATACAAAGAAAGTACGAATCATTAATCAGAGCAAGTAAAATACCGAAGGATTAGGCATTTGTTCTATGATGAAAAGTCTTCGGAAGTTAAAGATCTTCGAACTTTTTTTTTAGATTAATTTATTGATATTTACAACTGTAATAATATTACAGTAAGTAAATCTGCTATACATATGTACAATACGACTTGAAAAACACTTGTGGAGAAACTACCCATCGGTAGCACTCCAAGTTCTATAGTAGAAGGTCTCGAGGCCATCTTCTTTTCAGACGCCTCGGAGGGTTATCAGGAATATTATGGGAAGCAAGTTGAGAGACTAGCGGATTCAAGTGTGTATGGAACTTGTCATGGAAGGATAGGTATCTAGTTTGGGCCAAATCAGCAACATATGGGATATTAAGATCATGACGATGAGTTTGTTTGTGACATAATAAAGAGCATTGAGGATTTTACGAAGGATTTTGGATTGTAAGGATTGGATAAGAGATGAATTGGATGGTTTAGTAGAGCCCCAAAGCTCAACTCCGTATGTCCAAATAGGTAGCATTAACTTAGAGCATTTTTCCAGTAAATGAAGTAGCCTGAAATGGCTTGTCTTTTCAGTCTAGTATGAGGATTTCAAGTTAATCTTTTGTTAAGGTGTAGTCCTATGTACCTAGCCTGTTCTACAGGAATGAGCGCTCATTCTCATTTCAGCCCTAAAGAAGTCAGCAGTATGACTGCCGAAACGTTGACGAAATTTATCGAAAAAATTTATTAACGATCTAAACCAGAAGAAATCAACAAAGTCTTTTGTAATTAATAATAAATTATAAAATTAACAGCATTCACTATAAACTACAAAAATAAAACAAAACTTTTTCCTTTTTATGAATTTTTTACAGTTTTGAACCAACGACCTCTGCCCCTGGCCACTTTCATCCAGTTGGTACCCACTCTTCGGGTAATTTCATCCCTCCACCTCATGTACTGTCTTCCTCTGCTTCTCAATAGGCCGATTGGAGTCCACTCGGTGCTGCTTTTGGACCATCTCCTCATCCTTTAATCTGGCATACAATATACGGTCAAATAGGAAAAAAAATAAATAGCTTTTCTAATTCCCCAATTATCTTAGTATGATTTTGCCAATTTATTTAAATAAAAATATCCTACATATAAAGCAAGAGCCGCGTTTTAAAAGCATTGTATTTTATATTTCCAATTACACATTATATATATATATATATATATATATATATATATATTTCGCTACATGTAAGCTTAATATACTTACTACGTAATTTCTTGTTTGGTTAAAAATTAAAAATTATTTCTGGTATGCTATGTTTTCCCCCCAAATCCTACTGAGAAAATAAATACCTTTAACCCCGTGAGTGGAAGGCGGAATTATATCCGCTAGTCCCATTTTGACCTGGGTCACGTAAAAGATCAGCCGCCCGGGCTAGTCCTTATTTGATAAGGCTGCGAAACACGGATCGATTCTCGTTTTCTTTTTTCGTTTTATGAATAAAATCAGAATTCAGAACAAAAAACAAACAAACATATTTTACATATTTACTTATTTCGTTAGATTCCTTTCTATCATTTACCACATTATCTATTTTATGTAAAGGAGATATTTGGGGGGTGCAGTCAATAAGTACACAGAATAAGTGATGAACTTATATTATGTGCCGACGTTTCGACCTACAGTGTAGGTCATCTTCAGGGCTAACAGAGAAACAAACAGAACAAAAATATAAAAAATGTACAGTAACAATAATATGGTGACAGTAATGTAGAAAAATAAAATAGTGGCAGATATGAAGATAGAAGATAATGAATATTAAAAAAAAGCCAGATTATAATAAAATAAAGATATAGACAGATTTAAAAAAATTAATGATAATGAAAAAATAAAATAGTGAAAATAATGAATTAAAATAGTGACAGATATAATGCAATTAAGATAAAGCCAAATATAACAAAATTATTGAAATAGTGACAGATATAATTATTGAAATAGTGACAGATAATGTGTCAGATAATGTGATAATGTGTGTGTGTAATAAATAGTGAAAATAATGAATTAAAATAGTGACAGATATAATAAAATTAAGATAAAGCCAAATATAACAAAATTATTGAAATAGTGACAGATATAATTATTGAAATAGTGACAGATATAATTATTGAAATAGTGACAGATAATGTGTCAGATAATGTGATAATGTGTGTGTGTGTAATAAATAGTGAAAATAATGAATTAAAATAGTGACAGATATAATAAAATTAAGATAAAGCCAAATATAACAAAATTATTGAAATAGTGAATAGATATAATGAAATTAAGATCAAGACAGATATAACAAAATTATTGATAATGAAAAGCAAATGAAAATAAAGACAGATATAATAAAGTAAGACAGATTTAATAAAATTAAAGAAAATTAAAGGATTAAATAATTAAAGGAAATGAGCAGAAATGATAAATTATAAATAACGCATATAAAATAAAAAATAGAAAATAAATGTACAGAATGGATAGTACAGTACAAAATAATAATATAAAGGAAAATCAAAAGGAGGAGTTAAACAAAAGAAACCAAAATGAGGATATTTACATATACATAAAGGTTGGAATATGAAGAATAAAGAAAAACTAGTAAAATAAAGGTATAAAATGTATGAGAACGGACTTGATGATGTTACATGTTACAGAAAAGTATGGAACTATGTGTACAATAACATTATCTATTTTATCTTATAAGATAAAAAGGATTTTTTTAGAAGCCTTATACATCTATGAAAAAACAGATAATGTGGTAAATGATAGAAAGGAATCTAACGAAATAAGTAAATTGTACTCATCAGTGATTTTAAAGTTAAAAATGAAATAAATAAATATAGAAGTCTACACTTATTAGATAACACAGACAACATAACCTGTCTCAAGAACCTCACAACATTGTTTTTTTTCCAATTTTTAATATTCATACTATTAACATTTTAAAATAAATCTTACTAATATTAATAAATAATAAATTAATAAATGTGAAAGTTTGTATGTTTATCTCTCTTCCAAGCAAAAACTACTGAACGATTGATTTGGATGAAACTTTACAGTAATATAGGTTATACATCAGAATAACACATGGGCTATAGCAAGCGCGGATTTAGGGGGGAGGCGCACAGAGGCAGTTGCCCCCCCCCCCGACAGTTTTATAGGAACTGTGGAGAATCCATTATAGTACATAATTAAAGGAAAATAACATGATCATAGTTGTTAAAATTTCAGAAAGAACAAGAATGAAACTATTTGTTTTGATATACTACTAATCTTACTAATATTATAAATGTGAAAGTTTGTATGTTTGTCTCTCTTTCACGCAAAAACTACTGAACGGATTTGGATCAAACTCTCCAGTAGTTAGGATCAAACTGCGCACGGGGGCAGGCGCCCCCACCCCCGACAGTTTTATAGGAACTGTGGAGAATCCATTATAGTACATAATTAAAGGCAAATCAGGAATTTAGCATCTTGAAATTTGCAGATAGGTCCTTTGTATGATTTAAGAAAGAAGTTTGGATAATTCTACCCTTATTATAATAAGGGTTCAAAGGTTGTATGGAATCCGTCAGTTTTGAAGTTAGACATCTGAAATTTTGTACGAGTAACCTATAGTGAAAAAAATTAAATTATTTAAATATTTAAATTATTTATTATTTTAAATTATTGTTAAAAAGCACTGTCAAGAAACTTTATGCGGTAGTCCAAATTCTTTGCGAGCGAAGCCGCGGGCAAAAGCTAGTATAAAATAAATAAAAGAGAGAAAATACTAAAAACAAACGCAACCTGCGTGGCTAAGGTTACCTCTTCCTTTTCTAGCATCCTCCATCATCTTGGTAGTCTTTCCTGAACCATTCGATGCACATGACCCAACCATATGCCTTATTTCCTCATAATCACATTCAACCACTAGCGTTTCCCCAATTTATTAAAAATAGTTTGTTCAATGAAATTTACAACTGTATTAAACTAATACAACAAGTAAATAGAATGAATGGTACATATTATGCATTAAAGACAAGTAGAGAAACTACCCAAGTTCAACTTAGAAGGCCACGAGGCCATCTCCTTTTGAGACGCCTTGGAGGATTATCAGGAATTAAAGAGGTTGCTTGGTTTGAAACTAGTGGGTTTGAGTGGGAATGAAGTTTGCCATGAAAAGATTGATATCGGATTAGGGCCAAATCATGGATCATTATGGATTACTTTGTTCGTATCAAAGGAAGGAGCATTGAAGATTTTACGGAGGATTGTAAGGATTGAATACGAAACGAATTCGATGATTTAGTGGAGCCCCAAATCTCTATTCCGTTGTCCAGATGGGTATAATGATTGTCATGTATATGAATCTTTTGGAATTAATTTATAGCTTAGAGCGTTTGCCTAGTATAGTAGCTTGAAACGGCGAGCTGTTTCTTGTCGTTTTAGTCTAGTATGAAGATTCCAAGTCAGGTTATTTTTAAATTTTGTACTTACGAGTGTCTATTACTCATACGTTAGGTAATTTTACAGCTTACGCTATAGCCACATTTATGTCAAAACAATTACTCTTTTTTATCACACCCTGAACTCTAGTTATAAATAAAAACATATTATTGATATGTTGATATAATTAGAAAGCATTCATACTAACCGATACTGCTGTCATATAGGTTACAAATCCATCAGCTCCGGTCATGGCCGCGTGCCAGCATACACTACCTTCACTCAACGGTTCCAACCTCACTAAAAATAAAAATAAATCTTTTAAAATACTACCCATTATAAACAATAAAACAATCTGTAAATTATTTAAGTATTTTAATAATTAAACATTAATCGATCAAGGAAACGACTGAATTAGAATGCAATCGGAAAACTTCAAAACGAAAAGCCTCATGTCACTAAATAGGTGATTAATCAACGTTTCGCCAGTTCAGGCATCATTATGTCATACAATGGAGTTTCGCATTAATCATTTCTTGATTTATTGTTCATTGTTATTCAATTATATTGTAATTTACACATATCTACTCCTGTATGTCCATCAAATTAGAGAATTCTTATTTAAAAATATAGCTACTTAAAATAAAAAAAAGTCTCTTTTTCAGAGTACTCTCCGATTTTTTGATAAATTTTTCACTAGTCATCAATCACCCTAAGATCATCCACTAAACTCTCTGAACTACTGAACAACCACGACGGCCTAGCTAATACCTACAGTCCCGGTGAATAAGTGGTTAAGTCGGATTTTGTCCAGAGAGAGTTATCTTCAGATAACCTGAGTCGTGCTATTCTCGTTGTTTTTGGCTTTAAATGGAGTTGTAATATAAACAATAACTCCTTTTCAAAACAATGCCTTACTTAACCCCTTATTCACTACGAAGATAACTCGATTCCGCTTACTTAAGTACAAGAAACTCATTTTGGAGAAAACTAGACTTTACCACTCATTTGCCAGAACTGTAGATATAATATATCACATATAACACATCACAACCTCTGTTTTATAAGACTTATATTCAGATTTTCCTAACACTATTAAGTTCATGGTTAGTATAAAAAATTAAAGAACCTCAACTCGCTGATTTGTATATTCCAGTCGAGGCAGATACGCTTAATATCTGTGAATCGATTCTGTGACATCTGTAGACCATCCTGCGGCTTACCCAGCTTAAATAAAGTTAATTTTGTTATATAAATTATATATAATAAACTTAATTTGGGGGACTCCCATTTTAGGATACTAGACAACATTTACTAGAGAAACGCTCTATGCTCCCAATTAATTACAAAAGACTCATGTACATGGCAATTATTAGTCCCATCTGGACTTACGGAATAGAGCTTTGGGGCTCCACTAAGCCATCGAATTCCTCTCGTATCTAATCCGAACAATCCAAAATCCTCAATGCTCCTTACTTCGTTACCAACAAAGCAATCCATAAAGACCTCAATGTCCCATTTGTTGCTGATTTGGCCCGAATCCTATATCAATCTTTTCATGACAAACTTCATTCCCACTCAAACCCACTAGTTTCAAACCAAGCAACCTCTTCAATTCCTGATAATCCTCACAGACATCTGAAAAGAAGATGGCTCGTGACCTTCTAAGTTGAACTTGTTATTCGAGTACTGCCGCTGGGTAGTTGCTCTACTTGCCTTTCATGCTAATATGTACCAATCATTCTATTTACTATACTATAACTATGTATATATATATATATATATATATGTATATATATATATATATATATATATATATATATATATATATATATATAATACAGTTGTAAATTTCATTGAACAAACTATTTTCAAAAAATTGGGGAAACGCTGGCGGTGAATGTGATTATGGGGAAATAAGGCATTTCGTTAGGGAGAATAAGATGGTTGGGTCATGTGCATCGAATGGATCAGACTACCACGATGATGGAGGGACGCCCGGATGCTAGAAAAGGAAGAGGTAACCTTAGATGATGTCGAGGCTGCAGCTTCTGGGTGCTAGAATATGTAGAAGAGCTCCGGAGAATTGCTTGAGGAAGTGGAGGAGAATTGTTGAGGAGGCCAGGGTCCTTCATGGGCCATATCGCCGTCAGAGATAGATATGAAAAACGGACACCTCCGAAAGTACTAATTTGACTTTTCAATAGTTTAGTAAAAGAATTTTATTTGCTGAAAAATCAATATCAGAACCGGACTAAAATGATGAGGAATAAGCCAGGTAAGTGTGTTAGACAAAATTTCTTGGCTTAACTAGCGAAAATTTTGAAAAAAAAAAATAATATTTGAAATTTCGGAACACTTTTGGTACCAAACGCTTCAAATATCCTGTAATATGCACAACAGTTAGGTTACAGTCTCTTCCATTTACTGAACCCATGACCTTTCAAGGTTTGTGTGTTGCAGGGTTTTTTTAAAAGATTTTTTTTAAACATACAAGATTTTATTCAAAAGCTCCGAAGATTCGCTATCTTCAGTGTTGAATGTCAAAAAAATGAATAAGAATATCAGAATCTGAATATAACTATCGCAAATATATATTTTTTAACCCCATTATATAAGAAATTTCCTAATAGAAGAGAGTGTATGTATTTTCCTTTTCATACAGAATGCCTCGGGGTCTTTGAACTATAAGAGAAGGGAAAAGTGCTGTGTCGCCTTATATCGAATAACGAGCTCTGGATAAGGCCTGCCATTTATATATTATTACATATTCAAATACATTTCTCTCTCTTTCGAATAAAATGGCGGAAAAAATAAATATATGCGAGAATAAATTTGACTTCGGCAGTGGCTGGAATAAAAGTGACCCCGGGATGGCAGCGGGCCAAAGCTCGTCTCAACTTGACCCACATTCGGTGATCTTACGCAACCTACTCTGAGAACATATTGCCTCTTTGGAATGTAATTAAAATCATAAAAAAATATATTTGTTTTTGTAGCAGTATTTTACTTTATTTTTAAAATATTAAAGCTTAACGGTTAAGGACATAATAGTTTTAGATGCACTATCGTAATAAGATTTACGTGCATCGACTCTTATATTTAATGATATGTCTTTCTACCATCATATTCTGATATTTCGATTCTTGAACTGTTACTTTAATAAAGGAAATGCAGTGAAATAAGATATTTTTTTTTTATTTAGAGTTGATTGGTTCTGAATCACGCTCACCCGCTAGATCCCCCCCTCCTATTCTGTCACCCACATTATAGAGGCTGGGCGAGCCCTAGGAGGGTCCTAGATCTCATAGGATCCACCTCGGTTTGCTAACAGATTAACGAAAAAACTGCTGAGCAGCTGGATTTGAACCAGGGGCGGCAGAGTAACTCGTGGCTTTACCACTGAGCCTCTCCGCTCCATAACTTTAATAATCATAAATAAAAAAACAAAACAATTTCTGCAATACTACACAAATATCTTAAACACCCAGCTTTCGATATCGATATACCAACATTTCGATAGGATTTATATAATTTCTTTCTCTCTATCTACTTTCCAATGATAGACAGTCACTTTCCGATTTTTTTTCCGGATCAATAGTTCAGCCGCGAATTCATCTGTATCCGGTAAATGTCAAATATTTCTAATTCAAAAGAAAGCATAAAGTATTAAGGCAAACAGAAAAGTTCTCGGCATTTTCAGTGAAACTTCGCTAAAGATTTGTTTGGCTATTCAATATTTCACCTCTTAGTGCCTTAAAAATGTCTCTTTTTTTATATAAGTTTTCATTCGCTACGCTTTCCAATTTCCTTAGTCAACAATTTCATTTAGTTACGCTCGATTATACGTTGGGACATACAATGGGATATATCTTAATATTTCATGTCACATTCACATTAATGGTTTGTACATAAAGATGTATACAGTATAAGTACCACAGGTTGTCGCTTCACAAGTTTTAACTTTTCTTTGCCTTTTTAATATTCTCAAAAAAAAAAATCGTGAGTTAGTAAGGAAAACGAAAAAGAAAAAGAATTAATAAATAATAAAAAATCTCTTAAATAGGGAGAACTGTTTATTGGAGAGGCAACGTTTCGACCCAAATTGCAGTTCTTCTTCAGTACTGTCGGGGAGGCCCGATGCGGCTAAAAACTTTATACATATATGTTTGTTGAAACGTTCATTTTTTGAGTAAATAATTTCCGAAATATACACATTTCTCATAATTACAGTTTTTTTCTATATTTTTCACAGTCATTTTAGTCTGGGAAACTGATTTAAATTCGCAGTTTAAAAGAAAAAGTCTGTTATTTTAATCTATAATAATTAAATTAATTAATATTTTTAAAGACGGTTTTAAATATTGCATATTGGAGAATCCCCAATATTTATTTTTCATCTTACAAAATAATTTCATCAAAAATACTGCAACTTTATGTCATTAGTTGACTAAGCATTCAATTTGGTTATTAATTAATTAAAAAATTTAATACATTATGAACCCCGCGAATCGACTAAAATAGTTCTAATGATCTAATAACAACCTACTTTTGACATGCCTGAAGCAAAAATTTGTATAAAACGTTCCAAAAGAGTGAGTTAGTAAGGAAAACGAAAGTAATTATGGGTAATGTGTATATTTTTTTAATCATTTAATCATGAATTAAACGTTTCAACTAACATTACAATGTATAGATGATGATGAGGAAGAAAATGGTCTGGGTGAATGTAAAAAAAAAAATGCTCTTAAGTTGGAAGAACTGTTTCTTAGAGAGCCAACGTTTCGACCCAAATTGCAGTTCTTCTTCAGGACTGTCGGGGAGGCTCGATGTGGCTTAAAAACTTTATATATGTTTGTTGAAACGTTCATTTCTTGAGGAAATAATTTCCGAAATATACAAATTTCTCATAATTACACTTTTTTTCCATTCGAAAATTTTTATTTTTATTTTCTAAAATATTTATATTTATACTTATCTAAAAGTTAAAACTAGCCGTGACTTAATGCGAAGCGGCAACCAGCAGAACTGATACTTAAATCTTAAGTTACAACATTAGCCATAGTAGGAATAAATATATAACATTTTACTAGCAGTGAAATATTAAATATGCTGTTTCTTTATTTAACATCACTTTATGCTGCTATGGCTAATCGGACAATGCTACAGTGGGAGCTCTAAAGTTTGCCTATCCAGGCTTAATTAGGATAGGGATTTTAAACGAGTACCTGACATCTTACAGGCTCGGGACCCCCGCTTAACGTCTATTCCGAAGGACGGCATAAGCAAGGATGTTTTACTCCCTTTAAAAAATCCTAGGGCCACCTGCAGGGCTGCGAACCCGCGACTTAGTAGGTTGATATGCTCACCACATGACCACAGGTTATGAAACTTTTTTGCTTTGAGACTAAACACATGTGTAGCCCAAAGATATACAAATAATTTGGATAAGTTTATAATTATACGATAGGACCGACGAAAGTTATAAAAAATATATATTTTTTTAGATTAATTTATTGACATTTACAACTGTAATAATATTACATCAAGTAAATTTGCTGTTATGAACAAATGACATGAAAACAAAAAACACTTGTGGAGAAACTACCACAGCACTCCAATAAAGTTCTATAGTAGAAGGTCTCGAGGCCATCTTCTTTTCAGACGCCTTGGAGGGTTATCAGGAATAGTATGGGAAGTAAGTTGAGAGACTAGCTGATTCAAGTGTGTATGGAGCTTGTCATGGAAGGATAGGTATCTAGTTTGGGTCAAATCAGCAACATATGGGATATTAAGATCATGATGGATGAGTTTGTTTGTGACATAATAATGAGCATTGAGGATTTTACGAAGGCTTTTGGATTGTAAGGATTGGATACGAGTTGAATTGGATGGTTTAGTAGAGCCCCAATGCACCGTACAAGAAAAAACTAAATACATTTTTTTTTATTATTAAGGTTTTATTAAGAATTCTTATTACTTTGACCGGGGGGAGGGAGAAGGATTTCTTCCACTATATACTGAACCTCGTTAATTTTCTGCCTCGTAAAACTATTTTTAGCTGTTTTGCATCCACTCCTATAACTCTGTTGTTTGACTTATGATGCATGATTTTTATTTATTATGATTTATTTTTATTTAAGGATTTAAGTTATAATTTAATTTAATGTAAACAGAGAAAGGACTGATGGATAGAATTGAGATGGACCGTTGCGATATAAGCAACACCTGTTAATGAGGCCAAGGTTCTACGGTCGAAAATAAGATAGCCATCCCTTCAAGGATTTTTCGGTATAAATTCCGCAAGAATACGTGTATAAATATATATATATATATATATATATATATATCATGTATCTTTGTATATATTACACTCACAAACATAGCACCTACTAAAATAATATGGATTTAATAGCCGAAATCGGTCTAAAATTCGCTTCTATTTTTGTTCTCGGTTATTTGATTAGCCTAATATTTCGAAAAGTATAAAAATGAGTTTGTATGCACTCTTACTGGTAAAATTGATCGAACCAGAAAAAATTAACAAAAATTGAAAAACATAAAGTTTTTTGGTGATAAAGATCATTTCTAAATGATCGTGACATCTGCCGAGATCGAAAACTTGGATGAAGGGTTTCAGGATGAGGAAAGATCAGAGATAGTTGGACAAAGTTGGAAACAAAAATCAAAAGAAAGGTGCTAGTGAACGCATGAGGGAATATTGGAGACAGAGTTAACTCAAACAGAAGAAAAATAATGTAAATAAGAAGTAAATAAACAAATAATTTAAATTTCGTGGTTTAAATTTCGGTATTTTAATTTAAAGTTATTTGTTTATTTAATTTTTAACAATAAGAATTACTATATTAGTGAGTAGGGTGCAGAATCACTGATCTGTCGGTTACCTGTATGGCAGGTAAATTATTTATTTCGTTAAAAACCTGAAGAACTTCTAAGATCTACCCAGCCCCTATAAGTTGTGTAAGGATAAACGCGGCAGTTGAACGTTATCTAAAACATTACGGTAGGCTGAATCGATGTGCTGAATGTTTTGAGTTCAATTCCAGCTGATGTAGTGGAATTTATCTGTTAACCGCCATGAATGACCCTATTGGATCTGCAGACCCTCATCTGGCAAACCCAGCCTCTATAAAGAGAGAATTCCCAATTATGGAGAAAACATGGAAGTTTGGGATGGACTTTTCTTGGTTTCTCCTGAAAATTATTTTATCTGTTGTTTAGGCCAAATAACATCCCTGCACAACCGTTGACAAAGAAACAGTAAAGTCATTACCATTTAATGGAACCAATATCCCTAATGGATTGTTAAGGTATACATTTTTTTTATGTAGAAAGGCTATATTACTCCAAACAAGTACTGCAAGCCCATACTCTAGTATATTCATTCACTAAAACTAATTTTATTTTTAGTACTAAACGATATATTAATACTTTGCTAGTTACTAAATAAGTGGGGTCTTATATTTCTACCTGATTTCTTGCCAAATGAGATCGAACACTCCCCGTTCGGGAAAGCTCTTACTAGCGGATGTGATGTGTTGTGGCAGCCGTGGCTATATTAAAAGGGCAGTTGGCTGCACTGGTCCTCGCACTTCCGGCCTCTCCAGTTTCGTGTATCCGGTGACAGGGCTACCAACGGCTGTATTAAATTTACCCTTTCCCGCGCTAATTTCCTCTCATCCGATTTCACCTCTCTCGGTTTTCACTTTCGGACGCATGCCATACTGTTCCTTTTTTCTTTTTTTTAGAACAATTGAGCTGGAGTAAACAGGTAAAAATAAATGTTTATTTTTTTCTTTAAACAGCTGTGTACGACTGAGTGATATTTGGGGACTCCTAAAAAAATCTTTACCAAAAATTCCGTCAAAACACCGTTTTCCTCCGTCATAAAACAAGGCCTTCCTGCCCTCCTGTATCCTTTTATAATATCCGAATAATTCCTGTAGACAGGTCCGGTACTTAGGACTTCTCCTTGACAAAAGATTAACTTGGAATCCTCATACTAGACAAACGCTCTAAGCTCCCAGCAATTAATTACAAATGACTCATATTTATGACATAGATTGGACCTATCTAGACTTACAGAGTACAGCTTTGGGGCTCCACTAAGCCATCGATTTCTTTTGTATTCAATCCTTAAAATCCCAAATCCATCGTAAAATCCTCAATGCTCCTTACTTTGTTATAAGTAATCCATAATGTCCTCAATTTCCCCTTTGGTTCTGAATCGTACATCAATCTTTTCATGACAAGCTTCAAATTTGGGCATTAATGACGGAACGATAGTTTCCAAATATATCGAAACAGTACATACATAAACCCAATAACTTTTGTATATCTTTCAGTTCTTGATATCATGTAACATTAACTATATTTGTTAAACTATCTATTTCGACTTTTCAAGACTATATTCTCATAATCATGTCCTAACTGTGAAAAAAATAGGCTTTTAGTGAATTTTTAACGAATCAGAAACCTATCTATTTAAAAATTAATCTGTTAATTAATAATAAAAAACTTTATTTTAATTTAATCAAGAATTAAAATTAAAAAATGTCTAAGGGATCTAAAAGTTTAATCGTTTTCAAACTTTGTTATTAGTTCAACTGTTTATGTTCTACATTGAAACATAACATTGTTCATCTACTAGTAAAAAATCTGTTGAATGAAAGTTTCGATACCATTTCTGACACGTTTGTTCTGTTTAAGAATAAACATCGAATACTTCATGTATACGATTGTGAGTCTTGATGAAAATAAAATGTGTCGAAAATGCTTATTTTTGAACTCCATGTTAAAACTATCGAACGCTATCGATAGTTTTTCGATAGCTGCTTCCTTTTTTTCAAACCTATTCAATAAAGAATTTCAACCGATTTAATTAAATTCAATTACCTACCTACTATTTGAAATTTTCAGGATTGCAAATTACAAGATTATAAAATAAAGATGAGAAAAAAAGTATTTACAATTTACATGTTTACAATAACAATGAACAAAACAAGCCTTCAGAGAAGAAAAATAACGAAATAGTTAATTTCAAGAGTAAAGTGCTTGTCTTGAGCCACATAGTTCCCGAAAGATAAACTAGCATTTCTAGTTGAACATTTAAGAATTGGAGGAAAAGATGCCTAATTAAAGAGGAAGTTAAGGTTATAAAAACCTAGAAGAGCCAATGCTCGATACCGCGGATTTGGTTTGTTTGCACAAGTGTGAGGCTACGTGTACTACCCAACATAATGTAATTAGTAATTTCGGAGAATTTAATAACGACACGTCCAGTGCGGCATCAAAGTTATATAGAAGAGAACTCTTGAGCTCTAGGAGGAATTCCGAGTTAAATTTCAAAAGAACTTGACACTGGACAGAGACAGATCAGCATAGCTCCGAGAGTTTCAAAACGTGAAGGTAAAAAAGATCCATCGATATTAGACGCTATCGATATTGACCATCGATATTCGACACTATCGATAGGCATGCCCTAACGATATATTGATAGTAACTATCGACTATTGCCCAACCCTATCATAAACAGATAAGTAGTAAACAAAATATGTAACAAAATATAATTTGTTTTAATACCTAAAGAGAGATATTGACTAATAATTCTAATGTTGCCAAAAACCTAACTAAACAAACTCTAGCTGCTAGTGCAAATACAAATAAGCTTGCCAACTCTTTAAATAGTTACTCATTGAAAATAAACGGAGGTGTTTGACTTATTTCTATAAAAAGTGTATTTATATTAAATTATTCAAGTTTAGCTTTATAAAAAAGCTATAATACTTTGCATATTTAGCGTGGGTTGAACCGAGACCGTACTGTACCTCGCTCCATTCATGAAGTCCATTCCTTCTTCCTTTCAGGCCTAGAGTCAATGCCCTACCTTCTATTTTATACTGTCTGTTCTGCCTCTATCGCATGTAACAATGTAATTATACAGATTTTTTTATGTTAATACTAATATACTTTTAAATGGTATATTAGGATTTTATGTAGTATCCATTATTATAAAATATATTGGTACAATAAATACTTTAATAAAGAAAAATATATATATGAGGAGAAGAGTTCCGTTAGTAAGGTCCTTAAATTCAAAATTAATTTATATAAAAAATTACAACTGTATTGTAACAATACAAGTAAATATAATGGCATGAATGATACATGATAGTGTGGATAAAGGTAATAACCTACCCAGTGGTAGTACTCGAATGACAAATTCAACTTCAAAGATCACGAGGCCATCTTCTTTTCAGGAGGATTATAAGAGAATTTTAGAAGTAGCTAGGTTTGAATCAAGTGGTTATGAGTGGGAATTAAGTTTGTCATGAAAGGACTGGTATCTGGTTCGGGCCGTATCAGTAATAAATTGAGGTCATTATGGATGACTTTATTCGTAGCAAAGTGACCAGCATTAAGGATTCTACGGATTTTGGATTGTTAGGATTGGATACGAGATGAATACTATGACTTAGTGGAGCCTCAAAGATGTAATAAAATCTATTTTTATTAAAATGCAAAATTTAAACTATTAAGTTACAGGAAAAAAATATTCTTATTGTATTTCTTACATTTACAATATTCAGATATAAATTTTCCACCAAAAACCAAGAAAAACATTTGAACCTGATTATCAATTCATTAGTGTGGTCATATTAAAAGGGTATTAGTTAATTTTGAGGAAAGAAAAGAGACAAATTTATTAAAAGAATAAATTAATAAAAGGTCTATAATTTCAACTAACTAATTCTTCTCACGCTCACTTAAATAGTTTGAGCATAAATATGTATATATATATATGACATCCATTTTATTTAGATAATAAAAATCTCTGGTAGATGAATTAAGGCTACTATCACGAATTTTAAAGAGGGGTGTTATTATTTTTTTATGTTTATTAAATTATTTTGCATATAATTATAAACTAAAATGGTTTTAATAAACAAATGCTAAATTTGCTATGCTTGATCACATCGCTATTAATTTTTATAGAATTTTTCTTATTTGTTTAAGTTAATTGTTTAGGTGTGGGGATTTTTTTAAAGGATACAATGCATTCAGTATTTCTTATAATTTTTTATAAAGAAATAATGATATTATTTATAGTAGTCCTATTACACAATGGTTCATTGTAAGTAACCCATATATCATATTTCCCTGGATTCGAATAACATCATTGTTCCTCAAAAATAAAAATTAATTAAAGATAATATTGTTTTCGTATTAAATGCGAAATGAATATCTTTGTAAACTTTCTTATGCTAAAGGAAAAATAACAATGCATATATTTCAATAATTATGATAAACATTTAGTAATGATTGTTTTTAATTTTTATTATTTATAACTAATATTGTCATTTCTTTGTTTCAGGTAATTAATGAGGATTACAGAGTTCTTTACATTAGTAAGCAAATTTTAAATTAATCTTTATTAACCTCTTCTAACACTAACGCCTTACGCATTTACGTAGTATGTATACTAATATTAACTATTTGTTAAACTCAATAATAAAATTTATTTATTATATACGATTTATTTTATAAATCAAATGTTATTAAATCTTATTTAAATAAATAAATATTTATAAACATCGAATTTTCTAATATTTGAGACAGAAGATGAAAAATAGTTATTTATGCACCTAGGGACTAAAGATCATTTTTCCCTCAGCTGTAAGTTTGCACCTGAGCGAATGCGAGGGTACAATGCGAGTTTGTTCACGAGCGAATGCGAGGGTACAATGCGAGTTTGTTCCCGAGCGAATGTGATCTTTACTTACGAGGCCAAGCCGAGACAGTAAAGTATTGCTGGGAATAATGATCAATTTATTCCCGAGGGGCATACAAGATTTTATCTCCAGGTGGGATGGGATGTGAAAAGGCTAACTATACGCTGCAATATTTTATATTGTGTTATATTTTACAATAAATTCCAAAAACTGAACACAAATGAACTTCTGTTTATCAGTTTTGGTGTTTTGAAACAACAGCTGATTTTAATAGCCGGTGTGAGAGGTGTAGCAACCTAACTCTGCACTTTTTCAGTACAAAACCTACATTATTTAGACGAATTAGGTTGTCATCTTTTTACTTTATTCGCCAGGGAATAAAGTTAACTTTTTGAATCAATTTCTAATGCACAGGACGAAAAGACGTACTTTAGTCCTTATTAATTGAGCCAAAAACACATGTTTTTGTAACAGCTGGAGATAAAAAATATTTTTACGACTAAAACATATGAAGGTTCTTGGATTCCGTACCCTAAGGACTCAACTGGTTATAAATCAACGGTTATGCAGTGAAGTGATTTTGCCAAGAATACGTTCAACCACCAACCATGGTATTTCCTACAATTAAGGGTACCTAAAACACACGCATTTAGGCTATTTATTATATTTTAAATTATTATGAACAGATTAATTTATTTAATCTTTACTGGATACTGATTTTGGTTTTACTTGCCATTGTAGAGACACAGTTTAAATCATATTTATTATCAAGAACCATATACTGATTTTTGAATTGAAGTACATAGTTTTAATGAAGGATAGAATTGGTCTGGGGGTGCAGTCAATGATAACACAAAAATAAGTATAACTTATTTTTAATAGTAACAACGTTTCGGCCTACGGTGTAGGCCATCTTCAGGACTTAGAAAGATATATATAAAAATTTATATTTTATATTATTTTCTCATCACGTTTTACATATGTACTTTTTTCTTTATTTGTTCATATGCATCTTAATTTTTACCTTTTCATTATTCTTACTCTTAGTACATATTTCTTTACATTGTCATCTTTCTGTACACATATTCTGTTATTCATAAATATCCTTAATAATCTATCCGACGCTCTGTATTTCATTACTTTCCTATAAACTCCATATGTTATTATGTAATTCTTACTTGGTACTGCAATGTTTTTATAGTTATTTTATGTTTTCTTTCTTAGCCCTGAAGATGGCCTTCAACGTAGGCAGAAACGTTGACCAATTCTATCCTTCATTAGAATCAACCAGTCAACTATTTCCCCCTCTAAGATGAAGTATTATAGTTTTAGAAGGCTCTTCGGTTTATATATGATCGGGGACAGTACTGTTTCTAAAACAAGGATTGTGTCCTTATGGATTCGCGTCGTGTGATCATGCTCAAACACCAGGTTTTTCCCTTAAGGTTACACACATTCCGGAGCCCCAGGAGGATTGTTCAGAGTTAGAAAAATGGAACGATTGCCATAGTTTTTACACACCCATTGTTCCATTTGAATTGAACGCCAATCACATAAAAGATCAATGATATTTCAGAGGGAACAGAAGAAAAAAGAGGCAAATAAATTTATAAATATTTGATTAGAATAGAATTCCACGAAGCCGTTTATTGGTGCTTATCTATTCTGTAAATTATCGATGCAATGTCTAATCGAAAATGGTTTCAGATAATTGATTGAAAGATTTATTAGATAGTAATTAATAATTTATTGGCACTTGAACTGTGAGTAATTATCTAGCGATAAGATAAATTCCAGAGATGTAGTCGGCAATTGATCATCTCGCATTCCTCCGATGGGATTCCGGATTCAATGTGTTAGGAAATTAAAATGAAAGAAGGAATATTTTCTATTAACAATAATTATAAAGCCATTTATAAAAATTGAATAAATATATGTCTATGAGATTTATACCTGCAAGTATACCATACATTTCACCATATATTATGACAAAAAAAATAACCTGTACCATACAACCCATGAAGATTCTGGAGTATAGTACATGGTAGAGACTGTACTGTTACTTGAACAACGGCAGTGCAGGGAGGTGATTTGTCCTAAATCACTCTCGATCACCAAATTTTACCACTTATTTTGAGTAACCATTTTATTGAGGCTGGGTGATCCCCAGGAGGGTCCTAGATTCGGCTGCAAACAGACACGTCTGCCAGCGAGCGGGATTTGAACCCAGGATCTTCGACATGGCATTCAGCGCTCTACCACTGAGCCACTCCGCTATTATGAAACTTTTTAAAAATAATTAGCTGTTGTGAGATTGAGAAGAAAGGATAGAGTTCCTTGAAGATATCAATTTCCCTAAAATATTATATTTGAACATTGGTACAAGCCTAAGTTAATACCAGATATTATAGGCCTATTTTATAATCGTTGAAGTCTTTTTGCTGTATGAAAGAATGGATTGAGATGTAGCATAGGTAAGCTGCAAGGGCGGATCCAGAATTTTTTTCTGGGGGAGGGGCACAACGGGCAGACGGGCAAAAAAATCAACAATAACTTAGAAATACACTAGTAGTATTTATAGAAAGGTTTATTAAAATATCTTAACAACAGTTTCACTCATGTTATTTCTGTTATTTTAACAAATATCATCACATGATTTGCCTATAAGTATGTATTGTAATGGATTCTCCACAGTACACAAAATACCGTCTGGGGGGCACGTGCCCCCGTGGAACCGCCTGTGGTAAGCTGGATGTATTAGGAAAAGAAAATGGGTAGTGTACATCATTGTTTTCAAGCACATGGTTCTGCAACCACTAGATTTTCCCTCTTATTAAGGGTACTCATTTTATAGAGGCTGAGTGAGCCCCATATCGATTCACGCCCATTAAGTGAATAAATAATATCCCTCCACAGCCGGAACCTAACTCACTATCTTGAGGTCAGTAGCCCAGCACATATAAAAATGTGTATACTTATATCTATACTTATTTACCAAATTTTAAATATTATAATTGTTTGAGAAATATTTTTTTTTAAAAATAGACGAATTATACCTATTAAATTATTATTTCAAGAGAAATAATATTTTAAATTATATCAAACTAGAGCAGTAATAATTTGAGTATTAAAAATTTCTAAAATAAAAACTGCTAAAAAAGAAATTTTAAGTCCTTATTACAAGTTTATGTCGCTCTTGGTAATCATTTAAGTTATTGCAGCTTAGGAACAACTTAATGACAATACTTACTTTAATTTAAATCAATAATAATTAATAAAGCGGTGATAATGTTAATAATTCCAATGTTTGTATTAAAAAAAAAGTTCTTTTTACACCTCTAGGTTAAGTCTTACAAATAATATCTCGAATACGCTTGGTGATAATCAAGATAAAATAAGATTAGTATTGAAATTCTTAAAGGAAGTGGACATATTAAGACAAATATAAATTTTTTATTTATTTTGTATCTATCTGTTTATCTTTTATTTATTTATTTTTTCCCTCTTAGAAATTCCAAATGTTTAATTCATAAAATAGATAAGTCATAATTCACAATTATTAAACATTTAAAAGTACGTAGATGAATAATGGAGAAATTAAATTAAAACTGAAAATCTTATTATTGGAATAATCAAATATTAGAATACACATAGATATAAGACTCTATAAACAAATTATCACAGGTGTTGATGACCGTATGGTTTTATGCCTTACAAACCCAAACAAATTTAAAAAAAAGTAATATTCTTTAAAGTTTAGCTAAAATGAGTCTATTAGATATCTTCTGTATGTAAAATTATTAAAATATGTACCAAAATGGCCTTGTGATTGAAGACCTTAGCTTTTGTCAGCAAACATTCATAAATAATACTAATAAAATACATAAATACAACATTTAAGATCCATTAATGTAAAAGAAATATTGATTAACATTATTTAGTAACATAAAGATCAGATATTAGTAAACTTAGAACAATTTTTGACTTGATTAAAGCAGTGATTTGAACAACGTTCCTTGAAGCTTGACTTGCCTCCGAGTTGTCATGAAACGCTGTGCCGCATTCTTCCGCGTAGCTGTTGATGGTTGACATCTACTTCTTCGTTCCAAGCTTGTTCTGCAGTTTAAGGATATGCCTAGGAATTCAGTTGATATTTATTTTTATTTATTAAGCACGCTTTCTCTTGAAGGATAATTTTACATAAGATTGAATCGTTCGTCCAATTTTCGAAATTATCTAAATTAAGTGATGGCGACATAAAAAAAAAAAATCATTACAAAATACCAGACAATACCTCCTGTCCGCCCAATGGAGGACTACAACCTATTTTAAAACTCATTTTTATTATTTTATATTTATGTTACTTACATCTGATCACTTACCTCCTACATAATTTTTAATTCTTCAATCTTATTTCCAAGACAGATTCTTCTGTACTTACGTTGACTCTTCGATTTCCTCCTTCATCCCTCAATACAGGGGTGTACCACAAGGCAGTGTTTTAAGCCCCATTCTCTATTAGGTATATACCTCTGATATTCCCGAACACTCTTGCACCAACATCTATACCTTCGCAGACGATACAGCCATTATTTCTTCTCACAGAGACCCAAACCTAGCATCTATAGCTCTTCAAAATCATTTATTTGATTTAGAAAAGTGGTTCTATAATTGGCAAATAAAAATAAACGCCTCAAAATCGAGCCATGTAAGCTTCTCTCTACGCAAAGCTTCGTGTCCAGCAGTCAAAATTGACAACGACGAAGTACCTTCCAAAAATTATGTACGTTACATAGGACTATACTTGGACAAAAGACTTACACGGAACGTACATGCAAAATTAAAAAGACAAGAACTGACTAGACGGTACAAACAACTATCACATCTTCTGGACTACAGATCTTCATTTGACTTGAGGAACAAACGACTTATCTATAACAGTATACTAAAACCTATTTGGACATACGGAGCAGAACTTTGGGGTTCAGCAAAAAAAGTTCACATACACAAGATTCAAATAACACAATCCAAAATTCTCAGAAAAATTCTTAATGCGCCGTGGTATGTTTCGAATCACACAATACACAATGACATGAACATTCTTACTATAAAATCATATATTCATAACAAATACATAACATTCCACTTATCGACACAATATCACCCAAACCCACTCGTTCTTCCGCTTTCCTACTCCCTGTTACCTGGACTTAATAAAAAAAGATTAAAAAGACATTGGCCAAGAGACCTACTGAAAAATTGATATTTCATTCCAAAACTCGATGTTCCTGTACAATAGCAAAGAGAAAAACATCTGGATAAAATTTGCTGGATGCGCAATTGCGCAGGTGCAAATGAAAATTAAATAATAATAATAATAATATTTATGTTATCATTTGAACTAATACATTAAATAAAATATTAAACGGTGATTACTAAAAGTTTTGTATATAATAGATGGATAATTTAACGTGATCGTCAATGATCGAGTACGACAAAAGACGAAGCAAAAAGTAGTTCCTGAATCCTTTGCTAGGCAACGTCTTCAAAATATCACTTAAAATAAAGAGAAAACAAATAATGAGTGGACTAATACTTGAAATAGAGCAGGCACTAAACTGCTCGAAACGTGCCTCAACTTATTGAAATAAGTACCATGAACTTCCAAATACCATATTTCTTGCTCTAAGGAATTTGTAAAGTGTAAAATAAAGCTGCCACAATCAAAAAATATTCACAATTTTTTTCTTATCCTCCAAATTTATTTATTCACAATACAAATACAAAACAAAATGTGCATATGTAGAAAATACTTCTTTTTTTAAAAATTTATTTATTGATATTGACAACTGTATTACAATAATACAACAAGTATATAGGATAAGCGAAACATAATGACATGAGATAATGACAAGTAGAGAAACTACCCACTGGTAGTACTCAAATCACAAGTTCAACTAAGAAGGTCACGAGGCCATCTTCTTTTCTGACGCCTCGGAGGATTATCGCGAATTAAAAACACCAACGAATGGGACAGTAAGGTCGTTATAGATGACTTTATTCTTAACAAAATAAGGAGGCATTGAGGATTTTACGAAAGATTATGGATTGTAGGGATTGGGCACGAGAGGAATTCGATGGCTCAGTGGAGCCATTAGGTTTTTTAAAACATAACATTGCGTGAGATTGAGCATTGATACGATAATTTAAATACATCTACAACCTTTATTTAGGAATATTTGTCTGAATTCAAGCTTTTTATACCAATACTTTTTCTACCTTAGTGTTGTCTATTATGCACCAATATGACATTCAAGTATTTAATAATGGATTGCTAGGGCGAATAAGACATGTAGACATCCCCCTTATGTATTTTGATCAATCGATAACTCGATCCATCTGGATTAAAACATCTTGCAGATAAAATTTAATGCTGTTCAGTCATTTTGGTGAACTTTTTTTTTTCTCTTTATATTTCCATCCACACCTGTCAAATACAAGTAATTGACAATCAGCAGTTTGGCTGACAGGAAAATAATACAGAATGACATGGAAGGCATGAAGAAGAACAGTAGCCAACAGCTACCTCTCCATTGGCTTGCTTTAATTTCCTACTGTAATAGATCTCTCATCCACGTCCTTTTCAGTCTCCTCCTAGTGTTCTCAGGCATGAGAGTAGTGGCCATTTGTTGTATCAATGGGTTTGGGTATTGGTGAACTTAACTTTAAATTTTGTATTTTGCTAATATTTAAATTAATAATTATTTATTAGATTAAAACTGATAACAAATAAACAAATGATTACCACGTGAAACGTTACTTATCGAAAGCAGTAAACTTTTTTATTGTATTTTTTTATACAAATAATACAACAGTTTATCAGAAAATCTTACTAATATTATAAATGTAAAAGTTTGTATGTATGAGATGAAAATAGTTGACTGGATGATCTAATGTAAAGGAGATAGTTGGGGGGTGCAGTCAATAAGTACACAGAATAAGTGATGAACTTATATTATGTGCCGACGTTTCGACCTACACTGTAGGTCATCTTCAGGGCGATTATGGATGACCTACACTGTAGGTCGAAACGTCGGCACATAATATAAGTTCATCACTTATTCTGTGTACTTATTGACTGCACCCCCCAACTATCTCCTTTACAGTAAAAGTTTGTATGTTTGTCTCTCTTTCACGCAAAAACTACTGGACGGATTTGGATGAAACTTTACAGTAATATTGGCTATACATCAGAATAACACATAGGCTATAGAAAGCGCGGATTTATGAGGGGGCACTTGGCCCCCCCCCGACAGTTTTTTTAGGTACTGTGGAGAAGCCATTATAGTACATAATTAAAGGCAAACCACATGATCATAGTTGTTAAAATAACAGAAAGAACGTGAGTGAAACTATTTGTTTTGATATCCTACTAATCTTACTAATATTATAAATGTGAAAGTTTGTATGTTTGTCTCTCTTTCACGCAAAAACTACTGGATGGATTTGGTGAAACTTTACAGTAATATCGGTTATACATCGGAATAACACATAGGCTACAGCAAGCGCGGATTTATGAGGGGAGACACGGGGGGCACGTGCCCCTCCCCCGACAGTTATATAGGTATACCGTGGAGAATCCATTATAGTACATAATTAAAGGCAATTCACATGATCATAATTGTTAAAATAACATGAGTGAAACTATTTGCTTAAATATCCTACTAATCTTACTACTATTATAAATGTGAAAGTTTGTATGTTTGTCCCCCTTTCACGCAAAAACTACGGAACGGATTTGGATGAAACATTACAGTAATATAGGTTATACATCAGAATAACACATTATAGTTAAAATAAAATAAAATTATTTATTTAAAATGTTCTTTCACGAAACTTTATGTGGCAGACCAAATTCCACGCGAGCGAAGCCGCGGGCAAAAGCTAGTATCTTAATACTATTTCATTGCACGTAGTTTGTTATCTATTATTATTATTTTATAAATCGATGCGTTAAATTAAAAAAAAAATGTTATATTAGGTGTAACGGCTTAAAGAAGTCAGCAACAGTGGCTTTGTGATTCGAATATTTTTGAAAATAGTTATAATTCAACCAATCGAGTACATAAAAAAAATAAAAAGTCCTCAATCCCTTGCCGATAAAATATTACTTCACTATAATCATTTTAATATAAAAAAGATATAAAATTAAATTATTTTTTTCTCTCAATATTCTTTAGAAGGTTCAAAAGTTTTACCGCCCTATCAGTGCACTAGTAATAACTACTTGAAATTAAAAAGGATCTCACTTGACTTGAGGAACAAACGACTTATCTATAACAGTATACTAAAACCTATTTGGACATCTGGAGCAGAACTTTGGGGTTCAGCAAAAAAAGTTCACATACACAAGATTCAAATAACACAATCCAAAATTCTCAGAAAAATTCTTAATGCACCGTCGTATGTTTCGAATCACACTATACACAATGACATGAACATTCCTACTATAAAATCATATATTCATAACAAATACATAACATTCCACTTATCGACACAATATCACCCAAACCCACTCGTTCTTCCGCTTTCCTACTCCCTGTTACCTGGGCTTGATAAAAAAAGATTAAAAAGACATTGGCCAAGAGACCTACTGAAAAATTGATATTTCATTCCAAAACTCGAGGTTCCTGTACAATAGCAAAGAGAAAAACATCTGGATCGAATTTGCTGGATGCGCAATTGCGCAGGTGCAAATGAAAATGAAATAATAATAATAATAAAGGCTTAGCGAACCCAAACATACCACCAGTACATGCTATATTTAATACAAACTTCCGTCAGATCAATACCCAAAACCAAATCTATCAGATTGTTGTTAACGCAATCCTCACACAACGACTTAGTTTACCCCCTCAGCAGTTTATGTCACTACATTAGTTTCCAAGTTCATCAGCCAGAATGCCTTCATTCGTTTAAGTGAATAGTCTCCGATGGGTGAAAAGAAAAAGTGCAATCGTTTGAAACCACAAACAGGATCTCCTCACCACAGATTCCACACACGACTAGTAAAAAAAAACCGTTGTTTGTCACAGGCGACAAAGAGGAACTCACAATTTTACCTAACACCTTAAACAAGGAAGAACAATACACCAACAAATCAGAGAAGAGACCAGCTCAAAGCAACCGCTGCGGTAGGTCGCCATGGCAACCTGCGGTCAGCGGTGACCGTAGCGGCCAGTTATTGGGACGCGCCTAATTGCCTGTATTCAGCTTACAGTATATACCGCACGCAATCACGTTCCTAGCTGTAGTCTTCACTAGTTCCTCCTGAACGAATAGTCGGTCTTCTGTGGATTCTCATTATCTCGCGTCGATGAATGTGCAGAAGTATCAGAAAACCATTGCTTATATCAGAGGGGGCCAAGCTCCTTGATATTCCGAGCCATTTTTCTGAATTTGAAATTTTTCGCAAGCCGCAATTAAATACGTGTTATATTTTTAAAATAATAAAACCAGACATAATTGGGCTTAAGCAGATAACATCTTTACCTTTTATTATATAAAAACAAAATAAATATAAAATGCCTTATTCATTCTCCTAATGTCGTTTATTCTATTTTTTTTTTACCCACTTTTGTTACCACTCTTCAACTGTAATATATCCTATGCCTACTTATTACTAAGTCCAAAACCAGTTATAGATCGAATGTTGGAACAGTGACTCGCCGTTAGAATTGGGACACTAGATCCAGGTGGACTTGTACCCCCAGCGGACATGACAAGGCCTGATGTATTAATTTTGCAGAAACAATGAGATGTCGCCACCATCGCATATTAATTCGAAGCGAGATAATTATTGCGGTTATGGGGGAGTTTCGATCCCTGGAGGGCTGACTCTCTATTACTACCTAATGAAGGCACTAGGGTCAACTCGCTACTCGTCCCCACTCAACGAATAATATCGGAGGTTAAGTTCTCTTATCGTGTTCGTAGCATAGGAAGGATCAATCATCGAGAAGTTATAAATTAATAAACGTATATGACCCAATACCTTGTTATATGTTGACGATGTGGTCATCAGAGAAAGATACCAAAACGTACTGTTGTTAGCATTTTTGGCATATCAAGAGACGGCTAGGAAGACCGAACTCATAACAGATGAATATAAACCATAATACATGCTCTTATCAAGTATACAGTCATCCAACGGATATCTCCTAGGAAGATCCTCTAAAAATACCAACGGTCGACGCACACATATAAACACACTAAATACTTTCAAGAAAAACCCAACGGACACCCAAAGCCATTACATACATAGATGACTCTACATCCTGCGTGGGGACAAGACCTCCCTCAACATCAACCGCCGGTCATCTCAGTTTATTGCTGCCATCAGTTCAGCCGCACCATCCGCCCATCGAAGCCTCGGTCTTCCAACCCTTCTGGTTCTATGCACTTCTTCAAGAAGATTTTTAGGGACTTCGCTTGTTTCCATAGGTGCAATGTACTACTAATGTAATACTACCCACCGTAGCCTGTTTACTTCGATAACCCTAATAATATCGGAATCTTTATATAATCCTATTATTTCTATGTTCCACCTCCATGACACAGTACGATACCTTGGCTTCTTCCTAGACAAAAGACTTACATGGAATCCTCATACCAGACTCAAAAGACAAGAACTTAATAGACGTTTCAGCCAACTATACAGATTACTATGTAGGGCGTCCCATCTTTCAATAGACAATAAACTACTAACATACAAGACGATCATCAAACCTATCTGGACCTATGGACCGCAAAAAAATCGAATAGCAGACGCACTCAATCCTTTCAATCCAAAGTCCTGAGAACTATGGTCCTTATTATGTCTCCAACAAAACCCTCCATAATGATCTCAACATTCTTTTCGTCCTCGATCTCATCCTTACTAAATTTTCAAACTTTCACCAAAACCTTGCCTGTCATCCCAATCCCCTGGCTCAGTCATTATCCAGTTCCACACATCCATACAATCCACCCCGCCGCATAAACCGGCAATGGCTTCGAGACTTGTTATAATAATGCTATTTGGAGTACTGGCACTGGCCAGATTCTCCACTCACGACCTGTGTGTGTGAAGCGCCCTTAACCAGCTTCCATTGGCGTTTAATGCCAGTGACGCGGCTGGGAAAGGGGGCTGGGGCCTCCCGGATTCCTGCTTTGCCCTCATTCATGAGGAAGAAGCTCAGTTCGGGGACCCCAGGCAAATTGTAAATAGAGTATGAATGTGTACAGTATATTTCTTTTATGTTTTATTTATTATTATTATATATATATATTTTTTTACTTTATTTTTGTATATATTTTTTCGCTTGTATATATTTATTTCGTTTATATTATTGATTTTTTTATGGAATGATTGTAAGATACATATCACCATTACTTATTGCCCACAACAGGGAGATTGTAATGCTTCAATAAAGTGTTTTCTTCTCTCTCTCTCCACCTCCATGAGTTATTGTGAAATACCATTCCCATGATTCTCCGTAATATTTTTATCTCAAACCTCACGATGCCTAGCTCTTGTGCTTATGTGAGAGTCCAGCATTCTGAAGCATACGTTAGAAAGAGCCTTATGAAGGTTTTATATATTCCTATGTTTTCTTGGTTCGGGATTATTTATTGCATTACTTCTGAGGTGCCTTTGCAACCCAAATAAGCATCTATTTGTTCTATCTATCATTACCCAATCCCATTGATTGAACAATTGTCCTCGACTCTCATGCCTGAGAACACATGGAGGATACTAAAAATAACGTGGATCAGGGATCTTTATCATAAGAAATCAAATCAAGCCACGGAAGTCACACTGTTCTTCAGTTTGTTTTATTCTACTGACAGCCAATATGCTGATTGTCAATTGTTTTATCTGACAGGTGTGAATGCGAATATAAAGAGGGAAAAAATATATTTATAAATGAACTGTATCCGGCAATGTTATGGTTTAAACTGAATTGTCATCATAAACTTCCCAACCGATTTTGCTGATTTGGACAACATCTGTACCCTTTAAGGAATAATTCCTAACTAAGAATATTCACTTTTACAATAACTTTCGGTTTATAAAGTTGTTTAAAATATTAAACGATATTTTACAATTTTAGCTTTTGTTTTTTTTGTGAAATTATTGATGTGTTAATTATTTACGGTTTGACAACTATACAGGTAAAAAAAATCTTATTTGATTACTAATTTATTAAGGAAGAAATATGTCCCTTATTTAATATCCTAGTTATAACTGAGAAAAAAATATAGAAACTAAATACTAGATTCAAAATAATATCTAAGAGAAATGTAATATTTTTAAATACAATATTGTTAATCCATTTAATTTAGTAATGGTGATATTGCGTTCAGGATGACTTTAGGATTTTCATAATGCCATTGTACATTTTAAACATGTCTGAGCTCATTATGACAACTGTTTTGATCGTTTGTATAATTTGTTTATTTTCAGTCAACATTTTATTAATAAATTCTGTTTCGCAGCTGATTACATGACTCGTGTATAATACAATGGAATATTTCTTTTGAGTGGAAAATAGTTGAATAGATAATTCAATCCTTCAATAAATCATTTGAAATATTTTCTTTATTTATTATTATTATTTTTTATTAAGTGAATTTTTTATTATCCGAAACACACTTGACATTTCAGTTAATTGACGCTCTATTTTATACCATATCATAAATGTAGAATAAAAATTAGTACAATACTAACGAATAAAATAAAAAATAAAACGGAATAATTCCAAAAGTTGTACTTCCGACAAAACGGTGCTTAAAGTTTCTATACGACATCATGCGATTATTTTTTCCCGATATTATGAATGACATCGGAATATAACAAAGCGTTTACTTCAGGAAACTTATGATTTCTAGAGCCCATTTTTGTTTTTATTAAAATGTTTGACTGAGGACAGTAATATCTTTTTTAAAATGTATTTATTGAAATTTACAACGGAATACTGAATACATTAAGTAAATATAATCAAAGATAAATCATCTCCCGGAATAAACACGATTAGAGACTCTACCCAGTGTCAAATGAAAGTTCAACTTAGTAGGTGGCGAGGCCATCTTCTTTTCAGACATCTCGGAGGATTATCAGGAATTGAAGAGGTTGCGTTGTTTGTATGACGCAGGCATCCGATAAGAAAGGATTTTCCGAAATTCTACCCCCAAGGGGATGAAAAAGTAGGGCAAAGTTTGTATGCTTGCTCACGTATTTCTTAATCGCAAA
Source organism: Arma custos (assembly GCA_037127475.1). Classification (NCBI taxonomy): domain Eukaryota; kingdom Metazoa; phylum Arthropoda; class Insecta; order Hemiptera; family Pentatomidae; genus Arma; species Arma custos. Next base: position 12,017,655 of record CM073762.1, on the reverse strand, counting down.
ATCTACATATTTTCGCTCAACAAAACAAATCAAGTAACATAAGTTTACTTCTCGCTGCTGCCACATGACAAGTGAAACCGTTATATTCAGTAATCCTTTTCAATAACATTACATACTAATCCTTTACTGACACGAACAACAGTAAACTTCTGTCCATCCTGTTTGTTAATCAGTGTCAATGTATGTTTCACGGCTGTGCTGATCCGTCTATGATGAAATTTTATATGGATAATATCAATCCTGGGGAAGGACATAGGGTACTTTTTATCAATACACCACACAGGCGAAGTTTATATAAAACTGTAACCTGACTGACTAACACACCCAGCGGTCAACGCAAAGTAGAAACCACTGAACTTAGCATCTTGAAATTCGCTGGTTCTTTGTATAGCTTAAATGAGCACTAAGAAAGGATTAGGACAATTCCGCCCCCAAGGGTTTCCCCCTTAATATAATAGGGGTTCAAAGATTGTATGGAATCCGTAACTTATTGTTTAAAAAAATTAAATTATTTATTTAAAATGATCTGTCACGAAACTATGAAATATTTTTATAATTAATTTTTTCTTTATATTCCTTATCAATGGATGTGATATCGTAATGCCAGTGAACGGGGTATTACACTTGGGTAGATATTTTATTTTTCAATAGCCCACATCAGGAAGCCACAAAGAGCACTTTACTTGTCATATCAAACAAAGCCCTATCAAGAAAAGCAAACGGATACTTTCTTGACGTTCCGTTATTTGGAGGCGGGAGTGATATGATTAATGTAACACGTATTCAGGTTCGTGTGGGCCCGGATATATTTTATTATGTTTCTGATTGCATCTGTCAGTCATGACGTGTGGATCGGTCGGCGCTACGTTATGTAGTATTCAACATGTCTGCTACCGTTCTAAGGTGTAGGTAAATGGTTTTCATATCAGTTGCTATCGATTAATGGTACGATATTATTCATATTAGTTTGTTTATATATTTTACTTCTCTTTATGCATCTTTATCTATTCGGAGAATGTTACAGCGTGATTCTTAAAGTTTTGTGGCTAATCGGACGATGCTGCATTGGGAGCTCTAAATTTTGCCTATCCAGGTTTAATTAGGATAGGGATTTTTAACGAGTACCTGACATCGTACTAGGCATCGTACCCCGTTTAACGTCCCTTCTGAAGGACGGCGTAACTAAGGATTTTTTACTCCCTTAAAAAAATCCTAGGGCCACCTGACGGGCTTTATAAAGTTTTCTTATCTTTTATTTACAGATCGACTATTCCTAGCCTTTCATGTTTTTTTTTTAATAATGAATTTTAAATTTTAACATGAGGTAAAAATGTGGGTTTCGTCTCATGCAAGAGACACCCCTAACTGTACATTATCAGCTTATTTACAAGATATAAATATATAATAGTTTTTTTTCATATAAAATAATGATAGTACTTTAAAAAAATAAATAAATAGTAAATAAAATTAAAATAAATGTAATAATAAACTGAACTATAGTACTCTAAAACGGAAAACTAAAAGAAAACAGGATTGTATTACAATTTGTTAAAACGATTGGTGAGAAAGGTAATAGAGTTCACATCAGAATATCTTTCAAGAGTCTCGGTTTTAATCTTGGGGATGACCTAAAAGACAAGAAACTGCTCGACGTTTTCGCCTATTTCAACTTTACTGGACAGACGTTCAAAGCTCCCAATTAATTACAAAAGACTCATTTACATTACAGTTGTCAGACCTATTAGAACATTCGGAGTTGAGCTTTGGGGCTCTACTAAACCATCCAATTCATCTCGTATCCAATCCTTAAAATCCAAAAACCTTCGTAAAATCACAAAATGTCACAAAGAAACTCATTCATCATGATCTTAATGTCCCATATGTTGCTGATTTGGCCCAAACTAGATACCTATCCTTCCATGAAAAGCTCTATTCACAATATCCGCTAGTCACTCAACTTCCCATAATATTCCTGATAACCCTCCAAGGCGTCTGAAAAGAAGATGGCCTCGAGACCTTCTATTATAGAACTTTATTGGAGTGCTATCAATGAATAGTTTCTCCACAAGTGTTTTTTTTTTCATGTTCTTTGTTCATACAGCAGATTTACTTGATGTAATATAATTACAGTTGTAAATATCAATAAATTATTCTATTCTATAAAAAAAAATCTTGGGGATGAAATAGGTTCGCCTATGTTGAATGCTACAGCTCCTTTGACTGCTGGTAATCCGGTCTTAAATCTGGTGTAACGCTTTTTAATAAATTCTTCTATCGTCTCTGGTTTTAGCTCTCGGTGTAGTTGACTGTTTTGTACAAACCAAGGCGCGTTTACTGCGATCCATAGGATTTTATTTTGAAAAGTTTGCAATTTTTTTCGCTTAGGTGTCAACAGTGCACCCCACACTGCACAACCGTACATTAGTAGAGGTTTGAATAAGGTTTTATAAATTAATAAGGTCGTTTATGGTTTTAAGCTAGATTTTCTATTGATTATCGGATAAAGTAGAGCTAGTCGTGCGTAGGCCTGTGTTAATTAATAAGTTATCCAGGTATAATTAGTATAGGTATCTTTTAACCATTACTTGACGGTAATAAAAAATCCTTAGCTATAACAAACTTCCAAGAGGACGTAAAATCCCGTAAAACTCTAATTAAACTTGGCAAAATATAGAGCTTCCACTGTAGCATCGTCCGATTAGCCGTAGCAGCATAAATTGACGTTAAATAAAACAAACAAACGGGTATATGACCCCTCTAAGGGACCTCTTTTAAGGATGATAAAATTAAAGATTTAAAACAAATCATATTAATCAAACATATAATAGTTAAGGTATGACAAATTGAACTTTATAGATAATCTTTTTATAGGGTTCAACTTCTTCTACGTCATAAATTTTTCCGAACACATAAACTCCTTCTATTTATTTGAGCCTCTGAAGTCTTAATTTGTTAGGATATAGGGAAAATGTAAACTTTTTTACAATCTGTAGACAGACATTTTTTTTTTAATTATTCCAATATAGTGAGCCCATAAAATAAAATCTCCTAAAATATGTTAGCTGAGGTATAGCTTATTGCTAATTTATAAAGCTGTTGGGAAAATCGCAACTGTTTGTTTATTTAACGTCGCTCTTATGCTGCTATGGCCAATCGAACGATGCTATACTGGGAGCTACAAATTTTTCCTATCCAGGTTTAATTAGGATCGGAATTTTTATCGAGTACATAACATCGTACAGTATATGAACCCACGTTTTACGATCCTTCGGCATAAACAAGGATATTAGGTTGTTATGCTAACCACTGGACTACATGTCTCAACTTTTTTAGGATCATTGTACAGAGATATTAAACAAAAAAAAACCTTACATTTTTATTTATACTAATGCCATCTATCCTCACCATGGCTACTTTATTCCCTGTACGACAGTCAGATCATATCTTTACATGCACAGTGTCGTCCTGGCAGTTGCTAACAAGATCTAACTGAACTGTCATAAAAACATGTGAACATAATTAATTATTTCTTCGAGGTGACATAGAACTCTAGTTCGGCCGCGGGACAGATGAAGCCATGACACTGACCACAGCACCTCCCAGATCATCAATTTCCTGGACCCTGGTGACCGGATGCGGTTGTTCTTGAAGCCCACCCTCGGCATCCTCGTCCAGGCTGTGATTGAAGTTGCGGTTCCTCCGGCTTCCTCTGTCGGCCACGTGCTCCCAACCTCAAAGTCCAAGGGTGGGAAGTGGCGAGTTAAGGATGAAAGTACCATCGGGGGAAGAAAGTATCCTTCACAGGCAGTCCTGCATAAGACTTTTTATAATAATAATAATAACATCCGACTGGGATTTCCCCAAAACAACCTCAATAATTTGGCGATTTTACCAGAGGATGAGGAGACTGCCATCAAGTAGCTTGAGATAATCTCAAAATACAGATCTCTTTTGAGAAAACTAAATTCTTCTGTTCAAAGGAGGACAAAATACGGTAAAATCGGGCCTTCTGCACGGCAACTCAGCGCTCTACAATCCACCCCACTCCGTGGGGATTCAAATAAGACATTTTCTTAATTTTTCATTAGTGTATCCATTACAGAATTCGGACAACATGGCACTTGTTACAGTCAAAGAGATGGCAAGCTACATATTTTTATTGTTTTTTCCATTATAATCTACTTTTATATAAGGAAGAAATAGTTGGGGGTTCAGTCAATAAAAACACCTTAATAAGTGTAACTTATTTATTGTGTGCCGATGTTTCATATTTTCTATTTCATACGTTTCATATTTTCTATTTTCTTTTCATATTTTAGAGTTCATATTTATAAACATTATTTTCAATTTTTAATTTTTGAAATTTGTCAATTTTTTCTTTCTAAATATGCTTGTATTATTACATTTTACTTATGTAACCTCTAGAAGTCTGGTATCAAATCCATTTATATCTATAAGTAAACTAGTTTTTTCTAAATTCTTCATATTCCACCCCCTTTTTCTATATTTTAATCTTCTCATTTTGTATCTTTCCGTTTACCTCCTCATTTTTCTTTCCCTTTATATTATGTTTACATTTTGTCCTTTCTAGACATTTATTTTCTGTATTTTATATTCGTATTCTTTAATTATTATACCTGTCACTATTTTAATTTCTGTTCATCATCTATAATTTTATTATTATCTATCACTGTTTTAATTTTATTATATTCTGTAACCACTTTTATATTCGTTATCTTTAATTATAATGTCTATTCACTATTTTATCATACCTAATCACTATTTTAATTTCCACACTTGTACCACATTACTACATTACTTGTCACCATATTCTTGTTACTGCAATGTTTTTTATATGTTTTTCTGTTTGTTCCTCTCTCTTAGCCCTGAAAATTGCCTACATTGCAGGCCGAAACGTCGGCACACAATAAATAATAATAAGTTACACTTATTAAGGTGTTTTTATTGACTGCACCCCCAACTATTTCTTCCTTATATTAGAAGTTACAGTCAACCAATTTTTCTCTAACATAATAGTCTATTTTTGTTTTTTTATTAATACTAAAACGATTCTAAATAGTTTTGCCGACTTCTAAATGCCACTAAGACGAATATAAACAAGATTTTAAACGAAAAGGAAAGCAAAGTAGATAGTAGTATAGGATAGAGTATAACAGAAATAGATGTAAATATACAAACCACTTGAAATAGCCTAGATACAAACAGACTTCGATAGGACGCCCTCAATTAAAATCTTGATAGAAAACATTCCCTCATTGGTTATATTTAGGGATTGAATGTTTGTCAGAACCAGTAGTATAACTGTTTGGGAGTTTTCAAAATAATCTCTTCCTATTTTTGGGTTAAGTAGGTCAATAAACTAAAAACAAAAACCAGTATAAGCGAGTAGCATTTATGTTTTTATTGTACAAAATCTACAAAAATGGCTAAGAGACCAACTCAAGAATTATTGAACATTTCTAAGACTTCATATTCCTGCAAATCAAGGAGACAAAATAAAAACTTAGATCAAATTCTTTGGATGTAAATTTTTATTTTTTTAGAATAACTTATTGATATTTACAACTTTAATATTATATCATATTACATCAAGCAAATATGCCGTATGAACAAATGACATGAAAACAAAAACCACTTGTGGAGAAAGTACCCACCGGTATCACTCAAATAAAGTTCTATAGTAGAAGGTCTCGAGGCTATCTTCTTTTCAGACGCCTCGGAGGAAAAGTATGGGAAGCAACTTGAGAGACTAGCTGATTCAAGTGTGTATGGAGCTTGTCATGGAAGGATAGGTATCTAGTTTGGGTCAAATCAGCAACATGTGAGATATTAAGATCATCATGGACGAGCTTGTTTGTGACATTTTGTGATTTTACGAAGGATTTTGGATTGTAAGGATTGGATACGAGATGAATTGGATGGTTTAGTAGAGCCCCAAAGCTCAACTACGTATGTCCAAATACGTCTGATAACTGTCATGTAAATGAGTCTTCTGTAATTAATTGGGAGCTTTGAACGTTTGTCCAGCAAATGTTGAAGTAGGCGAAATTGTCGAGCAGTTTTTTGTCTTTTCAGTCTTTTATGAGGATTCCAAGTGATACGTTGGAATCCTCATACAAGATTCCTTTTTTAAATTTGAATTTGTTAATTTATTTATTTAACATCAGTTTATGCCGCTACTGGTAACCATAAGATATTACCGTGGGATCTCCAAGTTTTGCCTGGACAGGTATAATTAGAATAGGGATATTTAATTTATTTTAATTTAATTTATTGTCTCTTAAGAACGACGGAGCAATCAAGGTCTCTTTGCTCCGTTTTAAAAAGTCCTAGAGCCACCTGCCGGAATTTGAACTTGGGAAAGGTTGCTATGCTAACTACTATACCACAGAGTACCCCTAAGAGTCTTCAGTTCTTATTTCTTCATTATCCCGTTTTTTCTGGAATATTACTTCATTTTGACATGTTACGACATTAGGCAAGGTACGTTAACATTTTATGCTTCAACCTGTTGAAGGCCTCCATTATAGAGGCATATGGTTCTTTATAGACCGTTACTCCTTTCTTCTTCAACTTCGAGTTGCCTAACCTCCCACGATCCGTTCGCTGCGAGCAGAAACATAATTTGCATGGTAAACAGATTTCTTATTATAGTCCTTATACGTTCGCGTTAACCGCAGGACATGTTTCACATGCCCGAGATTGCATGGAACATTAAGATTTCTTTTCCATACTTATTTTTATTCACTCTGATATAATGGACTTATACCCATTACAAAGGCCCATTTCACTTTATTGATGTTATTTTTGGAACAAAAATTCATATCATTTGAATAAGATTTATTGGTTTTTATGATGGTATATTAAAAATAATGCCACAATAATATATGCCGCGTTTTATTTTTTTTACTGATTTACACAGAGATAAACATAAATAACAATCTCTTATCACTGCCTAAGTAATTGTTTTGACACGGGTTACAGACCGGTACTTCCGTTGACCGTAATTATACTGAGTACTGTAGATAATGTCTGGGGCGTGATTAATACAAATATATGCTAATAATCGAAACTTGTTATGTGCTGACGTTTCGAGCTAACTTTTACGTCATCATCAAGTCGGAGAGATGTAGATCCTAGAGCCCCTATAAAGAGATGCTCCTGGACTCTATAGCTCTACAGGTTATGAAGATTATGTCCGTTTTCTAACTTTAGATCTCAATATTTAATATTCCGTTTTTTTTTTTCGATTTCCTCACATTCTTCCTAACCTAAAAAAATCCCCTAGATTTCCAGACAACTAGGAAATAAATCGATGAATCTTAATCATTCAGAATTTGTGTAGACAATGCCCTGGCACATACACTCGACATTGAAATAAATATATCAAAATTAAAGGAGAAAAATTATCGATACAGTTAACACTCAAGACGGATTAGAGATATCTGAAATAAAATATAAAATGGACAGAGTCTCAGATAATAAACTCAAGAGGAAGCTGACATTCCTCGGATATTTATCCAAGATGAACAAGCACAGAAAGGCCGAATATTCGACTATTTCTTGAAGAAGCTGACAACCATAGCGTGGAATAAAATATTAGGAAAGATTTGGAACAGTTGAACATTAAAGGAGAAAAATTATCGGTATATTTTAGAAGGAAGTGAATTTGGGAGCATTATAAAAAATCTGGAAGTTTCAGGATGAAGAAAGACCAGAGGAGGTTGGAGGAAGCAGGATCCAAGGAAACATGTCAGTGAACGCATGAAGGAACATTGGAGACAGAGAATACTTCAATAGAGGAAAGGATGAAATAAAGTTGTAACATGATCCGAAGGGGTGAATAAGAAATTAAAAATAAAATAAAATAGAGGTCGGTTTATTCCAACGTTTCTGCCTAAGTTAGAGGCCATCTTCGGGGTTAAAAGTGAAGAGGCATCAGGTAAGGCAATACTGGAAGGTTCCTAAACAAGCATTATATGTCGAACTCTGTGTTAATCAACTGTCTATATTCGGTAACGCTTTAATTGGTTGCTAAAGATAGATGCGCTTTATACTACTGACACGTGAAAGTATAAACAAACTAAATAAACTTTGTGTTAAGATAACTCAATGTTTGCTTAATACATTTTCTTAATTTTTGAGATAGATGTTTTTTTTGCTCAGTCATTACGTCATGATTAAGTTAATGAAGTGGTTTCATGAATTGACGTATTGTAAGCCTCATCAGAATAACGATTCGACTTACCCAATCATAATCCATTTCACTTTACTATTGTACACAGATGGCATTCCACCTTACATCACTTACCATTATCCAACAGGAACTTCCTAAATAGGTAACATCGTGGGAGGCGAACCGCAAGGTGATCAGCAAATCAACTGAGTAACCAGGAAGTGATATTGTGGGTTAACGAAATATGTATTCATGCAACAACACCTTCGATTAATGCAACCTGTTAGAATCAATTGATCTTCATGCATATACCTCTGCGTATTTGAAATAATATTAATAATAACTAACTTATTATACTTAAACATTATTACTTTCTTATATCAATATTATTTAACTGGAGGATTAAAATAAATTCTCGTAAATCATCTTCACTTTTCGTCGTAAACCATTTGCTTCCTCCCCTCTAATATCCATTAATAATATCCCACTGCTTCCTGTAGAACAGGTCCGGTAATTAGTGACTGCAACTTGACAGCATTAAACGTTAAACATGAAATTCTCATACCAGACCGAGACGACGAGAAACTGCTCGCAGTTTCAGGCTACTTCAACATTTACTAGACAAACGCTCTGAGCGTTCAAAATTAATTACAAAAGACTCATATACATGACTATTTGGACTTATGAAGAAGATCTTTGGGGCTCCACTAAGCCATCGAATTCCTCTCGTATCCAATCTTTAGTATCCAGAATCCTTTAATGATCGTAAAACCTTCAATGACCCTCAATTTGCTACGACTAAAGTCATCCATAATGACTTTTATGACTCGAACCCGATACCAGTCTTCAATTGTTTCAAACCTATTTGAATTTCCGACAGTCATTTCAGTATTACACTACCACTGTTTAGTTTCGAGACCTGTCACTATCTCATTTGACTAATTCTTTATCTCGTACTTCTTTGTCTTCCTATTGTAATATAGTTGTAAAATTCAATAAATTAAAAAATATTTCCTCATTTTTTTTTTAATTTCAACTGGAGTCATATAATATATTCTTTAAATAGGAGAACAAAAACCCTATTTCCAGTAAAAAAATTTTTGACTTATTATTAAATGACTATAGAGGATATGGTTCCCTCTGAATTTGAAAAAAAATTTAAATGGAATAAAACAACTTATATTGAGGTATCTATGCTTTATTTTTGGTTATTTGTTGGACAATAAAAATATTTTATATACAGTTTTATTTATTGAATTATTTATATTGTTATAATTATAGAATTTATGCATGTTTTTACAGATGAATGACTTATGGTCAAATTGTTAACCATATAATAAGTAAAAAAAAAGAAACAATTAGAATAGAAGATTGAGAATGGCCTAGGCCGAAACGTATCTCGAAAATAAAGAATACACATTTTTTTTTTTTACTGGAAATAGGTTTTTTGTTCTCCTATTTAAATAATATATTAAAACATATATATTAAAAAAATTATTTTTATTTTTAAAGAGAAAAGATAGGCCCTCGGCCGGGATTCGAACCCGGAACCTTTGTCTCTCCGTAACATCGCTCTACCATTTGAGCTACAAAGGCCGCCTGCCGGCAAAGGACGAATCTTTTCTCTCATCTGATCCCAAGTCCTCGTGCTCTCGCAATTTTTGCGATGAATACACTCGAACGAAGTTCTTTGAACATTAATTTAATTTTAGGATCTTATTGACTTACGTCATATTATTATTTATATCACTAAAATAGAGCCAAAAACTCAAAAAGAAACACTATTATTTATTATAATGCAATTGGGAAAAACCACAATGCACAGCCTTATGTTTCAAAAAATACACCTACTTACCAGTCGACGTTTCGCCTATTCAGGCATTATCAAGACACCAAAATCAAAATGGGGTTATGTGAATCGCATCTCGAAGAGGTTGTATGTTGAACGTCTTGGTGGCGGGGTGCTGTCTCATGTTTGGAGCCTGTTTGGGCTGTTGATCGTTGGGATGTTTTGCACCTTTTTCTTCGAGATGCGATTCACATAACCCCTTTTTGATTTTGGTGTCTTGATAATGCCTGAATAGGCGAAACGTCGACTGGTAAGTAGGTGTATTTTTTGAAACATAAGGCTTTGCATTGTGGTTTTTCCCAATTGCATTATAATTATTGGTAAATTTTTTGAGTTTTAAATATTTTTATTTTTAAAGAGAAAAGATAGGCCCTCGGCCGGGATTCGAACCCGGAACCTTTGTCTCTCCGTATTATCGCACTACCATTTGAGCTACCAAGGCCGCCCTCCGGTTTTCCGCATTCCGGGTTCGAATCCCGGCCGAAGGCCTCTTTTTTCTCATTAAAAATAAAAATATTTAAAACTTAATAAATTGACCAATAATTATAAAAAATTATTTATTGAAATTTATGACTACATTATAACAATACATTAAATAAATATAATGACCCAGATAAAGGAAAATAGAGAAACTACCGAGTGGTAGTTCTCATATAACAATTTCAACTCAGAATCACATCATTCCAGACGCCTCGGAGGATAATGGGAATTGAATAAGTAACTAGCTAGGTTTGAACCTTGAGTGGGAATAAAGTTTATCATGAAAAAACTGGTATCGAACTTGGGCCAAATCAGTCTTTAAAGTCTTTATTCATAACAAAGTAAGGAGCATTTTGAAATGCGAGTATTTTGGATTGTAAGGATTGGATACGAGAGGAATTCGATGGCTTAGTGAAGCCCCAAAGCTCTACTCCAGTATAGCGTAAGTCCAGATGGGTCTAATGATTGCCATGTATATGAGTCTTTTTTAATTAACTGGGAGCTCAGAGCGTTTGTCTAGTAAAAGTTGAAGTAGCCTGGAACGACAACCGAAATATAATATAAACCATAAGAAAGGTTTGTTCTAATTTCCAACATGAGTGTAATGGTGTTGTCCCTAAAGGCGTAGGGTGTAATGTTGTGTGTTGGGGTCGGAGTTGTGAAGGGCAGAAGAAGATGCTATTGAAGAGGGGCCAGAAGTTTTTGTGTCCGGTCGAGGCAGTGGATAATGACGGTGCTCACCTCTGTTCCTCTGTCACTGCCGCTACCCTCAGGTATATATAATACCAGCAGGTATCTTTCTTCGGGAAAAATAACCTTGGTCCGTAGCGACATTTTTATTTAAATGTTACATAGTTCAAGGGAAAACTTGAAATATATTTTAGGATTTAAATTTTTGTTAAATTTATTAAATAAGGAAGTTTTTATTGTTAGGTTATAAATAGGTTACAAATTCATAAGATCTTTATTGGTTATTAACTTCAATAGGTATACCAAGTTTGAAGGCTATGAATTCCCATAAAAAACAACAATATGAACCAAGTTTTGGTTATAGTACAGATTAGAGACTGTACCGCTTCTAAGGTAACCATTATGGAAATAGGCTCTCACAGCCTCTGTAAAGTAGGCACAATTAATTGGGGAAAACCCCAATAAGCTTGATGTCTGAAAAATCACTTCCCTGCAAAGTGTCTAGCATTTATAATCTAAGTTTCCAGTATTTTTTAGTATTATTCCATACTAGAAATTAATAAATTTCCTTAAATTAACGATCCTTTTGGATGTCAATTTACATCTGTAATAATCTCATGAAACAAGGCAACGACATCTTAATACTTGAGAAATCGATTGATAAGTAAAAATAGCACGATCTATAGTCGAGCCGGGAGAAAGCGTATTACAGATGACATCATTAAATTTTAATGGATTCCACAACTTTAAAGTACTAGTACCTTAGAACATCCCCACTTCGCAATCTAGAATTAATTGATGACTCAAAATATTATAATTGCTAACAAAGCAGTTTAAAATGTGCCCTACGATCCATGAGAAGGAAGGGTCTTGGGTTCGATATTGATAAGAAATATACTCCATTTTTTTTTTACTAAACAAAAACCAAATTATACAGGATGGGTGAGCATCAGAAGGTTGATCAGATAGCACAGGGACGATCTGCGGCAGATAACAGAATCATTTGTCAGCTACATCCGGTCACGAACTTGTGGCGTTTAGATTAGTTATACAATGTCATTGTCACACATAGAGCTACCCTGTTTCCTTAAGTAGTTCATCATCATCATATTCGATCCTCATAACCGCCTAAGCAGTTTGAGGAGGAATTCTGCACATCCTTCTTCAGCTCTGTCGGTCTTCCAGCAACTGTGCTGGGATCAATCCGCAAGAGGTGTCCGTCCAACCCACCTCACTCTGTTTCCTCTATTAGCTCGTTGGCTGGTTTAACATTCAGGTTCGACCTTACAGTGGTGTTCAACGACATTACGAAGGACATTTAATACCTTTAAAAATCCTAAGGTCACCTTCCGGACTGCAAACCCGCAATCTTGGGCATAGAAGGCTTTTATGCTAATCACTATACCACAGGTGACCCCCAATTTATACGATTTATAGTTCAGTACAAGACATTAAACTGGTTTTTGCCATTTTAGTACTTGCTTGTAATACTGTAAGTTTTTAGATATATTCTTTTTGCTCTAAAAATTCCTAGTACAAATACTATTTTTTATATGCATTTTGTGTATCCTTTCATCGATTTATTGATATTTTTATAATTTGGTTGCCAATTTTTGATCGATTTTATTGACGTTATATAAATTTTATTTTTGTTTTAAGGTTGTGAAAATAAGTTAAATCTGTTGGGAAATTTTGGATTTAGCCCTTACAATAAATTGTTCAAACTGGTTTCCTTCTGTTCCAAGACGTCTTGAACCTGTATAGATAGGAAATTGTCGCTAATGGAGAGAGGCAAAGGGAGGTAAACCTATTGTACCTCAGGACAACTGTCCTATCGAGTGGGTACAATACAGGCCTGTGAGACAATACAGGGAAGGTCTGACGATCTCACCCTGCGCTACGACAAAAGGTCCACTTAAGTTGGACATTGCTCTTCGATAAGCTGTCTCCTAATCCAACAAAGCTTAAGTGTAAAGCTTGTACCACTAAACCCATGAAGGGTCTTGTGTTGAGTACATAGTAGAGACTGTACTGTTTCTAAGACAATTGTAGTGCAAGGAGGTGCTTTTCCGCCAGTTTTCATTCAGTCAAAAGTGCCTTTATAGAGCTTGGGTGAGCCCGCAAGGTATGAACATTCAACCTACAATCGAAAGCTGACAATCACCATAGGTGGTTATTAACAGACTAAATAATGTATTTGCCACAATCGGATTTGAAGCCAGAACCTTAAGCGTGCAAACTTCAATCGTTAAAAATCAATCAACAATCATTCAGCGAATCAAATCATCAACCACTGTTAATTTAATCTGTTTACAAATATAACGGATAAAATATGCTGACGAAACTTATGCTCAAATGCGGACATCATTCAGTCTTTGCTGACTCCTCGAATTATTGTTATTTTTGTTGTTTATAATATAATGTTATGTTGTTTATGTTAATTTGATATATTTTTACTGGACTGCAACCTCATACAAGACTGAAAAGACAAGAAACCGCTCGACTTTTTAGGCTACTTCAACACTTACTAGACAAACGCTCTAAGCTCCCAATTCATTACAAAAGACTCATCTACATGACCATCATAAGAAATATTTGGATTTACGGAGTAGAGCTTTGGGGCTCCATCGATTTCCTCTCGTATCCAATCCCTACAATCCAAAATCATTCGTAATATCCTCAATGCTCCTTATTTTTTCAGAATATATTGTTGTTTGTTCATTTAACGTCACTTTATGCTGCTATGGCTAATCGGACGATGCTACAGTGTGAGCTGTAAATTTTGCCTATCCAGGTTTAATTAGGATAGGCAACGAGTACCTGACATCGTACAGGCTCGGGACCCCCGTTTAACGTCCCTTCCGAAGGACGGCGTAACTAAGGATTCGTTACTCCCTTAAAAAAATCCTAGCGCCACCTGCCGGACTCCGATCTTGGGTTTAGTAGCTTGTTACGCTAACCACTAGACCACAGGTGACCGTTGTTCAAATAGTCATCCATAACGACCTTAATGTCCCATTTGTTGCTGATATGGCCCGAACCCGGTATCTTTCCTTTCATAACAAACTTCATTCCCACTCAAACCCTCTAGTTTCAAACCCAGCTTCCTCTTCAATTCGCGATAATCCTCCGAGGCATCTGAAAAGAAGATGGCCACGTGACTTCCTTACTTGAACTTTGATTTGAGTACTACTAGTGGGTAGTTTCTCTACTTGTCATTATCTCATGTCATTATGTATCACATAGCCTGTTTACTTGTTATATTATTGTAATACAGCTGTAAATACCAATAAATAAAAAATAAGATATTTTATCTTAAATATTTATATTTACTTAATATCATCCATGCATTTACTGAAAAATTTCAACAAGAATTACTACATATAACTATATAACCACCACTTTATATACATTTTAATTGAACTATATTTATATTTTTAGATAAAGTGATATTAAAAAAAAATTTTTTAATTGGGGTGACATTTCTTTGAAGTCAGGTGCTCAAAGAAATGGTGGACCCATCTTTAATACTCCTCTGAGGGAAATTCGTTTTTCCAAAGCATTAGCCAAGATGAACCGGGCCAGTCCTAATTAGTGACTCCTTTCTGAAAGCCCCTTCGAGAGCAGAGAGCCATATGTCAGTAGAAAGCAAGGAAAAAAAATTCCCAGGAGCTTTTTTAATTCCACCACTCTTCGATATTAGCCTTCTTCTTCGGGGTCATCTGTGTCTTCTGAGATGATTACGTTCTAAATTAAATAAGAAAAACAGGCAGGGAAGGAACGGTTATTTGAAAGTATCTGGTTATATATCAAATAAGTTATTTTTTATGTAACTGTCCCCTCTTATCCTGTTATGCAATATATTTATAGGATCTATGCTGAATTTACAAAATTAAAATACTTTTTCGTGACGCCAAAAACTTGGGCCGAAATATATATTTTTTTGTAATAATTTTATACATTGAAATTTACAACTATAGTATAATATTACAACATGTCAATGACAGGAATGGTACTTTTGGCATGAATAAAGAAAAGTAGAGACACTATCATGCGGTAATACTCAAATAACAAAATCAACTTAGAACGTCACGGAATCATCTTCTTTTCAGACGACTCTGAGGATTATCAGAAAGCAAAGAAGCAGCTAGGTTTGAAACTAGTGGGCTTAAGTGGAAATGAAGTTTTTCATGAATAGAACTGATGCCAAATCAGCAGTAAATGGTAACTTTTGGTCAATATGGATGATTTTATTCGTAACAAAGTAAGGAACATTGAGGATTTTACGAAGTATTTTGGATTGTAAGGATTGAATACGAGAGGAATTCGATGGCTTAGTGGCGCCCCAAAGCTCTACTCCGTACGTCCAGATAGGTCTTGTAATAGTGATGTGTATGAGTCTTTTTGTAATTAATTGGGAACTTATGGTATATAATTTAATTTTGGTTCTCATCTAATTTGATAAATAATATGATTATATTTTATGAAGTTCTTCAAGGAGCTGAGCTCAGGCCACTATAACAGATTAGTTTTTCTGATACTAATAGTGAATCGACCCTGCGGGGTCTGGAGATCGCTCTGAGGCTCATCCTTAAAACAAGACCAGATCACTTGAAATATAATAAAAATAAACTATGAATATAAATTGAATCCATTTACCCAACCATTGAAATGCCTATGAGGAAAGGAATTGGCCACAGCCTCCTAACAAGAATAGAATTGAGCCTTATATATTGGGTTAGGCTGGTTCTGTTTGTCACGGTTACATTGATTGGTCGAGAGCAGGTTGGACCGTTGGCTCCAGCCAATGTCGCAACAGATCTCATTGTTGTACCTACCTCGGGGTATTATATAACTCTCTTAGGTTACAATCCTACTTAGGTCCTATATCACTGATGTTGGGGGTTGAATGTTGACCTATATATGTCTATATAATATATAGACTATATAAATCTATAAATTTATATATATATATATATATATATTATATATATATATATATATATATATATATATATATATATATATATATGTGTGTGTGTGTATATATATATATATATATATATATATATATATATATATATTCTGTAATTATTATTGCTTGTTAATATTATTACGCTTTTTATTTTACTAATTTTTTTTTTTTTAATTTCAGGTGATTTTATTGGTTTCTATCTCAGATAAGATGCTTCCGAATCTGCTATTAAAGTAAGAATATCATTTCGAATAACTATTAGTAGATTGTATAAATATTAAGGAGGTAAAAAAAAATGTTCACTACCTTTTTTAATTCTTTATTCAAATTTATAACTATATTATAATAAGGGGGCGGAGTGGCTCAGCGGTAGAGCACTGAGCTGCCATGCCGGAAATCCTAGTTCAAATCCAGCTGAAGGCCATGACTTATATTTAGTCTGTTTGCAGCGGTAGATGGATCATATAGGATCTATGACCCTCCTGGGGCCCACCCAGCCTCTATAAAATATTATAAAAATAGGGTACCCAAAATAAGGGGGTAAAATCTGGCAGTTGAGCGTGACCTAGGGCGTCACCTCCTTGCAGAAAGGTTGTCCGTGAAACAGTACAGTCTCTACCATGTACTGAACCCCTGACCCTTCATGAGTTGTAGTGGTACAGGGTTTTTTTTTATTATAATAATTTAGCAAAAAATTGAATGAACGATATAATATAAGGGAGTAGAGAAAATATGATAATACTCAAAAAACAAATTTAACTTTGTTTACGAAGTGACTTTAACAAAAGTCACGAGACCTTCTTACGGGATTGAAGAATTATCTACTTTAGAAACTAGTGGGTTTCAGTGGTAATACAGTTTTGTCTGAAAAGATTGATATCAGATTCGGGCTAAATCAGTAACTAATGGGACATTTAAGTCATTATGGATATTGCTGGTCTTAGGACCGAACGAATGCATTGAAGTTCGGCATTGAGACGAATAGCTTACGTCCGAGAGGAAGACTGACGATCATAGACGAGAGGATATATATATATATATATATATATATATATATATATATATATATGTATATATATAATGGTCTATATATTATATATATATATATATATATATATAATATATAGACCATTATATATATATATATATATATATATATATATATATATATATATATATATAAGGTGAACTTCCAACATCTATGTATATGAAACGGATATATTCCCATTTCTCTATGCTGCTAACCTTCAACTCAGTCCAATAGTCTACTTTATTCATTGTAAATGCAACTATTAATGTGAATCTTTACATATTTATTATATCTTTTACATTTAAACCTCTTCTAAAACAACAATGGTAATATTGTTCTATAATGTTCTTTGTGTAACGATTTGAATGCCTGAGATCGGTTGTTTTAAATGATTCATTCTTAAGTGTCGACTTGGACTGTAACTAGGGCTGGAGTTCGCTTGATTAATTATCCAGTTATAAGGTAATTCCAATATTTAGTTAACGAGAATAGATTAATTTGTATTACGATAGATTATTTGGAACTGTAAAAATGGAACCTATTACAAAACATTACCACTAGTATCAGATACATATTAGTAAAGACCTGTCTGTTCGCGTGTTTGACACAATATAGGCATGTGTGAGTATTCCGGGCTATCAATTGATTGTTTCAGCGATTACTCTCCAATTTCAATGTAAACCGATTGAGTGCTTAAAGGTTCGTATTCACTTAATCGTTTTCTGCTGTGATAGTACTGTCACGATAATGAGATAGTATGGGAGTGCGGCGCGATATTGGATTGGACACGAGACACTATAATCTAAACTTTACAAATAATTAAAACATAAAGATGAAAGGTAAATTAAGTTGCATTAGTAAGTAACTGCCACGATAGTTAAGCATCAAGTCAAGACTGATAGTGTGACAGTATTCAACTCTACACTTGAATTGAAATGTATACTCGCTATCTTTTTTTTTTTTCTCTCTTTATATTTCCATCTACACCTGTCAAATACAAGTAATTGACAATCATCAGATTGGCTGACTGAAAAATAATACAAAATGACATGGAAGGCATGACGAAGAACAGTAGCCAACAGCTACCTCTCCATTGGCTTGCTTTAATTCCCTACTGTAATAGATCCCTCATCCACGTCCTTGCTCGCTATCTTGAATACAATTATTGTTATGTTTAAAAGTAAAGCCTGCTTATATACTTTCACATATCTAAAATACATGTTACGATTTCCCCTATTTTACACTTTTAGGGGTCGATTTAAAAAAAATAAAAAACACGTAATTCTTTATTTTTAATGTAGAAGCTAAGTCTAAAATTTCATGGGGCTCGCTTTAAAAATGACGTATTTTTATTACAAACATGTTTCACCCTCCTTAGGAATGAATTTTCAAAAATCCTTTCTTAGTGCGCATTGGTCTTATAAAATGTGCCTACTGTCCAAATTTCAAGTCTGTAGCTTATGCCGTTTTGGCTCTGCGATGGTCTGTCAGTCAGGACAAACTCTTTTAGTTATATAGATAAAATATTACGAAATTAGGTTTAGTCCACAATGTGATGGAGTGAGGTTATTTGCTAGTTATAATAAAAAAGATATATATTTTTAAATAAAACGAAAAAAACCCTGAAGATGGCCTACAAAGTAGGTCGAAACGTCGGCACAAATAAGTCTTGACTTATTTGGCGTTTTTTACTGCACCCATAACTATTTCCATCCTCAAAACGAAAAAAAAATTATCATTTCTGTTTATCTGTAATGTTGTATATACATACAATCAAAAACTCTTGAAGTCAATGTTCATATTGTTTCGGCCGCTAAAAGGAAGGCGGAAGCAAGGGATTAGCGGCTTAAATCCGTCAGCGGGAAACGTTAAAATAGGATTAGGACCGTTCTAGATCGTCTCCTTTTGTCGGAAAAGGATTAAGAAGATTCCAGAATTGTCTGGCCCCTCCGTGTTCTAGAATGTTCGGCCTTGCCTATTTAAATACTTCCCTCGCCTCGAGCGAGTCAGTCTTAGTCTGAGAGTAGACCAGAGAAGACCTGTGATAAGTGAGTGTCAGTGTGATAAACTAGTCAGTGTTGAACCGGCCAGTGTAATAAGTGTATCAGTGAAGTGTGACAGTCTCGCGAGTGTAATAAACTGTTTCTGTTTGTTACTGTGTGTCAGTTTGTCATACTTGGAGAATCTTACGGTCGGTGGACTAGTGAACTGTAAGTGTTAATTATTAGTTATAAATTGTAGTGTAATTTTATAATATTCATAGAAACTATTGTAACTAGTTAAGCTATCTAGAATTAGTAATATCTTATATTATTGTATTAATTAAATAGGAGTTAGAGCTAGATAATAAATATTTAGAATATTGTTATTATAAATTTATATTAGTTTAATAATTTAATTGTTAATAGTTTAATTGTATCCTTTTTATCATTTTGTTAATAAATATTAGTCATCTTTATTAAGGAATTGTTTAATTCATTGTTAAAACCCAGTAGCCCGTAACAATATTATATCTTCTAGTTAATATGCACAAAAACTGAGAATTTATGTAGGTTTTTTTATTTTATTTATAAAACACTGAATTTAAATTAGTAGTCACGTCTATATGTGAATATAGCATGTGCTAACTATACCTATTTGATTGTTTATAGCTCCTAAAATGGACAAATATACAATTATTAGTACATAATTAATAATATTTTCATATTTGAAAATAATGTTTTTAAAATATAAACTGCTATCAGAAATGACAGAATTAATTTAAAAGAGAAGCTAAAATCTTTACGGAAATGATAGAAATAGCTACCTCCGGAAATGCTTTGCAGGTTCTTCAACCTAAAATAAATTTTTGGCAATCCAGTCGGGTTAGTTATTTTTCGTGGAACGAATAGCTAAAATAATATATTACCATCAATGTATTTTTACTATATACATCACTATTTATGTCTTACTAAGTATGTACATCCAATAAATGTAATTACTATTTATTATATAGTTCTTAATAATATTTATTAATGTCTAGAATCCTTTTTATGAAAAGAAATTCATGTTTAAATTAAATTATTAAACATTAAACTGTATATTATTCTTACGAGCACGTACTAGATTTGACCCTCGAGTTCATCCGGGCTCTATTGATTCACTTGCTAACTGGTTTACCTTGAAACCCGGTAAGTACACTTTACTAGCCTACTATTACATTCTACTAACTACTAAATCGGGCAAGTGCAAATAGTACTACTTATTACCAGATAGTAATTACGGCAATAAAGAGTGTGCTATAATTGTTAATATAGGGAGTAATGTGAAAGATTTATGAATAGAACGGAATACTTATAGTTTTTATCAGCCGATAATTTAGCCTGATTTAAGTCCCGGAAACTTTAAATAAGAATGTAATAATTATTTAAAAAATAACAAACATTAAAAAAAATGGCCTCGGGGCCTTCTAGTATAAATCTATAATTGGAGTTCTACCGATTAAAGATTAGTTTCTATATTTGCTTTTCTTGCCATGTTACACAGTTAACTTGTATCGTGTCAATACACAAAATACAACAGTGTAATGGATATAGTGGCCTGGTTTCATTTTCTCATTTATTCAGAAAATATAAATAATGGTATTATTACAAAAGACTTTTTTTATTTCTTCTGGTTTAGACCGTGTAGATAAACTTTTCGCCAACCATGCTGCTGACTTCCTCAGGGCTGAGATGAGAATGAGCTCATTCTGATCCTGAGGAAGTCAGCAGCATGGTTGACGAAACGTTGGCGAAAAGTTTATCTACACGGTCTAAACCAGAAGAAATAAACAAAGTCTTTTGTAATAATAGTGGTCGTGGAAGCCTAAAAGAATATTTAATGGTATTATTGTTGACTTTCTTTATTAATATAGATTTTTAAAAGTTAAAAAAAGACTCATCTACATGACCATCATACGACCTATTTGGACTTACGGAGTAGAGCTATGGGGCTCCACTAAGCCATCGAATTCCTCTGGTATCCAATCCTTACAATCCAAAATCCTTCGTAAAATCCTCAATGCTCCTTATTATGTTAAGAATAAAGTCATCCATCACGACCTTAATATCCCTATTGTTGCTGATTTGGCCCGAACACGGTATCTATCCTTTCATAGCAAACTTCATTCCCACTCAAACCCTCTAGTTTCAAACCTAGCTTCCTCTTCAATTCCAGATAATCCTCCGAGGCGTCTGAAAAGAAGATGGCCACGTGACCTTCTTATTGAACTTTGATTTGAGTACTACCAGTGGGTAGTTTCTCTACTTGTCATTCTCATGTCATTATGTAACACGCATTCTATTTATTTGTTGTATAATTGTAATACAGTTGTAAATATCAATAAATAAATTAAAAAAAAAAAAGTTAAAAACAATAAAAAGATGGCTTCTGCTATTGTTATTAAAATTTCATTGTGCTCGCTTTAAAAATAACTTTTTTTTTTTTTATTACAAAAGTTTGTCACCCATTTCACCCTCTTAGAGGACGAATTTTCAAAAATCTTTTCTTAATGCGCGTTGGCCTTATAAAATGTCCCTACTGTCCAAATTTCAAGTTTGTAGCTTATGCCGTTTTGACCCTGCGATGGTCTTTTCAGTCAGGACGAATTCTTTTATATATGAAGGGAATCATTGTAGACAGATATTTATTCCCAGGAGTGAACAGTGCACTGTTTTTGCTCGAAGATATTTCGCGATTCGCTCATAGAGATACTGCACAATCTTACGATATAAAACCGACTTGGATTCGTTATTTTTATTACGTTTATTTTATTTTGAGATCAGAATTCCGTCGATAGAATGATAAAAGATAAGTGGAATATTACAGGTTTGGGAAAATATTATTTATACAGAAACAATTCTGGGAAGTAGTGTGTAAGAATGGCCACAAAAAACGGTTTTGTATAAAATACAGAAATATTCATATACAATTTTACGAATTAAAAAAGAAAAAAAAGCATCACATTGGCACCAACTACCTTAAATATTGGAATATTATCATTGTTACATCTTTAGTACCATCTAATTGCCTTTTTTCCATATAAATATTTCGCTAATCATTAAACTTACTTCTATTTTTGTAATACACTTGTAATTTGCAATAAATAATTTTTAAAAATAGACATAATTAGTGTACTTAGTGCTAAAATACAATCGAAAGACAACGAATAGAGACTTGAGAATGATAAGATTTAATTACAAATATAAGGAGATTGTGCAGTTTTTGGTACAATAGCGAAAGGTAGGTATAACACCATGGCAGGGGAGAAGATAAGCCGTTTTATTGTCGATATGAAGAAGATAGTGTTGTTGTTGTTGTTGTTGGGGGAGGAAGTAGAAGGAAATAGGAGACCTCCTCCTTTTCATTTCCCCTGGGGCCGGTTCTTTCAGTGCCTCTGGCATAGGCTCAAAGCTACAGTCATTCTATTAGCTGAAATAAAGAATTATAAATACAATATTTTCACTCACACACACAGATATATCTATTATCAGTTCACTATAAGAGAGTGGTTCCCAACCTGGGGGCGTGAAGGCAAATCGATGGTGCGCGGGACCAGTTGAAAATAAAAAATATTCTCAATTACTTATGGTTATTTTTTCTCTTACCAGTACCTCTTCATCTTGAATTGAAAGTTATAACGTCCCATCTTGTGATATTAAAACTAAATGTTTCGTTTTTAATGTAATACTTGTTGTGTTTTTTCATATAAGAAGGCTTTCATTTGGACAATAGGAGCGTGATACAAAAAAATTGGGAACCACTCCATCAGTTATTTAACACGTTCAAGTTCAACTAAGAAGGCCACGTGGCCATCTTCTTTTCAAACGCCTCGGAGGATTATCGGGATTTGAAGAAGAAGCTAGGCTTGAAACTAGAGGGTTTGAGTGGGAATGAAGTTTGTTATAAAAGGATAGATAGCGGATTCGGGCCATATCCGCAACAAATGGAACATTAAGGTCGTTATGGATGACTTTATTGTTAACAAAATGAGGAGCATTGAGGATTTTACGAAGGATTTTGGATTGTAAGGATTGAATACGAGAGGAATTCGATGGCTTAGAGGAATCCCAAGCTTTATTCCGTAAATCCAGATGGGTCTAATGATTGCCATGTATATGAGTCTTTTGTAATTAATTGGGAGCTTAGAGCGTTTGTCTAGTAAGTGTTGAAGTAGCCTAAAAAATCGAGCGGTTTTTTGTCTTTTTAGTCTTGTATGATGATTCCAGGTTAATCGTTTGTCGAGATACAACCCTAAGTTTCGGATCTGTTCTTCAGGCACCAGCGGGATATTATTAAAGGATACTGAAGGGAAGGAAGTCATCGGTTTACGAAGTACGGTAAAAGTGATTTGATGCGATTTTTGAAAATTTATTTTAATTCTCCAGTTTTGACACCATTCTCCAAGATCAGTGATATGGGATTGGAGGCTTTGGGATGCAATAACTGGATTGGTGTTGACTGATAATACGCATGTATCATCAGTTTTTTTTTTAATAGTGTTGAGCGGTTAAGCTTCCGTTCACGGAAGTTTGTAAGCAGTGATTGGTGGTATCGGCATCGAGCCTACACAAAAAGTAAATACTTACTATGCATCTTTAGCGTACACCTACTTTCAGTTCCCGATTTTTTTTTGGTATTTCATTTTTTTTTATTTCAGCGATTAATGTATAACTTTGTGTCTAGAGCGCAGATTTACTGACCTGCAAGTCTCATGATTGAATCCGGCTGTCAGGTGACTGGTGAATTCTCTTCAAACTGTGAATCAATAATGTTTGATTCGAAAAAATCTGTTTATTTAATCTGTTAACAGCTACACATGGATCCTACAGACCCTCATGGGGCTCACTCAGCCTGTTTAAAGTGGGTACCCATTATTTTAGGGGGGACCTGGGGTTGAGAATGGTATATGGATTTAGGATAAACAAATCACCTCCCTGCACAATCGTTGGCTCAGAAACGGTTATCACAACCTTTATCATGAATCCTATCACAACTGAATCCTGGACCCCATGAGTTAGGGCATGTTTCCAGATGATGAGCTTAACATGTATAGAATGTTAAAACTGTATAAGGATTATAATTTTTTATATTTATTGGTCATTTTTTATGAGTTATAAATATTTTTATTTTTTAAAGAGAAAAGATAGGCCCTCGACCGGGATTTGAACCCGGAACCTTTGTCTCACCGTGACATCGCTCTGCCAATTGAGCTATCAAGGTCCCTCCCAGTCGAGGACTAACCTTCTCTCTTTTTAGATCCTAAAGCCCCAGAGTACTCCCGCCATTTTTGCGATGAATACACTAGAACGAAGTTCTTTGAACATTAATTTTAATTTAGGATCTTATTGACTTTCGTCATATTATTATTTATAATTTTTTATATTTATTCGTCTTATAGTTATTGTATAAGGATTAGTTTGATCCTGTCTATGTACGAGTATATAAAATATAAAATCTACATATTTTAGTTGAACAATACAAATCAAGTATCATAGTTTACAGGAGTATATTGAAGTAGGTAAGTAGGACTGCCAAAAGTAAAAACAAATCGATAAGTTACATATGTACATTATTCTAATCCCTTCAGTTTTAATTTCTCGTGAGTGAAACCGTTACACTAAGTAATCATTTTCAATAAATTCAATAACATTACATACTAATCCTTTACTGACACGAACAACAGTAAACTTCTGTCCGTCCAGTTTGTTAATCAGTGTCAATGTATGTTTCACTGCTGTGCTGATCCGACTGTGTTAAAATTTGATATGGATAATCTCAAGCCTGGGGAAGGACATAGGCTACGTTTTATCAACACACCACACAGGCGAAGTTTATATAAAACTGTAACCTGATTGATTAACACACCGAGCGGTCAACGCACAACAGAAACCACTGAACTTAGCATCTTGGAATTCGCAGATAGGTTCTTTGTGCAGCTTAAATGAGCACTAAGTAAAGAATTTGGGCAATTCCCTCCCCTCCAAGGGTTTTCCTCTTTATACAATAGGGGCTCAAAGATTGTATGGAATCCGTCAGTTTTGAAGTTAGACATCTGAAATTTTGTATGTACGAGTAACTTATAATTAAAAAAATTAAATAATTTATTTAATATGATATGTCACATTATGTAGCAGACCGAATTCCACGCGAGCGAATTCGTGGGAAAAAGCTAGTCATACATAAAAGTACGATGCGCATTCAATGTTACTTCATTTTTTAAAATGTTTTTTATACATATTCTTTTCCGAAAGATAATCTCACAGATTAAATCATAAAGTATGCAATGATAATAGTGAATTAATTATTTATTTCATGTTATCTACCTTAGAGATAGAGTTGTATTGAGGATCTACCTGTGGCGATATCAGGATGGCCATGCTGTGTGAGGGTTCACTAACCTCTACACTCTACACTTCTCTATACAATCCTCTACACCCAATTACCTGAGGAAACTTCTTCTTATTTAAACTTCCATCAGTATCAGATTAACCTGGTGAGTTTTCCTCCGTAATGGTCTTGTATGTTTTCCCACACGAACTTTTAGGCGAGAAAAAGTTTCGTCTTTCCTAATTTTATGTTGAGAAAACCATTCGCCACAACTTTTAGGATACCAGCCTTTGGTACATAGTGAGTAAGACTGAAGAAATTTATTAAATCGTTAGTAACAGATATTAATTATCAGCTATCACTAACAATATTTTTAATATATAAATTATTCTATCTGTCTGTATCGCGCTACAACCTGGGAGAGGGTCTTGACCTCCTTAGGAGCTTCCGCCATCCAGCTATTATAAATTATTAGTTTTTTAAAAACATATAATGTAATAATAGATTTAAAGATAGAAAAAAAATTACTTATTGTGGAATAAAATTGAATCGAAATAGAAAAAACCAAAATTTATTCTAACACCACTTACTTCAAAATAACAAGTGAATACATAAATACAAAAATCAATTAATAATTAATAACCAGAAATGCCCCATCTGAAAAATAATTATACACTCAACATAATATGGGATTTCTTCCCGTTAAACTTTTTTAAGAAATATACCAAAATGAAAATTCATTATAGTAATCAAAGAAATACTGACATGATTTAAAATACATCATTTTCTTTCAGTCTTTCAGTCATATCTTTGATATTGGTTATAAAAAATAATAAAAAAAAGTATTTCAATTGTCAAAGGATACTAATGGAGGGATACCCAATAATTTATTTAAATCAATTTTCAAATAAATAAACTTATTTAAATAATGAATATTGAACAATATTTAAAAATAAAATATTTTATTTTATATATATTTTAAAAAATATTATATTTTTTTATAAATTATATATATTATTATTATTATATAAATTATATATTTTTTATAAATTTTATAAAATAAAAAATATTATATTTTATTCAAATAAAATATTTGAATATTTTTTAAATATCGAAAAAAAAAAAGAGACCTTATATAAATGTTAAGACCGTTGAAAAATTCCTACAAAAAGCCCTTAGTCTCCAAACTAAAACAGAAATAGAAATTATCTGTCCAAAATATTTCGCCCATTCAGGCATCCTCAGGGTAGATGGAGAAAAAAAACAAAAGAACAGAACAAAACATGCATAATGCACCCAACAAGCAGCCCACCACCTCCAAGGTTCAAAAGCAACTAATCAAGTTGCTAACTATTGCTACTAGTTCTGTTCTTTTGTTTTTTTTCTCCATCTACCCTGAGGATGTCTGAATGGGCGAAATATTTTGGACAGATAATTTCTATTTCTGTTTAAGTTTGGAGACTAAGGGCTTTTCGTTGGAATTTTTCCTCGGTCTTAAAATATACTATTTTTTAACCAAGTACAGCAACTGTTTTCGGAAAATACAATTAGGGAAGTTTGGAAAAAATAAATATATGGATGAACAGATATTTAAAAAATATACATATCGACAATTTCAATATCGTCTTAAAACTAATATTAAAATTTGACTCCAAAAACCGATAAATAATTTTAAAGAAAAGAAAAAATAGGGAGTATACAATTATATTTATTATATTTATTTGGGGGGAAACTCTACAACGTTTGAAATTAACTAATTTTTTTCCTTGAGATGGAAAGTTAAACGAGGGACCCGAGCCTGTACGATGTAAGGTACTCATTAAAACTCTCTGTCCTAATTAAACCTGGATGGTTAGAGCTCCCACTGTAGACTCGTTCGATTAGCCATAGCATAAAGTGACGTTAAATAAAAAAACTAATTTTTCTAGTCTTCTGGTTAGATATGTACCTTTTATTTATGTACTTATGCATATTCTATGGGAGCGGGTAGCTAAGTAATAGTCGGTCGAGTTGACACCTTGGAAAAGACCGTGTGAGATCTGATCAACTTCCTAGGGTTCACCCAGCCTCTATAAAGTACCCATAATTACGGAAAAAATGAGCGAGTTCTAGAAATAATCACCTCCCTGCACAACCCTTGTTCTAATACAGTCCATCTAACGGCTGAGGTAGAAAACTCGTCTAATCTCTACGAAGTAGCAGGTAATAAACCCAATTTTATTTTGAAAAGAAAAGATTTGTCTTGCCCGGGATTCGAACCCGGATCGCCCATGTCACTAGCACGGTGCTCTACCATTGAGATACCAAGGCTCGT
Organism: Arma custos; assembly: GCA_037127475.1. Taxonomy (NCBI): domain Eukaryota; kingdom Metazoa; phylum Arthropoda; class Insecta; order Hemiptera; family Pentatomidae; genus Arma; species Arma custos. Next base: position 11,989,771 of record CM073762.1, on the reverse strand, counting down.
ATCCGAGCCAGAAAAATACATTCTTTTCACCGATCCTATATCCCCATTTTCTCGCAATTTTTGCAATATAAACACGGGGAAGAATGTTCATTGAACATTAACTTTAATTGAGATCTCGTTGACTTACGTCAATTTTATACTTATATATATATATATATATATATATATATATATATATATATATATATATATATATATATATATACCTACCTAACCAGAATATATTATTTAGTCTAGCAATGGTCAGGAGTGAGCCGGTTAGAGTAAATACGATACAACACTTTATTACCTCTCATCTTATCATATGGTCTCATCAGACGATCAAAAAAACAAACTATTTTATATATCTGACTTTCATTTACCAATCAACATTCTAAACAAACCCAATTAAATATAAACGTGGGAACCGGAGGCCGTATAGTATTATAGTTTCAGATGGAGCTACAAACGCCAGTCCTAGTGAGTAACGGAGACATGGTTGTGGTTTGGTGGCCTGGCTAGTGATGCTGAGTAAACAAGGGCCAATCGTTATCAACCTAGCCACGGCCCAGCCAGCCCACTTTATACAACCGCTATGGTCATCCGATCACTGGGTTTTTATATAACGGTGTATATATATGAATATATGATATATCTTGTTACATATATGTTGTGCCAAGGGCTTGTTATACTTCATGTGAAACTTGGCCGCTAACGTTGAAGGATGACCAATGTCTTCAGTTATTCCAAAATAAGGTGCTACGTAGAATATTCGGTCCAAAAAAGGATGAAACCACTAGGGAATATAGGAGATTACATGACGCGGAATTGCCAAGATTGCATCCAGTAAATTTTATTCAAGTGATATCGTCGCGAAGAAAAATATGGGCTTGTAAAGTTGCTGGGCTTGGTAAGGAATGAATTCTAACGATATTAACAAGCGCTTTACCGACAGGAGAGCGTCTGAGAAGTCGTCCGAAGCGTAGATAGGATTGCGTTAAGAGTGATCTGAGGGATTTGGGTTTGGCTAGTGGTTAGTGGACAGAGGTCGAGCTGCGGGTCCTCAATGCTTTATTATTATTATTCATATCAGATTTTCAATACCAGATTTGAAAAAATTCAGGATTTTGTGTTGAAATAAAGTCTGAAAATGAGTTTTGGATATAAGAATCATTTTCAAAAATTTTATCCTTAAAGAAGTCTGAATTTCTGAACAGATGTAATCAGATAGAGATAAGTATAATTAAGTTGGGTGTGGGAGGACTTCCTAACGCAGCTCGTTTAGTTTCTTCACTGTCGTGAAACATGAGGTATGTCGTTGCCGTGTATGATTACAGATTCTTTTCGATTAACCGATGCTTTTGATAAGTTTAAAGAGTTAATTTTTTGTTCTATTCCTACAGTATATAATATATATGATATGATGGTTTCACCTCGGTGTAGATAGGAGCAATTAATTAATTATCTATTTATGAATGATTCGTTCGTTACAACACCCTTCCCCGAACGTTGTGATAATGTCTCTTGGAGCTTGGGCTGTCAACTCATGAAGGGTCTTGGGTTGAGTTCATAGTAGAGAATATTCTGTTTCGTAATTCAAACATGTATATATTTATAAATAACCTCAAAACAAAACAATAGCAATTAAATTTGTGGATAATAATCAGCAATTCTTTCTAAGATCTTAGTGAACAAACATTCTCTCTCGTGCCTTCTCCTCCATATGAATTCGCATAAATATGAATCCATTACATTTCTATTCCTTGTACATTGTTTTTTGTTTCTTAGTTTGACTGAAGCCCAAAGTGATTCCACCCTCTGGGTATGAGCACCTCTGTTCAAGTCAACGAAATGTTTTGAATAGTTAACAACATAATATTTATGCCTCATGCCTTCAATTTTCTTTATTCCCTTATTGCTTTATATGCAAGAAGTTAACATTTCAGCTGTTCGAGATGGGACAGAATATAGGAAATATTCCCTAGTTTCCCTGCATATGCCTCCGAACCCCCATTACTGCGGATATATCCTCCCCGCATTATATTTCCTTTTGGAGAAGAAGGATTCATCGATTTCAACACTAAGACCTTCTTCTCCAATCATTATAGGCTTTGTTAAAGTATCATTTTCACAAACTTCTAATCTAGTTTGCTATGTATTAATTTATGTTAATTATGATTTATAATTATTAGGTTACATGTTAAATTTCTGAAACATATGGAGTTATTTCATATAACCAATCATGCATGCGTTTTCCGAAACAGACCCACTGTTTCTAAGCCAATGGTTGTACAATAAGGCGATTTGCCCCAGATCACATTTATATTGAATGAGCCCCATGACATACTTCTTTACATTTGATAAGGTGTCTCTTAAGCCAACAAAACCTTACCTATAAAGCTTGTAACACCACAAACCATGAAGGATCTGGATTGAGTTCATGGTAGACACTGTACTGTTTCCAAGACAATGGTTGTGCAGATCAACAGCTCAGTTAGGTTATACTCACTGTTACCCCGATGAATGAATAAAGTTATAAGAAAAATATTTAAACATATCTCTGTAGCTTAAGTTACAAGCTACTTATATTTTTTGCTGATGAGATTTCGTTGCCTCCAGACGTTGTTAGAACAGAACAGAATGGAAGAGACGAGATGAGAAGAGATCTAAGCTCGTAGAAACCCGGCAGTGGAGATGTTACATTCCCCTTGGGGGGAGAGGGGTCGTCCTTGTCTCGTGTCTCTTTTCTTGTCAACAGCTTTTACTTTATCTTATTAAATTTATTTTTCCTTCTTTTTTTATATATTAATTTAAAGGCGTAGAAGGGTGAAAGATGTACATAAGATTTTTGTCCAGATGAAATAAATAGGTCAAATGGGTGGTCCTGTATTTTGACACCTGCAACAACTCGCTAGTTGCTTTGAAAACAAGGAAATTTCTAATCGAAGAAGAATGTATTTAACATAAATTAGTAAATATGCTAAATGAAGTTTTCTTTACCGAAGAGGATTAAACCAAGGAAGGGTTTTTATCGAAAAGTTTTAAATTTTTGCATGACAACCAAGTACTAATTATACAAGAAAATTTATAGATTAAGGAAGATAAATCGATCTTTTGATCATATAATAATATACAATACATAACAATGTTCATTAATGCGAGCTTACTTACTTGCAATATGCAACGATTCTATTGCTAACAATCATGCTTGACTCATCAATCATGCGCAATAATATCGAAAAACTAATACTATTTTTCTAATTAAAAATTTTTTAACCCCTATAATCCTACCAATTATTTTGCAATGCGTTGTTTACTACCATCTATGCCCAATAAACAACTAAAATCACAGCCAGGAAGATGTTTTTTTGATTCTTAAAAGGTATTAAAAAAACCTCAGTTATGCCGTTCTTTGGAGATGGCGTAAAATGGCGGCCTTAAGCCTGTGCAGTGTCAGATATCCATTAAAGTTATCCTTATTGTACCTAGGCAAAACTTAAGAGCCCGGCTGTCGTCCAATCGTCCAAAGTACAATTAGTTATAGCTGCATATAATAACGTTAAATGAAAAACAATGACTTATTTTACAAGAGTAATAATTAGCCGTCAAAACAATAGGAAGCATTGTTTGTTTGATATTTCTTAATGTTTCATATTTTTAAGTTCATGATTCATTTATATTATTTGTTCTCCGATTCTTTATTTTTCATCTAAAGCATTACAATATTCTCATAATTTTATTTTTTGTTTAAATGAAAAAAATATGAAGCATGATAGATCAGGGCCAGATAAATAATGTATATTGCTAACATCCCTGAATCGATTGGAATCAGGAGTCCTTCTGTGGTTCACCTGCCCTCTATAATGAGAGAAATACCAGCTGGTTTCGCGCAATTTGGCTGAACCACTTCCTTGCACAACCATTGATTTGGAACAGTGTAGCCTACTATTAACCCAATATTAGTTGTAGTGGGATGGACGTTAATTATTTTTTAAAATGCATTTGTAATGCTTTGTCAAGGGTGCCTATCTTTATATCTATCGATGACGTATAAATATATGAAATATTTTAAATATAATTGAATACAAATAATAAAATAGTATAAAGTGTAATTCCACTCTCTAAACTGATTTTAATAGCTATACGTATCAGTGACAAAAAGTAGCTGCTCATTAACTTTGGATTTACGCTTCCATTGTAAAGAAGATGAATCCAACCGAATAGAATTCTAATTCACGCTTCTGAAGGTCTTGGGTCGTCTAAGAAAAAAAATCTTCTTAATATCCGGAAACACGTCAGACACAAAATAAAAAAGTCAAGCCAGGTTCTGTGTACAGTAATAGACTTTGAATTAATACTTATAAATAAACAATAATTTAAAAAACCTTTATAGAATGTTGAAAAAAATACAAAGTTTAATTAATTTTTTTTTAAATTACTCAATGAAGGAAAAAGATGATAATTAGCATAATAAAAATAAACACTTATATTTTAAGGAACAACATAAATTAATATTTGTGTTATTATTTTATAATATAAGTCAGCCGGTGCACCCAACGGCTTCTCTCTTCAAATCGCCCTGAAGATGACCTAAACTGTAGGTCGAAACGTCGGCACATAAATATAAGGCTAGTACTTATTCAGTGTTTTTTTTTTTTACTGCACCCCCCAATCATCTCCTTTCTACATAAATTAATATTGTATTAATTAATCTATTGTATAAATGGGGTATCATTTATTTAAGTGTTAACACATAATGTAACTCCTATCACGCGTTATTTAATATCTGAAAATCGTATATATATATATATATATATATATATATATATATATATATATATATATATATTTAATATTATATATATATATATATATATATATATATTTAATATTATATATATATATATATTTAATATTATATATATATATATATATATATATATATATATATATATATATATATATATATTTTATTCCCTGGAGTACTTTTCTTAGCTCTGGTAGAATGGGAAGAAGAGCTGCTCAGGAAAGGGATGCAAATAACACCTCTAAGAGTAAAGTGCTGGTTATGGCGAGGGAGGATCAAGAAGATGCCCCACTGACATGCAACGCAAGACACTTGAGGTAGTGAAGGAATATACTTAGAGACCGTAATTAGTAGCTCAGATAGGATAGATGCAGAAATATCTTACAGAATATGTAAAGCAAATCAAATGTATTACCAGACTGTTAATAGCATCATCGGCTACCGCAAAGTAGACAACAAGACCAAAATGCATATATGTATATAAGTCCTGCACTGTAAGTTGGATAATGCTGGACAGGCATTCTAGTCGCACAACAGTAGCAGAAATGAGGCAGAAACGAAAGCATTAGAAATCAACTAGAAGTTACAGAACTCAAAACTACTCTAGAAAGACGGCTACTCCAGTGGTTTGGATATGTCTGGATATGAATCCAATAAAGGTATTAGAGACTCGACACACAGGAAGGAGACCGCGCGGACGCCGCAGAATTACATACCAAGAGTACATCCAGAGAATAAGAAGCAAAAGAGGCAGATCCCTCAAGGAAATGAAGCGGATAATCAGAGACCGAGAAAAATGGTTACGCTGGATTGAAGCTCCTCGACGCTGGACTAATGGCACAACATGAAGACAAAGAAGAAGAGAACTCTTCAAACTATCTCAAAAATTTTCAAAGATGTAGAGATAATTTACATAACTATCTCAAAAATAATACAAGTACATAATATGTAATGACATATATTAAATGCAAACCTGATAATATAAATAAACAAATAAGAGATATTTTATAGGTCACTTTTTTTATTATTATTATTGGCCAGTCATATTTTCAGGATGGGTTCACAAATACACCTTTCATATTTATATTAATTAAGGAACGCGTCCTTCTTAAACAGACAGAGGCAGGTGCGAAATTATATTTTCTTTTTAAGAATTTATAAATAGCTCTCGTCTCACTCTAGCTTTCATGAAGATAAACATTCAAAAAAAAAGAAAAACAAATTATTCGAAGAAGAAGTATGAGAGTACATTATGTATCTGTATCATGACGCGAAATTATGAAAACATAAACGGTATACAGTCTTTAATATGTTTTATAAAATTATTTTCTGTCATTCAGTTTTTATTGTGCTGACAATTCGTGCCAAATCAGGGTTAATTTATTTATTTAAGGTAATTATTATAAGTTACGGAATGTGTTTTAACCCATTTTACATTATTACATTTGTTTTAATAAATCAGTAATGAGTAAATTATTACGGTAAAGTTGTAACTTTATTTGTAAATCAACTTCAAAAGGACAATGTCATTACTAAAAAAAATAATTTTTCAATAAAGGCATTTTAACGTTCCTTATGCGTTTAATCATTTATTCATTTATTATTTTTAAACTTTTTTTGTTTTAGATTAATTTATTGATATTTACAACTGTAATAATATTAAACAAGTAAATCTGGTGAATGAACAAAGGATGTGAAAAAAAAAACAATTGTGGAGAACTACCCATTGATAGAAGGTCTCGAGGCCATCTTCTTTTCAGATGCCTCGGAGGGTTATCAGGAATAGTATGGGAAGCAAGTTGAGAGACAAGCGGATTCAAGTGTGTATGGAGCTTGTCATGGAAGGATAGGGATCTAGTTTAGGCCAAATCAGCAACATATGGGATATTAAGATCATGATGGATGAGTTTGTTTATGACTTAATAAGGAGCATTGAGGATTTTACAAAGGATTTTGGAGGGATTGGATACGAGATGAATTGGATGGTTTAGTAGAACCCCAAAGCTTCGTTTCAAAACTTAAAAAACAAGAATATAAATATGATTCAACTTCAATAGCGATTTAATAGAGTAATAATAACCTTACTATAGTAACCTACCCACATATTTTATCTCTTCATTAATTTTTCATATAATTTTATAATAGCAATTTAAAGAATAATTCTTGTTAATTTATAAATTTAAAGCATGAGGTTTTTAAACAATAATAAATATTATATTAACTCTTTTAATATCATTGGTCAAAGTCTCAAATCAGTTTTAAACATCTAGTTTGGCTATAGCGAATAAGTATCTACTCCCTACATTAAGAAAACTATTTTAAATTAATATTCCTCAAGGTAGTATCCTTGGCCCAATCCTTTATACAGTTTATACAGCTGACATCCCAACTCATCCTAATACTATCCTTACCACGTTTGCTGATGATACATGTGTATTATCAGTCAACACCAATCCAGTTATTTCATCCCAAAGCCTCCAATCCCATATCACTGATCTTGAAGAATGGTTTCAAAACTGGAGAATTATAATAAATTCTCAAAAATCGCATCAAATCACTTTTACCTTACGTCGTAAACCAATGACTTCCTGCCCTACAGTATCCTGTAATAATATCCCACTGGTGCCTGTAGAACAGATCCGATACTTAGGGTTGCACCTCGACAAACGATTAATCTGGAATCCTCATACAAGACTGAAAAGACAAGAAACCGCTCGACGTTTCAGGCTACTTCAATACTTACTAGACAAACGTTCTAAGCTCCCAATTAACTACAAAAGACTCATCTACATGACCATCATACGACCTATTTGGCTATGGGGCTCCACTGAGCCATAGAATTCCTCTCGTATCCAATCCCTACAATCCAAAATCCTTCGTAAAATCCTCAATGCTCCTTATTTTGTTAAGAATAAAGTCATCCATAACGACCTTAATGTCCCTTTTGTTGCTGATTTGGCCCGAACCCGGTATCTATCCTTTCATAGCAAACTTCATTCCCACTCAAACCCTCTAGTTTCAAACCTAGCTTCCTCTTCAATTCCCGATAATCCTCTGAGGCGTCTGGAAAGAAGATGGCCACGTGACCTTCTTATTTGAACTTTGATTTGAGTACTACCAGTGGGTAGTTTCTCTACTTGTCATTCTCATGTCATTATGTAACACGCATTCTATTTACTTGTTGTATAATTGTAATACAGTTGTAAATATCAATAAATAAATTTAAAAAAAAAAAAATTAATATTACCACAATCTATTTTAGAGGTATCTGTCCTTTTTTCACTAATTGTTGGGACAATAAATATTTTAAAATTTGTATTATTTTAATTAATGCAATTGTTATAGTTTTGTGCTTTTGATGCATAAAACCAGAAAATTGTATTGAAAATGACTTTTAGAGTCGAAAAGTACAAAGAGTTAATAAATTAAGGAATTGTTGACTGGATGATGGGTTTTTTTTCTTATTTTATTAAAAGTTTCATGTGAGTTTAAAAAATAATAATGTCGGTATTGGTAAAATAAACCATTCTTACTGTAATTATGATATTGAATTTTTTTATTAGCCATAAGGAAAATTTTAAAAACTTGTAAATTTTTATTTTTAAAATTAAAAAAATTGACCAATAATTATAAAAAATTGTAAATTTTTATTATAACTTATGTCGTTATTCCCATAAAGCATCAAGTTCAAACTTGAAAACAATCAAAATATGACCTTCAAACAAAACATTTGCTCCTGAAGGCTTAACTCAAAAAAAGCCAAATTTCTTTTGAAAGAGCGATATATTTCAGATGAAAGCAGGAACTATACAGAAAGATAGAACCAGTCAGAATGTCCGATGATCGCCTGACAAAGAAAATATGGTATTTCCTAAAACGTAAGACACAAATATCGGGATTGTTTCTGAAACATGATTAGGATCTTAAGAAAATTGATGTTCCCGAGGAAGAACTCAAAGGACGAAGATGACCTCTGTCAGAACGGAAGCACAAAACTGAATGAGAGGCTAAAGAAATACTGGACATCAAAGATGGTAGACTAACAAGATTCAGGTTCGGAAACTGTTATAGATTGTTAATTCGCAATCCACAGTGGCTCAATAAGAATGCAAAAAAAAAAGTAATATTATTGTAAAAATATTGAGAAGTATCAGCTTGTAAAAACTGTATGTTAGCGTTATTTACTTAAGTAAAGAAACCTCAACGATTTTTATACAAAATGAGTTTATAACATTTACTTGATGTTTTCGTAGTTGAGCATTCAGATCTTTCAATCAAAATTCCTTCGTTATATTGCACATTGTCCCTTTTACATTACTAATAAATCATTACACCAAGATCTCAACATACCACTCGTGACTGGCATAATCAAGGAAAACTACTAACCATTTCATGACTCAATTGCTGAACACCCAAACCTACTGTTACAATCGTTACTGACAGAAACATTACCACAGAATCCGACAAGGAGACTGAAACGCCCCTGGTGCAGACTGTGAGATGAACCACGCTGGGAGTCTCTTCAATGGGAGGTTTCTCCATACACTCTTCTGCGCGAATCCCTTAGTATTGGTAAATATATTCTCTAAATTCTCTATTATTTTCGTAGTTTCTCAATGCTGTTGTGGCTAATCGGACGATGTTACAGTGTGAGGTCTGAATTTTACATTTCCAGATTTAGTAAGGGACTAAGTAAGGCATTGGCTAGAAATGGGGTTGCTTATATTATAACTCGATTTTCATCCAAAAATACGAGAATGGCACAACTCAGCATCCTTCAATATAATTGAATTCTGAACACAATTCGACTTAACCACTCATTCACTGGCGCTGTATATATATATATATATATATATATATATATATATATATATATATATATATATGTATGTAGTATATGTAGATATATACTGACTGCATTTATTCATGTATGAGAGGAAAATAGTTGACTGGATGATAAAATGGAGAACGGAGATAGTTGGGATTGCAATAAAAAAAACACCAAATAAGTACCAGACTTATATTTAATTAGTGCCGACGTTTCGATCTACCATGTAGGCCATCTTCAGGGCTATGAGAGAGAAACAAACCGAACAAAAACATATAAAAACGTTACAGTAACACGAATATAGTGACATGTAATGTAGAAAATTAAAATATATACAGACATGATCATTAAATTAAAGATAACGAATATTAAAATAGTGACAGAATATAATAAAATTAAAATGGTGACAGATACGTATAATAAAATTAAAGATAATGAACAGAAATTAAAATAGTGAGATATGATAATTAAAAATAACGAATATAAAATACAGAAAATAAATGTACAGAAAGGATAAAAATGTAAACATAACATAAAGAGAAAGAAAAATGTGAAGGCAACAGAAAGATACAAAATGAGAAGATTAAAATATAAAAGAAAGGTGGAACATGAAGGATTTAGAAAAAAACTAGTTTAATTATATGAGAGGAAAATAGTTGATTGGATGATCAAATGTAGAAAGGAGTTGGGGGGTGCAGTAAAAAAAAACACTGAATAAATACTAGACTTATAATTATGTGCCGACGTTTCGACCTACACTGTAGGTCGAAACGTCGGCACGTACCAAACATAAGTCTAGTACTTATTCAGTGTTTTTTTTTACTGCACCCCCAACTATCTCCTTTCTATAGTTTAATTATAGATATAAAATGTGTGATAATAGACTCCTAGAGGTTACATAGGTAAAATGTATGAAAAATAATAAGAAAAATATAATGTAAATATAAGTATGGGGTGTAATATAAAAAAAATAGTACTGATATAGTAAATGTAGTGACTACATTTATGTTATCATTTCGTTTAAAAATTGTTAAGAATGCTCACTGTTCCGGTGAATAAGTGCTAAAGTCAAATTTTCTCCAAAATGTGTTTATTGTACTTAGAGAAGCGGAATCGTGTTATTTTCTTATTGAATAAGGAGCTAAGTCAGGCATTTTTTTTTTTTTCACATCCTCCAAACTTTTATTTACAACATATTACAAATTTACAATGAATACATGCAAATGCTTATATATATATATATATATATATATATATATATATATATATATATATAAAAAGGCATTGGTTTGGTTTGGTAAGGAGTTATCGTTTACATTACTACATCATTTGAACTTAAAAACTACGAGAAGAACTCTATTTCGCTTCTCTCGATACAATTAACTACTTATTCATCTGGCTTTATTTACATTATCATTTCGTTAAACAAACTGTAATTATTAGATTATTAGTGGATTGAAAAGGATATTTTTCAATACCTGTCTGTAATTATAATAAAAAAATAAGAAAATGTCTTTTTACTTTTTTATTCGAAAAAAAAGAAAGAAATCGTCCTATAATTGGGGTTATAAAACTCTTTTACGAAGCATTTTCCGTTCTGACTAAAGCTGGTCGTTAAAGAAATCCAATCTGATATAAAATCGGTATTTAAGGGTGACCTTAAGGTGCTGAGTTACGAAGAGAGGTTTGAAAAAAAATACTAACTAGGGGTGAATTAACCCCAGTTTAACCCCCACCTGGATTCTTAATTATTGGGCAGGATGACGTCACTAATTATGAAATGGCAGGTGTAATCTGAATAAAAAAAAAAAGAAAAGAAGAAAGGATTGCTTTTAATTATTTTAAACCTGTTTTTTTTCGAATTTTCATTATTATTAATTTTTTTGTTTCCTTCTTCTTCAGATCCTGATAATTAAGAACTTTTATATGTCATTCGGAAATTAAAGCTGAGACGATTAATTAATACAGTCCTGTTATCAAAAATTTAATTTGAACATCTCCTTCGTGTCTATAATTATAAAAGTCCTTTTATTATTTTTCATTAGAAAAGAAATAAATATTTATAGCGACTCAATTAATTAAATTATATCATTAAATTAATATCTAGATTATTAAACATATTTGTCATTATTAAGAAGCACGAATTATAAACTTGATTAAAATTTTAATAAACTCCGGAAACATAATTTTTTTTGTGCACACTTTATACCTTTTTTAATTAATTTCGGCGCTGTTCTATAAATTAAATTTATTTTTCTCTATTATATATAAAAGTTTTAAGTGACTATAGTGTTATAATTTATTTTACGTATTTTTTTCTTATTCTCCTAGATTTTATTTATTTAAAAAAACAATATACAAATTTATATATTAAATAGGTGTTAAATTGGCCTATCCGTGTTGTAGTAATAACAATTGATGGTAAAAAATTGAATTAATTAGGAAAAAATATTAGATTTTCAATTTTTTTTTATTTTCTACTGAAAGAAAAATACGCTGTATGATAATTAATCAACTATGTTAGTTCGAATGATTTTAACCTGTACCACTACAACCCGTGAACGGGTCTGAGGTTCAGTACATGGTAGAGACTTCACTGTTTCATGGACAACTGTTCTACAAGGAGGTGACTTGTCCTAGGTCACGCTCAACCGCTAGATTCCCCCCCCCTTATTTTAGGTACCCTATTTTTATAATATTTTATAGAGGTTGGGTGAGCCCCAGCAGGGTCCCAGATCCTATATAATCCATCTCCTGCTGCAAACAGACTAAATAAAAGTCTTGGCCCGCAGCAGGATTTGAACCAGGATTTCCGACATGGCAACTCAGTGCTCTTACCACTGAGCCACTCCGCTCCCCCGAATGATCATAACAATTATACAAAAATTAAAAAGGGGGTTGGTCCGCTGCAAGTCAGAGACGAAGAACCCCCCTACTATAATATTATCACGTTTCCCTTTAAGAATGCACTCGAAATTTATACAATACTGTTAAAATATGAAGAATATTTTAATTAAAAAAACTCGACAGCAAAATTACTTAAACCAATGCGTTTTATAAGCTGTCAATGAAAACGAGAAGCATGGTTGATTATGTGAGACGCCCTTTGATCTTTTACAAAAATGTGCCTCTATAAACCGAGAGAAAAACCTAGAGGTTGAGACTGATCTTGACCAAATCACCTCCTTCCACAACGGGCTGTTGAGAAACGATATAGTTGCAGATTTGTCTACATTTTTTTTTTTTTTGGAAGCCCCGACTTACCACAGGATTTCTTAACATAATAGTCAAGTGGATAGAAATTTTGCACCGTAAATTTCATCTGAATAGGTTTTTAGTATTTAATTGGACCATTTCTCTAAGCGAAAAATATATTTAAGTTGCAATTAAATGAAAATAAAAATTAAATTAAAAACTTTTTAAAGGGAGTAAAAATACCTTGATTATTCCGTTCTTCGGGGAAGGGACGTAAAACGGGGGGGAGGGTCCCTAGCCTGTATTAAACCTGGAAGGGCAAAATTTAGGACTCCTCTGTAGCATCGTCCGGTTAGCCATAGCATAAAAAAGACGTTAAATAAACAAACATAGTGATCTCGTGGTGGAAGAGGGTATGGTTGAAAATCACAAGTTACCTACTCTATAGAGGCTGGGTGAACCCCGGAAAGGTCACAGAGTTTCGTTGAATCGATCCTTAGTTGAATGTCTACAAAATAAATAATTTATCTTCCGTTCTCGACCTCGCAACTAAGAGATAATTATTTCTGCGCCCTCCGCACTATAATTATAATTAAATAATCGATTCAGAACGTTCCTAAATAAATGATGAACTTAATTATTATTAATTTAGTTAAACAATATTGTGGTTTGGGGCTAAGTAGATTGAGAAATTCAGACGGCCATGTTTATCCAGCAACTCCCCGCTGATTACCGCGGCCGACCACTTTGCAAATGAAGTGTCCCATGTAAATTGCTGTCCTCTCTCTCGGCTAAGTCTGTCCCTTCCTGATTCGCTAATACATTTTTTTTTATTTATTTACTTTAATCTCATTAATTATTTAAATAAATTAAATCCGAAATGAAAATCTCAAGAAAGAGAAACAAGCTTATTTATGTTTTTATTTACAAGGCTTTTCTTCTTATGAAGATTATTTGTATGTAAACGCCGTAAAGATTGAATAAGACATCAACACCATTTATATAATTAATTTTGAATAATTTTAGTTAGCCTAATATATCTTTAGCCCCGGTGAATAAGTGGTAAAGTCGGATTTTGTCCAGAGAGAGTTAACTGCTTTCAGATAACCGGAATTGTATCGTTATCATAGTTGCAGGATTGATATGGAGTTGTAATATAATCAATAACTCCTTTTCAAGCCAATGTCTAATAGTAAACAGTGCCTAAACGATTTAATTAATTAATTAATTACAAACTAAACGAATTAAAAGGAATTAAATCATTTACCTCCACCGCTACTATATTCTTCTTATTTTTTCTTCATCATCCGAGAGGAACATTCGAGAAATAACCGACAATTCCCATATCCCATACCCGTGAGACCCTCCTCCTGCCTGGATTATTAAATATTGTAAATAAATTTAATTATATATACCTTTATAAATAATTAAAAAATATTTCTGGTGACTGTCGCATTTTTCGTCAGTCCTGTTACACTTTATTGATAACTTTTTTTGTTTTTTAGATTAATTTATTGATATTTACAACTGTAATAATATTGCAACGAGTTAATTTGCTAATATGAACAAATGACATAAAAAAAAAAAACACTTGTGGAGAAACTACCCATCGGTAGCACTCCAATAAAGTTCTATAATAGAAGGTCTCGAGGCCATCTACTTTTCAGACGCCTCGGAGAGTTATCAGGAATAGTATGGGATGCAAGTTGAGAGACTAGCGGATAGAGCCCCAAAGCTCTACTCCGTATGTCCAAATAGGTCTGATAACTGTCATGTAAATGAGTTTTTTGTAATTAATTGGGAGCTTGGAGCGTTTGTCCAGTAAATGTTGAAGTAGGCGAAAACGTCGAGCAGTTTCTTTTCAGTCTCGTATGAGAATTTATTGTAAACTATATATGATTTATTGATAATGTACGTCTTGAGGACTTATCATATCATTGTAGCCTGGAATATAATCCCTCTTAATACAGAGTTCTTAATCAGAGATGACAAATCGTCAGTAGATGATAGCATTTTTAAAAAATAAAATTCATCGTGTAGCAAAATTTTATAATTTATCATAGCAGTGCTAAGCCATAGCACACTTCATATATTATTATATAATAATGTAACCAGGAGGAATGTGGGACAGGTTGAATGTTTGATTTTTATCATTAAATATTATATTTCCGAACTAAAAAATATATGATCATTACATACCCTCTCTAATATTTCCACCCTTGGAACCTTCCCCTACGGATGAATTATTAAATATTTTGCATATATTTAACTATGCATACATCCATAAATATGTAACTAATAAAAAGAAATTGACTGGTGTGTGTGTGTGAGGCACGTCTTACGACAGCCCTCTAAAACTTAATTCAAAACTATATATAATTTATTGCTTGACGACATGTCCTGTCACAACAGCCCGGAATATAGTTCCTCTTAATAGCTCCTGACAACTCATCAACTTCATGAATAATGATCCCTGGGAAGGACCGATCCTGGAGGATGACGGGATATTGGCTGGAAGGGATATTAGTTGCCAACTACTGTCTTATTAGCCCCGAGTCTTAAGCGCTAATGGTAATTGCCGCGGGGCACCTTTGGCCACAAAATGGCTTCCACACTCTTAGTGCTAAGTTCGAAGCCCTATCCAAGTCTGCTCGTAAAGCCACGTGCAACTTAGCTAGTCGTGTCTAACTCCGCTAGTGTCTTGAACCCTTCTAGGTACGGGAAGTAATAATCAAATTATTAAAAATTTTATTACAATTAAATCTCTCTATTATTTTTAAAAAGCAGCTTTAAATGTGTAGTAAAGACATAAGACTGCAGCGTATTACAAAGTTTCCATCTAGAAAAGTAATATTGTACTCAGATGAGAGTATAAGAATAATACTAAATAATAAATAAATAATTATTTATCAGAAAATTAGCAAGACGCAAACCATAAAAAAGACAACTTCTCGATATCCTAAAACTGTATGTAGAATGTAGGACTGAATGAACCAACATTTCACCCCATGTTGCAAATCTTATGAAAGCCGGATAAAAAAAATACAGTGGGTCATTTAAAAATAACTTTCACTGTCTCTTACCTTGTCACATTTATTTTCACGTTCATAGCACTTATTTCCCAATAACTAAACTATTGCACTAGCTAAATATACTAAATTTCTAAGACATAAAACAGATGTGCCCAGATTGCTCTCAGCTAATTGGTGTAGGTGAAAGGTAATGTCATGATTGTGTCCCGTTAGTTACTATCTCACAGCTGCTTCCAATTTTTACTATATATATATATATATATATATATATATATATATATATATATATATATATAATTATATATATATAAATATATATATATATAAAATAAAATAAATACGGCTAAAATACTATACATTACATTTCTTAAAAAATACTATACATTACCTTATATACCAACACTTTCAGAAAGACTAGCAAAAACACTCACCGGTAATAAAAGTAAAAAAGACTCCGCAATTACTTTCAAAAACACAGCCACTGTGTCAAGACTATTTACAAAAACCAAAGATTCGGATAAATTAGAGCTAAAATCAAATGTCGTGTACGAAATACAATGTGAAGATAAATGCGTTAAATCCTATTTCGGAACATCAGAACAATCTTAAAACGTAGAGTGTACCAACACAAATATAGTTGTGATTCAATAATAAAAAAACCCAATAAACCAGATCAAACAGCTCTCACTACACACTTTAGAAATACACAACATACCTTTAAAATTGATAAACCTAAAATAATACACCAAGAGAAAAATAGTTTCAAACGGAATATAAAAGAAATGATAGCTATAGAGAAATATAGGAATCGCGCTGTAAACAAAAAATCGGATGTTCAAGGTCTTAGCTCGTGTTATGCAAATTTAATCAATTCACAATATATAAAAATAACAATAATCTAATATGATTCAACAATTAAATAAACTGCTGTTCCTAATGGATTACTTGTTCATTGATCACAGCAATTACAATACAAACAATTTATGCTGTTTTACGAGGCAACAGATTAATGAAAAACTGATTCATTATTTAGAACTTGTAAGTACACCCTATCTTACACAGGTCATTTTACATCTATTTTAGTGTGCTGTTTGATGTTTTTTACTAAAAAGCTCATTTGTTCACTGTCAGGGCATGAATATGAGACTAACCTAGTCTCGAAACGTCGCCTGAGAAATTAATAAAGAAATAAAAGACTGAAACTCAAGATCTAAATATTATATATATATATATATATATATGTATGTAAAATAGTTTATGAGCATAGGAGTAATAATGTAAGCTTTTGTGTCACCTACACCTCATAATTAAGTATAAGTTTTTTTCGTAACATATGTTTTATTTATATTTAGTCTTTTATTTTTTTTTATAATTGGCACTTCATTTCATTCTGATATTCTAATGAAACATCATCAATTCAGTTTATTCAGGTATTATTATTTCTTCTAATTGTATTTTTGTTATTTGTTACTGACTTTTTGTTTTGTTTAATAAATTTTCAGAGATTAGGGTGTTTAAACTGTGATTACTCTTTATATATACAATACAGAATTACATTATATATATATATATATATATATATATATATATATATATATATATATATATAGAGAGAGAGAGAGAGAGAGAGAGAGAGAGAGAGAGAGAGAGATCGTATTTGAAAGGAGCCATCCTACTTCAAGTTTAAGGTTATAAGTCCTAAGAAAAACCTTTGTTACCCTACAAAATTCTCATTATCATTGAGCCTAGTATATGTGTCGTTCGGCGATTAGCTGTTGTGTTTACCTCACAGCCTTAAAAGAATTTTGGGTAGTATAACATTTTTTTTAATTAAAAAATAAATCACTGAATGACTCATTTCTTTTAAATGACCCAACTTCAGCTGATACTTTGATTGAAACTTTTTTAATTTATTGGAGTAATATTAAAAAAATTGATATAACATAGCAATAAATCAATATACTGTAGACGTAGAAAAATTAATAACAAAAGAGATCAAGTAAAATCTGGAAAAAAAAATAATAAAGAGTACAAAAGATAAATAAATAAATAGACGAAAAATAGTACCATGATATTTTAGAGAGTCGATGAGAATAAACCCATTATGCATATAAATTGTTACCATCTGATCCTTACTTGAGTTGTGCCTTCAGGATTCTATTCGCAATATTGTCATACCATAAATATCAACTCAATATTTTGAGATCGAATACACTAAGATTGTTTAATAAGGTCTTAACTAAATTTTGATAATTATTTACTATTCCCTAAAATCAATAGGAGAAAGATATAAAAGCATCCTTTATTTGGAAATAAATTACTCACTTGCATATATTAAATCAAACACAATAAATATAATATCATTAATATTACTTTTCTAATATTTTAAATGACAGTATATTCGAATAAATTAAAATGTCAAACGATAATCCGATTTTAGAGAGAGAGAGAGGGAGAGAGAGAGTGTGTGTGAGGGAGACAGAGAGAGAGATAGTTAATAATGCGAACCCCGGCCGGAAAGCGACCGGAGATAATGAAATGGGAGGAGTCATTTAACTAATTTACCCCGCCCCTATTTTAATTCGGACCAATGAGAAAGCTAATTCCCGAGCGCACACATGAACTAACAACCCGGATTGGTCGTCTCGTTAGCCAACCGCCTTCGTCCTGATTTATATAACACACACACACACACAGGAACACCGCAATTTAACCCCGAATAAATCTAGAAGCCGTTTTCTACCGTTTATCACTTATCTCAATATTATTTTATATAATAATAAAGTTTTCGATGTGTAATAAACTTTAGAAGACTGCAGTGTTATGCGGGTAGTGTGTTACGAAGCTCCTAACTGGAATAGCAATATTCTGCCCTGTTTCGGAAGAAAGCCAAATTTGATATAAAAAATAAAAAAACAGTTTTAGTTAAAAAAAATAAATCTATTTTGGCTTTTTTAGATATAAAATGGGACTTAAGGTCTCCAAACCGGAGTGCAAACCGTAACATAACTCCCATGTTGGCTCATAATATATTTTTGTTGATAGGATAATTAATGAACTTATAAGACTGACAAATAATTACTTATTAAATACAGGATATAGAAAACCACTGATAAAACCGTAATTTGACCTTAACTGAATTTTCATTTTTTTTGGACTTGAGGCCTTTTTTCCTAGTAGGGCAGTATTGTACCCACATCATGTTAAAAGTATAGATCACATTATTCGGCAGGAATTTACTAATAAGCATAAATAAAAGAAAAAAAAACTGTACCAATACAATCCATGAAGGGTCTTGGGTTAAATACCTGGTAGAAACTGTAATATTTCTAGTACAGAGGTTGGGGAGTGATTTCTCCCGAGATGACTCTCAACCACCAGATGTTTCCATCAATTAAGGTTTCCCACTTTATAGTGGACTTTTAGAGGTTGGGTGAGCCACAGGAGAATCCTAAGATCACAGGTCCAATCACAACTCTTAGCATATGAAACTATATATATATATACATATATATATATATATATATATACTAGCTTATGCCCGCGGCTTCGCACGTGTGGAATTTGGTCTGCCACGTAAAGTTTCGTGAAAGATCATTTTAAATAAATAATTTAATTATTTTTTTAAATATAAGTCACTCGAACATCCGAAATTTCAGATGTCTAACTTCAAAACTGACGGATTCTATAACCTTTGAACCCCTATTATATTAAAGGGGAAACCCTTGGAGTGGAATTATCCGAATTTCTTTCTTAAGCTATATACAGAACCTAACTACAAATTTCAAGATGCTAAGTTCCTGATTTACCTTTAAATATGTACTATAACGGGGGCACATGCCCTCGTGCCCCCACATAGATCATGGATAGAATATCAAAATAAATAGTTTCACTCATGTTCTTCCTGTTATTTTAACAACTATTATCGTGTGATTTGCCTATTATTTATGTACAATAATGGATTGGGGGGAACGTGCCCCATTGCACTCCCCCATAAATCCGCGCTTGCTATAGCCTATGTGTTATTCTGATGTATAACCTATATTACTGTAAAGTTTCATCCAAATCCGTCCGGTAGTTTTTGCGTGAAAAAGAGACAAACATACAAACATTCACATTTATAATATTAGTAAGATATATATATATATATATATATATATATATAGAGAGAGAGAGAGAGAGAGAGAGGGATCGTATTTGAAAGGAGCCATCCTACTTCAAGTTTAAGGTTATAATTCCTAAGAAAAACATATGTTACCCTAAAATATTCTCATTATCCTTGAGCCTAGTATAGCCTAGTATAGGCATTTAGCTGTTGTGTGTACCTGCGTGTCTCCCTAACTCACAGCCTTAAAAAGAATTTTGACATTTTTTTTAATTAAAAAATAAATCGCTGAATAAAACTTTTGTTATGAATGACCAAACTACAATTGATACTTTGATTGAAACTTTTTTAATTTATTGAAGTAATATTAAAAAAAATGATATAACATAGCAATAAATCAATATACTGTAGACGTAGAAAAATTAATAACAAAAGAGATTAAGTAAAATCATGAAAAAAAAAATAATAAAGAGTACAAAAGATAAATAAATAAATATACGAAAAATAGTACTATGATAATTCAGAGTCGATAAGAATAAACTCATAATGTATATAAATTGTTACCTGGCAAAGGCGGATTTGGATACATTTATAGCAACTTCGCTCCCAGTACACCATCAAGTACCTTGAAAATGCTAATATGTGCAAAATAGTTATGTAAAGACTTCTGTAAATTAAAAAAAAGAAAGGTCTCTTTACATTGAGGTTCAACCATCTTTGAGGACCAAGCATCTTAGTCAATTAGAAATTTCATTTAGTTCCTTTTTTTCCATTTCCTTCTATCTACCTTATCTTCCTCTCTCAGACTATGGTCATGCATGCTTTTCTCGGCACCTTGTATCCCCCTTTTCCTATTTCCCTTTTCCCTCCTCTTGCTCGAAGTTTCCCCCCTTCAAAATTTCATTTGAAAATAAAATTAGACAAACTTTCCTTCTTCATTCTTCTGGGATGACCATTCTATTCAAATCTCTTTCCTCTATATTTCGTTATATTTCTTTCTAGCCTGGATTTCCTAGCAGCTCTTCTCCAGTAGTCCATCTCCGTGGCAAGTAACTTTTTCCCTCAATTTTTATTTGACTAAAGTATTAAGCTTTGTGAAATATAAAAAAAAAATATGGAATATAACAATTATACAATAACGGGAGTTCAAGTGATTAGAATTATAATAAAATTGGAAAAACGATTAGTTTTCTTTAAAAATTGTTTTAGCCAAGTTCCTATAAATAACAAAGTCCCTCAAAATAATTTACATGGTATCCCAAG
This sequence comes from Arma custos, assembly GCA_037127475.1. Classification (NCBI taxonomy): domain Eukaryota; kingdom Metazoa; phylum Arthropoda; class Insecta; order Hemiptera; family Pentatomidae; genus Arma; species Arma custos. The sequence continues at coordinate 11,968,562 of CM073762.1, read as the reverse complement.
TCATGTGATTGTTTGGAGAGGAGATAGTAGGCAAAAAACAATTCACATAGACCGTGGTCCGATTCAACGCCGATAAGCAGGGAAATTAAGTTGGGTTACTGTTGTATGTAAGTCACGTATTTTCTTGAGTAAGAAGTGATCGCATAAAGAACTAGAAACCCTTTTTTGTGTTACACAATCTCCCCCTGATCTAGCTAGGGCAAATAGGACTCATTATGCTTACAAGTTACCAATTTATACTAGGGTCGAATTCGAGATTCATCCCTTACGGCGACTATGAATTCGATATTAAAAAAACTTGTCAAACTGTAACCCATAAAGAGTCTCGGGTTCAGCACAGAATAGAGACTGTACTGTTTTTTATAGAGACTGTACTGATATTTACAACTGTAATAATATTACAACAAGTAAATTTGCTAATATGAACAAATGACTTTAAAAAAAAAAAACCGCTTGAGGAGAAACTACCCATCGGTAGCACTCCAATAAAGTTCTATATTAGAAGGTCTCGAGGCCATCTTCTTTTCAGACGCCTCGTAGGTTAATCAGGAATAGTATGGGAAGCAAGTTGAGAGACTAGTGGATTCAAGTGTGATATGGAGCTTGTCATAGAAGGATAGCTTTCTAGTTTGTGCCAAATCAGCAACATATGGGATATTAAGATCATGATGGTTTGTGACATAACAAGGAGCATTGCGGAATTTACGAAGGATTTTGGATTGTAAGGATTGGATACGTGATGATGGTTTAGTAGAGCCCCAATGCTCAACTCCGTATGTCCAAATAGGTCTGATAACTGTCATGTAAATGAGTCTTTTGTAATAAATTGGGAGCTTAGCGCGTTTGTCCAGTAAATGTTGAAGTAGGCGAAAACGTCGAGCAGTTTCTTGTCTTTTCAGTCTTGTATGAGGAAACAGAAACTTAAATTTAAGTCGAATTAACATTTTAAAAAATCGTTTATTTACACAAAAGGTAATGAGGAAGAAAATAGTGGAGGTCAAAGGATTAATTCCTTAAATAGTGGACCACTTTGGGTAGCTTCCTTCAGGTATTCTTGTCAAATGCCCAAACAATGTCCAAACAATATTCCCGCCGCTCGTCTCCAGTAGTCCATTTCTGTGGTTAGGAGTTTTTTCCTGACGTTGCCCTTCAACGTCCAAGTTTCTGATCCGTATGTCATAATGCTTATGACATATATTATTATATATATATTTCGACATATATATACTTATCACTGAAATAGAGCCAAAAACTCAAAAAGAAACACTATTATTTATTATAATGCAATTGGGAAAAACCACAATGCAAAGCCTTATGTTTCAAAAAATACACCTACTTACCAGTCGACGTTTCGCCTATTCAGGCATTATCAAGACACCAAAATCAAAAAGGGGCTATGTGAATCGCATCTCGAAGAAAAAAGTGCAATACATCCCTACCTAACGTATGTTGAACGTCTTGGTGGTAGGGTGCTGTCTCATGTTTGGAGCCTGTTTGGGCTGTTGATCGTTGGGATGTATTGCACTTTTTTCTTCGAGATGCGATTCACATAGCCCCTTTTTGATTTTGGTGTCTTGATAATGCCTGAATAGGCGAAACGTCGACTGGTAAGTAGGTGTATTTTTTGAAACATAAGGCTTTGAATTGTGGTTTTTCCCAATTGCATTATAATATATATACTTATATTGATATGGTCTTTTTACCATCTGAAATTCTTCCTTTTATTTCCATATCACATGGACCGTCTATCTCAACTATGGAGTTACTGATCCATGAATTAATGAAATGTAAGAAAAAAAAATGTGATTACTTTACAACTTATTCTCACTTGAACTCTCATTTCGAAACAACAGGAATGCAACTATATTCCGTTTTTAACTAACTGTAAGTGTAGCGTGCTTTAATATCAAGAAGTGTGAACACGTACTCCGGATATGTTTAAGGTCACGTAGAAGTCCTAGCGGGATGAGGTGTGTGAGAGTGCGCGCGTATAACTATGCATAGATTATTATTGACTGACATACGTATAAGCGGATGAAATCGACATGGTGGAGCTGGAGGAACATCGACAAAAAATATATATTGCTAAAGAGTTCAGTGGAACTATATTTCTACATATTATGATGTATACTTTATATTAGTTTCAAAAGAACCAAAACCTTTTTTCTCGAACGTTCCACCATTCCCACCTGATATCCGCCATGCTTCTTCCTTATCCACATTCAAATCCAGGCTTCCCTTATGTCTGCTGAATTCACAAACATATGCTCTCTAATCAGATAATTAATAGCTTATATCAATCAAAAGTAATGGATGAATTATTGTAAATTTTCTTCATTTATAACGATATAATTTTTTATAATGTTAGGTGCGTTTCTTTTTCTCAAGCTTAATTCTTTTTATTTTATTATATTTTTTTTCTTTAGCAGAACATACCTTTTAGTTCATATTTATTCTCATGTACTTCTGTAAATATTGTATCAATCTTATTTTTATTTTTTTAAATTGCTACAATTCACAAAAATTATATGTTGTATCATAAAGACCAGTCTCCAAATTAAAAATGATTACCATTTAAATGTATCTATACAGAATCATAATATATAATGAAAGAAAAGAATGTATAAAAAAACTTCCAACAGAAAGATAAAAAAAGTAATAATAATAAAATAAACAAAAATCGTAACTATACATTCTTAATAATTTTTAAACCAAATACTTTGCAGAGGGGCAATTAAGTGTTTTTAATTAAAATACATATATATAATCAAATAGCGCTGCCTTTCCAATTTAATTTTGGTTTATCTTCTTAATAAAAGCTGTTCCTAGCGTAGCTAAATTAAAATTTAATTAAAAACTTTCTTTTTCGAATTCTAATTTATTGTATAAAAAAATCATAGCTTTATTATTAATTCTTAAAATGGTATACATTAAAATACATTAAAAAAAATATGTACCACTAAAACCCGTGAACGAGTCTGGAGTTCAGTACATGGTAGAGACTGTACTGTTTCATGGGCAACAGTTCTGTAAGGAGGTGATTTGTCCTAGGTCACGCTCAACCGACAGATCCCCCTCCCTTATTTTGGGTATTTTTATAATATTTTACAGTAGGGTCCTAGATTCCTTATGATCCAATATGGCTGCAAACAGACTACATAAAAGTCTTGCCCGCAGCGGGATTGGAACCAGGATTTCCGACATGGCAACTCAGTGCTCTACCACTGAGCCATTCCGCTCCCTAATATATTATAATTACTATTATACTATGCAATAATTATAATACAATTTTAAATCGTTTTCCTTATAAGCGTTTTGTTGCGTATATTTTACGAGTATAATTTCTAAATCACTTATAATTTCACGAGCACTTTTCAATTAGAGGGAATCCTTTAACGATTCCGATGGATAGAGAAGAATCAATTTAATAACGAAGGCTTTAAAATGGAATAAATTATAGAGATCTACGAGATAGAAAAAGGAAATTTGCAAAACCGCTAAAGCTAAATGAGGAAAGGACTAGAACGGAATAATTTCGTTAAAGAGAATCATCAGTAAAGACATTTTTCCATCGAGAAACCAAGTAGATTATACGAGAAAGAAGTTGGCAATTGCACTTTGTAGTCGCCATGGCAACTGTGAAATTGGATGGATGTGGTAGCTTATTAATGGAGCACTGACCACTAATTATAGGATGGAACTAACTAACTGAATCAGGGCGTCATTTCATTATACCACCTCCTCCATTCCATCCATTCCTTCATCTACATACTGTCCGATAATACAATTCTAAACCGGAATATCCTGTAGGAGTCAGTCGATAAAAGTGCAGCCGGAGAGGGATCACATGGGATCTAGGGCTTTCCTGGGGATCACCCAGCCTCTATAAAATGGGTTTCTAAAATATAAGGAAGAAATAGTTGAGGGTGCAGTCAATAAAAACACCTAAATAAGTGTAACTTATTTATTGTGTGCCGACGTTTCGGCCTACAATGTAGGCCATCTTCAGGGCTAAGAGAGAGAAACAAACAGAAATATATAAAAACGTAGCAGTAACAAGAATATATAAAGTGGTACAGGAGTGGAAATAAAAATAGTGACTAGATATGATGAAATAGTGAATAGATATATGATAAATAAGAAAGAATATAAGACTGGTTACAGAATATAATAAACTTAAAATAGTGATAGATAAAAATAAAATTGTAAATGATGAACAGAAATTCAAATAGTGACAGATATAACAATTAAAGAATACGAATATAAAATAGAGAAAATAAATGTCCAGAAAGGATAAAATGTAAACATAATATAAAGGGAAAGAAAAATGAGGAGGTAAACGAAAATATACAAAATGAGAAGATTGAAATATAGAAAAAGGGGGTGAAATATGAAGGATTTAGAAAAAAACTAGTTTAATTATAGATATGGATATGATACCAGACATCTAAAGGTTACATAGGTAAAATGTAATAATACAAGCATATATAGAAAGAAAAGATTGATAAATTTCAAAAATTAAAAATTGAAAATAGTGTGGTTTCTAAAAATGGTTTCTAAAATAAGTGGGAAACATTTGGTGGTGGAGTTCGATCTAGGAAAAATCACTTGCCTTCACAACCGTTGTCCAAGAAACAGCACAGTCTCTACCATGTACTGAAACCCAGATCCGTCTATGGGTTGTAGTGGTACAGTTTTTTATTATAATGGCACCCTTACGATCCATTTCTCCTCTATCTACTAAGACCATGTACATATGTATATATGAGGAAGAAATGGTCCGGATGGATGTAGAAAAAAATTGTCTTGTACATACTTATCTTTCATACCTATAATTCCAGGCTATAAAACTGTTATATTTTCTTTGGTAGTGCACAGTTGGTATTGTTATTCTCAACCGTTATGGCGACCTAAAAATCAGGCCGAATGGTTGGCATAAAATAAAATAAGTTTTTCTTTTATTTGTTAAATCCATTCACTTCACCCTCGACTATTTCCATAATTGCTCAGCAATGCCAGGATGTATTGTTAAAATAAATACAGTATTTAATAATAAATGATACTTGTGCTACAGAACTGGGCGTGGTTAAGATTGGGAATTCTGATTCGCCTTTGGCTATTACCCGCCGAAAAGACCTGATATTACACATAAGTCACAGCTGTCAAGAACTGGGAAATTCATTTCAGGCGTTAAAGGAATGAGAAAAAGCCTGTGAAATTGTGCGATCGATCGGGCCTCCAAAGCGACCTCTGTAGCAACTAATGTCAACTTCACATTAAAACTTCATAAATAGCAATTTAATTTTTAAGGAAGTCGTAATATTTATGTATTTATCAAAGCTTATTCTTCAGAATTGTACGGCTCTCTAACCGTTTTCATACAAAAAGTGAATTTATTATCTACATTTCCAAAATTCAAATCCTTTTTGAGCATTTATTGAGTACTAGCTTATGACCGCGGCTTCGCTCGTGTTGAATTCGGTCTGTCACATAAAGTTTCGTGAAATATCATTTAAAATAAATAATTATTTTTTAAAAATATAAGTTACTCATACATCCAAAATATCAGATGTCTAACTTCAAAACTGACGGATTCTATACAACATTTGAACCCCTGTTATATTAAAGGGAAAATCCTTGGAGTGAAATTATCCAAACTTCTTTCTTAAACTATACAAAGAACCTATCTACAAATTGCAACATGTTACTGATTTACCTTTAATTATGCACTGTAACGGGGAGGGGGGGCACATGTCCTTGCTGTAGCGTATAATATATAACCTGTATTACTGTAAAGTTTCATCCAAATCTGTTCAGTAGTTTTTGCGTGAAAGAGAGACAAATATACATACTTTCACATTTATAATATTAGTAAAATTAGTAGGATATCAATACAAATAGTTTCACTCATGTTATTTCTGTTATTTTAACAACTATGATTTTGAGATTTGCCTTTAATTATGTACAATAATGGATTCTCCACAGTACCTAAAAAAGTGTCGGGGAGCCATATGCCCCCGTGAACTCCCCCCCTTAAATCCGCGCTTGCTATAGCCTATGTGTTATTCTGATGTATAACCTATATTACAGTAAAGTTTCATCCAAATCTGTTCAGTAGTTTTTGCGTGAAAGGGAGACAAACATACAAACTTTCACATTTAAAATATTAGTAAGATATGTACTCATATTTTTAGATTATTTCTTCAGCCTCATATACTATAAGTTTGACAAAATTATAAAAAGATATTATAAATTTTAGCGGGTCCTGTTTATTTGTATGCTATTTATATACTTAATATATATAGTCTGTTGAAAGTGATTCTGAATGGGTACATTTAAATTTGTCCATGTTTTTTATGTTTGAGATTGGTCTGTTTGGTACAGCATTTACTTTTGTGAATTGTAGCAAATTATATTAGAAATAAATATATAAAATTGCAATTTGTTTTCTAAAATGTTCTTCTTACGGTGAAAATGAATCTATTAAAAAAAAAATTGTAAGTAATGAAATATTTTATCGGTGTTGCCTAGCAACTATCACTAGAACTAATTTGTGTAGTCTTTCCCCCTTACTCGATCAGTTAAATTATGAATATTTTTTAAAATTGCAGACAACCGTTGTCTTACAATAAGTTCGTTCTCTATCATGTGCTGTACCGATGGACACTCCTTTTGGTACAGCTCTTCTTCTCTTATAGCATAGGATTCTTCCATTTTTAGTGTACGATTCTTGTTTATGTTACTTTTTATTTTCTTGTTCTAGATCTGACGCTTTGAGAATCCCTCTTTATAACTGTTTTTAGTTTGTTGGTATTGACTATCTGGAACCAATATTTGTTCCAGGTAGTCAATATTTGTTCCAGTTAGTCCAATGTTATTCCCTCATGGTTTTCGTTTTAATTTTAATGAAATATGATGTTTGAGTGTTGTATCAGACAAATTATTTGCCTAGAAATCCGTTGTCTTAGAAACAATACAGTCTAAACCATGCACTCCATGGGTTATAGTGCTAAAGCTTTTTTTTTTTTTGGTACTAGTATGTTTAAGGGCCTGCTGGCATCAGCGCGCTCAGGTGTCACCTACCTCAACTATTTGGACCTTGTCAGGTTATGTATCAATTTGAAATAGGCATTGTCTTTCATTATGATACAACAGATTATAGGAAATGAAATAAATGAGGAACATGTAGACAAAATTAAACTATAAATAATAAAACATTTATTACAAGGATTATTCATTAAATAACAATTTTTAACTAAAATATGATAATTTTTTTCATTTTTAAATGTTTTTATTTTAAAGAGAAAAGATTAAAATATTAAAAATTAAAATATAAAATATAAAAAAAACATTTAAAAATGAAAAAAATGATCATATTTTAGTTAAAAATTGTTATTTAATGAATAAAATATAAATATCTAAAATATTACGTTCTGATAAACAATGAAAGATTTATTACAAACAATGCTCATTAAAAAGAGCAATATCTTCAAAAATTGCATCAATTGCATCAAAAATCATCACCATCTAATTTTATTCCCCACTTGCAGTTTCATATAATGTCCATTAACACAACGCATTTACTGGGGAATGACATTCCGCTCCTGAAGAAACCTAACAGCTGTTTCTTTATCGTACACCTTGCGAAAAATCTTCTTCAAATTCCAACTCATATTTAAAGGAAATAATCAAAAACAGATTCACGTTGAACTTGACATAAACAATAACAAAACAAAGAAAGGTTACTATAACAGTAGGTGATGGTTAAGAAAAGTGATACCAGAGCGCGCTGATGCCAGCAGGCCCTTAAATATACTAGTACCAAAAAATTAAGTATGCCAATACTCATACAAGACTGAAAAGACGAGAAACTGCTCGACTTTTTGACCAACTTCAACATTTACTGGACAAACGCTCTAAGCTCATGCCATTTGTTCATATTAGCAGATTTACTTGTTGTTATATTATTACAGTTGTAAATATCGATAAATTAAACTAAAAAACAAAAAAGTACGCCAGACCGTGTTTACCTCAAGGCTGTCTAAACCCCCACTACAGTTCGGTATTGCGTTTAGTATACCATCTAGTCCTTGTCAATTTTTATATTTTATTAATAAAACTTTAGTACATACAAGATATCTGTAGACAACATTAGTGTGTGCCTTATGGGCCAACTGAGGCCAAAAATATACTGTACCATGAAAGGTCAATACATGATAGAGATTGTTCTATTTCTAAGTCAACAGTATGATTCGTCCGAGATCACGCTCTATCGCCAGGGGCAATGGCGGATTCAGGGGGGCAGTTTTTTGTGTACTACGGAGAATCCATTTTAGTACATAATTTTATAGGCAAATCACATAGCCATAGTGGTTAAAATAACAGAAAGAACATGAGTGAAACTGTTTTTTTGATATTTTAATAAACCTTTGAAATCTTTCTATATATACTACAATTTTTTTTTTTGTAAGTTATTGTTGATCTTTTTTCCGTCTGCACGTTTTGCTCTCCCCCCCAGTAAAAAATCCTGGATCCGCCCTTGGCCAGGGGTTTTCCCCTGATAAGGATATACGCCACCGACGAGAAGTATATTAAGTCATTACTTCTGCACTACGAAGAAAGTCACACCAATATTAATATTTGTGATTGAGAGCTACATGTCGAATTATTTTTCCTAAACTTGAGACTTTCTCCAATCAAATTTTACGACAGAACTTCCTGAACTACTACTTCAGTGAGACCGTATCCTGCCATGTCTTCCTGAACTCGGCTAAGCAATGAGATTCTTGGTCGGCTTCCTCTTCTTCCTTCAGGCCACCAGAGTCACATTTGGTTTTATTCTATCTTCCATCCTTCGTAGATGTCAAACCACTATAATCACTTTAAGGTGATTTTTTGGAAAAAGTTATTACGAGCATCCATTATGTCCCGAAATACAATATAGCGTATCCTTTAACGCCTAGATATTCCGGTAGCTCTTCTACTGGAGTCTACCTCCTTTTCCAATTCCATTGTTTAATCCACATGTTATTTTATTTTTAAATATGTTTATTTTTTCAAGTTTTGTTATTTCTTTTAGTGAATTATATTATAGTACCGTATATTAATATTAATATATTATTTCTTTTCTGTTTAGATCGAGAGTTGAAGGAGAGAAGAGCTAAGGACTCGGCAAAGGAATGGAGGTGAGGCAGATATATCACATTAGAAGTTCAATCAAAAAGTTTCCCTGCACCCCCCCCCCACATGGTCGGAAATCCCAATCAACTATATCCGATTATCCCAGGCCTGCTTGCAGATTCCGGGTTCGCTTTACTCACCAAAACCTTTCACAACATTAATCCCTCCTGTCTGTCTTAGGGGAGCCGATACTTCTTTATTTCGAGGAACTACTCAATTATCCGTTTTGGAGTGGAATGGTTGAGAGACTCCTAATTAAAAAAGTTGCCTAGTGGAACCTAATTAGGCCTTAGGTTTTTTCAAAGGGAGTGAAAAATTCTTAGTTAATCCGTTTTTCGGATGGGACGTAAAATGGAGTCTCGAGTCTGTGTGATGCCATGTAACTAGTTAAAGATCCCAATCCTAAGTATACCTGTATAAGAGAAATTCAGGGTTCTTATAAATATTGGAAATATAGCGTATCAGGGTTCTTATAAAGAAATATTACTATAGCATATTTGGTTAACTTTTATACTTTCGTAAGAAATTTGGTTACAAGGAATCGTCGAATTTTTCCTAAAATTCCAAAAAACAAAGACAGAAAGAAAAATCGCAAAACATTGAAAAAACAAAAAATCTTGAAATCAAGTACATCTAGTAAATTTGGAAATCTGCCAATCTACTGTCAGGCATTTGGAAATTTAGTCCGGTACGTGCCACAAAGCCCTAAAAATGATAGCTGAATTATGTATAATAATTCAAAGCATACATTTTAAAAAATCTTTTGAGTAAAGTGAAATGGATAATATAAAAATATATTAACAATATTCGTAGAGGTAATTTAATTGTAGCTATAAATACTCCGAATTCTATGTAGCGTGTACAAAGATATTACAGTTAATAAAAATAGCTGGTATTAACTCGTATTAGTATTCACTTTTAAAAGTATAAATTAAATATCGATTTTGAAAAACACCTCTTTTCAGTAGAGTAAAAATCCTCTATCAAGGTTCATTCAAAATCAGAACGTATTGTCAAAGGTATTTTACCTATGCCACTATACTGGATTTGTGCCTTATAAATGATTCTTTGAATTTTATATAAATTCTCAATCCTAAAGAAATTAGTTTATTTCGAAAACGAAAATATATTTTTATTTCACAGATGGATTGAATTGGTATCATTACATCGTGTCAGAGTTAACACAGAATAAGTGAAGAGACTTATTTTTTAATTGTGTCAACGTTTCGACCTACGATGAAGGCCATCTTCAGAGTGAATATTCCAGGTCTATGGTTGCATAGTCTGTGGTGACAAGTCAAACTAACAACTCAAAGTTGATTTTGACAACTATATATTGCAGGAAACTGCAATACTAGGAACGTGACATCGAAACTAGTCAAAGTAGGGATGGATTTAGGAGTATGGAAATGGACATTTCTGTTAAAATTAAAAATGTTCGCCATTCAAATGACTTTCAACACTGTGTAAACTAAGATTATTATAGGATGATAAAGATATGGTGTGTCTTGATGATAGGATATATATATATATATATATATATATATATATATATATATATATATATATATATATATATATATATATATATATATGTATATATGCGTGTGTGTGCATATACATACATATATATATATATATATTTTTTTTAATATATTTATTTCTATTTTTATTTTTTTACATGATTTGTGTGTGTGTGTGTGTGTAGTTTTATAGTTATGTATTATAGTATTACAGAATGGCTTTGAGATATTACTGAGTATTTTATTTCCCATTCGATATTGCAATTGTATCAATATTATGATTAATAGAATACAAACAAATACAATGGAAAACTAAAAGGCTAAAGAGAATAAATGTTTCGAGAGATTAGTCACACTAGCAACTTCTATCGGCTAAGGCCAACGTTCTTAAACTTTTTTTGCTGTTGAGTTTTGCTTCAGGGAACTGAACAACAGTTGTACGCTTCGGAGAACAATTCCTTTCATCACAGAAGGTAGTCTGGGCAAATTAACTTTTTTTGCCCAAGTAAACAAGAAGAATTGTGTCTATAAGCTCGCTAATATCTCAGAGTCTTTGGCTGGTAACATCTTCCAGGACTTATACAACGACACATCCTTAGATTATAAAGTAAAAAAAATATTTTTACCAATAACCATCTTAAACGCAGTAATAATAAAAATGCCATTTGGCACATATTGCATTTTTGGTGTTCTTCGGAAAAAGCTCCCCTAGGGGATTCTCTTGAAAGCGTGTATGGAGAAACCTGATTGAAGGCACTCGTGGTTCATCTCACTGTAGAAGATTCCTGCTCCAGAGACTTTTCAGTCTCCTTGTCGGATTCTGTGGTACTGTGTCTGTCAGTAATGATTGTACCAGTAAGTTTGGATCTCCAGCAAGTGAGTCATGAAATTTTTTGTATTTTTTCTTGATTGTGTCAGTCACTAGTGGTATGTTGAGATCTTTGTGTAATGTTTTATTAGTAATGTAAAAGGGACTATGTGTGACGAAGGAATTTCGATTGAAAAATTTGAATGGTCTGTACGTGGGATTTTTGGCATGACCCCCCACTTGCGAGGTGTAGGTCTATATTGTAAGGGGGGTTTCGTTTGTTCATTTAACGTCACTTAATGCTGCTATGGCTAATCGGACGATGCTACAGTGGGAGCTCTAAATATTGCCTATCTAGGTTTAATTAGTATAGGGATTTTTAACGAGTAATTGTCATCGTACAGGCTCGGGACCCCCGTTTAACTTCCCTTCGGAAGGACGGCGTAACTAAGGATTTTTTACTCCCTTAAATAAATCCTGAGGCCATCTGCCGGGCTACGAACCCGCGATCTTGGGTTTACTAGTTTGTTACGCTAACCACTAGACCACAGGTGACCTATCATTGTAAGGTATATTGCAAGGTAGTCCCAAACGCAGTAATAAAAGTCAATCGAACAGCGATAAATTCCAGTTTGAACATTCCTAAATTAATTTTCATGGGAGCTCAATCAACTCAATCGATATAATGCTGAGTTACTATGCTAAAGGTTCTGGGTTCAGATCTAGTTCTGACCGATAAATAATTTCATCTGATAACAAACGCGGATGAACTCTGTGGGATCTATCCTCCGGGGCATATCCAGTCTCTGTAAAGTGGCCTTATGGCATCCCCTTATGATAGGGATCTCGAAAAATCATTTCCCTGCACAACTGTTGTTCTAGCAACAGTAAAGTCTCTACTATGTACCGAATCTAAGACCCTTCATGGTTGTAATGGTATAAGTTTTTTTACAATCCATTTTAGCTAGTTTCGAATGTACGTTTGTACTAACTTTAGTACCTTGCATAACAGCAAAAGAAAAGTAACTGCAAAGATTTTGTATTAATGTTCGCTGAGGTATCTAGTTAATAACCTCCGTTTTTGCATATTATATTATCATAGTACAGTATATGGAAATGTTACTTGTTTTAAAGGTTTTAAAAGACTTTTATATTGTTATAATTTTTTTTTTTTTTTTAAACTGGATTTATTCTTCATTTATTTAGGGTAAGAGAAACAAAACCGTTTTCCAGTTGCTGTTTATTCATTAATTTTCACGCTTTAAAGACGTTTCGACACTATGGTGTCATTATCAATCTTTTCTTCTCCTGCATCTTTTAACTTTAATAAATAAATTAACAATAATTACAATACTATAAATAATTTAACATAAATGTCCAAAGATAATACACTATAAGTATAAATACCTGGAAAGTCATACTTTTAAAAATTCTTAGGAGATTATTAGTCCTCCATGGTCAATAAATAATATTGCATTACAAAACCAAACTTTGATCAAAATTAAAAAAATAAATAAATTAAATTTAAAAAAAATATTTTTTACTTTGTATTATTTTTGTTGATGTGCTGTTAGAACATAATTTGTTATTTTATACTAAAGTCTAATGATTCATAGAAATGAGAAAAAGGATCTGATGGTTCAAAGATCAAAGTTTGGTTTTGTAATGCAATATTATTTATTGACCATGGAGGACTAATAATCTCCTAAGAATTTTTAAAAGTATGACTTTCCAGGTATTTATACTTATAGTGTGTTATATTTGGACATTTATGTTAAATTATTTATAGTATTGTAATTATTGTTAATTTATTTATTAAAGTTAGAAGATCCAGGAGAAGAAAAGATTGAGAATGACACCATAGTGTCGAAACGTCTCTAAAGCGTGAAAATTAATGAATAAACAACAACTAGAAAACGGTTTTGTTCCTCTTACCCTAAATAAGACTTTTATAGAAAAATAAAAAAGATGACAGAAACCTAAACCTTTTTTTTTTTTTTGCGTTAAGAATCGCACGCACTTTTTATTCTTGCCATTCGTATAAGTCCATATTATCTTCATCTGATTCATCTCGTTCCTTCGTTCGACTGTCCATCTTTTTCTCTCTTTCCTCTTCTTTCTCACAGCAAAATCTTTAATTTATTTTCCCAATATTTCCCTACCCAGGTATTCTTTATCTGTGAAACGCAAGTCTTGTCGTTTCCTCTTTTATGTCACATTCTTCTGATGTTTCTTAGTACCATCACTTTGTTGAATCTGTTTTCATTCAACCTTTTGATGTGCCCGAAAAATTTTAATGTACTTTTCCTCATTGCTTTCCAAGTCCTCCTCAGTTCCCTCATACATTTCTGTTTTCTTTGTGCCAGTATTCTTCTCTTACTTTTCTTGGCCCGGGAATACATCTTAGGATTTCTCATTCCATTTTTATAAATTCCTCCAAACCTATTGTTTCAGTTGTTTCATTGCATTAATTATTTTATTGATTCCCCCCCCTTTTTTTTAAAAAAAAAGAACAATACACTACACACATAACACAAAATAGTAAATTACCCAGTAAAAATGATGATCTTATATCTGTTTAAAGCAAGTAGTAATCCTGGTCTCATAAGCTATTCAGAGCCTTATATTGAAGAGCCTATTAAATCAATTGGTCAATGTTTAGTGAGCTCTATAGCCTTCGAGGTTACACAGCCAGTCAAGCGGACAAAAGTCGAGTATTTCTCTGACAAAACTTCTCTTTTTTAAACATAGTTTCTTAAAAATTAAATCATATAAAAATAATTAATTTTCAAATGATAATTATTGTCATTAAAACAAATTAGGTAGCACATAATTATCAAGTTTTTGTTTCTAGGACTGTTATTTAAAGTTATATAATAAAATTCTATGTTTCTAATATCTTCCTCATGTTTAACAAAAAACAATTATTTGAAAATAATATGTTTTTTTTATAATTGGGAAAAAATTAGGCCGTTTAAGATATTCAAAAACATTTATAAAAAAAGTTGTTTTTATACATTATCAATCTATGTAATGTTTTTTCCATATGCTTTTAGAAAAAGTACACCTGGAATAATTATCATTACTAGATAAAAATAACTGTATTATTTTATATTGTTAATTGACTACTATTTATAGTTTAGTAATATAGTTTTTAATATGATAGTGTTTAGTAATTTCACTATTGGACCAAGTAAGTCATAAGGAAGTTTTTGTAATGCAATATTTTATTATTAGAATTTAAATACAATTCCTATCTATAAGTAAAATTTAGGAGTGTGGATATTGCTCCTTCATTAGAACAATGACATCACTCAAAATTTGGCATTTTGAATTAAAGCCTTCAGTAGCAATGTATTGGTTGGAGCTTCTTAATTCAGGAACGACTTATCTGATATTTACATTTTTTTTTTTAATAATAAAATCATACAAGTCTGAAAAGACAAGAAACTGCTCGACGTTTTCGCCTACTTCAACATTTACTGGACAAACGCTCTGAGCTCCCAATTAATTATAAAAGACTTATTTACATGACAGTTATCAGACCTATTTGGACATTCGGAGTTGAGCTTTGGGGCTCTACTAAACCATCCAATTCATCTCGTATCCAATCCTTACAATCTAAAATCCTTCGTAAAATCCTCAATGCTGCTTATTATGTCACAAATAAACTCATCCATCATGATCTTAAAATCCCATATGTTGCTGATTTGGCCCAAACTAGATACCTAACCTTCCATGACAAGCTCCGTACACACTTGAATCCGCTAGTCTCTCAACTTGCTTCTCATACTATTCCAGATAACCCTCCGAGGCGTCTGAAAAGAAGATGCCTCGAGACCTTCTACTACAGAACTTTATTTTTTTTAAATATTTTGTTTTATTTTATTTTAAAATATGTACAAATTTTAAAACATTGGTGGGATAATCCGTTACAATGAAAATGAGTTCACATTACAACGGTTACTGATTAATATGTTTTTGTTGTTGGTAAAATTTAAAAAACCAACAGAAAAGAGAGTACATAGGATTTAGTTAAGACAAAATTTATGTATAACATAATAAAACATTCATATTATTTATAATAGTATGTGTTTTGTTCGTTAGTGTCTGTATAGAACTTTATTGGAGTGCTACCGATGGCTGGTTTCTCCACAAGTGTTTTTTTTTCATGTAATTCATTCATACAGCAGATTTACTTGTTGTAGTAGTATTACAGTTGTAAATATCAATAAATTTTAGCTTTAACAAAACCCAACTTTTAATATTGTTTAACTCACATGGAACTGGAAATACGTTTATTGAAAAATTAGTTGTTTTTTAGGAGCGGCATGACATACACTTTGAAAGGAAACAATGTAACGTTTAAATACTAAGGATAGTAAATGTTAAAAAATTAATGTAATTATTATAAAATAATGCTCTCAAGTAACCTATAAATTCCTATACTTCGTTAAATAAATCATTATATTCCTTTCTAAGCTGGATATTAACTTTATTCACATAGTGTCCTGATAGCACACATTCATTTTGCTTGATATTTTCTTCTGATATAAGAACCTAGAAAACCTGGAAAAATTAAATCGTGAGCCGTGCGTTTAATAAAAATTTTCTTTCTTCTAAAAAAAAAATACTATTTAAAATATATCACACCGTGGGAAGATTCCTGTTACGGTTAAAGAATGTTAATGCTAAGACTTCCCACGTTAACATCCGGAACATTCTGGTTAATACAGATCCGTTTCAGCTTGAACAGAAAAAATCATCTATTTTTTCACATAATTTTTTAGTCTTAACTTGTCTATTATAATATTAAATACTTCTCCTTCTTCTGTATCTACCTTACAAGCCATTTATAGCGTCGAGGAATCTCTACTTATTTTTTTTTTTAATCTGAACTTAGGTAAATTTCTCTAAATTGGATGTTCTATATTTCCTTAGAACACGGGTTTTTCCTTAAGCCCTGTTTTTTTATCCTCTATATGCCTCTGATATACCTGTGAACCTCTGCACCTTACAGCTTCAATGACATTCTGAGCCAAAGTGTTTCGTGAATTAAAAGCGTTATATAAAAGAAGTTGCTGGGAAGGCAAGACTAGTTAGTACTTAGCACGGAGAGCCAGCAGATGCTACTTAGAAACAGCTGTCTGCTTCGCAGCAAGTGTTCCGCCATTCTCCGGCTCCTTCTGGGTCGTGGTTACGATCATTTGATACCACAGGTGTATTGCTGTGGTTCTACCACAACTGTCGTGTCACGTCCCCCTTTATCTACCGATTGTGGTGAAACACTTCTACCTCTATATATACCCTGAAAGAGTTGTCAGCGTTCCGACAATAATTGGACTGTGGAGTGTGACTAAGCTCACTTCTTTTCGACTAAATTTCTTTTGTTGTTAACACAATCCAAATATGTTATTTAGAGCTCCAAAAGGATCTACAATCATCATAGGTTCGAACCACTCTGATAACTGAAAAATACCCGTACCACTACAACCCATGAAAGGTCTTGGATTCAGTACATGGTAGAAACTATACGATTTCTAATACAACTGATAGATAGGGAGGTGATTTATCTGAGATTATGTTCAACTAGCCGGAATAAAGGGTACCTACTTCATAGCGGCTAGATGATATCCAAAAGGGTCTAGAGATCCAATTGGATCCTTAATTGGCAGTTAAAACATTAAATCATTTATTTATCACATCCGGAGACCAGATACTCTCAGAACAATAATAAATAAATATACTAGTAAGTAACATCACACGTGAATTATTATGATAAATTGTCATTCGTGATATAGAAGGAAAACCAACTGGTCAGCAGTTCACACTCCACGTGAAACAATGGAGAAAAATGAATAAAGTTAATTAGAATAAACTTTTGGAAATGAATATGGTTACTTAAAAACGTGAACTAATTTTTAATTGATCAATCTAAAAGCTTTAAGTTGATCGATAATATTAGAGTTGTAAACTCAAGAAGATTTTTGAATACTTTAATAAATCTAGAAGTGTTAACGATAGCACACATATTTAATGGATCAACTAATTTTAACAGCAGAAATATTCTGTTGTAAATAAATTTTTTACCCCGGCATATGCAATATTCCGAGGGAATAGGACTGAACAGCTGTCACATAAACTTTAACATCGTTGGTGAACATGTGCTAGGATCGTGATAATAAAGAACATAGCATTATATCCTAGATTAAAATGCGCTTAAGCTAGCAAACATTAAATTCAAATTCAGCACCCTCCAAAAAACTCAAATGTAAAAAAAATATATACACGCTTTTATTCGAATCATTATTTGCCTTTTAGGAGGAATCATTGTCTCAAAAAAACACAAAAATCATTAAAATGCAAAATATGAGATTTTACAACATTTTAAAGGTTTATATAAAAAAAAAAAACTGCGTTTTATTTTCATATAAGCTGTTTCATTACCTTATAAAACAACATAAAGATACTAAACTGTACGAAAAATGAGACAACAAAATCATAATAACGTTATTTTGCCATTTAGGTGGTAAATACTTAGATAAGTATTTCCAAAAAAAAAAAGAAATTTTTTAAAATTTTAAACAGAAAAGATATGCCCCCGGGCGGGATTCGAACCCGGAACCTCTGTCTCTCCGTGACAGCGCTCCAACCAATTGAGCCACCAGGGTCGCCTGCCGGCAAATGACATATTTTTTCCCCCACTCCCTGCCGGGGGCATATCTTTCCTCTTTAAAATAAAAATATTTCAAAATAAATAAGCTGACCTATAATTATAAATAGTAATATGACGTAAGTCAACTAGATCCAAAAATTAATGTAATGTAACATTAATGTAACGCTCGTTCTCGTGTTTACATCGCTAAAAATTGCGAAAACACTGGGACATGGGATCGGATAAGAGAAAATATTTGTTCCTAGCCGGCAGGCAGCCATGGTGACTCAAATGATAGAGCGCTGTCACGGAGAGATAGAGGTTCCTTGTTCGAATCCCGCCCGGGGGCATATCTTTTCTCTTTAAAAGAAAAATATTTAAAAATAAAAATAGCTGACCAATAATTATAAACAAAAAAGAAAAATATATACACAAAAAATCGAACATTATGAATGTTATTTTTTAAGTCAAACAACCACTCTCCATATGTCATAATGTATGCAAGACGCTGAGTTGCTGCTCTGAAAGTCGAGGATGCAAATCTGTCTGTGGCAGATAGATTGTTTGATTGTTAACAGATGGTTTCTGCAGATCACACATCTATACTGTGGGTACACTTAATTAGAAACAGCCTGGCAATTGAGAGTGCCATTTCGGGCCAATCTCTACCACGTACTAAGCCCAGGATGTTCAAGAATTTTAGTGCTACAGTTTTTTTTTTGTTTTTTTTTATTATGTAATAATAATAAAGACTAAACGAACTCGAAGGCTCGATTCCGACACCACCAATCCCTGCTTACTTCATCCTTATACTCTCCGACTCTTATGCTCCCACTTACGCCTTAGTCTATTCCTCAGGCATTGATCAGCCGGCTCAGCACTTGATTATGAAATATTTCGTTACCAAACAAAAAAACTAAAAACTTCACAAACCCGTCTTAACCTTCGCTATGCTAACACTTGAATTGTTTTAATCGGGCGCATGATCTGCTGTTCTTTACATGGTATTTCGGAAATATTCGTTCCTAAATAGGTGAAGTCCATTAGAGAATACAGAAAGAAGGTTAATATCAACGTTGAATGAATGAGTGAATATATATAAAATCCTTTTCTTGTCTAATGTGAGGACTGAATGATTCCCCTGAAGGGGCCCGTTTATCCTTCCTAACGATCATTCTTTGACAGATCGATTTCCTGGATCAGTAAGCTCCAGGGACCCAGCAATATCTAAATGAACTTTTTACCCCAGCATACGTAGTATCCCAAGGGAATAGAAACAGCTGCCACAGAAACTTCTACATCGTTGTTGGTGAACATGTGCTAAGATCGTGATAATAAAAAGCATAGCATCATATCCTTAGATTAAAATGAACTTAATTTTTTCCATAAAGTGTTTGTTTTTGGTTTTTTAGATAACGATTCCCCGAAAAGGACCCGTTTATACTTCCTATTGATCCTTCTTTGACAAATCGGTTTCCTGGATCGGTTCGTTCCAGAGACTCGGTAGCTTAATGGTCAAGCCTCCAGTTGTTTACGATCCATTAGCCCCAACAGAGCGCTGTAAAGGAGGAGTTATGGGAGATGATATGTTCGCTCCGAACAGAGAACACGCCCGTGTAAGCTTCTGTCTCTAGCTCTCATGAACCTATTCAAACACTAATAGGATTCGTACGAAGGAGAAGTAGAAAGAGGAAATAAATGTGTAAACCTGTTAGGGGTTTCTTATGAGAAGGATTAAGGTGATCGCAGGAGAATTATTAGGTTGAATACGTTTTGCAATGGATTAATTGAATGTGAATTTTTTTATAAAGACAAACAAATTATTTTTATTTTGAAGAGAAATAATTTGCCCTGGCCGGGATTCGAACCCGGATCCGTCTCTCCGTGACAGCGCTGTTACCATTTGATTTACCAAGGGCCTCTTCACAGTCAGGACAAATCCGTTCTATTCACCGATCCTATTTCCCTGTGTTCTCGCAATTTTTGCGATGTATACACGAGGAAGAAGTTCATTGAACATTACTTTAATTAGGATCTTGTCGAATTACGTCATATTATTATTTATATTTTTATGTTAATTCTTGTAATTTTTAAATATTTTTATTTTGAAGAGAAAATATTTTCCCTGGCCGGGATTAAAAATTAAGAATAAAATTTTAACTTAAAAATTAAAACAATTTATAAATAATATAATGACGCAAATCAACAAGATCCTAATTAAAGTAATGTTCAATGAACATTCTTCCCCCCGTATACATCGCAAACATTGAGAGAACACGGGGATATGGGATCGGTGAAGAGAACGGATTTGTCCTGACTCTGAAGCGGCCCCTGGTAGCTCAAATGGTAAGAGCGCTATCACGTGGAGACGAACGACTTTTGGTCGTCGGATTGTGATTGAATTTGTTCTCTTCAAAGTAAAAATATTTTAAAAATTAAAACAATTAATAAAAAATTTCAAAAAAGTATCTTGGTGATGGTAAGTAAAGTAAATATTATAAAAAAAGGCAATAATATTGATATAGTATATAAATTAGGACTCTAAGGTAATTCGCAAAGGACGATAGTAACACATCATTTATTATAAAATATTATAGAATCTTAAGTTGATTAAGGGATGTTTGTATCGTTAATAACCCATAAACGGTGTCGTAAGGGTGTTAAGGGATATCAGAGGTGTAAAGAGAATAGAGCAATATATCCGTTCTTGGATTTGCGGACGATTTGGTTCTGTTGTGCGAGGACTAGATAACTATTAAACAAAATACAATAGCTTTGATGAATGCAGATAATTAAATAGAGCTCGAATTCGGATAAGACGAAGTATATGGTTAGCAGAACGTACTTTGGCGATGTAGATGTTGGAGGAAATAAGTTTTAGAATGCCAAAAAGTAGTTTGTGTAACTTGAAAAAAAAAACTTATAAAAGAAAGGCACAGGTAAAAGTAAGGAATGCTTGCTACATTTATCTCTCGCCTTTTATCCTGAAACTTTAATTTGAATTTGTTAAAATATAATCCTTAGAAGGAGCGGGGTAGCTCAGTCTGTAGAGTGACCCCGGGTTCAAATCCAGCTCTGGTTGATAGATTATTTAACCTGTTACAGCCGTAGATGGACACTGTGGGATTTACAGATCCTCCTAAGGTTCGAGCTTTTATTCTTGTAAAACAGCCACGGATGGACCTTGCGAGAACTGCAAACCATACTTAAGCCGACCCAGCCGCTATAAAGAGGGTACCCTTCTTTAGAGGAAACATGCCTTCACAACCATTGTCCTAGAAATAATCTAGTCCTAACCCAGAACATGTACCACTACAAACCATGAAGGGTTCAGTATTTTAGTGAGTTTCAGTTCATGGCAGGGACTGTACTGTTCCTGAAATAGATAAATAAAAAATAATAATACTAAGAATAGATCGTTGTAAATTGAGAGATAAAAGCTAGAATAAATTACTGTTTACATTATGAGCGATTGCGTCAGAGTGTTGAGTAATGCGTCGCTACAAGTCCTTAGCCCTCTATGTAGTTATATATAGCTACGGCTCGTCGATATAACTCTATTATAATATCACTAGTAATATCTATATAGTGGCACTGTATAATATCTCTTACTTTTTGTATTTATGGTACTAGTATGTTTAAGGGCCTGCTGACATCAGCGCCCTCAGGTGTCACTTACCTCAACTATTTGGACCTTGTCAGGTTATGCATGAATTTGAAATAGGCATTGCCTTTCATTATGATACTACAGATTTATAGGAAATGAAATAAATGAGAAACATGTAGACAAAATTAAACTAGAAATAATAAAACATTTATTACAAGCATTATTCATTAAATAACAATTTGTAACTACAATATGATAATTTTTTTAAATGTTTTTTATTTTAAAGAGAAAAGATTTGTCCTAAAAGAAAATAAAAACATTTGAAAATTTAAAAAAATATCATATTTTAGTTACAACTTGTTATTTAATGTTTAAAATAGAAATATTTAAAATATGATGTTATGATAAACAATGAAAGATTTATTCCAAACAATGCTCATTAAAAAGAACAATATCTTCAAAAATTACATCAAAAGGGTCTCTTCCCTCTAACTTCGTTATATAAAATGGACAATAGTCTCCAAAAGTAATGCACTATTCCTCAACCACGTATTTAATCGAATACCCAGGGTCTTGTTGCATCCTTTTTTCTGGCATCTCCATCTAATTTTATTCCCCACTTGCAGTTTCATATCATGTCCATTTCCACAACGCATTTTCTGCGCAATGACATTCCGCTCCTGAAGAAAACTAACAGCTGATTTTTCATCGTTCACCGTGCGAAAAATCTTCTTCAAATTCCAAGTCATATTTGAAGAAAATAATCAAAAACACATTCAGGTTGAACTTCAAATAAACAATAACAAAACAATAGAAAGGTTACTATAACAGTAGGGTATGGTTAAGAAAAGTGACACCTGAGCGCGCTGATGTCAGCAAGCCCTTAAACATACTAGTACCGTATTTATACATATTATAAAACAAAGTCCTCAGCGGCGTTTATTCCCAGTGAACTCAATAACTACGGCGCGGATTTTCATGCGGTTTTCACCAATGGATAGATTGATTGATGTTTCGTGTAAACGTGTTGGAATATAACGAAATTTTGCGGAAATGTTGGAAAAAGTATAGCCGCCTGGGAGGTTTCATCGAAGACGCTGCCTAATGCCTTTGTCATATAACGAAACAATTCATGGTGGAATGATCTACAAAAAAGTCAGTGATAACATATTTCTATATTTTAAGGAAAGCTTACTATACCCATTTAATCTTCTAAAAAATTGTTAACCTACAATGCGGTGTTTGGAAAGCTATTTAGATGAGTACAGTATTAATCTTTATCAACTTATATACTTTAGTTACCTTAAGCATTTCATGCGCATTATTAGAATATTTTATGCCATATAATTTTTTTTTTAAGATTAATTAATTGATAATTACAACTGTAGTAATATTAGAACAAGTAAATTTGCTAATATGAACAAATGACATGAAAACAAAAAACATTGTGGAGAAACTACTCATCGGTAGCATTCCAATAAAGTTCTATAGTAGAAGGTCTCGAGGCCATCTTCTTTTAAGACGCCTCGGAGGGTTATCAGGAATAGTATGGGAAGCAAGTTGAGAGACTAGCGGATTCAAGTGTGTATGGAGCTTGTCATGGAAGGATAGTTATCAAGTTGGGGACAAATCAGCAACATATCACTTAACTTGACGCGCAAGAAAATAAATAAATTAGTATATTAAGAAATATTTTGTTTTGTTTTTGTGGTTATAATATCTACATAATAAAATGCATTAGACAGACAAAACATGTGGGCATATGTCTTATTATCCGTGCAAGGCCGGGCTAGTAAATTACAAAATACTATGCAAATATATAAACACATTTTCTTACCCTAAAAACGTTAAATTAATTAAATTAGATTTTCATGTTACTAGTTTCATTATTTTCTAAGTGCTGTTCTAATGTTGGTTAGCAATGATAATATCTAAAGTATATAGTCGTATAAAATACATAAATGTCGAATGAAATATCGAAGCCTATTTTTATTAGGCAACAACTTGATAATAATAATAATAATAAATT
Organism: Arma custos; assembly: GCA_037127475.1. Lineage (NCBI taxonomy): Eukaryota > Metazoa > Arthropoda > Insecta > Hemiptera > Pentatomidae > Arma > Arma custos. The sequence continues at coordinate 11,944,760 of CM073762.1, read as the reverse complement.
CTTTATTTATTCTGGGACAAGCCCCTTTAGAATAACAATACAAGTTTCTAAACAGGGTATTCACTAATTATAAGGGTATAATTCACTAATTATATGTTATTAAATGAGAGAAAAAATCAAGAAAAAAAATGCGAATGAATGAAAAAAACTTGCGGATGAATACATCTAAAAATATTAAAAAGGCATGTTTTAGAGTATCGTAAATAACTGAAATTGAACTAGGAGTCACCTGGAGTTGACTTACGTCTATTAAGTCAACAAGATCCTAATTAAAGTAATGTTCAACGAACATTCTTCCCCAAGTATACATCGCAAAAATTGCGAGAACACGGAGATATAGGATCGTTGTAGAATGGATTTATCTGGCCGTGTTACAAACCAAGTTAGCTCAGTAGAGCACCACACTAGAGACGCGGGCGACTAGGGTTCGAATCCCGGCCTGAAAAATCTTTTCTCTTCAAAATAAAAATATTTAAAAATTATCATCACCATTAGAATAATAAATAATAAATAAATTATAATATTAAAAAATATTATGGACGTATATCTTAATTTATCATTATTGAGTAACCTAATTGAGCATTATGCCATTCGGACACCACCGGATGCTCTACACTCCAGAATTCTGGCTGTTCCTGGAATATTCCAGCTGCTTTGCAATTACTCGGGCATTGTGGACTCCGGACAATGCCATCTGATTATCAGTCCACTCTCAATTCACTAATTAATAACAACTCTCATTTGTCGACAGCATTTGTTTGCAGAAGAGCTGACTGTGTGCTGGGACTGATTTAATGAACCTGGCTTGTTTTAAAACAATTTATGTTAAAAACAATTTATCTAAAAGAACTGGTCAGCCCAGTGTGTATGGCGCTGTGTCGAAGGCCCCGGGTTGAATACGATTGTGACAAATAGATTATCTATTCCGTCAATACCAATCGATGGTTCCTGTAGGATTTTCAGACTTTCTGGGTCTTATCTAGCCTCTATAAAGTCGGTACGCTAAATGATAAGAAATCATGGAGGTTGGGCGTGATATAGGACTAATAATCTCCCTACACATAGACAAAATTAGAAACTGTACAGTCTCTATCATGTGAAGAACTCAAGACTCTTCATGGTTTTATAGGTACAGTTTTTTTTATTTTACTAAATTAACGGCCATTACAATGCTCACTATATATTAATACAGTGGTAGAGATCCTTTTCCGGCTCTCAGAGATGATCAATTATGATGATAGGGATATAAAAAGACGGATAATTTTATGATTAAGCTATGAATCTTCATTTAAATTATATTATTTCTCTATAATTAGATAAATATAGCGAAAAACTGGGATGTATCGAAATAATGGAATCTAGTCTGCGAATAAAAACAGGCCTATTTAGGTATCGAGATCCCTGTAAGTTGCTTAAGCATAATTAAAAAAAGCAAAACTATTTACAAGACAACGTACGATGTAATATCGCTCAGAGATCGCACACCTCTGGACTAGAGGTTCGCATGACAATCTACTAAGTCCAAGATCAACGGTTCGAACCCCAGCTGGTGACCTTAAGATTTTCAAAGAGAGTAAAAATCCTTAGTTATGTCGTCTTTCGGAGAGATTGTAAAATGGGGGCCCAGAACCTGAGTGTCAGGTACTCACAATCCATGTCACAGGTCTAATTATACAAGGGTATGCAAACTTTAGGGCTCACACGGAAGCATCGTTCCATAATCAGTAGTGGCATAAAGTGACTTCAAATGAATAAACAATAATCAACGTTATCGCACAGTATACATGATTTCTATGTCAGAAAGTTGTTTACATTATAGGAAAACTTTAGTAAATGAGAAAATTTTGTTAAAAAGCGAGTTCCGATCTTAGTGAGTCTATCCAAAACTGTTAACTGACTAAATAATTTACCTTCCACAGTTGGATTCGAGCGCTATTAGCTAGTTTCATGATTTCAGTCTGAAAATATTCTCACTACACACACACTCATTATCAGTAATTAAACAAGATAAGATGACTTGATGAATATTCATCAGCTAGGAGAGCTGAAGAATAAGATGGAGAGGTACATTGACTTGATGTGCTGTGGTGGCTCGGCATAGCTTGAGGCCAGCAGGGGCGGGCAAACAATAACAGAACTAATATAACGGTCATCTAGCGGCAGCATCGGGAAAAAAGTAAGGAATCTGCTCGTGTCATTCTTCTCTGAGCTTAGTTCTCGATCATATAGCTTTATATTCCTTCCTATTGTATGTCATAGCCGGATGCCAACTATATATATATATATATATATATATATATATATATATATGTATGTATATATGTATATACATAATTAGATAATAAAACGTTCAATACATATAAAAATAAAGAAAAACCTGTGCCACTATACTCATGAAGGGTATTGCGTCTTGTGTACTTTGTAGAGACTCAGTTTCTTCGACAACGACGGCATATGCAGAAGAGAGGAAGTCGTTATCACAAGACTGAGAATCGGCCACACGCGACTTACGCATGGAAAAAACAACGCCTCCGAACTGTAGGATCTGTCACTCACAACTGACAATACCCCATATCCTTGAAGAGTGCCCACAACATGAAAGATATTTTAGAAAATTAGGAATTGAGAGAAAAATTCAAACGATGCTGGGTGATAATGACACAAATTTTAAAACAAAAAATTGAATTCCTCAAAAAAGAAGGTATATTTCATAAAATCTTTTTTTTTTTTTTTTTTTAATACGGCTTTATTACAACAATTGTCATATGTCGTAAGCTGACAATGATTTTTTCCACTTTTCCCGGTCCTGACAGTCCTCCTCTGTAAGCCCTCTGGCTGCCATTCCTTCCTGCAATCCATCGTACCATTTCTTTGCCGGACGTCCTCTTCTCATCCTCTCCTTAGGAACATAGTTTATTATTCTCTTGGACCATCGATTTTCTAACATTCTCATTACATGGCCGTACCAGCTCAGCTTTTTGGTCTCAATAGTGTACAAGATATTGTGGGGTTCCTGTACGTTTTCTCTGATCACGTGGTTAGGGATGTGCTGGAGTTTCGATGTGCTACTACTACGTCTCCAGAAGTCCATCTCCATCGCAAGGAGTTTCTTCTACCAAAAACTATAGACTACTTATAGTAACCTTCGACAACGATTGAGCAGGGAGATAATTTGCACTAGATAACGCTCAACTGCTAGATTTTCTGCCTATTTTAAGTAACCGCTTTTTAGAGGATGGGTCCTAGATCCCAAAGGATCAATCTCCTGCTGTTGAAAAATTTAATAAAATCTCTGCCAAATTCGGATTTGCTTTCCGATCGATCCAGTAATTATTCTAATCTTCATAAATTTGTTTAAAATTAATTTTCTGTTTTCCTGTTCTTGTAATTATTATTCAATCAAGATCCTATTTTTTTTTTTTGTAAAAGAATATTTCTTCTTCAAAAGCATGCAAATTTCCTTAACAATATTCCCTCCATATTCCGACTCGGTCGTGATGTTACGACTATATTTCCATACGGGTTGGGACGGGAGAGGTTTTTTGTTGGGAGTGCACTGAACCGGAGGGTACAATAGCAAGGTAGGAGTCGCATGTTGGAGCAAAAAAAAATCGAGGAAAGGCAATTCGTTCACAAATAGACCCATCTCCTTTGTGCACAACACAAATCACAAATGATGCCTGCAGCGAAAAAAAAAAGAAGAGAGAAAAAAGGAAGAAACGAATTAAAAATTCCACATCGTTTAATGTTAATTTTTACAATATCTCAATCACAGGTAGCTTTTGCAATCCCTGCTTTATTAGAAAACAAGTTTCATTGCTACATATTACATTGTTGACCATTTTTTGTTTATAAATATTTTCTTTTCTATCGTGCTCGATTAATTAAATTGTATTTTTAAAAATTGGACAATCACAAAGCCACTTCCTGGCTTCTTTAATTCGGAAAACAATATATAGCACTTATTTTTTATTTATTTATTTATTCGGGTTTTTAACAATTTATGTGTCTCGATACCCAAAATCTTTCCCTGCCAATTCTTCCTATCAGCCCATTCTTTTTCTTCCTCTCGCAGACCTCTTGCTGCCATTTCTTACATCCTCCATCCGTGTCTTGCTCGGTCTTCCTCTCTTTCTTCTATAATTTGGTTTATATAGGAACATACATCGGATATGGGATCGTACAAATGGACGAACTAAACGAACCTTTACGTAAGTTCCGAGTCTGATTCAGGACGAACAAATGGATGAACTTATGCTTTTGTATTCACTATCAAAACGAAATAAATGCACATGGAAAAGCACGTATATAAAGAAAAGAAAAAGTCACGGTGAATTTGTTCTGACATCGGAATTTTCCGACAAACAGTTCACCAATTACTTACGTTTAAATCGAAACCAATTTAATGAAGTCCTTAGTCTTGTCTTGACAATATTATCTGATTTGCAAATAATATTGAATCAAAATGATATGAAATATAATAAATTTTAACAAAAACTGCTTGACACGTTCGCGTGTCACGTGTCACAAACACTGCGTGAAGCAGGATCAGACATGCCTTTCAACTAACGCTCGTTCTTTCAAACCTAGGTATCACTAAACTTGTTGCTAAGCTGCCCTGCCTAACTTACCCTACCTAGGGAGTACAAAATAAGTACTAAATTTATCTCCAATAATAGTTAAATCTCTAATAATATCGAAGTACCCTTACAAAAACGATAGGTACATAACGTACATAGTGTAGTACAATTTTTTTAGAAGTACAAATACGATAGTAAATCAATATATCTTCATATATTTTATGTTTCATGGTTGAATTCACTGTTCTTAATTCGTTTTGGACTGATGCTTCAGCTATTAAATTTTGTTATGATTATAAAGTACCATAGTTATTTGCTAAATTAATAATATTTTTTAAATCAAATCCAATATTCCACAGCTATAAACATGAAATGAGAAAAATAATTTAATAATAGATTAGATTCAATTTATCATAAAATATGACGGCACATTTATAGAACATTTTTAATAAATGAAAAGGATTAAAATAGTGTATAATAAAAATGTTATGACTGTCGTAAAACTATATTTAATATGGTACAGAAGGGAGGGGTATCGGGGCGGTAGTCGATAGTTGAGTGACGTCACATCTGACGCAAAGTCCTTGGCTCACAGAAGGGAGGGTCAGTTTTTGTTTTTGAACCTGGAATTGTTTTCGTCGTATATGACGTATCTGTGACGTCAGTTTCTTTTACCTTCTGCTGACGTCATACATATAAGCGTTAGCCTGTTTACATATTTTAAAAATATTTTTAATAATATGTATTTATTAATTTAACGTCACTCTATACTGACATGGCTATTCGGACGATGATACAAAGGGAAATCTAAATTTGTATGTTGAGGTATAATTAGGATAGGCTCGGGCCCCCTTTTTACGCCCCTTCCTAAAGACGGCATAACCAAATATTGTTAATTCCTTTAAAAAATCCTAGTTCCACCTGCTATGAGCCTGCGATCTTGGACATAGGAGGTTGATGTGCTAACAACTACACCAACTTTGACCCTTTTAAATACGACTGTATCTCCTTCTATGAAATATCTAATCAATGCAAAAAAAATAAAAATAAATAAATTGATTCATTTAATTTTTAATTTATTTAATTACAACGCAGGTTTGACAGATAAATTATTTAGTTTGTTAACAGACATGGATCGACCCTCTGGTTTCTGGAAACCCTTAAAGGGCTCTCCCAGCCTCTATAAGTACGTTTAATTGGGGGGAAGACGGTCAATAGTGATCTCGGTTGAATCATCTACTTGCCTAACCGTTGACTTAGAAGCAGAACATTTTTACAATATTTAGTTACTTAAGACCCTTCGTTTGCTTTATATTTACAAATTTTTCTATTTGTTTCTTTGTAATATATCATTTTTCTTATTCGTTTGCTTTATCCATGAAAGCACATATTATAGTTGTCTAAAGGTACCTTTTATGTTCTAAAAGTTTTAATAATATAACTTAGAAATAGACAAGGAGTAGGTGGCAAACTACCCACAATATTAAACGGTTGTGTGGGTTTAGTAACTCTTGGGGGCGGACACGGTAAGGCGTACCTAAGAAAAACACCTTTGCCACAACAATCGATTAAAGATCTTGGGTTTAGTACAAGGTAGAGAGGCCGTTTCTAGGAAAATAACTGAATCAGGAAGTGATTTAGTGGTATAATTAGGATAGTGATCTTTAACTCCTCACATGCTCGGGACCCCAAAGTTTCCTTCCGAAGGAGAGTATAACTAAGGATTGTTTTCTCCTTTGAACAAACCTAAGATGAAAATCCACGATCTTGAGCTTACGAGACTGTGCCAACCATAACACCACATTTCACCCTTTTAAAATACTAGTTTATCCCATGCTAAGACATTTCTGATCAACGCTAAAAAATAAGATAATATTTCTTTATATGTGATTTATAATACGGCTTTGACAAATAAAATTATTTATATTTTTTTAAAGAGAAAAGATAGGCCCTCGACCGGGATTTGAACCCGGAACCTTTGTCTCACCGTGACATCGCTCTGCAAATTGAGCTATCCAAGGCCTCTACCGGTCGAGGACAAACCTTCTCTCTCATCGATCCTAAAGCCCCAGTATGCTCCCGCCATTTTTGCGATGAATGTATAGAAAAGATCCTATATAAGATCCTAAATTAAAATTAATGTTCAAAGAACTTCGTTCTAGTGTATTCATCGCTAAAATGGCGGGAGCACACTGGGGCTTTAGGATCTATGAGAGATAAGGTTTGTCCTCGACCGGTAGGGGCCTTGGATAGCTCAATTGGCAGAGCGATGTCACGGTGAGACAAAGGTTCCGGGTTCAAATCCCGGTCGAGGGCCTATCTTTTCTCTTTAAAAAAATAAAAATATTTATAACTAATAAAAAATGACCAATAATTATAAAAATAAAAATAAATAAAATAAAATAAATAAAATTATTTAATTTGCTAACAGGCATAGAACGAATCTGTGAAATCTGGAAATCCTTAAGGAACTCATCCTGCCTCTGTACAGTGGGTACCCTTAATTAGGGAAGGTGTGAAATCTCTGCCGAATCACCTACTTGCATAACCGGTAACTTATACAGATAACAATTTCTATCATGTACTGAACCCATGGCCATATTTATCCATGAAAACACGCATTAAGGTTGTCTTAATTGTTGTATTAATAAAACTTAGAAATAGACAAGGAGTATACTACCCACAATACCAAACGGTTCTGTGGGTTTAGTAACTTGGGGTGGACACGATAAAGCGTACCTAAAAAAAAAAACACCTTTGCCACAACAATCGATTAAGGATCTTGGGTGAAGTACATGGTAGAGACTGTGTACACGGCTTAAGTTCAGCCAAAATTTTACCCCAAAATTAATCTGTAAAAAGATTAAATAATTTACCTGCCACAGATGGATTTGAACCCGGAGCATTCAGTATAGCAACACAGCTCTCTAAACACTGAGTTATCCCCGCTCCTACAGTTATCTAAAATATGTATCGATTGGTGAATGCTATAAACGAAATGTCAAATATATTCAGATTTAAAAAAAAAAAAGCATATCAGTGAAGAACATTTTATTACTGAAGGTTTATTTTTTAAAATATAGCTATAACGTTTATTACTTAATTAAAAGACTAATTGAGTAATAAAAGAATAGAAACAAGGTCTTTTCTAATTTGCTGATTGCGAACATCTTTTTTTTCTTGTTTTCGCGAAAATATATATTTTTTTTAAACTGAAGGAAGGCACAACATTGAGTCGTATTTAAATGCTAATAGAGTTTCGTTTGTATTTCTCGTTTTAGCTCAGTTATTATTTGTATGGTAATTTTCTTCTTCCGGTTTTAAATTCCCTCGAAAACATTAACAACTTTTTTCCTTTATAATTAATCTTACAGATGGTTTCCTCCTATTTCTCTCTCTTGTTTCTTCCTTTTATAATTTAACGGTATTCGTTTTAGTGTTATATTTCTGCCTACTTGTGCCACATTATCCGATTTTAAGGGAAAACTTTAAGAATTTATTCAGGCCCATTCTTCTGCTCTAGTGGCCTTATTTATTTTAAAAGTACTACTTGAAGTCAGTTCATATAATAAAGATTGATTGTTTTTTCTTTTGGCAATATAGTAAACGGAATCATATCATCAAAATATGCTGCGCAAAAATGAATATTGATAATTTCGTACCCTATACTTTACCAAGTTTATATTTATATATCAATATTTAATGTAGTATAATTTCTAATAAACATTAATGTTTTTTATAATAAAAATAATATTATAAAAAACATAGGCAAAGTAAATAAAACAAAATTAGTGGTATCCCTATTCATTAGTTTGCCATTTCTCACATAGATAATCATAGGCGACTGTAAATATAAAAACGAATTATAACTTTGAATATGTTAAAAATAGAAAAAAAACTTGTACCACTACAAACCATGGGGGGTCTTGGCTTCAATATATAGTAGAGATTGTACTGTTTCTAAGCCAACGATTGTGCAGGGAGATGATTTGGCCGAGATCTCAATCAACTGCCAGGTTTCCTCAAATTAAGGTCACCTTACATTTATTGGAAATTATTTTGCAAAAAAAAAACACAACATATTGAATTATTGAATTGAATAAATTTGCAAAAGGAGGTACCCAGAAGTACCAGGAAGTATGACATCACAAAAACTTGTATAATTGAAATCACCTCTATCGTTCTAGTGCAATACTTTATTTTGTAGAGAGAATTACAGTTTTACTTTACAGATCGAATAATCTTTCTGCCTTTGGCGGATTTGAACCCGGGGCATTTAGCTCAGCAACTCAACGCTCTATACAGTAAATTACACCATTTCAATATTTCAACTTAACAAACATAATATATATTCTTGGAAATTATAATAAATTGAATTATTTAATAGATGATCAATCCAAACACCTTTAGATGTCCAATCACAGCTTGGCCTAGTTGGCGGACCAATGGGAGCTCGCTCCCCTTTGAGATATCTCAACCAATAGCAATCTATTTTACTTAGAATCTCTTACAGTCTATTCATTAAAAAGGAACCTCGTCTCATTCATCTTCTTGACTCCATTCATTCCTCCCACTCCCTTCTCTTTCTCTCTCTCTCTCTCTCTCTCTCTCTCTCTATATATATATATATATATATATATATATATATATATATATATTCTGCTTTTTCATTTTTCAAAAGACGTACATGAAAGTTCCATATGAGTTAAAACATACGAATTTTCGTATTGGTAAATGCAATGCAATCATATGGTAATGATGGTAATGTATTTCTTTTATTAACCATTATATTTTTTTTAACATCTTGTAACTGAATTTTTAAAAAACTGAAACTAATACAATGTAGTTTTTCATGTTAGAGAAGAATTGGTTAACTGTATCTTCTATTATAAGGAAGAAATAGTTGGGGGTGCATTCAATAAAAACAGCAGTCAATAGTAGTTTTTCTTTTGATGGAGCGATCTATATTTTATGTGCGATGTATATTTTATGTCTCGACATTTATAAAATCAAACACTATCAACAAATCAACAATTTTAAAACTGAACAAACTAAAAAGAATGTTAAATTCAGTTTCATACAGTCCCATAGAAATAAATCTCTTGTGGCATTTTAGTTTTCATAATGAACCTTTTCCATTACTTATATTTATAATAATTGTATTTATATTTAGGTTTGACATTGTATTAAATTAATTTTATATTTATATATTAATTATTTTTAATATATCTATTCTCTGTTAACTTTATTTTAGGATGTTTTTCGATTAATTACACCTATGTAAGATTTTTGTCACGATGATGGCTAAATTTTTATTTTTATTTTCTTATTTATTAATTTTATTATAAATGAAAATGTATTAATATGGATTTCAAACAAGCATATTCCTACTGATGCTATAGCTTTGGTATATAGTTATGTATACCACGATATACCATCGTATCCGTTCCTAATACAACAATATAACTTGAAACCTAATCTGTCTGTTGCTTGTTCTGAGTTTGAATCAGTTTCGAACTGATTCCTAACATCTTCTTGTCGTTAATCCTGTCCTGAGTATCAATTACCCTCAAGGGCTATATTGATATTACTATAATATAACACATGATATTACTATAACTATCTAATTATAAGAACAAAACTGAAAAAAAAAACCTTTTAAATTATCCCTTTTCGCTTCGTCTCAATGCAGAAAGGTCGTTAAATTTTCGCAGAAAGGGTGGGGACTTTTTAATGGACTTTATGAAAAAAGATGGGTAGAGTAATGGCCATAAACCAATTAAGGTGGTTAATATTCCGCAGACGAACGGCGGTGAGAGAGGTCTCCCTTAATATACCATTAGAGGGCGCTACCTACAGGTCAGTAGCAGTCTCAAATCCCTTTGACTGTATTTTAACAGTTGAAAACCCTAATTTTCTAATTTCATACGTGATAATATATTAAATTATATTCTTTCATTTATTCTAGTTTTTTTTTTCTTACCCTCCTAATTTAGGATTCCCTTAGTTTAATGTTATTATTTGTATATATCTATTTCAGAATTAATACAGTCCTTACCATGAATTGAATCCAAATACAATAACGAATCCTTCAACGGTTGTGATGGTGGAGGGTTCTGGGTTAGAATTATTTCAAACCGTAAGAATTTGGTTTAAATATTCATTAACAGGTAATTAAAAGAAATCTTCACATCATGATCACTAAACTAATATGTATCAGTGGTCACCTGTGATGTAGTAGTTGGTATAACAACCTACTTAGCACCAGTAATTTGGGGCATAAAGTAGCTTAGTGTGTAAGGGTATCATCTACTTCTCTAAAGGTCCCGGGTTAGAGATCGACTATTATAGATAAATTATTTATTCCGTTAACAATCCTGACTGAATCCTCCTGGGGCTCACTCAGCCTCTTGAAAGAATGTATCCTTAATTTTGGGGGAGGGGGGAAACTTGCGATATGGACAAAATCAACTCTTTCCATAACTGTGAGCTAAGAAACAGTTCAGTCACGGGTTGTACTGATACAGTTTTTCTTTATTATTTCTTATGAATAAAAGCTTTACAAAAAGATGTGAATAAATAAACAAAATTCTCCCTTCATTTCCTTATCTCTTACACAAAGAACACACACACTTCAGCTAATCCGGAGGAAATCAGGACTATTTATTTTAATTTGACAGTTTCCTATGGTAGTATATTTTATTTTAATTGTCTCTGTATGATTATATATATCACTTTTACTCAGTTATCTTTAGTTTGGATTTATTATTTACTTATCACCAAGGGAACGAATTGGCTTTGATAATGCTAAAAATACTCTTATTAACGAACATTTATCTGGTCTTAAGTTATTTACACCTATTGATATGAGAAACTTAAAGCTTTGTTTTTTGTTAATTATATTCCATCTTAACTAGTTATTGAGGGTATGAGAAATAAAAACCATTTTCCAATCATTGTTTATTCTCAATTTTCGCTCTATTCGAGACGTTTCGACACTATGATGTCATTTTCAATCTTTTTTTTCCGCATCTTTTAAAAAATTCCTTTAATTTTTTTTTTTAATACAGTCAATAAGTCTAAAAAAAATTTTGTAAAAAAAAAATTAGCTAGTTATTGATATAAATGAATAATAATCGTAAAATTACACCATGATATCTCAACATGAACGATTGAGCATGGAGAAGGAAAAATGGACATTAACTTTATATACTCCTCAAAAACTCACGTGAAAGGGACATCCGAGAGAGATACGGCTTTGACAGTTTATCAACTACGTTGTAAGCACTTTTCCATGGGCAGGAAATGGTTGGAAGCATTAACCATAAAAATTTAGCGGCATGATATTTAGGGAAAATTTCGTAGGTCGCATTTACAATGTGACCATTGCTGTGGATTCCATAGCTCCTCATGTCTTTCCGGTCTGATATCTACTTCCTTTACCTGGCGATTTTGTAGCATATGATATTTTGAAGTAAAAACTTCTTCAACCGCGTTTAGCGATTTTTGGTAGAGGGAAACTTGTGGCTTCGCGTCAGCGAAATCTCGAAACTGACTTGCTATGGCAGTTGTGGGATACATTTCCACATTAATGTGATAGATTCACCCAATGATTCCTTCAGATTTTCGCGGAAGTCCCTTACGTCTGAGCTTAGTCTTGGTTAAATCACCTCCTTGCACAACAGTTATCTTAGAAACTGTGCACTTTCTTCCATAAACTGAACCCAAGAATTTCATGGCTTGTAGTAGTAATACCTATCTTTAAAATAAAATAAAACATCTTCGAGAAAAAAATCAGAAATATCACCATCAAAATAACATTAAACCTAAAGCTAAAACAAGTACAGCATTGTCAGCACATTATAAAAAAGAATTACACACTTTTGACTTCGATAAGCCTAAAATTCTACATAGAGTAGATAATACTATTAAAAGAAAAAATTTAGAGGCTTTATTTATAAATGATAAATTAGAAAATGCTGTAAACGATAGAAAAGAGGCAGGAGAAATTAGTAAATTATATTCATCCATAATTTTGAAATTAAAAAATAATAGATCATAAGAATACTTATACATTGAAAACAAATCAGATAATAATTATTGTAACCTGACGATATAACCTACTAGTAGATCTTTAATAAAATTAAAAAAAAAAAAAAAAATTTCAATATATTTCAAAATTAATTAATTGTTTTGATAAAATATTTTTTTAAAATTATATAGTAAAATAAATAAATAAATTAAATTTATTAAAAAAAAAATTAAATTTTACTTTGTTGATGTACGTTTTAGAACATAATTGGTTATATTTATACTAAAGCCTAATGACTAATAGAAATAAGAAAAAGGATCAGATGGTTCAAAGATCAAGGTTTGGTTTTGTAATGCAATATAATTTTTGACTATGGAGGACTAGAGATCTCTTTAAAAAATATTTTTAAAAGTATTGACTTTCCAGGAATTTGTACTTATAGTATGTTATCTTTATGGACATTTATGTAAAAAAAATTTTTATATTATTGTAATTATTGTTATTTTATTTAAAGTTAAGGAATGCAGAAAAAGAAATAATTGAAAATGACACCATAGTGTCGAAACGTTTTGTTTTATAAAACAATAAAATAATTGACTGGAAGCAGGTTTTTTTCTCGAAGATGTAATTTACAATAAATCCAGTTTGAAAAAAGAAAAAAAAAATTATAAGAATGAATAAAATAAAATAAAATCGATCCTTTTCCTAAAGATGCTATTTACTAAAAATAATATTGTCATGCTATGTAATATGCAGTATTTTTAAAGTTGTACAGTTACGATAATAACCCACAGAAAAATCATTTTTTTAACTCAAATCTTAAAACTGCGCAGGTCATTTTTTTCGATGATAGTCAAGTAAATATACTTTCATTCTCATTATTTTACAGTTTCTAAAAATTAGTTCCCACGCCAGTTACTCAGAATCCATTAAGCTCCGACGTTTAAATTTCAAGCGTTTTTTGTTTCAAGATTTTTTTTTTAAATTATTTTATTGAATTGTACAACTGTAATATATACATCTAGTACAATGGCTATAAGAATAAATAACACATGACAGGATATGTAGAGACACTACCCACTGGCAGCACTCTAATGACATTTCTATAATAGAAGGTCCCGAGGCCATCTTCTCTTCAGACGCCTAGGAGGATTGTCCGGGATGGAATTGGATGCAAGGATGGAAACTATTGGGCCTGGAGTTTATTTTGGAATGATAGGTATCTAGAATGGGCTAAATCGGTAACATATGGAACGTTAAGGTCATTTTGGGTGGTTTTATTTGTGACAAAATAAGGTGCGTTTAGGTTTTTTGAAAGATTTTGGATTGCAAGGATAAGATATATTTTAAATTTATTTATTGAGGATCTCTGAACTAGCGATATATTTTTATTTACTAATTTTACATTTTATGATTTTATGATGATGTGTTGTTGAGATAAAGTTTGTGTATTTGCAGTGAATTAATGATTTTACAAAGGGAATGTTCATGTCGTTGAGTATGGTTTGATTCGAAATAAACCAAGGAGCATTTACAATTTTGCTTATAGTTTTTGATGGTGTTGTTTCTATCTAGTGTATATGGACCTGTTTTGCTGAATCCCAAAGTTCTGCTCCACATGCCTAAATAGGACTTAGTATAGTGTTATAGATTAGTCGTTTGTTTCGTTAGTCAAGTGAAGATCTGTAGTTCAGAAGCTGTGATAGTTGTCTGTAGTTCCTCCCTACGGAAAGCTTCGTGTCCAGTAATTAATTAATAATTAATATAATAATAATAATATATAATAATAATTAATTAATAAAATTGAATACTATATATATATATTTTTTTTTTTTAATGGCTTTAAGACTTTATTAACAAAGTCCTATTTTGCCAGATGTATTTATTTGTTTAATTGTTAATTTGTTGCCAACAGCACGCGGTTTTTCCCAGATGGTTACTGCCTGTTTTTCCCAGGCGGTCACCCATCCAAGTGCTTACCACGCCCGACATTGCTTCGGTGATCTGACGGGAACCGGTGTGTTCAACGTGGTATGGCCGTTGGCAAAACTACTATATAACTTCCATGAACCACGTATATTATCTCGGATTATACTTTGATAGAAAAAAAAGACTTACATGGAACGTACATACAAAATTTAAAATACAAAAACTGATAATGCGAAATTTTGGCTGGTATTTTTGTTTTCTGTTTTTTGATATTGATGTTTTTTTTTGTTTGTATTTTTCCTAACATTTATTAACAAGTATTTTATGTCTCTTTTAAGCTTTTGCTCTTTTATATTAATTTAATATGGTTTTTGTTTTTATATAAAACCGTTAGGTGTGAGATATAAATACTTGTTTATAATTATCTACTAATGCATATACCAATTAACTCCTCCATAAAGTCAACCTTAAATACAAAATTTCAATTATCTGCCTCGTAACTATTTTCGAGTTATGAGAGAGTTATACGACCATAAAAATGGCTGTACTAACATCATGTCAGAACTACTCAACGTGGATACGGCGGTGGTAGAAATGAATATATTCGTTCAAACCTGCGGCAAAAGCACTTCATACGAATTGTTTGAGTGTAAATATTTTCAGTTATTTATTTTTTGTTTCCTTGTTAACTCCAAAGTCCCTTTGTAAACAATAAAGAAGTGTTTATTGAATCATTCATATTCCTCTATATTAAATTTTCTGTGTTTTAACTCCAAATATTTATATTTTATAAAATGAAATAACAATAATAAAAAAAGTAATATGATATAACGAATTATTTGGCTGTTATTGTAAATTCAGTAAATAACACCAGTTATATATGTAATATATTTAAAGGTTAATGCTGCAAGGAACAAATCTTTAGACATCTAAAGTTTAAATTATTTTTCTTAACTTCAATAAAGTCACAAGTGACCCTTTAAAAAACTAGTTTATCCCCTTCTGAAACATTTTTGGGTACTTTTCCGTTTGCCGGGCGAAAATCTCCAAATATTCCGCGAAATTTCTTAAAATCATTAGAGGAATGTTCGTTTGGGGCCTTGTGTTCTATTCTCTGAATTCATTGAAAAATAAGAACGATTCCCTTTTTTCTTCATTCTGAATTTTTGTAAAAAAAAAAAAAAAAGAATGAAAAATTGGGATTTAGTCTTAATTTTTGTAAAAAAAAAAAAAAGAATGAAAAATTGGGATTTAGTCATAATTTTTGTAAAAAAAAAAAAAAGAATGAAAAATTGGGTTTTAGCTAGAACTGAAAAAGACGCAGTCTTTTTTTTTTCAAGAGAAAGGTATATTGGCAAAGAAAATGCAACATGCGATCACAATCATGGAATGAAACTGTCTTTCTGAGAAACTCTTTAACATCTTAGATTTTTTTACGGCTTGAAGGAAGAGATGACATCAGTGAAATGGTGTAAAAACAACAACAACAATTCAGGATATGAATCTTAATACAGTTGTAGAATGGAACAGCTACTTAAGAGAAGTTTGTGTAAAAGTATTAGCGGAACGAAAGCAAAATAAAAAATCAACATAAGGAAAAGTTATCTTATGGCGGAATATGAAATTTTATTCCATTACAAGAAATTTTGTTAATATTTAAAGTGGGAATAAATATGGTTGTTATAAGAAAAGTAAAAGGATAGAGACTTGCGAGAGAGAAAGAGGGTGAGGGAGAGAGTGAGCGAGAGAGAAAAAGAGAGAGAGAGAGAGAGAGAAAGAGAGAGAGAGAGAGAGAGAGAGAGAGAGAGAGAGAGAGAGAGAGAGAGAGAGAGAGAGAGAGAGAGAGAGAGAGAGAGAGAGAGAGAGAGAGAGAGAGAGAGAGAGAGAGAGAGACTCTTAATGACCGAGTCTTCCTAACCTTAATGACTCTCTGATGATTCTGTAACGGGAGATGCTGTACCATTTGTAGCGACGCTCTTTTTTCATCTTCCTGCCTTTACATTTTCAATATTTTATCCTTTATTCCTTCTACTGAAAGAAAACTGATATACAAGGAAACCTCTCCTAACCGAAGACTCCCTCCAAAGGACGATTTTCAAATATCCTGGAAGGAAAGCAATTAATGCCCTTTGTAAAGCAAGTATTATCTTCTATAAGAGATTTATTTCAACTCTTAATGATATTTTGAAAATTAAAATACTATATATTTTTTTCAATAATGTATTTATCGAATTTATACAGTTGTATATAATTGAATACATCAAGTAAATATAATGAAAGATAAATAATTTCCCGAGATAAAGGCAAGTAGAGAAACTACCCAATGGTAGTACTCAAATAAGAAATACAACTTAGAAGGTCACGGGGCCATCTTCTTTTCAGACGTCTCGAAGGATTATCAAGAATTGAAGAGGTTGCCAGGTTTTAAACTAGTGGGTTTGAGTGGTAATAAAGTTTGTCATGAAAAGATTGATATTGGATTCGGGCCAAATCAGTAATTAAAGGAACATTGAGGCCATTATGGATGACGTTATTCGTAACAAAGTAAGAAGCAATAAGGATTTAGCGAAGAATTTTGGATTGTAAGGATTGGATACGAGATGAATTCGATGGTTTAGTAGAGCCCCAAAAGCTCAACTCCGTATGTCCAAATATGTCTGATAACTGTCATTGTGAGCTTAGAGCGTTTGTCCCGAGACCTGTTCACATGTATTAGTGGTACTGATTTTTCTGATCTAATAACATATTTATTTAAGGTGAGATGGACTTGCACTTTTGAGCAGGACAATCTAGTTTTCAGGAAATACTTTATATTTTGTATTTACCATTATTTTCAGAGAAATCATTTTGATCCTATGATCATGGTTTATTTAAACTTATATAATTTATAAAACTTATTTATATGTTTTTATTTAATTACGAATTACTAATTCATCGTGTTTTTTTTTTCAAGTGAGTGTTAGCAGTGAAACTATTCAAATAAATTACCTGGTATGAATATTTTTTTACTTGTGTTTTATTTTAAAAAATTGGTTATTGAACAATTTTGAAGGATAATGGAGAGTTCTTATAATACATTTTACGCTTCTATCATTTCAGTAATGGAGTATGTACATTTATTGATAACTGCATACTCAGAAAAATATGCTGGACCAAGAACGTTTTCTTAACAAGATCTTATCTCCTAAAACTTTTAATTTATTTGATAAGATTTTCCTAAATCGGAAATAATAAAAATTCAAAGTAACGTTTTGAGTTAAGTGTGATTTTATTAAGTTAATTCTACCCTTCTATGAAATTATTACCTAAAAGTTTCGAAGCCCGGATGAACTTTCCCTGCTCCTGGTCCATAGGAAGAAGGAAGAGGCTAGCATTAATAAAGATGAAGGAATAAAGAAGAGGCTGAAGGAGGAAATAAATTAGAGATGAAGAGGATGAGGTAATTAAATTTAATCAGGTTGGGGGGGAGGGGTTGTACCTGAAGGGCCCGCCATCTTGAGGGCCTAGACCACTTCACCAGCCCTCTCTGCTCCACCGCTTCGTCACTGTCTCCTGTCCGTCCCTATCTATGTCATGTATAAATGGCAGGCTATATATTATATCTATATACATATGCGTATATAATTTGCTAATTCGCACGATATCGATTTGTGAATAAAATTTATTTGCATGTCTAACGAAGATGGCAAAGAAAAAAAATTCACAATTGTAATAGATTATGTTTATTTTTTGAAGAGAAAAGATTCAATTCATCTCGTATCCAATCCTTACAATCCAAAATCCTTCTTAAAATCCTCAATGCTCCTTATTATATCACAAACAAACTCATCCATCATGATCTTAATATCCCATATATTGCTGATTTGGCCCAATCTAGATACCTATACTTCCATGACAAGCTCCATTGAGTCCGCTAGTCTCTCAACTTGCTTCCCATACTATTCCTGATAACCCTCCGAGGCGTCTGAAAAGAAGATGGCCTCGAGACCTACTATAGAACTTTATTGGAGTGCTACCAATGGAAGGCACTAAACTCACCAGGGTCATCCACGAAACAGTTACTGGTGGCATGAAAGAATTTTGTGCACGACTAAGAGAAGAAAAAAGAGAAATATACCTATGCGATCGCCCGCGACTAAGTCTGCTTTAACAGTTGATGGAAAGAATCAGTTTGAATATTCTGATGAAAATGAAGTAGGTCTAAAGGCTGGTATGTAATGGTTTCTTACTATTAGAGAATAATTAATTATTATGGGTTCAGTACTTGGTAGAGACTGTACTGTTTCTAGGACAATAATTGTGCATGGAGGTGAATTGTCCAAGATCACACTCAACCATTATGTTTCCCCCAAATAAAGATACCCCCCCCTTTATCGAGAACGGTGAGCCTCGGAAAGGTTCTCGGAATCCACCAACCGTGGATCATAACAGAGTAAATAATTTATCAGCCACAGCTGGATTTAAATCCAGGACCCTCATCACAACAAATCAACGCTCTACTAATTGAGCTTCACTTATGTACCATTTTTTTTTCAAAAAATTTCATTTTAGTCTTTGAATATCGATAATTAAGCCGTGATGAGGACCAGTAACATTGGCCGAAACGTTGGTCTATAATTAGCGATGTCTTATAACTTGAAAATTTTATTTTACCTCAACCCAAACTATATTCTCCTCCAGTTATTGGAAGTGATTTTTAAAATATTATTAGCAATAAATATTATGTTATGCAATATAGTTTTTGACCATGGAGGACTATAGATCTCCTTAAGAATTATTTAAAAGTATTGACTTTCCAGGTATTTATACTTATAGTATGTTATCTTTGGACATTTATGTTAAATTATTATAGTATTGTAATTATTGTTATTTTGTTTAAAGTTTAAAAAATGCAGAAAAGGAAATGATTGAGAATGACACCATAGTGTCGAAACGTTTTGTTTATAAAGAATAAAATAATTGACTGGAAGCAGGGTTTTTTTTCTCGAAGATGAATATTATTAGCATAATTATTGGCTTTTTAAAATGTATTTATTGAAATTTACAACTGTATACTGTATTCATCAAGTAAATATATTTAAAGATAAATCATGTCCCGAGATAAAGGCAAGTAGAGAAACTCCCCAGTGGTAGTACTCAAATAAAAAGTTTTACTTAGAAGATCACGAGGCCAGGAATCAGGAATTGAAAAGGTTGCGAGGTTGGAAACTGGTGGGTTTGAGTGGAAATGGAGTTTGTCATGAAAAGATTGATATCGGATTCGGGCCAGGTCAGCAACAAATGGGACATTAAGGTCATTATGGATTACTTTGTTCGTAATGAAGTAAGGAGCATTGAGGAGTTTACGAAGGATTTAGGATCGTAAGGATTGAATACGAGAGGAATTCGATGGCTTAATGGCGCCCCAATTATAAACTCAAAATAAAAAATTGTAAGTATTATAATAGATTATTTACCGTGATGGAACATGAATACAAAATTAAAAATTCAGAAAAATACCCTCATATAAATAAAATAAAAACAAGGCAATCCAAATTTTTAAGAAAAATTGTAAATGATCCTTAGTATATTTCGAATCACACTATAGAATATGAAATGGAAATCTGAGGGGGTTGTCATGAATATATGATGGAAAAATCATGTATTCATAGAAAATACAAAACATAGCCAAAATCCTCTTGTTCTTTCTGTTTCCTCCTGCTTATGAAGATGTATTGTCACAACGTTAGACGATGTATCGTTACCTGAATTACTATTTTATTTAAGCTTATAAACATTACCGTTTATTATAAGCAATGATAATTTTCATAAAGCCCTTTTATAAGCACACATATGGCAAAAACATTTTATTTTATTGTGTAGGATATATTTTAGTAATAGAAAGCGACGAATCACCACATAGGAAGGAAGTTGAGAGAAGACTCCACGAATCCGTGAAGTAATTGAGTATAATCTCAAGGACAGAGGAACTGGCCTTTAGCCAATTTAGTTGTTAGTTGACTATTGCCTGCGAGCCCTGGTTAGCTCACAATGGGAACAGTTTCAGTCATTGATCAAAACTTGAAGCCATTGCGGGGCCAAACTGTGCGGCTAGAAGGTATGCCCTATCTCGCTTCATCCCGTCTTACACATCCGTTGTCGAAAATAAGAGTGTTTTGGTATTACCCTACTGTTGTGGATGTGAAACATGAGAAGGGTGATCAGTGTGTTAAGGTATTTGAAAATAAGATATTGGCTTGAATATTCTATTCATAAAAGGAAGACGCTTCTGGAGAATTATCACATAGCCTGTACTACATAATTTTTGTCTGCACTCTATCCTTCATGTTAACGTATTTTATTGTTTCCATCCATATTTTTGATTCGGGCCCTGGCCCGACACTGGCGGACTTAAAACTTTTTTCTCTTTTTTAATTTTTTCTTTTATTTATTTTATTATTATTTTAATACTTAAACTTATTGCTTAATAATTTAATAATTGCTTATTAATAACCAGTAGAATGAAGCAACATCCCGTCTTCTATACTCGGCTTTAGCAAAGAGAAAAGTAGTGCGATGGCATATATCGTCTTTAGCCAAGGGGGCACGTTCCCTTGCGCCGGCATATATTGTCTTTAGTAGTTTAAGGGTTAATCCACGTTTTGGTCAGATTCAATTTTTTATAATAAGTGAATAATATTTTGGTCATTCGGCTTGGATTTATTGTTTGTAATTGTCCATAGAACTGAATTCTAAAATTTATAAAAAAGATATTATTTCCAATTATTAGACTTCGCCTGCTTTGAGGAGGTCTATTGTATCGGCACTGAGGGATCCACAAGATATGCGGACATTGTCGCATTTCCGAAGACCGGAAAGATAGCGTGGGTATTGGATCCGACTGTTAGATTCGAAAATGACCTTGACCAGGCGGGTGGAGTGGAAAGGGAAAAGAAGGAAATTTATGAAAAATGCATCCCTTTCCTAAAGGAGAAATTCCGCGAGACCTTCGGAGAGGGAGAGTTCTCCGTGAGAGGCCTCTGGTTTGGGTTTCCCGGAACGATTCCGAAAAGAACATGGAGCTTCCTCGATGACCTGGGTATCAATGGCAGGCATGTGGCAGTGCTCGCCGAGAATATTATTCTTGACTCCCTGGGGATAATTAATCATCATATATGTAGTAGCTGATGCCCCACATGCTAATATTTAATATATTTTCTTGTATATAAATACAAAAAAAAAAAAAAAAGGATGAAGGAAAGAAGGAGGAAGGAAGAAGAAAAAAAAATACTGATCAATCCACATCGAACATACTGTAGTTATTAAGTATGCATTTAAAACAAACAAATTATAATGTACAATATGTCCGATATGGATTGATCAGTATGCTGTGTATTACGGCAATCCAATATAGTTGGACAGCATTGCTGCAAATAAAGCATTTCTCTCTCTCTCTCTCTCTCTCTATAGCTACCTTCCAACAAAAGGGGGTTATAAAAGAGCTTCCTTGTTGATAAAAATATCTCCCGGCGTTAATAAATATAAATCGACGTTATTTTGTTAAGGGGAAAAAATAAAGACAAGAGATAAAAGAAAAGAGAGAGACATGAACAAGAGCCAGAGTATAATAAGTCAAAGATAAAGGAGGGGATGAACAAGTGAAGTATCCCGGAGGCCGTAATAAGAAAGATATCAACTTCTAGCGTTGCTATGGCATTATCCACCCTCCTAACCACTAAAGGTATTTTATTTCCCAGTTTGAGGATAACTGTTTGTAAGGAAGGGGTGGGGGTAAGGGGTGAAGGAGTGGGGGTAAGGGAGTGGGGGGAATGGAGTGAGATTACTTGAACCGACTACAGGGGCGCTGTTTACTCACACCGCTGCTGTTTACACGGCCGACGAATAAGATTACCCGTCTTAACTTTTCATATCAACCAACTTCACCCTGTGTACCCTCCTCTATCCAGGCCGTGTGAGTTCCCTAATAGCTTTTTATTTATTTATCACAGATGCGATTCACAAGGACATTTATACTCTCTCTTTTAGAACATATACAATTGTAAAAAAAAATAAAATAAAAATAATGATAATAAAATATATAGTAGATCATAGATTTTTTACAAAGTGAAAGGAAGGATCACTGACACAATGTGGAAACACAATGTGGAAGGTCACCTGTGGTCTAGTGGTTAGCGTAACAAACTACTAAACCCAAGATCGCAGGTTCGTAGCCCGGCAGGTGGCCCTAGGATTTTTTTAAGGGAGTAAAAAATCCTTAGTTACGCCGTCCTTCGGAAGGGACGTTAAACGGGGGTCCCGAGCCTGTAAGATGTCAGGTACTCGTTAAAAATCCCTATCCTAATTAAACCTGGATAGACAAAATTTAGAGCTCCCACTGTAGCATCGTCCGATTAGCCATAGCAGCATAAAGTGACGTTAAATGAACAAACAAACAATCAATGTGGAAAAGAAGAGTTAATTTCTGTGGACAAAGCCTGCGTATGAATACAAGTAGGTTGAAGAAAAGAATATTTGAATTCCTCAGAAATCGAAAAACTAATCCGAACTGGTTTAAGGAAGCAGAGAGGGGCATTTGAGAGAATTCGGGGTTATGGAATATACTTATGCAAGGAAGAAATAGTTGGGGGTGCAGTCAATAAATTTTTTTTATTGACTGCACCCCCAACTATTTCTTCCTTACATTAGAAGTTCCAGTCAACCAATTCTTCTCTAACATGAATATACTTATGGTTAAGATTAGGAACTGCCAAGAAAGTGAGGTTTGAGGCAGGAACGAAAGAAAGAAGAGGAAAGAAGTAGGAGATCTGAGAGGATGAAGAGACAAAGCCACGGAACAAGCAATTATGATTGATCTAGAGTATCCCAAAATTGAGTCAAAATAAAATTAAAATTGAGAGGAAAATAGTTGACTGTAGGATCTAATGTGGGATATAGATAGTTTGGGGGTGCAGTCAAAAAAACACTAAATAAGACAAACATATTTATTGTATGTGCCAACGTTTCGGCCTACTTGTCTTCAGGCTTGGTGGACGGAAGAGTCTTCTGACAGTCAATGACTATAAACATTGGCACATACAATAAATAAGTTAGTCTTATTTAGTGTTGTTTTTTTTACTGCACCCCCAGACTATCTAACTCCCACATAAAATTAAAATTGTTTTAATTTAATTAATTTTAAGGTGATTTTTTCGTTTATGAATAATGATTTCTATCAATAGAATTTCAACGCATAAAAACATCGATTAGTCTGATGTAATCTTTTTATGCTAACTTATAAACATAAACTTTTGAACGTTTGAAAATTGAAGGAAATGGTATAACTGTATTATTCTGTACTTAATTGATGAGAACATGGTTGAGCAATGTTGTAAATTGTCGGGGGAAGGGGGTACAGTAAATAAAATTTACACCAATATTCAATAATTTGTTGTGTGGAGCCCTACTCCCGGGTTTTGAGAAATGCTTCCAGTAGATTGACGGGCTGCACATAAAAAAGATTCTAAATCAACCTTTGTAAGCAAGTGTGCTAACCCGCTCGGCTACACCGACAATTCACATCCCTCACGTTTACCACACTGTACCCAAACGTTGAGAATTTTTACTAATGATAGCTTTTGTACAGAATTAATATTCAAATACAGTAACATTGTATTCTTAACAATGTTGAAATATCAATCTACCATCTAGTAAAGATATTTTGGGGTTTACCTGAGAAATAGTAGTTAGCATAAACGAGTTCGCAGCTCGGCATATGGCCTAAGAATTTTTGAAAGGGAGTGAAAAATCTTTTTATATCCCGTATATCGGAGGGAGTGTAAACAATCTCGAGCTGATGTAGATATACGTACATTTCAAGTATAATAAAACATTTAATTTAGTGTAGAAGTTATTTATTTTTTAAAAACTATTTAACCTCGAAACCAAATAATAATAATATATCCATAATAAATTTCCTGGAGAATATTTGAGATGAAATGGCTAGAGCAAAGGCTAGAAGATAACAGAAGGTTATCCAATCTTAGTAAGTCCCTCCTCAGATATTTATGGAATTTGAGAGAATCGTTCCTTATTAAATTTCATTGTGGGGGGAGTTATTTCACGATCGAAATTATTAAACTGAATACCGCGAATATTATAATTAAATTGATATGCATTTATTGTAGCCTTAATAATATATCCCTTCTATAATATTAGCAAGTCTTGTGGTAATGTTGTCAGCGATGCTCCGTATGAAGCGGATTCCAACGATATTTAAACAATTTTATGGATTAAAAATGCTACAAAAGATTATTACACAAAAATTGTTTACATTAAAATACAAATATATTTTTTAAAAGTAAATTTAAATGGGGTGAAACTGTAAAAAAAAAAAGAGTGAATTTTTTTTTATTAAACACATAATTGAAACATTACAATCTGCCACTTGTGGGCAATAAGTAATGGTGCTATGTAGCTACAACCATTCCATAACAAAACAAAAAATGTTATAAACAAAATAAAATAAGTGAATGTAATAAAATATATACATGCGGAAAAATATATATATGCGGTAATAAAAGGAAATTGATGCAAAAATGATAATAAAATAAAGTCCAGATAAAAATAAATAAATAAAATAATGTACACATTCAAACCCTATTTAGAATTTGCCTGGGGTCCCCGAACTAAGCTCCTTCCCAAGGAATGAGGGCAAAGCAGGAGTTCGGGAAGCCCCAGCCCCCTTTCCCAGCCGCGTCATTGTGTGAATGTGTACATTATTTTTATTTTTTTTTTTTTATCTAGACTTTATTTTATTATCATTTTTGCATTTCCCTTTATTACCGCATGTATATACTTTATTGCATTCTCTTATCTTATTTTGTTTATATCATTTTTTGTTTTGTTATGGAATGGTTGCAGCTACATAGCAGCATTACTTATTGCCCACAAGTGGCAGATTGTAATGTTTCAATTAAGTGTTTAATAAAAAAAAAAATTAAGAAATATAAAATAGATCCATACAATACAATAAAGATATGATACCATTTTTTAATATTTATTTATTGAAATTTACAACTTTATTACAATAATACAAGAAAATATAATGATAATGATATAAGATAAAGACAAGTAGAGAAAAATTCAGCACTCTAATAACAAGTTCAACGTTTCTGCCACCTCGGAGGGTAATCGGGAATCGAAGATTTAGCTGAGTTTGAAACTAGTGGGTTTGAGTGGAATGAAGTTTGCTATGAAAGGATTGATATCGGGTTCGGGGCGAATCAGCAACAAATGGAACATTAAGGTCATTATTGATTACTTATTCGAAACCTAAGGAATGAATTAGAATGAAGATTTTGAATAGTAAGGATTGGATATGAGTGGGGCCCCAAAGCTTTACTCTGTAAGTCCAAATGGGTCATATAAAAGTCATGAAAATGATTCGTGTAATTAATAGGTAGGGAGGGTTTGTATAGTAAGTAATGAATTAGCCTGGAACGGCGAGAAATTTCTTGTAGTTTCCTTTCGAATATAAGTACTTTATACAATACAGAAATTATAAGTACAAACAGAAACAGAACATTATTTCAGAATGGGATTATAGATAGTGTCGTTATCATGTATGTATGTATGTGGTGTAGTGGTTAGCTAAACAACCTACTATGCTAAAGATCGCGGGTTTGACCCGACTAGGATTTTTTAAAGGGAGTAAAAAAAACCTTGAATTATGTTGGAATTATCCTTCGGAAGGGGCGTAAAATGGATATCTCGAGCCTATGCCACGTCAGGAATCTCTCATCTAATAGTACTTAGATTGAGAAAATTGAGACCTCCCACTGTAGCTTTGTCCGATTAGCCATAGCAGCATAATGTGAGGTTGAATAAACAAACAAACACAATATTTACGAGATCTAATGTACATCCTAAACATTTGATCCATCCACCACTTGCTGCTCTTCACTCATATACTCATATATAAATATAGGTAATGAATATATATTTTTTTCAGTGGAGGAAAATGGTCCGAGTAGAGGTCAATGCATTTCTCTTAGATTGCAGATTTCTATTTTTAATTATAATGCAATTGGGAAAAACCACAATGCAAAGCCTTATGTTTCAAAAAATACACCTACTTACCAGTCGACGTTTCGCCTATTCAGGCATTATCAAGACACCAAAATCAAAAAGGAGTTATGTGAATCGCATCTCGAAGAAAAAGGTGCAATACATCCCAACGATCAACAGCCCAAACAGGCTCCAAACATGAGACAGCACACCACCACCAAGACGTTCAGCATACAACTCAACTATGTATACAACTACACTATGTTTCTATTTTTAATTTCATTATACTACTTAATATATTTTTTATTTATTTTTCATTGTTATGTTATTAATGCTCCACATGATCATCCTTGCTCTTTATTGATATATGTTCTCTCCCCTCCCCCATCTTTATTGCCCACCACTCAGATACCTGATACTTATGTTTTTTAACTTTAATATCAACCCGTTTTAATATTTATTTTTATCTTTATTACCCTATTCTTTAATTTTTAACACTTTCTGTTTTATTCTTATTTTTTTTCTTTATCATGTACTTTACATTTACTGAGCAATTTTTTACTATTTTTTAATTTTCAATAGCCTGTATTTACCATGCTTTTATTATTCATACTTACCATGCTTAGCAATTTTTTACTATTTTTTAATTCTCAATTGTCTGTATTTTGCATATTTACCCCTGAAGAAGACCTGCAAATAAACATTTCTCCAATTCTAAGAGAAATTTATTGACCCTCTACCCGGACCATTTCCTTCCACCTATATTATCAAGGTCAAATATTATCATTCAAGATATATTTATTTAAATTTTGAATACTGCTTAATATCCAGAAAACCTGCCCATAACATAATTATAGTCATTTTTTTAGAATTTATAATTTGTTTATTATAAACTCATAAAATGTTATATATAAATATATATTTTATATAAATATATATTTTTTATATATATATATATATATATATATATATAAAATTACTGTCGTGATGAGTTATGACCTGGCTATTGGTACTTCTAGTTCTTGGATCTAAGTCCAGGACAAGTCTCTTGGGAGTGAGCTTTATCAATCATTCTATCGCCCTTTCTTCTTTTCCTTTCTTTTCCTCAATCCTTCTTCAGCTTTTTTCTTTGCCTCGCCGTTTCTAGGTCACTCTAGTAACTTTTGTTGTAACTGGTCTTACGTGGTCTAGATTAAATTTAGTTCTAAATTAAGAAAGATTTTTTGTGTATATAAATGTATAACAGATTTCGTTTCCTGTTTATTATAGGTATAGATGTGATTGATTTCAAATCCTTTTTTTTTAATAAGGCTTTGTGTTTTAGAATTTTATCTACCCACGTTTTAATGGAAATTTAGATATTTGATGACTATAAATCGATATTAAGCAACTTATGGATAATGCCAGTTAATATCTAGAGTATTGATACAGTAGGGAGAGCGGTAGCTTAGTGGTAGAGCACAGAGTTGTAATGCCGATGGTTCCAGTTTCAAAATCGACTGTAGCAGATAAATTATTCGACCTGTTAACAGCCGAGGTTGGGTCCAGTGTGATCTGACAACTCTCCTGGGGCTCACCTAGTCTCTATAAAATGAGTACCATTAAATAGGGAAAACCTGGTGGTTGAGCGTTATAACCACCTCCTTGCACAACTGTCTTACAAGTAGTACAGTCTCTAGCATGTACTTAACCCAAGGCAGTATCTGAGTTGTAGAGGTAAAGGATTTTTTCATTTGTTCAATTCTTTTTTTTTATAATTATTACAAAAAAATTTTACTTGCGTAATTTTATTGAAGGGAAAGGACTGGCTCAGCGGTAAAGCACTGAGTTTCCATGCCGAAAATCTTGGTTCAAATTCCGCTGCTGGTAAGACTTTCAATTAGTCTGTTAGTGGCTTCAGATGGATCATATGGGATCTAGGACCCTTCTGGGGTTCACCCAGCCTCTATAAAGTGGGTACCCGAAATAAGAGGTAAAAATATGGTGGTTGAGCGTGACTAGGACAAATCACTTCCCTGCAAAACAGTTTTCCTTGAAAGAGTACTACAATCTACACGGTTTGTACTTGGACAGGGTTTTTTTTTTAATTTTACTGAAAATTTATCATGTTCAATATATTGTATCTCTAATTTAATTAATGTTAATGTTTCCACTGTAGCTTGTGAGTCGATACATTAACTTCCGCAATAAAACATGTAATACAATATATTACATTGAAACATATTACATCCTCATTACTTATTTATTTTGTATAGAGATACAACCGACTAACGAACGTCAATAATTTATCTATTGGTAATAATAAAACAATAATTTAAAAATTATAAACTCACAAAGTTATTCTGCTGAGCGTTGATAAATTTAATTATATTATTTAAAACACTGCAATGTGATTTGCATTAAACGAGTTCTTAGTATCTAATATATTGCAATTGCAATTTTAAAGTTGCAATAAGGGCCTCAAGGTTTTGACGAATCTCATACAATGTACGATAAATCATCATTTAGTAACGATTCTGTTTGAGGACAATAATTTGTATTCCTCCTTTGCATAAAAGTAAAAATATTATAAAAATAATGTCTTAGTGAACCCGAATACTCGATGCTGACGAATCCGCTCAGGGGCAACTGCCCAAACCCAAATCTGTCAGATCACTCTTAACGCAATCTACCCGCTTACGTCTTAGTCTACCCCTTAGACGCTTCCCGGTCGGCACAATCTTATCAACTTTTCTTAGGAATTCGTTCTAAACTCAGCGACTTTACAGGCCCAACTTAATTTTCGTGACGCTATCACTTGAATAATATTAACCAGATGCAGAATTCGCAATTCCGCGTTAGGTAATCCCCTATATTCCCCACTTGTCTTACCCTTTTTTGTACCGAACATTCTACGTTACACCTTATTTTCGAATGTATCAAGACGTTGTTCATTCTTCAGCGTTAGCGGTCATGTCTCGCATCCGTAAAGAAGAGTTGGAAGATTGATATAAATTCCGATTTTTAGATTTTGGGACAAAATACGTAAACTCAGTAACGTTCAGACCATTATTTATTTACCTAGTTACCATAAACCGCATGTAGTTAGACTGCTTAGAACCAACTATGATCCTATTATAACAGCCCTGGAACAGCCCTGAAGAAGACCTAAAATGTGGTTCGAAACGTCAGCTTCCAAATAAACAATTCTCCAAATGTAAGAGAAATTTTTTACTTCCACTCAGACTATTTTCTTTCCCCCAATTACTTAAGCTAACCGATATGTGCAAACTTATTCCTTCCTAAAACAATATCATCAAAATATCACCGTTTTCTTTTATTAAGCATATACTTAGTCTGTTCCGAATTTACTTCCAGCCCTATTTCCTTACATGAATTCATCTACTTTTCTGTATTTAGCTTTATAGTTTCCGGGTCTTCGCTCAACAGTACCGTATCGTCCGCAAACCCACCCGCGGATGTTGTAAATATTTTTATTTTGAGCTACCAGGGATCGTATCCAAGCCAGACCAATCCCGGCCAGGACAAATCTTTTCTCTTCAAAATTAAAATATTTGAAAATGAT
The DNA here is from genome assembly GCA_037127475.1 of Arma custos. Taxonomy (NCBI): domain Eukaryota; kingdom Metazoa; phylum Arthropoda; class Insecta; order Hemiptera; family Pentatomidae; genus Arma; species Arma custos. The sequence continues at coordinate 11,914,609 of CM073762.1, read as the reverse complement.
CACCATCAAAAGAACAATAAATAAAAAACACAGATATTTTGCAATTCATATTAAAATTCAAACCCTTTTTCGTTGTTTATCACCTTTTTAATGACATATTCAAGTGGCTAAAAATATTATAAAATTAAAATGTATTTGGAAGAACTAACCCATGGGATTGACTAATGATAAGGAACGGTAGGAATAAATCCATTGGGATCGGCGTGACAAGGATTGTGTGTGGAGCATTGTGTTGCCAACAGCTTTTGTTAGCCCTCGTATTGATAGTCCCATATCTGGGTCAGTAATTCAAGGACCAAGGACAAAACATCCTTCCTTATCACTCCTCTTGGATATCCTATATAGGTCTATGGGCTATGGCTATATGGGCCTATAGGCCTATAAGCGCTTATATAACTTAGGACAGCCTAATCTCGATCGATCGCTGGCAACGCCCTGGTCGATAGGTGAAAAGAAGCTGGTTGCGAAAAACACTTTATCTGATACGCTGTTCTATTGTATTAATATCAGAGCGTAGTTCTCATAATTTTCACAGTTAAAAACTTCTGTAATATATTTCTGGATGTTTTGCATTAAGCAAAGTATTTTATAGTGATATTCCCTATTTTTTGTATAAAAAAAAATATAACGATTAAACCCCTGAAAGGATTCAGCAAATGGTATATATATATATATATATATATATATATATATATATATATATATATATATATATATATATATATATGTATAGATTGAATTGTTCTTAAGAAAAAATAAAAAAGTAAATATGAATAATTGTGTAATAATGAATAATAATTGGTGTAAAATCCAAATGTAGAGTAGCAAGTGTCTCACACAACTGTCTTGAGACTAATCTTGTTTTGTTTTTTCAAACATCACACTTAATATTAAAACATATGTTTTTAAAATTACTCTCTGAATTATTTTTTCTTTTTAATAAATTTTATTATTTTCAGAATTATAGAAAACAAAAACAATATATGTTTTTTAATGTTAAATTAATGCTTAAAGTAATAAAATATTCTTATTTTTAAAGAGAAAAGATAGGCTCTCGGCCGGGATTCGAAGACAGAGATTCCGGGTTCGAATCCCGGCCGAGGGCCTATCTTTTCTCTTTAAAAATAAAAATATTTAAAAATCAAAAAATTGATCAATAATTATAAAAATAATAAAATATTCCTTTGGAAGTTAAAGGAAAAAACAATAAATAAATAAAATATGGCGAATTGAAACAATATTATCTACTTTTTTGGAACTATTTAAAAAAAATTAAATAAACAAACACAAAAAAACGAGACCGTTTAAGCAATACTACGAAAGTACATATGGACAGAGATACTTAAAATATTTATTTATCGACTAGAAAAATACAAACAGTTCAAACTATATTATCTAGTTGTTTTTTTTTATGATCCATCTCCGGCTGCAAACAGACTAACTAAAAGTATTGCCTTGCAGCGGGATTCAAACCAGGAATTCCGGCATGGCAACTCAGTGCTCTACCACTGAGCCAACCCGCTCCCCGACAATTAAGCATAGCCATTCTATAAATGGCTAGTGAAACCCAGGAGGTCTTCAACATTTAATAATTTATCTGCTACGGCCGGATTCGTACCTTCAGCACTACGACTTAGCGCTCTACGCACTGAGCTACACTACTTCACGTTTACATAGATATACATAGTGTTTATACCATATAAACATTTATAATTAAAAAAAAAAACGATTCGTGTATTTCGTGTTTATTATCGCCTTCGTTCCACCACTTTGACGCAATTAATTTTTTATTAATGCGGTGCAGTCGTAACAGATTGTGAGTTAAAACCTCATTATAAAATCAGAACCCCGTTGATATTATCTTGATAAATTAATCCCTTCCTGTTAGTATCCTTGATAATGATATATTTCAAGCCAATTACAGTTATAAACCTATTTTATAAAGCAGTTAAAATTACTGTAATTTGAGTCAAATTTATTGTATAATTATCATAACATAATTGCGGTACGGTAATGCTGAAGTCGTTGTTAATTTATATAGAGTATAAGTTTATGTAGTGTATATTTAATTTGGAGAGGGGTAGCACAACGTGTAGAGCGCAGGTTCGGTAACCTCTAGGCTGCATGGGTTCGAATCCGGCGGTGGCAGATTAATTATGTAATCAATTAACAGCGGTAGATCGGCCCCATTTGTAGACTATCCCGGGGCTCATCCAGCCTTTATAAAATGGGAACACTTAATTGGAGTAAAAACCTGGAGGTTGAACGTGACCTGGGCCCAATCGCCTCCCTTTACGACTGTTACCATAGAAACAATAGAGTCAATACAACGTATTGAACTCAATATCCCTTATGGGCTGTAGTGGTACAAATACATTTGTTATTTTACTTTTAATTTATTTGATATATTTCATTTATATCTTATATATTTATCGATTATTAATATTCATTTATATCAATCGATTTTTATTTAATTAATTTTAGTTTCACAGACAAGAACTGACAAGACGCTAAAAAGAACGATCACATATTTTGCACTAAAGGTCTTCACTTGACATAAAAAACAAGCGACTAATCTACAACACTATGCTAAGACCTATTTGGATATGTGGAGCAGAACTTTGGGGTTCAGCAAAATACGTCCATATTCATAAGATAAAAAGAACACAATCCAAAATTTGATTATTTAGAATCACCCAATGCACATCGAAATGAACATTCCCTCTGTAAAATCATATATTCATAACTTCGTATGAGAAGATATAAAAAATTAAGGCCTAGAAATCTGCTCAGGAACCATTAATCAGTTATCAAAAATTTCATATCGCCGATAACCGACGAGAAAAAAATCAATAAGATCAAATTTGCCGGATGCGCATAACTTAAAATAATTTTATAAAAAACATATTGCGGAATATATTTATTTTTACATTTCATTGTGGCCGCTAACGCTGAAGGATGAGCAGCATCTTAAGGTACGGTATTCGAAAATAAGATGCTGTGTAGAATATTCAGTCAAAAAAAGGATGAAACCACTGGAGAATTTAGGAGATAACACAACGCGAAATTACGAAGCATGCATCCGGCTAATTCTATTGAAGCGATAGCGCCGTGAAGATCAAGAAGGGCTTGTAAGGTTGACGGGCTATAAAAATGAATGAATTCCTATTAATAATTTATTTTTGATGATTCATCTTTTAATGGTGATTATTTTGATGATCGGTGAAGAGAATGGATTTGTCTGGCTTTGATACGACCCCTGGTAGCTCAGCGGTTAGAGCACTGCACTAGAGATGCAGATGACCCGGGTTCGAATCTTTTATCTTCAAAATAAAAATTTTGTAAAAGAAGTTAATAAACACTATGCTGACTGGAAAGCTTCTCAGGGTTAGGCCGAAGTGTAGGTGGGAGGATTGCATTACGAGTGATCTAAGCCTGGGTTCGCTAAGTCTTATTATTATTGTTACTTTTCCTTCCTTTATTATATTTGTAAATATAATAACTTCTTTGTTATCAGTTATAAATTTATAACTTTTTTTTTCTGATATATAAGAAAGTATTAATAAATTTTATCGGCGTTGCCTAGCAACGGATCGAGATAATACTTTTTCTTTTGTCTTGCAAGATTAACTGATCTGATAATATTTGTATATCTTTAATTTATTTGAAATCTGTTATTCAGATATATAAATCCGTACCGATATTATAAAACTGTATGCATACGATATCCTCTACGCATGATGTATGCACGATTTAAAAATAGAGGACTCTGCAGGAATTTACTTCAAAGGAAGGAAAAAAAAACATATATGTGTTTTCTGTTTTATTGTTGCTTAAGAGGGATATGTTGCAACAATACAAGAGAGAGAAGAGGCTGGAAATGGAGAGTGCTATTTCGTTATTTCTAATTGACGAGGTATTTGCTCCCAGTGACACAATCCATTCTGCTATGACATGTCATTAATTACAACGACAATGCTCCCTCTGCTTGTACTGTGTACTACAGTTCTCATCGGAGGGAACAGAAATATAAAAAAATAATATTTTTTAATTTTTATTGAAGAGTAGCGTTAAATATTCTTCTCTCTATTAAATAAAAAAGTTTTTAGCGATGAAATATTTTATCGATTGCCTAGCAACGGATTCAGGTGCTACATTTTGTTCAGTATTTGGCATGGTCGATTAGTTTAATTATAAAAATTGGATAATCACAAAGCCACTGTTTCTGACTTTTTTAAATCTTAAACAGAAATTATATTATTTTTTTTATTTTTAAAGAGAAAAGATAGGCCCTCGGCCGGGATCCGAACCCGGAATCTTTGTCTTTCCGTGACAGCGCTCTACCATATGAGCCACTAAGGCCGCCTGCCGACAGAGGACAAATCTTTTCTCTTATCCGATCCCATGTCCTCGTGTTCTCGCAACAGAAAATACAGTGAAATAAGATGAAGAAATTTTTTTTTTTATAAATTTAGTATTTTCTAAACCCATTTTTAATGTTAAAACCTTTTTCCTTCATGGAGGCACATATTTTACTCAATTTTTCACTTGTGTTATATTTACATACAATATAAATTTTATTCATAAATAATATTTATTACATAAAAATGAAATCTTATCCATTTTTACAAGTACATATCATATTAATGATGCATTTTTTCTTTTTTTAGGTGAGTGAGAGATCTAGAAGAGGTTTCCGTCAGGAATGAAATTGCCAATGAACAATCGTGTCTAAGGGGTAAGTTGCAGGACATTTAAGTGTGTATATATATATAATTTTATTTTATTATTATAGGCGTTCCAACATGGGTTGCCTCAAACTGTCAGAGCAAAACTCCATACCTCTCGATCCATCCAATCCTCTTCCTGGAGACCCTTCTGGCCATCTCTTCCTGAACTCCCTTCATCCACCTGCTTCTGGGTTATCCGCGTTCTCTGATATAATTTGAATCCGAGGCTCTCTGTTGTCTGTTTTTAACAAAGCAGATTTTACATCGTTGAACAGCTAACCCTAAAAAAAAGCCCAACCTGGAGGACCAGGGTTTCCCTTCCCTTAGACAGACTACCATCACCTGGTTTACGAGTTCTATCCACCCGGGTTTTTCTTCGGAGTTGTCCTTATAGGCTGAGTCCCGCAATAGGGGGCAGCGCTTATTTAGTGCCGGCGCTACTCGCCACGTCACCGAAGTCGTCTCAGGCCCCGCTGGGGTTATTTAATGAACATGGCCACACCATGAACCTAGAATTGGCCGCTCATGATCCAGGGCTGGTATTCATCATATTTCCAGCTATCCTGTCGGCGAAAACAGGACATTGCGCTATCAGCCATTGCGAACCGCCTGTTACCTAGAGCTATAGGATCCCTATAAGAGTGTAGGTATATATATATACATATATCTATATATATATATATATATATATATATATATATATATATATATACTATTCAGTCTGTTATAAGTTTTATATTGCGACATTTACTCTATTATTATAAATTATTGAGGAACTCAAAGAATAGCTCCGATAAACATGATTTAGTTTGCTAAACAAAACATTGTCCAAAGACTTTATCAGAATAACTTATTTTCTAAATGGCAATATGTACCTCTGCTTGTATATTTTCCGTAAATTCAGTTCGGATAAATTATGCTCTACTTTATTTTCATATAAATAAATAAATAAAAAAAAAGTTTGCGTATTACCATAAACCATTAAGGTTTTAATATTACATATAGCTATCCATCATATTTATATACTAACACAATGAAGATACCCACTAAATGAAGGTTGGGTTACCGCTGATGTGTCAGTTTACACAGATATTATTCAAGGTTGATGTAACAGAATAACTAAACAATTATAAATTCATCATACTCAGTAAACTATTCCGTTCTCTATCGGAATAATATCACAGTATTTATTTAGTTTTACAATTTTAAAATTATAAGAAAACATAACTTTTATTTTGTTTAATCTCATTCCAATTGTTTATTTGCATTAATACAACAATTGAATTCCTCCAGTCTTTGTACATGAATTATTTAAACAATTTCGATATTTTTTTACCCATATTTTTAGAATTATGTAAAATTGTAATGAATAATATTATATATATATATATATATATTTTTTTTTTTCCCCTTCACGCAGTACCCCTACGCGAAGGACGTTTATTTTTCTGCATGTTCCGTACATTTATAGTACATTACATACAATTGTACTTTCATATTGTTGTTTTTTTTTTCTATTATTAACATTTTTTTTTGTATTATTTATATATAAAACTAAACGCTAAATTGAAAATACATCATTAAAAAATAAAACTTAAACATAAAAATATTTATCATAGTACTTATTAAGCCAGTTGAACAAAAAAAAAAAAAGAAATAGGAAAAAACACAAAATTACAACAAAGTAATTGAAAACAAAACTAAAATTCTTGTTCACCTATAATATTGATTTCGTGTAGTGATGATTAACCACACTGCTTTAGCAAACACCTTGAATTCCTGGAAATACTTCCAGTACAAGTCCTTAACACTGATTGGTCAGCTGTCCTTCTGCGTCACATGGTTGATAAGTTTAGTCCTTGGTTCATCGGTTAGTCTGCAGTCATATATTAGGTGTAAGTAAGTTTGTTCGATGGTAAAGTCACAAGGGCATGTCTTATTGTCTGTAAGTTTAAATTTATACAAGTAGAATTTTGTGGGTCCACGTCCTGTCAACATTTGTGTGAGGTAGAAGTCAGTTGTTATTTTGTTATCCCTAAAATATATATATATATATATATATATATATATATATATATAATATAAATAAAATAAAACACATACATGGGAAACGACAACTAAAGGACAACATCTTAAACTATACATAAATGACTTACATGAATATATATATATATATATATATATATATATATATATATATATATATATATATATATATATAATTAAATGACGGTTAAGGTACGTCCATATTTTATGCTAACGCGAGTTATACCTCCTGGCGCACCCTTACATAATGTGTAGGACAAAATGAAAGCGTAACCTTATGCAGAACCTTATTTGCATTTTAATATCTTTCTGATATTGCATTCCCTCCAATTTCGCCCCCTTTTCGGGACTTGCTATTTCGTTTTCATTTTTTTTATCAGCCGATCCCTTGATGGAAAAAATATTCGATTTCAATTTTCTTATTTATGCCAATAAACATGATCATCGATGAATAAATTTACTGTTAGATTGTTTAGGAGAAACAAAACAAATTACAAAAGATGAATAGAATCATAAGAATTTGAGAAAAAAAATATAGTAAATACATATCGTACCTGTCAAAACAATACCGCCTATCTACAACTTTTTATGTAAATGAGTCAGTTGAATTACAAACTAACGCATTCTACAGGTTGAATTACATACTAAGGAGGCAGGTATTAAGGTCAGCAAACATGTATGATTTATTATGTATGTTATGATTTATTGATACTTCTCTTCAATAGTTCAATAGTTCTGAACTATTTATATAACATTTTATAACTGATTAAAATTTATATAACTTTTTTCTAATATGTAAGAAAACTAGCTTTTGCCCGCGGCTTCGCTCGCATAGAATTTGGACTACCGCATCAAGTTTCTTGACAGTGCTTTTTAACAATAATTTAAAATAATAAATTATTTAAATAATTTAATTTTTTTCACTATAGGTTACTCGTAAAAAATTTCAGATGTCTAACTTCAAAACTGACGGATTCCATACAACCTTTGAGCACTTCTTATAATAAGGGTGGAATTATCCAAACTTCTTTCTTAAATCATACAAAGGACCTATCCGCAAATTTCAAGATGCTAAATTCCTGATTTGCCTTTAATTATGTTTGCGTGAAATAGAGACAAACATACAAACTTTCACATTTATAATATTAGTAAGATTAGTAATATATCAAAACACTCACTCTTGTTCTTTCTGATATTTTAACAACTATGATCATGTTATTTTCATTTAATTATGTACTATAATGGATTCTCCACAGTTCCTATAAAACTGTCGGGGGGGGCACCTGCCCCCGTGCACCCCCTCCCCCTAAATCCGCGCTTGCTATAGCCCATGTGTTATTCTGATGTATAACCTATATTACTGTAAAGTTTCATCCAAATCCGTTCAGTAGTTTTTGCTTGAAAGAGAGACAAACTTTCACATTTATAATTTTAAGTAAGATATTAATAAATTTTATCGGCGTTGCCTAGCAACGGATCTAGAAAATACTTTTTCTTTTGTCTTGCAAGATTAACTGATCTGATAATATTTGTATATCTTTAATTTATTTGAAATCTGTTATTCAGATATATAAATCCGTACCGATATTATAAAACTGTATGCATACGATATACTCTATGCATGGTGTATGCACGATTTAAAAATAGAGGACTCTTATGCAGGATTTTACTTCAAATGAGAAAAAAAAAACATATATGTGTTTTCTGTTTTATTGTTGCTTAAGAGGGATATGTTACAACTCTAGTCGGCGCGGATTTTTCTCTCTCCTGCAAAATCGCCTTAAGTGTAAATAGGCGGTATTGTTTTGACAGCGGCGATATGCAGCTTTATAATTTAATTTAAAAAATGTACCCCTACACAACCCATGAAGGGTCCTAAATTCAGAACATAGTAGAGAATATTTTTAGGAGAACGAGTGTGCAGGGGAGTTTTTTCTAGGATCACGTTCAACCGCCAGGTATTTCAATAAGGATACCTAAGTTGCCTACTTATGTTTCCTCATTAAGGATGCCTAATGTAGGTTGAGTGAACCCAAGGAGGGTCTGCAGGTCCCACCAAGTCCATCCGGGGATTAAGTAAGTTATCCACCGCGGCTTATTTTGAACTTCAAGCTCAAATACTGAGCTTTCCGGGCTTCCTTATAAAGTTTTTTTTAAAAAAAACTCTTCCAATTAATCACCATTATTTGGGTAGCCATTTTATAGAGACTGGATGAGCCCAGGAACTATGCAGAGCCCATAGACTAACATCTAATAGTAATTTATACATATAAAATGCTTTGTCCTGAACGACTGAAGGATCAAGGCACAGCCTAAACAGCTAATCGTAGAGACCAGAAACTTGGAGGGTGTGTTCTTTGTATGACGGAGGCATCAGATAAGAAAGGATTTTCCTCTTAGGGGTGAAAAAGTTTGTATGCTTGCTCACGTGTTTCTTGCTCGCAAAATCTACATATTTTCGCTAAACAAAACCAATCAAATAGCATAGTTCACTTCTCGCTGCTGCCTTACGACAAGTGAAACCGTTATACTAAGTAAGCCTTTTCAATTAATTCAATAACATTACATACTAATCCTTTACTGATACGAAGAACAGTAAACTTCTGTCCGTCCCGTTTGTTAATCAGCGTCAATGTATGTTTCACGGCTGTGCTGATCCGTCTGTGAAGAATATAAAAATTGTATGGAATCCGTCAGACAAAACATGTGGGTGTATGTGTTACTATCCGTGCAAAGCCGGGGCTAGTCCTACTAATATTATAAATGCGATAGTTTGTATATTTGTCTCTCTTTCACGCAAAAATAACTGAACGGATTTGGATAAAACTTTACAGTAAGGTTATAGAATAACACATAGGCTACAGCAAGGGCAGATTTAGAGGGGAGGTATGAGGGCACTTGCCCCCCAGACCGTTTATTGTGTTCTGTGGAGAATCCATTATAGTACATAATTAAAGGCAAATCAGGAACTTAGCATCTTGAAATTTGCAGATAGGTTGTTTGTATTATCACTAAAATAGAGCCAAAAACTCAAAAAGAAACACTATTATTTATTATAATGCAATTGGGAAAAACCACAATGCAAAGCCTTATGTTTCAAAAATACACCCACTTACCAGTCAACGTTTCGCCTATTCAGGCATTATCAAGAAACCAAAAACAAAAAAGGCGGTTATGAGTCATATCTCGCAGAAAAAGGTGCAATACATCCCAACGATCAACAGCCCAAACAGGCTCCAAACATGAGACAGCACCCCACCACCAAGACGTTCAACAAACATCTCCATCTTTGTATTATTTAAGAAAGAAATTTGGATAATTCCACCCCCAATGATTTTACCCTTAATATAATAGAGGTTCAAAGATTTTATGGAATCCGTTAGTTTTGAAGTTAGACACCTGAAATTTCGGATGTGCGAGTAACTTATAGTTAAAAAAAAAAAATTATTTATTTACAATGATCTGTCACGAAACTTTATGACCAAATTCCACGCGAGCGAAGCCGTAGGCAAAAGCTAGTCTGTAATAATCATGCCTCATAGAAATGTTATATAACAAAAAAAACTTATAACCCTTGAAATAAAATTTTAATAATTATTATATTGATAGATTAATAGACCCTAAGGATCACAAACCCAAGTACATTTATCATTATTAATTTCTTACAATCGTTTCGTTTTCTCTGATAAATGTAATACATGAATTCAATTCCCTTGTATTCGTAATGTGAATAAACAAAATCGTTACAACTCATGAAGTGTAGGTGTTTTTTGTTTTTTGTCACAGTTTTTGTGAAGGTAGGTGATTTTTTGTAGATTACAATCAACCACCAAGTTTTTCTTTCATTAAAGGTATCTACTTTATTGAGGCTGGGTAGGCATATGGAGGGTTTGTAGCTCTAACCGATTAAATAAGTTTTCTGCCTCAGCATAGAAACTCCGCATTCTACACGCTGAGTTTTCCTGGTCCTTTCTTATAATTGTGTAATTATGATTAAGTAAGGGAGTGGAGTGGCTCAGTGGTAGAGCACTGAGTTGTCATACCCGAAATCCTGGTTCAAATCCCGCTGCAGGCCATGATTTTTATTTAGTCTGTTTGCACCGGGAGATGGATTATATAGGATCTAGGACCCTCCTAGGGCCCACCCAGCCTCTATAAAATATTTAAAAAATAGGCTACCCAAAATAAGAGGAAAAATATGGCGGTACTAGAACATGTCACCTCCTTGCAGAACCGTTGTCTGTAAAACAGTACAGTCTCAACCATGTACTGAACCCCAGACCCTTCATGGGTTGTAGTGGTACAGGTTTTTTTTTTTTTTTTTTTTTTTTTTTTTTTTTTTTTTTTTTTTTTTTTTTTTTTTTTTTTTTATGAAGTAACTATTAACTATCGCTTTTACCTCTTTTATGCATTGTTTAGGATCTGTGATATTTTTCAAAACCACTTTTCAAGCCGAAACTTGAAACCAGAACCTATTAGTTAAGGACCCATCTTGCGAAAAGTACGGACATCACCCGGAGTGTTAGATAGTACTTAAGCCCTTAGAGAATAGACTTCTGTTGAAACGCGTACTTGAGAAGAAGGTACTTAGGAATAATGCACTATGACGTCATTTCAGGACAATCGTCCTGCCCCGTCTATTTCGGAGGAATTGTTTCCTTTTAAGCAGCTTTAGCATTCATTGCAAACATCCATTCATTAGAAACATTCATTGAAACACTCATTCATGTATTCTTTATTATACCAGGGCCTGATGAAACTCAGCAGATTATCATTTTGTAAGGGGTAGCAATTTTAACCTAATCATATAATATAACGTGGGTGGTATAAAATACCAAAATTTATTTACAATATAAAAATTATTTTATGTACGATGAATACAACAGCTAAAATTCATCAAAGACATAGACTACTTGCGCAACCATTGTCAGCAAAAACCGTACAGTCTCCACTGAAATCATGAAGGTACAGTTCAAGTCCGTACCCAGGAAAACATTTCGGGGGAGTCAGGTCAGGATCGAGGATTTTAATACCATTATTCATAACTTTTAAAATTTGGATAGATTTGCCCATATAAACTGTTATTGGATGATGAATGATTTAAATGCAATACGCAACAACAACAATTCTTGATTTTCGATACGTTTGTTAATTATTGTGAAGTTGTTGGAAGACATTTTTAGCAAATATAAATATAAGTACGCTTATACTATGCAATGCATAATGATGTAAAATGTGTCGGATCACTGTTGTGTGTGTTGTTTTTAATTTAATTTGCACTTTTTTAACCTAGTATTAATTTTTAATACTAACTAAATTTCGGGATTTTTTTTGGAGGGGGGTTTGACCCCCTAACCCTCCTTGGCTACGGCCTTGGTTTACAAATATTTATAATTGTTTCTTTTAATTCAGTCAGCCTATTTGTTGTTATGTTTTATATGTTAAGCCATATTATATATTGACTATATTAGACATAAATAAACAATGTAGATTTATCTGAGAATCCTCCTGAGGCTCACCCAGCTTCTATAAAGTGTAATACATTTTTTTCCCTTTAATTGAAGGGAGATAACTGGCTAAAAAATATTATCGGCTAAGTCACTTACTTGCTTGGAAACAGTACGGTCCTCTTCATGTAGTGTCTTGTAAAAAGATTTTTTCTAAGTACTCCGAGACGGTCTCGCATGTCCGACCTTTACGACGAGTTAAAGTGGCTCTTCCCTTCCATTTGTAGACAATATATCTTTGGTGGATTCTTATTCCAAACCATCAACCCTCAATGCCCGTCCTATATCTACAGCATCCTCCAATCAAATCCTCAGTCCAGCAGCAGGAAGCAAGTTCTCGCATTTCCTATCTACCCCTTCCCAGAGAACTAAAATATTCGAGCGTTCCTTTCCAGCCCGTTCTTCCACCATCTGGAACGCAATCGCTCTTATCATCATTTATGCTTCTTCCCTATTCCCATTTAATTCCCTGCTTTTTTAACTTCACATCACTTCCCAAAAAAATGTTCTATACGCAGATTAGTCATTTGCTTTTTTATTTTAATTCTCTTGTTTATGTTACTGGAGTACATATTTTTGAGTCATTCATTCAAGTAAGTAAAAAAAACTTTTTCCAGTCAAACATTTTTTCTTTATTTAAAAATACGTTTCAACATTCTTCAGTCATTTTCAATTTACATCTCTCATAAGTCCATTTTTTATTTAATTTAAATATATTTTTTAAATACTTATAAATTTGCACATCTTTAATCTTTTAGTAGATTGTCAAATAATTTAAATTTTTCTTATAATACTTAGAGTTTACAATGTACTCCATGGTCATTATTAACATTTATGTAACATTAACGTTTACTTACTTGAATGAATTAGTCATTTGCATAAACAAATCAGTATTAAATAATGTATTTTATTGTTTAGCATTTTTTAACGAAGATTTACTTTATTTAAAGAAATTATTACATCTTAGCTCAAGTTTTTATTTATTTACTTTCCTCAGTTGCTTATTTACTTTCTTCAGTATTTCACCACGTATTGTACTTTTTTTTTGTATTTACTCTTTAGGCAGTTTTATAAATAATTTATCATGTAACCTTCTAGCCGGATGTATATTATATTTATTTTTCTCTTCATGTTTATTATACTGAATGGACTTAGTCCCAGAATAATGATACTTTTCTAATGTATCCCATTCTCTGTACTGCTGCGGTACAGTTATTAAGAAGACTAATTCGCACATGGGTGGCTCATTGATAGAGCGCTGAGTTTTCATAGCGATGGTCCTGGGTTAAAATCCCGCTGCTGGTAGACTGTTATTTAATCCGTTAGCGGTTGGAGATGTATCCTACGGGATCCAGGACCCTCTTGCTGCTCACCCAGCCTCTATAAAGTGGGTACCCAAAATAAGATCGAAAAATCTGGCGGTTGAGCGTGATCTAAGACAAATCACTTCCCTGCACAACCGTTGCCCAAAAAACAGTACATAGTCTATTATGTACTGAACCCTTCACAGGAATACAGATTTTTTTTTTCTAATTTGCACTCTCTTAATTTTTCTTATTGTTTTATTGGTTCTAATACACTTGCGTCACTGCCAAGTTCCTTATTGAAATCGGGGCCCCCTCCCTCTGAAATTTCGAATTTTGGCGGGCCTGACAGCGGAGCGGAGCGAACTGGGCGTGTGTGATCAATATATAAACACCGACGGTGGGGATTTTGCGCAAGCGTTCTCCCAGAGCCCTTGGAGCAGTGGTAGCCCGTGCGTCCACCTTACCTACAGGTAACATATACTTAAACTATATACATAACTATATATACATATAATCAGGCAAAATATACTGTATATATACCATTATTCTACATATATGCCTGATTATATACTTAAAACTGTAGTAATTGTATAAACACACCCAAGCTACCCTACAAATCCCAATCCACCCCCATTTGTCCCAGGGTCTATAGCTAAAACTTGTTACTTTTCTTGATGTATATGCGGATACATGTAATAATACTGTATATAATTGTATTATTAATTATTTAATATAAATTCTATGCAACATTTATAAATATATAACATAGTAATCAAATTTATATGATTTAAAAATGTTTTCAACTGTGATCCAATATAAAAAAAAAAAGATATAATTATTTTCTCAATTTTCAATTTAAAATCCTACTCTACATATCTACAATAAATAATAAATATTTTAATTTACGAAAATAATATTTTTACTTTTCAAAGCTTAATTAAAAAAATATTTCGTACTAACGAACAAAGTTACTATTTAAATTTATTTGTGACATTTTATCAGTGTGTGAATTATTAATTATTTATTACTCAGTATGACACATATAAAATTTTCAAGAATATATTTTTTTATACAATTTTAATATTTAAAACTATTACTTTTAATGTTTATGTATTTAAAAATACAAACATATATGACTAAAATTATATATCTACACGAAATCATACAATATCTTTTTTCTGGATTGTTATTTTTACTTGAGATTTTTTCTCAATATTTGATAATAATTAATATTTAGTTTTATGATAGTATGTTATATAATATTTGCTATATATTATGATAAGTTCGCAGTTACATTATTACAAGATTCAACAGTGACCCAGTATATCTGGTCCCACGCCCTACCCTACACCCACCTACTACTCCCTTCAAAGCAACCGACTATCACTATAGTTATCCCCTTCAATCTTTGCGAATTTTCATTTGAATTATATATTTAAAATATACAATTTATTACATATTGATCTAATTTTATGGGCTTTAATAACAATAACAAAATCTTTATTTATTCTGTGACAAAGTCCTTTACAAAAAATAAAATATAGATTAGAATACAATTAATATTTAATTAATAAATGAAACTAAATTACGGGTTAGCTACTAATAAATAATTAAAAGATAGAAAACTATTAACATTAACATATATATAAATTTTATGAAAAATAAAACAACGAAAGAATAATGAAAAAACTAACAATAATTGATTTTAAAAATATGTAACTGGATGACTGAAAAGCCAAATTACTAGAAAAAATTTTTATTATTTTATTTTTTACTTTTCTATATTTTTTTTAATTAAGTAACTGGTGTTTCTATATTTCATAAACGTCTACGGTTTAATTTATAAAAGATTTTTTTTTTAAATCTTCATAAAAATCCGTTAAACATTTGGAAAGTACGAATAAATACAAAAAAAAAAATGCTGATTTAAATGAAATTAAAATATTAGTCCAGAAAATTTAAATTATGGAAATAATAATTGAATACATAACTAAATCAACTTCATTTATTATCTTCTTTTTTTTAACAGGAGTTATCATTTATCGTAAACATTGTAAGCATATTTTTTTTTAAACAATACTATTTTTGTCCTTTTTACAATACCTATTTACTAATATGGTTTTAATAGTAAATAAATTCTTAAGAAAAATATTATTAGTGCGGAAAAACATTAACCAAATAAGAAATTAATAAAATAAATAAGTAACAAACCGACTATAGTTAATTCTCTTCAACCTTTCTATTCTATATCTTATTTAAATTATATATTTAATATTTTTATTTAATAACATAATCATATAATTTCATTTTAGGTTGTTGTTTTTTTTGGTTTTGGTACGAATAACTGACTGTTTCCTTATTTCCGAAACATCTAAGGTTTAATTTATATGAAATAAAAATTAAATCTTCTAAAGTACAAATAAAATAAAAGTAAACCAAAACCTATAGTTAAAAAAAAATACTGATCAAAATTCTAATTATGGAAATAACAATTAAATACATAAATAAATCTATTTATTTTATTTTTTAAATACTCGAAATTATTTTCTAGCGCTTGATATCAAGAGGGATTTTGTAAAAATATTTTTTATTTTTTAATATACAATGTAGTTTTTAGATAATAAATAGTTAATAAAGAAAAGAAAAATACTAATTAAGTAAAAATTAATAAGGTGGTGAATTTTTTTTTCCCTATAGAACAAGTACATTTTCTTAGATTTTTAGTATAGAAAATTTTCTGAATTTCATGTTAATGTTTTTTTATTGAAAATCGTTAATGTAGCATACGTAGATACAAATGCACGCGTTACTTTAATGATATTAACGTGTATTTTCTACATATTTATGTCATTATAAAAAGAGAAAAATCTGAAGATATTTTAAAGATACAAAATTAATCTAATCAAAAAGTAATTTATCTCTTTTAATTTCCTCTTGTATCTTTTCGATACACAAAATCCCAAGTTTAGACGGAATATTTTCAAGATATAATATATAAAATCATGCATTAATTAATCTTTTTTATTAGATATATACTCTGTTTCAATATATAAATATTAATAAATATAGTAATGTCCTTTATGACAAACACTTCAATTTGTATATTTTTAAGAAATGTGACGATGTGATTGTCAGAATATTTTTATTTCTGGGCAATTATTTTTAAACTTCCATTAAAATTATCAGCCTATTGAATTTTAACCAAAGATTAATATATTCTATTAATATATTATATATTCAGAGTAAAATGTTTTTGTAGTATCAAGAAATACTTCTCTTTTAAATAGAAATAATGATAATACAATAACTGAACATTAAAACTAGTTTCATTAACTGTAATATCAATAAATATGGTAAATTGCAAAAAAATAATATATATAGTATTAAATAATAATGGTACAAATTCCAAATAAATCAGTATTATTGATAAGTTTTTATGTTTTTTATTTTCTCTCTCTGTTGTGTAAAAACCGTTTTATTTTATTTGATTGTATTCTACTTTAATCAATTGCATAGTAGTAATAAAATTAATAATCATCATAAATAGATTTTATCGAAACAGTTCAATCTTAAGTCACCGTAATAAATCTTCTATAGATGACATTAAGCTATGCTCACAAATCAAACATATTCTTTCATCAAATACGATTGTCTGTTCTATTTTTATTTTTTTCTCAGTCGATTAAAGAGATACAATGTTATAAATAAACTAAAGAATTTCCTTAAGATTTAAAAGTAATTTATTAATCTAATATAGGTGACAAATGTTAGTTTGACAGTCACTACAGTGGTGTCCCCCTCTATTTGTCCTGAAGATGGCCTACATCGGAGGCCGAAACGTTGGCAATATTAAAAAATAAGTTATTCTTATTTTTGTGTTATCATTGACTGCGCCCTCTGACCAATTCTATCCTTCATTAGAATCATCCAGTCAACTATTATCCTCTCAAATAATGTGAATTACTTTTGAAACATAATTTCACCAACAAGCATACCCAAAAATAACCGAACTCTCGCGTACAGACAATTGCAGAAGAGCGACAATACTATATTTCGAAAGTAAATATTTTTCACACTGACAACTTTATGAAGCACAAAGCGAAAAAAAAAATTGTTTATACAAAAATACTTGAGTAAAACACAAAATCTTTTTTTTTTTTCATTCCAAGCTAAATGATAATATAAATTGACGTCTAAAAGAACGAAGTCGCTGAAAATGTATTAATAATTTATTAAAGATTTCATAGTTTATATTTTGAAAATCGGTACTAGTTTAAAAGCAAAATTTTAAGTTGTTGCTCTCTGAGTTCTGGTTAAGAAGCTTTAGGTGTGGCCGGCCACAATACACCCACAACTACTGACAATTGGTAAACCAATTGTAAACCACTTGTCTCTATCCCAAGAGTAACCAACACATTTAGAATAATTTAATAAATTTAAAGAGTAAAAATTGATTTTTCTTTTAAATTACCTGTGAGCTTAACTATATATCATCGATACAAATGCAAAGTATCGATTTTTTTAATTCTTAATTTTCGGTCAATAACGGTTGCTTCAAGATTAATGAATGTTACAGAAAATTCTTGAATCTGTATTCATTTTTTAAAAGGGAAGAATAATCTTGTAAAAAAAAGGTCGAATATGCAAATATCTTGATGAATAAAATCAGTAGAGAATAAAAAAATTCTTATTCTGCATTAATGTTTTCTTTTTTTTAACTGGGAGTTTCAAAGTATCGAATCCACCACATTCGCGTGTTGGATCTTGTTCGAATTATAAAAAATAGGAATAGTAAATTCCTTCCATGGCAGAGTATTGAATATGTCATGTTCGTATGTTTTATGTAGTCTTTTTTTGTAAAACCAAGGAAGAGTTTTAAAGCAGACTTTCGATTATGACAAAC
Organism: Arma custos; assembly: GCA_037127475.1. Classification (NCBI taxonomy): domain Eukaryota; kingdom Metazoa; phylum Arthropoda; class Insecta; order Hemiptera; family Pentatomidae; genus Arma; species Arma custos. The sequence goes on along the minus strand of CM073762.1, from coordinate 11,896,116 downwards.
TCAATATTTACAAAAATAACTTGATTCTGCTTAATTAAGTACAAGAAACTTATTTTGGAGTAAATTAGATTTAACCACTTATTCACCGATATATATAATAAACGATTAACACTGAGACCGTATATGGTAATTTTACGGTTCATCACGTATTAATATGAAATTGTAAGGTTTGAAAAATATCTAAACATTTAAATATTTTGATTTCATTTGAATTGTTAATTGACCATGGAGTACACTGTACCTCTAAGGTTTGTAAAAAATATTTTAAATTATATGAAAATCAACCAAAAAGGTATCTATACTTTTTATTCAGTATTTTGGGACATTGTTGTATGTAAAATTATGTATTTATTTGATTTGTCTTTTATTTTTAGGTTGAAAATGTACAAATTTATAGACAGATTTTTAGAGAATATTTTTAAAATTAAATAATGTTAAAGAACTTATAAATAATGTAAATTGAGAATGACATAGAATTGTTGAAACGTTTTAAATAAAGAAAAATAATATGTGACTGGAAAAAGGTTTAATTTACTCACTTGAATATTTTGATATTTTATTAATGAACCGTAATATTGATGTAATAAATTTGTGTCCTAAAACGCAATGCATGGCACTTATATTTTTTTTTAAAGTAGCACAGAACTAAATAATTTGATGAGTAATGTGTTTATCGAAGTAAATTTAGATCGTATTCTGAAGTATATTCATGCAAAGAATATATCTTTATATACAATATACATGAATATCTACCAAAATATTGATATTTCGTAGAAAACAGAAAATAAAATAATAATTTCTTATTAGAATGAAGAAAGCTATACTACAAATTAACTAATCTAAAGTATCTCATTTATTTTTTTATTCTTTAAACGAGAATAATTTTTAGAAAAATATATAGTATAACTGAACAACCGAACACTATAGTTACATACAAATAGTTCAGTGAACTATTGGGGCCCAACTTTGATGTTTATATATTTAATAATTTATTTATAATATATAAAAATATAAGATTAAGGAAAATCGTGTAATACAGCTCCGGTGAATAAGCGGTTAAGTCGGATTTCGTCCAGAGAGAGTTAACTGCTTTCAGATAACCGGAATCATATCCTTCTCGTATTTCTGGGGAATGTAGTTGTAATATAAACAATAACTCCTTTCCAAGCCAATGCCTCACTTAGCACTTTATTCACTTTGAAAATAACTGGCTTCTACTTACTTAAGTACAATAAATTCATTTTGGATATAATAATGCATCGAAGTTGGGCCCAAACAGTTCACTCGACTTCTTATAAGGGTCAGTTGTTCAGTTATGTTTAAAAAAAAAAAAATTCTCATTGAAAGAAGTAAAAATTAAATGAGATACGTCAAATTATTTAATTCTGATTATAAACTAATAGTTGAAATGGGGACATCTTGGTTTCAGAACATGGTAGAGACTGTACTATTTCTATGACAACAGTTGATCAGGTGGGTGATTCGTCCGTTTCTCTCCTAATAAATGGTACCCACTTCATAGAGGCTGGTTTGGTTCTAAGGAAGGTATGCAGATCCCGCAGGCTCAATATATGACCGGGATTTGCAGCGCGGCAATTCAGCGCTTCACCACTGAAGTTATCCGTTCCCGATAATATTTAAAAATATGAAAAAAAAATGTTTACAATTTTAATTTTTTCATTTATAACTATTCATATTATTCAAATGAATGCAATTTACCTTACCAGCCGACGGTAGCCGGGTAATTCTAGTTTTACCAAATTTCCATAGGAATAATGAATAAAACATCTACATGAATAATAAATTAAGAGCAGTATTGTCTTATTTCACATATTTAGAAAACAAAGCTTTGATTTATTTGCCTTTTCGGCTTTGTATATATTCTTAATACGTAATGCTAGGATTATTTCAGAAATTAGGATAGAAAACATATATATAAGCATGTTTAGTATTTAAGGATTGAGTCAAAGAACATACAATTTCAAGGTTTTTGCAATGCTTACATAAATCTATCCTTAATGTATGGACAGGTGCTTGATTGGTTATAATTGAGTTGTTGCCATGGAAATGGTAGTAATGGTAGTCACGAAAAGGTATTTTTACAGGAGAAGTAAAAAATTGTTTTGACAACTAAAAATGGAAGTTTCAATAGGAAAATAGTAAGTACCGCCGTTCATAGAACCCAACCACTCCGATTTTTGACTTAATTCTCTTTATATCTTATTGAAATAATTAAAGCCTTTTCTATGAGAAAAAAATAAAAATAATTTTTGGTTTTGCTAAATAATTCTATCAGTAAATTATGATAACAAAATCATATGTTAATAAGTTAGTTCGGATAACTAACATACCGCATTATTTATCTGAACAATTAATTGGAGAAAAATGAGTTTAAAAAAATTATATTTAAGTATTTTTATTTCAATTTCAGACTGTATTAATAAATTTCTAACTTATAAAAAATGGAAAAATTTAGTATTTATAAAAAATAGACAAGGCGCTTTGTAGAAAGAAAAAATTTAAATATATTTATTGTCTTTAGTTTCTTCTTAGGAAACAATTCTGTTTTTTTTTTTAATTTAACGATATTTTTTAAACTAAAAGATATTGATTTTGATTGCATAAACGTCTTCCATTTTTGGTGTCTATATATATCAAAAGTATACAATTTTGATATAAGATATCAAAATTAAATATTAAAATACATATATACAAATGTTTTAATCATGAAAAATACGTGTTTTAATAAATTAAAATTTTAAATGTATTGCCATCATTCTTGAGAATTATAAATATTATTTGCGCCTGGAAATATTTGTGTTCTTAATTTTAACTCTCAATTTTATAAATTAATTTCTTGCAGTAAGATTATTATTGTTAGAAGTTTTGTTAATTGACTTTAATAATTACTTTTAAACTAAAAGTCGAATTTTGGCAACTTCAAGGCTGCTGCATAAATCCAATTTTTGAAAATATAGAATTCATAAAAGAAATTTTCTCTGTAAATCAAATACAGTCTATTATATGATCGTTCGATTATCCGATCTCGCTTCGCTGAAAAGAGACAAAAAGGTGCCTACATTTCCATAATAATTTTAAAGAGTATTTTTATACAATTTTATTTCTTGGAACTATTATTTAATAATTACTTCTGTAGTTAAAATATTTATAAATTATTTATTTGATGCTGATTATTTAAATATTTTTATTTTGAAGAGAAAAGATTTGTCCTGGCCAGGATTCGTACCCGGGTCATCCGCATATCTCCCAATTGAGCTATCAGGCACGTAACCAGACCAGACAAATCCTTTCTTCAATATTTTTAACAACAAATATTTTCTCAATGTAAATATTTTCTCTTCAAAATGAAAATATTTATATAGTCTATCATTCAAGTGAGTAAATTAAAACCTTTTTCCAGTCATATATTATTTTTCTTTATTTAAAAACATTTCAACAATATTATGTCATTCTCAATTTACACTATTTATAAGTCCTTTAACGTTATTTAATTTAAAAATATTCTCTAAATTTTTTTTTATAAATTTGTAAATTTTCAACCTTTTTGGTTGATTGTCATATAATTTAAAATATTTCTTACAAAGCTTAGAGTTACAGTGTACTCCATGGTCATCATTAACAATTTAAAATTAAATAACGTTAAAGGACTTATAAATAGTGTAAATTGAGAATGACATAATATTGTTGAAACGTTTTTAAATAAAGAAAAATAATATATGACTGGAAAAAGGTTTTAATTTACTCACTTGAATGATTGACTAAGAAAGATGTACTCCAGTGGCAGAAACAAGATAATTAAAATATTTATATAGTTAAAATAATTTGAGACTTAGCTGCCGTGAAGAGGAAGTCAAGATTGAAACAAACTAATATCAAAAGATTCTTTATATCCTTCAAGATTCAACCTTGATGAATCTTGCTATAAACGTATATATTTTATTAACGTTTAATATTTTGGTCAACATTGGTTGGCATTTTCCTTTTATTAAAGAAAATTTTGATCATCCGAACCATACATCTCGACATTAGTTCGGATAATCGAAGCTTTACTGTACCACACTACCGTTTAGCGGTGAAAATAAAGTTGATAAGTATTGGATTTGAAAGCTGTCATCTCCAAGGCGTTCTTAGAACAAGCAACCGATTTGGAATGAAATCAATACAGTCTCCTACACACGCTCATTGTACGATATTTTCTAAGAAACTGTCTTCATTTATATCCGAGAATCGAACCTTGACACATAATATTTAAAGGGTTAGGGCCCGATAATGGTTGATCAATTATTTATCCGGTTATTCGACGTGGATCGACTCTGAGGTATCTGCAGATTCTTCTGGGGCTCATCCAGCTTGTGTAAGTGGATATCGGTGTATGGGACCTGGCGGTTGTATATGATCATACCGGAAATACCTTCCTTCATAGCCCTTGGTTCAGAAACAATACAGTCCTTAACAGGTACTAAACCCGAGGTCCAAATAAATCCAAAATATATGGCAAGTTTGAACAAAAAAAATGTATTACAGTGAGTTATTTTTCTTAAATGTAATATTTGACAATGAGGGCAGTCAAATCTAATAATGAAACTTTTGTGCGTCCTCACCAAAGCTATTTTAGCATCATTTCTTTCCACTTTCTTTTATTTCTCTCATTCTTGCTATATTTCATTCTTTTCACTTTTTTATTTGGTAATTTTTCCTTCTTTATTATTTTAGGTACAAAGAGTCGTATTTATCATATTTTCTTGCTCCCATTCTCTAGATGTCCAGATTCAGTTTTCAATTCAGAAGTGAACACATCCTACATTAGTAGTGTAAATTAAGAAAAACCGATACAAATCAATGAACTGATATAAAATAAGAATAAAGAAGGATAGTCAAATAAAAGCGTGTGTCGAAGACTCAAAGATTTTAAATACTTCCGTCATGATTCTATTGATTTTAAGGATTAAACTGATTAAGACATTCTTCTTCCTTGAATAATAATTTAGAGAGCTGGATTACTTTGGAAGATAAGTTATTCATTTCGCGAACCCTCCTGGGGCTCTTACAGCCTCTATAAAATGGGCTACGTTAATTGGAGGGCAAACCTAGTCGCACATCGGCCAAATCGCCTCTCTGCATTACAGTTAGGCACAAGCCTCTATGTTGCACTGAAAAAAAAGTTATTTTCTTCATTATCTAGCCTAATTATTTTTTTTATTAATAATGTTACAGGTACAGTAAAACTATCAATATTCCTAATTTTAATTCACCAGACCTCATACAAGACTGAAAAGACAAGAAACAGCTCGACGTTTTCGCCTACTCCAACATTTACTGGACAAACGCTCTAAGCTCCCAATTAATTACAAAAGACTCATTTACATAACAGTTATCGGACCTTTTTGGACATACGTAGTTGAGCTTTGGGGCTCTACTAAACCATTCAATTCATCTCGTATCCAATCCTTTCAATCCAAAATCCTTCGTAAAATCCTCAATGCTCCTTATTCTATATCTTAATATCCCATACGTTACTGATTTGGCCCAAACTAGATACCTATCCTTCCATGTCAAGCTCCATACACACTCGAATCCGCTAGTCTCTCAACTTGCTTACCATACTATTCCTGATAACCCTCCGAGGCGTCTGAAAAGAAGATGGTCTCGAGACCTTCCACTATAGAACTTTATTGGAGTGCTACCGATGGGTAGTTTCTTCACAAGTGTTTTTTGTTTTCATGTCATTTGTTCATTTCAGCAAATTTACTTGATGTAATATTATTACAGTTGTAAATACCAATAAATTAATCTAAAAAAAAAATTCACCAGATTATAGCAGTTTTTATTATTCCAGAATTCATTTTGATATTTGTACGAACTGTTCATACATTATTTGTTATTTCCGATACCTCAAAAAGAGCGGCAAAAACAGTTATGATTTAATATCTACTCTTAAACCTCTCTTTTTCTGTCACTAGCAAGTGATACATTTATAGTAGGTCATAGTGGATTTGTGAAAAAATTGTAATAATATACACTGAATGCTTATAATCTTACATGTTTTATCTTTTAAAAAATCAAGAAGGGTTCAGAACATGGTAGAGACCGTCTGGGACAACGGATGTGCAAGATTTCTTGTCAGCTTTTCTCCCAAATCGAGGTTACTCACTTTATAGAGGCTGAGTGAGCCCAGAGATGGTTTATAGATTCCACTGTGTCCATCTGTGGCGGTTAAAAGAAATAGCAGAGCAAATCAGCACACGTGATGTGGGGTAGCCTTATTCTTAATTATTTATATCATATTCTTTATAATTTGTTTTTCTATTTGATATTTCTTCCTTTAGAAATAGATCAATTTCCTTAGTGATAATTTCATGATAACAAGTGTAATTGAATCGTCAGTCAGATTAAGAATGTCATTCTTTTTTTTAAATAACCCAAGAAATCTAATTACATTTTGTAAAGTTTCCTTAGCCAACTAAGATTGTAAGGTTATTTTTACAAAAGTAAATTAGATAGGCTACTTGTAGGATCATCGCGGAATGATAATCTGGACAAGTTTGGCGTCTTCTGGCTATTTGGAATGGCACCAGTCCAAATTAGAATCATCAGCGCGCAGTTTGGAATGGTGCCACCGAGTGGAGCGAAAAATCGGCAACCAACCTTATATCTGCAAATACTTTATTAATAGCTTCTATGTTGACTGATCACAGAATCCTACTTTACATTTTGCAAAATTTTAATTTTATAATTACTTAATTTATGCGTTAACAAATATTCCTATTATCATTTTTATAATTAGAAAAAACGAAATTCAATTTGATGAGACTGGAAATGCATGTTATTATTCGGTCTCAACATTATCATGCTCGCGTATTTTATCCCAAAATCTTCCAACCATTCTTAACGGATGTGAAACTTGGCCGCTAACGCAGAAGGATGAACAACGACTTAAGGTATTCATAAATAAGGTGCTGTGTAGAATATTCGGTCCAAAAATGGATTAGACCATTGGAGAATTTAGGGGATTACACGACGCGGAATTGCGAAGCATGCATACGGTTAATATAATTCAAGTGATAGCCTCGCGAAGATTAAGATTGGCTTGTAAAGTTGCTGGGCTTAGTAATGAACGAATTCCTAAGATGTTAATAAGCGCTGTACCGACTGTGAAGCGTCTGAGGGTTAGACATAGAAGCGTAGGTGGGAGGATACCGTTAATGGTGATCTGGTGGATTTCGCTTTGGAAGTGGTCCGTGGACAGAGACTTGTAAGCGGAGATTGGTGGCATCGGCACCAAGCGTTCGGGTTCGCTAAGCCTTTTTATTTTATTTATTTTTTTATAATCATTTGTTATCTTTGACTACTAAGGCAGCTTTTCATATTGAAAATTTAACTTAAAATGTTTACGTATACATCATTCCTTAGCTTTCCTATCAATCCATATTCTCTTAATTTTCTCATTCATCTATTTCCTTCGTTCCTCTGTTCATCCGTTTCCCTCTTTCCTCTTCCACTGCAAGGTTCTTAATGTATTTTCAGAATATTTCTCTGTCCTGATATTCTTTTTCTGATAAACCGAGTCTTCTTATTTCCTCTTTCATCTTTTGATGTTTGCCAGTTCCATCACTTTGTAGAATACCTGTTTGTTCAACCTGTTTTCATTCATTCTCTTCATGTTTCATGTTTGAAAAAAATAAATATACTTTTCCTTATTGCTGTTCCCAAGTTCTCAGTTCTCTCGTATATATTTTTTAAGTTCAGTTATATTTTCTCCTATGTTTCTTGGTCCATTGACAAGTCTCAAGAATTTTCTTTCTATCTTCAAAAATGTCTCCAACTTGGTAAAGCTATTGTTTCCCGTCCATGTAGTAACACTAGTTTCATTGCTGTTTCAAAGTGTCTCTTGTTAGCTGTGTTATCACTAATATATGTAATTTATACCCTTTCTAGCTGATAAATAATAAATAAATAATCCCGCTACTAGCCCTTTAGAGGCCGAAGATGGATTATATGAGGTCGATGGAGCTCACCCAGCCTCTTTAAAGTGGGTATCCAAAATGGCGGAGAAAATCAGGCGGTTGAGCATGATCTCAGAACTATCACCTCCCTGCACAACCTTTTTCATAGAAACAGTACAGTGTCTACCATGTACTTCATGAGTTCTAGTGCTACTAATTTGTATTTATTATATATTATTAAACAACTATCACACCTTCACTTGACTTGAGGAACAAACGACTTATCTATAACAGTATACTAAAACCTTTGGACATATGGAGCAGAACTTTGGGATTCAGCAAAAAAAGTTCACATACACAAGATTCAAATAACACAATCCAAAATTCTTAATGCACCGTGGTATGTTTCAAATCACACTATACACAATGACATGAACATTCCTACTATATTCATAGCAAATACATAACATTCCACTTATCGACACAATATCACCCAAACCCACACGTTCTTCCGCTTTCCTATTCCCTGTTACCTGGACTTGATAAAAAAATATTAAAAAGACATTGGCCAAGAGACCTACTCAACAATTGATATTTCATTCCAAAACTCGATGTTCCTGTACAATAGCAAAGAGAAAAACATCTGGATCAAATTTGCTGGATGCGCAAATGCGCAGGTGCAAATGAAAATTAAATAATAATAATAATAATAAATATATTATTATCTGTAGAGAGCGGAGTGAATCAGTGGTAGAACACAGAGTTGCCATGCCGAAAATCCTGGATCAAATACCGCTGCTGGCAAGACTTTTATTTAGTCTGTTAGCGACCGCAGATGGATCATATGGGATCTAGGACCCTCCTGGGGCTCACCCAGCCTCTAAAAGTACCCATAATAAGGGAGAAAATCTGTCGGTTGAGCATGATCAAGGATAAATCACCTCCCTGCACAACCGTTGCCCATGAAACAGTACAGTCTCTACCATGTACTGAACTGTTGTAGTAGTTCAGTTTTTTTTTGTTATACATATATATGTGTATATACACGACATATGTTTAAACTCGAATAGATTTTTTATATTAAAATATTTCTGGAGGAGATAAATATTTCTCTTCCGTCATCTTTGCCGATGACGTACAAAGAGATATGTAGATAAAGGTGCAGAGGTATTACGTCAGACTATTTTTGAACCTCTTTGCCTCCCACTCCCTTATGTCACTCATCCGCTACGTCACTTCATTTAATTTTCGGTTCAAAAGGATTCAACAAAGAAAGATAATTCGCTGCTCTCTTCATTCACTGAACCGTCCCTGATAAAACTTTACCTTTCCCAGCCGATTTAAATCTTCTCACGCCGGTCACGTCTAACACGAGGAATATTCTCCAAGTCCTTATAATATATAATATGTAATATTTCTAATTATATGAAATTCAATTATCTGTCATTTTTTTGCTTAATTTGAATCGGAATACATTAAAAACATTTAAAAAAATTTCTATAATCGTGAGTTGTATAGAAGTCGTACTTTCAATCTAATTTTATAAAAAAGTATTAAGCGTTGCCAAGCAACGGATCTAGGAACTAATTTTTGTTTAGTATTTTGTTTTTATCGATCAGTTAAATTATAAACATTTTTAAAAATCGGCAACTAAAAAAACCACTGTTCCTGATTTCTTTAAGCCGTTACAAAAAATATAGCACTTTTTTGTAAGGAAGAAATAGTTGGGGGTGCAGACAATGAAAACACCTTAATAAGTTTATACTTATTTATTGTGTGCCGTTTCGACCTACAATGTAGGCCATCTTCAGGGCTATGAGAGAGAAACAAACAGAACAAAAATATAAAAAACGTTGCAGTAACAAGAATATAGTGAGATGTAATGTAGAAAATTAAAATAGTGAATAGATATGATAATTAAAGATAACGAATATTAAAACAGTTACAGAATATAATAAAATAAAAGTAGTGACAGATATAATAAAATTACAGATGATGAACAGAAATTAAATTAGTGACAGATATAATATTTAAAGAAAAGGAATATAAAATACAGAAAATAAATGTACAGAAAGGATAATAATGTAAACCTAATATAAAGGGAAAGAAAAATGAGGAGGTAAACAGAAAGATGCAAAATGAGAAGATTGAAATACAAAAAAAGGGGTGGAATATGAAGGATTTAGAAAAAACTAGTTTAATTATAGATATAAATTGTATGAATAATAAATAGACTTCTAGAGGTTACATAAGTAAAATGTAATAATACAAGAATCGCAATCTCTTCAATTCCTGATAATCCTCCGAGGCGTCTGAAAAGAAGATGGCCTCGTGGCCTTAGTTGAACTTTTTATTTGAGTACTACCACTGGGTAGGTTCTCTCCTTTCCTTTATCTCGGGACGTGATTTATCTTTTATTATATTTACTTGATGTATTCGGTATACAGTTGTAAATTTCAATAAATACATTTTTAAAAAATAATGTATTAAAATAAATAAAATGTCTTTATTTTATTTAATCCAAAATACTCAATATCTCAAAACAATTCTGAATGGGAACTCATATTTTAATAGGCCCACTAGAGGAGTACAAAATCTTACTAATATTATAAATGTGAATGTTTGTATGTTTGTCTCTCTTTCACGCAAAAAACTACTAGACGGATTTGGATGAAACTTTACAGTAATATAGGTTATACATCAGAATAACACATAGGCTATAGCAAGCGCGGATTTAGGGGGAGTCGCACGGGGGCACTTGCCCCCCCCCCCCCCGACTGTTATTTAGAAACTGTGGAGAATCCATTATAGGACATAAATAAAGGCAAATCATATGATAATAGATGTTAAAGTAACAGAAAGAAGATGAGTGAAACTATTTGTTTTGATGTCCTACTAATCTTACTAATATTATAAATGTGAATGTTTGTATGTTTGTTTTGATGTCCTACTAATGCTACTATCTTACTAATCTTACTAATATTATAAATGTGAAAGTTTGTATGTTTGTCTCTCTTTCACCCAAAAACTACTGAACAGATTTGGATGAAACTTTACAGTAATATAGTTTACTACAGAATAACACATAGGCTATAGCAAGCGCGGATTTATGTTTATATTTATTATGCGTGTCCCCGTGCCCCCCTGATAGTATTTTAGGTACTGTGGAGAATATATTATAATAGTACATAATTAAAGGCAAATCAGGAACTTACTATCTATAAATTTGTAGATAGGTTCTTTGTATAGTTTAAGAAAGAAATTTGGATAATTCCACCCCAAGGGTTTCCCCTTTAATATAATAGGAGTCCAAAGGTTATATAGAATCCGTCAGTTTTGAAGTTAGATATCTGAAATTTTGGATGTGCGAGTAACTTATATTTTAAAAATATAAGTAAACTATTTATTTTAAATGATCTTTCCCGAAACTTTATTTGGCAGACCTAATTCATTGCGAGCGAAGCCGCGGGCAAAAGCTAGTAGGTATTAAATTGAACTTCGATTTATAATTTAATTACCGACTGTATTAAATGAACAGTTGTATAATTTGTAAAATGAGGGTAGGTCCACCGTTAGGTGGGTATAGCCCCCCCCCCTGGACAACAAATATTATAATAATAAAAGGGTTAGCGAATCCGAAGGCCCGATGCCAATGGCTACAATTTCATAAAAAATTAAAGGGGCGACCTGTGGTCTAGTGGTTAGTATAACAAACTACTAAACCCAAGATCGCGGGGTCGTTGCCCGGCAGGTGGTCCTAGGATTTTTTAAAGGAGTAAAAAATCCTTGGTTATGCCGTCCTTCGGAAGGAACGTTAAACGGGGGCCCGAACCTGTACGATGTCAGGTACTCGTTAAAGTTTTATCCTAATTAAACCTGGATAGGCAAAATTTAGAGCTTCCACTGTAGCATCGTCCGATTAACCTTAGCAGCATAAAGTGATGTTAAATGAACAAACAAATTTAAAAAACGTTAGAGAAGAGTTGGTCGACTGTATCTTCTAATTCAAGGAAGAAATAGTTGGGGGTGCAGTCAATGAAAACATCAAAATAAGGATAACTTATTTATTATGTGCCGACGTTTCGGCCTACAATGTAGGCCATCTTCAGGGCGAATAAAACAACTTGCAGGTTAGGCCGCTCAGAGACAAGTTGTCTCTTGACAAGACAACTTGTCTCTGAGCGGCCTAACCTGCAAGTTGTTTTATTCGCCCTGAAGATGGCCTACATTGTAGGCCGAAACGTCGGCACATAATAAATAAGTTATCCTTATTTTGATGTTTTCATTGACTGCACCCCCAACTATTTCTTCCTTAAATTTAAAAAACGTTGTGCCGAATGTTGAACTTTTGAGGAATAGACCGATGTGTAAGTAAGAGGATCTCGTTAAGAGTGATCTGGTGGATTTGGGTTTGGGTAGTGGTCCGTGGACGAAAGTTTGTTAACAGAGACTGGTGATATCGGCTTTGCGCCTTTGGGTTCGATAAGCCTTATTATTGTTATTTAAAAATCTCAAGGGGCGAACTGCGGCGGGCTGCGAACCCGATATTTTGAACACAGAAGGTTGTTTGTTATACTAACGACTACACAAAAAGTGACCTTACGAGCAGTTTTGGGGAAACATGTATATTCGTACAAACAATACAATAACTTCATTAATGTTTGGTAGAGTCTCGTACTTAACCCTTTAGCGACCGTGAACTACTATAATAGTCCGAGCGCGCCGTGCCGTGGGGACCGTGGACTATTATAATAGTTTTGCTTCTTCGGCGTTTCTAGACCGTGAGGAGCTACAATAGTAGTTCAGTTCCTAGAGCCATCTAGGTGTCCGCATGGCAAGCTGGAATACTTTTTCTTGACAACAGATGTCGTACAAATTCACTTTTGGCTATATTATTTTTCGTAAAGTGTGTCTGTCGTGTTTCGGCATTTATCACACTCAAAAGAATATTTAATTGAATAAATTTGTATATAGACATTTCAAAAAAATAAAGTATATGTATAAATTTGTATATAGACATTTCAAAAAAATAAAGTATATGTATAAATTTGTATATAGACATTTCAAAAAAATAAAGTATATAATTGTATAATTTTTTAAATAATTAAAATTAATTTACAGTAATTAAAAAAAAATTTTAAATATGTTTTTAAATTCTCCAGTGCCAGTCCATTCACCATTCCAAGTTCGGATCAAAAAGGATGATGGGAAACTATAAGGAATTAAATAAAAAAAACATGATTTCAGAGTAAAAAAGTAATCGGTTCAGCGGGCATGGTTGACTTTTCTACCACTCGGTCCAGCCAGCCCGCTCTGATATAGTATTCGGTCGCTAAAGGGCTAATAATGAATATGTCCGAGTATCAGTTTACTAAATAAATGATTAACTTTCCCACGCTCAACCGCCTGTTTTTTCTTCCACTCTATCCACGAGCTATTAACCTTGAAGGGACTATATCTTAAGGATAACAATGGGCTTGGACCCCATATCTTCATTACTATAAGTGTGGAGACACCAACCACTAGCCTCTATATAAGAACGCTTATCGAAAGTATAATTTAGTGAAAGCTTCCCGTCTTTAAAGATTAAGGAAATGTGGTGAGATTATATTGACGGGGAGGGTAGGAAGGCTTATAGCCAGCGTTGATGAAAACAAACTGCCTCCACCGTGTCTCCGATCATTCATGGCTCCTGTATTTATGGATCCGTTAATGGAACATGTTCCACCGACATCCATTACTTTTCCAGAGTAAACTGTTCGAAACGTTATTCACAATTCCTTCTCGACATTATACCGGAAATAATAATAATCTGCATAATGTGGTGGTAGAAAAATATCGGAAATATCAAGAATCGACTACTTGACAAAACAAAGTTATCTCGACAAATGGACTGATTCCGGAAATGACAGTGAACACTGCAAAATACTTGAACCTCCCTTTCATATTCTCAAAAAAATGCAGTGAGCTGTGTTGCTCGGAACCGTGAGTATTGTTAGAAAATTTATGAATTTAAAAAATTAATTTTTGTATTCTTCTTCTTTTTCTTATCTTCCGCAGAAGAAGCCTAGAAAAAAGTGAAATAATAGTAATAAGACTTAGCTAACCTCAGGGTTCGATGCCGATACCACCGATCTCAAAATCTACGCATACCTTATTTTCGAATACCTTAATCGTTGTTCATCCTACATTGTTATAGATAACGTTTGAAACACAGAAAGAGTAGTAGAAAAAAAAAAGTTTTATGATTTATTATCAAATCTCAAGCCTAAAAACGTTTGACGTTTCATTTTCACCTACAGTCCAAAGCTTGCCTTCGACGGCGTATCCTTAAGTTCCTGGAATGCCCTTAGCAACGACCCGGAGGACTGTTACTAAGGTGAATTGGCTACGGAATCCATCTTGAACGTCCAAATCCGTCGATCAATGTCCCCGATACTAATTACATACCTCGGAGTCACGACCGACTCCGAATGACTGTACCAGTCTGCACGATCCTCTTGAGCACTGTCTGGTACGGTCCAAGACGAACAATGTCCTACTTAATTGATGATAATAAACATATGTTCAAACATTATCAATAAATTTTGATTCCAGCGTTTAATTTGCCTTGCTAATAAACTGATAAGCGGGGGGATGATTAATCTGAGATCACACTCAGAGGATTGTCCTCCAAATTATTTCTATACACTTTATAGCAGCAGTGGTTCCCAACCTACTGTACCACGTCCCTCCTGTTCAAATGAAAACCTTCCACGCCCCCCTGTTCAAATAAATTTCCTACTAAGCCCCTCCCCTAGAACAATAAATTGTATAGGTATATGAAAAAAAAACATAACAAAAGTATTACATTGAAAACAAAACATTTAGTTTTACCTTCACAAGATACAATCTAAGGTAAAGAAGTACTGGTAAAGGAGAAAAAACTAAAATTGAATCAGAATTTCTGATTTTCAACTGATCTTGTGCCCCCTTAACTTATCTTCATGCCCCCCTTAACTTGTCTTCATGCCCCCGGAGGTTGGGAACCACTATTGTAGAGGCTGGATGTGCACCTCAGAGGCGGGGAGTACACATTGAATTCCTAGTTTTTTCTCCTACTAAGGGTAACCACTTTTTAGAGGTGAATCCCATGAGGATCTATAGATTCCAAAGGGTCAATCGGTGGAATAATAACATATTAAATAATTTATCTTCCAAACAAACACTTTTGAACCTGGGACATACTGATCAGAAACTAACTTATATCTTATTAAGTTACATCTTCCGAACTATCTTACACACTATATTATTAATAAAGAAAGAATAAAATCTCAATCAATTTAATTAATTGTTACTGAAGTTTATCCATCGTTTGAATCTTATAAATATGTTTTCATTTTATTACTATATTTTTAATTTTTTTAACTCTTTAATGGAAAAAAGATTTCTGATGTTATAATGTAATATTAATATGTATTGAGATAAAAAACAAAGGTGATTATATCAATAAAATCATTTTTAATTATAATTGTTTTCCGATCTTTTAAGTTGAATTTGTAATTCAAGTACAACCAGGGGGTAGTTTATCTTATGTCATTATATATATCTTTCATTCTATTTACTTGATATATTATTATTTATACAGTTTTAAATTTCAATAAATAAAAAACATTTTGTTAACTAACGAACAAATACTTTGATGTATTCAAAAACCATAGATACGATTAATGTAGGTATTTTTATATTAATCTGAGCTGCTACTCTTTTCTTTTTTCTGAATCGTTGATCAATCTGTTCAAATAAGCGGTCTTTTGTACTAACACTGTACATTGTTCTGTTTGTTTTTTTTATCTGTTATTTAAAAATAAAATAAATATTTCAATTGCATTGTAGTCCTAATTGGATGAAATTTCATAAGTTTATTTCCGGATTTTTTTATCTGAAGAGGCCTCGAACTAAATAATTTTTTTAAAAATCCATTTTATAAGCCAATTTAACTCTTTAAAGCCAAAAATAATAAACTAATCTTAATAATAATAATAAACTAAATAAAAAATATCATATAACTTGAGTCAAATATGTGTTTTCATTTTGAGATAAAATTAAATAAGTTTCTATATTTAAAAAAAGGCAATCATTTACATTTTTACTTTAATTTATTTATTATGATGTCATATACTTTTTAAGACATAGCTACGGCATATCAAAGCTCAAACACATACCCAATAGTGTTATGACAGAAACCATAGGGGAGGAGAAAAATATATTGTACGAAATTGAGACCAAGAGGCATTAATGGTTTGGCCACCTGACGAGAATGAGCGGCAATAGAGGGCCAAAGAAACTCTTCCTATATACACCAAGTTATAGAAGAAAGAGAGGAAGACCGAGGAAGACATGGATGGAGGATGTAAGAGAAGGAATGGCAGCAAGAGGGCTGCGAGAGGAAGAGGAAGAATGGGATAAGAAGGATTGGCGAGAAAAGATTTTGGGTATCGGGATACATTAATTGTAAAAAAAAACGGAATATACATACAATTTATTTATTATGATGTAATATAATAAATTATATAATTTTTAATTTCAATAACTCCTATAAATCCCCAAGTGAAATTTCGTTAAATACAAACAGTCTGTTTTAAGCAAAGATAAATAGTTAAAACATATAATTAAATCATTTCGATTCAGGACTTTGTAAGTAAAACTGTTTCTGTTTTCTAAAGCATTTACTTATTTGCAACAAGTCCCCTTTGAAACTTAAACTTAATTAAGATCTTCAGGAAACAGATAACAGTCGACAACTAAGTTGCTTTCGCTTTCGCAGTATTTCTCTCTTATTTTAATTCTTTGAAAGATATAACCCAGAAGACTAGTATAAACAATAGAGATTTATAAAATATGTAAATTTATACCCAACTCAATGAGACAAACATAATAAAAAAGAAAAAAAGCATACTGGTCATAAAAGATTATGTTGAGCCTCCCAAGTAACAGTAAATAACAAAAACTAAAAATTAAAAATCACATTAATCCAGTATGTCTATACTAGATAGCACATCTCATTTCAACAACCTATAAATAGCATAACAAGCATAAATTGATTTGTCGTTAACTCACCAGATCTGTCTCCAGACATCTTCCGAGGTCCATCTTTTGAATTAGTGTATAAGAACTCTTCATTTATCTAAAAAAAAAAAAATAATAATTTTTCTTTTGTCATATATGTATTGAATATATCAACTGACATACATGCACATATATTGGCAGTTGAAGATGTTAATGTATTTGTGTTAGGTTTATATAAAAAAAAAAACCTGTATCTGTACAATCCATTAAGGGTCTTGGGTTCAGTATGCGGTAGAGTCTGTTTTGTTTCTATGACAACGGTTGCGCAGAGAAATCATTTGTGCAGAGAGATCATTTGTACACACTCAACCTCCAGTTTTTTTCCCTCAACTAAGAGTAACTCTATATAGAGACTGGGTGAGCCCAGACCCCACCTACAGGGTCCTTTCGTGGCTGCTAACAGATTAAATAATTTATTTTCTAGCGTCAGATTTGAAACCTGGAACTTCTGCACAGCATCTCAGTGCTTTAATACTAAGCTTCCCCTCTCCCTTTCTTTGTTTATAAAAATTAAAATAGAAAAATTTAAATATTTCATAGATGGATTTTTTTTTTTAATAATAACACTCCTCCAAAGTTGAACTTTTTATTTGAGTACTACCACTGAGTAGAGTCTCTACTTGCCTTTAGCTCGGGACATGATTAATCTTTGATTATATTTACTTGATGTATTCAGTATACAGTTGTAAATTTCAATAAAAACATCAAAAAAAAAAAAATATATTAATACTGAAATTCTCTATGATTACTAAAGAGATGGCAGTCGACTATACTTAATCAGGCTAAATATATAAGAAATTTATCTTATTGTTCCAATTGCCTTATTGCAGAATTTTTCCAGATCAGACATTAAGCTTACAAGAACCAAAAATCTTTATGGCTTTATATTAATAATTTTTGGTAATTATAAAAGTTTATTACAATATATTGGTTTTATTATTATTAATGTTATTAGAATGATGGAATTATTGTTATTGAACAAATAAAAATTATAATTATCTAAAAGTTTAAAAATACATTAAATATATATCAATTCGTGCAATCGAAAATGTAAACGATTCAAAGAATCTTAAGATAAATTTTTTACAGCCAGTTTGATAAAATTCAATGTTAAATTGATAACGCGACTATATTTTGGAGTTGAACCGAAACAGCAAATCACACAATCCAGATATGATTAGGGCAGAAACATACGTCACATGATTGCGGATGAAAGATAGTACCTCATATCAACGGTATAAAATGACTAATCTTATAGAAACAGTACAATCCGAAACAGTTCAATATATACATAAAAATTAATTATAAGTTAAAGTATTTATAAATTATTAAAGAAAAATACTACTTTCTTCATGCGGACATGTGCAATATAATGCCATTAACGTACAAAGTGTTGCCACTAGTATGCATTAATTATATGTATGTTAACATTTTATGTATATTTATGTTTTATTTATTTTGTGTTACAGACAGCGATGGTGGGAGGGGGCGGGCAGTGACTATGGAAAGAGAGGGATGGGCATGCCGAGACTCCAACGCCAGTTAGCTGTTGCCTTCAGTATCGTCTTCATTGCCACTATACACAGTGAGTATATATATATATATAAATATATACACAATATATAAGTACATATTTTATATAAATATCATATAATTACTAATAATAATACAGTGAGTATATATATATATATATATATATATATATATATATATAAATATATACACAATATATAAGTACATATTTTATATAAATATTAAGAGGAAATTTCGGTTGCTTATCAAGATACATGTTCATGACCGGAGCCATTGCCTCACCCCTTGGTCCTAGAACATTTTTCTTTAATATTCCTTGAGACAAATATCCATAAAGTAACTTGAATTGTTAATTGGCCTTATATCTACCTATATATCCAATCCTTACAATCCAAAATCCTTAATGCTCCTCACTTTGTTACTAATAAAGTCAACCGTAATGATCTCAATGTCACATTTGTTGCTGATTTGGCCCAAACCCGATATCCATCCTTTCATGGCAAACTTTATTTCCACTCAAACCCACCAATTTCAAACCTAGCTACTTCTTCTATTCCTGATAATCCTTCGAGACGTCTGAAAATAAGATAGCCTCATTACCTTCTAAGTTGAATTTGTTGTTCGAGTACTACCAGTGGGTTGTTTATAGAAAGTTTTGTAGAGACTTGCCTTTATTTCATGTCATCATGTATCATTCATTCTATTTAATTTTTGTATTTTAATTATTATTATTATACTGGCTCTAAATTTCTACAAGAACCTGGGCCTCCTCCAACACAGCCAACCAATCTCTGCAATCCTGCGCTATTCTCCTCCATTTTTGTAAGTTCTTCTCCACATTGTCCAGCCATCTGATAAGAGGACATACTCTACTTCATTTACTGTTCGGTTCCCCACAGAGCATTCTCTTTGGTATTCTGTGGTCTGGCAATATTCCCACATGTCCGATCCATCTAATTCTGTCTCTATCAATGCCACCATGTCAGGCTCTCCAAACAGCTCCTCGTTCCGTCTTCTTCTTATCTCATTTTCAGTCATTCCACCTCCTATTCTTCTTAATATTTTTCTTTCCTAGAAGTTCATAAACTACACTTCCCAGTATGAAATGGTTTACAGCTCTAAAACTCACTTTTCCATTCCCCACCTTTTCCAATCTTGAGTTTTTCATGTACATGGATTGTATTTTAATACAATTGTAAATTTCAATATATAGATTTTTTTTAAATAATTTATATAGATGTTCATAACTAATAATATTATGGTACCGTGTATGTGTCGCAGGAGGTTGGAGCGGGCATCAGGATGCAGTGCACATCACTGCAATACTGGGGGAGTCGGTCGTGTTCAACTGCCAAGTGGACTTCCCAGCGGACCACCCCGTCCCGTACGTACTCCAGTGGGAGAAGAAGGTAGGCGAAATGGTAGGCAGACACAACACACTATACTTATTATCTCTCTCTACCGTGCATTGTGTTTTAGCTGCCGCCCTGGTGGCTTACCTAGTCTCTTCCGATAAACTTTCCTTTGTATCTTCCTAGATTCTCATCTCTTAGCTACTACCTATACTTACATACGTTTGACTTCAAACTAACTACTTGACTTAACAAATCATTACTTCTCATAAAAGAAAAGATTGCTTTTCATAATACTGAGATGACATTGATATCATTCCGATACCATTTCAGTAAACAAAACCCTTAATTAAGAGTCCTAATATAAAATAACCATTAATGGATCCTTTGATTATAATTTTAATAATAAAATCTTTATTTATTCTAGGACAAATTCCTTTAGAATAACAAAAATTATAAATTAAATTATCTCCACCGGACTTAATGAAGAAATTAATAAATAATCAAAGCTTATAATTTATTGTAATAACAATTTAGTAAACAATTGTGTTTAAAATAAAATATTACCAGGAATTCTTCATTTTTCCCTCATCAGTGATTTAAAACTTCTTACACAGACTAATAACAATGCCTTTGGAATAATTATTCTCTTCTGTTTTAATAATATTTTTAAATTTTCTGTTTTATAAAATGTTTTAAAAATATTCACTTTTATAATATGCTATAAAGTAATTATTTTTCCTTTTGAATCGAATTAAATTAAATTAAACATTCTCAAATATATTGTTTGTTTTGACTATATCATCATATTTTTACTTATTATTCGCACACTGACTAACATCCCCTCAAAATCGATCCTTTCCTAAGAACTGTTCTCTTCTGTAATAGTATTTGTTAGTGCATGGCAGTTTCTGACCATATAAAATGGATCTCAGTAAACTATAATTTGATAAATGTACTACAGGACAGTGACCTTTCTCTGTAGTCCTCTTTACTTGTTTCCTCGTACACTGGCAATGCGGCAGCCGATGTGTACTTGTCGCCACCAGGGGGCAAGGGTGAAGAGCCCCATCAAAACCGAATGTATTAGTCAAACCAACTCATGACTTGGCTGGCACATGCTTAAAGATTAGCATTGTATTATTTAGAAGATTCATTTTCATGTATAACATGCAACAGACCATTTATTTTTATTTTTTTTTTGTTATTTTATGTTTCATAAAATTGTATTTTTGGCTAAGTAGAAATATATATTTTTATTTCAGGTCCATTACTAAATAAGTTGTGAACTCCTATAAAATGCTTCACCAATATACTTTTAATTATTAACCACAATAAAACAAAAACTATAAATATTCATATAAATTAACTTTAAAATATTCATTTAAACATAATAAATAATAAAAATTACGAACATCAAAGTCAGTTTAAATAAATATTACGGACAATTTTTAAAATTAATCTACCAGGCTTAACGATACAATAGAAACATATGTCAATGCAGCCAACATTGACATATGTTTGCATGACAAAAAAAAAAGTTTTTTTGAAACACGATAACACCAAACGTTGCAAAAAAGCACAGCTTAAATTTATATTCCAGTACTATTGTAATTATTCTATCAAATTTTAAACATTAAATGAAAAAATTATATTAACTATTTTTTTTTAACTTTCTTTTGAACTGCAAAGAAAAAATTATCACAAATATTTTCTGTTTTCAAATTATAAGGAAAATATCCATTTTGACTAGTTTTGTTGTGAGTAGGTACATTAGTAGAAACTTGAAATTTTGTATTTGTATATTAGGTAGTCACCAAAAAAGGAGATGGTCATAATATGGGTGAGAATTCTCAAATTTGGTATCGATATAAATAACATATTAGATTATTTGACAGCAACGAAATGTTTATTTAAATTAGCATATCAGAAAACCTCTGACTTCTTCAAGCCGTTGCACAAAATATAGTACTTGTTTTTAAATTTAAATGAAATACTTGATTTAAAAAATTGAACATCTTACTCCAATAATTTGAATTTAGGACTATTAGTTGAGTACAGATGATGCAGTGAAATAAGATTAAGGCATTTTTATTATAAACTGTACATTTTTATTTATCTATAAATCAAAATAAAATAATAAAAAACATTTGATTATTTTATTTACAGGAAAGCAATGAAAATAATCAATATACCGAGAACGAGTCTGGGGTTCATTACATGGTAGAGACTGTACTGTTTCATGGACAACGGTTCTGCAAGGAGGTGACTTGTCCTAGATCACGCTCAATCGCCAGGTTTACCCTTATTTTGGGTACCCTATTTTTATAATATTTTATAGAGGCTGGGTGAGCCCCAGGAGGGTCCTAGATCCCTTATGATCCATCTCCCGCCGCAAACAGACTAAATAAAAGTACTGCCTGCAGCGGGATTTGAACCAGGATTTCCGGCATGGCTACTCAGTGCTCTACCACTGAGCCACTCTGCTCCCACAAAATAAATACTAATCTGAATTTAATTTCTAGAATAAAACCAGGATACCTTTACTAAAACATTAAGTACCTTCTGCAGTACAATTAAATAAACAATTGTATAATTTTTAAAATTGGGTGGTCTGCCGTTAGGTAGATAGGGGATAAAATTTATCAATGGAAAAACATATTAAAATTTATTTACAGCTGATGAACAAGAAGTGATACTTGACTTGAGACTCTTAACTACTTTTTGTCTCCTGCTACATGAATATAAATAAATAGAAGTATAGGAGCCATGCTAAAAATCACGGATCAAAATGTTCTTTAATAATAACATTTTTGTATATTTTACTATATTCTATAATTGTTCATTTCATGGCTCAACTTATAGATTTGGTGTTCTAAAGATCCCATGCTCAAACCCAGTGGATAATTGATTTAATCTTTTAACAGCCAGCCAGGATGGACTCTATGGGATCCGCAAAGCTTACCGGGGCTCACCTAGCTTCTATAATGTGGTTTTATCCTTAATCAAGAGGAAAACCTGGCGGGTGAGCGTGAACCTCCCTGCACAACCATTGTTCAAGAAAGAGTACAATTTTTATCATGTGCTGAACCCAAGACCCTTCATGGGTTTTAGTGTTACGAGTTTTTTTTTCATACATATTTTAACCATAATTATTTATTTACATGGAATTATTATTTTTTTTAAAAAGTTTTAGGTAGATTAAAGTAAGAAATATAGAAAATTCAGTTAGCAACAAGAAAAAAAAAGTACTATGTGTGTCAATAATTCTTTTCTTAATAGTTCTTTTACACTATTAGCTATAATTCTTTTTCCTTAATCCAAAAACTCAAGAAAAAATATTGAAAATCTATTTTATAAAAAAACTATTGAACAGAAAGTAGAAATTATAGATCCTATCTTCTAGGATTTTTACATCAAAGGACATAATCTTTGCATATACAGTAAAACCTCTATTATATGTCATTCTTTTCACCGTCACTCTCTGTTAACCGTCACATCAGTTTGAGAAAAAAAAGAGAAAAAAAATGTGTATATATTGTTTGGTTGCTAAAGTCATAGTCGGCGCCTAAGAATCAATCGTGTCTTGACAACTTCGTTTTCTAGAATCTGTTGTTTACTCAAATATATCATTTAATAATTATTAAGAAGGGGCATATAAGTTTGTGCAC
Organism: Arma custos; assembly: GCA_037127475.1. NCBI lineage: Eukaryota > Metazoa > Arthropoda > Insecta > Hemiptera > Pentatomidae > Arma > Arma custos. Next base: position 11,872,488 of record CM073762.1, on the reverse strand, counting down.
GAGGAAAGAGCTAAACTCCACCTTTAAATTAGTATTAATTTCTCAAGAGGGAAAAATTGGACATACTTGATTGTGCTTTTAGCCATCGATATACGTAATTATTACTATTTTTTAAAAATATTTTTACTACATATGTATACCTTATTAGTACGTAAATAAGTTACGAGTACATATATATAATGTCAAATGTATATAAGACATATGACTCACTCCCATATCCGTCTATTTCCCAAATCCGTCAACATCTTGGTCCCATACCCTGACGGATAATCGAGGTTCTACTGTACTTCCTTGTTAACACTGTTTCTCAGACTTCGATTGCAACTTCATTTCTATTGAATTATTGATATTTGTTGGTCAATTGTGTCCACTTAAGCGATATAATTGAATAAATAATTATGATGCAATCGATACATGTTTTTTTTTTTCTGGAAGCTGAAGTTTCAACTCAAACTTATGTGCCATCATCAGGGTTGAAATTGAATCAGAGTAACAAATGTTTCTCTAATATAATTTCATACCTCATGGTTCACAGAAGTAGAAAACATATTACATTGACTGCATCATGAGTTCTGGATTTTCTATGCTAAAGGTTCCAGGTTCAAATTCAGCTGTGACAGATAAATGACAGAAATATCTTTTAACAGCTAAGGATGGGATAGTTGGGACTACTAACCTCCTAGGATTCACCCAGCCTCTATAAATTGGGTAACCTTAGTTAGTGGAAAAACCTGGAGGTTGAACAAGATACCGGACCAATCACCTCCCAGTACAAGGACACAGTACAGTCTCTACCACATTCTGAAGCCAAGACGCTTCATCAGTTGTATTGCTACTATTATTTTTTTTAAATCTATAAAGTAGCAGTTTTGAGGCTACGCTTTTCTCTCCAGGGTTTTAACTGTATGTTTTATTTATGCAAAGGAGCTTTCTGTTCATAGATACAAATTGCTTAACTTTAAAAATGCAGAATATTAGTAACTATTGCATATTTTTTTCACATTCCTATATGAGATAGTACTAAAAGTTGGGGCTGGCAGAAACAAAAGTATTTGCAGAGGGGTAAAAAGACTAGGTGGAACATCGATTATCAGAAATAATGTTGTCAGGGGTGGTTCAATTGAAATTCCCTAAAAAATAAAGACCAACCAAATGAATAGGAAGGGATTCAGAGAAACAAATGAAATGACGTAATTAGGTTTATAGTTCTTAGTAAACAAATACATATAGAAGCCTAAGTTCATTTTTTTGCTGTTTCCGAGAAATGATTAGGGCCCTTTTTTTGACATTCAAGGAAAAAATCATTTTATTTTTCGTCAAATTTTATTTAAAATAACAATACAAATAAGAAACTGAATAATCTGGTCAAATTAATTAAAATTACTTATAATTTTTTATTAATTGCTTTAATTTTTAAATATTTTTATTTTTAAGAGAAAAGATTTGCCCTGGCCAGGATTCGAACCCGGATTGTCCGCCTTTCCCTGGCAGCGCTCTTACCATTTGAGCTACCAGGGGTCGCTTAACAGTCAGGACACGGGGATATGGTATCAATGAAGAGAACAGATTTGTCCTGACTGTGAAGCAACCCCTGGTAGCTCAAATGGTAAGAGTGCTGCCACGGAAAGGTGGAAGACCCGGGTTCGAATCCCGGCCAGGGAAAATCTTATCTCTTCAAAATAAAAATAATTAAAATTACATTTGAAAAAAAAAACAGTTCTGTTGTACGGATAACTGACGTTCAAATAATCGAATACAAATACTGTATTTGTAAAAGCTATCAATACCATGACCACAGATGGTTAAACAAAAAGTTTTAGGTTTTTAAAATGAAAGGCTCTTTTGAGGTGTTTCTTGTTTTCAGGCATATTTTCTATGATTAAATTAAATTTTTGATAGAGATAAAAATATTAACTTTAGTTAAATAATGTTCGTGATTTTACCTAGAAATGGAGCCTTATAATAATAGTTAATAAATATAAATATATCTATAAATTATAATAAAAGAAACGAGAATTATAAAAAACACCAAACTACACTGTAATTAAATATTATAAACAATAAACAGACCAACGACAAGTTTTAAACATTAATGAAATGAGAATTTAACAGGAATAGATTTTTTTTTCAATATTCAATATTGTTTTAATAAGATTTTGTTAGAATTATTTTAACAACTAAAGCTTGTTTCTTATTTACAGCCTCATTTATCCAATCAATATTTTATTATTTTAAATTATGATAGTTTAGATGGGAATCAAACCCACACTGTTACAAATCAAACGCAATGGGATTCTCAATTTAATATTAATTTTTCCTTTGTTTTTTTTCCTGAATGCCACTCTATGTAGGCAATTCTGTCATTCCCTCTCTTGCAGCCTAGTATAAATTATTTTCCATTTTAAATTTATTTTTATCTTTTCTTGAGAGGGTAGGGATGATCTTCATACATTTCCTTCATGTTTCGACTTGGAGTTTTTTAGCATTTTTAAAATAACCCCAAAAGTTCAACAGTTAAAGCAAAACTAATTGCTAAGTACAAGTCCCTATTTTTGGCTCTTCTTTGAAATTATTTTTTGAAATAATGATTTTCCAATATTATAAAAAAATAAGAAATATTGGATATAAATAGATTAAATTCAAATATAGTTACCAAAGACAATCTCTAAAATTTTTTCTCTAAAAACATTCTAATAAAACTTTTATATGATTCTGGTACTCATAGAAATTTATTATTAATAAAGATATACACAATATTTTTTTAGTAATCTTTAGGTTATAAACCATTTTGATTGGAACTAATTTTTCTCTAATGCCTTCTACAAATGTTCTGATGTTTTATAACCTTTCCACAGGTCTCACTTGAGTTGAAAACACAATAAGTTTTAAATTTTCAGTCGTCTCCCTTTTAATATTTTCCAAAAATACAAATAATCATGAGCTTTAGTATGAAAAAGATGATAATGTAATTATCGGAAATGTGTATACTTCAATAATCATTTCATCTGGAAATGAACGTTCGAACAAATGTATATCATCTATATTTTGGAATTTCAGATGGAACTTTTATTTCTTGATGAAATGATTACCAAATTCTACTCATTACCAATAATCACATTCCTTTTTCCATTATAAATCTCATGATAACTTGTATTTTTGGAAAATAATAAAAATGAAATGAATAAACAGTTCAAACTTGTTATAACTAAACTCGAAGCAACAAGAACAGATACCCCTAATTCTTTAAATATTAATAACTCAAAATATTAAAGAAGTAATTTTAAACATTCAAGGAAAATGTACGAACTGTTCCTTAATCATTCAAAGTTTCAGTTACAGTGATATAGGAACAGCTGTTTGAGCCAAAACATCAGCTGATCTTATTAAAAACCTCATTAAACATCATTATGATAATTATTTATAATACTTGATATTTTTAAGCATTATTCCTTTAATTCAAAGAATATCTGAAAAATCAAAATAATTAGAAATTGTACATTTCTTGAAATGTTGAAAGGCAAACTTATTTTCATTAGTAATTTTTTTTTTTTTTTTACTAGCCAAAAGTAACATATTTTATCTCCTAAAAACATTATATAGTAAATATATTTAAAATAATAACAAATGAAGTTTTTGGATTAGATTGTCAAATAATAAGCAGCACGAATCAACAAATAATCATCAAAAGAGAAAACCAAAATATGTAAAAAAAAAAATTGTCATTTTACGACTCCATAGTTAAGAGCGGGGGTTACTAAGTGGTAGAGCACTGAGTTGTCATGCTGAAGTTCCTGGGTTCAAATTCTGCGAAAACAGATACATTATTTCAACTGTTAACAGTAGTATCTAGACCCGGTGGGAGTCTACCGATCCTCATGGGGATCACCCAGTTTCTATAAAGTGGGTACTCTTAATTGGGAGAAAACGTGACGGTTGAGTGCGATCTCGGACAAGTAAACTCCCTGCACAACAGTTGTCTTAGAAACAGTACAGTCTCTACCATAAACTGGACCAAAGACATCTCATGGGTTGCTATGGTACAGGTATATTAGTGAAGACAGAACCATTATATTAAAACATAATTTGTAGTTTCGTAATCTGTATCAGAGTTCACAGAAATATTTCAATATCTCATTACTCATTTTTTTTTATTTTATTTTTTTTAGTATTTAAATACATAAAACCGAAATTAATTAATAATTAGCTTTATAAATTAATTGTTAATTTATTGAATAATTATAATTTTGTCTTGTATATTAAAACTAATTTAACTAAAATATTTAATAAAATTTAGTCTAATCTGTAATATTTGATAAATAATAAGTAATATTTGATAAAAAATAATAATAATTTTTATATGATTAAATAGAGTTCACAAATAACATTAATTAAAACTATAATAAAAATAATAATGAAAAAAATGTTAGGTACAGTAGGTAAAGTTCAAGCATGACATAATTTTTGAACATTATGCTATTAAGCGATACAATGCATGTTTGAAAAAAATTTCTAATAGAACAATTATCTTGATTATTTAACTATCGATCAGCTCAGTGCTACATGTTGGTATTTTATTTTATTTTGCCAAAGTTTGGTTTCAAAATAAAAATTTATGTTATATATTTTCAAAATTTAGTTAAAACCAAAATTGTAGAAACTTGAACTTAAATAAGTTTATGTAAAGATCATTTTTTATTTTTTATTTTAATTCATTTGTTATTGTTTTTTTTTTGTTTTGTTTTTTACATATTTTATAAAAATAATATAAGTGGTGTGTTGTATATTATACATTTATTCTCAAAAATATTTTTCAAAGGAAAATGGAGAGAGATACAATCAATTAAAGACAATGTTAACACTTTAAACACCATTACAACACCACATCAACATTGAAATACTATCCATGAAAAATATCTTGAAATTTTCAATTTATTTATTTATTTTTTATTATTAGTTATATTTTTGCTATTATTATTGCTTGTAGCCTTGCCTATTTTGATTTAAATATATTCCATTGATGCATGAAGCTCTCAGAGAAGACTATTCTATTTTAAATTTATTAGTTGTAAATGTATAATGTTTGATTTTGGAAATATGAAGTATTTTTTATTGTCTCTCATTATTACTGGTTATGATAAAAGGTATGGGAAGAGAAGATGGCAACCCAAAGAAAACTCTCAAATAGTAAAAAAAAAAAGATGTATTGAAATTAGAGTCACATTTTGCAGATTTTCCTCTGGGTAATCTCTCATGATAAGAGAGTGGGAAAGACTAGAATACTTCCTATAAATATATTAATTTACTATTCAGATAATTAGAATTAATTATCAAATCATAACTAATTAATTATAATTCTACATCTTGCCGTAACTGATAAATCATAACTATTATATTACAAATAATGGTATTAATACCAAAACTACAATATCATAACTGTCAATCATTCCTCTTTCTTTTCACCCACATTCAAGAGATGAATTATTTTTATTATGACGAATTAATTATTTTCTCCTTTATCCTTCTTCTTCGCTCCTCCTCCATGACGATGGGTTTCGATGCAGGTTTCATTTGGTCTCGGAATCTTACATTTCCATCCTTAATAATTTTCTGAGCAGTTCCCATAACTGGTATTAATGATGTTTATGAAGTTATCTTGATAAATATTTGATATTCTTCATATTCATATATGTAACTATTTTAATCATAGTATTTTGCCATCTTATTAATGTTATATTTTATTATCTTATTCTTTTTATCAGCTTACTATAACTTTTTTATGATCTATAATTCTTGCTTCTCTATTTTCGCATTATTTCAATTCTTGTTATTTGCATTATAAATAAATCATTTTTTCTATATACTTTACTTTTTCATAATTGCTTCTTTTTTTAACAAAAAATCGTATTTGGTTACTGTTATTGGTACTATGTAATAATAGATTTTATGAGGTGAATTCAGCTTTATACTCCAGAAACCAGTTTTATTCAAGAGAATCATGTAATTTTTTCTTTTTCTGCCTTAAAATGGGCATATAAATAAAAAGTTTGTGATTGTTACTAATTGTTTGATGTGTGATTTTTTTTACTAACTCTAGTTAAATGTCAAATTAAAGCAATAGATAAATAAAATAAAAACAATCTTCCTGTTAAAATAATTTGTACTTGCCCAGACGATGAAAGAGAGATTTTCTTTTGAAAGAACTAAATGGAAAAGAACACCTTAATTTGACAGTAAAACAGAGAACAGAAAGATAAAGAAAATAGAAAGAACTTCCGGGAATGAGATGTTATATTTAAAAGTTATGTGTGAAAAAATGAATTAATTTTCGTGATAACTCAGATAGAAATTAGAAAATGAGATAAATCATCACCGCAACAATGAATATAAAATTGTTATAGCTTCTTTTGAATCATACAAATTTTTGAATAGTCTTCCCTTTGGCTTAAACATGTCTCTTATTTATTATTTATTCCTATTATATTCATAATACGAATGGCTTTTGTTGGATAAAGTTCAAGTATTATTCCTTCCTTAAATCTGCTTCAAATAAAGAAAAGATACCTAAGACAAAAATCTTCAAATTTTATTTGCAGTTTTTTGGCTTTTTATTTTATTTTATTAAAAAGCTAAATTTCATTCTAAAACTTAAATTGTAATTGATTTGTTTTTACTTTTATTTTTTGTTAGTAGTGATAATTAGAGACCATAGATTTTTTTTCGCATGATTAGATGTTAGTTTTATGTTTATTTATTTATTTTTTTGAGTTTAAACCCGGAAGAGTAAACACGAATAAAATTATATGATTAATTATTACGAGATTTTGTGGCCCAGGGGGAGGAAATCCCGATCTATATATGGTACGACAGTTACCCAACTCACTCCGGCGAGGGATACGAGGGAAGAGTGTCCAGGGTATCTCCGGATTCTCCGTACGGACTTGCATCTCTTAACCTTACTAACATCAAGGAATCGGACCAAGGATGGTACGAGTGCAAAGTTGTCTTCCTTAACCGATCACCGAACTCGCACAAAAATGGGACTTGGTTTCATTTAGATGTACATGGTAATATATCAATTTTTTTTTTGTGTTAATGTAGATTAAAATTATTTTAGAGATATTATTTCTCATGCTTCCAATTTCTTAATTTAATTCCAACTCATACATTTCAGCACCTCCAAGATTCAGCGTCACTCCAGAAGAAGTCATTTATGTAAATACTGGAGATGCGATTATCCTTAACTGTCAGGCTGAAGGGACTCCGGTTCCCGAGATAAGTTGGTATAAAGATGCCAATCCCGTTGAACCAGCAGCAACTATTGGTATTTTTAATGATGGGACGGAACTGCGGATTTCAAGTATCAGGCAAGAAGATATAGGAGACTACACATGTATTGCTAAGAATGGAGAAGGGCAGATCAGTCATACGGCAAGAGTTGTCATTGCAGGTAATTAGTTTATTCATCTTTACCAGTTACATGTTACATCATGTAAAAGATCAGTTCTTATGTTAACATTAATGTTAAAGTACAACATACTTAACAATGTATATATTAGTATACATAGAGCTTAGTAAATCTATAGAATGCCTTAAAAAATCTTAAAAACACAAAATTAATAAGCAGCAGTATTATAAACAACTAAAACTATTCAACACTTTTCAGTCCTAAGAATATCTGAGAACCAAGTGATACAGTGGAAAAAGAATTTCTAGTATCATTCATGGGTCTCAAGGTAGTGAATGTTTTGGTTTTAAATTTATAACAAAATTGAAACGATAAAATGCTGCAATTTGGCAATTTCTATTGGTTTATGTTAAAATGTACGATTCGGACTTGAGATTAAATTTTAATAGTTATAAAGTTTATATTCCTGCTAAATAATAAAAAATAGTTACTCAAAAACTTATTATTCTGAGGCCTCAGTAAATCGCCAAAATACAAGTTTCACATGCTGGAATAAATTTCAGAACAATCATAAAACAGAACCAACTAGTATGTAAATGATAAAATATCATAGTTATAAAAATAAAATCAATCAAAACCTTTATAACCTAAATGCTATAACCTCAAATTCAAAAGCGAAGGGTCAAACTGGAGAAAATATTATAGGAAGACAAGTGTAAATCAGTAAAAAATGGAAAGTTGATTCTGTTAGGAGTTAATACAATATTTTAGAGTTTCATAATGTCCCTAGTTCACTTAGCAATAATTAGAGTGCGCTGGTAGGATGAGACCAAACATGGAGTAAGTGTTTGGGAAATAAATAAAATAGGAAATGAAGTCAGTGGAACAATGTATTTTCTAGCTTTTGTGGAACTATAGGCTATTATAATGGCAACATATACATGGGCTTTCATCTATATACTTTAAATATTAGACAATCACAGACTTAATTAAGGGAATATCTTCAAATAAAAACTTTTATAATATGTTAGAATTATTTCTAAGTTTTGATTTTACTGGCAAGTCTTTGTTATTTTTTTTTAAATTAAATTTTATTTATTTATTAAAATTAAAACTACAGTCATTATTGATCCTAAAATATTTTAGGAGGTGCAGTCATCATGGTTCCACCGACAAACCAAACGACTCTGGAAGGTAAAAAAGTTCAATTTTCCTGCGAAGCCAAAGCTCTTCCCGGAAACGTAACCGTTCGCTGGTGGAAGGAGGGAACCCCAGTAAAACAAGTAGCGTCATTAGAAACAAGAGTCACCGTACGAAGAGATGGATCCCTCGTAATTAATCCAGTCGCTGCTGAAGACACTGGAATGTACACCTGTCAGGTCAGCAATGGGATAGGTGATCCTCAATCAGCCTCAGCATATCTCAGTGTTGAATGTAAGTACCATTTTTAAAGTTTATTAATTTGCAACTCATATTAATTATTATTACACTAAATGATAAGTGTTCTATAATTATTTTAATTTGTTTATGTCTATTTAGCTGAAGTTGCTTCAGAAAAGAATCTAGCTTCTTTTGTGTCTCCTTTGATAATACAAAAATTTTTAAATGAGCTAAACAGTCTGATATTATTCTCATATAATTCCATTTTTATCCTTTTTTAGGTACTTATGTATTCCATCGTCAATCAACATTTATTTTTTCTGTAGCCCTGGTGAATACGTGGTTATGTCAAATTTTGTCCAGAGAGAGAGTTAATTTTATTGAAGGAAGCGGAATCGTTTCATTCGCTTAATTTTTGGTTTGGAGTCGAGTAGTAATATCAGCATTAATTATAGAAAAACAACTTATTCCAACAGTTTCCTGTTTAAAATTTCTATTTTTTTTTTATAACCATGAACATTTATTCATTTAAATATTTATTTCTAATTGAATTCATAACACAACACCAGCTTACTGAATGAATGATTTTTTAATCTACCGACAATTTAAATTAAAAAGTTAAACTCTTGTTTAAAAACTATCTAGAAACTATTTAAAAACTACCTAAAAACGATTCCATGGAGATTTTTATCAATATAGCCAGTCAAGATTTTTGAACAATAAATGATCCTGAGCAACAATTTGTTGTTTAAACGTTTTGGCTTACTGAGGACTACAATGCTTGTGCCCAATCTTGGTGCGGTTCTTTTCCTCTACCATATCTTCTACATCCCTCGACTGTGAGCATGTTTTCTCTCCTCTGTGCCCTTATACAGGTAGTTTTCTTACTGGTAAAAGATACTGGGAACTCTAGCATCAATTATAGCTTGCATTTTTTTATATTTTACTTTTTGATTACAATTTATATTATTTTTTTTTAGATCCAGCAAAGGTGACTTTCACTCCAACAGTACAATATCTGCCATTCCGTTTGGCTGGTGTTGTTCAATGCTACATAAAAGCAAATCCGCCTCTCCAGTATGTTACATGGACCAAAGACAAACGCCTACTTGAACCTTACCAAACTAAAGATATTGTCATAATGAACAACGGATCCCTTTTATTTACAAGGGTGATTTAATTTATCATGATTCCTTACTATGTCTATTTATTAATAAAAATATATATTTTATTATAATTAGGCCTTTCCTTTATGTAGGTAAATGAAAATCATCAAGGTAGATACACCTGCACACCTTATAATGCACAGGGTACTCAAGGTTCGTCAGGTCAGATGGAAGTGCTAGTCAGAAAACCTCCAGTTTTCACTGTCGAACCTGAGTCCCTTTACCAGCGGAAGGTAATGTCTCAATTTTATTTTATTGTAAACCAACTCAGATTTCATTTGTTTAATATCTAAAAAAAATCCATGTTAATTATAATAATTCTAATTGATCATAATTCGTGCATTTTCATGGTTAGTTCAAAGTGTTGAATATAAAATATTTTGAAAAGTAATAGCAGAGATACTAGTGGCCAAATTTCAATACATTGTATAATGATTATTTATTAATTTTTATGGCTCTAGAACTTGGTGACGAGTCCTGGCCTCCTCCAGTCTTCTGTATTTTATGCAGCCGTCATCCAGCTCCTGATTCCCACGTTATCATTGTATAGTGATAACTCAAATCAATTTTTAAAAAACAAATCAAAACTCATGTCAATTTCATCAAATCACAAATTCATATCACTTCATATAAAGTACGGAGCAGAGTCCCCTCGACATTTTAGTAAAGTGGCAAGACCCAATCTGCATTAATTTTCAAAAAGTCCTACGAGTAATCTAAGTAGAAGTGGCGGTTTTCTTTGGTAAACTCTTACTTAGAGTAGTAAACTCTATGGCCCAAATTAGATTCTTCTAATCTTATTCAGCCTCGTTGATTTTTAAATTTAATAAGTTTGATAGTTATCAAATCTCTTGATTATTTTTTACAATTGTGTTGATGTATATAAATAAAATAAAATATCTATTCCCCTACGAAATGTTTCCCTTAGATTTAAAGAATCCTGTATTAATGGCCTCCTCTGTACATTGACACTTTTCGTTGGCAAGCTCTTTCTTAGTAAACTATGGCCCATATTAGATACTTTTAATTTTGTTTAGGAAAGCCATGTTGATTTTTTTAAAAACAAAATGGTGTTACTAATTTCTGTAAGAAATCATGCCTTTTTTTTTTATCTGCTCCAAGATATACTGATGACTGATCTGATTCCCTCCTATCTATAAAATTAGTTACAAATATCAAGTACATAATATGTTTCTGTAATTAATTGGTTTTCATAAAAGATATTTAGAAAAGATGCACTTACTTAAAAGGTGCACTATTAATTTTTGATTGATAATAGAAGGAATTCATTCTATTGTACATTTGTAGGTGGGTGAAACTGTCGAAATGCATTGTGATGCTCAGGAAGCTGAAGGAACTCAGAAACCAACCATACAGTGGCAAAGGGTATGTCATTAGTCATCTAAATTTTACAAGTTTTAGTAAATTAAATTTTGTTATAAGAGCATTAATAATATTTATGAATTCCAGAGGGACAACCAGCCCCTACAAAAAAGTCGAGTGAGAGTGACAGGAGGAAACATCACTATCGAGAGCCTAAGGAGAACAGATTTTGGTTACTATCAGTGCGTTGCGAGTAACGAAGTTGCGACCATCGTTACCAGTACCCAGCTAGTTGTTGAAGGCACACAGCCTCACGCTCCGTACAATGTGACAGCCAACGCCAGCGAATTCGCCGTATCTTTACAATGGCTACCTGGCTACAGTGGTGGGCCTGACTACAACCAGGTGTACACTATATGGTAAAGAATCATTATATACATATCACATAATGTACTTTTAGCGGTACTTGTGTATTAGCCAGTCTGCAGGGACTGTTATCCATCATTGTTTATAACCTGAACACTGATAATTCTGATACTGATAACACCTATTTTTTTATTAATATTAATGGAATTTAAAATATATAAAATGTAATAATGAAATGCTAATTCTAGACCCCTCAAGCCACGTTCCTCTTCTTATATAAATGTTTTCCCTACACTTCGAGGCAAAATTCTCCACTTCTATACCTGTCAAAATCTATTTGATGCCCTTTTTCACATAATTTTGTCTTTGGAATTATTCTGAACTTCTGGAAGTATTTCGCCGCTTCTCCTTTTAGAGAAGACTATTCCCAATGTGTTATTCTGTTCATTTCAAATTGCTAATAACAAAAGAAATGAGACAAAAACAGAAAATTGCATTTAATAAACAATAAAGAAATTCAAATAGATAATAAACAAAATTAACAAGACAAAAACACTAAAAAAATTATTTAATAACGCACACACACATACAGAACTCGAATGAGAGAGTGATAAGATGAGATTACAAGAGATAAGGGGGTAGGTTTCATTCAGACCGGCTAATACACAAGTACTTTTATAATACCATATGTGATTTTACCTTACTAATAATTATGATAGTTTTCAAATCCTTCAATTATTTTTTTTAAAATATGTTAATGTATATAATTAAAATACTATATCTATTTAACTATGAAATATTTCCATTAGGTATAGAGAAGCCGGTGTTAACGACTGGTTGACTATACCAGTCACTCCTTCAGGAAGCACTCAGGTCACTATTAATCGCCTAACGCCAGGGACCACGTATGAATTTCAAGTAATCGGTAAGAATATCATAGGCGATGGAATGCTCAGTAAAATTGTCACCGTCCGAACTCTTGGTAAGTCATCAACATCTATAAATGTTCTTAGATGTTTTCTAATATTTTTTCAAAATTTATTTCATTTATTAATATCATCATGAATGAAGTCAATCAATTTCATAAAAATTATCTATGTGAGGTGTTTCATATTTTATAGATAGATATACATTAATTATTTTAGTTTTATGTATTGATATAAACTTATAACTGTAAAATGAGATATGTGTTTATTTAATATATCATATACCACTATTTTAAAATTTAACTTCATTAGCCACTACAATTAATAATTACATCCTTTGGAATGTATTTTGGACCCCAGTGTATTTAGTTTTCCTAGTTTTAACTATTAATTTATTTTTTTAAATGAAATAATTTCAGACTAAAGCTACAATGAATTCAATTACAATATTAAAAAATCATTAGTTTTATTATCAATGTTATTAATAACCAAAGTTTTATAAGTTAATATTTAGTAAAAAATATTTAGAGTATTCAGTTTATGTCAGCAAAAAAAAAAAACACCTCATGTAGCAAATTTTTGTTACAGATAAGAAATTAAAGCTATTTTGAATATTATTTCACCATGGATATCAACTATATGAACTTTTCAGGAATACTATAGATACTTTCAGATGAGTGGAAAATTTATAATAATATAATTTAACGCAAATAAGCCCCTCACTTCTAAAATTTATTATAACTTAATATAATAAATTAATAGCTTAATGGAATTATTAAAATAATAAATAAAAAATAAGATAATACAACAAAAAGGTAAAACCTTTTTTACATCCTTCTTTAAATTCTCCTTAGTAGTTATATATAAGGAATATTGGACAACCTAATCATTGAGATAAGTAATTAATTAATTTCAATAATAGGCCCTAAATTCTTTTATTTTACTTTTGGTCCCTCTAAAATCCACTTTTTATAAAGTGTATAATCTGGATAGTTTAGCTTAAGTATACATTTTATAACTAATTTTTTTTTTTTATGGCTCAGTGTTAAGAGCGCTGAGTTGCCATGCCAAAGGTCCTGGGCTCAAATAAGACTACTATTTAATCTGTTAGCGGCCTGAGATGGACCCTATGAGATTTAGGATCCTGCTGGTGCTCACCCAGCCTCTAGAATGTGGGTACCCAAAATAAGGAGGACAAATCTGGCGGTTTAGTGTGATCTAGGACAAATCACTTCCCTGCACAACCGTTGTACAAGAAACAGTACAGTTTCTACCATGCACTGAACCCCAGACCCTTCCATGGGTTGTTGTGGTACAAGTTCTTTATCTTTTTATGGTGATTATTTTAATCATACCCATTATCTGAAGTTCATATAATTGATATTCAATTGGAATTAGAATTGATATTTTTTTAATATTCAGAGAGAATCTTAAAATATTTAATCTTGTATATTTCGAAAATAGAAACAAGAAAAAATCATTTTAATAATATGTGAATTTTTTTAATGCATTTAAAATGAATTTACATGCAGATATTTTTTTCTTGTTTCTAACATTATATTGTTTTGTAATATGTAAAACTGTGCTCTGAGCGAAAAACCCATGTGCTTATAACAGCATGGATCTTTCTGTAATATTAGAAATAATCCTTAAATTTCATAATAACAAATGATATTTGAGGTGAAAGTCCAGCATTTTTAAGGTATTTCGGATTGATAACGAACTTATCGCAGTGGCAGATTTCGCTAAAGCTATCGCAACTGAATATTTGCACATTTCTTTAACAAAAAGTTCATGATGCATCATTTCATAAAGTTGTAAAGAAAATTCTCTTTTAATATTTCTTATTACGCTTCTTATTATCTGTAAATAACATTACTCCTAATAACATATGCACATTGGTTGGGAGCACTATAATTCTCTATATGACAAATATTATTTTGCACTTCTTCAAAATTCTCTTACAGCAATAGGGTGCATCTGTTTCATTACTTTTAGGAATATTGTTATTTGTATTATAATAACTTTGTAATTATTATCAATATTTTTTTTCTTTTTGGTTTTATTTTTGTTACACTATGGTTCATTTGAAGAAAGAATGACTGAAAATGATACTAGTTTCCCTTCCATTTAAATAAAACATTTTAAAAAATTTATGTTAATTTAAGTTTTAGATTTATTTATTTAACATTACTTAATGGTAATATGGCTTAATGGAGGATGCTACAGTGGAAGTTCTAAGTATTTCCTATTCAGATATAATACTGAGCACCTTACACCTCACAGGTTCGGGGGCGCCATTTTACACCTGCGCCAACAGGGAACAAAATCACGTTTTATGCAGCCATAACTCAAGACGCTTATGAAGATAGAGAAAATTTTTAAAGGCCTTTGGAACCAATCTATCAAAATCTTAAACATAAATAAATAAATTACTAGCAATCTTTTTTATTATTACAAAAGATAGAGAGATAGACCTGTTGAATATGATAAATATTTAACAATACCATTTTTCTAGAGAGCAGTTACGATGCTCCATAAATATTGGATAGGTTTGATTTATCAAAATTGAAAGATAGGTTAGAAACTCTAACATTGGTTTGATATTCTCATTATATATAGAGTTAACATCAAAATGATTCTTAATTAGAGTTAATAATCATAAAGAAAAAAATATAAGCTGCACAACTTATGTTGTTTTTTATTATTATTAACACTTTATTGAAATATTACAATCTGCCACTTATGGGCAATAAGTAATAGTGCTGTGTAGCTTACAGTCATTCCATAATAAAACAATAATATAAACAAAATAAAATAAATAAATATATATATGCGGAAAAATATATACATGCGGTAACAGAAAGAAATTAATGCAGTAATAATAATAATAAAGTAAAATAAATAATAAAGTAATAATAATAATATTAATATACTAATAATATATATACTAATAATATATATAATAATACTACTAATAAAATAAAATAAAATGTACACATTCATACCCTATTTACAATTTGCCTGGGGTCCCCGAACTGAGCTTCTTCCCCAGGAATGAGGGCAAAGCAGGAGTCCGGGAAGCCCCAGCCCCCTTTCCCAGCCGCGTCACTGGCAAACACAACTTATGATATTCAAAAAAAAGAATTTATCCTGTTTTGTGGTAAACTAATTTATTATTAGAGCTCCAAAAACAAAACATATTTTTATTTAAAGTCAATTGATATTCTCTTGTTATAGTTACTAATCATTTTATAAACACAGTTTAATGAACATGTGGTTGCTATGGTTACTTTACTATTTGCCATATGTTGTTTATTTTTCTAATAATTCTAACGGGATATTGTTTTAATTTAGATCTGATATTTTTTTAATATTAAAAACGCCAAAATATTGGTACATGTGATATTCATGCATGTTTTAATATTGGCAGGCGACTGATATAAGACATTATAGTATTCAGATGTCTTGGATCGTTATTAATGTATTTGATTTAATGACAATATTTTATTAACTTACATTTATTTATTACTGATATATGACTGTTTAATAAAACTTTTATAGAAACACACTAAGTGTTACGTTTAATACAGAGTTTACTGCTGAATTGTATAAAATGATATGAGCATCATCAATTATGATAATTTCAAATTAAGCTGTATTGCATGTAAATATGCTATCATTTAACAAAGCTTAATGAATGCTTAAAATATGATTATTATCTTAAATATTTTAAGTTTTTAATCATAAATATAGTTATAAATTAATGGATTCTCAGCTTCAATGAAGCTTGAATTAACCTGCAATATAAAATAAAGGAATGCTAATAATTCAGATCAAGTAAAACAATTGCACCTCAAGTGTTTAGCTTATCAACCTCAGTATTATACTTTCCAAAATAAGCAGTTAATACTTAATAATAATATTTTTTATTAATAAAGTTTAAGTTGACTAAATAACAATATATTTTAATCAATACCAGTTGGCATTAAAGTAATTAGCTATTTATATACAGAAAAGTTTCTTGGAATGTCAGTGGATTATAAGTTTAGGAATAAGTACGAATCGTTCTAAAAATTACCTATTGAGATTTTTCTTTAATAACAGTGCTTTTTATTTTTAATGATTAATACTAAATTTATATTATCAACAATTATAATACACACCCACAATTGATCCTACAATCCATGCAGGACCTTGGCCCCTGCAACCAACGACTATATTAAGGGTTTCTATTTTCATTAATACTACAGAAAAGTAAGAAGTAAATTCCTCTATTCTCTGAAGTAAAATATGTTATTTTCAGTTGTTTATAAACTGATTTATTAACTTTATTTTCATACAAATGTAATGTTACACAGTATCCATGGTTTTTAGTTTTCAATTTTTTTATTCATGATAAATTTACTTATAGCTCGACTCCCTTTCAATATTGAATTAAATAATTTATATTTTTTATTGAGTAATAATGTTCCTACAAGTTCATTTTGCACCCTATTGTCATTATTGCAATGTGTGCAAGCGTGTTGGTAATTGAGTGTGTTGGCTGGGTAGATGGAACCGCGATTCCCTCGACTGAAAAGGATGGGACCACACCTCCTGATGGTAAGCGATTTCTCAAACGCTTTTACATTATTTGCGCATGTTCTGTAACTATACAGCACGACTCATAGCATGTTTTGGTACTATTACAAAATTAACCATTTATACCTGCTTGTATTTATTTGAAAGCATTAGGTTTAAATTGTATTTATCAAATACACCTCAAATATCCATTACCAAACTTCTTTATTTATTACTTTAATTTTCTTTTTATTTCGAACTAATAACTAATTATTTGCTTGTTATTTTAAGATGCATGGAATTTTATTTATTTATGTTTTTTTTTATTCATATATTATTAATTACATTCGTTAAATGAGTTCGCATGTGATTCTAAATTTTCAGATGTGTATGATCAAATTGTAATGTTTCCTACTGATGCCACTGGCTCAACCCTGTTTCCTCCAATATTTAGGCCAAAAGGTACGATCATTTATTTTATCTATTGGCCGAAAATGAAATAGATTTTAAGTGAAAAAACAAAAATAAAAAAAAATAACAGAACAATTATGTTTACTTGTATGTTTCCTAATGAGGTATCGAATTTTATAATTTAACAGTTATGAAATAATTATATTAACAAGAATATTAACGGGGGCATTTGGAATATAAACGAGAATTGTTTTTTTTTTTAATTTTACTTATATGAGTAAATGGTTAATCATAAAAAAAAATCTACATAATCACTCTTTTTCCCTGATGGAATCACAACTTTTTTATTCCTTTACTATAAGAAGATGAAGACCATTTCTTTCATCAGTCGTGCACAAAACCCTTAACCTAAAACATTAGATAAAAGAGTCCTCCTAGGCCTGAAAATGGTCATGAAGCAAATGGCAAATGTGAAGGTGAATATTTTTTTTTTCTTCCGACAAAAGGCTAGACAGTCCAGCTGAAATTTTATACAAACCAAGCTCATTGTGAATATTTGTATGGATACTCACAGCACAGATTGACTTACCAAAACTATTTTTGGCAGTAAGGATGGTTACCTAATAAAGTGACTGCGGCAAAGGTACTATGGGAGCCTCTTCATTGTACAAGAAGTACTGGCAGGCCAAGAGTAATATGTAAGAAATCTCTTAGGGATCAGGGACTGTAAGATGACAGCACAAAACAGAATGAATGGAGGATCATTGAGCAGTCTTGGAGATCGATAGCTATCGTTTTTAATAAAGCAAAAAAAAAATCTTCAAAATGATTATCTGTCAACTTATCCTAAGCCAAAACCCTAAACTTCATTTAGCATACTTTCTTGCCGTTGAGCAAAAAGTGTTGTACTATTATGTACTCTTGTCTGTGAGAGTGTATTTCCCACAAAACTGTCCAATCATTCCTCCCCAACTTTATTTATTACTTGGCCAGATCAGTAACCAGTTTTTTGTTTTTAACTTCCTACACACTACCTCAGTCCAGCATGAGATTCTCGTTTATACTTCAACAGCCCTCTTATGTTGGGTGATATAATGAATTGTGTGTTTTCATATTGGGTATTTCTAATAAAATGTTTCTGCATATTGATTAACTATAATGGGCAAGAATTAATGCAAAGCTATTTCTTAACTTAGTACAAAAATTTAAAAGTGAATGAATTGAGGGCTTTAAATATTCAAGGACCAAAGATTCTGAAAAAATTCCATAAAGATGCATTTTTACTCAAGAATGATCTCAGTTTCTTACATTAATTTCAATTTGTGAAATGAACATAAAATTTTAGGTTAAAATAGAAAATAAAGGATTTAAAAAATATACAGCCCAATAGCGATATTGGGCAAAAGACGTCTTGAATATATGATTGGAATGACTATTGAACCTGAGGTTCACCCAACCTCTATGAAATGGATACGGTAAATGAGGGAAAAACCGGGCAGTTGAGCGACTTGGAAAAAGAACAATCTCTATCATTTACTGCATGCATATATTATCTTTAACTATGGCATTTGTTTGCTATTTTTTTTATAGTATTTTTTGGATTTATTATATTTATATTTGCCCTTACCAAAACTTATATATTTTTTTAAAAGATAATTTTCTCGTAGTCACATTTTCTATAAACTACTTCTTTATTTATTTTCTTTTTAATTTTGAAATATTCTATCTATACAGACAGTGAAAAAATACTCGCGTATAATAAAAAAAATATCGCTTGGGTGGAAATCCACCAAATGGTCTGCCACATAAAGTTTCGTGACAGATCATCTTAAATAAATAATTTAATTTTTTTAAACTATAAGTTACTCGTATGTCCAAAATTTCAGAAGTCTAACTTCAAAACTGACGGATTCCATACAATCTTTGAACCCCTATTATATTAAGGGGGAAACCCTTGGGGGTGGCATTGGGCGAGTTCCTTTCTTAATGCTCATTTAAGCTATACAAAGAACCTATCTGCGAATTTCAAGATGCTAAGTTCAGTGGTTTCTGCTATGCGTTGACCGCTGGGTGTGTTAGTCATTCAGGTTACAGTTTTATATAAACTTCACCTGTGTAGTGTGTTGATAAAAAGTAGCCTATGTCCTTCTCCAGGCTTGAGATTATCCATATCAAATTTCATCACAGACGAATCAGCACAGCTATGAAACATACACTGAAACTGAACAAACAGGGCGGACAGAAGTTTACTGTTGTTCTGTCAGTAAAGGATTAGTATATAATTTTATTGAATTTATTGAAAAGGATTACTTAGAATAACAGTTTCACTTGTCGTAGGACAGCAGCCGTTCAGAGAAATTAAAACTGAAAGGATTAGAATAATTTACATATGTAGATAATTTATCAATGTTTTTTAAGTTTTGGCAGTCCTACATACCTACTGCAATATACTCCTGTAATCTATGTTACTTGATTTGATTTGTTCAGCAAAAATATGTAGATTTTGATAGTGAAAAACACGTGATCAAGCATACAAACTTTGCCCCCCTTTTTCACCTCCTTAGGGGTAGAATTTCAGAAAATCCTATCTTATCAGATGCCTTTGTCATACAAAGAACACACCATCCAAGTTTCAGGTCTCTATAATCAATGGTTTAGGCTGTGCGTTGATCTGTCAGTCATTCAGGAAAAAACATTTTATATGTATAGATTTAAAATTAATATTTTCTTCAATGAAGGCTTTGTCTACTTTGTTATTATTCTTTATTACCTAATTGCCTAATAGAGTTTAGTCAAATGGTTACAAACTAGATCTAACTAAAATTGCAAATCATCATTGGAAATGTTTTGAGTAAACTTAAAGATCCATATAAGAATGATAACAAAGTTCCTGGTAAAGTAATATGATATAAAAAGAAATAAAATCTTTTTATTTGATTTTTTCTTCCAATAAAACAATACCCCATATTACCGAAAGGCAAGGTGAAAAGAGAAAAAATAAAGGTCATGGAAAAGGAAAAGTATTAGATTACACATTTAGGAAAGAAAGAAATATATTTCATAAGAATAATTCAATGATTTTTATTTTTTACAGTTGAGCGAAAAAATGTTTCCATCATATTTCTGGAATTATGGCAAACTGCTAATAAATTGTATTATAATGTAAATAAATTAATGGATCAAATAATTCAAATTTATCATAACTGACTTTTTAAAGATCCATTTTGACTATCTTAGTTGATAATATTCAGGTTTTCATTTTTATGAAATAAAAATATAATTGAATATGTATCATTGCCACCACATATAATAAATACAGATAAAAATTGATATTTCTTAAGAGGCAATAAACAGATCATTTTACTTTTTACTACCGAATTGCAAATATTTATACCTCTCAGGCTTTTTATTTGTATTAATAAAAAAAAAGAATAAAACTAAATTGTTCCCAAATTTTAATTTTTTCACATTTGTTAGGTATATTTAATAGTATATCAAGTAGATACAAATAAAAAATGTATTTTTATAATTATGAATTTAATTGCACGAAATTCCTAAGCAACCAATTTTTAATTTATATAAACATGTTTTATTTCATTTGCTTTCTATTATATCAGATTTGTTTTTAATTATATAATATTTTTGCTTATATGCTTGCAATGATTCATTCCTTACTATTAGTTATTATTGTATATTTATTTGTAATACAAGTTCATGAATAAATTTTTAATTATTTTTATTAGTTTTTCTGTAATTGGAAAAAAATCAATAAATATTTAAAAAACTTATCCCATTGTGGTACAAAAGTAGTCTTATGTTTTTCTCAGAATAAAATTTCAATCTTTTCATGGTTTTTATTTACCAATTAGTTCCTATTAAGCTACTTATCAACATGTATAGGACACTCAAATAAATAATAGTAACAAAGATAAAGGAAACTATGTTAGAGAAGCAATTAGTTGACTGGAACTTCTAATGTAAGGATAGAGATAGTGGGGGGTGCAGTCAATTAAAACACCATAATAAGTGCATACTTATTTATTGTGTGCCGACGTTTCGACCTACATTGTAGGTCATCTTCAGGGCTGTGAGAGGAAAATTAATCATTTTACTTTTTACTACCCAATTGCAAATATTTATACCT
This sequence comes from Arma custos, assembly GCA_037127475.1. Classification (NCBI taxonomy): domain Eukaryota; kingdom Metazoa; phylum Arthropoda; class Insecta; order Hemiptera; family Pentatomidae; genus Arma; species Arma custos. The sequence goes on along the minus strand of CM073762.1, from coordinate 11,850,804 downwards.
CTCAGCCTTTTTATTTGTATTAATAAAAAAAAAAGAATAAAACTAAATTGTTCCCAAATTGTAATTTTTTCACATTTGTTAGGTATATTTAATAGTATATCAAGTAGATATAAATAAAAAATATATTTTTTATGTATTTTGGTAATAAATATATGTATGTATACATACATTGAGGTATGAATATTTTTCAGTGTTTCAGTGAAGTACTTTTGCTTTCTGATTTTTAGCTGGTATATACCACCCCCGGAGAGCCACTTTTGAAATTTGATACTTTAATTAGTTAATCCTTTAAAGGTAAATAACCATTTTTTTAAATTTTCAACAGACCATAATTAATTCATGAAGACAAAGTAACAAATAATTATGTGTCGGTAATGCAGGATAATGTCTAGGTAGAAAAATTCAGAGATCTAAGAAGACAGACGACAGTCAAGAATATAGATAATACAGATAGATGACAACATTGACATGAACATTGACAACATGAACAATATTGACCATAAATAACCCATAAATATTTCGTATATCGAATGGGCACAATGTATATAAATATCAAATTAAGCTTATTTAATAATAATAATTTGATAATTATTAAATTGAAATAATTTAATAATTATCAAAGTAAAGAGACCTAACTCCTATAAAATCTCACATGTTTTAAAAATTTGTGAATTAACTAGAAAGATACAAGATCCATGATATGTACTAATACCTCAATGGTTCTGTTACGAATGAATATAAAAAATTAAAAAAACCTGTACCACTGTTCATGGACAACGGTTCTGCAAGGAGGTGACTTGTCCTAGGTCACGCTCAACCGCCAGATTTTTCCCCCTCATTTTGGGTACCCTATTTTTATAATATTTTATAGCGGCTGGGTGAGCCCCAGGAGGGTCCTAGATCCTATATGATCCATCTCCGGCTGCAAACAGACTAAATAAAAGTACTTGAACCAGGATTTCCGGCATGGCAACTCAGTGCTCTACCTCTGAGACACTCCGCTCCCTTACAAATGAATATAGTTAATGTATTAATTATGTTTATGATGCAATAATTTAGATATAAATATAAAAATCGCATTAAGAAATATTACATAGTTATGTTCACAAGAGGTAGAATGCTCAGCTGCTCTGCTGAAGAACTATGTTTCAAATCTGCCTTAGGTAGATATATTGTTTATCCTGTTACCAGCTAAGAATGGGTCTTGTGGGATCTGAAGATCCTCCTGCGACTTTCCCAGCCTCTATTAATTAAGTGATACCTTTAATTATAAGTAAGTTTCAATTGGGAGAAAAACTTGATATTTAAGCATGATCTCAAACAAATATTTCCCAGTCTTAGAAACATTACAATACAGTCTCTATGCACCCAAGACAACTACATAAATTGTAGTGGTACAGATTTATACTCAGATTAATCTTGGTATGAAATAACAAGGATGAGTATGAACAAATTTATTTGCTTCTTCAGCTCATATAAGTTAAGGAGGAAGCAACTCTCTCACCACACAGCGTTCAAGCTCAGCAGAATTTTCTAACCTTTACATTATTCTGGGTTTTTTGCGTGAAATATACTGAGAGCTTCATGTATGAAAAAATCTCATTTTCCAGAAACTATCCGTGAGAATATAGTGTGAGAATCAAACTATTATAGCATAATCTTTTTATTATTAACAAATGTACCACAATGGGATAATAATTCTTAAATCAAATATTGTCTGAAGTAATAAATAGCTATACAGAATAATCGATAATAATTCATTTAAATTATTTTGCTATGATTTTAAATTTACTTACTACATAGCTATTTTTATATATAAATATTTGCGTAATTTATTATTAGTAGCTTTATTTCCTTCTGGAGAACTTGGTTTAGTTACAAAATAAATTCATTTATTGGTTTGAGCAGTATTAAAATAATGGCTTTTTGTTATTTTAAAGGTCCGCGCCCAGGGCCACCGAGAAACGTCACAGTAACAGAAATAAGTAACGGTTTTGTCATCACTTGGCAGCCACCAATAGAAAGAGCTAACTTAGTCAATCATTATACCATTCAATACAAAACCGATGGACCTTGGAAATCAGTCAGCAAAGGCCAGATAAGGCCAGAGGACACTTCTTATTTAGGTAATCTTGAATTTTTTCACTCATATATTATATAATATATTAATTCTAATCATGGATATAACTTAAATTATAAAATAATAACATAAGTCGTAACCCTAAAAAAATTCTACCACTTCATGTTCATTAATAATGCACTGCTAAATCCTATATAAAAAATAGTATTCTGTGTTCATAAATGTACAAAGCGTCCAATTAGTCCGATAAAAGAGGCAGAATTAAAATAGTCTTTGAAATAAAAAAAACTATAATTATATGTAACTATATATATTTCCATATTTGTTCATCTTAAATGGACTACAATGTTACCATCCTTTTCTTTACAAAAAACTTACAGTATCTGTTCTCCATGTGGTCTCTTCAAGTTGAGTTACAACAAGTTTTAACTGTTTATTCTTTTAATTTTTAATATTTTACAAAAATACATATTTGTTTGTTCATTTAACGTCACTTTTTGCTGCTACGGTTAATCGGACGATACTACTTTGGGAGCTCTAAATTTTGCCTATCCAGGTTTAATTAGGATAGGGATTTTTAACGGGACCTCCGTTTAACGTCCCTTCCGAAGGACGGCGTAACTAAGGATTTTGTACTCCCTTTAAAAAATCCTAGGGCCACCTAGGCTACGAACCCGCGACCTTGGGCTTAGTAGTTTGTTACGCTAACCACTAGACCACAGGTCAAAAATACATATTATATTGAGCTTTAATATGGAAAAGATAATGTAATTATGAGTATGAGTAGATTTTGGTAATCATTTCATCACAAAATAAAAGTTTCAACTAACATTTTGAAGTATAGATGATATATGTTTGTTGAACCACTCATTTCTAGAAACGACAAAACGATTACCTAAGCATACACATATCCCATAATTACTTTCTCTTTTCCATTCTAAAGCTCATGTTAGATAACTTGTATTTTTGGAAAATATTAAAATGGAAACAAATGAAAAGTTAAAACATGCTGTGACCCAACTCGAAGTGACAACCTGCGGAATAATTACCGTTGTTTTTATGTTATTCTTAAATGAACTACAGTGTTACCAACACTTTAAAAAAATACTGGTTTTCTTTTGCTTGATTTCCAAATTACAAAAACATGAAAAAATGCAGTTATTTAAGACAACACTTCACGATATAGTGTATATTTTTAATGAAAATTTTATGTTTGCTTTCAGTGAAAAATTTGGTTGGTGGTAGAACATATTATTTCCGAGTTTTCGCATACTCTGTGAAAAGCTACGAGAGTTCTGAAACTGTCAAGTTTTCAGTTCCAGCTAGAGTCAAACATAAGGCCATCACTGCTGGTGTCGTGGGTGGAATACTTTTTTTTATTGTCGCCATTATACTTTCCGTATGTGCTGTAAAAATTTGCAATAAAAGAAAACGCCGGAAACAAGAAAAAGGTATGGTTATGGTTCATTTTCATTTAGTGCCTACTTGGTTATTTGTTCAAATTTCAACTGTTTTTTTAAATATGTTATAGAGAGCATATCAAAAAGAGTAATTGATTAAATCTTGATTATTTTTTTGTTTGCTAAGTAAAACTTACTATTATTTTAATTTAAGAGTAACAAGAATATCTGTTGTTGCAGAATATAATATGGTTGCATGTCGTTTATCTGATGCGAGGAACGGAAGTTCAGCAGCTCCAGTCAGCCAAGTGCCTTTGAAAAAGTGAGACTCAACAGAAATTAATTGTTTTTTCTGTAACTTTTAAAAATCTTTATGACAATTGTCTAATTAAATAAATTAATACCTAATTAAACATATCCTATTCATTTCTTTTTTAACTTTATTATTTATCCACTTTCATTTCAAAATAACTAGTGGTGTATGAGATTTTCAGATTTCTTCACAACTTTAGTTTAGTTTTATAACTTATAAGATATAAAAAATAAAATTATTATCAGGGAATATTTTAAAATTAATGAAAATAATTGTTTTGCATCACATAATTTCTACTTATCGTGTCTTGTAGCAGTTAGCCTCAACATCTCGTGTTAAGAAAACTAAACAGTGGCTATGAAAAGTACTGTCACAACTCATTTTATCTACTTGTAAATAAAATCACCATGAAGATCCCCTTCTAGTCATTAACTCACCAACTCTGATATTTAATTTAAATCCCTTCTTAAACTGTATTTTTTTTTTTAAACAGTACGGACAACAAAATTTCAATTTTTACCTCTTACTCTCTCCCCCCTAAAAAAAACTAGCACCATAAACTCATAGCTTCAATAAAGATCAATCAAAAAAAAAAAAAGATCAATAATCAAGAATCCTAGCCTGTATCCTTTAAAATAAAATTTACATGATCAGATCTAAAACAAGTCTATGTCTTACTTTGACCCGTCAACAGTCAACTAAATCGTGCGTCATAAATATTAAGATATTTTTTTAAAAATCACTTTCATTTTGATATCATTAATACAAATCTTAATTTCATGGAAATTCATCTTAGTTTCAGTAATATTTGAAAAATCGTGAACATTTTTGTTATCTCTTTGGCCTTAAATGAGAGAAAATAAATTACACCGCAGAGTTTAATGTAGAAATTTGAATACATACTAACAGAATAAATGTTATATAACTAGCAAGTATCAAAAAAATAAAGACCAGTCGTGGGAGAAAGCTCAAGTTCGTTAAACAGTTCATTAATGTCTTAGTATTGATATAAATAGATGAATGAAGGAAAATATATAAACTTATTTACATAAAATATAAAAATTTTACTCCTCATTTTATTCAACTTTTATTCTTTATTATATAACACTTGAATGGTAGTTTTAAAAAATATTCAATTTTGGTCTTTTCGATTCTAATAAGAAAAACATTATCTGTTCCTATACTTTTTATAGCCACTGCACTTCAAAGTGGGTGTAATGAAAGTAATTAAAAGAAAATAAATTATTGCAAAACAGTTTTTTTCTATATCTCTGATTCTGTTTTCATTTCAGGTTTGAAAAGTTGAGTATATCTTCAGCTTTTAATTGCTTTTATCGTTTTTAACACATTTGATTATTTTAAATTATGTTTTTTTTTTACACTCTTTAACTTAACCTTTAGATTAGCTTAGTCAGATTCCCTTACTAATGCTGATTCTTTTAAGTAATTTCTTTTTCATATATAACTTAAGATAATCAATTATTCATTTTTTAAAATTTTGAAAATTAACTTATAAAACTTACCTCTATTCAACTCTTTTAAATGAGTAACAATAAAAATAAATAGATAAAGGTATATTAAACATGAATAAATAGTTAATAATTATGATATAAGTGATGCTAAATATTTACCTTGATTTAATCATGATAATAAAAATATCTTGATATCTGACACTATATATAGTGCATAAATCACATCTATTTATCTATATTAATGATTCAAAAACAGTTTACTTATTTAATATATACTGTTAAAGAATTAAAATTATTGTGAAGTAATATTACAAACCTACACACTTGGCTAGTAAATGGGCAGAGTAATTTTTGGCTCTTAGAATGCAGTGTAGCCAACTTATACAATCTACATTTTTAAGCTACTAATCATTAAAAACTAAATTTCATATCCCACAATTTGCTAAATAATATAAATCAAGATTGAACTATAAATTTAGTTAAAAGATTATAATAAATCAGCTTAATATTTAACATAATTATAAAAATAAACAAAAAATTATTTCCAGTAAAATTAAATAGGTAAATTTTTCACTGAGATGCAAATGCTTGGCTACCCTTGATAGTTTATTCTTGTTTTTTATCAGCTTATGGTTAGTATATACATTGTATTTTAGAATAAGTAACAACTCATTTTTACATTTAAAAGAAAAATATACTGCATTTATTAAAGCATAAGTGTTTTCAATAAATTTCTGTAATTCTTTAAGTTTAAACAGCCCTTAAATATTTTAACAATCTTGCTAAAGTTGATTTTATCTAAATTCTTGTTTAATGATCCCATTTATTAATAATATTTCTTCTAGTTAGAGTAGGGCAAAATGTTATTTTAAGTTAATTTGGGATTAATTACTATATATTTAATTTTATAGAATGGGTAGGATATGAGTACTTTCATTGCAATACTGCTGTACAAAATTGCATACATGATTAGTAATCACAATTTTATTCGGAATTATGTTTTACCCAAGATTGAAGTGTTTTACCATAACAAAAAATAACTGCTGTTGTCTTTTGGGTAGCCATTTTCAATTAATTTGCTTTTTGGGTACATGTGTATTAGCTGATCTTCAGGAGCTGTTATCTCTCATTGTTAATAACATGAACATTGATAATTCTGATACAGAGAACACTTACATATTAATGAAAATTGAAATATACAAGATGTAATAATATAATCCTAATTATTCATGTTCCTCTTCTTATTTAATTGTTTTCCCAACACTTTTCAAAGAAAACATCTCTATTTCTATCTCCTTGTGAAAATCCATTTGATTATCTTTTTCACATTATTTCGTTTTTGGAATTTTTCCAAACTTCTGGAAATATTTCTCTTCTTCTTCGTTGGCGGCTATTCCCAAAGTGTTATTCGTTTCATTTCGAATAGGCAATAACAAATGGAATAAGACAAAAACACAAAATTAAATTTAATAAACAATACAGAAATTTAAATAGACAATAAAAAAAATTTAGCAAGACAAAAACACTAGAAACCAACAATTTAATAACAGGCACCCAAATAACTCGGTATCTACACTGCAGGTTGTCGCTTCGAGTTGAGTTACAATAAACTTTAACTGTTTATTCGTTTCATTTTTAATATTTTCCAAAAATACAAGTGAGCGTGAGGTTAAGTATGGAAAAGAGAATGTAATTATGGGTAGTGAATAGATTTCAGTAATCATTTCATCTTAAAATGAACGTTTCAACTAACATTTTATTTCTTGATGAATTGATTACCGAATTATACACATTTCCTATAATTACATATATTTTCTGTACTAAATCTCATGATAACTTGTATTTTGAAAAATATTAAAAATGAAACGAATAAACAGTTAAAACTTGTTATGACTCAACTTGTAACAATAACCCTCATTCCTGAATACCAGTAACTCAAATGGGGCGAGTGGTAAGAAGAGGTTACATGAGATAAGGAGGTAGGTTTCATGGAGACCAGCTAATACACAAGTACTGTTGCATCTCAGTATAATTAAAATTTTAAAAAGTTAAGTAAATAACAAAGTGATCTATTTTTTTAAAACTTTGTTCCCTGAAATACTCACCACAAAAGAAGTGATAATTTAATTTGGGTCTATAGATGTGATAATGATTTGTGTAAAAAGAAAAATATTTAGTATAGATAAAGAATTATTTACTTCTTGTAGGGTTGTTGGATCCTATCGGGATTACAGCCTTGAGTTGCCCTAGAACACCACAGTAAGCTATATACCATATCTCTTCTCCCTTTCACTTCAGGCTTGCTAATCGCTTTCACTGTTTCCCATATCGTAATGGCACAAAGTTTCCAAAAAATAAATTGAAAAAAGTAGTTAATAAAATATTTGAAGAATGAATGCAACAACAAATATATTTTTTGAAAGTGTCAGTATTTAAATAATAAACAAATTCTCAACTCAATGTTTACAGAGATTAAAAGTTTAAACATATTAAAATTTGTATGGTTTTGATTTGTTTCATATGTTCTGGCTCTTTCAAAAAAACCAAACCAAAAAAAAACTGTATATAAGTAGATATTTCATTGTGCCCCACGAATATGTGCCATTTGTGATTCCTTACCACTTAATGCTTGCTGTTTGTGTTGCTTATGCGCTTTAATGTGTATTTTTTTGTTCTCATCCTACTAATAACATTTACCAACAACTCTGCAAGATCATAATGGAGTATGCATTCCACTTATTCCACTTGTAAATGTATTGTTTGTTTTGTTGTTTTATCCAACCCCTCCCCCCATAAAATACTTGTTTTATTTTTTTTAACTTTTCATTAAATTTTATGAAATTTTGTATTTTATCTGCTGGCCACACCAGGAGGACTAAAGGTGAAGAGTTAGCAGTCTGTTGAAAAAACTGGTACAATCAATTAATGCATGAACAGAGTTCAGATTTTCGAATGATTTAATTTTTTTTTCTTTAAAACTATATAAATATATATTAAATTTATTCATATATCTTAAAACACTTTATAAATTCTTTTCAATTATGAAAATATTATTATATGTGTTTTTTTCTCAAATTCTTCTTTTCTTTTTCGAAAGTAATTTAATATTTTTTTATTTCCACTTTATAAATTTTACCTCAATGAATGTTATTTTGAACCCCACCATTATATATAATTTAAATTGAAATATAGTAACTGGTAATAAAAGAGGACCAATAGTCTAAAAATGTTATGATCCATCCGATTATTCATTCTTCGACCTATTTTCGTGTGCTATTAAAAATCTTTAAACTAGGAGGAAAACAAAAGATGGATTTTGAAATATCATTGCAATTGATTTTTTGTTAGTTCAATTTTAATGGAACAAACATGCTTTAATAATTCTTTATGTTTAAACGAAAATTCTTGAGAGCCCAATCTACCTTAAAGTAGCTTTTATCAATTATTCTCTATGGATTGTAATAATCAATAATACTCTTATAATTTTCAAATGCTTACATATACAATTTTTAATTATAATTCTTTAAATCATCTCACAATCTATTAGCTTATCTAAAAATGTTTTTAAACTCTGTTGATGTAATCTTCTGCATTACGAATTTGAATAATTTTCAATATATAAAAGATATATTTTTTATTTAAATTTAATTTAAAGATATAATTCAAATTTAATTTTCAATTTTCAATATATAAAAGAATTTTCTTATATGTATGAACAATTTTTACCTTTAAAACTTCCTTTTTTTAACATTTATTCAAGATTTTTTGTTTTGAGTTACTAATTAACACATATTTTTCTCATTATTTTTTGCACAGCCATTCACAAAATGCCTGGAATTTAACATACAAATGATTACTTTTTGATGATTATGTGTTAAGGACAATATGCCAATTTTAAAACTAAAAATGCTATTTTCTATTGATATCACTATTATATATATTTTTTATAACTATAGATTTTCATGAATTGCACCAAACTTTCAACTATCGGTCCTCTTTATATGAGTGCATGAAAGAAACAACTTTGCATGTGTACTTAAAATTCTATAATCCCCCAATTTTTTTTAAATAAAACTTTTTGTAACTAATAACTTATTTATATAATTGCACCTCTGGTATTAAGTCATGCTTGAAATGTTAAATGTTTTCACCTAACTTTAAGTATATCTATGTATAATTTAAATTTATTAATTGTTGATAGAAATATAAAACAAATTATATATTATATTGAGAGAATTAATTTTTATTAAATGAAATCATGCTGTCATTTTGTTTTTTATATTACTATTAAATTGCACAATTCATTAGGCATTAAGAACTAATATAGTCAAACCTCTTAAATCTAATATTCTCTACTGTTTTCATTTATGTATTATTATGGCTTTTTAAACAATTCATTGTATGTAATTTTTTCTTTTAGTAAATAATAATATCTATCATTGTCTATAAAGAAATTCATTTAATGATGAAACTGCTATATTTACTTGATCATTTGTTAATTTTTTAAATGAAACAATTGAATTCAGAATCACTCTTCTTTTAAAATATTCATTATCTGTCAAATTTAGGTTCCTAATACCTGCAAAGAGGTTTGGCTGTATATGCTCTCATTAATTTAATGCTTACTTATCATAAAAAAATTTAACATTTCAAAAAATATATTGATTGTAGATCAGAGAAAATACAATTAAAAAAAAAAAAAAAGCAATATTCCATTATTATATTGAATACTCAATTTTCTTTTTAAATTTTATTTTCTGAATATTTGTTTTAAATTTAATTTTAAGTATTATTCCTGTTTGTTTCTAATAGTCATGATCTTTATTCAATTTTTGTGTCTTAATGTTTCATTGTTGTATGAACTTTGGCTTTTTTTTCATTTATGTAATTTATATAAAATAATTAAAATAGGTTAGTTCTGGATAATGGCGCATTATAATTTGTCATTATAAAATTATTTTAGGGATATTTAATTGCTAAATATTTGAGCCATTTAAATTTTTATTAATACCTTTTAGTATTTCTAGAGTTCTCAAAGAGTGCAGTGTCAGAGCTAACATCAATAAAGATTACATTCATGAAATTGCGATATATATATATATATATATATATATATATATATATATATATATATATATATGTATATTTCAAAATTTATTACCTAATTAATTCAGGATATATTCCATTATACATTTAACTTAAATTTAATTTGAGGATGAAATAAGGGGCAAAATCAACTTACTCTCCTTCTCCTGATTTAAAATCTGGCCCTTATCTTCAGCAATGTCTTTTAGTTTAAGTATATATCTTCTCCGGCACAGCATTCTTAAGGAAATGAGATTTTTACATTCACAATTAATATGTTTATTTCCATCCTCCAGAAATAGACAATTTTTTTTTTTAAAGTTCCTCTTGAGATGAAATTCTTATATTTTGAGAAATGACCCATTGGGAGTTGTATCTCTCATTACTTATCAGATCTAGGCAACAAATCTCTTTATTTGTTGACAAAATAAAAATAAAATGTTTCGCTTTCATTTTATAACTTAAAAAAGAAGCCTAGTAATTCTTTCATAAATTAATAAAGTTCCCATCATTCAATATTCTCTCTAATTTCAATATTTTTTATCCCCTTATACATTAGGTATTATTATAAATTTATTGCTCTTTAAAGACATTTAGTTAGTTCTGGAGTTCATAATAAAATTTTATTGGATCCAGCTTTTCATTTTAGATGTAAAAAATGTCTTACATGATAAAAAATAATTTAATTATCTCATTTGGGATACAATAATAATACTATGATTAGTAGTTTCCATGAATGAAAATTATCCCCATGTATTAATATATTTATTATACAAATATATTTATTTTGCTTTCAGAAATAAAAGCGGAATACCAGGTTTAAACTGGGTATGCTGGTGTTGCAAGAAACAAAAAAAGCTGGAACAAGTGTGGGAGGGAGATTTCTACATCGAAGGAAGCCATCATGTTGGGAAGATATCTAGGGATAGTGACGGTAGATTTGTTTTAGCAGATTCAGCGGGAAGCAGCTCGAGTTCGGACGATGGAGGTTTCTTGTCCCGACCAGGTTTCAGAAACATAGCCTCTTGGAGAAGACCTTTAGTTTGCCCTTCAGATATCAGTTTAAGTTCCACACCCCCACTTCCGACAATATATTCTCCCCGAATGTGTTCGCCCGGATCTTCTCCTTTATTTCCCGATGCCGAGGCGAGGTTGAGAAGTGTGCAATACAGTCAGGAGCTGCCTTCGTTGCGCAGTGTTCATGAGCAATACAGTCAGGAGTTACCATCGCTAAGAGCGATTCAAGAACAGCAGAGAAGAAGGAGGTATCTGCCTCGACACGCTCGTTCTGCCCCAGATCTCTTTACCGAAACCTCACCAGAAAGTCGATCGAGTTCTAGCGGTTTCGGGTCGAAGAATACTTCTCAACAGAACAGCTCAGGCCATTCGGATTGGAGGTACAAACCTCCGCCTCCACCGCCTCCTCTTTGGCTCCAGTACACTTCTGCTTTCCCATCACCGACACACTCAGAGCTGAGCCAAAGGATTAGCGTGGATGATCACTACGAGTTTGATGTTTATCCCATCACGCCGACACCCCCAGAACTCTCCCCAACATTGAGGATAAAGTATGACAATATCGAAGCAAGAGTTCAAGCTATGAAAGAGGAGTTCCATGCATTCAGAGCGAGGCAAGCAAGAAGGATGAGATCAGAGCTCGAGAGTGCTTGCTGATCACGTGCCACTTTTAAAACAAATTGTACTGTTTCAAACTCGTTTCAATTTAAATATAACAGCCAACAGTGCTATTGGGCTCTAAATTAATCTTAAGGTGATACATAAGTGAAATTTTGATCAAATTTCTCTTTGCCCCAAGTATTTATTGTATTTTATTTTTTTATTGATCAATGTTCTGTGTTTAGAAAGTCATTTTTGATATATTATAATTCTTAAAGCCCGTAAAATTGATTTAGAAATATTTATTCATGGTAAATTTTACATATTATTGAAGTCTACTTCCTTTTGACAAACTTTAACTGGAGCCATCAAAAATGAAATAATGGACTTCTGAAGCATTAAATAATAAAATAAAAAATAATCTAACAATCTGTTTTGAAAGTGCCTTCTTAATTAATAAAAGAAACTATGAATACCGTCAGATACTTGAAAATGTAATCAAAAACAGTCGAGTGTTTCCTTTTTGTGGAAATGTTGTTTTAATAAATTTTCAAAAATCCAATATTGTCTTGTATTAGGCTTTAAGTTTACTGCCACTAAGTGAGAAGTTTCCACTCAACAAGTGTGAGCTTGAACCAAATGTATGGATGGACCTATATCGAGTCATAGATTGCACTCTAAAGATGAACAATTTTGTGAATGCGTTAAGTATAAATATATAATACTGGAATATGTACATGTATTTATACATACATAATATGTACATGTATTTATACATACATATAAATTTATAAGTACCTATAATATTAAGTTTACTTATTTTTAAGTATTTCGAGTTTCTGTTACCGCTTGTAATTGAACTGAGAACTTGGATTGTCAATTACTTTAAGATTGGTTATTAGTAAGGTAAGTAGTGATACAGACCAAATTATAGTATTTTCTTCTTTTTTTTTTATGTGCGAACGTTCCATTTCTTCTTTTTGTAAATGTTTAGTTTTTCAAATTATTATATGAAATAACCTTTTTATAAATCAGTATTAACAATATATCATATGTATTATAGTACATTTTTTGCACAGTGCACATTCTATAAAATTACAACACTCTGGATAAAATTACCTTTGAATCGAAATTATATCATAGTGATTAATATACCAGGATAATATGAATGCTTAATGCGTCTTTTTTCCAAAATTCTTTCGAGGACATTCGTAGTGACCTATCAAAATTATTTATATTTAAAAAAAAAAACATTCTTAAAAGTCTATTTAATATTCGGAATTAATGAAATTTGTTTGTGCTCAGTTCAAATATTAAGCGCAACAAACTGTCTTTCTGATGTATTATTCTGTTAGATCTGTTTAGTCATTCCTCATCCAATTTAGTGGATAAGGAAGTCATTTCTAAAATCAAAACATGGACATGTATGTACGTTAATGTGAGTCGAGGTGCACAAGATTTAAAGCTGTTATTCATTGTGTCATTTTATTACATTTTTAAGATTTAGCGATGGACATTAATATATGATATATATATATGATAAGGAATGAAAATTCTAACGCTTTTACACATCCTTACACCCATTCATTTTCAGAGAGATTATTGAGAAATGAGTGAAAGTGATAGATTTATTTGCGGAAGAAGTTATTGAGATACGTTAATTTAAGGACAGTTCTAGGCATGCTGTGAGTAGAAAGTGTTGTGATATTCAAAATACCTTTTTAGGCCTCAGGGAATTTTGTTTCGATTCGTTTATTTATTAAATGTACTTCGAACAAAGCAATTCCTAAATTCAAGGTATTTTGAACGAGAGGTAGAAATTTTGGTAACGTACATCGAAATTCATTTGTTCATGCTGCTTATGGTTGCTCAATGTTAAATGCCTATCTCTTCGTTCTCGACACTCTGTACCACAGCAAGTTTGGAATAGACTTATGCTTTTCGACGAAGCTTAAGTGGTCTATTCCGATTATATTATCGGAATCAAAAGGTCTGTGAGTTTGATATTTTCAAAATTATAAAACAGTATGAGTCTTAAGCTTTATATAAGTTAACCACTCTGATGGCTTCTTATGGCTGGGTCCATATAACACATTCTAAACTGTCTTCACTTAAGATTGTGTGCTAGACACTCTTTTGTAATAAGTTTTTATTTGTAAGAGTATTTATTAACAAATATATGAGGAGTTAAGTGCAATCGCATTCTGTGTAGTATTTAATTTTGAGTACAAAATGAACGTTTTAGAAATTATTAGAAATTGTTTTGTAAAGTGTATGTATTAATTATTTGTTTTTGAGTATAGTTATTATTGTTTTAATTTAATAATAGACTTTTCTTGCCATTTATCTATTCATATGTATATGCATATATATTTACATATATATATACATATATATTGAACCACATATAGGAAATTGCACTTTCAAAAAGTGCATCAACTATAAACAGTAATCATATTTTATGTTCGTAATTCTATTTTATTTTTTTTGTTAAAAACTATAATAAAAATAAAAAAAAACTGTAAAGTCGTGATGAAAAGTTGAAATGTTATTAGATTATTTTGATCTCAAGGTATGATTTCCTATAAGTGAAAACAAAATTTTTAGAATTAGTGTATTGTAAATTGTACTATTTCTTATTTTATTTTTTATTTTTTTGTTAATAATGGATATTGTGTTATTTATTGTATTTTTTTTATTTCTTTATTTAAATATTACCATTAAAGACTGAAAAATAGCTGATTATGATTTACGCCATTAGAACATTTCTATTATATTTTTTATTTTGGATTTAAAATTTTAAAAATTTACAACTTCCATTGCAAGAACAGTTCATTGGAGTACTGAGCCATTGCCTCAAAGACTTTTCATATCTTGTCACTAAAAAAAATAAATAATTAAACCACAATTATTGATTCACTGACACCATACTGGTTTTCAATTCTATCAATGGACTATGTAAAAATATTACGATCATATTAAAAAATTACATGATGGAGATTGATAATATTTAAGGTAATGGTTCAGTTAGCTCAGGATTACAAATAAAAGACCATTTGTACCACCCGCAAGAACAAACATTTCTATATATTTTAAACTTTTATCATTATAAAACTAATATTATTTATATATTTATTTAAATAAAATAATTACGTAGGAAAATATATTCTAAAAGAATGGTGCATTTGTTACAGATATTGTTTTGTTTATTTTCTTTTTTTATGTAAGGACAATTTTCAGAAAGACTTTAAAAATGAAAACTAGTTGTATTCACACACTATTGGTGTAATAGAATGTATATAACTTTTAGAATGAGGTTATCTTTATTGACAAAAAAATCTTTAAAAAACGAAATACGAAAACATCCATTGTATTATAAATCTTGTCACAAAATTTAGATATTATAAATTTTCCCCAAGTTTTTAATTTATTGACCTTATTTTATTTTCTCATTCATGGTGTATAATATGCATTACAAATTTTAGTCATATAAATTAATTTGGGGCCTATGATTGAAAATCCACATTATCACTTATTTTAAGTTAAGGTAGGTGAAAATATATTGAAATCTCTGCTATTAAGTGTACAATTTGTACTATAAGGTAAATAATGTTCATACATTTTATTTCCTTATGTCTCTAGAAATATTTTTAAAAAAATCAAAAACTTTTTTTTGGTTGGATATGTTTTTATGAGATATAGATCTTCAATTCAGTTTTTATGCCCATCAGTTTGTTGAAAGATCAAGCTTTTATACTTTTAACAATAGCAGATTTGTTGACGTTATGTAACTTTTTAACAATATTAAAAAATAACTAATACTTAAAAAAAAGAAAGAATTAAGTGGAATGGGATAATCAGGTTTTGAATAGAATGGGCAGCTCATATAAAAAAAAAATTATAGAGAGGGTTACGAGACCTTAAAAGTAAATTCATTTTCATAATCACACCATAATATCACTTTTGGGAAGTGTGCTGCATTGTTGATTCAGATGGCATGATATCTAGTGCTATTTTTTATTTCCAGGAGACATCTATTAACCTTTAAGTTCTTCTTCTTCTCAATCTTTTCCTCTATTATTGTGATCACTGTATTGAATATCCCGTTTTTATAACCTGAATAGCTCAGTGGTAGGGCGCTGAGTTGCCATGCCGAAGGTTCTGGCTTCAAATCTGACTGCTGGAAAGGCTTTTATTTAATCTAGCAGCCAGAGATGGATCCTATGGGATCTAGGACCCTCCTAAGGGTTCACCCAGGCTAGATAAAGTGGATACCCAAAATAAGGGGGAAAATCCGACAGTTGAGCATGATCTAGGACAAATCGCCTCACTGCACAACCGTTGTCCAAGAAACCGTACTGTCTCTACTATGTACTGAACCTCAGACTCTTCATGACTAGTAGTACATGTTTGGCTATAACCTGTGGTGCAGTTTTTTTTGTTTGGTTTTTTATCCAATCAGCTGACTACGCAATATATGCCTCTCCTCTCGGAGACCATCTTGAATTCTTCCCATCTGTTTCTGGGCATTCCTTTTCTCCTTCTTTCTTTCTCTCTGTATTCCTTTCACAGATCCAAACTAGTGCATCCTATTTCCCCTATTATATTTCCAGCTGGATTACCCCCAATCTTGCTCCCAATATTTCTAATCCTCCTTGTTTTTCCTGCTATTTACCTCAGGAACCTCATCTCCATTGCTTGGATTTGACTTCAATGCTTGAACCAGGTACAACATAGGTCATTGACATGTTCCAGTTCTCTCCGAATTGAAGTACTCAACTTTCTTTTCCTTCACCTCTTCTTATTTTTATTCTTCTTATCTCCTTACTGCTTATTTCCAAGTTCAGCTGCTATAGTTCTTCCTGTTGATTTGGAGATTCACAATATAATTTATAAGTTAAAGGTAAGAAACTTACTAACAATTATATCTAATTGAAGCAACTACAGTTAAAATTATTGTAAGGCCCAGACCTCAACATTTAGTGATCTGTTGGGTTTCATTTATCACTTGAGGAACCCTAACTAATTAAATCCAACCACAATAATTTTTTTAAATTTTCAATATCCAATTAAAGGATTCCAATAATCAAAGTTTACATTTGAATTCAAAGCAATACAGTGCAAAATGAGACTATTATTTACTCTGTTGAAAAATGTATGCCCATTTAACTCACAAATCCAAAAAGATAATTATCGTACTAACAGATAAATGGATTTTTTTAATGCAGGGAGTTCCAAAACTGCACATTAGAATTTTGACCTGCCAACAAAACTGTGCTCAGTAGTGGTAAGTATTTTCTGTCAATGTTCGGTCGCCATTTCGAAACAAATGTATAAGTAATGTTCTAAAATTGATCGTGAAGTAATCAATCTAATAGTGATAGTGAGACTAAGGTGATCAATCTAATAGTGATAGTGAGACTAAGGTGAACAATCTAATAAAAATCAGCTAATAGAAGTTGAGAAAAATCAAGCATTGAATTTAGAATTAAGATATTTTAATTTTAGATCTGGAAATTATGTTGAGAAAGTTCACTGAACAGCATGAGAAAAAAAATCATATTGTTTATAGCTGAACTTCATCTTTTTTAGCCAAGGGTGTTGAATTGTTGAATGAATTCTCGAATAACAAATCCAGTAAAGGAAAGAATATCTTCACTAACACCCCTCTGGTACTGTGGTTGATGGATTGCATAATAAAGCATCATTCACACCATTGGCGTAACTAGAATTGACTCATGGGGGGGGGGGTAAACCACCCCCAATGTTGGAGTCAACCACTCCAACATATTACTCCCTTCAAAAAAGATGTCTCATAATATAGGTATAATATGTATTATACTATAATCATGTAGCTTCAAATTAAATAAATAGATTATAATTTTTTATAAATGTTATTTTGGAAGGGCAATCAAGAAGTAGCTTTTAAATACAAGTAACCCTACTTATTGGTTACAATAACTTACTATAGTTAATTGCATAGGGAACTTTCTAGACCCATCCAGACTTTACTTCTAGATTCTAAGAATTGTCTAAACTGTTCTCACATTTGCGATCTTATTGTTGCCGCTAGATGCGACTACTGCCGCTATAATAATATAAATAATTGTAAATAAACAGTATTACGTTTTGGTTTGTCATTTTAGCGTACCTTTTATTCATTAAAATAACTGTGTTTGCACTTTCTTTGTTGTGTTTTTGGCATTATTGACCCTTACTTTTGTAATCCCACAATAATAACTTTGAAAAAGTTAAATCCTTCAAAGTTTCATTTTTTTTAAATTGTTACTTACAATATTTTTTTTAATTTCTTCTAAGCAATGGGGGGGGGTGGGTTACATCCCCAATAACCCCCCTCTCATTACGCCTATGATTCACACAACTGTGAAAAGGAATATGAATCGTGACGAAATTTGGGCACAGACATTATTAAACTAACACTTTTAAAACACAAAAACAAAACTGTTAAATGCCTCTGGAGATATAAAAGTGCACAGAACTTGGGATCTCAAACCCAGAATGATCTACTGGTTGTATCTGCCAGCGATCATACTAATGAATGTCTTCAGCGAAAGTGGGAGGGGTCCAAAATTAAACTGGAGAAGTTACAAAGGTTAACAATACCAACTGATTAGATCTCAGGGGCGGCTTGTGGTCTAGTTGTTACCATAACAACCTAAATAGCCCAAAATTCGTAGCCCAGCAGGAGGGCCTAGGATTTTTAAAATCCTTGATTATGCTGTCCTTCGGAAGGGACGTTAAACGTGGGGGTCCCGAGCCTGTACAATGTGATCGTTAAAAAAACATATCCTAATTAAACTTGTATAAGCAAAATTTAACATATTATCGATAAAAAAAGGCAAAAGTCAAAAGGACCCAAAAGTCCTAGGCTAGGACCCATCAGCATGGCAGGTCAGCGCTCTCCCACTGAACCTCTCCGCTCCAAAAAAATATTTATAAACGTCACTAAAATTACAATCGTCAACCATAAATATCTTTGAAATGTTCAAACTATAAAATACTTTTATACTGCATTAATCATTATTTAATGAATAAAATTAATTATTATATTAAGACCGTGGAAAAATTCCAACGAAAAGCCCTTAAGTCTAAAACAGAAATTGAAATGATCTGTCCAATATGTCACCCATTCAGGCATCCTCTTGGTAGAAAAAGAATACCAGCAAAAAAAATGTGAATAACGTACCCAAGAAACATCCCACCATCTTCATGGGTCAAATGCAAATGGAGTTATTGCGATACATTGGACGGATAATTTCAATTTCCGTTTTAGTTTGGAGACTTAAGGACTTTTCGTTGGAATTTTTCCACGGTCTTAACATTTATGTAAGGTCTCTTTTTACTTTTCAATATTTAATTATTATATCAATTAACTGGCGCTGGCAATTAAATTATTGTTTTTTACGCAAATAGCGAGGTGCAATCTCCGAATATTAATTATTGCATTTACACTGTAATAATTTTTTGTACTACTAATTAATTAAACATTATAATTACATGACCAATAAAGGCAAAGTTATTTCAGCCTCTTTAATACTTATATTAACCGAATTCAACTAAATAACTTAACAATAAGATACAATATTCATTTGAAATAATTAACTTGTTTGTTTGTAAAAATAATCACAAACAATTATTATTAATTCTAACAATACGGCTCTTTATGGCATTTGTTATTTAATTATTTTCGGTCCTGTGCTTCATATTAAATATTCTAGGATGGTCTCATTTTTCCGTTCCGGAGTCTTTTATCAATTAACAACTTGAAAAAAACACATTTTACTTTATACATAATTGATGTTGTTATGAGGATTAAATAAATGTAAATTTTGATCCTGTGTAGAGGATTTTTTAAATTATTAAATTACCAGTTTAGTTGCTTATCCTCCCCACTCATAAAAATTATGCGAAGCTTGGCGTTTTGATTACTAATTCTTGAATTTAAAAAATAATCACCAATCGTTTTAACAAATTGTAATAAATTCCTGTTTCCTTATAGTTTTTCGTTTTATAGTACTATAGTTCTGTTTGTTATTACATTATAATTATTTTATATTGATAAAAAACTATTATATATTATAACTTCAAAAAAAAGCTGATAATGTGCAGTTAGGTGTGTCTCTTGCATGAGACGAAATCACACTTTTACCTTTTGTTAAAGTTTAAAACTCATTATTTAATAATACCCTGTAACGCTAGGAATAGCTGATCTGGTAATAGAGGATATATAAAAAAATAAATAATAATAATCATACATAAAACTTCTTTCAGAAGGAGAAAGTAAAAACGAAAGTTTCTATTTCTGAGTAGGGAGTTGGGTAGCTCAGCATGTATAGTGTCGAGTTACTAAGCTGAAGATTTCTGGTTAAAATGCGGCTGTAGAAGATAAATTGTTTAATATGTCACAGCCATGGATGGATCCTGTTAGATCTACAGACCCTCCTGGGGCTCACCCAGCCTTTATAGAGTGAATACTCTTGATTGTGAGGGAAAACCTGACGGTTAAGCGTGATCTGGGATGAATAACTTCCCTCCATAACTGTTGATATTGAAACTGTACAAACTCTACCATTTACCGATCCAGGGACCCTTCATGAGTCGTAGAGTTTTTTTATTCATTAAGAAAAGAATGGTAAATTGAAATTGGAATGTAATCCTTAGATATCCTTTTTGCAGAAAAAATGTATAAGGCTTAGCAAGTCTGAAGGCACGATACCGTTACCATTGGCGTAACTAGAATTGACTCATGGGGGGGGGGGGTTAACCACCACCAGTCAATCACTCCAACATATTACTCCCTTCAAAAAAGATGTCTCGTAATATAGGTATAATATGCATTATACTATAATAATGTAGCTTCAAATTAAATAAATAGATTATAATTTTTTTATAATTGTTATTTTGGAAGTTATAAATGTTATTTTTGGAAGGGCAATCAAGGATAGCTTTTAAATACAAGTAACCCTATTTATTGGTTACAATAACTTACTATACTTAGCGAACTTTCTAGACCCATCCAGACTTTACTTCTAGATTCTAAGAATTGTCTAAACTGTTCTTCTGTCATTTGCGATCTTATTGTTGCCGCTAGATGCCACTACTGCTGCTATAATAATATAATTAATTGTAAATAAACAGTATCACGTTTTGGTTTGTCATTTCAGTGTACCTTTTATTCATTAAAATAACTCTTTTAATCAAATAAAATATTTAACAAACTCTACGCAATCCTCCCACCTATGCCTCGGTATATCCCTTGTTCATTTTCCTCTATTTACTGGTAGGATCAGCAATTATTAACTTTTTTGGAATTTATTCGATACTAAGCACATCCCAACCTTTGAGAAGCTATCAATTGAATAATGTATTTTTTGTACATGCTCTGTTATTCTGCGTAATGTATTCTCCTTAATTCTCGAATGGTCTTATACTTTTTCAAAACGAAAATTTCAGGAAACACTGAAACATCAAAAATCATTTACATAATTTTTTATGTTTTTTTGTTATTTCAAGTAGGTACACTAATTATTTAGTTATATTGCTTCTCTAAGCGTTAAATAAAATCAAAAAGAAAAAAAACAAAAAACATAGAACAATCATATTCAACTAGTTTAAGGTTAGGTTGCTAATGAGTTATCTGTATGTGGTAGTTAACCTGATAGCGTCTCCATAGCAACTATTTCATCTAATCAGATACTAAGATAGTAGTACTAACACGGCAGCTTGGTTACGCTATATGTGTTGCCATGGTAATTGACTCCAAACTACCAACACAGCCTTAATTGTTATATATCTTGCTTGGGCCATTCAAGGAAACGTATTTGTATGAACATGTATCGTATATTGACCCAGGTGGTTAGTAGCGTGGGTAGATCCCATTGTTCCTCGAACAACAAGTGCTAACTGGAATATTTGTCCGCGAGAATCGACTCCGCCCACGATGCAACTATCAACGCCTACATGTGGCATGCAGGGTCGCCTTAGCAATCATTGTTCTGAATAATGGAAATATCACATAGTGGCATCTATCCAATGCTACTGACATCAAAACATCATAAATCTATTATTTTGAACTCCCTAAATCGATTATTTTAAAAACCATAATTTGATTGTAAAGTTTTAAAACCTAGATTATTGCATTTCTTCAACAGATAATGTTTATAAAAAGTAGACACTGTTGTTGGAAATGTATATTCTACATATTTATTTGTACTAGACCATTTTAAATACCAATATTTTAAAATTTCACAAATCATTTGTAACATTCATTTCTTTAATCATTAAAACTTTCTTTAATCATTTCGCTAGTCTTCAAAATGTATATAAACAATAATTAATAGTATAATATATTATTATCCTTACATTATAATGTATGGCATGTATCTAAATTCTGTAGATACATTACAAAAAAAGTAAAATCTAATGCGCTGCTTCACAGAACTTTCATTTGTCATCCTACAAATAGCAAATGCTTAAGGTATTATTTAAGGTCAATGACATTGTATTATTTTCCATGGATACTTTTCATTACGAATACATAATATAAGAATAGAAATTATCATATATATATTTTTTTTCCACGCAGTACCCCTACGTGAAGGACGTTTATTGTTCTGCATGTTCCGTACATTTATAGTACATTACATACAATTGTACTTTCATGATGTTTTTTTTCTATTATTTACATTTTTTTTATTATTTACATATAAAACTAAACGCTAAATTGAAAATACATCATTAAAAACAAAACTTAAACATAAAAATATTGATCATAGTAAATATTAAGCCAGTTGAACCAAAACACATGAACAAAAAAAAATCCATATAAAAAAAAAAATAAAAAAAAAACACAAAATTACAACAAAGTAATTGAAAACAAAACTAAAATTCTTGTTCACCTATAATATTGATTTCGTGTAGTGATGATTAACCACACTGCTTTAGCAAACACCTTGAATTCCTGGAAATACTTCCAGTATAAGTCCTTAACACTGATTGGCCAACTGTCCTTCTGCGTCACATGGTTGATAAGTTTAGTCCTTGGTTCATCGAAGTCTGCAGTCATATATTAGGTGTAAGTAAGTTTGTTCGATGGTAAAGTCACAAGGGCATGTCTTATTGTCTGTAAGTTTAAATTTATACAAGTAGGATTTTGTGGGTCCATGTCCTGTCAACATTTGTGTGGGGTAGAAGTCAGTTAGTTAGTTATCATGAATATATATATATATATATATATATATATATATATATATATATATATATATATATATATATATATATATATACTTTTCTTAACTGCTATAAATGATTGATACTTATCGTCCTCGAGATTCAGTAAATTTTTTCAACATCCTTTTGGTGATGTTTCGAGACAGTGTTGGTATTTTAATCATGTCAATTTTATATTTAGACTAGTGTGTTATTTAATATAATTCACTAAAATCTCATTTTTTCACTGTTGGGGCATGATTATGAGATGCATATGATTCATTAGTTGCATTTGAGCCTTGGAGGTGGGAAGTTTCGTGAGTGCATTATTCATGCTTTGTTTTGCTGTTATTATCTGTCTACCCTGAGGATGCCTGAATAGGTGAAATATTGGACCGATAATTTCAATTTCTATTTTAGTTTGGAGATTTAAGGGCTTTTCGTTCGTTTAACATTTATATAAGGTCTCTTTTTACTTTTCAGTAAATATATATAAGTTTGTTACAAAGCCCCGTTATAATATAATATATCACACTTAAAAGTAATAAATAAGTATTTGAGATCTAGGTTTTTATTGGAGACTGAAAAGACAAGAAACTGCTCGACGATTTCGCCTACTTCAACATTTACTGGACAAACGTTCAAAGCTACCAATTAATTACAAAAGACTCATTTACAAGACAGTTATCAGACCTATTTGGACATACGGAGTTGAGCTTTGGGGCTCTACTAAACCATCCAATTCATCTCGTATCCAATCCTTACAATCCAAAATCCTTCGTAAACTCCTCAATGCTCCTTATTATGTCACAAACAAACTCATCCATCATGATCTTAATATCCCATATGTTGCTGATTTGGCCCAAACTGGACACCTATCCTTCCATGAGAAGCTCCATACACACTTGAATCCGCTAGTCTCTCGACTTGCTTCCCATAATATTCCTGATAGTCCTCCGAGGCGTCTGAAAAGAAGATGGCCTCGAGACCTTCTACTACAAAACTTTATTGGAGTGCTATCAATGGATAGTTTCTCCACAAGTAATTTTTTTGTTCATGTCCTTTGTTCATACAGCAGATTTACTTGATGTAATATAATTACAGTTGTAAATATCAATAAAAAAAAAAAAAAAGGTTTTTATTCGTAAAGGAGGATTGGTAAAGAAATTAAATGAATATAGTATACAAATTTAAAAAAATGTAAATAAGATGAAATAAATAAATAAAATGACATAGAGGCCCCTATATAATTTATAATTTCTATTTTTATAATTTTTATTGGAAATTAAATATTTCCAAGGAAACTAAACAAATTATAATATTATAACGGTTATATTATACAGTATTACTAATTATTATTTAAATAAAATTATTACAATGCGGACAAGGGAAAATGGTATTAGGAAGAAGGTAATGGTTGGTGGAGGGGTTGATGTATTGAACAGCCGACCCACGCAAACTTCTATTGACTCCTCTCTCTCTCTCTCTCTCTCTCTCTCTCTCTCTCTCTCTCTCTCTCTCTCTCTCTCTCTCTCTCTCTCTCTCTCTCTCTCATCCTATATTTCAGTATTTTAATATTGTATAATACAATAACAATAATATAAAAAAAAAAAAAATATGAAAATTTCTAGGCAATAATTGAAGACTAACATCCCTAATGCTCAAGAAATGCGGAAGGGGGGAGAAAAGGAATCATATGTGTTGTTCTGGAGAAGGGGGGGGGACTAGAATGCATAAATTTGTGTTGAAGACTTGGCATTGGCACACATATCGAAGACGATGGGATCTGGCAGTTTTCCTCATAGACCTATCTGACGTAGTATATTATGTTAATATACTACTTAAGCAATAAGTCTTAATTTTATTGCTTAAGAGTCGTTTAACTATATTGATAATGGTCACCTGTGGTCTAGTGGTTAGCGTAACAAACTACTAAACCCAAGATCGCGGGTTCGTAGCCCGGCAGGTGGCCTTAGGATTTTTTTAAGGGAGTAAAAAATCCTTAGTTACGCCGTCCTTCGGAAGGGACGTTAAACGAGGGTCCCGAGCCTGTACGATGTCAGGTACTCGTTAAAAATCCCTATCCTAATTAAACCTGGATAGGCGAAATTTAGAGCTCCCACTGTAGCATCGTCCGATTAGCCATAGCAGCAAAACTATATTGATAATAGAACTAAACATGGTCATATTGTAATTTATTTATTTTAAAAATAACTTTAAGAACTAGACATCAAAATATTTGTATTAGTGTAGAAAATGCTCACAAATACATCTGCTTTAATGATTTTGTTGCTCATTTAATCAAGAGTCCCTAATTATTACAATATTAATAGTGTATCTGTGGTGTAATGGTTAGCTTAAAGAGGTCGCGGATTTGCAGCCTGATTAAAGTGAGTCAACAAACGGGTGATAATGGGATGTTTCGCGGTAAAAAGATCGATCTCAGCCAAATTATATCCCTGCACAACCGTTGGAAAACAGTACATCCTCTGCCATTACTGGATGAATGACTGAACTGCCATACTGAACTGCCATACTGAACTGCCATAACTGGATGAATGACTGAACTGCCATACTGATCTGCCATAACTGGATGAATGACTGAACTGCCATACTGAACTGCCATAACTGGATGAATGACTGAACTGCCATACTGAACTGCCATAACTGGATGAATGACTGAACTGCCATACTGAACTGCCATAACTGGATGAATGACTGAACTGCCATAACTGGATGAATGACTGAACTGCCATACTGAACTGCCATAACTGGATGAATGACTGAACTGCCATACTGAACTGCCATACTGAACTGCCATAACTGGATGAATGACTGAACTGCCATACTGAACTGCCATAACTGGATGAATGACTGAACTGCCATACTGAACCCAAGAACCTCCGTGAATTGTAGTGGTATAGGCTAATGAAATTATGTTCATCCTCTAAGAAAAGGAATGTTTCCAAAATAATCATTATAACTTCAATTAAATATACAGTGATACTTAAAAATAACTTAAGTTATTTCTTCATGAGTGGAGTACTTGCAAGAATAACAATCTACTATGCTCAAGGTCGCGGGTTCATGACCCTGCAGGTGGCCTTATTGATGTATCGACATAGAATACATCAATCATCGATAAATCGAGTGTAGTACGATAACAAGAAGATAACCTTCTCTTATTGTTTTACTACACGGGAATTGATATTTATCAACACCACTGTACGTATTACTTTTTATTCTATACCTTATGTTATTTTTGTTATAAATAAAGTGATTCAACCTTCAAGAATTGTTAAGATTTTATAGGGATAGTGAAGGATCTTAACACTACGTCTTCTGTATCGAACATCGAACATCGATAATCGATAGTGGTTTTTAAAGGGAGTAAAAAAATCTTGGTTATACCTTCCTTCGGTGGGGATATAAAGTGACTGTACCGAGCCTGTAGGTGTCAGGTACTCGTTAAAAATACCTTTCCTAATTACAACTGAATAAGCGAAATTTAGGATTCCTGCTGTAGCATCGTCTGATTAGCCATAGTAGCATACGGTGACGTTAAATCAAACACACATAAGTCATTGTGCGACCGAAACTTGGTCCTTTCTTCTGGAACCACAATGCGAGCTCCATCAACGTCGACATGGGCGCTATCTGAACAGAACAATAGACGAGACATCCTCGAATCGGATATTTTCGAGCAAGTTATCGAGGAAGTGGAGATAGGGAAGTCGAATCCCATGTTTGTCCAAGTCAGAGTCGATAGTCCACTAGAGAATGATACGAATAGAACCGCACGATTGTTTGCTACAGTCTAAAATATTTACGAAAGCTGATCTAAAACCCGGGATCCTTTACGAACCATTGCACTCTCATCGGAGTTTTTAATCAATGCCCCCAGCTATTTTATATAAAAGCATATCCAAGACGTTGGGAAAACTTTTCCTGTATCTCTTATATATTTGTTTTCAAGAAAATCGGGGATGAAAAAGTTGTTTTCCTTCTACCATGATGGATACCCTGATGTTATAGGAAAATTTCAATCCCGAATTAAAAAAAGGATCCATTTAAATATTAAAAACATTCGAAGTTTTAAAAAAATAAGACAAGATTGATAATGTTTTTTCTTCTATTAATACAGTCAAGACGAATTTAGAGAGTGGGATTAATCAGTGTGTTGAGCTATATGGGTTATTTTCTAGAAGATCCCCACCAGTTACTTTTATTGTAACTGTTACAACCTAATATAAATAAAAGAACAACAAATAACCAAGACAATTATAGATATACATTTTCAATTTGAACGACAAAAATCCACAATATTCTTCAGGATCTGCTAAAATAAATCCGAATAAAACCTCCATCTCCAACACAGGATGTATCAAAAAGAATCATCCGATTTCATAAAATCATAACTATTCTGTTATTTGAGCTATATGCGCCAACAAAGTACTGTTAGAAAGAGGAAACTCTCAAGTTTTACATGGTTCCCACTAGGTAGCAGCTGCACGCTTCAGTGAACGCCCACTTCAGTTCTAGTGAAAATGGCGTCAGGTTGTCTGTGTAAAGGTCCCAGAGTGTCCGATGCAGACGTGGAGCGCAACAATGGATGATCTGAGGAGTCGCATAACAGCAGCAGTGGCATCAGGACTCAAGACATGCTCGCTAGAGCGTGGGATGGATTTGAATAGCGCATAGACAGATGTCGTGCATCTACAGGTGTACATATGGAACACCTTTAAAGGTATGGAAAAAAAACTTTGAGAGTTTTCCTTTCAGAAAAAAAATCAGTAATTGGATATGTTTATTAGTGTTAGAAATATAAACATGTCAAATCGGATGATTCTTTTTGATACACCCTCTATATTCACACAGGTACGAATCTATCATCGTACGGTGGGTACCGCGTTCTCCTATAATTTGTGGATGAACCAAATGGTCATTAGCACATACTTTCCTCAGGAAGTTTTTCCAGTCAGTATTTGTACTCCGTTAGGTTTTCCCCCCGATAAAGGGTATCCATATGAGGCTGGGTCCCTGTAATGTTGTACTAACCCAGCAATATATACTTATTTATAAAGGCAGTTATGTACATACTAAGTTACTAAATAGCAAAGTGACAAACGACACATGTAACATTTTTATTTGGGAGATTTTAGTTGGAATGTTATACTCCATAGGAAGTGGAGTGGCTCAGTGGTAGAGTTGCTGAGTTGCCATGCCGAAAATCCCGGTTCAAATCCCGCTGCAGGCAGTACTTTTATATAGTCTGTTTGCAGCTGGAGATGTATCATATAGGATCCAGGACCCTCCTGGGGTTCACCCGGCCTTTATAAAATATTATAAAAATTGGGTACTCCAAATAAGGGGGGGGGGGGATCTGGCGGTTGAGAGTGACCTAATACAAGCCAACTCCTTGCAGAACCGTTTTATATGAAACAGTACAGTCTCTCCCATGTAATAAACCCCAAACCCGTCCAGGTTTTTTTTCGTTATACTCCAAAATTAAATTTCTTTAACTATACTTCTCAATCAGACAACTTGGTTCTAGCTAAAAAGCGGGTTTTTACAATATTTATTTAGGACGGTACTCCAGTCCTTAGAGCATGCTTAATACTATTATGTATATTACTATAAATTATTCTATTTATAAACTTATAGTTTCTTATTAGCAATTATAACGATATTCGGTTTGTTCCTTCAGCTAACCACTCTCGAAAATACGCCATGAAACATAGCGTGCAAGAATAAGTAATCTGAATTGGTCTATTTTTAGTCGACTTTATATCAAGACAAAGAAAACCCCGGGCATAAGAATGCTTAATAATAGAACTTATCAGATTTATTTAACGGAATCGAGCTTATTTTCGCCCCCATCTTGGCAGAAATTAATCTTTCTTAATAAACGTCCACTCTGAAATTATGCATAAATTTTGTTGAACTGTGTGTGGGTGTCAGAGTTATAGGTCACGTTTCAACGTACCTGCGAAGTATAGGCCGCCCACAATCGTTTAATGATTTAATAAACTTTATTATATATATATATAAATTATGAGAGATGTATTGTTATATCGGCGTAGCCAAGCAACGGATCCAGCAACTACTTTTACAATATTCTGTCGTCTTCGATCAGTTAAACTCACTGGCGGATCTAGGAGAATTTTTAGGGGGGGGCATGGGTCAATGTGAATTTGTTATCAATGTATACGATCCATATATCAATAAAGATACATAAAATATCAATTTTTAATTTAAGACAACTGAGGCCAGAAAACAATAACATGGATAAAATAAGCTCCTTGATCAAAGCGGTAAAAAAAAATCTAGATGTGAATGAAAAACATAAAAGGGTTCGGAATCGCCGATTTTGGATGCACCCATTGAGAAAAAATTCGATACTGAATTATTTTGGTGTGTAAAACGCGTTTTCTTGTTGAAAATCAACTAAAATTCAGGTGAATATCAACTGATAAGAACTCTAGGGGGGCATGTTCCCCATGGCTACCCCCTCAAATCCACCAATGGTTAAACTATAAAAATTGGGTCGTAACGGATGAAAATTTTTACACAAACAATTCTGCTATGTATATCGTTTTTCATAATTAGTCTTACTTTTTCTTTTGAAAGTGAAGCAACGTTTTAAAAATAAATAAGAATAAAATTATGTCTTCCGCAGAAATTCGTAATTTTTCTCAACGAATTTAAACTTGGCCATAGCGTCACGGAGGCGTTTCGAAACATTAATATTGTTTACGGTAAAGATACAGTGAGCGAAAGAACAATCTTCCGTTGGTTTGAAAAATTTCGAGCTGGGGATTATGACCTTACCAACAGAGAACATGGTATAGCGATAGGCCGAAGACTAAGTTGAACAACGAAAAGTTGAAAGAGCTGGTCGAAGCGGGCCCTTCCCAAACCACTGGTGAATTAGGTTCGCAACTTGGAGCAAGTGCCATGACTGTTTCCAGGCACATTAAGGAGCTTGATAAGACAAAAAGATGGAAATATGGGAGCTACACGAATTAACCGAGGTCCAGCAGCTCACCCGATTTTTTTCCGGAGCTGAATATAGAGGTCCTTCCTCAGCCACCATATTCTCCGGACCTTTCTCCAACTGATTTTTACTTTTTCCGTTGTTCGGATAATTTTTTAAGAAATAAAAAATTAGACAACGAAAATGCCCTGAAATCGGCCTTCCAAGACTTCGCTTCTTCCTTGACACCTAATTTCTACAGAGCGGGGATGGAAATGCTTGTTTCACGTTGGGAGAAGTGTATTGAAAGTGAAGGATCCTATTTTGATTAATAAAATTATTATAAAAGACTTTGTTGATTTCTTCTGGTTTAGACCGTGTTGATAAATTGTTCGCCAACGTTTTACCAGCCATGCTGCTGACTTCTTCAGGGCTGAGATGTCATTCTCATCTATAAGATGAGCGGTATAAACCAGAAGAAATCAACAAAGTCTTTTGTAATAATAGTGGCCGTGGAAACCTAAAAGAGTATTTAATAAAATTATTGTTTTTCTAATAATTTAAATTTACACCTTCACCGAAATTTCGTATGTTACAACCCAATATTTACAAAAATAGGTTACTCAAAAAGCCTTGTTGACATACACGGCGGCTCTACGCCGAGGGGGGGCGAATACGGCGGCAGCCCCGTGCCTTAGCGCCGCCGTATTCGCCATGCCACAGGCGGATCTCTTCTAGAAGACCCCCACTAGTTGTTTTCACTATCAGTTTCTTTTATTGATAACTGTTATAACCTAATAGAACTGGCGAAAATAGTTAAAAATAAAGAATCAAGCATAAAGTATGCTCAAGATAAGGGTATTATACATTAAAAAAAAAGATTAAGTTCCAAGGGACATAAAATGAACCTCAGTATTAGTGAAAATCGTTATTCAAGATGGAAATGCAGTAGATGAGAATGCAGAGAAGAGAAGGACATGAGAGCAGGAACTTGGTTTGAGTGGAGTCAACTTCCTATAACAACATCTATTTTATTTATATACTCCTTGTGTCATGTGACTTCTACAAAATTCTGCAAATGTGAATTAAATATGTACAATTACTGACTGGAAATACTTCCTGAGGAAAGTAAGTGCTAATGACCTATTGGTTCATCCACAAATTATAGGATAATATGTTAGAGGGAGAAAATTCCAGCGGAAGAATGGAAAATAAAGTTGTAACGTGATTCGGAGAGGTCAATTTGAAAATAAACAAAATACAACACAGTGTTATCTAGCATTGATGATAGTTGTGTGTAGTCTAGTAGTTAGTAGCAGGTAAATCTTCAAAGAACAGCCAAGATGAAAAAATTTTTCGATTTTTCTTCAAAGATGAAAAAATCGTTACATTCCTACAATCTCCTACGTCGTAAGCTCGTCTACTCACCACCCATGTTCTTATTTCACATTCTGAGATAATTTGTATCTATATCGAGTTACTGATCGCCTGTTGTTGTCGCAGTAAATTGCAAACAAGATGCCTTCAGATGGGCTTGGCCACACACGATGCGGGCTCATTATAGATATCTGTTTACAGATACCCATCCATCCATCTAGTCATCCACTTCGCCATCCATCTTACCATCCACTACGACTCGTACACCTCGAAGACTGAGTCGCAGAGGCCAGGGTGTTCACCTCCTACGGCGTCAGACATCCCGGAGTCGATATCCTTTTCCTATTTTTAGCCGCGTCCTTCCTGGCTTTCTTGTTTTGGGTCCACCTCTTGTTTGTAACTATGTTATTTAGTTCAACATAGCTCTGAAGATTAATAATAAATTATATTGTTCTCAAAGTTAATAATGTCACTTAACTTTAACCATATATATTCCATTTTAAAAGGTAATAATCATTCAGTAAAAATATTTGTATGTTATTGTTGATTATCTTTAATAGCGATTAATTGCTGATAGTTGTTAGTGCCCTTATTACTTTTATTTTTTATTTAATTTTATTTACAAGTATTTTAAAATATTTTTATATTGAAGAGAAAATATTTGTCCAGGATCGGGATTCGAACGCGGGTCTCCCAAGTTTCCGACGTGGTACTCTGCCACTTGAGCTATCCTGGCTCGTACCCCGAGTCCTGGACCTTTTCTCTTCAAAATAAAAATATTTAAAAATTATAATAATTTCTCGCTGCTGCCGTACGACAAGTGAAACCGTTATACTAAGTAATCCTTTTCAATGAATTCAATAACATTACATACTAATCCTTTACAGACACGAACAAAAGTAAACGAAAGTAACTTCTGTCCGTCCCGTTTGTTAATCAGTGTCAATGTATGTTTCACGGCTCTGCTGATCCATCTGTGATGAAATTTGATATTGATAATCTCAAGCCTGTAGGACCTACAGTCCTTCCTACAGGGCCTCCTCCAACAGCATACTCCAATGTTCCCAGATTGCAGCATTCTGTCTCCATCGCCACACTCCCATTCTTTGTACGTGGTCCTCTTCCAGCCATCTTAAGCGTAGCTTCCCTTGTTTCTCGACCCACCTGGACACATCAGTTGCTTAGGGAGTTTGACCAAGCCAAGTCAGCATTCTCTTCTTTATCATTTACTGGTCCATAAACTTTTATTAGAACATTCCTTTCTCGAACTCTAAGAGCTTTCTCCAGTTACTTGGTAAGGACCCAGGTATCGCTGCAGTAAGTGACCCTTCTTGAGAGTTTCTTACAATTTAAAAAGTTTGGTAAAACTTAAATACAAATTGAATTTTAAATTATATTAAATAATATTTTTGTTTTGAAGAGAAAATATTTGTCCTGACCGGGATTCGAACCCAGGTCTGTCTGCATCTCCAGTCAATAAATTATAAATAATATATAATAATAGATCTTCATAATGTATACATCGCAAACAAATTCGAGAATACGGGGATATAGGATCGGTGAAGAGAACGGATTTGTCTGACTCGGATACGACCCCTGGTAGCTCAGTGGTTTAGAGCACTGCACCAGAGATGCAGACAACCCGGGTTCGAATCCCGGCCAGCACAAATCTTTTCTCTTCAAAACAAAAATATTTAAACAATAATTACCATGAAAATAATAACTATTAATAAAAATAAATTAATAAAAATAAAAATAAATTAAATAATAGTTGAGTTATTACAGAATATTGCTTGGGCTAACTTCTCATCTGTATATTTTATTTATATTAACGTTTTTTACATTTTTTATTTTATTACTTGTTTTTTGCAGTTGGTTTCTTGCTCTTCTATATTTGCTTTCTTAAAATTTAACAGGAATAGAAATTTTAAGAAATTTAAACCTTTTCTTGATCGTTTTAGAAAAAAGTTATGTTTGAAAAGAGTAAAAATGAACAAAATAC
Source organism: Arma custos (assembly GCA_037127475.1). Lineage (NCBI taxonomy): Eukaryota > Metazoa > Arthropoda > Insecta > Hemiptera > Pentatomidae > Arma > Arma custos. The sequence goes on along the minus strand of CM073762.1, from coordinate 11,817,253 downwards.
ACCAATTTTAAGCATACGATATTGCACTTTTCGGACATGACTGCGTCTTTAGAGATACATCGATCCCTCATGGCTTAAATGCCTTTAAAACTTATTATTTATGACGTGTAGTGGTTAGCTTAACAACCTACTATGCACAAGATCACGGGTTTCACAGCCCGCGTTGTTGCATTACGAATTTATAAAGGAAGAAAAAATCGTTAGTTATGACATCTTACGGAAGGGACGTTTGCAATGAATCTATATCTATGTACCGATTTGGTAAAAATACGAAAAGAAACCCTGTTAGTAAATAATGGATGGGTAATTGCTACCGGTGGTAAATTATATCGAGGAAATCAACTGACGACGGTTTACACCTACCTAAAAATGACTAAGATCGCGGGTTTACATCTAGACAGATGGCCTTAGGATTTTTAAAGAGGTATAAAAACCCTTAGTTATACCGTCCTTCGAAAGGGGCGTGAAATTTCAGTAGCCAGTCTGTGTTATCTCGGGCACTCGTTGAAAATCCCTATCCTAATTAAGCCTGGATAGGCAAAATTTAAGAGTCCCACTGTAGCATCCTACGATTAGCCTTAGCACCATAAAGTGGCGTTAAATGAATAAAAAACAAAATAAACTTACCATTTATAAGAGGCATTTATCAAGTTTTATCATCCATTAATGTTGAAGGTTATAAAATTAAATTACGGCAGTAAACATTTTTTATTACGGCTGTTTTAATAAAAGATGAGACTGTATAAAAGCGAAGTAGATCTTGGGAGTTAGTGAGAGAGGCTTGACGTCAGAGGTGGCGATGACGTAAGCACCCACTCGTCCCTGTTTGCCCAGCATCTACGCCACCTTCTGCAATAATTTACCTTATAAAGCCCATAAATACATAAAGCCCGTAAATACATAAAGCCTATAAGTGCGTGATCTAGCTCATTTATACAATAATCCTCTGAGATAATTTAATGTGACGTCATCACGTCGTTATCTCAGAGTTCGAATGGATGAATGGATGGATGGATGAATAAACATTCATCAGGGCTATATGGTGGCCTTTGGGCTGTATTATTATTATTATTATAAAAAAAAAAATTAAATACAAAAATCTTGACTTCCACAACCCATGAAAGGTATTGCGTATATAATAGGGTGTATCGAAAAAAATGACCGTTTCATTAAATTCCAGAGTTCAAAAGTCTGTAAATATTTTAATGCTAATGTATCTTTGGACACACCACATTCCCTGGCAAGTTCGCGAGTACTTGTGGACGGATTTGACTCAACAGCTTCCTTCAGAACCTTATCAATATCCATTAATGGTCGCCCGGAGCCCTTCTTCCTTTCCAACGTCGTATCTCCACAGCTGATTTTTTCAAACCAACGCCGCGCAGTGCGCTTGTCAAGAAAACCTTCCCCTTCATATTTAATAATTTCACGAGTTCTTTCAGTGGCTGTGGAATTTTTTTCTAGTAATGTCTTAAAATTGTGAGAATTTCGTAGGACACTGTGATGTTTATTCTTTGAAATAAATAACTAAACTGGGGCTTTTTTTTGAAGAAGTCCAGTGTTAGTAAACAAGCTTAGAGAATGCTCTAAAGGGATTATAAAGTGATGGTAAATAATAAATAGCATTAAAATATTTACAGACTTTTGAGCTCTGGAATTTTATAAAACGGTAATTTTTTTTTATACACCCTATTTCATGGTAGAGGCTGTGCTTTTTCTGAACCAAGGTTGTGCATGGATGTGATTTGACCAAGATCACACTCAATCGCTAGGTTTTTCCCCATGAAATTGTAGCAACTTTACAAATGCTGAGTGAGCCACAAAAATGTTTCCAGATACCACAAGCATCTTACTCTAGAAAATGGTCCGAGTAGAGGTCAAAAAATGTCTCTTAAGTTGGGAGAACTGTTTATTGAAGAACCAACGTTTCGGCCCAAATTGCAGGTCTTCAGGGCTGTCTAAGGAGGGCAGGGGTTCCGATGTGGCTTCGTCACTGCATCACTAACTACTTAAGAGAAATTTTTTGACCTCACCTACACCATTTTCTACCTAAAATTTAAAAAATCTTTTGATCAGCCGAAAAATCCTTCGTTCGTTCATGAATCATTAGAGAAAAATTACATGAAAATTACGAATTAGTTTACACTTTTATATCCTTTTAATCAAACTAAATAGTCTTAAAAAAATCTTATCCTTAATTAATTGCAAACATATACCTCTACAATGTAGGAAGGGTTTTTGGTTAAATACATACTGAAGAAGAAGAAAAGAAGAAAACACTTTATTGAAGCATTACAATCTGCCTCTTGTGGGCAATAAGTAATGGTGCTATGTAGTTTACAATCATTTCATAAAAAATCAATGATATAAACGAAATAAATGCATAAATAAATATATACAAGCGAAAAAATATATACAAAAATAAAGTAAAAAAAATAAATTAAAAAAATTAAATTAAATTTAAAAAAATATTAATTAATTAAATACATACTAGAGACTATATTGTTTCCAAGCTAACGGTTGTGGAAAGATAATCACCTCTTATGTATATGGAGGATAGTATAATAAAAGTTCATTGATCTATGAGCAGATACAACGTTAGGAAGAAAAATAAAATTCGGGTATTGGAAACGATAAGTCCAAACTTATAACAACTTAGGTAAAAAAAAACAACATAAAAACCTGTACCACAACCCATGAAGAGGCTTGGGTTGATACTGTACTGTTACTAACTGTTGTGCAGTGGGTGATCACGCACAACCACCAAGTTTTCCAATTAAGTGATTCCAGTTTGTAGAGGCTGGGTGTGCCTCAGGAGAGTCTGCAGATCCAACAGGCTTCATCTGTATCCATTAAAAATTTATCTACCACAACCTGATTGGAATCGGGAGCATGAAGCACTATACATTGTATTATCCTACTTTTCTTATTATTTTTAATAATTTTATTATTAATCATATTACTACTCATTTTTCTATAGATATGAAACACACCAGAAAGATGCCTTAGAATTGCTGGAAATTATGTATATTACACTAAAGTTAAAATTATGCATAAAGAATTAAGTATACCTTATATTAATGTATTTATCAACAAACTATTTAAACATTTTTTTTTTAAGTGTAAAAATTCATATTAGAATGAAAAGACAAGAAACTGCTCGACGTTTTAGCCTACTTCAACATTTACAGGACAAACTCTATAAGCTCCCAATTAATTACAAAATACTCATTTACATGGCAGTTATCAGACCAATTTGGAAACACGGAGTTGAGCTTTGGGGCTCTACTATACCATCCAATTCATCTCGTATCCAATCCTTACAATCCAAAATCCTTCGTAAAATCACAAAATGTCACAAATAAACTCATCCATCATGATCTTAATATCCCATATGTTGCTGATTTGTCCTAAACTAGATACCTATCCTTCCATGACAAGCTCCATACACACTTGAATCCGCTAGTCCCTCAACTTGCTACCCATACTATTTCTGATAACCCACCGAGGCGTCTGAAAAGAAGATGGCCTCGAGACCCTCTACTATAGAACTTTATTGGAGTGCTACCGATGGGTAGTTTCTCCACAAGTGTTTTTTTTTTAATTTCATTTGTTCATATTACCAAATTTACTTGTTATAATATTATTACAGTTATATATATCAATAAATTAATCTAAAAAAAAAGTGTAAAAACAATAAAAACCCTCTTATAGAAAATATTGGGAACTATACAAAAAATAGTGCAAAGCGTATTTATTATTGTAGAATACCAATTTATTTGATTTCATTGTTATTGTTATATATATATATATATATATATATATATATATATATATATATATATATATATATATATATATATATATATATATAAGTTACTAAGAATGTATAGTTACAATTTTTTTTTTATTTTATTATTATTAATTTTCTCTCTCTGTTGTAAGTTTTTTTTATACATTTTTTATTTCATTTTAAATTATGATTCTGCACAGATACATTTAAATTTGTACAATTGTTTTTAATTTGAGACTGGTCTATTTTGTATAGCATGTAATTTTGTGATATGTAGCAAATTATACAAGAAATAAATAATAAAAAAAAACTCCAAAAAAGACTCGAGTTTTTAAAATAGTAGAAAAAAAAACCAAACCGCCAACGTTTCAGCATTAATACATTACCACAGGACCACAAAATTTATGTCAATGAAGATCCACATCCAACATCAACAGATCATCACAGAGATAGGTTACTCTTTCTTATGAGAGTTAAAATAATTCTTTTTCGAGTTTTTCCTTATAACATATTAGAATTGAGTAATAGTTCAAATCATAATGTTATCGACAAGTTATATGCTAAGAGCTCCTGGAGATATGCTAAGTACTTAATCGATAATTTAACATAAATCGGGTACAATTCACCAAACCATCGACGAGAGTAGATCCCACGCAGCTGTCTAGAACAGCGGGCTGGACCTGACAACTGCACTGCGCCATGCTTCGCTGCTCACAATGAGCCGTATCTGTTGAGTAACTCTGCGCTTCCTACATAGTTTTCCTCGTTACTCAATTATTTATTTTTTTTTTTTTAAAGATATTTCTACAAGAAAAGTTTGAAATTCTGCTGTAAATAAGGCAATTGACGATATAGTAAACAGAACGTTACATTAAAGATAATAATTAACACTAGAACTACGAAGATTTACCATACACCTATTTCTACCAACCATCAGCATATAATATCTCGATTTAGCATTTATATTTTTACTTCCTTTCGTTCCTTTATATTTATATTTTAAGGAATTTGTAAATATAAATTATCACAGCAATTGTTTCTATATATCTCTAAGTCAAAAGATGAATGTCAAATATAAAAAAAAAAAAAAAAATAATAGAGATATTTGAAAGACTAAAATTAAAACAGATAAGTAGAAAAGTTAAAATTCAGTTGGTAAAGCAAATCATTCCTATTGGTAAAGCAAATCATTCCTATTGGTAAAGCAAATTATTCCTATTGGTAAAGCAAATCATTCCTATTGGTAAAGCAAATCATTCCTATTGATAAGGCAAATCATTCCTATTGGTAAAGCAAATCATTCCTATTGGTAAAGCAAATCATTCATATTGGTAAAGAAAATCATTCATATTGGTAAAGCAAATCATTCTGATTGATAAAGCAAATCATTCCTATTGGTAAAGCAAATCATTCACATTGGTAAAGCAAATCATTCCTATTGGTAAAGCAATTCATTCCTATTGGAATGATATTATTGAAATTTTTTTGTGTGTTTATACACGAATCGGTCAGCAAGGAGCACGCGAATATCACTTAATAATCCTTCACACTCTCCGCCTCCCTTCTACTCCAATACTCTCTCATCTTCCTGGACTGTTCCTCTCGCTCTTCCTTAGTCCATTTTCTCCCTCGTCTCTCCTTCCTGCAAGAATCCCAACTTCTTTTAGTTTTTTTCCGGAAAGCTCTCTATCCAAGCAGTCCTTATCATCGATTATAAGCCTATCCAGCTCCTCTTTTATTTGTTTCACATATCCACCTATACTCAAATAGCTTAAGATTTTATCGAACATTTTTTTGTTCAGCCTCTTAGTGTTCATTCTGATCAAGTGGCCGTAGAACCTCAGTCGCCTGGTCCTGATGACCGTTTCAAGATCTTCCAAATTACAGTAGGTATATTCCTTCGTTGGATTTTCACTTATACCCCTCTTGTGTTACTTTGGATCCATGAATCCTCCACAGAATTTTTCTCTCAATCTTCAGGACTTTCTCCAGACTCGGAAGGCTGGCTGTTTCCATACCATACAGTATTTCTGGTCTTACTTCTGTACAGTAGCGCCTTATTTTTGCATTGGAGGACAAATTTTTCTTGCTGCACATGTTTCTAGTGGCAAAGTTCAGTCTTTCCAGTTTGGTTATTCTTTTTTCTACGGATGCCCTATCTGTTCCGTTGTTACATATTATCTCTCCTAGGTATTTAAACTTTTTTGTGACTTTTATTTGCCCATATTATGTGTTCAATATTTCCTTGCTAACCCTGGCATCCGTTGTCATAACCTCGAAATTCTTTTATTAATGATTAGAACATTTTTATAAAGGCTAAACATTTTTTAAATGTCAAGTTATTATTTCCATTCATCCTGTTATTTTGGGAAAAAAAATATATTAATTGTTGAGGAGGTCTCTTGGCCAATGTCTTTTTAATCTTTTTTTACCAAGTCCAGGTAACAGGGAGTAGGTAAGCGGAAGAACGAGTGGATTTGGGTCGATGAGTGGAATGTTATGTATTTGTTATGAACATTATAGTGGGAATGTTCATGTCGTTGTGTATAGTGTGATTCGAAACATACCATGGTGTATAATAATATAATAATAATCTTTCTGAGAATTTTGGATTGTGTTGTTTGTATCTTGTGTATGTGAACTTTTTTTTGCTGAACCCCAAAGTTCTGCTCTACATGTCCAAATAGGTTTTAGTATACTGTTATAGATAAGTCTTTTGTTCCTCAAGTCAAGTGAAGATCTGTAGTCCAGAAGATGTGATAGTTGTTTGTAGCGTCTAGTCAGTTCTTGTCTTTTTAATTTTGTATGTACGTTCCATGTAAGTCATTTGTCCAAGTATAGTCCGAAATAACGTACATAATTTTTGGAAGGTACTTCGTTGTTGTCAATTTTGACTGCTGGACACGAAGCTTTGGCTCGATTTTGAGGCGTTTATTTTGATTATTTATGTTGATTTATTATTCCCATTCAACTTCATAATTATTCCATATAACTTCATATATGACTTTTGCATGTTATTTTTTATTTTATTTTTTCCGATAGAAAGTTATTAAATTTTATTATAATTTATTTTATTTTTATATGATATAATTTTTTAAATATTTTATTTGAAAAAAAAAGATATGGCCAGGACACGAACCCGGGACCTTCATCTCTCCGTCCTGGCCATATCTTTTCTTTTCAAATAAAATTTTTTTTTAAAGTTATTAAATTTTGTTTGATGAGCTAAAATTTAATTTACAATGTGGTTATTACTGATTACTGTTCGTTCAACCGTGTGCTATAATAGTATTATATATATACTCAAATATCCTTTATATGTAATTATAATATAACATGAATACTAATATATATTGCTACTAAAGATCAGAAAGAGATGAATATATTGGAGGATGAAAAAGGAGTACAGGAACGTGGGCGGTGCTCCCTGAACTTGTGACATTTAGCTATGACCCCGGCTTCACTTCCACCTCCACACTCTCAATAATCTTACTAATATACACACGTACAGATGAGTATATGTGTGCGTGTGTGTGTGTATGTGCGCGCGCGTATATATATATATATATATATATATATATATATATATATATATATATATATATATATTGTAGTGCCTGTGTTCATTGATTGATGGTTATAAATAAAATATTTTCCTATTACATATATTTTGCATAGATTTCCTAATCATTTTTTACTTAATATTTTTCAGATATATCTTTGTGGGAGCTTCTTTTTTCAGTAAGCCATCTTCCAAGATCTTTTAAGAGTCAAGATAAGTCAGTTTGTCAAGATAAAGTCAGTTTTTTTTTTTCCAATTTCCCGATTTTCGAGGGATAAAGATCTAATATTTGCATGTATTGCCATAATACATAATCAGTTTTTATTCTGTTTATTTCCAGACCTCAAACAGCACATTCCTCCTGAAGTTTCCTTAACGTGTAGTACATCGCTTGCTGCTATCACCTGGTCATCAGAAAATTGTACGTTGTAATGAAATTTATTATCTGCTTCTACACCGATTCCCCTATATTTCTTTTTCTAAGCAAATAAATATTTTGTTTTTTTATATTAGCATAAATTATTTTATATTTTAAAATAACTTTTTCTACAAGACTTTTATTATTCAGATTATTATTATTCTACAAGACTTTTATTATTTAAAAAAAGATATTTTAAAATATAAAATATACATCTCTGTATTCTGTCTGAGTCTAAGTTGATCCCCAACTCTTACAGTTCCAAACATCCTTCTTAATATTTTTATTTTTTTTAAAGAGATAAGATAGGCCCTCGGCCGGGATTTGAACCCGGAACCTTTGTCTCACCGTGACATCGCTCTACCATTTGAGTTACCCAAGGCTGCCTACCGGCAGATGACAAATCTTTTCTCTCATCCGATCCCATGTTCTCGTGCTGTCGCATTTTTCGCGATGAATACACTAGAACGAAGTTCTTTGAACATTAATTTAATTTTAGGATCTTGTTGACTTACGTCATATTACTATTTATAATTTTTTATAATTATTGGTCAATCAATAATTGACCAATAATTATAAAAAATCCTTCTTAATATTTTCTGATTTACAATTATACATATTAAAGTAAATGAAACATTTAATAATGTCGGCAAGATACTAATGAAAATTTATATTGAATATTAATAATTTCTAGACTTGCATCATCTTGTAAAGGTTCATCTAAAATAAATGACGTGGTAGAGCTACACAGTTATGCAAAATAAACTTTTTTAAAAATTCTTTTGATTTAGTTAACTGATCTTTATGTAGTTTTTTCGCTGATTTAAAAAATGATTCAGTTTTCTTCAACACGTAAGGCTTGCCTATAATATAAAGTTGAAGTTTTTGGAAAAAGTACAAAAAAGTGAAAATTTTGGATTTGTTTTTATTATTTTAACATGAAGTAAAAGCTAAAAAACAAAACAATACCTAGCTAAAATGATCATAAAAGTGATGCACATGCGTTGTTAAGTTATTATGAGTCTTTGTAAAAACGTTTTCTGTTTCCATCAAAGCTTCTTTTGGTACTTTATCGGCTTCTTGTGAATTTTCACTTTTTAACATCCAAAAGTAGTCTGCCATCATGTTGACATTCCATCGACCTTGGTATCTGCGCTCCCTTTCTTTTATATCTTGATGGAAACGCTCTCCTTGTTCCTCTCTTACCGCCCCAAGATTTTCTGGAAAGTAGTCCAGATGTGAGTGAAGGAAATAAACTTTGACATTCATGTTGCAGCCCAACATTTTGTAGTTTTGTAACAATTCAGCAACCAAAGTTTTGTAGTTGGGACTTTTTTTTTTCTTCAAGAAAGCCTGTTACAACAAGTTTAAATGAATTTCAGGCATTTTTTTCTTCCAGTGACAAAGCTTTCATCTTTTAAAAGTTTTCTGATCTCAGGCCCAACAAAGACTCCCTCTTTCAGCTTACTATCGGATATACCAGGAAACTGTTCACAAAAATACTTGAAACACTCTCCTTCTTTGGGTAATGCTTTCACAAACTGTTTCATTAGCCCCAATTTTATATAAAGTGGTGGAAGTAAGATCTTTTTAGGATCCACTAAACTTTGTCTTTCAACAGTTTTAACTCCAGGAATAATAAGACCCTTTCTGATTTAGCATGTCTGCTTGACATAGTGTTGTTTCCTGTCACGGCTATCCCATTCACAGAGGAAACACGGAAACTTTGTGTAACCACTTTGTAGACCTAGTAACATGAAAATAACTATCAAAGCCCCACAAATTTATGGTCAGAGTAGCCGAGCTTATTAAGAACAAACTCAAGATTTTCGAATGGACTGAGTGTCCAGCAGGCACAGAATCATATCGGTTACCATTGTGAAGAAGTATAGCTTTCAATTTCCTTTTTGATGAATCAAATAAGAAATTTTCATAATTGTGAAATATTTTATATTGAAATATTAATTGTGACTTATCTAGGGGTGATGATTTTTTTTCCGTAATCAGCACAAAACATACTGTTAAACCAACTAGTTAAATGTGCTACGATTTTTTCATTGCAGACCTGTTCGTAGCTATTCATGAAATAATTAAATTAAATAAGACAATATTCGTCTATAATTTTTTATTGAGATATTTTTTATTATGGAGCTACAACCCGGTTCCAGGTTTCGGCCTCTTCCAACCACCTCCAAATGTCACGTCTTGTGCCGATGTATTATAATTATTTATAATAATAATAGTAATATATAATAAATACCTGGGTTCTCACCTTGAATCTACCTACCCAGATAAAGAACAATAAAAGTAATCAATACACCTCTTCTAAGCACGTTAAAACAACAATGATGTTTTCTGAGAAGAGAAAAGCTTAAGGCACTTCACTCATGTTGGAGGGCTTAGAATAGCTATTGAAGATTTACAACGTGAAATTTCAGCGCACGTGTTGTTAAGCAAGCGATGGCTAATTTTAAGGCTCCTTTTACAGGATATTTTAACATAGAAGGATAACAAAGCATTTTAATATTTATTTTGTTTAGTACTTTATTGAATTATTACAATCTGCCACTTTAGGAAAATAAGTAATAGTGCTAAGTTGGTATACAATCACTCCATAAAAACAAAACAAAGATAAAATAAATAAATTTAATAATTGTACAGGGGAAAATCTGAAGATTGAGAGTGATCTAAGACAATTCACCTCACTTCACAACCGTTAGAAAAAGTACAGTCTCTACTGTGTGTTGGACCCAAAACATTTCATAGGATGCAGTTGTACAAATAGGTAGATATTTTAATCCAACAGTGCCACGTCTTCAGCTTATCCAAAAACGGAAATTATACCATCCAGATTTAAGCCTTCTTCGATATTTACCATTGGTGAATTCTATTGCTAGTTTAATTCTATTTCACAATAGAACTACCTTAGTTTTAAATCTAAAAAAAATGTATGTTCAAACAAACAAACAGAAAAAAACTGTAAAAAAAAAACGTGTACAGGTATGGGGTTCAGTACATGGTAGAGACTGTACTGTTTTATGTACAACGCTTCTGCAAGGAGGTGCGTTAACCGCCAGATTTCCTCCCCTTATTTTGGGTATCCTATTTTTATAATATTTTATAGAGGCTGAGTGAGCCCTAGGAGGGCCCTAGATCCTACATGATCCATTTCCAGCTGCTAACAGACTAAATAAAAGTCTTGCCCACAGCGGGATTTCGGGCACGGAAACTCAGTGCTCTACCACTGAGCCACTCCGCTCAGATCTTACACATTTCTTTAGTATTTTTTTTCTAATAAAAAAAATATTCAGTTTTATGGTACATAGAATCATAATCCTTTTTTAAATCGATACAAATGAATGATGTATACGTTTTTGTTTTTCATAGCTCAACTCTAAAGGCAATAATTAAAATGATGACTTGTATGGCACATTTGCAAGGCAACCAGGGCCTGATTCAACAAACAGCTCCATCCATATTCACAGGGTCATTTGGAACTATGTTAGTATCGCCATCTTTACAACTCTCAACAATATGAAGTCTTAACTTCTTTACAACGAATTAGGTCACATAAATATTAATATTAGTTTATATTTTTTATTGATAGATTTGTAATGAAGGTCCTAAAAAAAATATGGCCGGGAATCGACACTACTATCAAAAGATAGAAAATTCTTGAAATAAGCCTTGTATGCAAGTAGAGGAGAACTTATATAATTCAAAAGTATTATTTTGTGGGTAAACAAACATATATGTATCAATGGGTCAGAGCTGTTCTAATATTAAGAGCTTTATATAGGAAGTTACAGAGATTAATAATATCATTGTTGGCTTTAGGATTCAGTAGGTGCCTGTAGAACAGATCCGATACTTAGGGTTGCACCTCGACAAACGATTAACCTGGAATCCTCATACAAGAATTAAAAGACAAGAAACCGCTCGACGTTTCAGGCTACTTCAATACTTACTAGACTAACGCTCTAAGCTCCCAATTAACTACAAAAGACTCATCTACATGACCATCATACGACCTATTTGGACTTACGGAGTAGAGCTATGGGGCTCCACTAAGCCATCGAATTCCTCTCGTATCCAATCCCTACAATCCAAAATCCTTCGTAAAATCCTCAATGCTCCTTATTGTGTTAAGAATAAAGTCATCCATAACGACCTTAATGTCCCTTTTGTTGCTGATTTGGCCCGAACCCGGTATCTATCCTTTCATAGCAAACTTCATTCCCACTCAAACCCTCTAGTTTCAAACCTAGCTTCCTCTTCAATTCCGGATAATCCTCCGAGGCGTCTGAAAAGAAGATGGCCACGTGACCTTCTTATTTGAACTTTGATTTGAGTACTACCAGTGGGTAGTTTCTCTACTTGTCATTCTCATGTCATTATGTAACACACATTCTATTTACTTGTTGTATAATTGTAATACAGTTGTAAATATCAATAAATAAATTTAAAAAAAAAAAAAAAAAAGGATTCTGTACAATATTATAAATAGAAATTTTTAATCTTTTAAATTTAATAACCCTTCACCTCCAATGGTCTCTCTTCTTCGAGGAAGAGAAAAGTGAAGAGTATTAAGGAATTATTGTTGTTTAAATTTAAAAAAATTCGTTTTCAAACTTTGTAAAAAAAAAATTTTTTTGTTAGATTATACAGAAAAAAAAAAGCTGTTTCAAGTTTCGAAATACAATCCTTTGATAAGAGGAAAGTCAATAACAGGAAAACATTTAGATTTTAGAAACATGCCTGCCGTTGTCATATCGTGCCAATCAATAAATCTCCTAAAGGTTAATGTAATATTGAATAATGTTTACAATAGCGTAAGGTCAGAGGTTAAAAGATGGCACGAAAACGCTCAATAATACACCACTTAAGTTGCGGGGACAATATTTCATCATACATATATATTATTAGGATAATAAAATTATATTTAATTATCTTGTTTTTGTTACTGGAGTACGTCTTTCTTAGTCAATCATTCAAGTGAGTAAATTAAAACCTTTTTCCAGTCATATATTATTTTTCTTTATTTAAAAACGTTTCAAAAATAATATGCCATTCTCAATTTACATTTCCTACAAGTCCTTTAACGTTATTTAATTTAAAACTATTCTCTAAATTTTTTTTATAAATTTGTACATTTTCAACCTTTTTAGTTGATTTTCATATAATTTAAAATATTTTTTACAAAGCTTAGAGTTACAATGTACTCTATGGTCATCATTAACAATTTTTGAAATTTGCACTTTGGACTGTTTTTTTGGAAAAACAAATATTTTAAATTATATGACAATCAACTAAAAAGGTTGAAAATGTACAAATTTATAAAAAAAATGTAGAGAATAGTTTTAAATTAAATAACGTTAAAGGACTTGTAGGAAATGTAAATTGAGAATGGCATATTATCGTTGAAACGTTTTTAAATAAAGAAAAATAATATATGACTGGAAAAAGGTTTTATTTTACTCACTTGAATGATTGACTAATAAAATTATATTAAATTAACTTACTGAGATGGTCAGCTCAATGTGTAAAGCGAAGGGTTGATGTGCATAAGGTCCCGGGTTCGAATCCTGCTGTGGCAGATAAATTATTTTATCTGTTAACAGCCATTGATGGACCCAGTGGGATCTGCAGAACCGCCTTGGGCTCACCCATCCTCTACATAACATGACAATAACTGGTTGCCATCTTTATCTGTACGCATAAAATACTTTGTCCTGAATAACTGACTGACGGATCAACGCACAGCCTAAACCGATGATCTTTGAGACCTGAAACTTGGAGGGTATGTTCTTTGTATGACGTAGGCATCCGTAAGAAAGAATTTTCCGAAATTCTACTCCTAAGGAGATGAAAAAGAGGGGCAAAGTTTGTAAGCTTGCTCAAGTGTTTCTTATTCGCAAAATCTAAATATTTTCGCTGAACAAAACAAATCAAGTAACACAGTTCACTTCTGGAAAATGACACGGTGAGTCCCACCACCGGAAAAATCTTAAGTTAATAAATTAATAAAGAAATTAGAGCCTTCCATTTTCTCATCCTCCTCTTAAAATGTACGAAGTACAGTAAAAGAGATCCTCTCCAACCTAATCCTAATCCAGCTTAGAAACCTTCAAACCTAAAGGGGCTAAGAAAAAAAGAAAAGAAAAAAGTTCACTTCTTCTCAAAGCACGTTCAGGCAAGATTGAAGTTGGCACGACAGAAATCCCACAGGCTCCTAGAAATCCCATTTGCTCTTGTCGCCGCAGCTCTTACTGAGGTTGAAATTACAAATGTACAAGTCTATCATAAGACCTACGTTGCTCTATGATGCGCCACTACTGAGACACCTCTACAAAACAACGCTGCAGCGCCTGCAGCATTACCAGAACTCTATCCTTAGAAAGATCGAGTGAGCACTTAACACCACCATCCGGGAGGAGCTTCGGCTTCCCTCGGTGCCCGAGTACATAGGTCGGAGGCACATCAAAATTTTTGATGGGCTGAAGACCTGTTCGAACCCCCTATTTAGGGACTCAAAACCCCCCCCCAGACCTGGGAGATGGCAAGGCAGTGTTCCCTTGGTCGATGTGCTTACATTTGATCTAGGGATGGGGTAAGTACTCCCTTGTCCTTATCCTTCCTTCCTTTTCCTTCTTCCTTCCTCCACTTTCTTCTTTCTACAACTATTTCTTGATCCCGCCAAACGGACCATCCCTGTTTTGTATTGTATAAAGTCAGCGGCATTGAGCTGGTTCGAGTAAAAACCACCTTCAGCGGACTCAGCCCATTGTAACGCCTTAAAATACCGAAAGATAACAGAAGGCTTTTGTTTATATAGACGCATTGCCATGTATTTAATGTAAATTTGTATTACATTGTAAGTAAAATTTTGGTGGATCTGAAAAAAAAGAAAAAATTAATTCACGCTGCTGCCGTACGACAAGTGAAACCGTTATACTAATCCTTTTAAATAAATTCAATAACATTATATTCTAATCCTTTACTGACAGTAACGTTTGTTAATCAGTGTCAATGTATGTTTCACGGCTGTGCTGATCCGTCTGTGAAGAAATTTGATATGGATAATCTCAAGCCTGGAGAAGGACATAGGCTACTTTTTATCAACACACGACACAGGCGAAGTTTATATAAAACTGTAACCTGATTGACAAACACACCCAGCAGTCAACGCACAGCAGAAACCACTGAACTTAGCATCTTGAAATTCTTAGATAGGTTCTTTGTATAGTTTAAATGAGCACTAAGATAGGATTTAGACTCCACCCCAAGGGATTTCCCCTTTAATATAATAGGAGTTCAAAGATTGTATGGAATCCGTCAGTTTTGAAGTTAGACATCTGAAATTTCGGATGTAAGAGTAACTTGTAGTTAAAAAAAATTGAATTATTTATTTAAAATGATCTGTCACGAAACTTTATGTGGCGGACCAAATTCCTCGCGAGCGAAGCCGTGGGCAAAAGCTAATAACAAATAAATAGCAAGACCGAACATATAAGCAAAGCATTTCCTTCAAGCATTCCAAGTTATGACTAATCCTGACTTATGATACTCGTATTTTGGGCAAATAAATAGCCATTTATTTTTTCAAACCAGAAAAAAAGTTTAGAACTTTTAATGGAACAAACATTTTAGTTTCTTCATATTAAAAAAACATATATAGAGTATTAACCTACTATTGTCCTAAACTGGAAATAAGCTTCGTAAATTACTTTTCCTTGAAGGGAAATATGAAGTTAATCCTAAGGATAAGTTTGATAAATGGAAGAAGATTGAAAAGACGAATTGGAAATATTAGACTTGAGGAAGTACCTCTCGACACGAAGCTGATTCAACAGGTGACTCTCGAACACAATAGATCACATCATGACGTTGAGTCCTCGGTCTCGGGTACAACTCCGGCTGTGACAGATGAATTATTTTGTTTGTTAAAGGCTACAGATCGAACTCGTATGATCTACAGACCCTCCTGGGCTCACCCATGCTCTATAACGTTGGTATAAATAACCAAATGAAAAATCTAAAAATCATCACTTTTTACCTCCGTTAGCTTAAAAACTGTATGGATTAAAATTGTTATTTAATTTAATCAAAAAGGCTTATTTAAGTTTTTTTTATTATTTATTTATTTTTAACACAGTCTAAGCCCATTGCTTTTCATCATAGTATTGGATTCCATTCTTAGAAGGGCACAACTGAAAATGAGGCCTTACCATCTGGGTTATAGAAAATTAAGACCCACATCCTTCACACTGCTCGCTTTCGCCGATGATTTGGTAGTATTCGGCAATAAATGTAGTAACCAACAGTTTAATCTCCAAGTCCTCCAGGAGGAACTAAGAAAAATCAACATGAAGATAAATGTTGATAAAACCAAAATAATGGGAATAGGAAGGAGAGCAGAGCGAGGAGACAGAATAGTCCGCTTTGACGGTGTCCCTGTGGAACAAGTCGCGGACTTTAAATATCTTGGCGCCCATCTAAATGAATATGGTTGGATTGATAGAGGGGTACAAGAGAGAATAAAATGGGTAGGAAAATGCTTTAACTCTCTTAAAAAAGGTTTTATTGGGAAAAGAGAAGTTACAAAAGGCACCAAGAAGAAACTGTTTAAAAATACCTTTCTCCCAATCCTGACATACTCAAGTGAATCTTGGACCCTCACCAGCAAGCATAAAAGCAATGGACCCTCAACTCCAAGCAATGGAAATGAGATATCTAAGAAGAGTGGAGGGGAAAACGAGAAGAGATAGGGTGAGGAATGCGACGATAAGAACCAATCTGGGCATACGACCAGCTGCTGACATCGTTGAGGAACATAGGATGAGATGGTTCGGACATGTCTTCCATATGGCTGATGATCGTTTGGCTAAAGCCATTTACAAGACTAAAGTAGAAGGTAGAAGACCTCGGGGAGGGCCTAGAAGAACCTGGGAGAACGGGGTTAAGGAAGCCTTTGATAGGAGAGCTCTGGACTGCAGAAGGAGAAAGTTGTTGGTTCAGGATCGAGACTTATGGATCAAGCTCCCTAAGCAGGCTCCTCACACTGCTTAAAGTGGTAGAGAGGAAGAGATTAAGTAATTAAGTATTTTTAAGACTCTTAGAACTAATATTGCAATTTATATTTAGTAAAACCTGTATCACTACAAACCGTGAAGGGTATTGGGTTCAGTAAGTGTTAGAGACTGTACTGTTTCTTGGTTGTACAGAGGGTTGATCTGTCCTAGATCAGGCTCAACAGGAGATGTAGGAATAGTTTGGATTTGAATGTGGATAAAGAAGATATAACGGGGAAATAGATTATAAATAAATAAATAGATAAATAGAATATAATAATTTATTTATAACGCATCATTTACGAATCATTGCCATCGGAATGTGGCTTATTGTTTGAATGAAAAGGCTCTTTTTAGATCTTCTATGATCCGATCCATAAATTAGAAATCGTATCAAAAATCACATGGATTTATATCAGAAACAGTACTAATGATCTAAATACATTTATTTTTTGTGATAAGTAATAAGTACTAATTTAAAAATACTTTATACGAGACGGAGGACTTAGTTTAATTTGATCGTAAATTACTTATTAAGTAGCACATTTATAACTTTAAAGGCGTACAAAGAAATCATGTTTGTGCTTAGATGCGAAAAAAAACCCTTAGGACATCAAAACTCGTAGGTAACGGTTTTTAAATTTTTGGTTTGCATAAACATAAAAATCATACAGCTTGCGCGCACGCAGACTAAATGATTGAGAGGATATTATTTTTTGGAGTCACCGATAGTATGATGGTATGTAAGGAAGTCATGTAATGTCAACATCAGTTTTTTTTTTTTTGGAACGAACATTGTTTAAATATGACCATTTTCATGTGATTTTATTTCGTGAGTTTAACTCTGGACACATAAGAAACATTATCACCGCGTTGTAACGAACGGACCATTCGCCGCTGGTCTGAAATATTTTCAGCTGGGGACACAGATTAACTCATAAATAATCTATTTCCACTTCCTCTCCAAAGACCGAACATCAGATGCACATTGTACTACTGAGATGTTGACGTAACGCAACAAATTTTATTTTTAAAAACAACCTGCATTGGTTAATCGGAAGGGACCTATACTCTTACACGTTTGGTGTAGTATCCTTTTTCATCTTCCTTGATCTGTCTCCCCCCTTCTTTTATAATATGTACTTATACCAACTCAAAGGATAGGATAGATTAGAGCGAGATAGAATAGAGAGTTATAAGGGGATTATAGCAAGTAAAGAGAGCAGTCACTAAGTTAGATCTAAAGAAGTCAATATGTTATATTCTAGTTCATAGTAAACAAGTCTTCCTAGTTAGATCATACAAACTACGTTCACTACTGTGAAGAAACTAATCGAGCTGGCTTACGAAGTACTCCCCACATTATTCGTCAGACTTATCACTAACAGATTGCTAACTGCTAGGATTTGGACAAGTTCCTTAAAGGTAACAATTTTTAAACTGATTTTCAAGTCAAAACGCATTTTCGCAAAGAAAAACAAAAAAACTATCAACTAACAAAGATTTTGCTATTGGCTGAAAAATATCGACTGTTTTTCGATAGCTGCTTCCTTTTTTCCAAATTTATTCAATAAAGAATTTCAACTAATTTAACTTGATTAATTTATCCACCACTATTTGAAATTTGCAAGATTATATATTATAAGATTTTATCATAATGATGGAGAAAAAAAACTAATTTAGTTGAATTTAAAAAAATTATTTATAATTTACATGTTTACAATAACAATTAACAAATCAAATCTTCAGAAACGAAAAATAACAAAATAGTTAATTTCAAGAGTCAAGTGTGCTCCTTGAGCCACATATTTCCCGAAAGAAAAAATAGCATTTCTAGTTGAATATTTAAGAATTGTAGAAAAAGATGCCTAATTAAAGATGAAGTTAAGGTTATAAAAGCCTAGAAGAGCCAATTCTCAATACAGCGAATTCGGTTGTTTGCACAAGTGTGAGACTACGTGTACTACCCAACATAATGTAATTAGTAATTTCGGAGAATTGCTGAAATAATGACACGTACGGTGCGGCATCAAAGTTATATAGGAGAGGATCCTTGAGCTCTAGGAATTCCGAGTTCTATTTCAAAAGAACTCGACACTGGACAGAGACAGATCAGCATTATTCCTGAAGTTTCAAAACTAGAGGCTAAAAAAAGATCCATCGATAGTCTGTACTTTTATGTCACTATCGACTATCGCCCAATATTGGACTAGAGCCTTAAATAGAATAAAAGCCACGGAGGTTCTGCCCTTGATGACGATGTTCCCCGAGCTGGTGGAAAAGATCGAATGTTTGCATCGTATGAATAAGAAAAAACTTTGTTTATTTCACAAAGAAAAACGAATGAAGAGTTAAAACTTGTTATGACTCGACTCGAAGTTACAACCATGAGAATAATTACCGAATATTGCGTGGGCTGTCGATGTGAGATGTATAGCATCGGGATTGTTTTTTTGTCTTCAAGATTCCTTGATTGCTTAAACGTTGCCTTTAACTTGTTCTGGGATATTTAAACGTCCCCATATTACGTACCCATCGAGACTTATTATTCATAAATTAAGATAAAGCTGTAGATAGTAAACAGTTAGGTTATTAATGATAATTCAGAGAGGAGGTGAAGTTGCTGCCTCTCATATCGATCAATAACTGATTGCCTATTTATTTTTTTTAAAAGAGGATATGGTACCAACTTGAAGTACTCTTCTAGGCTGTCGATGTAAGATGTGATACCTCAGGATTTATGTGGTACTCTCTTTCTTCAAGATTCTTCTGTTGCCTAAATATTGACTCCACATATTCCGGGGTATTTAAAAATCCCCCATATTATGTATCACCCAAAACTAATTATCCACATATCGATATCAAGCTCTAGATAGTAAACAGCTAGGCCATTGATGATGATGGGGAGAGGGGTGGGGACGGAGGGGTGGGCCTAGAGACAGTTGGGGAAGGCTTTATCGAGCCGAGTCCTTGTTTGTGCCCGCTATCGATTCGCCCTTCTCCCGAGGCCCGGCCGTCAGCTACCCCCACCAGCTCCCTGCCTCTGCAATTATATATATATATATATATATATATATATATATATATATATATATATATATATATATATGCACATACATACATATTTAAGCAAAAAAATAAATAAAAAATGGCAAAAAAAAAATTATTGGTTTGACCGAAAAAATAATGCAGGATTGTCTAAATAGTACACTGTTGGACTTTCGACTTTTATAAACGTAAATACTTATTAATATCTTTTAAGCAATAATATAAAATTTTGCTACTTGGAAATAACTCTTTACTAAGATATCAAAGTGAGATTTTTACATACTTAGAGTTCAAACTCGGCCAGAACGAGAACGTAAATGGTCAGAAATATTATAACGAGATAACGATCTTCTCCAAGCTTTGGTGGAAGTAAATTTCAGAACAACTGTAACAAGAATTGATAGGGGAACAGCTGTCGATGACCATCTCAAGGCGATTGGGAGATGAAAAAGCTTAAAAATTAAGTTTATAGGAATAACAAAAAAAAAAATAACTATAGAACTACAACCCGTAACGGGTCTAGGGTTCAGTACATGGTAGGGACTGTAATGTTTCATGGACAACGGTTCCGCAAGGAGGTGACTTGTCCTAGGTCACGCTCAACCGCCAGATTTTCCCCCTTATTCCTATTAGCCCTAGATCCTATAATTAGTTTATAATTAGATAATTAGTTTTGGGTGGTACATAATATGGGGGATTTTAAATACCCCAGAATATGTGGAGTCAATTTTTAGGCAACAAAAGAATCTCGAAGAAAGAGAGTGCTACATAAATCCTGAGGTATCATACCTTACATCGACAGCCTAGAAGAGTACTTCTAGTTGGTACCATATACTCTTTTAAAAAAATTAAATAGGCAATCAGGTATTGGTAGATATGAGAGGTAGCAACTTCACCTCCTCTCTGAATTATCATTAATAACCTAACTGTTTACTATCTACAGCTTTATCTTAATTTATGAATAATAAGTTTCGATGGGTACGTTATGTGGGGACGTTTAAATAGCCCAGAACTAGTTAAAGACAACGATTAAGCAATCAAGGAATCTTGAAGACAGAAAAACAATTCTGATGATACACATCTCAAATCGACAGCCCACGCAATATTCGGTAATTATTTTCAGGTTTTAACTTCGAGTCGAGTCATAACAAGTTTTAACTTTTCATTATTTTTTCTTTGTGAAATGAAAAAAGTTTTTTCTAATTCATACGATGCAATCTTTCGAGCTTTTCCACCAGCTCGGGGAACATCGTCATCAAGGGCAGAACCTCCGTGGCTTTTATTCTATTTAAGGCTCTAGTCCAATATTGGGCGATAGTCGATAGTGACATAAAAGTACAGACTATCGATGGATCTTTTTTTAGCCTCAAGTTTTGAAACTTCAGGAATAATGCTGATCTGTCTCTGTCCAGTGTCGAGTTCTTTTGAAATTGAACTCGGAATTCCTAGAGCTCATGGGTTCTATTCTATTACTTTGGTGCCGTACCAGACGTGTCATTATTTCAGCAATTCTCCGAAATTACTAATTACATTATGTTGGGTAGTACACGTAATCTCACACTTGTGCAAACAAGTCAAATTCGCGGTATTGAGCATTGGCTCTTCTAGGTTTTTATAACCTTAACTTCCTCTTTAATTAGGCATCTTTTTCTACAATTCTTAAATATTCAACTAGAAATGCTATTTTTTCTTTCGGTAAATATGTGGCTCAAGGAGCATACTTGACTTTTGAAATTAACTATTTCGTTATTTTTCGTTTCTGAAGATTTGTTCATTATAATTGTAAACATGTAAATTGTAAATACTTTTTTAAAATTCAAATAAATCAGTTGTTTTTTTTCTCATCTTTTTGATTTAATCTTATAATTTATAATCCTGCACATTTTCAAATAATAGGAAGGTAATTGAATTTAATTAAATTAGTTGAAATTCTTTATTGAACAGGTTTGGAAAAAAAGGAAGCAGCTATTGAAAAACTATCGATAGCAGTCGGCCTATTGATAGTGCTAACTATCGACTATCGCCCAACCCTAATCCCAGATCCTATATGAGTCATCTCCAGCTGCAAACATATTAAATAAGAGTATTGCCTGCAGTGGGATTTGAACCAGAATTTCCAGCATGGTAACTCAGTGCTCTGCCACTGAGCCTGTCCGCTCTCTCATAGGAATAAGAAAAACTCAAAAAGAGCCATGAAAAAAGCTAATTTTTATAATGCAAATAGAAGACTATAGAAGCCTAATCGTTTAGTTGCAGCACTTAAGGATTCGAATCCGGCTGAGAAATATGCATTATGTCGCCGTCAAAATAATACAATCTACAACTTTTGGTGAAAATGAGTTAGTACCCGTAACGCATTCTACAGGTTGAATTACACAATATTGAAAAAAAAATTAAGGTTGAACGCAAGGCAGTGCTGTAATTAGCAATTGAAAGATAACCGATATACTTAAGATAATATGACATATGGTGCGTTTTTTTTCTCTCCTGTAAAATGGCCCAAAGTGTAGAAAGGCGGTATTGTTTTGACAGCGAGGATTTTATAGTTATAATTATATAAATTTGGCAGCCTCGAATGGATCCTGTGAGAGCGGCAATCCCTCTTAGAGCTCATCCAACCTTCGTACCCTTGGATCTTTTCTATTTTAGGACTGCCAGTTACTTTTTATTATATTTTATTATAATATCACATAAATTATTTTACATTAATCACTAGCAAATAACAAATGATAGTGTGTACATTTATAAATGTCAAAATAATTAATTATATTTCAAACAAATAAGTTTGTTTACACCTGTAACATTTTGCTACTTGGAAATAGCTAAGTCTTTACTAAGAAATCAAAGAGTGATTTTTGCATACTTCTTTTTAGAGGTCAAACTGAGCCAGAACGAGACCTAAACGTTCAGAAATATCAAAGACGTCTGTGGTGAAGGCAGTATAAGTGGTTCCAGAGATTTCGAGAGGGGGGCTAGAGCTAGACTAGATAAGGCAGGGCAGTCTAGCAAAAAGTTTTGTATTATATAGGTTTGAACGAGCGAGCGTGGGTTGAAAGGCATGGAACACTTCGAACAGAAGGCAAAAAACCGCAGCCCGAAAACGTGAATATAAGTTCAGATACGTGTACGACAACTTCGCCATCTGGAAGCACGGAAAAGATGCACTGGACAGATTCTTACTCCACCTAAACAGCATCCACCCTAACATACAATTCACCATGGAGCTGGAGAAGGATGGGAAACTTCCCTTACTGGATGTCCTGGTCGAGAAGAAAGGAGCCCATCTTGGACCCACCGTCTACCATAAACCTATCCGTCTCAGAAGAAAGGAATCGTCAACACTCTACTCAACAGAGCTGAAATGATAGTTGAACCGTCACAGCTCCCTAAAGAGAAGAGGCACTTGAGAACGGCCTGAAAAACGGATACGACCAAGAAACTATTAGGATAAGGATATAACGCAAGAGAAAACTCAAAAAACAAGACAATTACGAAACTGACAACGAACCTAAAACCCAGACAACCATTCCTTACAGCAATGGTACTTCTGAAAAGATCGCCTGGATTCTAAAGAACCACGACATCAAGACCACATTCTCCACTGACAAAACAATAGCTCACATCCTACCGAAACCCAAAGACAAGTTAGGACTACTTACCCCAGACATCTATGTATGCTATAGATGTTCCTGTAGCAAGGACTACATTGGACAAACCGGAAGGACCATCGAAAGAAGGATAAAAAAACACATATCTAGTGTCAAAAACTTCAACCAACACCTTCGAAAACACAGCTATACAGGTTAAAGAAAATAATTATCACCTCCACACCATAAGAGAGGCCATTGAAATTATCAAAGAATCCAATAATTTCAATAAGGAAGACGATTACAAACTTATTAAAAACTGTTATCCTGCCATAAAACAAAAGACTAACACACTAACCTACCATCCACACACACACACATCCTCTACCAAATGTCGCTAAACTAAAGAAATTTTCGTTGAAGAAATTGGTCCGGGTAGAGGTCACTGAATGAAATTCTCAAGTAATTTCAGAAGATCTTTATTGATAGCCAACGTTTCGACCTACGCTGTAGGTCTTCTTCAGGGCTATATACAAAATACAGACACTTTAAGAAAACGGTACGAATATATTAAAACTATAATACATATCATATATATAATATAATATATATCATAATATCATAAATATCATAATATCATTAATACCATATCCTTGCCGTTTTTTTTGTTTTGTTTTTATATGTATTTTAGTCCAATATAGCCTGATTGTATTATCACTTACTTTACATAAAACATACCTACTTTTATACATTGATATTTTACACTTATATAAACTCTCTTCTTACATTCTCTTATGCAATTAATATTCTTTACACTAGTATAAAGTATTTTCTACATTTCAATATTAATACTGTATTTTCTAAAATATTTTTTATTTTCATTTTTATTTTATTTTATATAATTCGTTTCTAGATTTTTATAATTTTACAATTTTTATTTCTTCTTTTTTATTACCTATAATTTTTAGTTCGTAATTCTTATCACTTTCTAATTTACACATATCATTTCACATTCCTATTGTATATTCAGTTTTTATTTTTTATCTATAATACCTTAATTTTTTAACTGTCAACACTTTCTGTTTTATTATTATTTTCTTCATGTTTTATTATTATTTTCTTCATGTTTTATTATTATTTTCTACATTTTTAACCTTCATAATTACCTTACTGTACATCTTTATCAATTTTTTTTGCCTGTATTCACCTTCTTTTAGTTTATCTATATTTAAAAATGTTTTAATATATTCGTACCGTTTTTTAAATTGTCTGTATTTTGTATATAGCTCTGAAGAAGACCTACAGCGTAGGTCGAAACGTTGGCTATCAATAAATACCTTCTGAAATTACTTGAGAATTTCATTCAGTGACCTCTACCGGGACCAATTTCTTCAACATAAATTATCATAGGTCAACAATTATCATCAATAAAGAAATTTTCACTTCCATAATATAAATAAATAGAAGTTTAATTCATCAATTAATTACTAATTGACATTTCCCGTTTATTTACTACTCCACTATGCTATGATGATATGATGTTCTAGTAAGTCCGCCATGTATGAACTTCCTCGAAGCGTACATCTGTTGATCTCAGTCAATGGGAGATCGTAAGCTGCAGACTCAAGGTCTAGTCTCGTTGTCGCAGAGGCATGTGTTCATTGTATTACTACGCCGTATATAAATGATATACAATAATATAAATATATTATTGTATTAAACATATTATTGTATTTAATATATATATATATATATATATATATATATATATATATATATATATATATATATAATATTATTAATATTATTATTATTATTATTATTAATATATATTTATATATTACTTATTTAATATAAAGTATAAATTAGATATATTTATAACTTATATTAAATAAATTTATGTATGAATACCATTAAAATAGAATAAAAATACGTAAAATAAGAGAAAAAGACTGAATAGATAAATTCAATAAATTACCCGAACTCTATAAAATAGCAAAAACCATATTCCGATATTTTGGCGTCATCGGGGCTGGAGATAAAGAATAGAGGTAGAGAATAGTAAAAATAAATAATTAAAATCCCGCTTTATAATCGAGCTGTTTTTTTTTTTATTAGTCCATTTGGGACTAAAAGAAGTATGTCCTTTAAAAGGATATTAATAGCTATTATTTCATAATAAAATTTAAAATGTGTATAGGATTAAATTAGGTAAAACGTCACTCATTGCTATGTGCTAAATGATAAAGACATTTGTTCGTTTGTCCATCTTTGCAAAGTAATTCAAATGGAAATTTTTAGATATTTGTGTTTATTTTAATATGATGTATTAAAATGTACAGGATTAAATTCTTAAAATTTTCATAAATTATGAAGGAAAATCCAATTATCCAGTCAATAAATTTTTCATTTATTAAGTCTTAAGACGTTTCGAATACAGTCATTCTCAATTACAATAATTTCTGGTTTATGCATAAAAAAACATACTGTATATAAGTACAAAGTTATAGTGATTATAAATTTTTAAATAAAAATTTAAAACAATTGTCCTTATTTATTTATTAAAGAATTAAAAAAATTAAACAATAATAAATATTATATTAACTTAGTTAATCTCATAGGTTCAATGTCTCAAATCAATTTTGAACAGGAATGTGAACTGTAGGGGATAAGTATACCTTACATTAAAACAATTTTTTTTTTTAAATTACATTTAAAATGAAAGAAAATTTTATGAAGCTGTCTATCCTCTTTCAGCTATTGTATGGAGAATAAATATTTTAAATATGTATTTTCTTAGTTAATATAATTGTAATTGTCTTGTTTGTTTTTTACAGAACATTCTGACTTATAACATTGTAGTTATATGTATACTGTAGTATGGTATACTGGTATGTATACTACCATACTGTAGTATGGTTTTTGAGAAATAAACCAGAAATTATTCTGATTGAGAATGATTCTGTAGTCAAAACGTCTTAAGATTTAATAAATGAAAAATTTATTGACTGAATAATTGGTTTTTCCTTCATAATTTATGAATATTTTTGTTTTGAAGAGAAAAGATTTTCCTGGCCGGATTCGAACCCAGGTCGTCTGCATCTCCTTGAAAAATTGACATTCAAAAATAACAACTCATTCTTCCTTTCTCTAAGGGTTTCCTCAGAGGGAGGTTTCCTTCAACTGAAAATTTCCTTGAATTCAATTTTCCACTTGTCCCTGTCTTGTTTATCTTCCTCCCTCAGACCATGGCCGTCTATACTTTCCTCAATGCCTTCAGCACCGTTTTCTCCCTTCAGCACACCAATTGAAAATTAAATCGGGCAATCTTTCTTCTTTCATTCTTCTGAAGATGACAAGACCATTCCTTTATTTTCTTCTAAGCACTTATCGTCTACGCCTCTGCTTCATTTAGCAATATGTTTTCCATTACGGACTTTGTATATCGTATGTTCACTTTGGGCGATTTTACAGGAGAGAAAAAAACCCGCGCCGAACGTAGAAGTATCAATAAATCGTACTCTGACCTTAATACGTGCATTCCTTAGTGTGTAATTTGACCGGTAGAATGCGGTACCGTTACTAACTCATTTTCATAAAAAGTTGTTTGTTTTGACAGCATCGATATGAGCTTCTAGATATCTTTCGTCACATTATCGCTCCAAAGGGCATAGTTAAGCATACGAATAACTTTGCGGATTGTATTAAAAATCAACATCTCAATTAAAAAATAAAACATTATAAACCAGCACTGTTCATTTAATTGTGCTATAGTAAGTACATAATGTTGTAAAAAAAAGTAATATTGATATTATCCTGAAAATTTAATTCTTGTTTACTACTTATTACACTCCTAGCGAGGCAAGTAATATACGATTACCCATTCAGTATCGTTTTGAGATATTTGAGTTTGAGGCATCTCCAAATTTCGTCCTCAATTATCTCAATCGTAAATACTTTAGGATGTATTTAAACGCATATAGGTTTCAATTCATTATTCTATTTTTCGTTTTTTAAAGAGGTCTTATACTAAACGAACGCCACAAGGTCATTTGAAGGTCGTCCATAAAAAGTCCTTATATAATACGTAGTTGTCCCTTTAATAAACCCTTATCCAACATCTCGTGACTAAAAGAGTTGTGTATACTCAGCACGCTACTGGTCTTCTTCTAAATAAAATAGAATAGTAAAATAATTTTATTCTGGGACCAGGTCACTTAAGAATAACAGAAGTGAACAAAATTTAATAAAAATATATCTGGACAAAGGGGTACATTATTAGAATAATACAATATTTGCATAATAACTATAATGAATACTAATAATAATATAATAATAATAATTATGATTTATTTTTTATTTATTGTTCTTTTGATGCTGATTATTTTAAAATTTTTTTTTGTCTTACTTATTAATAATGAATCTGGTGAGAATAAGAAAAAAATAGCATAATAATTTACAATAAAAAGAGATAATAAAAAATAAAATAAAATTAAATAAAAGTACCTAACAATATAAAAAAATAATATCATTAACAGTGCAAAATATTTACAGTTATACATCAATCCATTATGTCCAATATAACTGTTTATTTTTATTGATTAGAGAGCATCAGTTAGGGAATTTAGGAGATGTAGGAAAAGTTCGAATTTGAATGTGGATAAAGAAGGCGCATGAAGGATATTAGGTGGGAGTGAGTTCCAAAAAGAGGTAGAAAGGGCGAGAAAGGAACGCTCAAAAGTTTTGGTTCTGTGGGAACGGATATAAAGGTCGGAAAATAAACGAATATTAGTCCATAATAGTTTTAATTATAATGTACATCTAAACTGAATAACCTCGCGTGAACATACTAATAAGTATAATAAGTAGTTAAAAAAAACCTGTACCACTACAAACAGTGAACGAGTCTTTGGTTCAGTACATGGTAGAGACTGTAATGTTTCATGGACAACGGTTGCAGTCCCTGGGAAGTTCTGTAGGTCTCTCGTTTTAAAGTAGGTACCCTTAATCGGGAGAAAAATGGCGGTTGAGTGTAATTTCGGCCTCATTACCCTCTTTTACAACCGCTGGCCTAAGAAATAACAGTATCTAAAAGTTCTGAACCGAAGAAATTAGGTACCCGTTTTTATTTTTTTATTCCTCTACCACATCGTTTTTCATTATTTTGTATGCTGATGATACATGTGTATTATCAGTCAACACCAATCCAGTTATTGCATCCCAAAGCCTCCAATCCCATATCACTGATCTTGAAGAATGGTGTCAAAACTGGAGAATTAAAATAAATTCTCAAAAATCGCATCAAATCACTTTTACCTTACGTCGTAAACCAATGATTTCCCGCCCTACAGTATCCTTTAATAATATCTCTCTGGTGCCTGTAGAACAGATCCGATACTTAGGGTTGCACCTCGACAAACGATTAACCTGAAATCCTCATACAAGACTGAAAAGACAAGAAACCGCACGACGTTTCAGGCTACTTCAACACTTACTAGACTACCAGTGGGTAGTTTCTCTAATTGTCATTATCATGTCATTATATATCACATAGCCTATTTACTTGTTGTATTATTGTAATACAGTTGTAGATAACAATAAATAAATTGAAAAAAAAATATTTTGTAAAGCCCTTCACGCGTTGTACGAGTAGTATAGTAATACAGTTTTTTTTTCCTTGTTTCAATAATTTAGTAGCTCTTTGCAATTATGAAATATGCTCGTATGTCAATGATTACTAGCCCTTTCGAAGAGTTAAAATTACCAAGGAAAAGCATTTATTATTATTATTATTTAATTAAACATTTATTAATTCATTTACATATGCCAGTCTTACTTTTAGTTATTGTATATAACTCAGTAAGTATTTAACCCCTGAACGGGTCTGGTTAGGTTCAGAACATGGTAGAGACTGTACTGATTCATGGACAACGGTTCAGCAAGGAAGTGACTTGTCATAGGTCAAGATCGACCACCAGAGTTTTCCCCCATATTTTGGGTACCCTATTTTTATAACATTTTATAGAGTCTGGGTGAGCCCTAGTACTGCCTGCAGCGGGGTTTGAACCAGGATTTCCGGCATGGCGACTCAGTGCTCTACCACTGAGCCACTCCGCTCCCTTTCATTGTTGTTAAGATTTGTTTCATTTCATCATATATTTCTATATTTATTCATCAAAGTACACTCTTAACAAACACCACAAGGTCATTTGAAGGTCTTCCTCGACAGTCCTTATATAATACTTAGTTGTCCCTTTAATAAACTCCTATTCAACATCTCGTGACAAAGGTAGCAGAATATATTCAGCGCTCTAATAATAATAATAATTGGCAATTAGTTTCAGTACGACCTTGCCTCTATACTTGGTATAAATATAACAATACTTTATAAAAAATAAATAAATAAAAAAACTGTACTTAGTAACTATTTATTAAAAAAAAAAAGACCTGTAATGTATTAACTAAAAACCTGTACCGGTCTTTCTTGGTCTTAGTGTATTTCATATTTCCTCAGTTATACATATTTTGCCTTCCTTCCCAGTAATATTTATTGGGCATTTGAAGTAACTGTCTCTTATTGATGATTTTGAACTGTAGACGTGAGATGGGCTGAGTTACAAAATTGTCGATGATGTAATGTAAACTGTTATTATAATGTTTTTTTATAATTATTGGTCAATTTTTTTATTTTTAAATATAAATATTTGAGCCACCAAGGCCGCCTGCCGGCAGAGGACAAATCTTTTCTCTTATCCGATTCCATGTCCTCGTGCTCTCGCAATTTTTGCGATGAATACACTAGAACGAAAGTTCTTTGAACATTAATTTAATTTTAGGATCTTATTGACTTACGTCATATTACTATTTATAATTTTTTTAAATTATTGGTAATTTTTTTTATTATTTTTATTTTTAAAGGGAAGAGAGAAGAGCCTTGGTGGCTCAAATGGTAGGGCACTGTCACGGAGAGACAGAGGATCCGGGTTCGAATCCCGGCCGAGGGACTATCTTTTCTCTTCAAAAATTAAAATGTTACTATAATGGATTTGTAGCTAGGAAGTTTCACGACTTTCTTACAAGTCATCTACCTTTTGTTGAGTACTCTCAAGTGGCTGTTACCCCACTTTATAGAGGCTGAGTGAGCCCCGGAAGGGTCTGCAGATCCTACAGGGCCCATCTATTAATTGGATAATTTATCTGCCGCATCCGGATATGTAACCAGGATTGAAGCACAGCGCTATGAGCTACCCAACTCCATCGGAGTATTTTTATATCCTTTATAAAAAAAAAGATATCAAGGGCCCTTTAAGAAGTTTCCTATTGGAGGAGAAGTCGGGAAGGACATAACACGGTCGGAGACAACCGAGACCTGAGGCGGTGTGACAAACACGAGTGGAGTAAACAACTATATAAATCCACTAGCTAGTAAAAATATTGTGTCCTCCCTCCCCCCTTTCTTTCTCTCTCTCTCTCTCTCTCTCTCTCTCTCTCTCTCTCTCTCTCTCTCTCTCTCTCTCTCTCTCACACACACACTCTCACCCTCTCTCCCTCACTCTCTACTGTCGGTAGTAAATAGATTTGTTACAGTCATTCCAGTCGATATTCG
The DNA here is from genome assembly GCA_037127475.1 of Arma custos. Lineage (NCBI taxonomy): Eukaryota > Metazoa > Arthropoda > Insecta > Hemiptera > Pentatomidae > Arma > Arma custos. Next base: position 11,786,168 of record CM073762.1, on the reverse strand, counting down.
AGTCGTGTTATTCGGCCCCTAACAATAATTTCATCATTCGTTTTATATCATACATAACTTACAAATAAAATATCTCTTTAAGTAGCTCCCTATAAGATAAAATTACAGATAAATTATATTCGTGAATTCTCTAAATAAAGGAATATATTATTAGTGATGGCACCTTAGCATCCTTTATTAGGGAGGTGGGTAACACATTGTGTAATGTGCTGAATCACTGAGGTGTAGGTTTACAGATACGATAGTTATTCTGTTAACAGTGGTTGTACTTGAAAATACCCATCTTATAGGGGCTGAGTGAGCCAAAGAAGGGCTTCCGAATATTTATAAGTAAGCATAAAACGGCTCAGCAATATGGCTATTGTTACATGAGATGTGAATTATTAGTAACTATAGTGTTCACTTGACTGTTCGATTTATTTTCTTGTTCTTTGCAATAAAAATCCTTTTTTTGGGGGGGGGGGGTGACCTATGGTCTAGTGGTTAGCATAACAACCAACCTACTAAGCCCAAGATTGCGGGTTCGTTGCCCAGCAGGTAGTCCTAGGATTTTTTAAAGGGAGTGAAAAATCCTTGATTATGCCTGAATAGGCAAGATTTGGGATACTTACTATAGCATCCCCCGATCAGCCATATCAGCATAAACTGACGTTAAATGAAACAAACAATCCTTTTTTAAGAGAGGGGCAGATGAAATATATATTTATGTGCGTGAATGTACCGTGATTGCACTTAAAAAAAGGTTTTTTAAAAGGAACCCTCTATAAGTTGGGTCAATATATCGTTTTCGGCCTAATGAATAAGATATAATAATTAATTTATAACTAATAAATAATGTATATTTACAGAAGTATTGTAATAATAATAAAATTTTTTTTATTTACTCTGGGACAAGTCCATATAGAATAACGATACAGGCATTGTAAGCTATTACGTCTTAGAGTGTACAATAATTACATTTAATTAATTATTACAAGTAATTTAATAAGTGAGAAAGAACAAAAAAAATGTGAATTGCCTACACTAACAGTATTTTAAGAACAGATTAGAAGAAAAGAAAGAAAAAAAAATTAAAATAAGTTAACAATAATTATATAAGAAAAACAATTTATGGTCACATATATATCAAATTTATGCCAAGAAAAAAAAATGAAGAAAAAATTAGACTAAACAATATATGCAATAATAATATATTAAAATCAATTATTTTTCTAAATCATTAATTATGGACATTTCATGAATTTGTTATTGATTTTTGTTTAAACATTAAATAGTTATATAAATTAATATGTTATATCATATTAATATGTTATATGTTTCTTAAATTATAAAAAGCTAAATTAAACATTAAAAAATAAACATAAAACGGCGCAGCAAGATACTACCGTTACACGACTGTTAGGTTGTGCGGGCTTAGTATACCTTACCTGCCGTATTTCTTTAACTTAAATTTTTTAATCAAAAGGCTAAATTAAATATTGAATATTGAACAGAAAGTAATTAAATAATTGATTTATATTACTGTATTCTCATTATCCTGATCACCAAAAACGGAAATCATAAAGAAACTATACACTTACTTGAAATTAAAAAAAAAGTTAAATAAAAAAAACCGTACCACTGCAACCCATGAAGGGTCTAGGGTTCAGTACATGGTAGAGACTGTACTGTTTCATGGACAACGGTTCTGCAAGGAGGTGACGACCTTGGTCACGATCAACCGCCAGATTTTTCCCCCTTATTCCTATTAGCCCTAAATCCTGTATGATCCATCTTCCGCTGCAAACAGACTAAATAAAAGTCATGGCCTGCAGTGGGATTTGAACCAGGATTTCCGGCATGGTAGATCAGTGCTCTACCACTGAGCCACTCCGCTCCCTCAGTTCAGCATATGGTAGAGAATTTTATCAAGCCAACGACTAGACAGGTAAGTAATTTGACCGAGATGTTCAACAATATTCTTCAGGATCTGATCAAATAAATCCTTATTTTCGTACCTCATCCAATTCATGTGATTTCATAAAATCATAACTATTCTTTTATTTGAGCTAAATGCTCCAACAACGTACTGTTGGAAAGAGGAAACTCACAAGTTTTACACGGTTCCCACTAGGTAGCAGCAGCGCGCTTGAGTGAACGCCCACTTCAGTTCTAGTGAAAATGGCGTCAGGTTGTCTGTGTAAAGGCAAATCACCGGGCCGTCACAGATTGTCCGATGCTGACATGGAGGGCAACAATGGATTATCTGAAGTAATCACATAACAGGAGCAGTGGCATCAGTAACTCAGAACATGCTCACTAGATCGTGGGATGAATTTGAATAGCCGTGCATCTATAGGTGGACCTATTGAACACCTTTTAAAGTATGAAAAAAAACATTGTGAGTGTCCCTTTCAGAAAACAAAAATCAGTAATTGGATATGTTATTAGTGTTAGAAATATAAACATGTCAAATCGGATGATTCTTTTTGATACACCCTCTATATTCACACACCGGACGATGTTACGAATCTATCATCGTCCGGAGGGTATTGCATTCTACTATAATTTGTGAATGAACTAATAGGTCATTAGCACATACATCCCTCAGGAAGTTTTCCCATTTAGTAATTCTACTCCGTCAGGTTTTTCTCCTAATTAAGGGTATCCATTTTATATAGGTTGAGTCCCTGTATTGTTGTACTAACCCAGCAATATATATATATATATATATATTTTAGTTACTAAGCTACTAAATAGGAAAGTGACAAACGACACATACAACATTTTTATTTGGGAGGTTTTAGTTGGAATGTTATAAACCATAGGGAGCGGAGTGGTTCAGTGATAGAGCACTGAGTTGCCATGCCGCAAATCCTGGTTCAAATGGTTCAAATCCAGCAGCAGACAAAGACTTTTTTTAGTCTGTTTACAGCCGGAGATGGATCGTATAGGATCTAGGAACCTCCTGGGGCTCACCCAGCCTCTATAAAATATTATAAAAATTGGGTAACCAAAATAAGGGGGGAAAATCTGGCGGTTGAGCGTGACCTGGGACAAGTCCTCTCCTAGCAGAACCGTTGACCATGAAACAGTACAGTCTCTACCATGTACTGAACCCCAGACCCGTTCACAGGTTGTAGTGGTACAGGTTTTTTTTTTTTTTTTTAATAATTCCTGAGTTATATACAATAACTAAAACTAAGACTTTTACTTTAGGTTTTTTACCCTAATTATGGCTACCCGCTTTGAAATGAGAACGAGATTCCACAGGAGCGATTGATATTGTTGACGAATATCAACAAAATAAATAATTCATCTGCAATAGCATTTCTCGAAATTGGTACTTTAAGATTAGCAACTTGGCACCGAGCTAAAAATAAAAAATTAATAATTAATTATAATGCAATTGGGAAAAACCGCAATGCAAAGCCTTATGTTTCAAAAATACACCCACTTACCAGTCGACGCTTCGCCTATTCAGGCATTATCAAGACACCAAAAACAAAAAAGGGGGGTTATGTGAATTCAGCTGTATGTTGAACGTCTTGGTGGTGGGGTGCTGTCTCATGTTAGGAGCCTGTTTGGGCTGTTGATCGTTGGGATGTATTGCACCTTTTTCTTCGAGATGTTATTCACATAACCCCCCTTTTTTGTTTTTGGTGTCTTGATAATGCCTGAATAGGCGAAACGTCGACTGGTAAGTGGGTGTATTTTTGAAACATAAGGCTTTGCATTGCAGTTTTCCCCAATTGCATTATAATAAATAATAGTGTTTCTTTTTGAGTTTTTGGCCCCATTTTAGTGAATAAATAATTAATTTATGACCTTACCTTACTAAAAAAATAAATCCATAAACGATTGATAAACAACTAAATAACTAAAAGGTTTTCACCGTAAATTTTTCCCCTTCTGAAGATCCGCTCGCAAACTGCGTTAGCGAAGAAGAATGATGTTTAGGAAGGAAGAACCGAAGATAATATAAACATACTCGGAAGTATAATTCGATTGATCGCGAAAAAGGTGCTCTTGAAGCGACTTCACCCCGCCGCTAAAAATAATGTTAAGTTATATTCGGTTACTGGAACCCTTTCAAAGAAGTCTTGTCTTTATTAGGTTGCAAATTTCGTTTGCTGTCTCCGCTCCCAGGAGTACCATGGAAGGCCAAAAATCTACAGCAACCTTCCCCAGGTACTAGGATGGAGGGATGGGATTTCTTGTCAACCTGTTGAAGAACCTTGTGAAAGGGACGAGGAGAAAAAATGGCACCCGTGAACCATCAACAGTTTTTTTATTCAAACAAATGTTATTTCTCCATTATATGAGGTCGTTTCAAATAAGATGTCCTTTTTTATTATTTCTAAAATTCAAAGTGGACTTTTGAAGTTTACCTGGTTTAGTATATATATATATATATATATATATATATATATATATATATATATACTAAACCAATATCTTACCTCAAGAAACAGCTGACAGAAAAAACAATTAAAAATGGAACACTACATGGACTTCATCGACAAAATCACCCAGCCTACACAGATACATTCCTCGCATAACACTCGAAAATTACCAACAATTACACAGTTCAGACTTCATATTAACACAATTTTTAACAGAACATGGAAACACAAGACAGTATTTGAAAAGATTTAACATTATAAGAACAGACGCATGTGATGAAGATGGACAGACCCACACTTTCAGACACATACTATATGACTGTTCACGATACGACAGACGAAGAATTAAATTGATAAAAAACATAATACTCAAACGAGGGACTTGGCCTGAGACAGAACATTTAATTTTTTCTAAATTTAAAACTGACTTATTATCATTTATAAAAGACATAAATTTTGATCAGCTCTAGGACATAAGAAGGGCAATTCACCAGATACCTGGTTTTTCATTTTTAATTGCAACTGTTATGAGTATAAATATATGTGTATACATTTTTATTAAGTACTGTCGCTAATCGTATTGTATAACTCATGAATTGATTTTTTTTTTAGTTACATCATTTATATCATAAAACCTTTCATTTTTGTTTTTTGTATATTTGTTAAATTTATTTATTTTCCATTACATAATTTAGGATTACAAGTTTAATTTTAATTTTATTCTCAGAAATTATCAATTTAGTCAAACTATAAATTTTGTATTTCTTGTATTGTTAAATTTTACTAAAATGTATTCTGTAATTATGATACCAAATTGATCTGTAATTATTAACATCACATGTAATGACATATAATATGCTTACTTAAGTATGGAGCATGTCCTAATATTAATAAACGGTCCCTCCATGGGGTTACCATGGGGGGAACAAATAAAAAAAAAAAAAAATATATATATATATATATATATATATATATGTATATATATATACCATCCTACAACAACATACCTAGCATAACTAACTAAATATTTTGCAATCCGTAACTCAGTTTTTTATTTGAATGAAGTTCCATGATGATTTTTTTTTCTAGAATAGACTGTCCAGCAGTCAAAATTGTCAACGACGAAGTACCTTCCAAAAATGATGTACGTTATCTCGGACTATACTTGGAAAAAAGACTTACATGGTACGTACATACAAAATTAAAAAGACAAGAACTGACAAGACGGTACAAACAACTATCACATCTTCTGGACTAGAGATCTTCACTTGACTTGAGGAACAAACGACTTATCTATAACAGTATACTAAAACCTATTTGGACTTATGGAGCTGAACACAAGATACAAACAACATAGTCCAAAATTTTCAGAAAAATTGTAAAAAGCATTATGGTATATTTCGAATCACACAATACACAACGACATGAACATTCCCACTATAAAATCATATATTCATAACAAATACATAATATTCCACTCATTGACACAATATCACCCAAACCCACTCCTTCTTCCGCTTTCCTACTCCCTGTTACCTGGACTTGATAAGAAAAGATTAAAAAGACATTGGCCAAGAGATCTACTCAACAATTGATATTTTTTTTTCCAAAATAACTGGATGATCATGTAGGAAACCGAAGAGAAAGACACTTCGATCAAATTTGCTGGATGCGCAATTGCTTAGGTGCAAATGAGAATTAAATAATAAAATACAAATATCGGTATAATTTTGAAAAATAATTTTTTAAAAACCATTCTTTCTTTCTTATTCAAACATCTCTTCTGCCTTGCGGTGTAGAGATTTTGCATAAGAAGTCAGACCTGTCTCTGTCAAGTGCTTTCCTGGCTTCCTCCCATCCAATCCCTTTTTGTTTTAGGATATTTTGCAGGTTATTCTCAAATACTCTCGGCCTTCCCAAGGGTATTTTTCCTGTCGGTTTAACCTCCATAGCTTTCTTCGCTAATCGGCAGTCATCCATCCTCATGGCCTAATCACCGAAGCTGTCCTTTCTGAATTAGGTGATTGAGGGGTTCAATTTTGAGTGCAGTCCGTATCGCTCTGTTATGTACCCGGTCCTTCTTGGTCTTGCCTTCTATTTTTCTCATATACATCATTTCCATGCTTTGGTGTCGGCTGATATCACATTGTTTCAAGATTGGTGTTGCGATTACTTCTGTAATTAAGGATAGGATTGTATTTCAAGAGATAAACAGTCAATTTCGTTTCTTTTGTCACTTCTCTATTTTTATTGATGACAGTGAACATTCTTCCCATATAATATTCTCACAAATAACACTGTCCAACAAAAAAATATTTTTGTAATGTTTCCTTCACTTCATGAGTCAAATCTTACTAATTTTGGGTTGAAAAAAACGAAAATGACAATGAAAAAAATTTATTAGCTCTAGTTTCTGTGATACACCATGGGTCAAAATATATAACGTTAACAAATTGAGGCATATCAGTAAATTTTAAACCATAAGTTTATCAACATTATAAATTAATTTGGAGTTGAAAATTAATGGCAGAATACTTGGCAGGTTGGATATTATTACCATCATGTGGATTTGATTTTTCTTTTGGCCTGTCTTTTGTAGGTGAGTTCTGGAGCATCCCTACACACGCACCAACAGTAATATGCAAGCATTGATTCATTCCAACGGCCTTCATATCTTTGTTCCATTACAGAAATATCCTGATGGAATCTCTCACCGTGTTCATCACTGACCGCACCACAGCTAGGAGGGAAAAAGTCTAGATGAGAGTGGAGGAAATGAATTTTGAGAGACATGTTGCATCCAAGTTTATGATATTTTTGTAGAATTATCCTCACCAACTGAACATAGTCATCTTCTCTTTTGTTCCCCAAAAAACCTTTAACAACTCCCTTGAACGCATTCCAAGCTTCCTTTTCTTTCCCCTCCAAAACTCTGTCAAACGCAGGATCCTTCAGAAGCTCCCGAATTTGTGGCCCAACAAAAACACCTTCCTTAACTTTTGCATCACTTAGAAAAGCAAATTTTTCCCTCAAATATCTAAAGGCCTCTCCTTCTTTGTTCATGCCTTTGACAAAGTTTTTCATCAAACCGAGTTTTATATGTAGTGGTGGAAGAAATATGTCTTTCGGGTCGACGAGAGGCTGGGCAACAACATTTTTTTCACTAGGGCCAAGATTTCTTGCAGGCCAGTCTGTTTGAATGTAATGTGATTTCCTATCCCTACTGTCCCACATACATAAAAAGCAGCAGTATTTAGTATACCCCAGTTGCATTCCTAAAAGTATAGCGATGACCTTTATATCACCACAGATTTTCCACTTGTGTTCAGCATATTTGATTGAGTGGAGGAGGGCTTTCATGTTTTCATAAGTCTCTTTCAGGTAAACTGCATGTCCAACAGGAATAGAAGGAAGACGGTAATACAGCTTTCAAACTAAGCTTCAACAGCGTACCAACATCCAAAAACTAAATTTCTCGACAAAGTGAAAGCTGAGCATTAAAAAATGACATGTTACTGTATCTTGAAAACAAGATCTAATTGGTCATTTTCGAGGTGATTTTTGAACTCAGGGGGTGAAAATACATAATAACTGGGTATTTTTAAGCCCGAAACAAATTCATTGTTGTTCAGTGTAATTGAATTTAAATAATTTAGACAATAATTGATAGCAAATTTCAACCATGACAACAGTTATTCCTTGCTTTTGATTTTTCACTCCTGTCATCAGCACTCTTGAATATCCATAATTTTTTTTTTCGTTTACCTCTCCGACAACTTTCTTCTCCATATACATGATCGCATATAATATATATAATATACAACTTACCAATAAACTTTTTTTTTTTTTTTTTGTGCGGATCGACTACAGGGAGAGAAGACGCAGATACTATCGACCGCGCGGCCCATTCTATTTCGGGACTGTGGAGACGCGATTATAAATCAGGACGGACCATTGAGAGAGCTTGGCCCCCTCCCCTGACCTAGATCTCGGGGGGGGGCGTTCTATTCTAGGTCCCCCCTTGCAGGAGTGGCCTCCCCAACTTCCACCAACTTATCTACTTCTGCGTCAGAGGGCCTCTAACTGGTCCGGCATCTTGAATCGGTCATTGAGAGAGTGAGAAGCATAGAGAGTGTTAGGGATTGTGTTCTTTAGGAATGAACAGTAAGTCAAAAAGAGTTACAAAATAATTATTAGAAAGAAATTAAAAAAAAAATTCATACAATAAAACATAAAATCAGGTTACATAAATGCAAACCTAATACACCACTTATCAAATCCAATGTCAAAAAAGTCAAAAGTTGTGGACAAAGTATTTTTCAGGTTTTCTATTTTTTTATTTATTTTTATATTGAATGATTGTATTACAAAAGTGCTCCACTACAACCTATGAAGAGTATTAGACTCAAGTACATGGTAGAGACTGATGTTTTTAGGACTACGGTTATACAGGGAGGGAATCACGCTCAACCGCCAGGCATTTTCACCAAGTTACCCACAAACAATAAAAACTCACTCATAAAAAATATTTGGAACTATACAAAAAAATAGTACAAAGCGGTATGTACATAAAAGAACAAAACATTTATTACTGTAGGATACCAATTTCGTTTATTTCATTGTTATTGTTTATATATATATATATATATATATATATATATATATATATATATATATATATATATATATGTATGTATATATAAGTTACTAAGAATGTACTTAGTTACTTGTATATAGGTTACTAAGAATGTATAGTTACAATTTTTGTTTATTTTATTATTATATTTTTTTTTTCTCCGTTGGAAGTTTTCTTTTTCTTTCATTGTAAATTATGATTCGGCACAGGTACCCAGCACCTTCATCATAGCAACCCTGCTCTCTACAAAGTGACCTACAAAGCTCCAATAATATTTTATTGAACGTCTTAGAGTCAGGTTGCTGTGTCTGATTGATGAGTATTTGGATTGTTGCGACGAATGCGACAGTTAACGGATCATTGGATTGGTTTGATGGCCTAAGGTTATTGATTATACTAGGGGCTCCTAACTCTTAAGTTGTGAAATATCTTCCGTGTTGTCAGCAAAGTAACTTCCTTGACCTCCCCTCTTCTTTAATATGAATAGGTACCAGCTCTAGGATATATAATAGATTAGAGAGAGTCAATAGAGAGTAGAGAGTAGAGATGAGATGGTAGGATAGGTTATGATATCTAAAGAGAGCAGTCACTAAGTTAGTTATGTTCGCGACATTTCACATAAAACCGTATTTTCGCTTTGTATTTTCTTATGTTAAAAGATAAAAGAAAGAATTTGATACCCCGAAATACTTATATGCTATTCTGAGCTCATTCCTGAACGCTCGAACATTCTCTGTTAGAATAAATAACACATATTCAACTGTGAGACAAATCCATGCAGGTACTCCACAAGGATCAGTCCTTTCTCCCATTCTATTCAACTTTTATCTTCACGATATAATCCAGTCTACACATACCTCCATAGCGATGTTCGCCGACGATACATCCGTTTTCTCCCAACACAGTGGCATAATAATAGCCAAAAATACTTTGCAGAGCCACCTGGATGATCTCGAGCAATACTTTACTAAATGGAGGATTACTCTTAACATCGAAAAATGTACCTCTAAAGTTTTTACCTTTAGACGCCCACCAGACCCACCTGAGCTAATCCTCGTAGGTAAAAAAGTGAAATGGAACCCTGCCAGCGAAGCTATACGATACGTTCACCTGGACCGCCGCCTAAACTGGAATACTCATATCAATATTAAAGTAACCCAAACATTATCAACCAGATTATCAATGCTCTATGCTATCGTAAATAGAAAATCTAAATTAAAACCAGAGATAACAATTCTCATTTATAAAAGAGTCCTAAGGACATTGTTGATGTACGGCTGTGAAGTCTGGGGAGAAGCATTCTTTACGAAAAGAAAAAGATTGCAAACTTTTCAAAACAAGGTCCTAAGAATGGCGGTGGATGCCCCATGGTTCGTCAGAAACAGTCAACTGCACCGTGAACTACAATAGACGACCACATAAAAAAAAGATTCAGAAAATTCCATACCCAACTACCAGCAGTTAAAGGAGCAATTAACTACAAGGTAGGAAAGCAGACATCATCTCGAAGACTATAGCCCAGGTTACTGCAGGACAATACTAACTAAATTTCGGGATTTAGGGGGGGGGGGGGTTGTTGACCCCCTAACCCCCCCCCTTGGCTACGGCCAATACTGAAATGGAGTCATCTCTGGGACCTGCAGAACTGGCGTTCTGTCAGCTTCTATGAAGTGCGTGCGCTTAACTGGCTTAATAATATACGCGCAGATTGGTATTTTGACCTAAAACCAGGCCAAAAATGTATTGGCACTTTATCGTCTTTCAAAGTACTAAAAAGGTATTTCGGAAGACAATAAAGTGAAGGCTAATCAATTTTATGAAAAAAAGAAGTTTTTGTAACATTATTATATTTTTATTAATAATAAATAAATTTTATTGTTAAGCCATTCTTTGTTCTTATCAAGAAAACGAGCTTCTGTGCTATTTCATGCAAGCCATTTTCGTTTATAAACTAATTTAAGCACCTTAATAGTTTTTTGAAGGTTTTCTATTTTCTCGCGGGGACAGTTTGTTTTATTCTCTACTTTTTTCTACTAAATCTCCAAATTTTCCGTCAACCCGTCGTTGTGAGCTTCCTCTAACTATCTCGTGCAGGATGTGTTTTAGAGGATGTGTAGTAGATCTGTGATGTGAGGTTATTATTTGTATTTAGTTGATGAATTTCTTTTCTTTCCCTTTATAGCTTCAATTCTATTTAATTGGGGAAATTGCCACCCCCAATCAAAACTATCTTTTTTTTTTTATTGAATTCACAACCGGTTAATTTGTTCTGATAGAATGTTAGTGAATTATCATTATGAGCCCCTTCTTTCACACCTGAATTGATGAAACGTTGTCATACGTATAAAAATAAACATCTTATATCAACAGTCCAATCAGACTCACAATTAGAAATATCTACCTTATGTATCAGAGAGCCGACTAGCTCAGTTAGGACCCGTATTATTTCATTTTCATATAATCCCTTATAATATCAGCTGTTATAATATTATCTTATTATTCGGGAGATGTAGTCTCCCCCCCCTAACCTCCTTCACGCTGGGAACCCTGACCTAGCGCAGCGAGACTGACATTCACCAAGAGCAGCCTGACATCAAGTAGCTGGAGCACGACCTAAGGGCGTAAACATACAATAATATAATAATACAATGATAATTTAATAATACATCATTTTACTAATTAATATTATAATATGTTTATAACTAATTACAACTTTGTTTATAATCAATAACCCTCGATAACTAAATTTAAAATTATTCACAGCTCGACGTTTCAGGCTACCTCAAAATTTACCAGACAAACGTTCTAGGCCCAATTAATTACAAGAGACTCAAATACATGGCAATTATTAGATCCATCTAAACTTACGGAATAGAGCTTTGGGGCTCCACTAAGCCATCGAATTCCTCTCGTATTCTATCCTTACAATCCAAAATCTTTGTTACGAATAAAGTAACCCATAATGACCTTAATTTCCCTTCATGACAAACTTTATTTCCAGTCAAACCCACTATTTCAAACCTAGTAACCTGTTCAATTCCTGATAATCCCCTGAGGCGTCTGAAAAGAAGATGGCCTCGTGACCTTCTTAGTTAAATCTGTAAATTCTTCATAAAATCCTCAATGCTCCTTACTTTGTTAAGAACCAAGTAATCCATAATGGCCTTAATATCCCATTTGTTAAGTCCATGACAAACTTTATTCCCACTCATACACACTAGCTTCAAACCTAGAAACCTCTTCAATTCCTGATTCCACTCGGTAAATTCTCTACTTATCTTCATCCATGCAATTGTATCATTCCTGTCATTTAATTGTATTGTTATAATGAAATTGTAAATTTCAATAAATTAATCTATTTAAAAAAATATATCTTCGTTACTTGTGGATTTCATTTTTTTTTTTTTACTTTCCTAATAAGCATGAAAAAAGTATTATAAGCTCATATTGTTATTGAAAATTTTTATATTTACAGATTTCAATAGTTAGAAAATGGGTCAAGTGATTTGATTAAGCATGTTTTAAAAAAAGTTTTCTAAGCGTGGAAGTCATGGAATTTTTTCCTTATTGTGAACTTCCTCTACATCTCTTCTCTGAAAAGCATATACAAGGTTGAGATGAGCATATAGTTGGCCTTCGTAACCAAGGAAAAATGGTAAGTACTGAACTGACGTAAAGGTACGAGGAAAAGACATTACCGTTGGTTGGAGGATTGTGTAAAGAGTGATCCAACGGACTTAAGTAGAGCTTTTTTTTTTTTTAACAAATGAGCCAGTAAGGAGTACGTCTCTTTCAAGTGTTGTTTTCTTTTCTTCCATATTTATTCGTTTTTTCCTCGTGGCTAAGGCTTTTATTAAAATATTGCTGTATGGAATATACCAACGCCCCCCTCCCCGCCTATTGGGGAAAACAGAAAAAAAAGGATTTTATGATCTCAGAATATTATGTTTTTTAATTCACCTAGTGAATATTAACTATTTTGTTACTCTGCAATGTAAGTTAAATGTATAAACTAATATAATTCCTGAAAATAAATTAAAACCTGTACAACAACAACCCGTGAACGAGTCTGGGGTTCAGTACATAGAAGGGACTGTACTGTTTCATGGACAACGGTAAGGAGGTGACTTGTCCTAGGTCACGCTGAACCGCCAGATTTTTCTCCCTTGCTTTGGGTAACCTATTTTTATAACATTATATAGAGGCTAGGTGGGCCCCAGGAGGGTCCTAGATCCTATATGATCCTTCTCCGGCTGCAAACAGACTAAATAAAAGTCTTGCTTGCAGAGGGATTTGAACCAGGATTTCCGACATGGCAACTCGGTGCCAGTGAGCCATTCCACTCCCCAAATAAATCAATCAATCATGATAGTTCTGCCAGCTAACAGAGCTGTTATTTTTCTAACTTTAATTTAAGTATGAACTGGCATTCGTCTTTTAATTTATTGCTGCAGAATTGCTATTCAGGGTTCAAACAGAGTAGGAAAATGATGAGCCCCTGCGCAGGAATCGAACCCAGACAGGTGAGGTACTAGAGCTCTATCAAACTGGCCTTATCAAGTCTATACATAGATATATCATACGGTCACATGAAAACTACTTGATGTATAGTCAATTGTTTATAGCATTCGATTTGTAACAAGGAAGTTTCATCAACATTTCCCTCTCTCCTCTTCTTTGCCCTGAATATATTAATAAAATTAACTTTAATTTAAGTATGAACTGGCATAATTTATTGCTGCAGAATTGCTATTCAGGGTTCAAACAGAGTAGGAAAATGATGAGCCCCTGCGCAGGAATCGAACCCACACGACAGTGCACTAGCTCTAAGAGCAGAGGGTAGAAGAAAATCTAGAAGGTAGGAGATTAGATGAGGTAGTTAGTTTGTGGTATGTAAGGGATGATGTCTCTAAGTTAAATGTAGATCAGTCAATAAGTTACAATGTTACGTATCACTTGTTAATGTTAAGTCACTTAAGTTCACAAACTGTATCTTGTATATCCATATTGTATCTGTCTAATATATCAATAAAGCCAAAATCCTTTCTTACTAGTCGTCCACCGTTTATTAACTGTACGAATAGAGTAATTGCATTTCTTGGTTCTATTCGTGGTGGGATGCTGTCCATCCCACATTAGTATCAATTTGGATTGTGAATTCGAAGTGAGCTTCATTTGATCTTTAAATTTAATATTCTACTTCTGCCTGAGTTGAAGAAATTTTAAAATGTAATTTTTTTATCTACTCGTTTAGAGGTTTCTTGTTTGTAAATTTATCCAACAGTGTCCTAACAATTATTTTTTATCTCTTTTGAGCTTTAGCTTTTCTACGCTTCAATTTTGTCTTTAACTATGTAATAGTGGAATCAAACCCAAATACAAGTAGACTAGTCAACAAAATAAAAATTTCAACATTCTATGCCAAAGTACAAGGTTCGCAGCCCGGTCAACGGCCTAAGGACTTTTTAAAATATATTAAAAAACTTAGTTGTGCTGTCCTTCAGATGGGACGTAATAAATTCTCCCATACCTCAGCTGTGCCATAAGAATGATAACCCTACGCCATGTACTACTATCGTGAATCACATGAGTTTTCCAGGATGTCAATAGCTACCAGGAGGTTTGGTCATGCCAGAATGCTTGGATCTAAACCGATTTAATGTTATCCTAGAACTCTAAAGATACATTGGTTAGATGTACACTGATATATCGACCGGTAAAAGAAAAATAGGTAGCTACCGAGCTACAATGTAAGGTTGGGTGATCCTATGAATGCAGTCTAAGCTTCTGCAAGCACTGTAAGTCTGCAACCACTGACCACAACGCTCGGGAAAAGATATGCCTTGTCCTTGTCTACAGCGCCAACTAAATTAAATAATCCGTGTGTGTGTGTATATATATATATATATATATATATATATATATATATATATCTACAAATAAAAAATAACAAGACGATCGGATTTCTATATCGTTATATTAGTGAATAGAGCGTCCTAGATTATGTGTTTGTTATTATGTCCTAGACATCGTTCTCCTTTTCCTCTGAACTAAGATATCCAGTTACTAGTCTTCTGCCTCAAGGATTCCGTACAGGACTCAAAACAATAAGTCTATCCTAGACTGGAGGACAGGATTCCAGACAATACACTAAGTCCATTAAGTCTTCGACTGACAGCCTGTAGTCAACATAATAGCTGTTAAGTTCTTATTGCTTTTCCGGTCGAATATATTTAGAAATCTTGACTGTTTTCATAAATTCGGACAGTCACTTGTATACCTAATATTCCTTGTAGCGCTAACGCCAATTCGTCTGCAAGATCTGAAACAAAAATAATTAAACTATATTACGGAAGTATAAATAATGCTAAATACACGTAATTAGTCAAGATGTTCAAAATAGAAATATACCAACCATTTTTATGAAATATGGCACATTACCGTTTTGTTGTCTGGTTTGTGCTTAATTATATAAAAGTTGACTGAAAGAGCAGTGAAATAAAAAAACATACATTAAACATGGGTTTAGATGCAATGAATGAAAAAACATACAATAAATATACAGTTAGTAGTTAATATGATAATCTATAAAAACCTAGAAAATAAATCCAATAAAATGTATGATTTGTTTACTATGCATGAAAAGATTTTTTTTATTCTTTTGCCTTCAAACTTTAATGCGCACTAATCTACATAATGTCGAAAATCAACAAATTTAATCTTGGGTAGACTGACAACATGCGAGAAATAAGGATGGATAAGGAATAAAAGTCACAAAATAATACATCACAATACTTCGTCTAAACGAAAATATCTCAGAGCAAAATAAGTAATGGTTTTCTTCCTATAGGATTTTAACTTATTTTTAATTTTTATTGGGGAGCGGAGTGGCTTATTGATAGAACACTGAGTTGCCATGCCGGAAATCCTGGTTCAAATCCCACTGCAGGCAGTTACTTTTACATAGTCTGTTTGCAGCTGGAGATGAATCATATAGGATCTAGGACCCTCCTGGTGTTCCCCCGCCTCTGTAAAGTGGGTACCCAAAGGAAGGAGGAAAAATCTGGCGGTTGAGCGTGACCTAGGACAAGTCACTTCCTTGCAGAACCGTTGTCCGTGAAACAGTATCAGTATCAGTCTCTACCATGTACTGAACCCCAGATGTACTGAACCCTATCATGGGTTGTAGTGTAACATGTTTTTTTTATTGTTCTTAATGTAGACTAATGTGCCCCATAACCAGCACCATCTAATTATTTTCTTTATTCTCTTGTCTTAATTAGTTAAGAATATCTGTCAACCAGAAACTTAATAGTTTTATAATTTCTATAGGTAACGGGGAAGCTCAGTGTGTAAGGTGCTAAGCGGCTGACGAAGATTCCGGGTTCACATCCGGCAATTTTAAATAAATTATTTAATATGTTTACATTCAAAGATGGACCCTGCGGAATCTGCAGTGGGGTACAGTTAATTGAGGGGGGAAATATCTGGCGGTTGAATGTGATTTGGGCAAAAACTAACTTTACTATATGAGGAATCATTTAAAATTAATTTGTTTAGATAGGTGAAATATAAAACTAATCTTCCTATTTTTAAACTATATTCTATTTTTTGTTTAATCAATTTTTTATCTAATGAAGGATACAATTTGTCTGGGGGCGCAGTCATTAATAACACTAAATAAAGTTAACTTAGTTATTATAAGTGCCGACGTTTCGGCCTGCAATGTAACCCATCTTCAGGGCTAAGAAGAAAAAACGAAAAATAACTATAAGAACATTGCAGTACAAGGAATTATAGAATAATGAATAGAGTAAAGAAAAGTGGAGAAATATAAAATAGGAAAGATTATAAAAGATATATAAGGATAACAAACAGTAGTATTAAGTACTAAACAGTTAATACTTCCAGTATTAAGTGCTAAATAATAAATACTGGAAGTATTAATTATTTAGCACTTAATAGTCATTAATTAATTAAAATTCTAATGTATTATTCAATTACAAGATAATTTTCTGCATATTTATCACGTTTTTTAACTTTTCCTGCTCTCTTTACATTAAATTTTCCTCTTTTCTGAGAAGCAGGAATAATTAAAATTGAAATTCTGTATTAAGGAAAGTCAACATTTATATTAACAAGCGCATCTCTCGTCCAGGAGGCCTTGACTCTACAGGAGTTGTAGCGCCACGGATGATGTTGATGATATCTCACGTTACGGAGTATCCTGAGAAATAATTTAAAAAAGGAGTGTTGAGTACTAATATTCTAAGAGCGAAGTTTCTCAACCTAGAACGCATTACAACACCGAAAAGATGCACGTTTATAAGTTGCACCCACTTTTCAATTGTACAAACTATGGGATGGTTTCAAATGGAATTTTCTTATTTTTAAAGGAAAGGTTATTCAGTAAAACAACTTTGTTAAATCAAAACATTTTTAATATTGAATAGTAAAAAGAGACCTCACATAAATGTTAAGACCGTGGGAAAATTGCAACGAAAAGCCCTTAAGTCTCCAAACTAAGACAGAAAATGAAATTATCTGTATGATATTTCGCCTATTCAGGTATCCTCAGGGTAGAAAGTGAATTAAAAAAATGAATAATGCACCCAAGAAAAACTCCATGCTCAAATGCAACTGATAAATCATAAGGAAGGTTACACGACCCCGGCTGGACAAGTTTAAATAAAAACAGCTGATAATACTCCAGAATTTGAAAAATAAACATACACTCACCAAACTTCAAAAAGCACAACAGGAAAAAATAAATGATAGTAAACAACAGAAAACCATAAGACAAAAGACCATATGAAAAAAACGCAAGAGAAATAAAAGAACACTATCAAGAAACCAGTGAACTTATGGCTATTCCACAAAATATATTAATATTTATTTTTCATTGTTTTCTGTGACTTTTATACGCTTTATGATTTGTATTATGTAGCCTTCTGGCCAGATATATATATATATATATATATATATATATATATATATATATATATTGCTATTTACTGATGCGTGCGGCACCATGAAAGGGATGCTGAGCGGGGAAAATGTTACATGTCGGGACACATGAAAGGGATAAGTTTGGAACAGAGAACAGACCTTTTGGGTCCCTTATGTAGTTTTATGGTCCAAGATGGTGGAGAAGGAAGGAGAGGGGGAAAGAAGAAAACTCTTGAAAAGGAAGCTGAAGAAGGTAATCGTGGAGAGAGATGCACACCAGGAAGGAACTCGGGAGACGAGGCCGGAAAGAAGAAGACGGATACCCCGAGAGAGAAGAGCGGCCGAACGAAGCGGGCGGAGATGTCAAGGAAGAAGACCGACCTGTAACCCAATCTACACCTGTCCGCAGATAAGTTTAAGTTATTTCCTGTAATGTATTTTATGGCAATCCTTTTTATATATATTATTAAAATCTGAATCATTAACCTTGTGGAAATTAAATGAATAAACGATCCTTATTATAATTATTTTGGTGCTTACATACCCCAGATACACTATTTATTTATAAATAATATATTGAAGGTATAATAGATAAGTAAATTGGTAAACACAAGAATAGACCTTTGGAAAGGAACCCAATTAAGTTTAAGGAATATAAAAAATAATTTGAGTACTCGTCCTAAATGAGACTCTGGTATCCCAAATATCAATATACATATTCAAGATATTTAAGAGTAGAAACATAGCAATATATTATGTTTATTTTTCTGTTCATGTTTTTTATTCTAAAGAGACTTTGTCCCAGAATAAAGTTTTTATTCTATTCTGTAATTTGAGGAATTATCATAAATTACTCTGGCGTCCCAAATTTAATAGAATTATTTGAAACATTTTTAAACACACCCAATACATAGCAATAGTCACAGCAATGATACCTTATAGAATATGAGGTCAAAGTATGTCAGCTATTTCTAGCCAACCGCTGAAGCAAGCACTACTTAAGATAAGAGCTTTGATTACTGTACACTTTCCTTAAGGACACTTTGCCGGCATCGAACAAGTCTCAAACATCTGTTGATTGTTCTGTTGCAATTGTTGAATTGATCAAACAAGTGGTTGGATGAATGAATCTCTAAATGAAGCATGTTCTCATTCATCGAAGTTTAATTAAAAATTCAAACCGCCCATTATATAAATAGTTAAATTTATATTTAACTATTTAACTATTTAACTATTGATATAATAAAAGAGAATATTTTATAATTTATTCAATGAAATTTACAACTGTATTATACTAATGCAACAAGTAAATAGAATGATTGGTACATATTAGCATGGAAAAAGACAAGTAGAGAAACTACCCAGTGGTAGTACTAAAATAACAAGTTCAACTTAGAAGGTCACGAGGCCATCTTCTTTTCAGACGCCTCAGAGGATTATCCGGAAGTGAAGAGGTTGCCAGGTTTGAAACTAGAGGGTTTGAGTGGGAATAAAGTAAATGTTGAAGTAGCCTGAAACGGCGAGCCGTTTCTTGTTGTTTCAGTCTAGTACTTATGAGGAATCCAAGTTAAGCATTTGTCGAGCTGAAGTCCTAAGTACCGGACCTGTTCTACGGGAATCAGTGGGATGTTATTAAACGATGCAAGAGGGCAGGAAGTGGCTGGTTTACGATAAAGGGTAAAGGTGATTTGATGAAATTTGTGGGAATTTATTTTAATCCTCCAGTTTTGACATTAATTTTGAAAGTCAGTGTATGAGATTGAAGAGTACGGGATGCTATAACTGGATCAGCATTGAGGATTTTATGAAGGATTTTGGATTGTAAGGATTGGAGGGAATTGAAGAGGAAGCTAGGTTTGAAACTAGAGGGTTTGAGTGGTAATGAAGTTTGTTATGAAAGGATAGATACCGGGTTCGGGCCAAATCAGCAACAAAAGGGACATTAAGGTCGTTATGAATGACTTTATTCTTAACAAAGTAAGGAGCATTGAGGACTTTACGAAGGATTTTGGATTGTAAGAATTGGATACGAGAGGAATTCGATGTCTTAGTGGAGCCCCAAAGCTCTACTCAGTAAGTCCAAATAGGTCGTATGATGATCATGTAGATGAGTCTTTTGTAATTAATTGGGAGCTTAGAGCGATTGTCTAGTAAGTATTGAAGTAGCCTGAAACGTCGAGCGAATTTCTTGTTTTTTCAGTCTAGTATGAGGATTCCAGGAGGAGCCATGTTCCAACATTGTTGAAACGTTTTTAAATAAAGAAAAATAATATATGACTGGAAAAAGATTTTAATTTACTCACTTAAATGATTGACTAAGAAAGATGTACTCCAGATACAAAAACAAGATAATTAAATTAGGAAAGGACGTGGAACTCCATATATTCAAAAGTGTATATTTGCCAGTTCTCTTATATGGGGCTGAGAGTTGGATACTCCTGGATAACAGCTGCCGAAATGAAATTTCTCAGACGAGTACCTTCCAAGGCAAGAAAAGATAGGATTTGGAACGATACTATTAGAGAGGGGCTACGAATTACCTCCCTGAAAGAAAGCCTGAAGAAGCGTCAGCTCAAATGGTTAGGGCATACCCACAGAATGAGTCGAGACAGGGATACAAGAAAGTTAATGGAAGCCAAACCCGTGGGCTCTAGACCTAGAGGGAGACCAAGACAGACGTACTCCGACTACATTTCCAAGTTGGGACAAGCAAGAGGGAAGAACATGCAGGATCTGAGGATTATGGCGAGAGATGGAGACAGATGGAGATCCTGGGTTGATGCGGTACCTCGACCCTGAAAGGCACAACAGGAAGAGAAAGAAGAAGATATACATATTTACTTCCACCAAACTCACTTTTTGGACAAAGCATTCTCTTTGAAAATAATCGTCAGTTTAGGACAAACGTTTCGGTTAGAAACAGATATATAAAAAAAAAAAAAAAGTGGCGATGATAAACACTTTACCATTCTAACACGTATCAACGCTGATTAAGACAGTCTGTTTTCAAATATTTTTTTTTATTGCGAACATTCCTTTTAGGGCCGAGCCATAATATATATTTTCTTTAATACTAGATTCACCATCGTTTTGTGGAATGTGAACCCGATGAGATGAATGCCAGCGAAAATCAATCTCATAGAAAAACATCATTCCATTCATTAGTGATTTTAAACTAATTAATCAATTCATTTAGTTTTAAATTAAATATAAAAAACGGTAATAGAATTAGAAATAGCAAAATCTGAACATAATCTTTAAGAACTATTATGGAGGTATCACTGGGAAATATATGTAATCCACATTAATCGGCCTATTGAATAAACAGAATTTTATTAGTAAATAATAGATTTTTAAAAACGTAATCAATCTCTCTATAAAAAAAAAAATATTTCCCATCAATTTCTTCCACAGCTTCTTCCCCCCCCCCCCGGAAGTTATTAATAATTTATGCTTAGGCTCCATTTTTATAGTTATAATATTGCTCCCATCAATTCTCATTCAATATATCTAAAGCCCCGGAGAATAAGTGGTTAAGTCTAATTTTCTGAAAAATGAGTTTCTTGAACTTAAGTAAGCGGAATCGAGTTATTTTCGTAATGAATAAGGGGCTAAGTAAAGCAGTGGCTTGTAAATGAGTTATTGCTTATATTGCAACTCCATTTCAAGCCAAAAAATGCGAGAATGATACGATTCCGGTTATCTGAAAGCAGTTAATTTTTCTGGACAAAATCCGACTTAACCACTTATTCACCGGAGCTGAAGATAATATAAAATTTATTTATATTACACAATATCACCCAAATCCACTCGTTCTTCCGCTTTCCTACTACCCGTTACCTGGATTTGATAAAAAAAGATTAAAAAGACATTGTCCAAGAGACCTACTCAACAATTGATATATATATTTTTTTTATAATTTATTGACATTAATATTAAGATATTTTATTTAAATTAATATAATCTAGCAGTTATATTTGGATTATCTGTGAGTGAAATTTGAAAATTCAACACTCTTTTGAAGTAATTATAATTCTTTGCTAATTGAAAAAAATTAAGGGAACATTTTTATCGCCAATTTATAAATTTATTTAATTTATGATTGGGAGACAATCTCATTAAATATAATTGTGATTAAAAATATATTTTCCACTAAGGAGTGAATTTATTAATTAATTCACACCTGTTGGTTGCCAATCAATATGGTATTTATATTAGAGTAATGAATCAAATAATTTTACGGCTGACTTAACTTTTGCACCTAACGTTCATAGATTTATAGGTAACTTACTAAAAAAAAAATATTAAAGATAATTGTAGCCCCAGTTGTATTAATCAATTAGTTGTTTTTAATTATAAATTGTATTATAATTGAATTGGTTTTTGTAAAAAACATAAAACAAAAAACACGACAATAAGACTACGGCGCGTAAGTCGACCATCAGCGCAAGGCCTGCACGTCGTGCGGGTTAGTATACACTTGACGCCGTCAACACTAAATAAAATCATCAAAAAATAATTATATTTTTATGTTATTATTGAAATTTTATTACTTTTATTATTCTTATTGGTGTTGTATAAATTTTAAAGATAAATATATTATTTAAATATTTATAATTTTTATAATCAACAAAACCAGTAGCAACTCAAAAATATTTAGAAGTGAAAAGAATATGAGATTATTAATAATTGAATAACTGTGCCATTTAAATAGTTATTGGCGGTTAACAAATACCCAATTATCATTTTGTATTTTATTATTATCCATCACAATAATATTAATTAATATTGGTTTTAAACATAATTTTAGGGTAACAAGTGGTTTTTAAGTCCATTATTATTATAATGAAGATTGAAAAATTCTTCAGTAATACTCCTATTTTTTTATCTTATCAAAAATAGTAATTATTATCGTTTATTTATTGTCATATTAATATGATATAATGATATTAATATGTTATACATTATATAACATGTTATATAATATTATCATTTTATTGTACATTAATACAAAAATTTGTAACCTATAACTGTTTAGTTATCAAGAAAAAAGAATATTTTTGAAAAAAAATGTTAGTATATTTAAAAAATTGAAAAACATTTCCAGGAGATTGTTTTTATTCTATTTTAAGATAAGATAGAAATAAAAGAATATTCGGGGGATTTAACATTAAATTGGAGCAGAGTGGAGTCCACTGATTGATACATTTTTTCTTTAATCATTTTTTAACGGAAAAGTTTATTTTAATTTAATTTTTTCGTATTTTTAGTATACTGTTTTATTTATTTAATTTTATTCAATTAAATCCAAAGGATAGTCCATGATGAAATCTATAATTGGGATAGGTTTTTTTTTTACTAGATTACATCAGCACATACATGATTATTACTATATTACTGTATTTCTGGATAATATTAATTGAAACTATTTTTATTAATTTTAAAATATTTTTTTCGAATTAGGAATCTTAGAGTAGTCAGTAGTTAAATCTATATTAGGGATAGGCTTTTGTTGATTATATTATATCAACAACACTACATTATAATTTTGGTTAATCTATATATATATAAATCTTAAATTTCGCACAGATACGTAACATTGTCCAACTTTAAATATAGGCTATATTTTATTTCGATTAGCGACCGCGATATTTTTATTGCAAAACTATTTTTTTTTCTAACCTGCTGCATTTTTGATATGTTGTAACAGCATGTCTGAGTAGTGCAAATCCGAATTTGCATCCGAAAAAACGGATATTACATACCTCATTCATTAAACTAATGTTTATAATTTCCCCAGTCCCTAACATATAAAAAATAACTGGAATCTTATATATATGTATATATAAAAATATCCTGTCACGATGTTTGGGCTAATCTCCGAAACTCCTGGACTGATTATAATGAAATTTCGCAAAATATGTAACATTGTCCAACTTAAAATGTAGACTATATTTTTTTTCGATTTTCGACTTCGATATTTTTATTGCAAAACTATATTTTTTTCTAACCTGCTGAATTTTTTATATGTTGCAACAGCATGTCTGAGCAGTGGAAATCCGAATTCGCATCCGAAAAAACGGATATTACATACCTCATCCATTAAACTAATGTTTATAATTTATCAGTTAAGAATTCAGTATGTTATTTATTTACTATATACTATAATTAGATATAAGATGAATGAAATGTGAAATCAAAAATCAGTTTAATTAATTTTTTCATTCATTCATTATTTCTTTAAAATTCAAATTTTAACGGGAAATTTTTTAAAACTATTATAACAGCTACAGCAACACGTCAGCTAGTACGACTATATATTACAATTATTATCAATTAATTAGGGTACGAGTTTTGAGTTGGAATTCAAAAGAAAGTCGGTAATTAAATATTTAATTGGGGAAGGCTGTTTTTGGTTACTTGTTTATTTGACTTAATTTTATTTTCTAACGTCACTTTATGCATATATGGCTAATCAGATTATGTTAAAGTGGGAGTTCTATATTTCGCCTATCTCCTTTTCTAAAGAAGCCTAAATTTACGTTACATCAACAATACTATAATTTTCTATATTATAGTATTAATTGATACTATTACATGCTATTGCAATATTAATTATAAGGTATTAGAGTTTTTTATAGGAACTAAATATATACCACTACTACCTACGAAGGGTTTTTTGTTCAATACAGGGTAGAGACTGTTCTGTTTCTTGGACAACAGTTGTATAGAGAGATTATGTTCATCAGCCAGATTTCCTTCCTATTTTGGAGTACCCTAAATAGAGGCTGGGTGAACCCCAAGAGGATCGTAGACCCCACTGGGTCCATCCGGGGCTAGTAAGAAATTAAGTAATACGATATTATATTTTTAATAGATACCTAAAAAAAAAACTATGCGACTACTACCCATGAAGGATCCTGGGTTCAAAACATGGTGGTGACTGAACTTTTTCTAAGACAACGGATTTGCAGAGAGGTGATTCGTTTTAGAACGCTGTCAACCGCCAGGCCCCCTCCCCAAAGGGATGCGCAATTCATATTGATTAATACTATTGTATTATTAATAAATGATATTGTCGAAATGAATTTTTTCTACTTAAGAAAGCTGAATTATACCCCATTTCAAGCCACAGACTACGAGAATGAAACGATTCCTCTTCAATAAAGTTACACTATATCTCTCTCGAATGAATTTGACTTAACCACTTATTAATCGGTGTTGCAGAGAGTATTATGTACCACTGTAACCCGTGAAGAGTCTTGGGTTCAAAGCATGATAGTGACTGCACATTTTCTTAGACACGGTTATGCAGGGGGGTAATTAGTGTGAGTACACCCTGACAACCCCACCCAAAAGGATACAAATTTTATATTGATTAATACTATTATAACATTATACTGTTTTATCTTATGTTATACGCTTTATATCTCAACTCTGCCACAACCAAGGGTGTTGGGTTCAATACATGGTAGATACTGTTTCTAAGAGAACGGTTATGCAGAGGGGTAATTATTCTGAGTACACCCTGGCAACCCCACCCAAAAGGATACAAATTTTATATTGATTAATACTATTATAACATTATACTGTTTTATCCTATGTTATACGCTTTATATCTCAACTCTGCCACAACCAAGGGTGTTGGGTTCAATACATGATAGATACTGTTTCTAAGACAACGGTTGTGCAAGGAGGTTATTCGTCCAAGGATAATATTCGAACACCAAGACCGCCCTCTTATATTTATAAATATATTTATATTACATACCATATATTATATATCATTATATATGGTATTGTCGTTATGATTATAATATAAGATATAAAAAAAAATCCTGTACCACTACAACCCGTGTACATGCAATAGACTATACTATTTCAAAGACAACGGTTACGCAGGGATGTGATTTGTTCGGTTTCACGCTAGATTCCCCCCCTTATTTCCGGTACCCGCTGTATAGAGGCTGGGTGAGTCCCTTGGAGGGTCTAAAAATCCCACAGGGTCAATCCGTGGCTTATTAACAGATTTAAAATTGTCTGATAAGTGATAATTAGCTGAACTTGAATCCGAACCCTTGAGAACACCCCCGTAAGCTAGGACCCGTTACATATTGATTTGTACTATTATTATATGATTTTTCATTATAATTATATTAGCAGATATAGTTTTTTTTTTAAATATTCATGTAATTTGTTCCTGTTTTTACTATAAACTTCCTGAACATCTCATACTACTACCCCCCTTGACTTGACGATCACATACACACCAGCAACCGTAAACACCGAGCTACCCGGAACGACATATATTAGAGAACTATAGCCAGGACTCAGAGGGAAGTTTGGCGGGAAAGGGCGTGGAGTTCATTCATTAAAAGAGCGGGGGCGGCAGCGGACCAATGGGAAGCTAGGACGGAGGCGGGGCCGGGGGGCGGGCCCCATTGAGGACCGTGGGCGGCGGCCCTATATATAGCCCTCTCCTCCCGTCCTCTCCAGCCACTAGCTGTCCGCTCTCCACAGCAGCCACAGGTAAGTCTTCTCGTCTCACCTGTTGATCCACCCATCTGTATCTAAGCTTCATCAATATATATATGTATGTAGTGAATCATTATAATCAAAGTGTGTCGGTCTTAGGTCTTAACTATACATAAAGAAGTTATGAATATATATATATATATATATATATATATATATATATATATATATATATATATATATATATATATATATATATATATATATATATATATCGAGCTTCAGCCAGTTCTTTAAAATTATTTTTGGCGACGTTTCAAGACTAAGTTGGTCTCATATTCATGACCGATAAGTGAAAAATGAGTTTTTAGTGAATATATTATCTATATGTAGATATATTAATATGAATATGTGAATATATTATTATATCACATATAATAACACCCATTAATCTAAATATAAATTGACACCAAAAGTTTAAAAAGAAGTTTAAAGAACTGACTAAAGTTTGAGAACCAGTATATAATTATATTATGTATAACAGACAAGAACATTAGATACCGATATATATATATATATATATAAGCACTATTAGCAACAGTATTAGTACATATAATATTAATTTATTATCCAAGTACAGTTATTATCTATGTATATATTATTTAATATACTTAAATTATTGATTATTAAATTTATCATACTAAATTATCTTATTAATCATTAATTTTTTTAAAAAATCGTGGAATATCAACAAAAATCCAAGCCTATGTAATTTATTTATTTTTTAAAAGTTCAAAATTGTATTATAATTTTTAAAGGCCAATTATCTGTAGTTTACAATTTCAATGTGCGTCGGTCTTAGGTAAACTATACCTAATCATCATGCAGTTATTTTTATAAGAAAAACTAGATACACTTCCATTATTAGTAGTATTAGAAAGATAATTTTATTTTCATGAACTTTAATAATTAGCCATAATTAATAATTAGAACTTTAATTATTATGATTGTACATAATATTTTTTTTAAATTAAAATTGTTCAATGAATCACATAGTGAATATCTTCAAAGCGTGCCGGTCTAAGTAAAACAGTGCATAAAAATCATGTTGTTATGTATATATACATAAGAAATAATATATTTTATATTTTATATCATGTACATCATTATTAGCAGAATTCGTGCATACATATATTATCATATTATTTTGAAAAATCTCGGGAAATTAGGACAGTTCTTAGGCCGTAAGATACATTTTATTTAGTTTTTAACTATTTAAAAATATAATTGTCCGAGAAATCTATTAAATTTTTTTAAAAAATCAATTTTTTTATATTTATCATAGTAGATTTTCAAAGTGTGTCGGTCATTGGTACACAAAACAAGATCATTAAATAGTTATGTATGTAAAAAGGCAACAAAATACTCTATAAAGATAACTAAATAATCTTTCTGAAAAGATGGACCTCTTGATTTAGTGAATTCGCTAGATTTTCAACTTTTTATGGTTAATTATAGTTTTATTTATGTATATATTTTTACTACCTCAAATAGCTGTCAAGAAAGATGTTCATGTTCATACATCAGAGACCACAGTCGTTCCAAAGACCTATAGATAATTATTTTTTGAATCTTTAAACCAGTTTGATTTTTTCCACGGAAATGGAGCTCTCGTCCTAATCCTAAGCCCCCAACCTGGAGGACCAGGGATTTCATTTCTGCCCTACCCCTAGACAGGCTGCCTTTACCCAGCTAGGGGCCCTGCCTGCCCCACCACCTGTGTCAGTCTGAACCAGGGGCCAGCACGAGGAGGTATACACACATGTACATATATTCATCATTAATTTTATTATATATTGTGAAATAACTTCATGACCTCGCTACCATTTTTCTGATTTTTAAATACTATTGTATTAATTATTATTCATAATGCTTTATTTGCGGGCTAGAATAATTATTAAACTAATGTGGTTGTCGTGCTACATTTTTTTTTTCTTTTTCTTTTTAAACATATTATAATTTTTAAATGAAACCAATCACGACAATATATCGTCACCTTTTTAATACTATATTCAATGTTAATATTTGAGGTTTTAAGTATTAAGTTTAATAAGTCTGAAAATAAAAATTAAACTAAAATAAAAAGATTTTGTATCAGAAATGTTCATATGAAAAAAAAAATTATTACATACACCAGTAATAAAAAATATCATGCCTGGCTTCATTAATGGAATGCTTGAGCTAAATAATAAATAATATCAGTTTTCACATTTTTGTATTCTGGATTCGAAAAAAGTTGTGTAACTAAAAAAAAGTTTATTGTCAATATTTATCTACGTAAACCAAGATGTATCTTCACTAGAAGTATTTATTTTCACTGTTATAAGAATATCTTTGAGCATATTAAATTTCAATCACAGTGATAAAATTTATTACTGATAAATATATACAGATAAAACAGAATCTTAACCAATATCAATCCAAAATGGCGACTCCAGGTTTTCTGCGCACAATGTTGTATTTAGGAACATCATAAAACTAAGTTAATAACTTCTTGAATAGAGGCATTTTGAAGAACAACAGTTCAAAAAGGTTCAGAGCTAAAGAGTTGTATCAAACTTAAATAACTGTGATATGGTAAGGATGCATTAAGATTTCTTAAATGAGCGCAGACTCAGAGCAGCGAGAAATAAATTTTTATCTAAACTGAATACCACAGAGGGTTTGTGGTTAAATAGAGATTTAAATAAATTTGATAACCCATTATTAAATAAATTTATTTGATTAATTATTCTAATAATTAAATTAAATATACGGTTAACAAAAACAGTTGCCCAGATTGTTATATGAGTCATTTTTTCGTATATTTGGTACAGGAATACGTTTTTATATAAATACGTTAAAAACGATCGACGTTTAATTTTTTTATTTATAAATTTTCCGATTGAGTAATGGAATTTATATTATTTTATGGAATAAAAGTTGAGATGCAATGCTCGCCTAGTTCTCATTATGTAATAATTACTATATATTTTACTAGGAGTATATTTTAATTATGAATTTTAAAAAATATATGAGAATTAATATATAAACCAATAAATCAATATAAAATATGAGATCGAAAATTATATCAGGGTAATAATATCGAAAAAAATAAACAATTAAAAGAAGATTGGTATATATTTAATGTGTAAATTTAAATTTTTAAAGCGTCCTCACGTAATAGAATCATCATCATTTTTCGATCTGATAAACATAATTTTATAATAACAAAACAATAAAGTACATTTATAAATATAATAGATTAAATAATAAAGTATAAACAAACCACACTAAAATCAATTTTTTTAAAAATAATATACATTCGTAATATAACATTCACATTTTATGAATTTGTTATTGACTTTTAAAGGAAAATTAATTATATAAATTAATGCGTAATAAATTAAACATTTTAAAAAGTTAAATTAAATATTAAAAAATAATACAAACATTAGACGGCGCAGCAAGATACTATTGTTGCAAGACCGCTAGGCTGTGCGGGTTTAGTATACCTTACCTGCCGTGTTCTTTCTAGAATCGATTTTTAACTTCAATTTGTTTATAAAAAAAATAAAATCTTGAATAATGAAAAGTAATACATCAAATAAAATACTAAAAATAATGTATATTTTTTATTAAGCATCGATAAAGAAAAGAAAAAAATAATTAAATATGTACTATTTAAAAAAAAATACTTGTAACACAGAAATGTCTTGGGTTCAGTACATGATAGAGACTATAGTGTTTCTAAGACGACAGTTGTGAAGGGATGGGATTTGTCCGAGATCACGCAAAACAGCCATTTTCCCCAATTTAGGATACTCACTTAGAGGCTGGATGAGCCTAAGCGTCTCTAGATCCCACAAAATCCATCAATATCTATGGACAGATTAAGTAAATCTATGTCACAGATTTGAACCCGGAACCGTAAGTACAGAAACTCACCGCTCTACACCACTGACAGTAGCTCACTACCCCGCCCCAATTTTAACAATGTGAAATAAAAAATTACCTTTTTAAAAATTGAATTGTTATACAGGTCAAACCTTTCATTAAAACAAAACCCGATTGTAATCAAAACCCGATTACAAGAGTACAATTTTTTTTTTATCATAATAGGTTGATTCTAAATTTAGATTAAAAAATGTATACGGACCAAAGAGGATATACTTTTTTTTTTAATCCAAAACATTATTTATTTCTATATTTTATATTCACATCTGTAAATTTCAATAACATTGAATCGGGTCACCTGTTCTGTAGTATATCACATAACAACCTCCTAAAAGATGGTCGCGGGTTCACAGCCTGGCAGTTGCCTCAAAAAATCCTTGATTAAACCATCCTTTGGAACGGTCAAATGGATCAAGTCAGATCCTTATCGAAATTATACCTGGATGGGCCAAATTTAGGGCTCCCACTGTAGCATCGTCCGATTAACCATAGCAGCATAAAGTATTTTTTCCTGTATTAATTAGTATATTGATAGTCTTGTATTAATAGTATGTGAGTTTATTTGGAATATATGTTAAATTTATCTGAGTGGTCCATGGTGTTAAGGCTAGAATCAAAAACTGTTAACTTTTGCTCGCTTAAAGATGAGTTTGTTATTGCGTCATTATTAATAAAATTAATCTTAGCAACCATAATTGATATTTCTTAAGAAAACCTAAATTACTTCATCATTGGAATTTTCAGAAATGTATGGCTGTATATATGTAATGTATGGATATTTCCACTGTAAAAGGCATACTTGGTCGTTCTGAATATTACGTTGGAAATGTATTATTATATTTATTTTAGAATTTTGTTTTCTTTTATTGCATTCTCTGGAATCAACGAACATATGTCATTTCAGGGTCGTGGGCTTACTTATTCGATAACTGACTTAATTGTTTTTCAACTCGTAAGAGAAAAAAAATACAATTAGATAAATACATCTATTTCAAATTTATAAATTTTGTAAAAATTAATTATAAATAGAAAAAAAAATCAAATGATAAATCTCTATTAGAAGAAGGAGTCTCTATAAAGTGTGTACCCATAATTGGGAGAAAAACAAGGCTGTTATGCTTGATCTCAGGCAAACCGTTGTCCAAGAAACAGTACAATCTCTACTATGTAATGAATCCAAAACCCTTCATGGGTTGTATTGGTACAGGTAAAAATGAGGGCAAAGCAGGAGTTCGGGAGGCCCCTGCCTCCTTTCCCAGCCGCGTCACTGGAATTAAACGCCAATGGAAGCCGGTACTTATTCTATTACTCTCAAATTTGTTGAACTTGTTAGAGAAAAAATATAGATCATAAGATAAATAAAACATATTATGTATATTTATCAAAAATTTATAATAAATAACAACAAAATAATTCACAAGATAAATCTCTATTAGAAGGACGGAGTGAGACACAATAAATTCCAAAAATATTTATCAGCATTCCGCCTCTAATGTATATTTGATGATGTCTATCCTATAAGTTGTTTCGTGTCCTCTTTCCGTTCGAAGAAGTCCTTGGGCAGTTGATAGTTTTTTTGTTTTTTAACGACTTTTATGTTCGCCTAGGGCTATAAAAGTGCAATAAAAAGCTAGAGCAATAAAACTTTTATTTTATATCGAATAGAGAGCTTTCCGAAGGATAATACAATTTAAGATTGTTTTTCTAGCAATCATATCACAGATCGGCTTCTTAAAAAATAACAATCGCACAATAAAAAGAAAAGAGTTCGAGTCCCGGTCCTGGTCATATCTTTTCTGTTCAAATAAATTATTTAAAAAGAAAAGAGTTTGCACAAGTTTTTTATTGTTATTTTTCATTCCAACCTCCTTTTTTTAGATGTCATTCCTCTACAAATTATTAATTGATTTATCAGAAAAATATTTAAATAAAATAATGCAACAATATTCCGAATTATTACTACCTTCAATACAAGGGCGAATTTAGGGGGAGGGGGAGCACGGGCCCCCCAGACGGATTTTTGTTTACTGTGGAGAATCCATTACAGTACATACTTATAGACAAATCAGATGATCATAGTTGAAGAAAATAACAGAAAGAACATGAGTGAAACTATTGTTTAGATATTTTAATAAACCTTTGAAACCTTTCTATAAATACTACAAGTTTATTTCTAAGTTATTATTGATTTTTTTAAAGTCTGCCCGTTGTGCCCTCCCCCCCAGAAAAAAATCCTGGATCCGTCCTTGCTTCAATACCTGTTTACTCAATAATTAAAAAAGTATTTTCTTCTCTAGACTATATCTTCTTATCTGCATCTTAAGAAATCAATAGTGTCTAATTCCTCGACACTGAACTTCTAAAATCTTTTTCCTACTTTAAAGTTTCCAAGACAACGGTTGTGCAAGATGTGATTAGTCTGAGATTATGCTCAACTGCCGGGTTTTCCACCAAATATGGTTGCCTACTTCATAGAGGTTTGGATGAGCTTGCCCAAATATATAGCTGTAAACCGATTAAATACTTTATCTGCCACAGCTGGATTCGAGCAAGGAATATTCTGCACAGCAACTCAGATGTCTATACATTGAGCTGCACTGCTCCCAATATCTGAAAACATCATCATAAAATACCATCCCCAAAGTCCTACAACGCTCATTTGAGTTTGGGATTTTGTGATCACAAGATACATTTCTATTAAAAATACGGAGTGAGAGGTGATAAATTCCAAAAATATTTACCAGCATTCCGCCGAATTCCGAAATTTGTCCAATTGTCCCTTTTTAGACCTACAGGCAAATGCAGAAAAATACGATCGAATTTGGCCAAAATTTTGTATTGTTTATTAAAATAATGACTTTCTTTTAGAATTTGTTTTAGAATATGTAAAGACTTTACAGCATCCTGTCCCATTCATTTATTTTATTTAGTAATTGTTGTTATTAATATATTTATTAAAGACGACCAGTTAAAATTCTGTCGTTTCGTACTTTTTTGTTATTTTATTTCTATTTTTATTTGTTTACGTTTTTTCAGTTTTAATTACTTCATGATCTGTTTTATTATATCGGCTGGCCATATTCTGGCCAGATTTATATTATGTTTATTTTTTTTTTCATGTTTGATATCCTAAAGGAGCTTGGTCCCGGAATAAAGTTTTTCTCGTTTCGTTGCGTTTATTTTAATTTATTAATTTTAAATAACAGTCCTCAAATCGATATATTGAAATAAGATGTAACTTATTTTATTTTGAAATCAATAATTTCCACCTAAGTCTAAAAACACTTCTATATTTTGTGTAACTGCTTAAATAAGTCAGGAACAGTGGCTTTGTGATTTGCCAGTTTTTAAAAATATTTATAATTTAACTTTTCGAACAGAACAAAAGACTAAACAAACAGTAGTTCCTCCATCCGTTGCTAGGCAACCCATTATAACCTTATCTACTATATATATAAATCAGAATTGGATATAAGCTACAGAAGAGTTTCCCCTGAGAACTGGGGAGGTTGGGAGAGAACACCATGGCAACACTGACGTAAGGTTTATAATTGGGACCCGATGGAAAACAGCCCTGACGTCAAACACTCTTATATTGAAGAACTCTCTGCGCGTCCGATCCAAAAATAGACCAACTAGTTTACAGGAGAGCTATCTTTCTCTCTTTCTCTCTCTCTCTCTCTCTCTCTCTCTCTCTCTCTCTCTCTCTCTCTCTCTCTCTCTCTCTCTCTCTCTCTCTCTCTCTCTCTCTCTCTCTCTCTCTCTCTCTCTCTTTCCCTCTCTCAAGATATCTCTCTCGTTCGATGTATCTAAAGGATACCTCTCAGGAGGGGGAAAAACAACCATCAAAGATCTCGACACGAAAAGGAATACAAATTAAATATTACATCGTATCAGTTAACTAAATATGGCTAAAGCGTTTTACCCAAATAAAAACCTAACACATATATCGTATAAGGAGCGGGGGTGCTCAGTGGTAGAGCACTGCCATGCTGGAAATCCTGGTTCAAATCCCGCCGCAGGCAGTTACTTTCATTTAGTCTGTTTGCAGCGGGAGATGGATCATATAGGATCTAGATCCCTCCTGGGGCTCACCCAGCCTCTATAAAATATTATAAAAATAGGGTACCCAAAATAAGGGAGGAAATCTGGCGGTTGAGCACGACCTAGGACAATTCACCTCCTTGTAGAACGGTTGTCCATGAAACAGTACAGTCTCTACCACGTACTGAACCCCAGACTCGTTCACGGGTAGTGGTTACAGGTTTAAACATATCTCATATGTATCTTGAATAATAATAAATGACCCTTATATATTCGGGGAAGAGATGGTGCGGCCAGAGGTCAAGTAATTCCTTAATTAATGGTATACTGCTATATATACCAACCAGAAAAAAAGGTTTCAAACCACATTGCATGTCTCCTTCAGGATTGAATAGACGAGATAATCAAAAATGAAATGATTGTAATAGATAAAAATATAATACAAATAAAATAATATATAACAATTCTACTATTGGAGTAAACCAGATTCAAAACTAGAAATGATTTATATTACAAAATAAAATAAAAGTTTATTTTATTCGAAAAATACGGCTAATTTCAATGGAAATATCTTGCAAATGAATGCAAATAGAAAAACGAAAAGAATATTTTAATTCCTTAGAAATGAAAAAAACTATACAGTAATGGTTAAAGGAAAAGGAGAGGGACATGGGGAAACTCGGATTTACGGAAGAAAGTCTTAGGGATGGAACTGCCAAGAGCACATAAGCCGAGACAAGAGGATGAGGCTTGAGCGAGAACGAAGCGGGCTATCGAAATCTCAGATGAAGAAAGGAATAGAAGAAGATCAAAGAGCATGAAGAGATACTGGGTGGACAGAAAGTCACGGAATATACATTAATAATTGATCCAGGATACCACAAAGTTGGGTGAAACTAAAGAAAAAAATATAAGAATTATTTTAAATTTTGAACTAAAACAATGGAATACATTTTAGTAACAATAATGAATTAAAAAAAAATAAAAAATAATAAGTAAGTACTTAAAGATCAGAACAATCTAATATATAGTAATTAATGAAATGAATGGTAGTTATAGTGTCATATTCCTAAAATATACAGTCCACACTGGATGTATCCATGGCAACCACTGAAAACACCTGACCAGAAGTTTCCAGCTTTTCAAAGTATTCACAGTTCTTTCTATTTCATAATAGTTAAAAAGAAACCCGTCGCCAACTATTATGAAATAAAAAGAACTGTAGATACTTTGAATATTAAATAAAATTGATAATAATCATAACATTTGAACATGAACATGAAGTAAAGGTTATAAGTAACTGAAGAAGATCTAACAACAGCTGGAATGTTCTGGCCAGGTGTTTTCAGTGGTTGCCATGGATACATCCAGTGTTGACTGTATATTTTAAAAATATGACAAATAGATACAACGAAATTTAGAAATATTAATCAGGCCTACTTTTACTTACGTATTGTTTTTCATCATTATTGTCTTTTATTTATAAATCATAGTTTTAGTTAAAAAGGTATAAGTTGTAAGTTAGAGTTTATAATAAAAAGTATTATAATTTAGAGTTTCTAGAAAATAACTTTTGGTTTATCAACAATATCTAGAACGTGTAGTAACTAACCACCACGTTAACTACATTGTCCATCGACATTTTTTTTTTCACCTTTTCATAAGCAAGTAGCGGGGCGAAACTTAAATAAAAATAGATAATCTACATGTGATACCTTTTCCGACAGTTCACACTTTGGAAATCATTTATAATTAATTATAATTAATCATAGTAAATAATCATCTTCATATTACATAAAAGTTATCCTCCCTGTTGCAGACAATGATTTCCTTCTGGTTCTTCGCCCTCGGCTGCCTGGCAGTCACGACGGCCTACCCGCTCTACGGCCCCAAGAGGTTGAGGGCCTACTCGCCTCTCAGCTTCCCGATCTACAACACCCGCTCGACGAGGCAGTACTACTACGATCCTTATACCCAGGACATCCCGGAAGTAGTCGACATCTACCCCCAGGATCCCTACGACAGGTACAGGTTATACCAGGTCCCCTACTACTTCCCGGAAGCCGCTCCTTACTACTACGACGACGATGATATCCCTGAGGAGAGCGATGAAGAGAAGGCAGACGTCCCAGAGACCTACGGACAGGATTGGTACAGCCAGGACGGTAACGCCAAAGCCAACGCCTACTTCTTGCAGAACCTCATCTTGGCCGAGATGTACAAAGACGCCGCTAACAGGTACCCCGGATACGCTTACGGATACCCGAGGGACGACTACGATCAGTACGTCTACGGAGAGCCCGTCAAAGACATTCCCCCCGTTAAAGAAGACAATGACGTCTCCCAGCTGAAATCCTTGGTGAAGGACAGCCCTAAGAGGCAGCAGACCAAGAACAAATCCGAACAGCCCGTGTTCCCGGACAACACCTGGACAGAGAAGAGAGCGGACAAGGGCCAGGACGAGGTAGTGATGCCGCGACCCGCCACTTTCCATCAGAGGATCCACCAGCCATCCGCCTACGACGCCATCAAGAAGCTCCTTCAGGTCCAGACCTCGCAGCAGGTAATGAATAATAGAATAATTAAAAAATAATATATTATTTACATGTCGCTCCTTCAAAATAACAATGTCGTAACTCAAAAAACCTAATTTTCAGTAGAGGTATTTGAAAGTTTCATGTATGTAAAAAAAAAAAGAGTTTTGGTAAAGGAACGCAGTACTATTGCAATGATGTGTTTGATATTATTTTATTAACCACAAGAAAATTTTTAAAAGCTTGTTTTATTTTAACTCATGTCATTATTACCATAAAACTTGAGATTAAAACCTGATACAAATAAAAATATGACTTTATTAAAAAAAATTGATTGGTTTTATGAAACCACGATGCAAGTGAAACTTTTTTTCGGTTTGTAGGCATTTAACTAAAAAAATTTGGAAAATTATTCGATTTAGTTTATTTAAATTGCGTTTTTAATTTTAACTTAATTATTGAAAAATTGGAATGATAATGGGAAATCAATAGTTGGCAAAATATTCAATTATGATTCAATAATGATTCAATTATGATGATCAATTATGATGATTTGCGTATTAAAGAAGATGGCCACGTGACCTTCTTATTGAACTTTGATTTGAGTACTACCATTGGGTAGTTTCTCTACTTGTCATTCTCATGTCATTATGTAACACGCATTCTATTTACTTGTTGTATAATTGTAATACGGTTGTAAATATCAATAAATAAATTTAAAAAAAAAAATTTGCGTATTAAAGTACGGAATACATAATTAATACAATCATTTAGATGATAAACGCATATTAAAAAGTAAGAGCAATATTTATTTAAATTATTGAATCGTTGTCAACTTCGATTATTCTATCAATAACTTCATCTTCGCCACGAGTCTCACAGATTATAAATGTAAATTACATTTTATGG
The DNA here is from genome assembly GCA_037127475.1 of Arma custos. Classification (NCBI taxonomy): domain Eukaryota; kingdom Metazoa; phylum Arthropoda; class Insecta; order Hemiptera; family Pentatomidae; genus Arma; species Arma custos. The sequence goes on along the minus strand of CM073762.1, from coordinate 11,748,240 downwards.
GACTCAAATAAGTAAATAATGTCTTACATTCTATTTTTTTAATGTATCTAGAAAAAACTGCATCGATTGTAGTACCATAGCTTGTAGTTGGTACATTTCTATCATTTGTTATTTCAAGATTGAATACTTCTCTCAAGTATTCAGTAAGTGGAGCAGATTCCTTTTTCTTATTCTGTATTTAAATCACCAGATAAAATAGCACTACACACTGTACACAATTAAATAGTCACTGCACAGCCTTGCTAGATAGCTAGCCAATTCCCTACTCTTATCAGAGCAACACTGCCCTGTCGTCTGTTGAGGTTGTATCCAAGTGATATGAATGGATCCCAACATCTTAAGGCGGAATCTAAATAAGACTAGTAATTGTGTTTGTTTAGATAGGTGTCTTTAAAAAGGCTCCTTTACAAAAAATTATCGCATTTCAACACTTAGAGAATAAAAGAATAAATACACTGTTACCATAGATACCACACTCTAATGCGACATGCGATAGATGAACGAAAAATTTTGGGGCGATAGAAAAAAAGTTTCACTTTAATAAAAAGAGAGAAACATGTTGGAAATGGAACATCAGTTATGTCGCACCTGAATTGAAAAGCTTCAACCAAAACAATTGCTACCGAAGGCTTAATTAAAAAATGCCAAATTTTAATTGTTGTTCTTTTGAAAGAGCGATATTTCATTAGATTATTCATCTTTTAAAAAATAAAAATTTTGATACACGAACCAAATTCCTATAAGGCAAAGTATATGTCTAGTAGCAGAATATACTGATTTTGAGTTACAGATAGCGGAATGAATATGTTATTTAGTTGAGGTCTATGCTCAGAAAGATATATTTTTAAAAAATAGTGGAGTTAAAGGCGAGAAATGCTTGATATTTAGCATTCTCGACATTAACTTCATATAACAATCGACTTCTACCTTTTATTCCGGAAATAAAAAATTAGATTTTATAAAACTATTATTATTTCGAAAATCCTACGCCGGATAGGGCCTAGCTTAATCGGATTGAACTCGGAGCTCTACACACTGACAGGTACTCACCAGGTATCCACTCGGATCGAGAAGCATTGAGGCATTGAACATGTGACGGAGAGACGGAACCGCGAAGGATTGGATCGTGGCACAACAAGATGGAGAGGGAAGGCGAAACCTACTTGAGGAGGGCCTGACTCAATAACTGGGTTGTTGCGCCATTGATGATGATCATTCTTCCAAATAGTCCATCCAGTGAAACGTAATCGTTAATGATAAAGGATGAAAAACGTCTTAGGATATTCGAAAATAAGGTATTGCGTAAAATATTCAGTAGGAGAAAATATTAATTCGTGGTAGAATGTAGGAGAATTCCCAACCAAGCGAGTACTCAACCAAAGAATAGAATCGAAGTAACAGATTAGCGAAGTTTGAGATGGTCTTCATTCAAAAGGGTTGAGGGGGGGGGGGAATTCAAAAACATTCAGGAGATCATAAGGAGTAAGTTAAACCAGCAAACTTGAAAATTAATTTAGTCATTATTTTTAAAAAATCATGAAATAAACTAACTTTTATATAAATGTTTAGTATTTTTATATCTACAAGGAAATGTTTAAAAATTTTATTGCATCTCGAGCTTCAACATGTAGCCCAAGATCGCGGGTTCAGAGCCCGAAGTGGCCTTATGTTTTTAAACGGAAGTAACAAATCCTTAGTTATGCCGTCCTTCGGATGGGACGAAAAAGGGAGGTTCCGAGCCTATCCAGTGGCATAGGGTACTCGTATAAGAAATTTTGCCACATAATATTTTCCACAGCAGCATAAATTCACGTTAAATGAATTAACGAACTGCTGTAGCTCAAAGATGGCAGCATCGAGAAGGTTATGGATGTTGATGAAGATCCAAGAATGGTTACGTTGACCAAGCACAAGACTTCCGCCTTGAATATTGTATGATATAAAAAAAACTTCCGTAAAGGTACTGCATTACACAAACGTTTTATAAAGGCCAGATCCGGTGTTAAGTTCTGAAAATGAATATTTTATTTATAAATATAATCTTTCTCATTTGTTCGGCTTACATGTGTTCTTCATCTGTTAAACTCAATTTTTTACGGCTCATTTTTATTATCTCACCTCATTATTATGTGTAATTATATCGCATATCTATAATAAAATACTATACGATGAAAAATTTTCACAAATCTTTTTTATATAATAGATAGATTGGGGCGACATGTAGCCAAATGGTTAGCATAAAAACCTACGATACCCAAAATCGCGGTACCCAAAAATATGAACTATTTTGTTTTTACGAGGTGAGGTACTCGTTAAAAATCCCTATTCCAATTAAACCTGGATAGGCAAAATTTAGTGCTCCCACTGTAGCATCGTCCGATTAGCCATGAACAAAAGAGTTGTTTAATAACTAAACTAAATGAAATTTAAAATTTAATCACACGTTTTTTATCCTTAAATTTTCACTCACACTAAACCTGCTGTAGCTCAATAATAACAGCATCGAGAGGGTTATGGATGTTCAATGAAGATCCAAGAAAGGTTGCGTTGACCTGGAACTAGCCTTGATCTGCACAAAGCTCACTTCCGCCTGAAGTCATGTGTTATATTGAACAAACTTCAGTCATTTGGCATTACATAAACTTCGTTGTAACAGTCAGACTCGACAGCTGGGCCCGATATTAAGTTCTGGTATTAATCCTACTGAAAACGAGTATTTTATTCACAGGAATATAGTCGTACTAACTATCCAGAGGAATACATTTATGATTAAATTGCACATTATGCAAGAGGAAATTTAAAATGCTATAAATGAATAGAGAAATGTTGAGACAAACACTATTTTTTGGGGGACGGGTTTGAATGGATATGGCGGAGGCCTGAATGGAGGGCGCAGCTATTGATCGCGCCATTGAGGAACGATGACGTAGCCGGGGGCGGAGCGCCATTCATGGGAACCATTGCGCGTCACTGCGGCTTCTCGGGTCGATACAGCTCCCGCGGGACCATAGCGTCCCGAGGTAGAGTCCCGTGGGACAAGGGGCGGATTAATCCAATCTATTATCAATCAAGGCGAGGAACAATCAAGGACATAAAATAATTACTAGGGTGCAATTGGATCACCTCCCTACAAAACCGTTGTCCAAGAATCGTTCAGAGGTTGTTGTGGTACAGGTCATTTTAATTGGACAAGCCTTGCTCAAGATTGGAAAAGGTGTTGAATGGAAATGTGTGTTTCAGAGCTGTAACCCAATTCAAGTACCTGGGAAGTGTGGTTACAGTTGGATTACGTCTCTGTACTACGATGGTCTACGTACTACCGCATAATCCACACAGAAGAGACGGTCACCTGAGGTCTAGTGGTTAGCGTAACAAACTACTTAACCCAAGATCGCGGGTTCGTAGCCCGGCATGTGGCCCTAGGATTTTTTTAAGGGAGTAAAAAATCCTTAGTTACGGAGTTCTTCGGAAGGGACGTTAAACGGGGGTCAGGAGCCTGTACGATGTCAGGTACTCGTTAAAAATCCCTATCCTAATTAAACCTGGATAGGCAAAATTTAGAGCTCCCACTGTACCATCGTCCGATTAGCCATAGCAGCATAAAGTGACGTTAAATGAACAAACCAAACCAAACCACACAGAGTAGTCAGAAGAGTTGTCCCTGGCAGTTGAGTGATCTAGGGGGAAATAACTTCCCTGCACAACCGTTGTCTTAGAAACAAGACAGTCTCTACCACTTAAACCTTCATGGGTTGTAGTAGTATATTTTTTTTTTAAGTTTTAAAAATAACTAGTCGATTCAGACGTACATAAAAAAAAAAATTCACATCCATGAATATCAAATGAAATATATCTCATATCAACAGTTCAAGAACACCTCTATAAACTGGATACACTTAATAGAGGGGAAAATCTGGTGGTTGAGCGTGATCTAGGGGACAAATCAAGTAACCTTGCTGCACAACTGTTGTCTTAGTAGAACAAACAGTCTCTACAATGTACTGATCCACAGACCCTTCATGGGTTGTAGTGGTATAGATTTTTTTTAATCAAAAATAACTAACCAATCAACGATTAGCTAATTCATTCACACAAAAAAAATAAAAAATTATTAATCAAGTCACCTTCAAATTATTAATGAACCTTCATATTATTAATCAAGTCACCTTCAAAATTAACAAATCAAGTCACCTTGCAGCACAACTGTTGTCCTAGTAAAACAAACAGTCTCTACAATGTACTGATCCACAGACCCTTCATGGGTTGTAGTGGTATAGATTTTTTTAAATTAAAAATAACTAACCAATCAACGTTTAGCTAATTCATTCACACAAAAAAGTTCAAAAATTATTAATCTGAGACAGCAACTTCAATCCAGTCATATTTGTGAATAATTGACAGTTGAATAAGATGTTTTCTCTTCAATAGGATTTTTTTTTCCTTGCTGTTAAGCATCATCCCAGACAAGAGACATAAAGTAATTATTAGGATACAATCGGTCGCATCCTAATTAGGAACCGAAGATCCGGATTCAAATCCTGATATGGCAGATTTATTTAATCTTTAATGGCAGAGTTATTTAATCAGTTAACAATCCAGTCTGGTCCTGTGGGATCTGAAGACCCTTCGGGGGCTCACACCACCTCTATAAAGTTGGGTCCCTCAATCCCTGATGAAGGAAGAATCACCTCCCTGCATAAATAAGACAGTCTGTACCAAATTAATCCTTCATGGGTTGTAGTGGTATAGTTTTTTTTAAGTATCTGTCACAATCCTAAAGCTATATTATATAAAAGAAACTTCCATTCTAAAGCGGTTACCCTTAATAGGGGGAAAACCTTATGAATAAGCGTGATCTAGGTCAAATCACCTCCCTGCAGAACTGTAGTCCTAGTACTACAGACAGTTTCAACCATGTACCGAACCACAGACCCTTCATGGGCGGGACCAGGAACAGTCATCGGTTTGAGGCCCACAATAATAATTATAAATTATGACTTTATCACTGTATAAAAACAATCTGTGTATAATACGATAACAACCTGTTCCGCAATATAACAATACATATCAAAGTTGTAAAATGACAGAAAAAATTGGTAAATTCTTTTACAATTACTAATCAAAAATTAAGAAAAGATTATTTGAATTATTATATTATAATAATAAAAGTAATGGTAAAAGATAACAAAGCCTTTAGTTCTTCAAATCAGAGTTAATAAATACACTAATTCAGGTATCCTTTGGACTTAAAATTATTAAGTAACATCAATATTGTCCCTAAAAACTCCAGCAGTCGAAGCAATGTTAAAAAAATTGAAATAAATAACATTAATAAAAACTTCAAGTAAATATTTTCATAACAAAAAGAATAAAATATTCTCTTCTAAATGAAATATAAAAAGTTAAGAATAAGCATATCAACTTCCAAGTATCTCAAAACCCCTTTTTTTTTTTTTTTTTTTTTTTTTACAAAGGAATAATGGGTTGGTAATTAATGATATAATCAAATAAAGTGGTATTTTTTGGTAGTACATTGGTTTTAAATTATATGGCCATTTTAGATTAAATATATTTTTAAAAGTTTGATCAATCTTGCGGTACAAATACACTTTCAAGATGGGTCATGGGTTGGCCTCGCTTGCTGTAATTAAAAGACAAATAAATATAGAATAAGTTTAGCCCAAAAACCAATAGCTATTTGTAACAATAAGAAACCTACCCATAATCATGTTTACTGTAATCTTTAAATTTATTTTAAACAATTAAATTTAAATACAATTTAGTTGTATATTCATAAGTTGTATTATAATTACAATACTCATATCATAAAATAATAAACATTACAATAATTATTACTATTTTGTTACAGAAAATGAGAGAATCTGGAAGCAGGCAGCCACAAAAGAGATCATACATCCCGAACGAAGACGCACTAGTCGAACAGCTCGGTAACCTTAAAAAGTCTGCATAAAAAGTATAAATTGATATAAAATGACAACCTGACACGATGCAAAACCACTGACAATTAAAATATTAAAAGCAAATCCGATCGTGGATGAACGGTTCACGTGTGCTGTGTGTTCGCAATAATGTCTTTTGACAAAAACCTTCTATATCATTCAAATTGTCGTAGAACTTTGCTGTTTATTCAAGTTGACTTTTCATTCACAAAATAAAATTAAAAATGAAAAAAAAAAAATTAAAAGAAAATCTGCTAAAAATGAAAAAAAAAAACTTGAAATGTCTAAGAACATTGAAATAGAAGGAGAGAGAACAAACACTGTGAAATAGTATAGACATGGAAAATTAGATGGGATTTGAATTTATTATATTTATTTATCAAACTGATTTTCGTCTAAAATTCGGCTATAAATTTTATTTCCTCTTGTTATGACAATAAAAATTTGCCAATCCTTTAATATTTCTAGCTGAAAATATATAAAGTATATTTTTTGATAAAGTAACTTATCATTTTGCTTTTATTTAATTTAAATAAAATAAACTTTTAACTCTTATTTTAGAAGTTTATTCCAAATATTAATTCACAATATTTTTATAATGCTGTAAATAATTTCGAAGACAGTTTCCTGGCTATCCCTATTTTAGGGTAAGATGAAAAAAAAAAAAGTCCCATCTCCTGTCAATAATTTAGTAAAATAGCCATCGAACTCATTTAAACTGTTGTTTCCTCAAATTACTATATTATGCAAAAGAAAATATTTATATTCGGACCCGTAATAGATATGGCCTATTCTAACGGATAAATTACAATCAATTTAAAACTATGACTTCTTACCACGCGTCTCTTACAACTGTAGCTGGATCAACTTGTAATTAGCATAAAATATTTTAAATATAAATTATGACTTCTAACTTGTTCATAGTATATTTAGAAAACAAAACATGTAAAAATTTAAAAAAAAAAAATACATATATATAACTAAAAACTATTAAAAAAAAAAACATACAAATTTTCGAAAGTAGATTTCATGTCATTCATTAAAAGTGTATTAAGCACTGACTGATTTCAAGACTGGGCATAGTCTTTATGTTTATAGAAATTTAATTTTTTATTGTTTGAAAGTTCTGAACGTTCGGTAAAAGAAAATCAAATTTTCAAATACGAATATTTCAGAGCTACAAACAAAATCAAATGCTTCCTTACGAATATAAAATTTATTTTACATCTTGTTGATTTATTTAAAAGAAAATTATTTATTGTTATTATTTTATTATTGTTACTGTATATAATTAAGTTTGTAAGTAAAAATAGCTTTATTTTTTATTATGAATAGAAAAATATCTGCTCACTGTAAAAAATGTAAGCTTTAATTTCACTTGTCAAAACTATGTGATACTGATAATAATGCTTTATTTTTTGTTAAATGAAAAAAAAGATGGTGAGAAAAGATAATACTTTCTAAATATTCTCAAATTTCAACTTCCATATTTTCATCGATATAGTTTTTCTGATAAAGATACTGTAAGTTACTTTTTAGGATAATCGTTCAAACTTTTAACTAATCCTTTCATACTATTCAAATATATTTCAGTGTTGCGTAACTTGATAGTTTCTGAACATATAAAGTAGAAAATGCAACCTAAAATGTATTTAAAGCTTTTGGTGTTAGATATTTTGTTTTTATTTATTTTTTCTGAGATAAACATTAAGATAATTAGTACTTAAAACAGTATTTAAACTATATTGTCGTCAATTTATTTATTTATTTTTAAAATTAAATTAGAATCATTACATTATAAGGGAAGAAGAATGAAAGCAAATAAAATGAATATATATATATTTTTAACTTGTGTAAATATTTCTCACAATATATGTGGTTCGTTCTTCTTTCCATTACTAATTTCATTATTTTCCACTATTAATAATAGAGACAACGTTGACAGTTTCTAACATAGACGTTTAGTGAGATAGTAGTTACTAAAAACAATGAAACTCGACTGGTTTACAGGTAGTTATTTAAAAAATACATGTCTGTGACCGGTCGAGACAAACTATTCATAAATGTTCACGATTGGGTAAAATGTTAAAACATATCTGTCCTAGGTTTTTGCATTACTTTTATACTTTGCCTTGTACATAATTACATGTGTATGTATTATATTTTGATAATAATAACTGTTTCAGATTTTTAAAAAAAAGTGTCACGGATTTGTGCAATGTAAAAATGTGCAGCACAAGTCTGACCATGTAATCTAACTGTAACAAATAAAAATCCTTAAAGCATTCTTAGTATTTAATGAAAATAAATCCTAGCCAAGCTTTCCCAGAAAATTGATAAGAAAAATAGCGAAGACTAAATAAAAAAAAAAATGTGACAGCAAATTTGCAGCATTTCAGTTAATTGTAACTATAACTATGATCAGCTCTTTTTTAATGTGAACATTAGAAGTTTTGATTTTAGCAAGGTTATTCAATACTGTTGCTTTTATATACTTTTAATTGCAACGTAGAAATCATTAAACAGGGAAATCACATCTTCCTTATTAAAAAGAAAATTATTTGTTCCGCAGATTGTCACTTTGAGTTTAGTTACAACAAGTTTTAACCGTTTACTCGCTTCATTATTAATATTTTTCAAAAATACAAGTTATCGTGAACTTTAGTATGGAAAATAGAATGTAATTATGGGTAATGAGTAGATTTTGGTAATCATTTCATCAAGAAATCAAAGTTTCAGCTAACATTTTGAAGCATAGATGACATATGTTTGTTGAAACGTTCATTTCTAAATGAAATGATTACCAAAGTATACAATTTTTAGTAACTGAATAATGATTTAAAAAATCTAAATAATAGTAAGAATTAATAGAAAATTATAATAGGATATGATATAATTCTTTTCCACAAAAGATTAATGTTGAAGATAACACTGTGAACTGTTAACAGCATTTAATAAACCAATAATTAGCTGTAAAATGTTCAATCACGATCGAGAAATAAGTTCTTAATTATTTCATAAAACAATATACTTCATTAATATAAAATATTGATTCATTTATATTTGTGTAATCAGAAAGCAAATCATATATAGAGCAGGGTAAGCTCAGTGTATAGTGTTGAGTTTCCATGTTGAGAGTCACGATAAATTAGACACTAGATAAATTATTTAATCTGTTGACAGAAAAGGTGGTTACAGTGGGATCTACACAATGTCTTAGGGCTCACTCAGTCTTTATCTCAGATTGAAAATTATTTTCTACCTTTCTTGTTATTACTTTAAAACATACGATTCTTTAACAAGATAATTCATGTTTCTAATTCTTTGTCAAACGATACTATTATGCGACAATTAATTTTAAATAATGGATATGAAGATCAAGTTCGTTGTTATTGTTAATAAATTTAGATAGTAACTTCTATAAAATTAAAATCAAACCTCAAGCACCATCTTGAAAAAAAATATATTTTCTAAATACATTAAAAATATATTCTAAGAGTAAAACATACAAAACCCCATTATTATTTTGCTTTTTACATTTCCAATTGACAAATTCGTAAGACTAAATGGTATACCTAAAATATAAATGATGAAAAGATGGCGAACTGATGCTTCCAACTGAACATAGATAGCGCTTGATGCTAACAGTGATAAAAATGAGCAATCAACCTGTTACTTCGGGGCTAGTTAATAACCGGTTATTTCAAAACCAGTTAATACCCGGTTATTTCGGGGTAGTTAATAACCGGTTAAATAACATGAACGCATCAAAATGAAATTGATGGTTTTTTTTTTTTATTATATAACAGCCACTCGAATTAAAAACAATTTTAAACCTTTTTTCTTTAAGCTTACTGTTTACTAGTTTTATTATCAGTTAACAAATCGGTTGTTTTAAAAATACATTTAGTGAGTAACCTAATTCATCTCAGTTACATTTGGACAACGATAAGCTCGTACTTGGGTATGCTGACATCGTGCTTGATAGTTTAGTCATTTAAAAATTTAATATCGATGACATTTAGCCAAATGTTATAAAACCCACAAAATATGTGATAGTAAATAGGCCTTCAATTGATCCACGCATCTTCAATGGAAAATCGAAATTAACAGAATATATCAGAAGCAGAATGCATCGTTTGCCAAAACTCTACCCCTTTTATATACAAATATTTGCCAAGATTCAGATCGAACAATCAAATATATGAAAGGATAGAGGACTGGAAACAATGAGGAAAAGACAACGAGGTTTCTACTAGCACATGGTCAGGATGGATTCCAAAAGATTGAATAAGCAAGTATGTAATACGAAATACTACCTGAAAAGCCAGATTAGTTATGCTGATGCAGATGAAATAGGAACTTCAAAGACTTCGAATTACCTGTGAGGACTGCATGGTCAGAGAGATATTTAGGAATCGACTCAAAAGCATCAGGATTCTTGTAGGGGAGAGAACGAGGTATATGCATGGAGGATGAATACATTTTTCTTGTCCAATAGGACCAACAATCACTATCATTTAAAAAAATCCAAAATAAAGCACTGGTATTTCTTAAGAGACAAAACTCAAAAATTGAGGGCAATCTGTGGTCCATGATGGTCCGTATAACAAACTACTAAGCCCAAGATCGTTGGTTCGCAGGCCGGCAGATGGTCCTAGGATTTTTTAAAGGGAACGAAAAAATCCTTGGTTATGCCACCCTCCAGAAGGGACGTTAAACGTTTATTATACTTTATACACTTTATACTGCTATGACTAATCAGACAAATTTTTCGGCTCAAAAAGAGGCAATTTAGGAGAATTTTATCAAGTAAGAAATTGTAGGTTAACCATTAAAAAGAAAGATCAGAACACAGCATTTCTTTCTTAGAAAATAATTACCAATATTTTAATCATTTCATGGGTAGGGTTGATAGGAACCAAATAATACATAGTACAAAACATAATTAGACAAATTTTATTGATAAATAAAACCAAAAATGATAAGAAAGGTTATAGAGTGCAGATAATAGCAGAAATCTATAGATATAAGAAAACATAAGTAAAAATTATATTACATGTTCTCTATAAAAACAAATACCGAAATCTTTGAATATTTAATTTTCAAGAGAAAAGATTTGTCTAGGGCCGGGATTCGAGCCCGGGTCGCCCACGTCTCCGTCGTGGTGCTCTAACCAACTGAGCTAACCTGGCTCGTAACACGGCCAGACAAATCCATTCTCTTCACCGATCCTATATCCCCGTGTTCTCGCAATTTTGCGATGTATACACGGGGAAGAATGTTCATTGAACATTACTTTAATTAGGATCTTGTTGACTTACGTCATTATATTATTTATAATTTTTTTTATTTTTTTATAGGATCGGTGAAGAGAATGGATTTGTAACCTCCTTGTGTAACGGTTGTTATAGATAATAGTACCTCCTCTAAATCCTTTTATGATTACTGGAATTTACTTTTTGCAATAAATTTCAGAACTTTTTTTTAAAATAATGATCTAAATAATTGTTTTGTAATCACTTAACTTAAATTATATTTTTAAACGATTATTTCATCAAAAAATATTTTTTCTTTTATAATAATAAGTAAAGCAGTCATGGTCAACAACCAGATCTGTAATACTGTGATTCGGAAAGCAAAGGTTATTAGAAAAGTTAAGCTCCATAAATTCAAATCAGTTTACTTACTTATACACTGAAAGTTTGATACTAATTAGCAGACTGGAGAGAGAGGAGTCACTGCTGAAGAGATGAAATTTCTTCAAAGGATTGCGGGGAAAAACAAGGAGAGTTCATATCTGCAACGAATCGATCAAGGAGGAACTAAAGTTCATTTCGATGAAGTAATTCATGGAGTCACACCAATTAAAATAATAGGGCCAGATAGTCAGAATGGAAAGAACATAGGGACCCGCTAAAAAAGGTGGACTACATCCCTGAGGGTAGAAAACCATGAAGATGCCCAAGAATGTCAAGAACCTGGAAGGGAAGCTAGCTTTCCGAAGGGAGATTACCAGAGACAGATTTACATTGTTGTTCCTTTGTGACAAGAATGAATCTGTTATTAAAAACAAAATCTTGTACCGCTATTTCATAAATGATTGGTCTTACAACATGGTAAGCACTTTATTCTTTCAACGATTGGGTTCAGCAGAGAGTTATTTGGATGAGTTCACGCCCAAATGCCAAGATTATAGAGCATGGGTTAACCCAGAAGAGTCACCAGATCCCAAAGGGTTCACAGCTGTTGACAAAATGAATAATTTATTTGCCTTAACAGTCTCGAACTCAGGACCTAGAGATCAGCAGTTCAGTGCCCATGTACTGGTTTAGTACATGGTAGAAAATACACTCTTTTTAGAACAACAGTTGTCATGGTTTTCAGAAATTACACTCAACCACCAGGTTTTTCCCCAACTAAAGGTTCCCACTTCATAGCTGGATGAGCCTTGGGAGGGTCTAAGGACCCATCCATGGCTGTTAACAGATAAATAGTTAACCTCCTATTTACACTACAAATACACCAAAGCATAAATTGTTTTACAAATGAAACTAAATCATTTTTTCTTGTAAGCTTCATTAGGTAATTGAACAACAAACAGCCTTTGCTGTTTTGAAGGTGTATAAATGTTTATAAATTAAATGTTTCCAACATATATGGATTTTGGGCATAATTTCACAGTTGGAATTATTTCTGATAACACTGGTCGACAAAAATGAACTTATTCACAAGAACTAAAATAAAATTTTCTACAAGTATTTTTCGTGCTGAATTCAAATATAACTTTAGTTTTTCTCCATCGGGCAGGACTTTGTGTGATATTCATTTGAATTTTTATAATATTCGAAAAAATCGATCTAACTCAAAATTATAACTACTCATTCTGACTTACCTAGAAAGTGGTAGATAGTGATTTCTGGGCATATTTTGCATCTGGAACGTTTCTCTTCTTGGTCCAACAGTATTCAACCAGCATATTGAAACTCCACTTGCCTTGGTATCTTTTCCGTAGTAGAAATTTGCTGATGAAAACGCTCACCGTGTTCATAGCTGACAGCTCCAAGATTTTAGGGGAAGAAGTTTCAGTGAGAGTCCAAGAAGTGAATTTTTAAAGACATGTTGCATCCCATAGCTTTATAATAATACAGAAGATCAGTGACTATGACACAATAGTTTTCTGCTTTATGGTTTCCAAGAAAATTGAAACATAAACTTTTGAAAGACTGCTGCTAGGCTGCTGTCCCCAGTGGATTTAACACTGCCGAAAAGAAGGGAAGGAAATATTTCACTACTGAAAAAACTCACAGTCAGCTCAATACTGACACATCACAATGCCAGATGAACAGGTCTGAGCATGTCCTAACATGAATGAACCTGCATGGCCTTGTTTTATGGTGCTTCAGAATATTACAAATAAAATTTCCTTAAATACAGCTTGGATAAAATCCGCGCTAAAATTAGATTTTAAAAAGTAGTCAAGTAAAGTCAAAAGTAAAGTAGTCACAAAAAAATGTGCCTGATGGAAAAATTCTGACTACATATCTGAATTCAGAATGAAAAACTGCACTGAATTCACTAATCAGATTTCTTGTGAAGAAAACCTTGTCGACCAGTGAAATCGCTGATTCATTGTTGTTTTACTTTTTCAGAATGTTAAAATAGTCAAATAATTGCTTCAATAAATAAATAAAGGTAGAAGTTTAATTGAGATTATTTATTGAGGTATTCATTTAATTAATCATTGAATAATATTTATTCAAATAATGCATGTATCACTTTTTTGTATCCTTAATAAGACAACTGTAACAACAAAGCAGTTTTCTTAACTTGAAATTTAAGAGATTTCTGGTAATGTTTTACCTCAAAATTTCATTTTTATTTTTGATAGAGAGGAAAATAGTTGACTGGAAGATATAATGGAGGATGGAGATGGTTGGGGGGGGGGGGTGCAGTAAAAAAAACACTAAATAAGTCAAGACTTATTTATTATTTGTGCCAACGTTTCAACCTACCTTATAGGTCATCTTCAGGGCTAATAGTAGAGGCGACTGGGTGAACCGTGTAACTAACAATGTCTCTTTGTCTCTTTGGTTCACCCAGCCACCTCTCCTATTAGCTTTAAGATGACCTACAAGGTAGGTCGAAACGTCGGCACAAATAAAAAATCTTATTTGGTGTTTTTTTTTTTCTTTAACCCCTCCAACTATCTCCATCCTCCATTTTTATTTTTATTTAAATATTGAAGCAGATGAGTAGAATTATACTTAAAATTAATTAATACATTGCTACAGTCGAACCCCGATAAGTGGAATCTCTTGGTGCAGGATTTCAATTCCACTTTAAAAAGGTTTCACTTATCAAGGTCATTAAGTTCCATGTACCACTAAAAGAGGTTCTCTAAAAAACTTGTAATTTTTATAAATGTAAAAATTTATAACCTGCATATGTAGTATTTACTTAAAAAACCAGGCAGGGAGGAGGTTAGAGTGTAGCAACAATAGAGAACAATAGGTTAGAGTGGACACTATGCTAAATGTTTATACTTTAGGTACCAATCAAAACAAAACAAACCCATCTATCCATTCACCTTTTCTTAGTATGTAGTAATGTGAGTTCCACTAATAAAGGTAAATACAAAAATTGTCTCATTTACAGAAGTAATTTCAACAAAAATTGATTCCACTTATAGAGGTGAAAATATTCCAGTTAAAAACTTATTTAAGTGTTATAGAAGTATTCCACTTATGTACCTGCACTTATCCAGGTTCGACTGTACATTATTTTTATTTTATCAAATAAACTTCCTTTATATAACCTAATCTGAAAATACACATAAAAGTTTAAAGAAAAAAAAATGGACAGAAACTAAACAAACAAATTTTGGGGTTAAAAAAGACAACTAATAACTTGAAAATATAATTTATATTATCCATGACTTATAAATGTAAAGGAAAAAATATAAATAAATTTAGTTGTTTTAATTTAAATGCTCAGTAATTCTTACATCTTGGCGCATGCAGAAGTAGTTTGTTATACAAAACAAAAATAAATCAAGAGTGAATATTGGTTAAAATTAAAAAATCAATATTTCTACAACTCTATTTCTAATAACTTTGGTAGATTTAGTAGACTTGTTAAACGATGTTTCGATTAACCTTTTGTTTAATTTTTAAAATATAAGATACTAAAAAAAAATAAAACGATCTTCTCTTATATTTATAATAAAAACTATTTTTGGTACTTGTGTGTTATGGTATCACCAATTTATAATTAAATAAAATTTTATAATTATAAAAAACAATGTGAAGTAAGCAAAAGTAGATAGCTAATTATATGGTTTTTACACAGTGAGTTTTGTGTGAAAATGTTCACTTTGAAAAGCATATTTTTAAATTCTTAAATACATTCCTCCAATGGACAGTTACTTAACACAAAGATATGCCCTCAAGATAGAGAAAAGCCTTACATCTATCGGTGGAGATAACCTACACCTATAGATTGACGAGTCTATTTTCCAGAAAAAATATAATGTAGGACGAATCCTTTCACAGAAATTTGTGTTCGGAGAGATCCCTGCAGAGAGACAAATGTTTCCTAGAATTGGTGCAGGATAGATCGGAATCCAAACTATTTGGATTGATGTAAACAATTAAAATTAGTTGTATAACGACTTTATATACAACAATGCCATTTATTTTTATCATAACAGTCTTCCTCTCTATGTCCTCTTGCTACTATTGCCTCCGGGATCCCTTCTATCCCGTAATAAATAAAATTATTTATTTAAAACTAAATCAATTATATTAAATACTAAAGTATTGATACCATAGCATACAAGTACCCTACTTTTAAAAAATAAATAAAATATTAAGTCTATTAAGACCCAATTTGTAAATAAATCAATATGAAATCAGCCTACTTATATTTTTTTTATTTTTAAACAGTTGTCTTTCGGAATCGTTTCATTTCAATGAAATTAAATCCATTTTTGCCCAACATTCTACTTTCTTTTTTTGGAAATAAGGAAAATAATTCCTCATACAATATAAGAAACAATTATTTTGAACAATTTTTTCAATTCGGTTAATGTTCGAGCATTTTTCTCAACAATAAAATCTACAGGTTTTTTTTATTTTATTACATCATAATATCTTTAATATATATTAAATTGTGAACATTGAGAAAAATATTAAATTTTTTTTTTTTTTGGAAGTCCATAAATAAGAATTTTTTTAATTCATAGAGTCTGGTACCAGTAATAATTGATAACTAAATTTCAAATAACATATAACATTTAACACTTATTGAAAATTAACGGTTTCCTCTATTACAACACCAAAGAAGGGAGTCTACTGTATTACCTACAATTACCTAATCACACAACGAAAATGACACTTAATTAACTGTTATTATTATTTATTACCTTAAATAACTGAGATTTCAAAAGGAAACTTAACAAAATGCTGTCCAATATAGCCATTTACATAATTACTGAACTCTAATATGACTACTTACAATTATTGCAATATCATGTTTTATAAAATAAATTTAAAATTATTGAATTGATAATCAAATAAAGTCAAAACTTTCTGAGTAAAAGTTGGTTATGAACCACAACATATTGGCATCAATAATTAAATTCATAAATTTAATTATGTCAGATATGAAAAAAATAATAAATAAAAAACAAAATAATATACAATTTTAAATAAAATAATTTCATTTTACTGGGTAACTATAACAACAAATAATTCACTGTGAGTTTATACAATATACATATATTTACAGTTATTTTTGTACTTGCTAATTGAAATATCATTAACGAAATGAATCAGTTTTTGTTTCATTAAAAAATTTAGAACAAGAAGAGAAAAATAAATTAATACGATACTGCTGAACCTCAATTAGGTAAACTTTTAAAACTAAAATTTATAAAGGTAAGCTGTAACTTTTTAAAATTTTAGAAAAACTTTCTGAAAATTAAATAAATTAAAATGTTTATAAAACACCAACAATTTTTTATTGCCTGTTTAATGATCAATCCAATAAATTATAAAAACCAAAAGATCAATAAGAAGATGAAAGAGCATATACACCACTGAGAAAAACGCCGAGAAAACATTACAAACTGTGTGAAACAGTTTTATTAATTTAATGACTTTTTATTAAGACCGTGGACAAATTCCAACGAAAAGCCCTTAAGTCTCCAAACTAAAACAGAAATAGAAATTATCTGTCCTTATCTGGACAGATCATTTCTATTTCTGTTTTAGTTTGGAGACTTAAGGGCTTTTCGTTGGAATTTTTCTACGGTGTTAACATTTATGTAAGGTCTCTTTTAACTTTTCAATATTAATGACTTTTTAAGAAATTTTTCATATTTAATATGAAATGAAGCTCAACTTGGAAACTATTAAGTAATTTTGGTAATTATTCTGCAGATTGTCGCTTCAAGTTGAATCACATTTTTAACTTTTCATTTGATTCTTTTTTAATATTTTTCCGAAAATACAAGTTATCATGAGCTTTAGTATGGAAAAGATAATGTAATTATGGGCAATGTATAATAATAATAATAATATGTATACATTTATAATAAATCTTCAGACACCTCGTTATTATCTTCATTTCCGCTGGTTGGTCTAAATTTGTTTGAATATTTTTTCAGAATATTTATATGTTTATAGATATATTTATAGATCTAGAAATGATCGTTTCAACAAACATATACCAACTGTACATTAAACTGTTATTTCATGATGAAATGATTAACGGAATCTACTCACAGTACCGATAATTACATTCTATTTTCCATACTAAAGCTCATTATAACTAGTATTTTATAAATATGAAAAATGAAATGAACAAACAGTTAAAACGTGTTGTAACTCAATTAGAAGCGAAAACCTGTGGAACAGATACCGTAAAGTTTATTGATTAGAGCATCGGAAGCCACTTTGCCATAATACGAAAAAATACACAAAATAATCAGTTTCTTGTTGCACATAAATCCCTTTATTGAAAATGAATAATTAAATTTGGTTATTAAAAATGTAAAAAAAAACAAACACTTATTTTATTGCTTAAGTTAATTTTTGTTGACCTTAAAATTTTAATTAAAAATAAATTTTTAGATTATACCAAATAATTATATATGGCAACGACAGAAAGAAAGTAATATATTAAACTTAATACACATCCAAACCGTGTTCCATACATGTAGAGATTCAACTGTATGCATAATTCATTTTTAAAAATTAATTAAACATTTCAATTTCTCATTCATGAATATTTTTTATATTGTTAAAAAAAAAAACTGTAAACTTTAAAAATGATGCCTACAATTTAAATGAGGTATAAATTTATTTGTACAATTGTATATTAGAAGGAGATCCGTCTCTTGTTTTAATTTATAAAAAAAATCTCCAAAGTAGCATTAGCTTTATGTTACTGCATCTTAAACATAGGTTTTTTTTTTAAATATGATTAATATTAATTTTTTATATAAAAATCATTGAGCTTTGTCGAGATCCTAAATAAACTTACAATTTACGATAAAAAAAAATGAATTTTTTTTTTAGAAGAAAACTAAAATAGTTTTAAACGTCTAAAAAAGTTACCACAATAAAAGCATATAACTTTTATTCTTAAAGTTACGTTTTATACAAACATTTAGGCCATAATTACATGAGTTATGAAAAGTGTCTCCACAAATGCAATTTTAATAAAATACAAAATCAAGTAGTATTATATAAAAAAAAATTGGCAGTTGGGGATCAATATTCCATTGAGGAACACAAGTCAAATTTAAATTGTGTTGAGCTACAAACCATTTACCGAGTTGCACCCTCTTTTCACAATTATAAACCATGAACAAATCAACAAGACAACACAATTCAACAAATTTGTATTAGTTAACATTTAACTAATTCCTGACTGTTATTCCTCAATTAAAAAAAAAAAAAAACATCTGATAACTATTTAAAACTACAGTTAAAAACTCATATTCACAAGGTACATCCATAATAAACAGTTTCAAATGAAAATTACATCAAGTTTTAAGATTAAAAAATTGTTATTTAAAAAAAAAATGTTTATGATCAATTTACAAGACGTAAATTACTTTGACCGTCGAAAATGTTTGTAGTCATGTCTGTAACTGTCCCTCTGATAGGAGGCCTTTTCGTATGGTTTTTTCGATGAATCACCACCGCTATGCCTACCCCTGTGTTTAAAATTATTGTTAGAATAATTATTCATTGGATTACGACCTTTCCCATTGTCCCCCTTTTGGCTGGGGTAAAGGCTTGGTATGGGTTGTGCCCATGCGCTCTGTTGACGGGAATCCTCATAACCGTGGTCTTTATTTTTTGAAGCCCTAGTCGGTTGCATTGAAAGGTCATTGTATCTCCTGCCGACCGAACCAGGGGCCACTCTAAGACTTGTAATATTCTCAGAGATCTGCGGACCTTTCTCTCTGGGGTACGAATTGTTATCAAACGGTCGAGGACCGAGTCTATCTTTGATGTGCATCCTTGGAGGAGGACCCCTTTGGGGGGCGTTTTGATAATTGTTGGGACCTGCATATTTTAAATAAATTTTGCGGCCATACAGAGAAATTTGATCTAACAGAGCGATTGCATATGGTACGGACTCTTCATGTGTGAATACAACAAAGCCGAAATTCCTCGACACACCATTTACCTGAGGAATCCTCACATCTTCCAATGGTCCAGCCTGTTAACAATTCATTAAACAGATCAATAACAATAATGATATACATAACAACACAGTACATAGCAAGTAATCAATTTTTAGAGTAGGGCAGAAACATTAAAAATTAGGAATTTTTTTTATTTCGAATTTTGATAGAAAATTTCTTTAATGAGAGGTATAAATTTTAATCATTAAAGGCTAACAGTAAAACAAGAAACTTCCCCAAAAAAATACAAGGAATTTCATTTTTTCCCAACCGGATACTGAGATCGACTAATCATGTCGATAAAAAAAATACATATTACGTTTGGCTTAGGAAAAAAATGAGAATAAAAGATGAATCAAAATAAAAACAAAAGTCATATCCAAAGAAAAATGGTATATATCACTGTCATGAATGTTGAACCACATTTGAACATTAAACATTTAGATAACACCTAAAACATTTAATATTTTCTTTATTTTTATTTTATTGTGATATAAATATTATTATTTTGAAGAGAAAAGATTTGTTTTGGCCGGGATTAGAACCCGGTTCCTCCGCATCTCTAGAGCCAAATAAGCAACCAGGGCTCGTAACCAAGCCAGACAAATCCATTCTCTTCACCAAAATACTAAAACATTTAAGTTTAATATCAAAATAATATAGTAGCTATTCTATTTATCTGTCAAATATCGAGTAATGTTGCTTTTAAAAACAAATAATGATTAAAAAGCATGAGCTATCCACAGCTGCAATGAATTCTATATTAATAAAAAATTATTAATATTGAACATTGACAGTTGTGTGTCAAAACACAACATTGACAGTTGTGTGCTGTGACGAGTCACCACGAACTAGCACTCACATCCCCCTGAAGATGGCCTATGATGTTGGCACTATTAAAAAATAAGTTTCACTTATTTTGTGTTATTAGAGAGGAAAATATTTTGGGGATGCAGTCATAAATTAACACCAAATAATTGGACTTATTTTTTATTTGTGCCGACGTTTCAACCTACCTTGTAGGTCATCTTCAGAGCAAATAGAAGGAGAGGCGGCTAGGTGAACCGTGTAACTGTTGTTGTGTAATTGTATTTGATTTACGCGGTTCACATAGCCGCCTCTCCTGTTTGCCCTGAAGATGACCTACAAAGTAGGTCGAAACGTCAGCACAAATAAAAAGTAAGTCTTCACTGTTTCCATCCTCTATTTTGTGTCATCTTTGACTGCACCCCTGAACATTTCAATCCATCATTAATAAAAAATTAGTTTTAGCATCTGGATTTTCACCACCTCATATAAAAGAAACATTTGTTATGACAGAATGAAAAAGTGATATTTCAACTCAAAAGCATATCGCCAGCTAAGAGTGTAAACCTGCCAACTCCACTTTTGGTTCAAAATTACATTTTTATACCATCTGTAAGAGAAAAACTGGCCACATAGACTGTAAAACTAGTTAAACTCACTCTAAACGTAAAATCGGCAAAAAAGTATGATGCGTAAAACTGTCAAATCCATTTTATTCAAATTGCGCTGCTAACTCCAAGATTAATGCCACTTATATCTTAAAACTTATTAACGATCAAATTTTAGTATTTTATTAGTTTCTAATAATGTAGAACATCCAATAATGCACCAACTGTATTTTTAGTTTTAACCCAAAACTGTAAAATTCAAATTTATTAAGTTTTATTCATCTCATGTAAATTTGTGTCAAAGTGAGTTAGCAGGTTTACACTCTTAGCCGACGATCTTATATTTCCAAGCTACTGAATTTTGTAAGATTGACACTAATGTTGAACTTATGCTAAAACATATGCTAAGAAAGTTAGTGAATTAGAAGAGATAAAGACCTCTTCCAAACTATTAAAAACAATGTTAAATTCATTGTTATTAACTTTAATTATAAAAATAGCTTAACGTAACATTCAGAATGGGTAGTAACAACTTAGACTATTTAACATAAAGTTTATGCAGATCAATTGATAAAATACAATTGAATGCTTTGGTATCACCAAATATCAGTTAGCTATCGTTAAGAATAGAAATATTGCAAAAACTAATAAAAAAATTGTAGGATTTCAAGTAATACTATCTTCGATATTGTTTTCAACTGATATGATAATAGTAATTGAAATAACACATAAATTACTAACATAATAGATTTTAAATACTCAAAATCGAGTAAAAAACGCACATCAGATGAAATTATTTACTCGATTCGATTCTGAAGGTAAGTGACCTTGTAAAATAGATCAATAAATTAGCTGTGAATAGATTCCATAAAATTAATCCCAAAGCATGAATAATTTAAAAGAAATAACGGTTTTAAAAAGATTTTTTATATATTTTCAAATAACATAAGTAACTGTTTAAGAAATTAAAGAGTAATCATGAGTTATGATAACTGGAAATTAAAAAAGTTAAGGTTTTGAAAAGTTTTAGTGTGTGTTTGTATAAAAGTTATAAATAATTCTTGTATATGTAACAAATTTGATGTATGAAATTCCTAAAATCTAAGAAATTATTTTACATATACATCAAATATAGGTTATGCTTCACTGACCTGTAAAAATAACTCGTATAGCATCTCTTCAGTTACTTTTTCGTCTAAATTTCTGACTAAAACTGACGCTTCTTCCTGCCTCATCATTTTTATGGCAATTAAATATTAATTTGAAGGAATTAAACTTAAAATTACAAAATTTTAAAATACGAACTACATGCCCGCCATATTACCTTCACCTTTTTGTTCCTGTTTTTATTTTTTCTCTTCTTTGATGGCATATCAATAAGAAGTCAATTAAATTAAATTTGATATTTTTTTTAATATAACATTGTGACAGTTATTCGCCAAATCGTGCGAATTAACGAAAAAAATTGTTTTTCTTGAAAATGCAAATCATGTGTTGGTTTTGAACTTATATCCAGATTGCACTTTGTTTACGGGTTTTTTTTTGTCAGTTATGGAAGAATTCACGAAGAGTTTGCCTCGCTTATCTAAAACCAAAGGCACCAAAGCTTACAGTTTTGGAAATTACTTAGCTTTGACAGTTATTGGTTTTGGTATAATCACAGGTGTCGCTTTATAGTAAGAATTTTAAAATTATCCTGTTACGAATGAATACATTTTTTTATATATATATATTCAATATTTAATGAAAATTGAAGAATGTAATAATGTAGGTAATCTTATTGTTATAACAAGTTATTATTTCACCAACCTAGTGATGCCCAAAATTCTTAAAAGGTTTAGAAATTCCACTAATCATTTTTATCAGTCAATGACAAGATTTTTAATAATTTAATTAACAACCAGTATTGAAAATCAACCAAACAAACCCCCTTAATTACAGGTTACTCTTAAAATTGTAAACATATTTAAATTTCTGCTGGTCTGGCAAATTACCCCCACCGTCTCCTACACTATGCTATAGTTTCCTTGATGAATTTTCTAGTGATCTTGCTGAATGAGGAGGTACTTATATTTTCTCTTTTTCTAGCAGTGAATCGACAACCCAAAATCTTGCCATACATGCCATACAAATAACTCTTCTTGATTATATTCTCCTTTTGCTCAATAATTATTAATGATAATGATAGATTTATGTTTGTTGATGATTGTCCTTTAGATGCCCTAGTGTGCATAATGGATCTATACCTTATCATATTTTCCCTTATCAATACTTTCCTTCTACTATGCTTATCTTCTATGTATCACTTCTGCAGGTTTTCGCTTCTGGTTCAATTGCTACAAGTTTCAACTTTTCATTTGTTTCCTTTTTAAAATTAAAGTAATCGTGAGGTTTAGTAAGTAAATAAGAGTGTAATAATAATGGGAAATGTGTATATTTCAGTAACCGTTTCATCAAGAAATGAACGTTTCAACAAACATTTCAAAGTATAGATGGTAATATAACCTAAACTTTTTGTGTTAGTCGGTTCTTTAATGCATATAGCAGAGATGGCCAACCTGCGGCTCGCAAGTCATATGCGGCTCTTTGAAGGATTATTTGTGGCCCTCAATAAATGTACCCGAGTTCCCTTTTCATTTTTGTGCTATTATGTTTTAAAAAATGTATGTATATATGTAAGTCTGTTATTTAATCTAAATACGGTCAGTAATAGATTTCTATTAACAGTCAGCAATAAATTATTTTTATTTTTTAGAATATTAAAAAGAAAACTGGAACGCAAACTACTTCTTTCACTCTTTTACTTTTTAACCGTTCTTCTTGACCTCCCCTAGTTGTTTTATCTCCGTCTTTTTTCTTTTTCTCATCTTATACATTTGTTTTATTATTAACTTGACTTTTCTTCTTTAGCACATCTTTAATTGCCTTACATTTCTCACATTTGTTCATAACTTTCTCATTTAATTGTTTATCCTTTCTCACTATCTTTTCTGCTTCAACATCTTTCTTATTTTCGGTTTTATGTCCTTCCTCATATCTTTCTCATTCCTTTCCAATTTTTCCTTCTTCACTTATTTTTTTTTTTTTTAAGTTTCTTTTTTCAGTCTGGCTTTTTGATTACAAGTTATCTCAATTTTTCTGCTTATCTATGCAATACAACATTTATGGTGTAACCTAAACTTAACAAGAAAGGAGATCGGTCGCCTTTGTCTACTTTCAGACCCACTCGGCATTTTATCTTTGATGAAGCCCAATGATTATTATCTTATCGATATCTTAAAGGAATAAGTTTTAATTAATGTCAAAGATGGTTCATAATTAACAGTACTCCTCAACTTATATATTTGTTTTTATTATTATATTTTATAAGATATACAGACTCTCCGGAGGCTCACCTCGTCTCTATAAAATGAGTACCTTCGATAGGGGGGGGAGGAATCTAGTTGTTGAGCGGAAGCTCAGCCAAATCATCTCCCAACACAATATCATCTTAGAAACAGTACATTATCTATCATGTACTGAACTGAAACCAAGACTCTTAATGGGCTGTATTTGTACAGGATATTGTTGAATATTAAATTTTTGTGCATTAAAAACTATTTATAAATATTATATGAGATGAAAATGGTTGACTGGATGATCTTATGTAAAGGAGATGGTTGGAGGGTGCAGTCAATAAGAACACCAAATAAGTGAAGTACTTATATTATGTGCCGACGTTTCGGCCTACAGTGTAGGTCATCTTCAGGGCGAATGATGGGAAGCGTGACCGTTGCAGATCGCGGCTAGAGTGTACTGGGCTCTAGTGACCCAGTACACTCTAGCCGCGATCTGCAACGGTCACGCTTCCCATCATTCGCCCTGAAGATGACCTACACTGTAGGCCGAAACGTCGGCACATAATATAAGTACTTCACTTATTTGGTGTTCTTATTGACTGCACCCCCCAACCATCTCCTTTACACACACATATAAATATTATAGATCGATACAGATCAGTAGCCTTGGATTCTTTTTATGTATTTCTCCCATCAGCAAACAAATTTAAAATTATTCTTGAAAAGAGTTCTTCCCCAGGAATTTTGGTATCTGTTCCCCAGGTTGTTGCTTTGAGTTTAGTTACAAGTTTATTTGTTTCATTTTTAATATTTTCCAAACATTCAGGTTGATCTTTAGCTGCAGAAAGTAAAATAGAATGTAATTATGGATAATAAGTAGATTTCATTAATCATTACCAAAAATTATTATGTTAATTTCATCTAGAAATGAACGTTTCAGCAAACGTATGTCATTTATTCTTTGAAGTTTTAAATAACATCCTATAATTATATTCTCTTTTCCATATTAAGCTCATGATAATTTGTATTTTATTTTGGAAAATATTAAAAGGGAAACAAATGAAAAATTAAAACTTGTGAATTAACTGGAAGTGACAACCTGCAGTATAATTACGGGAAAAGAAAATTGTAAATTATTCTTGAAAACTGCTCTTCACCAGGAATTTTTAGTTTTAAAATAGGTATTGGTTTTATGAATTTTAATTTCTTATGTAAATCTAAAGCGATGATTTTTATATTTTAGTAAATTTAAAACTTTGAACCCAAATAAACTGCAATTAGTCGATGAATCGGGAGATGAACTAAGAAGGGCGAAATTGGGTCTGCCTTTTTCCCTGGCTCCGAAAGTTTGATATGAGTTCAACCCCTTTCGATGAAAAACAGTCTGAACAACTCTTAACTTCCTCTTTTGAAATTGCTGGAGATCAAAAGTAAGTGATCTAGTTATTTGAGAATATAATTTTAAAAAGTTAATCACTACTGACCACTATAGTTGACGACATGAAATTAGGGGGCTCAAAGAAAATGCAGTTGCCGCTTGTAGCGAGAATGTGGGCTTGGTTTTACTCAAAACTGCCAATATTTGACAACAATGTGCTAGCAATGTTGTCTAGTTCTCCAGGTTTGAGTTATTTGGTTTTTACCCTTGGTACGCCAGTGTAGGTCGATTTGGCAAACCGCATTTTCTTTGAGCCACCTAATTTCATGTCGTCAATTATAGTACTCTTGTTGTATATACTTATATAATAAATTTAAGTTTCTTTACCTTTTTTTTTTTTTTTTTTTTATTATTCAATGAAATTTACAACTTTATTATACTAATATAGCAAGTAAATAGGATGATGATGAATAGGAAGAAACTACCCAGTGGTTGTACTCAAATAAAAAGTTCAACTTAGAAAGTCACGAGTCCATCTTCTTTTCAGACGCCTCGGAGGATTATCAGGAATTGAAGAAGTTGCTAGGTTTGAAACTAGTGGGTTTGAGGGGAAATAAAGTTTTTCATGAGAAGATTGATATTAGATTCAGCAACAAATGGGATATTAAGGTCATTATGGATTACTTTGTTCATTACAAAGTAAGGAGCATTGAGGATGTTACAAAGGATTTTGGATTGTAATGATTGAATAGGAGAGGAATTTAGTGGAGCCCAAAAGCTCTATTCCGTCTTTTGTAATCATTTGTGAGCTTAGAGCGTTTGTCTAGTAAATGTTGAAGTAGCCTGAAACGGGGAGCTGTTTCTTGTCGTTCCAATCTAATATGAGGATTCCAAGTCAAGGTGTAGTCCTAGGTACCAGACATCTTCTACAGGAATGAGTGGGATGTTATTAAACGATACAAGATAACATGAAGACATTAGTTTAGGACGGAAAATTTTGTTTAACTAAGTTGAATAAATACTACAGCTGTAAATAAAATACTTCTCACAAACTCTTATTTACTTTGATATGGCAAATCTCTTTTATTTATGTTCTGAATTTGATTTACTGGGAAGTTGCCACTTTAATTCTCATATTCAAAAACGGTGACAATAGGTAGCGTCGTAATCATTGGGGTGCATCTCTTCTAAGCATTCCCAGTAATATATAATCCAAGATATTGAAGAAAAGGCTATGACAAAAGCTGGGATGAGAAGTTTCCATTTGGTATTTAGATACTTGAATAAAGTTACCTACTTCGAGATGGCCTTCGCCGATGATGTAGTAACCCTTGCTAACAACAATAGAGATATAATACATAATATCAGGATTCTATAAGACCAATTTAAAAAAATTAATATGGAAATAAACCCGGATAAAACAAAGATAATGAGAATTGGATGGATGGTTCGGTGAGAGATGAGAATTTTAAGAATCTAAGACAAGCCCATCAAACAGTTGAGAAGCTTTGAGTATCTGGGAACGCATCTAGATGAGAATGGAATCATAGAAGGTGTCAATGAAAACTTCACAATGAGAAACCTGGATTTGAACAGAAGAAGGGAAATGGTGGAGGATCGTACGGCGTGGTCTGTGCTGTATAGACGGAAACCTTACACTGCATTAGCAGTAGATAGGAATGATTATGATGATGATCTGATTCTTATTGATGAAAAAATAATTTAAGAGTTAAGCCTGTAAGCTGGGGATTATGTCAAATTTGTAGAAAATTACATTAAAAAATTTTCGGGTTAAAGATTATTCAAATGTTGTAATTGTAGGACTTTATTGAAAACTCTAACTTATAATTTTTTTAAACTAATTCAGTCTGATTGAGTTAAATGTCAGTATAAAGTCAATAATATCCAATAAATAATAATTATGATCAATTATTTGATGCATAATGTCTTATTTTTTTAGCCTCGCTATTAGCGTAGTTGAAACAAAAAATCCTTCTACCTCAACAAATGTATCAAATCAACAATGCGTGCAGTTCAATGATGTAGCAAAGAAAGAAATTATAGCTGAAACTGATGATAGCTTTGATGTATTTGTTCCATTAAAAGTAAAAAATTACAAGAATGGCTTAAAAAAGCCAAATAATTCTTATTCGAATAACAAGCTCAAAAAGAAAAAAGTTACATCTTCCAACAAAATCTGCCCATATTTTTCTACAAGAAGATCACCTACGAGCTCTAAAGAGGTAATTGCTTGTAGAATAACATTAGTTGACCTTATATAAATGATGAAGAAAATGGTCCCAGTGGAGCTAAAAAAAATTCTCTTATACAAGGATTATTTTAATTCTCTTATTCAAAGAGAATTTAAAAAAAATTCTCTTATACAGGGAGAATTTAAAAAAAAAAATCTCTTATACAGAGAGAATTAAAAAAAAAATTCTCATATTCAGGGAAACATTTTTTTAATCTCCACCAGGACCATTTTCTTCCCCTTATTTGAATTATTCTTTATATTAATGTGAAAAAAAATTTAGACTAATAAAAAATTCAGTTATTCTAGTATCTAAGTTTAATTTTCATCTCAAATGTTGTATCAAACACTTTACTAGCTTATTAGACAATTATTATGATAGAAAATATTAACACGTTCAGTGCTAATAGAAAAATCCGTAATCATCCACAAGTGCGACACGGGGTCAATTAACCCCGTGCAGTAACTATCCACAAGTGTGTCACGGGGTCAATCGACCCCGTGTTCTTTCCTTAGTTTAAACGTATTCAGCTTGCTTTTATTTTTATTTTGATACTTTATCATATCACTTTCACTGGAGGATGGATTTTTGAGCGATAAAGCCAAGTCAACCAACTTCCGACCACGTGAGGACATCGTGAAATGTTATCAACTCGAACGTTCGAAACTATACTGAAGACTGAAGAGAAAAAAGGAGGGTGGATAAGCAAACAAACAAAGGGCCGTCGTAACAAAAAGGGGAAGGGAGCGAATGACTCGTCATTTCCGAGAAAAGTAGCACGAGGGGAAAGCACAAAAAAGGAACGTCTCAAAAGTAGAGGGAATTGAGTGACTCATCATTTTTCGAAAAAAGTAGCACAGGGTCTTTTGGCCCCGTGCCGCACTAGAGGCCTAATTTTAAACCTCAGTGCGGCCCGGGGTCATTTAACCCCGTTCTATTTATTATCGAATTTTGAGAGATTATTGAAGTTTATAACACATAGCCTTATTAGTTTCAACCCTTTGATAAAATCAAAAGCTTAAACAGGTTCGAGCATTTTTGAAAGTTTACCCCTTACAGGCTCAGCACTAGTGGAAAGTTCCACACGGAGTCAATTGACCCCGCAATGCACGGAACGTGTTAAACTGCCGCTTTTATAAAAAAAAAATTTATTACTAGGATTAGTCAGGCTGAAAAGGACAATATAAAAAATATGTAATCCTTTTACTTCCTGTAATATTTCTATCCCTCATTTTAGATATTTGCTTGATGTAAAGAAACTTTTTTATAAAACAGTAAAATAAAATAATGAAGAACAGTCTTGTGTTTCTTACCTTGTACGTGGTCGTTATTGCGGATGTTACATTAAAAATAAATTTAGCTTAATAATATATTTATCTTTTCACAAAACAATCTATTCTCTATGGTGTGGTCATTATATTTATTAATAAATTAAATAATACTACAGATAAATAATCTTGATTAATATTAGTTGACCTCATATATTAGCCAATTGTTCGACCCACATTGCAGATCTTCTTCAGCCAGGTCGAGGGTTGACAGCTGACTGAAACAATGTAAACCCTTGATCTCATTATTGTCTGAAGAAGATCTGCAATGTGGGTCGAAACGTTTGCTACAAAATAAACAGTTGTTCTTGAGAATTTTTTCTGACCTCCACCCGGACCATTTTCTTCCTTATAAATAAATAATCATTATTCTTACGCTTAATATTGCTCTTGTGTCTTTAGGAAAGGGATTTAAAATTGGCAATAGCACGCTCTTTGGAAGATATATCCCCGACCAAGTCATCAGAAGGAATTTTGAATGATATCGTGAATGTGAAAAAATCTAGTGATAATGTAAGTGAAAAAAAAACTTTGAAACAGACCAACAACTTCTTGAAAAGTTCATCAAGTAAGTTTAACTTAATCCTTATCTGTTGTACATGTGTATGTTTGTGTATACATTTTTTACAAAAGTTAATTTATTTATATTGTAACAATTTAACAATGTTTTTTCTGCCAATATTCATTATTGTTTTGTTTCCACCAATCCATATTGACTGAAGTTTGAGTGTTGGCAATATTGTATTCAACTTCCCATATATTTAGTTATGTACTTAGCTAAATACATGTAGTATTTCATTGTTTTAAGATGAGAAAACTTATTGTATACCTGTTTTTTAAATAATAACCTAAAGCTGTTTTTTTTTCCTCAGATAAAACAAAAAAACCTTCTACTAATACCTTGTTGTATCGTCGAACTAAAGAAGAAAGAGAGCAGATTATTATAAAAAAAATTGGAATTTTATTGGTTCAAAAAGAAAATTTTCACGATCAGTGCTTAGAGAAACTTGGAATCAACCTCATATCGTCAAATTTGGAAGAAATTTGGGATAAAGTATTTATTTAAATTCAATATTCTTTATCATATAATGAACTTAAATAATTTACTAATAAAATAAAATATTTTAATCCTCCAGAATTTTAAATATTTATGGAGCTAGATAATAGTAGAATCCAAAAAATGAATTTAAAAAAAAAATTATGTTTCTCTGCCGTCTGCAACTTCCCTCTAAAATTACTGAGTCAATTTTCTCTTTCTTTTTTTTTTTAATTTCTCATTCGATTTACTGGTCAGTCTCCCGTTTTTATACTCCTCGGCAATGAGTTCATTGATGGCATTGCAAATCCATCAGACCATTGATTAAATTATTGGTACAAAGGCATGTTAATATCGACAAGAAAATTTTTGCCTTAATTTAATAACTTTCCCTTTGAATCAAATAGTTATCTAATCTCAAACCGCATCGCTATTGATACATTGATAAATGAATTATTTCCATTGTTGAATTCAATCGATAGAATCAGTTTGAGTTAAGAATTTGGCTTTATTATTACCCTGTTAAAAAAACTTATTGATAAGAACCAAGATTTGGATCATAATATATATTTTAAATTAACAGGATACTTACTAGTGAAAAGGTATCCTACAGTTAAAAATGCAGTTGATAACTTTAACTATCAAACGGACGATTTGTTCTGTATCCTCTAACTTAGGGCCAAATCAGATGAGCTGTGCTTTTTTTTTAATTTAGAAAATTACGTTTTAGTCGATAAGTTTTAGTGATTCAATTTTTAATTAACCATCGAGGAACATTTGTTTCAATCCTGATTTCTACATCAGATAATAAAGCCGGTATCATTGTTTCATTGAGATTTTTCCTTTCTTATAATAAAAAAGAGGGAGCAGATTGGCTTAGTGGTAGAGCACTGAGTTGCCATGCCCAAAATCCTGGTTCAATTCCCGCTGCCGACAAGACTTCTATTTAGTCTGTTAGTTGCCAGAGATGGACCCTACGGGATCTAGGACCCTCCTGGGGCTCACCGAGCCTCTGTACTGTAGGTACACAATATAAGGGGGAAAATCTAGCGGTCGAGCGTGATCTAGGACAAATCACCTTCCTGCAAAACCGTTGTCCATGAAACAGTACATTTTCTACCATGTACTGAACCTTAGAACTGTTCACGGTTTGTAGTGGTACAGGTTTTGTTTTGGTTTTAAAATAAAAACTATTAATAATTTTAATTTGATATTTTATTTACATTTTAGTTTATTAATTAGCAAAGTGTATTGCATATATTAGATCTTGCTAATGGGTTATCATACGACTATCATTCTTGCTCTAAAATGAAGAAAATCTAATGGTCCAATATCATTAATTTATCTTTACATTTTTATTTTCAAACAATATATTAAAAGATTCTTAATATGCATTGACTGATTTGTTTTTTATCTTATCGCTAACTTACATGATTTATTTCAGAACTGTACTCTCTGGGAGCTTTCTAAAATAGAAGTGAACAATCTTGATGAGTTTTACGTATCGAGGTTAGAAAAATTTATCGATCGGCCTCCTGTTATCACTGAACAACTTGAAATTGCTATGTCTGATACAAATACTGTTGAAGTTAGTACTTTTTATATTATTTATCTCATTTGCAAGGCACAGTAGAGCATCGATAATTGATAATTATTATCTGTAATTAATAATAATTATTATCTGAACCAATGTCATCAGATGTGGTTCGGATAATTGAAAAATCGATTCATCAAAATTACTTTTAAGAAAATGCCAATCACTACGTTTTCATATTAAGAAATGCTATTGTACCATATGCTTGTCATGTTATCTGCCACATAAAAGTTTCTAGTAACAAAATTTTGATTGTCTGTTTCATCAAACTCTTTTCATAAAAAAAAATAGCATTTCTCTTACTGCTATAAGCATAATTATTAAGAAACAACAAAACTGAAGTTAATTATAGCAGCACGAAAAAATCTAATTTTAAAGTAAATACTCTTCAAACTTATTTGCTAGAAATGTTGTACCTTTTCCGTAAAGCCAGTTCTAATAATTTAACATTTGGAAAATTAATGCTCTACTGTACCTTTATATAATATAAAACTTATTTCAATTACTATTATTGAAGACCATAAAACATATTAAAATTACATGAAAAATAATTTTACAATATATAACGAATAGTATATTATGTTGGTGAAAGTCAAAATGATTTTGAAATTAGTTACTGTTAAAATGAGCATGTTGTTAAGCTCATTATATTATTTTAGCTTATTATCTTTTCATGAATTTCATTTCAGTCTTTTTAATTTTTCATAAATTATTTTATAATTTTGCCTTAAGTTCTTAATATTTTATTCCCATCATTTCTGTCTATAAAACTGTTAGTTTTTTTTTCTTTGGTACATATTGAGCTGTTAGTATTGTTATTCAGTTTTCTTCTATCTTTTGTTGATATTATTCTATTTGTTTCTGATGATGGCCTAAAAATCAGGCCAAAACATTGGCACCATTAAAATAAGTGGTTGTCATTTCATGTAAAATTTATTTACTGGACTCCTCGACCATTTTCAACATTGCTAAAGATATATAAAATCAATCATTTTCCCTCAATTGTTATTTTATCGAATCCATTTATCAAATATTTCCTCTGGTTTTGTCTGTGTTGTCAAATTCTTTTCCCATGTTTCGCTAGACAAACGCTAGCTTTGTCAGGGTTTAATCTGAGACTGAAAAAGTCTTTCTATACTTTGATATATATATAGTTAAATGAGTTAAAATGTGGGAAACTAAAGTGTGATCATAAACAATTCCCAGAACTGATAGTGCAGGTGGCAGTTGCAGCTGCATCTCAAGTAAACAATACTTAGAAATTAGAATCAGCAATGTAAAAGCTATATAGGACCTCGCTCCCAGCCCCTCCCTCTCTTTTACTCTCCTTTAGTTAAGTCTCATACAGTGTTAGCTTTTAGTCATTCTATGTACATGTTTAACTTCAATAAAAGTGTTTTTTTAAAAAGTACTTAGCAACAAGAAAATATTTAACTATATATATATATCTGTACGGGTCCGGGATGGAGTCTATTCTTCCAGTGACCTGATTGGCTGGTCCTCAACTGGCTAGCCTCTGATTGGGCCACCTTCTCTTTAATGAAGCCATAATTTGCTTAAGTTATATCCATCTTCTTTGTTGAAATTTTCGGGGTGTTTCACTATTTCGATTGCTTCTATTACCTACCTACAATACCTAATTACTGACCTTCAGCTGTCGTACTCTTTTCAATTGTGTACATACCCTTGTAATCCAACTTTATATGCGCAACTATGCTTATAAATTGTACAAAATAAATAAATAATCTTGAAACCTTTTTGTAAATATTTTTTTAATTTGAAAGTAAACAGAATAAAGTAGTTAGTAGGGAGATGTGTAAATAATCTATATATATTTTTAAATCTGCCTATATCCAGTCTCCAAAACCATGAATCAAAAAGTAGGATGGGAAACCGAATAAATAAAGTATTGTACAAATGATATTCTTTTTTTTTCATAATGCAATTAATCATGTAATGTATAACGTTAATAAATTTCATAAATTAAGACTTAAAAAATGTATATTTAATTTATAAGACTATAGGTTTGAATTTGGTTTTTACCCTGAGATAAAGGAAAAATTAAGTGGTGAGAAAAGTGTCCCGTTCCCGTGAACCACCTGACTTCCCAATGTCATCACCCCAACCTTCCCTGCTTCTCCTGTCACCAAATCGATCATCTTATCAAATTATTATCAGTATTTATTTTGGCTATTGTTTTTTCTCCTAAAACATGGCATTATTAAGCTCTCTAAGAAATTTTAGCTATATTTTTATAAATTTGTTATTTATTTACTTACCAGTTCTCGAACTGGAAAAGATCTTAATTAACCATTAAAATATTGCCAATCTTAAAATTGCAATTAGCGCTTATAAACTGAATTATTAATTTTCTTTATACAAAATAAACTAATTTAATTATAATATAATTTGAATCTATTTTCATCATTTACCTAGTTTCTGTAATCATCAGTTTATAAATTAAAACAGTTTTCAACTACTTTTGATACTGATTTTCCATTTTATAATTCAATTTTTTTTCTTTTATTCAGAATACTTGCGGTGTGCGCGTGTAGACCTGCGGCGAAGCCATAAAATCAGCCAGTTTTAACTATATCTTCAATCAAGTCTGACTGAAGCAATGTTTTACCATCCGGTTGTTATTTTTTGTTAAATTGTTGTTCAAAATTAAAATCTCCTTTTTTGTTATTAATTAATTTGAAAATTTTATGTTCCATTGTATATAAAGATTTAGTAATGATTAAATTAGATTTTAACCAAAGAGGAAGACTTTTATCGTAGTTTTATATTGTACAATAAATTTAAATGTGATTATTAATCCTTTTTCTCTTGTCTTTTGTTAACATTGTTATTTTAAAATATAAAAATTGTAGTAATATTTCCCTTAAATTAGTTTGAACTTGATGTTTTCTTGTTCAGAAGGTAAATTTATCTCCTAGTACTAACAAGAGAAATAAACATGTTTGATATTTGTCCTAATGATATACGTATATATACATTTTAAAGAAAACTAATTTTAGTTGCCCTTCAAGCATTTTTTTTTTAAATGGTATAAATATATTAAAATATTCAGAATCGTTGAGCAAAAGGCCTGGAGTATAAGACAAGATGAGTGAACTGTCTTCTATTCCTAAGATAACATTTGCATCTAATTAAGCATTTTAATAAAAAAAAATTTAAAAGTTATTTAATGAAATTTACAACTGTATAACAGAATACATCAAGTAAATATAATGAATGTATAAATTGGCATGAAAAGACAAGTAGAGAAACTACCCAGTGGTAGTACTCGAATAAATAGTTCAACTTAAAAGATCACGAAGCCATCTTCTTTTCAGACGCTTTGGAGGATTATAAAGAATTGAAGAGGTTGCTAGGTTTGAAACAAGTGGGTTTGAGTGGGAATGGAGTTTGTCATGAAAAGATACCGGGTTTGGGCCAAATCAGCAACAAATGGGACATTAAAATTACTTTGTTCGTAACAAAGTAAGGAGCCTTGAGGATTTTGGATTGTAAGGATTGAATACGATCGGAATTCTCAATGGCTTACTGGAGCCCCAAAACTCTATTCTGTAAGTCCAGATGGGTCTAATGATTGTCATATATATATGAATCTTTTGTAATTAATTGAGAACTTAGAGCATTTGTCTAGTAAATGTTGAAGTAGTCTGAAACGGCATGCTATTTCTTGTCGTTTCAGTCTAGTATGAGGATTCCAAGTTAATCTTTTGTCAAGGTGTAGTCCTAAGTACCGGAGCTGTTCTACAGGATTCAGTGGGATGTTAATAAATATTATTTTCTATATTCAGTTTTGTTAATTGGTCTAGAACAAAAAAAAAGTATTTCTCCTTGAAATATGAAATTTTTTGCTTCAAGACATGTAGAATTAAAAATAAAACGGTAAATTAAAAAATTGCAATGATAACCATTTGTAGTTTTTTGGCCTTAAGATAAAAATCTATCCAGCAACTTTTCTCAAATACTACTGGACTGATTATTTTTGTTTTTCCATTTGCTACCAAAATCACGTGTTAATATTACTATTTGAGTTATTAATTATTAAATTTCTGATTAAGTATTCTTCTTTTCTCAGAGTTTCAATTAATAAGAGATTTGTAAATTATATATTACTCGGAAAATAAAGAAGACTGACGGAATGTGAAATAAGTGTTAAAATTCGTTAAGTGAATACCCAATAAAAGTTTTTAGAAAATGGCACAGTTATATAATAATGAAATTGACACAAATTTTTAATATGGAGCATGGTAGCTTCAGGATCTAAAGCACAGCAACCCAGTGCTTTACAGAGCTGATACACGATCGGTTTGAATCCGGCTATGAAAGATAAATTATTTAATTTATTATATAATAATTTAATATTAAGGTAACTTATTCTAGTCATAGATGGACATTATGGGATCTGCTGACCCTCCTGGGTGACCACCAGCCTCTATAAAATGAATACCCTTTAATTTAGGGAAAAATCTGGCAGTTGAGCATGATCTCGGCCAATTCACTTTCCTGTGCAACTGTTACTTTATAAATAGTACAACCTCTACTTATGTTAAAGTTTTTTATTTTTTTATAGTAATCTCAAGTGAAAATTAATTTTTGATAATGTGACTTAACAAGCATAAATATCAAATTTAAATTATAACATGACTAGATTTTTCCTGCAGCTTCACTCATGTGGAATTTGGTCTACCACATAGTTTTGTAAAAGATCATTTTAAATAATTTTTTTTTAACTATAAATTACTTAAACATCCAAAATTTCAGATGTCTAACTTCAAAACTGACGGATTCTATACAATATTTGAACCCCTATTATATTAAAGGGGAAACCCTTGGGGGTGGAATTAACCAAATTTCTTCCTCAAATTATACGAAGAACCTATCTGCAAATTTCAAGATGCTAAGTTCCTGATTTGCCTATAATTGTGTACTCTAATGGATTCTCCACAGAACACAAAAAACTGCCTGGGGAGGCTTGTGCGCCCATGCCCCCCCATAAATCAGCCCTTGCTGTAGCCTATGTGTTTTTCTGATATATAATCTATATTACTGCAAAGTTTCATCCAAATCCGTTCAGTAGTTTTTGCGTGAAAGAGATACAAACCTACAAACTTTCACATTTATAATATTAGTAAGATTAGTAGGATATCAAAATAATAGTTTCTTTCATGTTCTTTCTGTTATTTTAACAACTATTATCATGTGATTCGCCCATAATTATGTACTATAATGGATCCTCCAAAGTACCTATAAAACAGTCGGTGGGGGCGTGCCCCTGTACCCTCCCATAAATCCGCCCTTGCTGTAGCCTATGTGTTATTCTGATGTATAATCTATATTACTGCAAAGTTTCATTCAAACCCGATCAGTAGTTTTTGCGTGAAAGAGAGACAAACATACAAACTTTCACATTTATAATATTAGTGAGCTAGTGGGCAAAACATTGCTGCAATATATTTGGATATATCTTTTTTTTTATGTTTATTTCCTGAAATAAAAAGAAAAATTAACATAAATTACTCTTTTGACCGAAAATTTTAGATTGTTGTTTGATTTTTGACTGAACATCACTTCATGCTGCTATAGCTAATTGGATGATGCCATGGTGGGAGCTAAAAGTTTTGCTTATCCAGGTATAATTAACTTAGAGAGCTTTAACGAGTACTTGACACTATAAGCTCGGGACCCACCTTTTTAAGTACAGCTTAACCTAGGATTTTTAACTGTCCTTTAAATATTCCTTGGGCCAACTGCTAGACTGTGGACACCTCGGAAGGGAATTTGTAGTGAATTAAAAAAAAAAAAATTAATTACTCATAAAATATTGCTCAATGTAATAGATAATGTATTGATCAATTCTAAAATGCGATCATTAAGTGTATGTTTTTAAAATTTATTTAAAATATTTATATAAATTAAAAAAAGTTTTCTTCCAGATAAAATCAAAGTAATTGAAAATGAAAGGTTGATAAAAGATTAGAGTATTATTATTAATTCTTTACTTTTACCTCAAGTATAATTCCAGTTGTTCACTTATACTTCCATTATCTTATCACACTATTACCTCCATAATACATATCTAAAGTTAAATAAACTCCATATTTTTTTATCAGCATTGTTGACATTTTCTATTTATTTACTTTATTTTAGTTAGGTTAGGTTATTGAATATTTTAATGTCTAGTAATTTTTACTTTTGTTTTCTGATTAATTCTTCCTCTTCAAATTTTAAAAACCAGTTATTATTTTTATGTTATCAGTGAATAGTTTTTCTTTAGAACAGTCAAAATTGATGAACTTTAGTATTGATTAGTAAATTTCAAGAAGTGGTATGTTTTTTTTATTTTAAAATTAAAATATCATTACGTGTTTTGTTTAAAATTATCTAATTTTATATGATATTTAAATTTGAAAGAAGTTTTAGTCTATATTTTTAACTTTCCCCTTTTTAGTGAACTTTAATAAGTTTATAAAAGTATTATGTGACATTGGTTTTAAAAAAAAAAATAAGAATAACTATGTAAATCCTACTAGTATTATAAATGCGAAGTTTGTCTTTCTTTCACGCAAAAAGTACTGAACGGATTTGGATGACCTTTACAGTAATATAGGTTATACATCAGAATAACACATAGGCTACAGCAAGGGCGGATTTATGGGAGGGTACAGGGGCACTCCCCCCACCGACTGGGGTATAGCAAGAGCGGATTTAGGGGGACACGTGCCCCCCAGACTGTTTTTTATGTTCTGTGGAGAATCCATTATAGTACATAATTAAAGGCAGCTTAGGAAATTAGCATCTTGAAATTTGCTGATTGGTTCATTGTATCAATTAAGAAAGAAATTTTGATAATTCCACCCCCTCAATATAATAGGGGTTCAAAGATTGTATGGAACCCGTCAGTTTTGAAGTTAGACATCTGAAATTTTGGATGTACGAGTAACTTATAGTTTAAAAAAAAAAATTATTTATTTAAAATGATCTGTCGCAAAACTTTATGTAGCAGACCAGATTCCACGCGAGCGAAGCCGCGGGCAAAAGCTAGTAGTTATATAAAGGAGAAATCAAGTAACAACTTGGATAAGTATAATTGTGTAATTATAAGCATAATTGTTGAAACTTAAAGAAAAACTATTTCAGCTATCTTATAAATTTTTTATTTTGTAACAAATGTTATATGCTCGTTAGGTACTAAAAAATTGTAAGGTGAGGTTGTTTGTTCATTTAATGTCACTTTATGTTGCCATGGCTAATAGGATCTGATTTGGGCTATTCAGATCCATTGGGATTGGGTTTTTTAACGATACGGGCTCAGGACCCCCGTTTAATGTCCCTTCCAAAGGATGGCATAATTAAGAATTTTTTACAACCTTAAAAAATCCTAGTGCCACCTGCCGGGCTAGGAGCCCACGATCTTAGGCTTAGTAGTTTGTCCCTAACCACTTGACCATAGGCCACCCCATATCAACAATATTCCTTATAAATTATTGAACCTAAGGGTTATCAAA
The DNA here is from genome assembly GCA_037127475.1 of Arma custos. Classification (NCBI taxonomy): domain Eukaryota; kingdom Metazoa; phylum Arthropoda; class Insecta; order Hemiptera; family Pentatomidae; genus Arma; species Arma custos. Next base: position 11,708,711 of record CM073762.1, on the reverse strand, counting down.
GTTCATTTTTTTACAATTATTGTCTTAATATTAATTTTAACCCTCACAATTTTTTTTTTTTCAAAATTGAACTTAAACCAAAGAAAAATGAATAAAAATATATTTTTATTTTGAAGAGAAAGGCCGGGAACAATTTTTCCTGGCCAGGACGAATCTTTTAATAAATAAATAATAAGAATATAGATTTTGTATTGTTTTGTTCCTACTTATTATTTTTTATTTATTTATTTTGTTTCTTAAACTTCTTACAGTATTTAATTTCACACATTAATTGATAAAATTCCTCCAATTTTTCTTCAACACTGTTGTCATCATCTCTTATCACATTGGCTTTGAAATATATACTAACATATAAATTAGTAAGTTGGCAACACTGAAAAACGTTTTTTTTTAGTTCCTGTTATTTTTAATATTTGTTTAGTTGCTCCCCAGATCTACATCCCTCTGGTAGGTTATACTGTATTTTATATATTTTATCTTTTTCATCTTCCATATTTCTATAATTTTCTTCCCTAAATTAGTTAACAACAATTAATTGTTTATTGAGCTCTAGCTTGGAACATGTATCACTCTTTCATTTTTATTGTTACTAATTTTAACCTTATTTAGATTTTCACCAGTCACATGTCACGTGTTAAAATTATTTTTCATTTAATTTTATTGTTTTGTTATCTACATAGATTTCATTTCGCTCTAGTTATGTTTTATTCTCATCAATTATTTTATAATTTAATGTTTAGTTCAATATATTTTATTCATATTATTCTATTTAAATAGCTGTTTAGTTTCCTTTGTTAAAATAGAATAGAAAAGTAACTTTATTCTGGGACTATGTCCCTTTAGAATAACAAATATGAACAGAAAAAGAAACATAATGTTTATCTGGCTAGAAGGCTGTGTTACAAATCATAAAGCGTGTAAAAAAAGACAAAAAACAATTTAAAAAGAAATATTTATACAAAAATAATAATAAGTAAATAAACAGTACAAATCTTGACAAGAAATTAAGCAATTAAAGAGAGTTGATAAATCCATAGCTTTTGTTAAATGCATCAGCTAGCATGCAATAAATTCTTTACATGATGTACAGCTTCTTAAAAGACAACATTAAAAGAAATAAATAGCACAATGAATTTCTATAAATATTAATATATAAGTTAATCAGCACCTTATGGGTTACTTTTTGACTCTGTATTTTTTAGGTTAATTAGTAAAAGGTAGTATACTTCTCTCATGTTAATCAAAATTTGATGAAATGTCAAATATGATTTTTTGTTTTGATTCCTTCTGCTTCATCAGAAGAAGCAAAAATTATTGGTATAAGCATTATTGATTGCCTAATTAGTTTTTATCTGAGTAAAAAGTAATATTAAAAAAAAATGTTTATATTGTCCTCAAAGGCACAACTAAACTAAATAAATAAATAAACTAAAAAGTAAATTTATTTTTAAAACTTTTTGTTAATAATATTTATTTGATAGATGAAAGACCGAATCCAGATAAATAAAATAAACAAAGCTAGCAAGGAGTCATAGACTGTATAAGGTGGCAAAATATTCAATAAGTCTTGAAAGGGTACCGAAAAAATAAATAATTAATAGAGATCTTATTAATGTACAGTTGTTCATAATTAATTTATAAATTATAATAAACATATACATTCATACTTTGATGTTTATATATATTTATAGCTTGAAGCGCTCAAGCTCATCTGTTTATTAAACCTAAAAACATAAATACTGGATTTAAAGTCATGTTTATATATGAGTCAGCATGAATGAAATGACATGAAAAAAGTAAAAGAGGCCTAAGAGATATCTGTAAAGATCAGCTGGTGTCAGCAATATTCTACCTGTGCTGTCAAATGTGTTGGGCAGCACCTACCATATTAGTTCTTGTCGAGGTTATGATGTTCAACTGAGACTTTTTAATGGTATACATTCAAGAATTTTTTATTAGTAAAAGCACTTTGATAAATCATTGTATTTTAATATCTATGTAAGAAATAGAAAATTGGATGTTAAAATGCTTATCAACCTTTTAATTATTCTAGTTATATAGGAACAAGGTACTGTTTATTGTACCTTTTTAGGTTTCATTCACTTACATTTTTTTTTACCTGTGATTTTCTAAACTTTTTAACAATGTATTTTGTTGTCGTTGAATAAGATTTATGTCAATATTTTTCCCTATTAATGTCTCTATCTCGATAATCAAGCTGTTATTGGACTTAAAGTTAGTCTGTTTCTATTTTCAATAGGGTGCTTTAATGTTCGATAAATAATTTTTATCGAGTTTATTTTCTCTCAATGTTTAGCTTTTAGTTAGTTATTTGAGATAAACACACTCGTCAATTCTAGACATTGTGATAAATATCTTATGAAATTTATGATCACATTATATTTCATAGGTTAGGTATCTGTTCTGCTGGTTGTCGCTTCGAGTTGAGTTACAAGAAGTTTTAACTGCCTATTCATTTCCTTTTTAATATTTTACAAAAATACAAGTAATTATGAACTTTAGTATGGAAAAGATAATGTAATTATGAGGACTATTTATCTTTTTATTCTAGAAATGAATGTTTCAACAATTTTATATCATCTATGCCTCAATATATTAGTTGAATCTTTTATTTCTTTTCCATACTAAAGTTCATAATAACTTGTATTTTTGGAAACGATAATGTATATACAAAAGGAAAGAAATGAAAAGTTAAAAAATTATGCGACAACCTGCGGAATAATTACCTTCTTTACTTCTATCACTAATGCTATGCTGAATTATTACTCTCTCTAGCATAATAAATAATAATAATACAGCTTAGTGAGCCCGAAGGCCTGGTACTGATATTATAAATCTCAGCTTACTAATTTCATTCCACGGTCTAAAATCTAAAAATTAATGTAGAGTGATGTTGAGATCCTATAATAACAAGAATTTTCTGTACTTAATCGCACCTTTATTAGATTTGTTCTAATAGATATTTATTCATTGTTCTAATAATTAATGGAAACATATCTTTTATTGTATTTTAATTTTTTTTTTTTACTTTTAGGAAAATGATAGTGCTCAAGTAGCAGCAGATGTTATGAATTTTAAAACTGAAGATAGCTGCCAATCAATAGACTCTGCTCGAACCAAATTTAACGAAATTCAAGAAGATAACAATACTTGTGAAGTTGATTTTGACAATTGCGACACTACTAATAAAGACAAATTCTTAACCGATTCTCTTAATATTTTATCTGATGACTTATTTTCATTATTTGGTTCAAGTGAATTCAGTGATTTCAATGTAGTATTAAAAAATGGTGAATCTCTACCATGTCATCAATTTATGTTACAAGCTCGTTGCCCAAGCATTTTATCTACTGTGTTTCGATCAGAAGCAGCTAAAACTTTAGATTTTACTCAATATTCTTCGCAATCTACAAGAGCTTTTTTTAAATTTATCTACTCAGGAAAAGTTAATTTCATCTACAATTTAACTCAAGAAGATAAATCCGATTTATATGTTTTAGCAAAAAAATATAAATTTGAATTTCTTGAAAACTTTTTATTGAAATCATTTAGTGCTGATTCTTTTCACGTTTATAGCCAATCTACCTGCAGTCCTCCTGAAAGTCCATCCAAGGATTTTCCTGACTCTAGTGTGAACATCAAAGAGAATATCTTAAACGAGGCTTCGGGATTTCCTTCACTGGCTCAAGAATCATTTGAAAAAGATAAAAAAACTTTTTCAACCTTAAAGAAACAAGGAGAGGAATTATCTTTTGCAAACTTCAATGAAATAATAAATAATTTGGCCTCTACTTCGGGTTTTAATTCTTCTAAAAATGACCCCAATAAAACATTTTCCTCGATCGCAGACGGGAGTTTATATGATATTTTTAAGGACGATATAAAATCGCCATGTAACAGCTCTTTACTTTCTCCTGGTTTTCAATCCAAACGGAAATTAGACTATAGCGATGCTCCAAAAGAAATCAAAAAGATCTGTTCAGAAAACGTTCCGGTTAAAGAGGAAAATTGCCCGGAGATAGTAGTATTAGATTCAGATTCAAATGAAGATTATCCCATTGTAAGTAAATGTTATCCCATAGTAACTAATGTAAGATCATTAAACACTTCCCAAGGCCAAAGTCAGGTTTTTAAGCTCGAAAAAGACCGGTCTGTAGATGACATATTTGAAACGCCTGGTACTTGTTCAGATCTCAACATCAAAGCTTATTTCAACGGGACCAAAGAGGAAGTTGATGCTAAACATGAAGAAATACTTCCTTCAAATAATAAGAGATCTATCGATAAATATTTTGAAGCTAGTTTTCCTGATGAAGTGAATGAAAATATTGTGTACCTAGAAAACTTTTCCCAAAAGCCTTTAGCTCTATCTACTCCGCCTGCAGTAGTAAACAAAGATACAAAAAAAAAAATATTAACACCGTTGCAACAGATCATCACAGATGCAGCCACTCCCAAGCCTGATTACAATGAAATGATTTCTCCAGAGTTGAAGGTAATATTTCCCAATTTTACGTTATTGTTTCTTGAGATGTGATTGATTCTGTTCTTATCGTTACTTTTTTGGTTAAAAATTTTGGTATCTGTTCCACAGGTAGTTTACTTTCAATAAGTTTTAACTGTTTATTCATTTCATTTTTGATGTTTTACAAAAATACAACTACATGAGCTTTAGTATGAAAAATAGAAAGTAAGTATGGGTAATGAGTAGATTTCTGTAATCATTTCATCAAAAAATAAGAGTTTCAACTAACATTTCGAAGTATAAGTGATATAATTATAATTTATTTTCTTTTATTGTTTGTTATTTGGTATAATTTTTTAAATATTTTATTTGAAAAGAAAAGATATGACCAGGGCCGGGACTCGAACCCGGGTTTCCTACCTATCCATGGTGGTGTTTAGCCATCTCAGCCATCCTGGTTCGCTTCTCTGTCAAGCATATCTCTTCTTTTCACTGATCCTGTATCTCCGTGTTCTCACAATTTGCAATGTATACACAGGGAGAATGTTAATTAAACATTACTTTTATTTTTGGATCTTGTTGACTTACGTCATTAAATATTATTATAATTTATTTTATTTTATTGTTATTATATATGGTATATTTTTTTAAATATTTTATTTGAAAATAATTTAAAATTAATAGTCTAGGGTACTGGACTTAAAATATACTTTTCTTTTGGTCTATAAATACAAAACCCTTTAGTCCAAACAGTCATTTAATTAATTTTTTCATTACATATAAACGTTTCGACACACGAGTGGTCATTTTCAATACACGCTTCATATCACCATTTAGTCAGTACTTCTCAATCTGCAAAAAAACGTCTAAAAAATATTCGAAAAATCATAGAACTTAACATTATAAAATTTGTTATATATAAAAACATGAATTTTCTTAACGCTTTATATCAGCCACACCACTATACATGGCATCATCAAAATGTATTGCATAAATGTTACAATTTTTACATCATTGTTGTCCCTACAATAGTACATAGATACCTTCTTTTTTTTTTTCAATTAAAAAAAGTGACTTAAAGTGACTAACTTTTTAGTTCTACGAATTCTGGAGATTTTTTTCATGAACCAGTGCCCAAAAAATATGAGTGTTTCTATTTAAGTCACTGCTGGATTAGATTTTTGGCATAAGTTTGTAATGATCTCATTAAATCTGAATCCTTTTAGGAGCATGAACTCTAAGCTCTGATGTATCACAAAGCCATAAGAGATCGCTGAGATGAATTATAGCGAGTGTATAAGTGTTTATTCAAAATTGGGGTTTTATAGCAGAATTGTTCACATAACACTTTGTGATTTTCCCCTATTCTTGACAATTTTCTTGTTTTTAAGATATGTTCTGCAGATATGATTATTCTTTCTTATAATTAATTTTATATATTTTGTATTATTTATATAAAATGATTACCATTTCTGTTTATTATTACATGCCTTACAAAACCTTTGGTGTTAATTTTAAAATTGTATAGGTTTATATTCTGTTCTGTACCATTTCTAGGCTGAATTAAGTAAATATGGGCTCAAACAAAGTTTGGACAAAAGGAAAGCTCGAAGCCTTCTTCAATACATCTACGACCAGATTCATCCTATTAAGACTGAGCTGATGAAGAGTGTGAAGGAACCGATCCCGTCCACCTCGAAGGCAAGATCGACATCTCCAATAGATCTCACTGATGACTCTAGTCAGTCTGATTCGTCTTATAAAAGGTAATGTATATGTTCCTATATTTTCTTTTATTTTAATTTGTTAATTATTGAATAATTAAGATTCAAAAGTCAGTTATTGGAATATAGAGTGAAATAGAGAAATAAACTATTTCTTTATTTATTAGAAAATTATTTTTATAATCCCATCTTGCCAGTCATGTGTATATAAATGACAGATTAAATGTAATTTTTAGTGATAGTGTGTTTAAAAATTGTATTACAGATATGTAGGTCCCAGATTATGCGACCGTCTGTGGCAAAGAAATTATCAATTCTCTTTATTAGGGCGAACTGTTTATTTTAAATCCAACGTTTCGACCCACATTGCAGGTCTTCTTCAGGGCTTATAATGGGGTTCAAGGGTTGACATTCGACTGACCAGTTCGTTATGGTTTTACTAAATATTTTTCTTTTTTTTCTCAAACCACATTCGTGGCATTCTTCTCCAGTCAAATTTAATTTTTATGTTTTTACCATTTTAAAGATAGGTATAGGTATATAAGTGAAGCCTCTTCCTTTCAAATGATTTAATTTAAAATGGTACTTAATAAAAAGCCAAAAGGTTCTAATCACAGAAGAGCTCGATTATTTTTATACTCTGTTGTCAGAATTAAATTTGTTTACAAATTAACCTCGATATATACGAGTATGTAGATACATAAGTCAAATTTTCGCCTGCAGGAAAAATTCAGAAAGTGATTTTGCTTACGAAGAAAAATTCTTTGATCTGAGCAAAGCGGAGAATGAATCTTCTACAAACGTAATCGATTCATGCGAAAGTAAGATTTATTCATTTAATTGTAATTATTTTCTCTTATCTATTTTAATCTAACCTTTATAATTGATTTATATTATAAAATTTATGAATTTTCTAATATCTTATTCCTATATTGTAATTAGAAAAAAATTACAATGGATCTCTCTATGGTGTTGGCTGCAATTCTAATTATGGGTTAAAATGTTGACAATGAAATAACAGTAATAGGCTGGATGGATATTTGTATATAGATTACTAAAGTCACTATTTTTTTTTTTTTTGTAGATGATCTAAAAAAAATTATTGCCGATTTTATAAAAAGTAACAAAGAATTATTCGTAGATGTGATACAGCTCAGACCATTGTTGCTAAAAAAATTTTATAATACTTTGAGAGAACATGGTATCAAGTGTTCAATCAATGAGTTGATGGACACTTTGGATGATTTGGTAAGTTTATTTCTTCTTCCTTTTTTCCTTTTTTGTTAATTTACTTTTTATATATATATTAATGTGTTTAACTCACCAGGACAGAATGAACACAACCTTTTTCTTCACAACTCCTGTTAGGACAAAAATGAGGAAAATAATTAAAAATATAAATACAGTAAAACCTCTATTTATCGTCACTCTCTGTTAACCGTCACCTCAGGTTGAGATAAAAATAAAAAAAATGTATATTTATTGTTTGGTTGTTAAAGTCATAGATGCCGGCAAGAATCATTCGTTGTGTCTTGACAACTTCGTTTCTAGAATCAGTTGTTTGCTCAAAACCTAGGCATCCTCGCACACATTTCTCAGAAATTAATTATCTCCTCATCTCTACCTAATGTAGCCTCTGCAGTTGAACTACCTTCAGTCTTCATTCTTGTCTTACGAGTACTTGTCGTTTTCTTAAAAGTACGTACAATAATGTCGGAAAAAAAGACAAAGGAACAGTTTAGATCTCGCCACTAAGTTTGAAATTGGAAAAGGTGAAAGTGCTTCAATCCTCGCAAAAATCTAAGAAATTCCTTGGACGACAGTTAATGATATAAAACGTGCGGGGAACCCCAAGAGTATATCCCTTCTATATAATTATTTAATGATTATTAAGAAGAGGCATACTATGTTTGTGCAGGAGGAAAGCGCTAAACTCCACCTTTAAATTGATATTAATTTCTCGAGAGGGCAAAATAGGACATGCAATGATAGTGCTGTTAGCAATCGATGTACGTAATTATTACTTTAAGTACATATGTATACCTTATTAGTATCTAAATAGGTTACGAGTACATATATAATGTCGAATGTTTGAAATATATTGTACAATTTATATATATATGGCTCACTCCCATATCCGTCTATTTCCCAAATCCGTCACTATCTTGGTCCCATACCCAGACGGATAATTGAGGTTCTACTGTAGTTGATTTTTTGTTTCTGAGAAAGTTTATTTAAAAAAAGTAAAAACATGCAATCTGAACTTAACAACAGTATCTTCATAGTTTTGGTAATAAAATAATAAACATAATAATAATAAATAAGGAAAAAATTAAAAACAGAAAGTTGTTTTTTTTTTCTCAAGAAGTAAATAATAAAAAAAAATGAAAAAATGTAAACTGAATTTAATATTTTGACATTTAAGAAAAGTGTATATTCCTAAGGAGAAAGAAAAATAATACTGTTCATTTAAAATTACATGAAATTTTCAAAACATTTTCAAGGGTGACGATTGAAATGGAACGGTTACAATTGAGTTGTAAAGCGTTACATTTGCTTTGGAAAGGGTTACATTTGAATTGGAAAGGGTTGCTTGTGACTTGGAAAGAGTAGAATTTGATTTGTAAAAGATTACAGTTGACTTGGAAAAGGTTCAAATAGACTTGGAAATGCTATATATATATATATATGTTAAATAAAGTTAAGTGGCAGGAATTAATGCCGAACTTCACTTCCCAATCGAGCTGGTCATTCCGGGAAGTTAGACCTTAACCCCCTCCATAAGGGGGGTCCTATATATATATTTAAGAGCTAATATGTATATATTTTGTAAATATTATTATTTTTTTTTGTAAACCATATTATTTTGTTTATATTTCTCTTTATAATAAAGGCTTAATTCATTCATTAATTCATGAAATCTAATGGAATAAGTTCAGGAGCCCAATAGTAGGTTTAGATGGCCAACCACCATTCTTGCCTTTAAACGTTTTTTCGGTCCATGAGATTCATCACACTTTTACAAAATATATTTATTTTAAAATTGCCATTTTAGTATAATAAACCAATTTATTTATTTTTTAAAATGTTATCTGTGTATCCTTGTATTTATAAATTAACTATTAAAATTATGATATAAAATATGATAACGTTATTATAATGAATACAATGTACGTTTAGTATATAGTAATTATATTATCTATGTTAAATTAATACTAATTGGGTTCATCTAGTGGTTAGCATAAATACCTACTATGTCCAAGCTGCTGGCAGGTGGGCCTTAGGGTTTTTTTAATGGAGTAAAAAAATCCTTAGTTAAAAGTTCATAAAATGGAGGTCGCGAGCCGGCACGGTTTCAGGTACTCGTTAAAGATCCCTATCCAGACCATACCTTTATATTCTTTGACCGTTTTCTTGACTCTTTTCTACATTACTCTATTATATATTATATTAATTAAAATTGATTTTAAACTAACTTTTACTATTTCATAAAAGAGAGAAAAATTAACAGATCACAACAGTCAGACTATTTGAAGTTATATTTACTAACTCCTGATTATTAATCTAATTTTTTTTATTTTTTAGTGTTTAAATTATCATATAGAAAAAAAAGACAATAATCGACAGAGAAGAAGAAGAAAACCAAAAACTAAAAAGAAGACAGTAAAGAGAGGAAAACAACAGAAATAATCTTAAGATTGCCAATTATTCTTTTTCTCAGAATGAAAAAATTTATTTTTTAATTAAATGTAAATATTTGTAAATTTTTAAAACCACTTTGAATCCTCTTTTGATGGGTGTTATTTTCTTTAAAAAAAAAAAATCATTCTGTTAAAATCAGAGTACAGAATATATTTTATAATAAATTATTTAAATGTTAGTTGTTTAGTTAAGAAATTTTTTATTAACTTGAATGTGTAAATATGATTGTTGGAGAACTATATATTTTTATATCTTGAGACATTTTAAGTGAATTTATTTGCAAATAGATTTTATAATGTCAGATTTTTAAAAAAAATAAATGACATTAAATATACCTTTCTGCTTATTGTATTTTTAAGTTAGCCTTATTAATTTGAAACTTCTTAAATACACAGAACATGTCAACTTGAAGGTTTAAGGCCTAGAAAGGAAATGATTTAAGTTACTATATTTACAATCGAGTGAATAAGTAAGTGGTTAAATAGAATTTTGTGCAAGATGAGTTTCATGTACTAAAGTTGGTAACAAGTCATTGGCTTAAAATGGAGTTATAATATATCACATCTTCAGCCTCTCACAGCTTATAGAAAAAAAGATGGCCCATGAGGTTAAACTCCACATGATATTTGTAGATTTCCACAAGGCCTACGATACCTTACCTCTAGGGAAACTGTGGAAGGCTTTAGAAGATGCATCTTTTAAAAGATACCTCACCAAAGCAATTCAAGGACCCTATAAAAACATTTCAGGAGCTATAGAAATATGAGATAGAGTGTCTTGAAGCTTCCCAATTAACAAAGGTTTGAAACAAGGCTGCTGCCTTTCACCCCTGATTTTCAAAATATTTAGAAAAAGCCCTTAAAGACGGGAAAAAATCACGCGGTGGAATGGGTGCTCAAATCGGGAATATCATCTACAAGTTGCAGTATGCCGACGATCAAGTAGTAATCGCATCGGATCCGGATGACGTGAGCTATATGATGAAGTTGCTAGACACATATTCCAGATGGGGGCTGAAAATCAGTAAAAAATAAAACAGTATATGGTTTTCAACGCTCCAAATTTACCACTTGAAATCGATGACAGAACGCTCAATGCTTGCAAACAGTTTAAGTACCTCGGATGCTGGCTCTCTTCTGGAGGAGGTAGTGAGGGTGTCATCGAACATAGGAAATAAGATTGGAAACAAAAAAGAAGATCTACCATTCCTTTATAGAAAGCGTAGCCACTTATGGATCAGAGGTTGGGACACTCACGAAAAAGGCGGAGAATAGGTTGCTTTCCTTGGAAATGGATTTCTGGAGAAGAAGCTGTGGTATATCGAGAACCAATAAAGATCCCGCAGCAATTAGAGACAAGGTCGGATGTCAAAAGAACATCCTTTACCAGATCGGAACTAAAAGGTTTAAGTGGCATGGCCGATGGACGAAAACCGCTGGCCAAAGAAAATTCATAACTATATACCACCTGAAAGAAGAAAGCGTGGAAGACCAAAGAGAAAATGGAAATAGGATGTGGAGGAACGCATGGCAGCCAGAGGACTCTGTGAGGGGAATTGGATGGACAGAGAGCAGTGGCTTTTGGGTATTGGGGATATGATTCCTTAAGTTGTAAAAAAAAAAAATGAAAAAAAATAGATATATCTAAATCAATAACTCCGTTCCAATCCAAAAACTATGAGATTAACACAATTCCGCTTCCTTAATTCAGTTATATATTAAAGAAAACTGTGTAGCTAATGTAGGAGCACTTTTCTTAGTTTTGTATTTGCCCTGATGGTGACACAGCCTACCTGATATATCAGCTGTTAGCTTATAATTATAATACAAGAGGTTGCAGTTTTAATGGACGGTTATAAATTGTTTAAATAATATTGTATGCTGAGTAAACTACAACTAATCTCCTGAATGATATAAAGAAACAAGAAGTAAAGGCTTTAAACCCTGTTTTATAATATTTATATGCCCTTTGATAAGGAAAAAAATACTGGACTGTGTTTCTCTGAAAAAACAAAATATTTATTTACAACACATATTTTTTCTTAAACAATTGCTATAATTTCCAACAAAACATTCATTAAAAAAACAAAAGAAACAGGGTTTAAACCCTTTACTTCATATTTCTTTATATCATTCAGGAGATTAGTTGTAGTTTACTCATCATACAATATTATTTAAAAAATTTATAACCGTCTATTAAAACTGTAGCCTCTCATATGTATTCAGTTATATCAAGTAGGCTGTGTCGCAATAAGGGCGTATACAAAATTAAGAAAAGTGCTCATACATTAGGGACACAGTTTTCTTTACATATATATTATATATAATACACACGTTGTGTAGATGGTCAAAGTACTAATTTGAATTCTCAGTTTAGCTTACCTCTTATTCAAGTATACAGAGTTAATTTTTTTTTGGTTTGTTAATACAGGCCGAAATTAAATGGCAAAACTTTAGGAACTTATAGGGGACCGAAAAACTAAGACAAAAAGTCCTTTAGAGATTTGCTCGTTTTTGCTTAGTTTTAGAGAAAATCTCAAAAAAAAGAAACAAAACAAAAATGTTACAGGTAGCGATTATCACCTTTCAGAGTTCGTCAGACTAGGCAGTGAGATATGAAAACACTTAATATTATCCAACATTCTTTTATTTGTTTACATTTTTGCTTATGGTGGTTGATTATAATTCCTAAATCAGTCAGTTGCTCAGATATTTTTGGGTGAATAGCATCAGCCACAATGCCGCATACATATTCTAATATTGAATACGCTGATATGATTTTTGTTTTGTGTCTGGTTTCTGTAACGGTAATGCTTTAGAAGCGGTGCGGGAGTATGCGCGCCGATTTCCAAATAGAAGAGTGCCTAATCGACGAGTCTTTTCGTTACCTTTTAATAGACTACGAGAGACTGGGTCATTCTTAATACGTAATGAAGGCGACCCAATTCCAGGCAGCAGTAAGAGCAGATTATCGGAGAAGAAATTGTGTCCAATGCCATTTTGATAACAATCCTGAGACTAGCATCCGAAGAGCATCTGCTGCATTAGCAATATCACGGCAAGCAATATGGCTAACTTTGGAAGGTGATAGTCGCTACCCATACCATCTTCAAAAAGTTCAGAATTTATTACCTCAAGATTATGTCAAGAGATTGAATTTTAGTAACTGGTTTCTTGAAAAAATTCGCAATGATAATTTATTTCCACTAAAAATTATATGGACCGATGAAGCTACTTTTACAAGAGGAGGAATTGTTAATCAAAGAAATTATCATGTATGGGCTCTTGAAAATCCCAGAGCATTAGAGACAATAGGTTTCAGCATAAATTTGCTATTAACGTTTGGCTTGGAATTTGAACGGATTACTGGTGGGACCATATTTTTTACCTGGAAGATTGAATTGTATCACATTTACACATTTTTTGGAGTACGACTTTTCTAATTATATTTACTCGATGGATGTCCAGCTCATTATAGCAGAGTTGCTCGAGCTTGGCTGGATATAAATTATCCACAACGATGGATTGGACGTGGAGGAGTAGTACCTTGGCCACCCAGATCACCTGATATGACACCCATGGATTTCTTCGTATGGGGAACCTTGAAGCAGAAAGTTTATTCGGGGTCAATCAACTCAAGAGAGCAATTAAGAGACCGAATCATAGATGCAGTGCACCAAATATCATCAGAACATTGTTTAGCTGCAATTTATCAAGTGAGTGCTAGATGTAATGCTTGCATTGGTGCAAGAGGAAAACATTTTGAGCAATATTTACATTAAAAAGAACATAACATAAATATAAATGTAAATAAATAAGTATAAAAATGAAAACTTGTTTTGTTTCTTTTTTTGCGATTTTCTCTAAAACTAAGCAAAAACGAGCAAATCTCTAGAGGACTTTTTGTCTTAGTTTTTCGGTCCCCTACCTATAAGTTCCTGAAGTTTTGCCATTTAAATTCGGGACATCCTGTGTATATAATATATATATATATTACACACGTTGTGTGGATTGTCTAAGTATTAATTTAATTCTCTGTTTAGCTTACCTCTTATTCAAGTATATTGGAATTACAATAAAAATATATTATTATGAGTTTTGTTGTTTAAAACTATATTTATTGATATATACACAATACAAAGCCTATTATCTTAAATACAAGTATCACAATTACAATTTATTCTGCAAAAGTAATTACAATAGTGACTGAGGAGGCTTAAAATATTTATTTATGACATTTAGTCACCAAATGCTTTTACACACTGTCCTTATATTTTATTATATTTAGTTAATAAAACTTGACAAAACTTCTTTTTTTTAATATATATTTACAGATGATTGGTATAATTAATAATAATAAAATTTTATTTTATTATACTGTAGTTTAGATTAGATTAGATGAGCTGAAGTATTAAATAAAAAATAATTTTTTGAACATAAATCTACATTTTTTTTATTCTCTACTGACTTTTCAAATACAATATTTTTATACATTATCATATTTCTTTTTTAAAAAATATGAATTACAGTTATATAATTATATATTGAAATATCCACATATTTACAAAAATTAAATAAAATAATAATCTAATCAAAAATAATTTAGGATTATTTTACAAAATACTGTTTACTTTAGCTAATAAATACAGTATTGTTTATTGACAATTAATTTTGTGAATATTTGTATAACAACAAAATTTTGGATGTTGAAATTGATAATACAAATCTTTAATGCAAAATAACCAAATATGTATGTACAAAATACTAGTAAATCCTATACAGATTTTTTAAACAGTTTCTTCATATAAACATCAAATAATATTCAATTGGAAATAATATTTTAATAACTCCCTGCATATACTTTAATACCGAACATAGATATCAACTGTTACCACATTAATAGATTATATATTCAAAAGTGCAGTATCTTGAATTTACTTAAAATATTATACAATTTAAGTGCGATGAAGTGTACCTTCAGTGAAACCACAGGAATATAAAATTTGATATATTTTTCTTACTATGCATTAAAATAAATACATCCATAAAAAAAAAAAGTTATCACATTTTTCTAATACTCTATAATAAATAACGGTGTCTGCTTCCGTAAGCAAAATATTCTCGAGTTGGATTTCCAAATTTTAGTTAAACCATTTAAATTTTTTTCTTTCTCCAAAAAAATGTCGAAATTAACAATGGCATTTTTTGGTAGAAATGAAATTTATACAGAGATAAAATAATTCAACATAGACAGTATGGCAATAACAGAAGTGAGAATTTGGCTATTTGATATTCGGATGCCTGCACTCGTTGCCAATGTTAAATCTTCTGTAAAATCGCTTAATCCTGCTTCGCCAAGTGTAGCGACTCGGATCACATAGTTTTTGTTGGGTTCAAGAAATTTCAGCACGTAGGGTCCATCGTCTATTTAAAACCAAAGTAAATTATTAATTATAATTATTTTTTATTTATTGTTCTTTTTATGATGATATTTTTTATTTTGAAGAGAAAAGGTTTTGGTGTCTGCTTCTGGCTTGGATACGAGCCTTGGTAACTCAGTGGCTAGAGAGGCGGGCGACCCGGGTTCGAATCCCGGCCAAGCAAATCTTTTCTCTTCAAAATAAAAAATATTTAATAAATTATTAATAGTTTTCTGTTATATTATTATGTCATATTGTTTATTTTATAGAATACTAAATTCTTTTATTGAATTATGTGTTAAAATTAGCAAATTATTTATATGTGTCTTTTTTTCTGATTTCTTCGTCTATTATCATATAAAACACTTTATACGAAGCTTGATACTAAACCTATCTTGAATGATACTAGTTGACCTTTGGGGAACAAAATGGTGGAGGTCAAAGAAAGAATTTCTTAAACAGAGATAAAATAGTCGGTTTCTAATAAACTGACATTTCGATCCAAATCATAAGTTTTCTTCAGGGATAGTAATATGGTCGCTTGTCCATTTTCTTTCTCTTTAAATTAAAATAAAAAAACTTTTTTTTCTTATCTACTGGGAAAAAATCTAGAGATTGTTTTAAATAAAAATGATAAATATCTAAGTAATTAAATGTTAAAAAAAAAGGGTATGATATGAGAAACGTATTAAAATTTAAATATTTACAATTTTGTATTAGAATATTGGGAAAAGTGTTGAATAATTATATTTAAATAATAAATTAGTTTAAAAATTTAAATAATTTTTTTATTGTAGAAATCAGATTATAGGAAAAAATAATGAATCAGAACCTAATATTGAACTGATAATAATAAATATTTCTAATTAATTAAAGTAGAGCAAAATATATATTTTAATGTTACTTACTGCCCATAAAATCAACGAAACTTGCATTTTCCCAGGACGGTGGAAGTTGACTAGATTCCTGATATTCTACTCTTGTTCCTAGTCGATTACGATCGCTGTCGTCCCATTTGACTATTAACTTAACTACACCGTTTGTAGTAGAATCAAAGCTGACTTTTGAAGGAGGTTCTGGCTTGACACCTTCAATCAGTTCTCCAGACTTTTTAATAGTGCCAAGGTTATTCCATGCTTTACATTCGTATGTTCCGAATACAGTTTCATCGGTAACATTCACCTAGAAAAAAAAAAACAGTTCACTTCTAAAGAAACTCTTTCACTACTCTTATTTGTCAATGAAAAATGCTCAAGGATTTAGCTTCCATGCTCTTTTTTATGATTAAATGACTAATAAAAATTGTAAGTATTAGTTATAACAGTTAGTTTAACGTTAAAAACCTGTAATTTTAGTTGCAGTACGTTTTTCCACTGGTGGTTATACTTTTATAAGAAATAGGGCTCAATGCTAACTCTTCAAGTGCTATGGATGCATATGTGTGTCAGGCAAAAGCAATCGGTAGGGACTATGAGCACATATATGCATTCGTTGAAAGTTACCAACAGGGACTATAGACACATATACCTATGCGTTTTTAAAACAAGTCAATATATAAAAAAGTTGTTATCAGCTAAAATATACTGATATTTTGTAGTAGATATTATTGATATATTGTTCGTAATCGCCTGAGACCCTAAATAGCTGCAAAAGAACTTTAGATTATTTTTCTTATTTTTATGTTGTAATTGAAATTTTATGAATTTTAATAGATGTTTGATGCTTGAAAATAATGAACTATTATTATACAAATAAGAAATATGCAAAAGAAATACTATAATAATTTATTTGTCGTGTCTTACTTATAGTTAAGTAATCAAGCTAGCACGAGTTAAAAGTATTCAGTCCACAATGATGGTAAGTGATGAGCGCATCTGGAACTTATCGCCTAGGAATCACCTGCACTTTAAGGGTTATTTCTTTATAGGATGGAAGATTGTGTATTATATAAATTAGGTATATCTGATCAATTTTTGTTCCTTTATTAATTGCCCCTTTTTTTTCTATTTCTAACATTTTACACAAAAAGTTGAAAAGATTGTGTGTAAATCAAAAGTAGGTAAATTAAAAAACAAGGAAGAAATATTCAGAATTCGAAAACGACATTAAATGCTAATTAAAAAGACAAATAAAATATTTAATTGTATTTTTTAACCTGTAGGACGGATTTATTGGGTTCATTGATAATCCTTGCCGCTTCAATACTTTGGTTGTTCTGTGTCCAAGCGAATTCCGCAGGCGGTTCAGCTTCGACTTCGCAGGTGAGATTCGCAGTGCCTCCCACGTATCCATACCAGTCTTGCCAATGTTTCCAAGTAGGCTTATCTGAACATATAAGGAAATTTTATAACCTGTCAGCAAAAATTTAAGTAAACGTTTTACTTATGCTAAGAATGTTTAGTAACAGCGAGATGTAAGTAGGGTAATGCGAGGTTTGTATTTTATTAAATCTCAATCAAAACCTTGATGTAATACAAATTAGCTGTGATAGTTTGCTAAGATAAAATAGTAATGCCTACTTATACCAAAATGTTGGCTATAAAAATTTAAAAGTATATAATCTTTTATTGAACATTAATGCAATATAGTATACATTTTTACACCCCTTTTAACAATTAAAAATAATTTTATCATATTAATAATTTATTTATAATCATATTTATATAAATTATATAATAATAATTTATATTTTATATATATTGTTGAGGTTCAAAATATATAGGTTAAAAATAAATAAAAAACTATCGATAGTTATTATCAATCGGACTACCGTAAAGTTGACATAGATAACTGATTAGTTTATTTAAGTAAATAAAAATGATTCCAAATTTATAAAATATTTTTTTATTAAATTAATATTTGATTTGTTCAATGAAAAACACAATTTTTATAAGTCAAGTTGATTAAAATATTATGCAAATGGCATTGCCGCTCCGTACCGGCGTCTCCCGCCATATTCCACCCACTCTAGTTCAGGGCGTCCTAAGGATAGGACCTTCCCATTTATGTCACACTCGTGAGAAGGGCGTCCAGGGAAGAAGACCTCTTCAATTACTATCAATCGAGTACGACGCGTCCAGGGAAGAAGACCTTCCAGTTATTCATCCTTTTTCGAGTACAAGGTGTCCAGAAGACAGGATTTTCAAGTTGTTAAGAAGAACGGTATCATATATTGATTCGGAGGGAGTTTCAAGACAGAGATTGGTACATACATCTGTGTGTTTATTTGAATCATTTTACTTTGAGAATTGTGTTTGTAATTTAAAATATGTTCTAGTTATCCCGACTTTAAAATTAATTATCATTGAACCACGGAGATTTCCTTTTAATCAAATATTGTTTTGTTTTGTTTTCTTTGTAATAATTTAAATTTTGTAATAAAATAAAATTAACGTTGATTTTTAATTAACCAACTCTCCATAATATCATATTATATATCTTGAATTGTATTAAAATATTAAATTCTTAATAATATATATATATATATATATATATATATATATATATATATATATATATATATATATATATAGCTAGATTTAATGAAAACCCACACAGAAAATACAACTTTACAACTTAAGTCTAACCATAATAATATATTCAGTATAACCCTACATTACCTTGCATAACTTAAAACTTGTTATTTTATTTTTAGATCATAATCTAAAATAGAATATCCCTGTCAGTTAAACTGAAATTTATTTAAAATAGAACAGCTAGTTTGACTTACAGTGGACTGAAACATTGATCACTAGATCCATTACTATGCTTGTTTGAGCGGTAACTTGAAAGGCTCGACAAAGATAGATTCCGCTATCATTTCTTGTAACGTTCATGATATGAAGACTCGTAGGTAATGATGTGTATCGGCGACCTGCAAAAATAATATGTTGATTAGATTTTATTTATTTAACCCTCAAAAGTTTATTGATATAACTTAATAAATTATGTTTCTAATTTTTAATTTATAATTAAATTTAAAAAAAAAACCTTTTGCGACAGATCCATTGATATGCCACATAAAGGATGGTTGAGGTATCCCCTCTGCTTCACAAATGACTTGGTCACTTCCGCCAACTACAATATGCTGTTCTTCTAAGCCTGGTAGAAATTTTATCGGCTCTGTGGAAAAAAAACTATTTAATATAAAATTTCAATTGAAATCCCATGACTTAAAAAATATTTAAAAAATAATAAATAATAGTTTTATATAAAATAATATAGAAAACTAATTATAGTAACTATTAACGACATTCTATAAATATAGATTAGAATGCAAAAATAATTTCTATGTTTTGAGGGGACAAGGTCCTTTATGAATAACAGATATGTACAAAAATAATAGAAAATAAATCTGGCCAAGAGGCTACGTTATAAGAATGATGCAGTATTACTTGTAATAAATAATAAGTTCTTGAAAATTTAAAAGGTATGATCTGGTCAAGGTAAAAAAATAGAATGCATATCTAAAATAACAAGAATTAAACTGAATAAATATATTTAAAAATATAATATATTTAATAAAAATAATAAAATGTAACATATTTAAAAAAAATATTGTTATAAGTGAAGAGAATTAACAGAAAGTCATCCTTTACTTCTGTCTGAAATGAGCTATTAATTATGACTGGTTAGAGAGCATCTGTTTGTAAATTTAGAAGAGGAAGGAAAAGAATGGGTTTTGAATTTGGATAAGGAAGAAATCATCCATCTATCCGTGGAAGACTGCCGGTCAGCGATGAAAGCTATGGTGGTTAAACCAACAGGAAAAAGACCCAGGGGAAGGCCGATAGTGACCTGGAAGAATAAACTCCAAAATATTCTTAAAGAAAAAGGGATTGGATGGGCAGAAGCCAGGAGAGCAGCCCTTGACAGAGACAGGTCTCATGCAAAATCTCTACACCGCACGGTAGAAAAGATGTCTGAATAAGGAAAAAGCTTGGCAGATATCAGGTGGGAGTGAGTTCCAAAATGCAGTGATTTGTATGAGTAAGGATTGCTCTAATGATTTTCTTCTGTTGGAACGAGTATAAAGGTTGGAACGGCAAGATCTTCTACTTTGGAATCTGAGATAGAGGATTTGAATTGTAAGAGACTCCAGATGTATGAGGGATGTTGTGAGTTGTTGGTTTGGTATAAAAATGTACTTAGGAAATACTGTCTCCAGATGGATTCTGGGAACAGACACTTTAATTCTCCATAGAGGCGAGGCACATGAGACTGTGAAATTATAAGTGTGTGTATGTATAGATATATAATTGTATGTGTGTGAAAAGTAAATTATTACTTACTGACAACAGTTAGTTTGAACGATACTTTTTCATTATTTTTGGCACAGACATAGCTTCCTGAATCGTTTCTAAGTATGTACTCGAATATTAGCGATACATAGTTATTCCTTTCTTCAGTATGTATCCTGAAAGAAAAAAAATTGTAATGTAGTATACGCATGTTATGCAAAACCAAGCTAACTAAATATATTAGTTTGATAAATTACAATATCAGTATTCTATTTTTAAAAATAGTATAGATACAATGAATCAGAAAAAAAATATTTAAAAAGTCTAAATTTATTAAAACAAAGATAATTTAATAAAAGCTTTTATAAAATTTATTAAGCTTAACTTTTAAATGTATATTTATTTATAATACATAATAGTTATAAATTTATAAATTATGCAATAGTTTTAAAAATTTGGCTCAAATAATTACCTCCCTACTCCTGCTGGAATCTCTACATTTTCAGGCCCAAACCATCTAGCACCAGTACCGTTACCGCCAAAGCATGTGACCATATAGGAATCATTTACATAGCGCTCTGTTTCGTTCAGAGCAGGAGAGAGTTGTAAATTTCCATAACAGACACCTGCAATTAATAATTAACTATTATTATCATTAACCACATTAATGTTAGTAAATAAGAACATCGC
The DNA here is from genome assembly GCA_037127475.1 of Arma custos. Classification (NCBI taxonomy): domain Eukaryota; kingdom Metazoa; phylum Arthropoda; class Insecta; order Hemiptera; family Pentatomidae; genus Arma; species Arma custos. The sequence continues at coordinate 11,687,450 of CM073762.1, read as the reverse complement.
AAATATAAATGTAATTGATAAATAATCAATGATAACGAAAAATATCACTCAAAACATCCAATAATAATAGGAAGGGGAGGCTAATAACACTACAATGTTAAAATTTTTAAAAATTGGATCCCTTAAAACCTTTATCCCGTTTTTAATGAGATACTGCATCCTTGAATATTTTTCATAATATGTAAAATTGAACAATGTTGTATTAATGTAAAGGAGATAGTTGGGGGGTGCAGTAAAAAAAAAACACTGAATAAGTAATAAACTTATAATTATGTGCTGATGTTTGTGTTGTATTAAATTTGTTAATAATAATGTTGTTATTAATAATGTTGTATTAATTCGTTTGTATATCATTGAAATTTCATACTGAACATGTATATAGCAGTTTCTGAAGTTATTTCATAAATAAGAAAATATACAACTTTATTCAGTTGTGGTCTTAACACAAATGCTTAATGTTCCTAGTCAAGTTAAATAATTATTTTGTATTCAAGTGAAAAAAGCTGTAATTATAACTGAATTAATTCTACACCAAAAGAAAGAGTCAGCACCCCACTTCTTGATACAGAAGTAAAATCTGGGTAACCGAAAATACATTATAACTCGGTAAGCAATGACAACTCCCCACCATTCCAGCCATGCCTCTGATTTCGCATAAGGTCGTTTTCTAAATTGTCTGTCAATAATATAAAGTGCGGGGGAGGTAACATTCCCAACAACACCAAGGTCATGAACTTTTTTTTTTTAATATTTATAATTAGTGATAGATTACCAATAAAGTAACTATAGAATATATAAATTAAGTAAATAATAAAAAAAATAATGACAATTAAAGTGATTAGTGCTCAAATTAAATAGAAACATGTACAACAGCAAAATAAAATATCTAATTTCCATTAAAAAAATTATCTGTAGTTCGCCTTTTCCACTCCACCCTTAGACAATTAGTAATAGCTTATTATCTATTTAAAAAAAAAATAAAAATACAAAAAAAACCTTTAGTCCAAATTCATATATTGTATCTATTTTCTATAAACGTTTTGACCCTCGAGTGGTCATTTTCAATACACGCTTCACATCACCATTTAGTCAGTACATCTCAATCTTTTTTTTTCTGTAGACTAAAATTTAAAGGAAGCTGGGTGAGATCCACCCATAGTCAGCCACTGCAACCTGTTTGCAGGTCAAATACATTATATTATGTATTATTATACACCCATAGAAAAAAATATAATCTGTAAAGTCCAGTACCCTAGAAGATTGATATTGAAAAAAATAAAATAATTTAAGAAGAAACTTGACTCGAGCAAGGAAAAGTAAGATTTGAAAGGGAAATTAAGTGCAAATCTACTTAGAACCGATAGAAGAAGACTTGGTATTGAACGATGGTCCGTCTATTTAAATTGCTTGTAGCTTTCTTTATAAAAAAATATCTACGATTTCCTGGCCTGGAGACATCTTTCAAACTCTTAAAAACTAGAAAAACCTTGTCTTACGTAGATGATTCAAAACCATCTTATGGTTGATGTTAATATCTCAGTCTACCTCCAGTTTTTTCAAAGCACTCATCACAATAAACACCCCACTCATTGATGGGCCTTCGCTTTTCTCCTTTTCCGAAGTAATTTTTTAACCAAATATAGTATAGTACATAAAATATAGAGAATGGAGATAGTGGGGGGGTGCAGTCAAGAAAATACCAAATAAGTCAGGATTTATTTATATTTGTGTACGCATATAAATCCAAAATTGTAAAATCCTCAATGCTCCTTATTTTGTTAAGAATAAAGTAATCCATAACGACCTTAATGTCCCATTTGTTGCTGATTTGGCCCGAACCGGTATCTATCCTTTCATAACAAATTTCATTCGCACTCAAACCCTCTAGTTTCAAACCTAGCTTCCTCTTCAATTCCCGATAATCCTCCGAGGCGTCTGAAAAGAAGATGGCCACGTGACCTTCCAATTTGAACTTTGATTTGAGTACTACCAGTGGGTAGTTTCTCTACTTGTCATTATGTATTACTTATCCTATTTACTTGTTGTATTATTGTAATACAGTTGTAAATATCAATAAATAATTTTTTTTTTAAATATATACAGCCAACAAATCATACGTTTGTCTCAAATATTAAGTCATTTATTACTTTGTACACGCCCTAGTACAAGGCACAAACTAGTGTTATTGGACATGAAAAATCTCAAATCTTGAAGATTCTGGTCTGAATAATCAATCAAACTTATTATATTATTATCGATCCTTGAGAATAGTGAAAAGTTTCGATTTAAATCGATGTTTTGTAGTGACTGAAAATCGAGTTCAAAGTTTTCGTTACATCCATATAAGTGTGTGAAATAATATTTAGAATCATTCATCTTCGTAATAACCTATGTTGACAAATTTTTTTCTTCAGAGGAAAATTCATAAATGACGTACGAGTATCTCAACGGTCCAAATGAAAGCATCCATTTTAGTTTTTCATTCTCTTAAAAATTATATAACCAACAAGTCATATGCTTGTCTTAAATATTAAGCATAAGCCTCAGTACTCGGCACAAGACAAGTTTCATTGGATATGAAAAATCGCTCATCCTGAAGATTCTTTGATAATGAGAGAAACTTATTTAATTCTTGTGATGTCATCAATCCTTGAGAAGTATCGATTTAATTCGATCATTCGAAAATCGAGTTCAAAGTTTCGGTAAATGCTTATAAGGGTGTTAAATATTTTGAAATCATTCTACTTTACATAGGAGAAAAAAATCCTATTTCCAGTAAAAAAAAATTTGTATTCCTTATTTTCGAGATACGTTTCGGCCTAGGCCATTCTCAATCTTCTATTTTAATTGTTTCATTTTTTTACTTATTATATGGTTAACAATTGGACCTTAAGTCATTCATCTGTAAAAACATACATAAATTCTATAATTGTAACAATATAAATAATTCAATTAATAAAACTGTACATAAATTCTTTTATTGTCCAACAAATAACCAAAAATAAATCATAGATACCTCAATTTAAGTTGTTTTACTCCATTTAAATTTTTTTTCTAATTCAGAGGGAACCATGTCATCTATAGTCATTTAATAATAAGTCAACCTTTGATCTTAGTATATTATGATCTTTCTGTATAATATTAAATATTATTTTGTTTAAAGAATTTCAAAAATAATATGAAAGATCATAATATACTAATTCATCATAATATACATCTATGCTTTATTTTTGGTTATTTGTTTGACAATAAAAGAATTTATGTACAGTTTTATTAATTGAATTATTTATATTGTTACAATTATAGAATTTATGCATGTTTTTACAGATGAATGACTTATGGTCTAATTGTTAACCATATAATAAGTAAAAAAAATGAAACAATTAAAATAGAAGATTGAGAATGGCCTAGGCCGAAACGTATCTCGAAAATAAGGAATACAAATTTTTTTTACTGGAAATAGGTTTTTTTTCTCCTATGTAAAGAATAAATTATATGATTGAGTCCAGTTGACATTTTAAAAATAAAAATCATTCTACTGTTAATTATGCCGCAGGTTGCAGCTTCGAGTTGAATCACAACTAGTTTGAACTGTTAATTCGTTTTATTTTTAATATTTTCCAAAAATACAAGTTATCATGAACTTTATTATCGGAAATGTGTATACTTCGGTAATCATTTCATTTAGAAATAAATATTTCAACAAACACATATCATCTATGATTCGAAATGTTAGTTGAAACTTTTATTTCTTGATGAAAAGATTACCGAAATCGACTCCTTACCTATAATTACATTCTCTTTTCCGTATTAAAGCTCACAAAAATTGTATTTTTGGAAAAAAAAATTATTTTTTTTAGATTAATTTATTGATATTTACAAATGTAATTATTACATCAAGTAGACTTGCTAATATGAACAAATGACATGAAAACTAAAAACACTTGTGGAGAAACTACCCATCGGTAGCACTCCAATAAAGTTTTATAGTAGAAGGTCTCGAGGCCATCTTCTTTTGGTTGAGAGACTAGCGGATTCAAGTGTGTATGGAGCTTGTCATGGATAGGTATCTAGTTTGGGCCAAATCAGCAACATACGGAATATTAAGATCATGATGGATGAGTTTGTTTGTGATATAATAAGGAGCATTGCGGATTTTACGAAGGATTTTGGATTGTAAGGATTGGATACGAGATGAATTGAATGGTTTAGTAGAGCCCCAAAGCTCAACTCTGTATGTCCAAATGGACCTGATAACTGTCATGTAAGTGAGTCTTTTGTAATTAATTGGGAGCTTAGAGCGTCTGTCCAGTAAATGTTTAAGTACGCGAAAACGTCGAACAGTTTCTTGTCTTTTCAGTCTTCTATGAGTGGAAAATATTAAAAATGAGTAACCAGTTCAAATTTGTAACTCAACTCGAAGCGACAATCTGCGGAATAAATACCATATTTTTTTTTTCCCGAAGAGGAAAAGCCATAAAGGATGTACCTAAAGGATCCCTCACTGAGCCGGTACACGTCACAAGCCGCGAGTGACCGCGCAAGGCCATATTAATCCATTAATTGCGCTGCCCCGAAATGACGTCCTAGACCAAGAGGAACTAGATTAGAGTTCCACCATAACCAATAATTGTCTCCTCTTTAAGAGTCCATTAGGAAAGATGGAGGTTATTTACTGTCTTGTCCGTTTTGCGCCAGTTAAACCGTATTTTTCCAATTTACTCTCCAAAACAATCTCTGAGGTAATTGAACAGATTTTCTTGTTCATATTATCTACTTATTGCTCGAGTGGTTGTTGCATAGTTTGATATAACTAATTTAAATTTAAACTGTAGTAAACAGTTCTGATTTTTAACTATGAGCTTAGAGCTAATCCAGGTATTGCATTCCATGCTCTTCGATACCATATCAATAAACTTGAAGAATGTGTAATATTTACTGGAGGTTTAATATAAGTTCCCACAAACCCCGTCAAATCGCCTTTTCCCTTCGTAAACCAATGACTTCCTGTCCTCTAATATCCTTAAATAATATCCCACAGACTCCTGTAGAACAGACCAATAGGTACTTACAACCGTAGGTGTAACGAGGGGAGGTTATTGGGGATGTAACCCCCCCCCACATTGATTAGAAGAAATTAAAAAAAAAAATCAACAGAACCAAAAAAATTTGAAGGATTCTACTTTTTCAAAGTTTTTATTGTGAGATTACAGAAGCAAGGGTCAATAATGCCAAAAACACAACAAAGAAAGTGCAAACACAGTTATTTTAATGAATAAAAGGTACACTAAAATGACAAACCAAAACGTAATAATGTTTATTTAATTAATTATATTATTATAGCGACAGTAGTGGCATCTAGCGGCGACAATAAGATCGCAAATGTGAGAAGAACAGTTTAGGCAATTCTTAGAATCTAGAAGTAAAGTCTGGATGAGTCTAGAAAGTTCCCTATGCAATTAAGTATAGTAAGTTATTGTAACCAATAAATAAGGTTACTTGTATTTAAAAGCTACTTCTTGATTGCCCTTCCAAAAATAACATTTATAACTCCCAAAATAACATTTATAAAAAATTACAATCTATTTATTTAATTTGAAGCTACATGATTATAGTATAATACATATTACACCTATATTACGAGACATCTTTTTTGAAGGGAGTAATATGTTGGAGTGGTTGACTGGTGGGGGTTAAACCTCCCCCCCATGAGTCAACTCTAGTTACGCCAATGCTTACGACTACATTTGACAAACGTTTAACCTGGAATCCTCCTACCAGATTGAAACGACAAAAGAAATTGCTCGCCGTTTCAGACTACTTCAACACTTACTAGACAAACGCTCTAAGCTTCCAATTAATTACAAAATACTCATATACATGTCTTATGACTATTATAAGACCCATTTAATAATAAGTAATGTTAATGAAAAATTACTTTTTTAAAATCTATACATATTATAAAACAAAGTAATGACTTTTGTTTTGTTTTTTGGACACGTTTGTTCACGGTAAACTCAATAACTACTGCACGTATTTTCATGCGGTTTTCACCAATAGATAGAGTGATTCACAAGGAAGGTTTAGGTATATAATTTGTCGAGGTTTTGTGTAAATGGGTTGGAATATCTGTGGGTTTCACCGAAGACGCTGATATATATGTATATATACAGGGTGTCCCATTTCAAGTGGATCAAACGTTTTTAACTTTTAAACGAAACAAAATTCAGAAAAAAAGTTGTAGTTATTCAGGCCTAGTTTAAAGAAATAAAAAAACATTTTTTGTTTTTTCACTTTAAGTGGTCAATATCGAAATTCAAAAAAATGTAGTTTCCTCTTGACCCCCATTTATTTTTATTTTTCTGAAATGTACAATACAAAACATGGAAAAAATGTATTGTAACATTTTTTTCTATCTTTCATAGGTCAAGTAGAAGAAGTGTCTGAGGCTCACTACTTCAATATGCTGCCTTCACAGAAGGTTTTTAAATGTCCAGACATTTTCTGAAAGATTCAAAATACCTTGATTAGTAAGTTATTTCGACTAAAAACTCTTAAATAAAATAACTTAATGCTACATTACGTTTCCTCTCTCTCTCTCTCTCTCTCTCTCTCTCTCTCTCTCTCTATATATATATATATATATATATATATATATATATATATATATATATATATATATATATACGTATCTTTTGATAATGAAAGAAAAGATATTTAAGCGGAAAGAATTAATTTCCCTGCAGCTATCTTATGAAAAACATTCTTCTGTGAAGAAATGCCGAAGTAGGAAGAGAATCCAATTTCAGCTAAGTTAAGACATGACATACAAATATTCCACTATCCGGCATGACCCTATAATCAAATAATCAACAATCGTCTTGAAAGGAGATATTTCATATTACACACTATAATAAGATATACAGTATGCAATATAACTATAACAAGATATGCAATAATATAATATAAAATGTCCATTATGTAAATTATATAAATTTTATTTATTTTAATTTTTTTGTGATTATTTAAATATTTTTATTTTGAAGAGAAAAGATTTGTCCTGGGCGGGACTCGAACCCGGGTATTCCGCATCTCTAGTGCGGCAATCTCAAGTTTTTGTTCAGAGAGGAAGATCATGATGACATCTGTCTCTGTGTAACTTTGTTTTCTGGGTGTTATTTATATCAGATAATCACATTTTGGGTCCAACCGTGATAACCATACATATTTTATTCCATGAGCAACAAGCCATTTCTCAGAAAAATCATTTCAAATTTAAGATACCTCAGAATAATATAGAATATCTCCAAATTATACATCTTCCTTCCAATTTGATTCATTCCTCATTAGGATAAATCAACTCTCGCGTAGTGGATTGTAAACACTCTTGGTTACACACAAACATGAAGTTATTTACTCAAGATGGTGGAATTCAGGTCAGGAGGAGAATCTTGTCTTTCAAATTCGCATTTTAAATAAATATTAATTTACTGGAGCCGAACCAACCGCTGGAAAGTGGGTACCCTTAATTGATGGAACAACCAGGTGGTTGAGCATTCACCTCCTTGCAAAAGCGTTGTCTTAGAAACAGTACAGTCTCTACAATGTACTGAACCCATGCCCCTTCATGGTTTTCAATGGTTGAGTTTTTTTTTTTTAGACATTGATAGATAATCAATTTAATGTAAATACTCCATAAATCCTCATTATATATTTATAAGTTAGTATAGATCCTTATCCCGGCTCCCAGATAAAATGTATTTAAACATAGCTTAAAGGACACGAATGACCTCTGTAGTTGAGTGTCCAAAAACCACAAAACCTAACGTAACCTAAAATGTATTTTGAGATTTTGATTTATTATTTATTTATTAAAAATCGATCTTCCCTATCTGTCTGTGAATATTTAAAGTGATTCTTAGTGAGTTTCTCTTTACCTAAATCTCTACATTTCTACTTGCACCAGGAATTCCCTGAAGCATACCCTACCCGGAGGTCCTGACGGGGGAATAGTTTACGTTCGGATTACGTGCGTTTTATCTTAGGAAGATCCATGACTATTGGATATATTTTTTAAGTAAAACGTAATGTTAGTAGGGCGTATCAAACTACGCTTCATCCCTCAAGCAAGCCTGAGGTGGAGGGGGGGGGGGCGCTCACGTTGTTGATCAGTGAGTCCATCGGAATTAGCCGGGGTGAACTTGCAAGAAATTTCCACCGACTATCCCCAGATCTGACACCCATGGGCCGTACTTCTGAAAATATTCCTAACATTTTCTTTCAAACTTTGTTAAGCGAATAACGGTAAAATAAAGATTATTCTGTTGCTATGATACTTGAGTGTATTTAGATAAAAGAATGAACGAATTTTTTTCTCATTTGTCAACTGAGTTTCTGATGAAATGGTCAATGTAAAACAAGAAAATTAGTATAAGGGAATTTTGGGAAATATCAAAGAATCCTTAGCGCCAATGTTTGAAGAGTCTTTTTGAGTTTAAGCATTGCCGAAGAAGTTACAACACCATCAAGAAGCTAATTCACGTAAGTAAAAATAATTTTATAAATATTTAAGTATTTGCTTAAAGAAATCTTTTAATCTGCTCCTCAGTTATTAACTTGGCTATTAGCATAACTAAGATTTTTTTTTATGGGGACTTTATAAGAGTAAGACACTCTTAAGTTAGTTCTTCAATTTGGATTGAAGTGTCATTTCATGATTTAATATTGGCATAATTGTAATGATTTCTTATTTGCTTTTTTTTTTACAAAAAATAGATATATATATAAATATATAGGATAAAAAAATATGTTTACAAAAAAAATATAATTTGAACTGAAGATGTATAATAAATTCATTCGCACAGAACAGTATATTACAATGATATAAACAACGAAATTAAATTTATCTCGTCTTAATTTGACGTATCTAGGTGATAGAATAAACATTCCTAACATTTGTTATTAAAAATTCGTTGAGCAGCCGTCTTGTGAACATAGATTTATTCAATTATTTGAAGAAAATGTTCGAAGAAAATTTATTTTGGAGTCAAGAGGAAGACCTTTAACACCGGTTAATGATTTTAAACGAGCAGCGCTCGCATGTGTTCGGTATACTCTAACGCACCAATCCGAGTGCTGCTCGCAGGTTTCGACATGTTCAAACAAAATCAAAAAAGTATAAATTAAAAATTACAAATAAAAAAAATATATGAACTTTTTCAATACAACATAAAAAATCTTTTTTTTGTGTGTGAATGATTTTTGTGGAAAAAAATCGAGCGTAAAGGGGTTAAAGCGTATAAATCAAATTTTATCATGTTTAACAATTTTCAGCATTTGAAAGACAACAGAATATATCATTTGACAGCAGAATCATAATTTGACGTACCTAGGCGATAGAATCATCATTCCGAACATTTGCTATTCAAAATGCGTTGAGTAGCCGTCTTGTGAACTTAAAGTGTGTTCAATTATTTGAAGAAAGTAATAGAAGAAAAAATTTATACTTTATAGAGTCGTTTTTTGAAAGATCAAAAAATAAATTTGGCTTAGTAATATATATATATATATATGTAACGGGCTGAGATATTTTTTTTTATGTAGATAGTTAGTTAATGTACATTAGTTACAGCTTTTGTTCAATGTTAAAATTGTTAACGAATTTATATGTATATAAGGAAAGTAATCTGTGTAAACAAATTTTGAACTCTCATCTTTGTGATCAAAAGAAGTATGTTATCATTTGCAGTCAAAAGTTTATTGTTAGTTTTACGTATTACAGAAAATGATTAGCATTTATTTGCTTCTTCTCATTAATAGGTTTTAAAATACTTTAGGTTGTAAGGATTTTGTACATTAATATGTAGGTAAATGTTATCCTCTGCCAAATAAGATTTGCTAAGTATTTATTTTTGTGACTAATTACACCCATGTTCTTTGTATAGGGTTTTGGTTAAAGGCCGTGTAGGTCCTTAACATTTAGTTTTAATAATATTTAAGTAAAAGTTAATTCTTAATAGAAGGTAACGTCCGTTTGTGGAGGCGCTGAGCCAAGCATGCCAGCTCAGCAGGAAGTGCATCAGCAAGTCTCAACGAAAAATCCACGGCTCTTGGACACTTTGAATATAATTATTTAGATTCTTGGGAAAATAATGACCACCAGGGGCAGCACCTGTCAGACGAAGAAAGAAGAGTGCTGACGACAGCTCGGGGAAGCTTAAGTACCCAAGGGTTTTTCCTCTCGTGGCCCAGAGAAGAAGAGTACCTCTGCCGACGGCAGGTGGGGAAATTCGCAGGATGGGGGCGAGACCAGAAGACGGGGACTAGCGAGAAGCCTTGGTTCCGGAGCAAGACGCCAGAGAAAGGTATTATGTCCTCTATTTACTGTAGTCTGACTAGACTTGGGGTGAGGCCAGTGGGTGGTCAGTTGAAGATAGAGCCAGTAAATTATTTCGTTGAGAATCGTCGCGTTTGGCCATAAGGTAAGTAGGAATCGTTATTTAAGTATTAATGCACAAAGAGTTTTGTTTATTAATAGTTACGAGATAAGGAATACTGAGGCGAATGTTTAAGTTGTAATTAGTGCCTCTGATTATTGTTGTAAATGATAGAACTAGTTTTATTTGAAATTGTCAAATTAGCGAATATGAGATAAGGATCAATGATGGTGGATAATTGATTTGTAACTGTCATGTAATAGGGAATTCTGGAAAATGTTTTATAATAGAATTAGGGTGTTTATTAGCGGCTAGTAGGTAATGAGTACATTGTAAACATTATTAGTGCATAGGATGATTGTTATAAAGGATACTGTTATGGAAGATGGATGGAGGTTTAATTGTAAATTATTAAGGTTATTAATGGTTATAAGATAAGGAGTGCTGATGGGGAATGCTGACGTTGTAATTATTAGTGCATAGAATTATTGTATAGGTAAAGGGTTTGATGATTGTTATATATAGCGGAAATGGTTTTATTATTATTTTAGTGGATTTTAGGACTATGAGTATTGATGGAGAATCAGGTGTATGAGTCTCGTTCACATGTTATTATTAAGTATTATTATTGAGGGTGATTCTTATGTGAAATTAGAGTTTTATTTTCATGATGCTATATGTGACTTTTATTTCAATATATTAGCGTTTGTATTGTGATAGATAAATATGTGGGGTTTATTTCTTCACCCAGTTTCTCCCTTTAAATGTAAGTTTTCCCCTCCCTCGCCCCTCCCAGCTCTTCCTAGGTCACCCATAGGTAACATATATATCTTGCTTTTAATACACCAATCTTTTGTTGAAAAATATTGTTAAACCATGGATTTTTATTAACCTCCCAGTCTAGATTCGCCGTGTTCAGTCGAATGCAGGGATGGAGCCAAACAGACTGTCGAAGAAAATGCTATATGGATGGACAGGAGGAAAGCGGTTTGATGACCTGAGAGCAGGGACTAAATGTCCAGTGGTTTCATAGGGCTACACTGATTGCATTAGCAGGCAGCAATTCCTGCTACTGGATTCAGTGCGGCGAACCATCCACTATAAAAAATGGGTAACGTAACCACAAGCAGTACCCCAAGGGTGGTTATGGAAATCTGCTTTTCTTATAGGTAAGTATTTTCTTCTTCTTTTACTTCCTCCAAGTTCCATTCTGCTTCGACTTGCTCAACCCTAGGATCTGCAATTTTTCTCTTTCCCTCAGCGACGGTATAGGAGCAGCCGGATTTGTCTCTTCTAGCGTCCACACTACTATTTCAGTTTCTAGACCAATCTTAGTCAATACACCGTGGAGAGTATTGCTTGGTGCGGAATGAGTTCTTGCATTATGCATATTAAAAATGAAAGAACGTGAAAAATTAAACGATATTAATAAAATAAAGGGACCAGTCTACGTGCCAGGCTAGAGGGAATTAACGAACCCCCGGACTCCCGAGTTCAGTACACGGCCACACAACAGTAAACTCGACAGTTATTCTGACGTAAGGCCACGCCAGTCACAGTACAAACCCCAGGCCACCTTCCCTGGGAAGACCCAAGTTTGGAGGGTACAGCCAAACAACCAGTTGTACTGAGGATATGAGGCCTTTCTTGCTGGACTAATCTGGACGCTAGGAGGTACATTTCATTCAGAGAAACTCAGCGAATATCCTCCAAATGGCTAAACGCTCCGCTACGCTGAGAGGTACAAGGGGGTGTTGCGAAAGAAGAAAAAAAATACAAAATAAAATATTTATACTTGTTAGTTATTACTTGTATCAAGCTTCTTGATTTTCCCAAAATCAACGAATATATGATATTTTTTCAAATTTCAGTAAAAAAAAATAACAAATGCGATAAATGAAGGAAATAGTGAAAATCAAAATCAACCTATTTTAAATCTTAAATAAGTACTAGACTTATATTTATGTGCCGACGTTTCGACCTACAGTATAGGTCCATCTTCAGGGCTATGAGAGAGAAACAAACAGAACAAAAAATCGGTACGTTACGCTATCGGTACGTCTTTTCTTAATATTTTATTTATTATATCCTTTTCTCTTTAGCCTTTCTCCATTCTTCACCCTACATATTTTCCTATTTCCCCCTTATCATTTTGGCATCCATCATATGTTGGTAATCAAAGAGTTCATATTTATAAGCACTATTTTTAATTTTTCAAATTTATTAATCCTATCATCTATTTTTCAAATAGTTATTGTACACAATAGTTACTGTACAATAGTTATACTATTATACACAATAGTTATTGTACATACAGTTCCATACTTATATTCTCTTTTTGCTTACATTTTTAACTGTCATTCTACGAGATAACTCTCATTTCTTTCTACATATTCTTGTATTATTATGTCTCTTACAATTTACTTATGTAACCTCTAGAAGTCCATTATCATACATTTTATATCTTTAATTTACTAGTGTTTTCTAAATCCTTCATGTTCCAACCTTTTTTTATATGTTAATCTTCTCATTTTGTATCTTTGGTTTACCTCCTCTTTTTTATTTTCCTTTATATTATTTTTACTTTTCTATCCTTTCTGTACATTTTTTTTCCTGTATTTTATTTTATATTCGTTATCTTTAATTATTATATCTGTCACTATTTTAATTTCTGTTTTTAATTTTATTAAATCTATCTATATCTTAATTTTATTATATTCTGTCACTTTTTTAATATTCGTTATCTTTAATTTTCATATCTGTCACTATTTTAATTTTATACAATACATGTCACTATATTATTGTTACTGTAACGTTTTTATATATTTTTTTGTTCTGTTCGTTTCTCTATCATAGCCCTGAAGACCTACACTGTTGGTCGAAACGTCGGCACATAAATATAAGTCTAGTACTTATTTAGTGTTTTTTTTTACTGCACCCCCCCAACTATCTCCGTTCTACATTTTATCATCCAGTCATCTATTTTCCTCTCATACATATTTTAAATCTTGTGTATTCATTAAGAATTAGTGCAGTTTACTCGCGTTTTTAAAAAAAAAAATATTAAAAAATTACAATAAAAGTTGATTTTAAAGTAAACATGTTATATAGAACGGGTTTTTTATATACAGCTTCTCAAGGAACTCAGAAAAAATACAGGAATACATTTTAAAAATGACAAGATACACAAAATTATGCTTAAAAATTATTTCTAGAAATCGACGGCATCATACGTGAATAAATATAGTGAAGTGAATAAATTATAACTCTTGAGGTCAATGGTGGGGGGTATAAGCTTGTGAAAAAATACATATACAAACGAACAAAACACATCTTACTAATATTATAAATGTGAATGTTTGTCTCTCTTTCACGCAAAAACTACTGGACGGATTTGGATGAAACTTTACAGTAATATAGGTTATACATCAGAATAACACATAGGCTATAGCAAGCGCGGATTATGGGAGGGTGCAAGGGGGCAAGTGTCCTCCCCCCGCTAGTATTTTAGGTACTGTGGAGAATCCATTATTGTACATAAATAAAGGCAAATCACATGATAATAGTTGTTAAAAGAACAGAAAGAACAGGATTGAAACTATTTGTTTTGATATCCTACTAATATTACTGATATTATAAATGTGAATGTTTGTATATTTGTCTCTCTTTCACGCAAAAACTACTGGACGGATTTGGATGAAACTTTACAGTAATATAGGTTATACATCAGAATAACACATAGGCTATAGCAAACGCGAATTTATGGAAGGGTGTAAGGGAGCAGGCGCTCCCCCTCCCCGACAATATTTTAGGTACTGTGGAGAATCCATTATTGTACATAAATAAAGACAAATCACATGATCTATGTGGGGGCACGGGGGCATGTGCCCACCCCCGTTATGTACTATAGTACATAATTAAAGCTAAATCAGGAACTTAGCATCTTGAAATTTGTAGTTAGGTTCTGTGTATAGTTTAAAAAAGAAATTCGAATAATTCCACTCCAAGGGTTTCCCCTTTAATATAATAGGGGTTCAAAGGTTGTATAGAATCCGTCAGTTTTGAAGTTAGACATCTGAAATTTCGGATGTTCGAGTAACTTATATATAAAAAAATAATTAAATTATTTATTTAAAATGATCTTTCACGAAACTTTACGTGGCAGACCAAATTACACGCGTGCGAAGCCGCGGGCATAAGCTAGTATTATAAATGTGAAAGTTTGTATGTTTGTCTCTCTTTCACGCAAAAACTACTGAACGGATTTGGATGAAACTTTACAGTAATATAGGTTATATATCAGAATAACACATGGGCTATAACAAGCGCGGATTTAGGGGAGGGGCGCACGGGGGCAGGCGCTCCCCTCCCCCTACAGTTTTATAGGAACTGTGGAGAATCCATTATAGTACATAATTAAAGGAAAATAACATGATCATAGTTGTTAAAATATCAGAAAGAACAAGAGTGAAACTATTTGTTTTGATATACTACTAATCTTACTAATATTAAAAATGTGAAAGTTTGTACGTTTGTCTCTCTTTCACGCAAAAACTACTGAACGGATTTGGATGAAACTTTACAGTAATATAGGTTATACATCAGAATAACGCATGGGCTATAGCAAGCGCGGATTTAGGGGGGTGCACGGGGGCACGTGCCCCTCCCAACCCCCGACAGTTTTAGAGGTACTGTGGATAATCCATTATAGTACATAATTAAAGGCAAATCAGGAATTTAGCATCTTGAAATTTGCAGATAGGTCCTTGGTATGATTTAAGAAAGAAGTTTGGATAATTCCACCCTTATTGTAATAAGAGTTCAAAGGTTGTGTGGAATCCGTCAGTTTTGAAGTTAGACATCTGAAATTTTGTACGAGTAACCTATAGTAAAAATAATTAAATTATTTATTATTTTAAATTATTGTTAAAAAGCACTGTCAAGAAACTTTATGTGGTAGTCCAAATTCTATGCGAGCGAAGCCGCGGGCAAAAGCTAGTACTATTATAAATAATATGCATTTTGTAATATGTTATACATAAATTTTGTCTTAACTAAATCCTATGTACTCTCTTTTCTGTTGATTTTTTAAATTTTACCAACAACAAAAACATATTAATCAGTAACCGTTGTAATGTGAACTCATTTTCATTGTAAGGGATTATCCCACCAATGTTTTAAAATTTGTACATATTTTAAAATAAATTAAAACAAAATATTTAAAAAAAAAAAGCTTGTGAAATAGGTTTTCACTGGTTCCCTAATAAATTATGGAGTTTATCAAAGGCGTTCTGAGTAGCTTAGGTGACCTAAACCAGCATGGATGAAAAAGTCGAGGAGATCAGGGTTTCTGTTTGGATCAGTGGGCCAATATGTAGGGGTGCCTGGAGAAATAAAACTAGAGTTATGGGAGTTAAGTGCAGAGAGGAGGATGCGACGTCGGGATTAGTAGTTCTTGAGCCCCATTGTTGGTGTTTCGCATTAAAGGCTGCACTTAAAAGGAAATGAATCCCTAAGGAGTTCAGAAGAGAGCTGAATTGGCAATTGGAGATGGATTTATAAGGAGGGGAGTAAAACGATGCTAATGTGATGGGAAAGAAAAAGGTTTTGATTGTAACAGCTGTAGCTTGAAGGAGATCGTTTGAAGGTAGAGGAAATGAGTGTTTGGAGAGGGATTGGTGGACTATGACAGCAGTACCACTGTGAGCTTTCCATGAGCATGGGGATCTCATACCCCACGGGTATGTTGAGATGCCGTTTACTGGCAGTCGAGTTTCTGTAATTAAGGCTAGAATCCAAGATTCCAAAGGAGAATGGATAAAGTGGATGTCATTTAAGGATGCTGTTGGACGGGAAAGGGATGGGAAACAAGATTTGTTGAGAAATGTTGTGAGAAGCGTTAGATCAGTAACATTTGAAGGAGGTGTGATATTAGGGATTTGATGCGGGTTATTTGGATTTTGATTAATAGATATTGTGGTTGTTAAGGGTTGATTTGTGGTTTGGGGGTTCGGGTTGCATTGTAGCCTCGAGACTATTTGTTTGCAGACTTCATTTGGGCATAGGAAACAGTTCCATCTTCAATTTTTGAAGGCTGTCTTCATGACGCTCTCACTTCTTATTTAGTAAACTGTTACTTCTATCTTACTGCATATTTACTCATAACTTGGTATGAATAAAGCACGTGCATCCAATAAATGAGTTTCTACCATGTGCTGAACCCCACACCCTTCACGGGTTGTAGTGGTAAAGGTTAAGTTAATTTTACTTGCCTAAATCATTCTTAACGTAATCCTCTCACCTACTCCTCGGGCGTTTACCATTCCCCTCAGCGTTTATTAATTTGTAGGAATTCGTTCGTTAATTCGCAAGCCCACGTGAACCTTCGTGATGCTTTCACTTTAATTACATTAACCAGGAGCATGCTATATATTTCATAAATGAATAATTAAAATTAAAAAAAAAAGAACAATATTAATGCCCTCACCGATTATACCATATAATTATGTACCTAAAAAAAAACCTTTACCACCACAGCCCGTGGACGGGTCTGGGGTTCAGTACATAGTTAAGACTGTAAGACTTTACTGTTTAATAGACAACGGTTCTGCAGGGAGTTGTTTCGTCCTAGATCACTTTCACCTGCCAGATTTCCCCCTAACATTTAATAGAGGCTGGGTGAGCCCCAGGAGGGTCCTAAATTCTATATGATCCATCTCCCGCTGCAAACAGGCTAAGTAAAAGTCTTGCCTGCAGCGGGATTCGAACCAGGATTTTCGGCGACAACTCAGTGCTCTACCACTGACCCACTCCGCTCCTGTAATTATGTACCTAGTCTATATTGGGTTGCTTCATAAGAAATATACGTTTTCATCGTTTCTGTCATATACTAAAGGGCCCACTAAACAATTAATGGACTTCTGTAATTTACTAGATTTATTATAATGCAATTGGGAAAACCACAATGCAAAGCCTTATGTTTCAAAAAATACACCTACTTACCAGTCGACGTTTCGCCTATTCAGGCATTATCAAGACACCAAAATCAACAAGGGGTTATGTGAATCGCATCTCGAAGAAAAAAGTGCAATACGTCCCAACGATCAACAGCCCAAACAGGCTCCAAACATGAGACAGCACCCTACCACCAAGACGTTCAACATACAACTGAAGATTTATGTTTACAGATGGGAGCGGAGTGGCTCAGTGGTAGAGCACTGGGTTGCCATGCCGGAAATCCTGGTTCAAATCCCGCTGCAGGCAAGACTTTTATTTTATTAGCCTGAGATGGATCATAAAGGATCTAGGACCCTCCTGGGGCTTACCCAGCCTCTTAAATGGGTACGAAAAAATTAAGGAAAATCTGGCGGTTGAGCGTGATCTAGCACAAATCACCTCTTTGCACAACCTTTGTCCATGAGAAATTACTTTCTCTATCATGTACTGAACCCATTTCACGGGTTGTAGTGCTACAGAGGTTTTTTTTTATGTTTACAGATTGTAATGAGATGTTGTTGACCCTTTATTTTGTTATAATAGTTACAATCACAACAATTGAACAAATTTTTTAAAATAAATTATCAAATATGACCATGAAAAAACAAGAATTTTGTTTATTTTTTTTTATAAGTTTAAACTGGTTAAAGTTGTTGCGTGGTCTAATATGGTCAATACGAACAAAAGTACAAAACAGTTTGTACTCAAATAAAATATTATTAACATGTTTTTCGTTTAATTTGGAATCCTCATTTGCAGAGAAAAAAGAATTTAAGAATTTGATCATTTAAATTTTCTCTTTCTAGTTCACGTAGCCAATCGAATGCAATATACTTAATTGGCGTTTCGTCGCATAGAACGGAGGACCATAGTAATATTGTAAAAATAAAAGAAATAAATTTAGTCTGGAAATTAATTACGAGGCAATAAATTGAAATAAAAAAAGGGTAAGAAAAAAATCAGCTCACCTGAATATCTGCATCTTCTATAATCTAATGGTTTCTCTAGCAGGTTTACGTGTGTAATGAAATGTACTAGGTTCTGAGTAATACAGGAGAAAGGTGTAAAGTAAGGAATAAAAAAGGAGTAAAAAATACGCATCCTCATACAGATAAAACAGATATCAGTTGGTGAGATAGAGGCATAGTTGAAAACAGAAGATGATGTCTAAAGGACGGCCCAAATTAGACTACTACGTTCAAAAACCTACAACCGCCAAACAGCGGGAGAACAACGAACTAAGGGCGCCAGTTGTTCAAATTAAAAGAGGTGGGGGTCAACACGAGAGAAATTGACTGTAAGTCTATGATTTCTTACGACTCTAGGCATAATTGAAAAAAAAAAAAAATTAAATTAATTTAAAGAAAAAGAAAACGTGCCGAAATACGGCACATCATTCAAGACTGATGAATTGCCGTTTCAGGCAACTCCAACATTTATTAGACCGACGCTCTAAGCTCCTAATAAGACTCATATACATGACAATCATTAGACCCATCTGGACTTACGGAGTAGAGCTCTGGGGCTCCACTAAACCATCGAATTCCTCTCGTATCCAATTCTTACATTCCAAAATCCTCAGTGCTCCGTAAGATCCATATCGTACTGCAGGGATATTGGCATAATGCAACAAAAACAAAACGGCAACGTTACATTGTTTAATCGGAAGGGACCTATAAGCTTTCACGACTCAGAATAAACTAAACGATCTGGCCTACCGAGTTCTTCCACACCCACTTTATTCGCCAGACTTATCCGTAGCAGATTTCCATTCAGTTCAGTAGTTCGGATAACTTCCCTAAGGGTGAAATTTTCGAAAATGATTCTCAACTCAAAAAAGCATTTTCAGACAATATTTCATCACAAAACCCTGAGCTTTCTGGAATTAAAAATTTAGTATCACACTAGCTTATGCCCGCGGCTTCGCTCGCATTATATTAGTTTCGTGAAAGATCATTTTAATTAAATAATTTAATTATTTTTTAAAATATAATTTACTCGTACATCCAAAATTTCAAATGTCTAACTTCAAAACTGACGGATTCTACACAAGCTTTGAAGCCCTATTATATTAAAGGGGAAACCCTTGGGGTGGAATTATCCAAATTTCTTTCTTAAACTATACAAAGAACCTATCTACAAATTTCAAGATGCTAAGTTCCTGATTTGCCTTTAATTATGTACTATAAATGTGCCCCCCCGGCACATGCCCATGTGCCCCCTCATAAATCTGCTCTTGCCTATGATGTATAACCTATTTTACTCAATAAGTTTCATTCAAATCCGTTCAGTAGCTCTTGCGTGAAAGAGAGACAAACATACAAACATTCACATTAGTAAGATTAGCAGGATATCAGAACATTAGTTTCACTCATGTTCTTTCTGTTATTTTAACCACTATTATCATGTGATTTGCCTTTAATTATGTACTATAATGGATTCTCCACAGTACCTAAAAAACTGTCGGGGGGCACGTGCTCCCGTGCCCCCCCCCCATAAATCCGCGCTTGATTATAGCCTATGGTTATTCTGATGTATAAACTATATTACTGTAAAGTTTCATCCAAATCCGTTCAGTAGTTCTTGCGTGAAAGAGACACAAACATACAAACTTTCACACTTATAATATTAGCAAGATTGGGAAAAATGTTTCGAAAATGAGGGTAAATAGTTTGATTTCCAAATAAACTTTCCTTTTAAAACTGACATTCCATATGAAACTTCTCAATATATCAAATATATATTTGATTTATATATATTTACGACAAGGCGTGTCCTTTGGTCCATACATCGACGTATAGTTTCGTCCTGCGGCCATCAAAGGAAGGATTAAAAAGGGAAGGACACGAGGCAAGAACAAAAGAGAATGGAGACAATGGCTAGGAGTGAAGAGGGAAGCTCGAAGCTAGATAGAGCCACTTATCTCTTCGTCTCTTCTATAGATAGTGTCACACCCCACCAGCGCTGACAGAGCACTCTGGCAACCAATATCCGAACTATTTCAATAGTTCCAATGCCTTCTAGAGCAGTGAGACGTCGCTCTTATCAAAATGTTCTCTTAACTAGACTACAATCAAATGGAAATTAATATTCTTGAAGAATTACTTCATAACTTTTTAAATAATACAAAAAAAAATTTAAAAATAGGGAGTCATGAGGATAGAAGTGAAATCACTGATTTTGGAATAAATGTCTTCTTGAGGTTACCTTTGATCCAGTGGTTAGCATAACGAACTACTAAGCCCAAGATTGCGGGTTCGTAGCCCCCAATAGCTTAATGGGAGTAAAAAATCCTTGGTTATGCCGTCCTACGGAAGGGACGTTAAATGGGGGTCCCGAGTGGCGTTAAATGAACAAACGACTGTGTTATTTTTTTAATTTCTAAATCATATAATTGATTAATACAGTACAATAAGGTTGTATAAATATCATAACTGGCTATCCGGGTTGATGGATAGTGACGAAAGAGGTGGCAACAGACTAGGAATTATACTGAGAAGAGAGAAATCTTTATTTACAAACCCAAACTTTTACTAAGGGTTAAATAAAAGTGGCGAAAAATTGGGAGGTTGTAGATTCCACTGAGTCCATAAATACATACGTTAAAAATAAATTTTATACATGTATAATTATTACAAACAATAGAAAGGTTATTTAGTAAAATAACGTTTTATTATTATTATTTATTATTTAATAAATAATAATTAGTATCCAACAAATTTGATTGAAGTGTCTTTCCCTTCGTTTTTCTACATGATCATCCAGTTATTTTGGAAAAAAAAATATCAATTGTTGAGTAGGTATCTTGGCCAATCTCTTTTTAATCTTTTCTTATCTAGTCCAGGTAACAGGGAGTAGGAAAGCGGAAGAACGAGTGGGATTGGGTGATATTGTGTCGATAAGTGGAATGTTATATATTTGTTATGAATATATGATTTTATATTGGGAATGCTCATGTCGTTGTGTATAGTGTGATTCGAAATATACCATGGTGCATTTTACAATTATTCTGAGAATTTTAGACTGTGTTGTTTGTATCTTATGTATGTGAACTTTTTTTCCTGAATCCTAAAGTTCTGCTCCATATGTCCAAATAGGTTTTAGTATACTATTAGAGATAAGTCGCTTGTTACTCAAGTCAAGTGAAGATCTGTAGTCCAGAAGATGTGTCAGTTCTTGTCTTTTTAATTTTGTATGTACGTTCTATGTAAGTCTTTTGTCCGTAAGTCTTTTTGAAATCAAAACCTTTGCTCTAATTTTCTTTATACATTTTTCCTAACAAGATACCATATTTTCAATCCCAAAACGAAAAATTCAGAGTTTTAATGTCTGACAATATGTTTTTGACTTTATTATATATAGTATTACTAGCTTTTGCCACTTGGAATTTGGTCCGCAACATATTTTTATAAATTATAATTTTTTTTTTAAACTATAAACTACTCGTACATCCATAATTTCAGATGCTTAACTTCAAAACTGACGGATTCTACTCAACCTTTGAACTTCTATTATATTAAGGAGGAAATCCTTGGGGGTGGAATTATCAAAATTTCTTTCTTAAATTATACAAAGAACCTACAAATTTCAAGTTCCTGATTTGTCTTTAATTATGTACTATAAGGGATTCTCCGGAGAACACAAAAAACTGGACACGTGCCCTTGTCCCTCCCCCCTAAATCAGCGCTTGCTATAGCCCATGTGTTATTGTGATGTATAACCTATATTAATGTAAAGTTTCATCCAAATTCTTTCAGTGGTTTTTGCGTTGTTTGAGTAACAAACATACATACAAACTTTCGCATTTATAATATTAGTAGGATTACACATACATTTTATTTTCATTCGTTATTGTCATCGTTAAGTTCAGCAACACTTAAATCATTTGTACTTTCAATAATTCCATAAAACAAGACATTTAACCATGACAAATAAAATCATTTAGGGAAAACGAAAAGTTCAGCCAGTAGTAAGTTATTATTAATATCTATTGTATAATTATTAAACGTAATTTTAGATAAATATCTTTATTCTTATATCAATGGAATTTTAACATTTACACCTATGTTTATTAAAATAAATTGCATAACTCATGCACAGGCTGCAAGGTGTCACGAAAACTCGAGCATGTTGCTGACGCGAACTTACAAGTTTACCCTCTACTTAAGTTTTCACTTAAAAAAATCACATCAATGATCAAATGCTGGAAGGACATTTCACACAGTACTAACAGTTTCATCAATCAGACATAGCAAATTGAACTCCAATTTTTCTTTGTAAGAAAAATAAATTACTAAAAAAGAACAAACAAACAAATAAAAAAAAGAAGAAAATTATAGGAGAGGAGTCAAATTAGTGAGCCATTGAATAATTAAAGATTGTCCGGATTGAGGGGGTCATGAGCCGGATGGAGGGGTCCTAACATAACCACCAATTATCAGGTACAATTACTCTTCCAATCAGTATCGCATAATATTGATTGCTTGTATTCACCCGCAACCCAATCCAAGCAAAAAAAATTTCCAATATTATATAAATAATATTGAAAAGTAAAAAGAGACCTTACATAAATGTTAAGACGGTGGAAAAATTCCAACGAAAAGCCTTAAGTCTCCAAACTAAACCAGAAATAGAAATTATCTGTCCAATATTTCGCCTATTCAGGCATCCTCAGGGTAGAAAGAGAATAACAGCAAAACAAAACATGAATAATGCACCCCAGAAACATCCCACCACCTCCAAGGCTCAAAAGCAACTAATGAATCATAAGGAAGGTAACTCGACCCCAGCTGGTTAAGGTTAGATAAAAACAGCTGATAGATACTTCAGAAATTCAAAATTCAATATACACTCACCAAACTTCAAAAAACACAACAGGAAAAATAAATAATAGCAAACAACACAAAACTTAAGACGAAAGACCATATGAAAAAATGCAAGAAAAAAAAATTAATAACATTATCAAGAAACCAGTGGACTTAGGCTATAGAGTCCTGAGTTGCTAAGCTGAAGGTTCCTGCTGTGTATTATTATTAATTTGTTAGCTGGCATCGATGGACCCTGAGATATTTGCAGACCCTCTTGGTGCCTACTATCATCATTGAAGAGTATTTACACATAATAATTAGTTTTATTAAAAAAAAAGTAATAATACGCACTATATAAATATATATATTGGCTAAGATATATAATAAATCAGAAAAAGCAAAGGCCTTCAACAAAAAAGATTCTCCGTCATCACAAAGTGATCATTATCTGGTACTAAAGGTCCTGAATGTTGTAGATTAGTAATTTAATAAATTGGCGTAAATTAATTAATTCAATTTATTTTATGTTATTTTTTTCTTTCCTTAATAGCCTCAGATACTAATCATTTTCAGGGACGGTTCCAGAGGTAATTTGTAACAGAGGAGAAACAAATTTTCCCCTCCCCCCCTCTTAAAAAATCAACTTTATTATTTATGTATAATTTCATTAAATATAATTTTTATTTGTTTTACTAGTCACGGACTATAAATCCCTTAGTGCCGATGGGGTAATTGTTTAAATTGTTGAACAACTGATTTGTGTATCTATAGCAACCATCTGTTAATAAACCATATGCTTTATTTATGTGCAACCTTTTAAGTTATCCTTTCTTACATTTATATATAGATATTGTTTAATATAGCTGTTTCATAAAACCATAATGTATCTTATCTTTGGTCCTAATATATCAGAACTAAGATAAACATAAATCAATCCAGGAGAGATTGTGTTTCGACCTCAGGAACTTCAACAACAATAAGAACTTATCCATCAAAGCCGAAGTACGACACTATAACACCGTGATCAAACCCGTGATACTATATGGGACGGAGACCTCCTGTCTCCCTGGCGTGGAAAAGCTTCTGAAAGTGGAAAGAAAAACCCTTAGGAAAATCTACGGGCCCAAAAAGACACCCGAAAGATAAGCCCTGAAAGGTTAAACCGGGAAATTCCACCAGCGCAAGAACACGACGGGATTTTCAAGCAGATCAGGGTCGACATGGATTCAGCAGGACTGAAGGACTCAGACTATCAGGACAGAGAAACCTATACAAAACCACAGAACGATACAAAGGTCTTCGTGGACAACGAACGCTCAAAAAGGGATTGTGCGTGTTCAGAGGAAAGGAAGCGCAGATACGCGGAGCTCTTGAGGGAAGTGTGGAGGAACAGGAAGTTGAGGAGGAAAACCTAAGCATGATATTCGCGTGGTCTTTAAGGCCTTTTCGCGCGCGCAAAAAAAATCATTTATTACTATTATTGTGGTCGTGAAACGTAAAAATGCATTTTTCGCAAACGTGGCTGTAGCGCCGGGCACGTTTTTTTTTTACGTTATTTATAAATTAATGGTAGAATGGACCATATAAAGCTATAAGGGTCATGAATGTTTGTTGTACCCTTTTCTCATAAATAGTATCACGAAATACAAACATATACAAAACAATAAATCCGATTGATTGTTGTTAACATCAAAGTATCTTTATTTGTTTTTATTACGATTAAGAATGCGCAATAGACGATGCTACAGCGGGAATCTTTGTCGCGGGAATCTTTGTCGCGGAACACGTGTCGCGGGACAAGTCTCAGTATGTATGGGTACATTTTTCTGGTGTCCCGGAACTGTCGCGATACAAAAGTATCGAGTCTCAGGTCTCCCGCCAAAACGTGGAACATGATGCTATGTTCCGCAACTTTTCGTAGTGTGTACTTGTTCCGGGACACGTGCTCCAGTTTATTCCTTGCCGCCATGGAGGTAACATTGCGTTTAATAGAACATTTTCAAGCGCTCACTTGCCTTTAGGATGTGACATCTGTTGATAACAAAAACAGGAATAAAAGGAGGGATACGTTGGAGCAACTCTCCAAAACATATGAGATGGATATGGACAAAAAAAAATCCATATGGAATAGTTTCTCTAAATACAGTGCTATTTTTTAAAATAATTCCTCCAACCATTTCCAGAAGGGTTTCGAAATCAGCAGGGCTCATTCGAACAAAATTTCTGAATCCCATCCCATCTTCTAATTTTAATTTTTCTAACAGAGTCAAAGCCATAGTTATCCCACCAGAGAATAGTGCTCTCCTCCAATAACGTTTAGGGTTACACTTTTTCTTTTTAATTAACCTTGTATACCCTCACACAAGACTGAAAAGAAAAGAAACAGCTAGACGCTTCCGACTACTTCAACACATACTAGATAAACGCTCAAAGCTTCAGATCAATTACAAAAGACTTATTTATGTGACTGTTATAAGGCCTATATGGACTTATGGAATTGAACTATGGGGTTCCACCAAACCATCGAATTCCTCTCGTATCCAATCCTTGCAATCCAAAATCCTTCGCAAAATCCTAAACGCTCCTTATTTTGTCACAAATAAAACCATCCATAATGACCTTAACGTTCCCTATGTTACCGATTTAGCCCATTCCAGATACCTATTATTCCACAATAAACTTCAAACCCATCCAAACCCACTAGTTTCCATCCTTGGATCCAATTCCATCCCGGACAATCCTCCTAGGCGTCTGAAGAGAAGATGGCCTCGGGACCTTCTATTATAGAACTTTATTAGAGTGCTGCCAGGGGGTAGTATCTCTACATGTCCTATCATGTATTATTTACTCTTATAGCAATTGTACTAGATGTATGTATTACAGTTGTACAACTCAATAAAATAATAAAAAAAAAAAAAAAACCTTGTATTATTTTAGCACAAGTTAACAGAACAAATAGCAATTTGTTGAGACATCGCGTTGATTTTTTTAGTGCATTGGCTTGAATCCTTTATTGCGCTAGCTGTGGACGCGTGACAATGTATCGCGACAGTTCTATACCGTCGCGATACATTGTATCGATACAATGTCCTGCGACTTTGTCGCTAGGTGTGTACTAGGCTTTAAATTATGCCCATTCAGGTATAATAGGGACCTTTAAGGAGAACCAGACACAGCTCTTGATCCCCATTTTACGCCCCCACTGAAGAACGGAAAAACCAATGGATTTTTTACTACCTTTAAAACTGCTGGCTACGAATCCGCGACCTAGGGCATAGGGGGTTATAATGCTAACATGCTAAAATTTGACCCTATTATTATACTCTGCTTACCCTGTAGCGGTAAAATATTATATACGAAAATATTTATATTAATTTAAAAAGATTATACAGATAATTAAAACAACATTTTAATTAATATTTTACACACTAAATATTAAATTTCAACAACAAAGGAATTTTGTAGCTTACATTCATTCATAGCTGTATACTGACAACCAAGATAATTAATCGATTATTGTTCATTAATATTTTATATTAAAAAAAAAGAATATTTTCATTCAGAAATATATCCTTTATTAATAATATTCTAACCCTGAGGGATGAATTAAATATATAAATTTATTCAACGATGACCAGGCCACGGAATCCCTTTTTTATTTAATACTGTGGATACCGTTATTAGCCCTTTCAAAAAAGAAAAAAAAATGAAAGAGCAGGTTATTCAGGATTTTTAATTGCGAAATCGAGTATTAAAGCTCCAAGTGCCACCTGATTTTAAATAAATTATATACCTTTAAAATGAATCGATTAATTTCACTGAACCGAATGGTTCTATACCTTCCAAAACAGGCATATCACTCATATATAAAACCTGTACCAGTACATGTGAACGGGTCTGTGGTTCACTACAAGGTAGAGACTGCACTGTTTCATGAACAACGCTTCTGCTAAGAGATAGTTTGTCCTAGATTACACCCAACCTTCTGATTTCCCCTCTTTTTTGGGTAACCTATTTTTTATACCTGGAGGATGAGCATGACCCCAGACAAGAATCACTTCCATGCAAAATCTTTGTAATTTAACTAAGAAGTAAAAAAAAAAAAACATTCTCCAGTCATAATATTTATTTTCTCACTTTCTACAAAGACGTTTCGACCCCTTGGGTCATTATCAATTATTTTATTGTCTCTCTTGATTTATACCATTTTTCTGCAAATTCACCATATAAATTTACTAACATCAACAAAAACATAAATTATTAACAATTAAATTAAAAATTGTCCTAAAAAAAACGAAAATTTAAGTATAGATACCTCATATGGACGTCAATAATATAAAAAAAGTTGTATGTTGAACGTCTTGGTGGTAGGGTGCTGTCTCATGTTTGGAGCCTGTTTGGGCTGTTGATCGTTGGGATGTATTGCACTTTTTTCTTCGAGATGCGATTCACATAACCCCTTTTTGATTTTGGTGTCTTGATAATGCCTGAATAGGCGAAACGTCGACTGGTAAGTAGGTGTATTTTTGAAACATAAGGCTTTGCATTGTGGTTTTTCCCAATTGCATTATAATAAAAAAATTTTTTTTTTTTTAGGAGATATATTCTTCTCCATGGTCATTTTTCAACTCTGCCTTATACTTTGGACTTCCCCTATTCTTAAAAACACCTTGATATTGCCTTGAACAAAATTAAAATTGTAAAATCTATAGGAGTTTATTTAAATTGGAGAATGGTTTTTTTTTTTTTTTTTTTACTTCTTAGTTAAATATCAATTACTATATCATAAAAAGCTATATCATAATCTTTGTAATATAAATACTACAACGTCTATCATGAATCTAACCCAAAACTTTCCAAGGGGTGCAAAGGTACTTTTTTTTTTACAGAATACTGTTGTCTTGACATTTTAGTCATTAGTTGTTTTCTGTTTTTTTTTTATATTTTTGTTCTACAAAAATTCTCTTAATGAAGGATTCAAAGATACATTTTTAAAATATGGAATTCGTAAGACCATGCAATATGCATCACCAGATTTTTACAATACTCTATAAAAAAAACATACGACTTCCTTCCATAAAATTATATTAAGGAAAAAAAATCATAAAACCTTATCGATCTCATATGTGCGTATATATAAAAAGAAATTATATGGCAGGAACCATAATACATCCTTTTAGCAGATAACTTTCTTCCATTCCGAATGGCATTTGTTAGGGCGCCTTATCATAAAAGGGGGGAAATATGGCGGGGTCGGAATGTGCTTAATAAGACAAAAGAGATTGGGATTCGGACGGGAAGGGAGGGCTAGTGTATTTTAGTAGATACATCTCTCTGTGAGAGAGTTAGGACTGAGAGATGCTTGAGAGAGATAGGGTGGATAAACTGAGAGACTCTCTATCTCTCTCTGTTTTCTATTTAATGAAGGCGGGCAATTCGGAGCTGTCACAATTGGCCAAGTTAGTGAAGGATTGTTGCCTTTAATTGAGACGGATGGGTCGCTATCTCCATCAACTGCGAGGTTTCTCATCCACGGCCTTATAAATCCTTATGGTTCGGCCATTTTTTTCTATTTAAGGCGCCTTATTTGCCGGTTCTGAAATATCTGAGATTAGTCTTGTAGATCTAAGCAATAATGGTACCGTCATCAATAGAATTATAGAAGATTTTTAGCAATTATTTTCAAATTTATTCTACAAATTAGAGAGATCAATTGCTCAAAGCGTTGTTCTCAAATTGATGTTCTGAAGGGCCTTGATTAAAATCCAGCCGTAGCAGATAAATTATTTAAACTCTTATCAGTTTAGATCCTGTGGAATATGCAGACCCTTACGGGGCCCTAGTCTCTAAGCCTGGCGTTTGGAGATTGGATGAAAATCACATCCCTGCACGACCATTGGCACTAAGCTGTAGTGTCTAAGATCCTGGGTTCAAATCCCGCTCACTTATAAACCTTTGTTGGTATTTTTCCGTTAGCCGGGCGGAAACGAAAAACCACGAAATACTGTAGAATTCCTCCAAATTTCTTACAATCATAAGGGAATCGAAATAGACGATTGACCCTTCTTTGAGGTTATTTGTTATCGCATCTAACAGTACTGCTAAAGAACTATTTGGAACTGTAGTTGTTAGGACGATTTAGTGCAAAACCTTTAAATTTAAAAAACAACTATAACTACAGCAAACTAAATTTTGTGGAAAATTCCCACACTTTTCTTTTGATCTTCGACCCAATGCAATACTATGGTAATGTAACGAAGAAAATAAATAATACAACGAAAAGAGACATAAAAAAAATTATTAAAATGCAATTGGAAGACTAAAAAAAATAATAAACCTGAAGTCTAATACATGCCGGAAAAAAATAACCATTCAAATTCTCCAATTCAGATATCATAAGGAGATACACCGACAAAATTCACATCAATGTATATAAAACGCAGCGCATCTCACATCAACATTCCATAAAACACACACACACACACATGCACATATATATATTTATCCGAGGGCGTAATAACCTAGATGTTGATCGCCCAAAAAAAATCTAATCTAATCTATATTTATCCATTTCGACGACTCGTGAATCGATTTAGAGGTTGCTTTGAAATTTATTCTCAAATAAATTTTTCCAGAGGTATGAACTTCAGGCACTGTTTTCGAAGAAAAGCCATTTTACTCAGAATCCTCTTTCATCATTTCTTCATTAATTCTTTCCACCGTTTTCCCTAATGGAACTCGATAGATATTACAAAAGGTTTCTCTTTTTGTATTTATTTATTCATTTTCGTTTAAGAACTCTATACCTTTAGAAAATGTTTTTTGCGTTAATATTTATAAATACAATGATGTTATTGTAGGAAATATTGGCCATGGATACATTAAATAATGTACATAATCATGAGGAATTCGGTAAATAAAATTGTACAGACCTTACAAGTATGACTTATAGATTCTTTCCTAACCTTTAGGGCTCCCAGTCTATTTTTTTTACGTTACTTATAATTATTATCAACTGAATATTATCCAAAGCTCGATAACTGATTCTTGTATAACCAGTGCCCTTGTTACCGACGTACAATCAGCTTCAATAACAGAGACGAATAGTTCTAGATCAAAGGATTATGACTGTTAGGGATCGCCAAGCACACGACCAAACCCTCACCCCAAAAACAGAACCAAAGCACCGGTATGTTATTATTGACGTCCTGGAAAACCACAATGCTATTCTTGATAGATGTACACGAAATAGGATACCACATGTACTCCCAGTTGTTGTGTGTTGCTTCCAGTAAGCTGACGGATCTCATATACCTGGTTTTATAAGCAGGTTCACTTTTGCAAGCGTATTAACATAAATAACTATATATAATATATATATATATATAATAAAATAAAGTGGTTACCCTTAACCCTTTAACTACTACAGACAATATATGCCGGCGCAAGGGAACATTATTAAGCAATTATTAAATTATCAAGCAATAGTGGAAGAAAGTGGCCCGGATAGAGGTCAAAGAATTTCTCATATAATAGGAGAAAACTTTATTAAGTAGCCAACGTTTCGACCCACCTTGCAGGTCTTCTTCTGGGCTACATGCAAAATAAAGACAATCAAGAAATGGCACAAATATGTTAAAACATAGAAATACTAATAATAAAAAGTATGGTGAATCCAGGTAATTGGAAAAAAAAATTGACAAATATTGCACAGCAAGGTAAATATACAGGTTAAAATGCATGAGTGTACAGTATAAACATCGAAGTGCCAGGAAGGCAGCAAAACACATAATGAAGAACTAAATAATAATAAAACAGAAAGTGTTGAAAAACAAAAAATATAAGTTAACAAAGATAAAAAACGAAAACTGAATACAAATGGGAGATGCAAAAAAAAAAATGATATGGGTAAATGTAGAAAATGGTAAGAAATACAGTAAGAAATGAAAATTGTAAAATTATAATTTTACTAGATTTTTTATAATTTTACAATTTTCATTTCTTACTGTATTTCTCTAACATTTTCTACATTTACCCATATCATTTTTATCATTTTTTTTTTGCATTTCCCATTTGTATTCAGTTTTCGTTTTTTATCTTTATTACCTTAAATTTTTGTTTTTCAACACTTTCTGTTTTATTATTATTTAGTTCTTCATTATGTGATTTGCTGCCTGGCACTTCCATGTTTGTACTGTACACTCATGCATTTTAACCTGTATATTTACCTTGCTGTGCAATATTTGTCAATTTTTTTTCAATTACCTGGATTCACCATACTTTTTATTATTTGTATTTCTATGTTTTAACATATTTGTGCCATTTCTTGATTGTCTGTATTTTGCATGTAGCCCTGAAGAAAACCTGCAAGGTGGGTCGAAACGTTGGCTACTCAATAAAGCTTTCTCCTATTATATGAGAAATTCTTTGACCTCTACCCGGACCACTTTCTTCCACATATCAACCATCAAGGTCAACAATTATCATTCAGTTTGTATCAAGCAATCAGTTTTAGTATTAAAAAAAAAGTTTTAACTCCGCCAGTGTCGGTCCATAGCCCGAATCAAAAAAGAGAATGGTAACGATGAAATACGTTAAGGATAGAATGCAGGTAAAAAGTAGCAGAGGCCGGTAGGCGAGTAGCTGGCCCACTTAGCGCTGTGGTAGGCGTAAAGCTCTTCACTCGCAGCAGTCAAAGTGTTCATTGGGGAAAAACCTTGCGGATTAGCGTGATCTGGTACAAATCATACTTCTTTCATAAACATTGGTTTAGAAAAATTACGATCTCTCTAAGACACTTGTGACGAAAAAAAAATGCATTTGGCACTGCCTCAATCATTTCTAATATTTATTTCTTTTCGGTATTTATTTATTTCGAGATCAGAACTTAATATTTATTTTCTAGTTATTTATTTTGCAGTTCTCTTTTATTTATATTTCAGTGGGAAATTCATTCAATCTCTGTTCTGGTCAGTTCTGACGGTGTGCTAGAGTGTCACTTTTTTTCTCGCTGACCTGAACTGACCTGAATTTCGTAATTAGCCTGGAACCTTCGTTAGTTACACTGGTACAGTTTTTTTTTTTTCCAAAATGCATCACTATGATCCGTGCCCGATATAAAATCCCTGATTTGGTTCAATCAAATTAATTTAAACGTTATTTAGACAGTATTCGGACTGATTTTAATATCAGTAGGAACGGACTAGAGCCTCTCTTATAACCGACACGATATTAAAGAATGCCTCTCTTCATGCCCACTATGAGTTGAACATTTTGTCTCCGCGTGACTTACATCTGTCCTTAATAATATCTCACATTTCTAGCACGAGTCACATCAAAGCCATGAACGGTTTTTATGTTCAGTTTGATCTATTCTCACTAAATTATAATTAATAAAATAGTAACTTATTTATTTTTTAATTGATTTAACCTTATAATTAAACAGAAATTCCGAATTTCTCAATAGGGATTCCAATTTTTACAGATGATATTCGCAACACAATAATTAAATACAGTAGTGAACAGTATAATAACTTTGTAACATGCATGCGACCAGTGCCATACGCATTAAGGTTGGTTGTAAATTTCACAAAATGTACAATTAAATTCGCTGTAAATTTATCAAATTTAAAGATTAAAAAACTGATGTATTCTATGGGCCATTTTTGTTTGAAGACCATGTTTCTAAGTAAATATTTCGAATTTTATAAAAATTGCATATTTAATATCGGACACAGATCATAGCGTTTAATTTTACATACTTAAAATATTCTACATAGAAGATCACGAGGCCTTCTTCTTTTCAGACGCCTCGGAGGATTACCAGGAATTGAAAAACTGGAAGTTCTGGTTCCGAGGTTTGAAACTAGTGGGTTTGGATGGAAATGAAGTTTGTCATGAAAAGATTGATATCGGATTCGGGCCAAATCAGCAACAAATGGGACATTAAAGTCATTATGGATTATGCTGTTCGTATTAAAGTAAGGTGCATTGAGGATTTTAAGAAGGATTTTGGATTGTAAGGATTGAATACGAGAGGAATTCGATGGCTTAGTGGAGCCCCAAAACTCTAATCCGTTTGTTTAAATAGGTCTTATAATAGTCATGTATTTGAGTCTTTTGTAATTAATTAAGAGCTTGGAGCGTTTGTCTAGGAAATGTTTAAGTAGCCTGAAACGGCGAGCTGTTTCTTGACGTTTCAGCCTAGCATGGATTCCAAGTTAAGCGATGTCAAGGTGTAGTCCTAAGCACCGGACCTGTTCTACAGAAATCTTGGAATTATTTAAAAATCCGATCTTTAATCATTTATTTCAAAAGTCAGATAAGCAAGTAATTATATAATGAACTATGTGCAGGTAAATATTTTCGCTCTAGTTGACGTATAGAACTCTAAATAGGAACTGTTTATATCAGTAGAGAGGATTAATTAGGCAAATAAGCGAGAGAGGGAGATAAACAACTTGACATTGGCGTCTTGTTTGTTGATGTGCTGACCAGCTGGGTGGTCCGTAACACGTTTCCTGGCACTCTATACAGATTTGGAACCACCAACAAACGGATAATTTCGAATGATTTCAGTATTATTAATCATAATTTTTATGATTTTATAAGAAAGTATTGTAATCGTCATAATTTTCAATTGTTATATTAGTTTATTAGGGAAAGGTTTGGTTCAGTGTGTAGAGTACTGAATTGCTAAAATGAAGGTTCCTTGTTCGAATCCGGCAGACAGATAAAATATTTAATCTGTTAATAGTCACTGGTGGATTCTGCGGGGTATGAATACGCTTAATTGGGGGAAAAACCAGGCGGTTGAACGTGATATCTAACAGGTCTCATCCATGCACAACAGTTGTCTTAGAAACAGTACAGTCTATAATTATTGGATTTTATCGGTACATTTTTATTTTTTAATATTGAAAAGTAAAAAAGAGACCCCACACAAATGTTAAGACCGTGGAAAAAATCCAACGGAAAGCCTTAAGTCTCCAAACTAAAACAGAAATAGAAATTATCTGTCCAATATTTCGCCCATTCAGGCATACTCAGGGTAGAAAGAGAATAACAGCTAAACAAAACATGAATAATGCACCCAAGAAACATCCCACCACTTCGAAGGCTCAAATGCAACTCTATTGTATCTCTATGTATGTATTGGACAGATAATTTCTATTTCTATTTTAGTTTGGAGACTTAAGGCTTTTCGTTGGAGTTTTATTTTTTAATTTGTTAAGTTGCTTATAGGTGATCTAACACGGCGGCAATTTAAACAAAAAAAAAATGTTAGCGAGTAGTATTTTATAATCACTTCGTTAGGATATTTAATAGGAATTAATATTGTGGCCATTAGCAACCCATTTCTGGATACAGGAATATAACCTGACAGTCGATAATACATTATAATGTTGGTAACCAATGACAACTCCTCAACACGCCTCTCCAGCCCTGCCTCCTTGCATATCAAATATGCTTCAAAGCAGTACACCGGATTGATTAGGGCGTGTCCAATAAATGCGCGAACTAGGATCATAAAAACTCGATTTTACGTAATTTTGTCTTCTTCAAATACTCTGCATTCATTCATTCAGACACTTGCCGCATCTTCTTTTCCACTGTTCAAAGCGCTCCTGAAAGTCCTCGGCAGTTACACTTTTTACCTTCTTCACCATTTAATAATTTGATTGTTTCCACATCCTCTCAGTAGTGTGTCACCTCCACCACCATTTTGAGTTTTACAAAAAAGAGAAGCTTATACGGTGTTACTATTTGCCCTTAAGGAACGAATTCGTGGTAAACAACACCTTGCACATAAAAAAAAAAAAACCAACATCATGATCTTGTTTTTCAATCTGCTTTTTATAGATTTTTTTTATTACGGACTACTTTTTTTCCTTTTCCACTCCATGTTTTATCCGAAAATTGATATTGAATCGTTGCCGAGATTTTCATCAATTTCCGTTTCGATGGACAGCCAAAACACACACAACATAAATAACAGCTAGGTGTACAGTGCGTTCATTTTCACAGTTATACGAGTGCTTACCACACATTGGTATATTAGGCTTGTGTGCAGGACCTGACATAGCCGCATTATTAAACCAGTTTGCGTATTTAATGGACAAACCATACTTTTAGCATGATTCAGAAATAGTTTTCGAGGCATAGCATTATAGTTTAAAATGCATATAAGTAACAATTTTTATATTTATTTTTTTCTGATCTTTTTTTTATATTTTTATTTTATTCATTTTTTTTTTATAATATCGTTAACGTTTCCCTGAAATTGACTAGGTTCAATAGAAATTTTATTATAACGATATTGTAGTTATCGATCAATATTCGGTAGACTGCTCTAGAAAGGGTAGGTCAAGTAGTTGCACAAGTCCCCTTCGAGAGATCCTTCTGCTTCTGCAGGACATTTACTATATTCTTCGAATTCCCTAGAATCAAATTATCATTTTATTATGTTAGCTGAAGTAATAAAGTTTTTCCTTATTTGCCAGGACAACTCAGGAGATACTCATAATGTTACATTATTAATTATTAATTAATTTGTAATCAAATTTTATAGCCATCTATTAATAGAGAAGTAATTTATTGACTTTTGCTGTAATAATTATAACCATAAATTTAAGACTAAGTTTGTTTCATTGGTGTTGAAATAAGTTTCTTTTAAAACAAAAAAATATCATACTTCTTGTCTTCTTCAGACTTAGGAGAATCTTCATAGCATTATCTGTGAATCTATGAAAACAAGGAAAAAACAGAACAAATTCATGAGGAAATAATTTGCGTGATTTAAGGAAGGAAAAGCTCGTTGTTTATCTGCCCCAACACTCTTGGTTCCATTTTTCCTTAAACGTAAAATTTCTGTGGTCTTCAAACCTCACGTTGCTACATATACATGCTTTCATAGTGGTGTAGCAGGCTGCCCTTAACTCAATAACGAGTTCTTTTGATACTGATTCACCACCGAATAACAATCCGCTTCAAGGACAGTGAAGAATTGGTCTAGATCTATGGATTAAGACTGTTTGGGATCAACAGGAACACGAGAACCTTTGCTTCTATGAGTCACCGTTGCCTCCAGCAGGCACAATTAGGTGTTTGTGGAATCTCGAAACTGGGATCCAAAATTATTACCTTTGGATTTGTAAGCAACATCAATTTTAGAATAAACATTGGTTATGGACCTTTGAGCAGTCTGTACCATCGAAACTATGGTTCGCATCAACGTAAAGTTGATCTACCCCTCATCAACCTTTGTCTGATCTCCTGCAAGCAATACACGTTTAGGTCTGCAAGATGACCACAATGCTTGACCAATGATCTTGCCATATAGTGCTTGGCCAATTGAAAAAAATAAATATTAAATCTATGAGGCGTTCAGGATCAAAAGCGGATACCTCCGTGATTTCAAAACTTGAATTTTCCACATTTTTCGCTATTTCAGTAATGCAATACGACAGTTTAGACATTAACTGTCACTTTTCTGCCTCATTTCTCATGTTTTTTTCCAGTTTTGAAGTTTCAGGAGCATAAAGCATTGCTTGATTAAACAAGCAAAATTTTGTGATAAAGTCAATTATTGAAATTTGAAGTTATCCGCTTTTCATGTTGACTGTCTCACCGATGCGTATTCTGATACCACTCCTTTAAAAAAAGTATCGATACGTTTGTCATATCCCTAAACTATAGTAGCAATACCAACCTGTGGTCTAGGTAGTGGTTAGCGTAACAAACTACTAAGCCCAAGATCGCGGGTTCTTAGCCAGGTAGGTGGCCCTAGGATTTTTTAAAGGGAGTAAAAAGTCCTTAGTTACGCCGTGCTTCGGAAAGGACGTTAAACGGGGGTCCTGAGCCTGTCTGATGTCAGGTACTCATTAAAATCCCAATAATAATTAACCTGGATAGGCAAAATTTAGGGCTCCCAATGTAGCATCGTCCGATTAGCTATAGCAGCAAAAAGTGACGTTAAATTAACAAACAACAAACTATAATAGCCCACAATACTCCACGTTTCCATGACAACAACTAAAAACATCTGGTCAGAAGTTTCTAACTATTGTTTAGTTTTCTTCACAAAATTTATAACATTTATTACTTTATGTTTATGTTCAAATGTTAAATCATTATCAATTTAATATACAGTTTAAAATAAAATAAAAAAACATATACTTTTTTACCTCGTCCCCAACTATTGTGAAATAATAAAAGAATAATAGGTTTTAAATAATTATTTTAATGTTTGAACAAAAACAACAAGTATTAAGGTTATAATAAGTGACTGAATAAAAACCTATCAATAGCTGGGGAATCTTCTAGCCAGATGTTTTCAGTGGTTGTTATGGAAACATGGAGTGTGGACTTTTATAGCTTAGGGATCTCACAACGACCCATATGTTTTTACAACATATCGAAATTCTATTTCAATACAATACAAAATATTGATACGGTACACAGAGTTTTTTTCCATAATCGACATCTCTAGGCACAAAAAAAAGCTCCGCTGATGAAATGAAAATAAGCAAAAAACAAAACTAGAAACTGGCAGCCTCCCTCTCAGAAAATTACTTAGTTTAACTTGGAATCTTGTTATCCAAATGACAGCAACATGGAGGTAAATGAAAAACGCCAAGTCGTTTCACCCAACTGACAAACCAGACGTTTTCCTCATTGATTTTTTTAATTTAATTTTTTTTAATTATTTAGTATTCAAAATAAAAATGTTGTTCTAAGAAACAAATCAAGCGTTTAGATGTAAAAAATATCCGAGTCCATATTTTTAATGAAAATTAGATATTTAACCCAAAAGCACAGCTCACTTTTCCTTATTAGTGGTAAAAACGTACAAATTAAATATTTTTTCAAATGGCATTTTACCTCATTACAAAAACGGACTTGTGCATTTATACCTCAAAACCCTTTATATAATAAATAATAATTTTTTAAATTAATAAATAGTATTTTTTTTTTAATTTGGGAGACCTATGTGACACTTAATAAAAATCTTGCTAAAGCGAATTACAAAACAATATTCTTTCTATTATATGTCTTGTGTTATAATATTATGAAATGTTTTAATGTTATTTAAAATTACAGAAAACATTTAATACAGATTAATATACATTTAAACATATGTCTATTAGCAGATTGTTATATCGCACTAGTATTTCTAAAGTGACATAAGTCAAAAACCTGCAAGTGAGCTCTTCCTTTTCAAAAAACTATTAGTGAGCTTGGAATAGCAGTAGAACACTAAGAGTGACACAAGTGCCTTCTGGCAGACAAGCTCTGCTATAGTTTGCATAAAAGCTACAGTTTTTATCAGGAATTGAAGAGGTTGCTAGGTTTGAAACTAGTGAGTTTGGGTGGGAATAAAGTTTGTCATGAAAAGATGGATATCGGATTCGGACCAAATCAGCAACAAATGGGACATAGCGAGCTCCGCACAATATATGGAAATCCGGACCTGGTATCGTTTGTAAGAAAATCCCGCCTCAAATGGCTGAGATACGTGGAACGGATGCCAGAAACAAGGATGCCAAGTCGCCTG
The DNA here is from genome assembly GCA_037127475.1 of Arma custos. NCBI lineage: Eukaryota > Metazoa > Arthropoda > Insecta > Hemiptera > Pentatomidae > Arma > Arma custos. The sequence goes on along the minus strand of CM073762.1, from coordinate 11,648,655 downwards.
CTATACGGAAGCATTGGAGGGAATGGACTCAGAGGAAGGCCTAGGATGAGAGGGTTGAACGATGTTGAGGAGGACCTCAAGATCCTTGGAATAAGTTCCTTGGAGAGAAAGAGCAAGGGACAGGAATGACTGGCTTAAGGTCCTTGAGGAGTTCCAGGTCCTTGTAGGATCGTAGCGCCCATCAGTAAGTAAGGCATCTCCTTTACAAAGGCTGGATGGCCCCAGAAGGATACGTCCCAGAGGTTTCATCCACGGCTGCTAACAGAATAAATGATTTATCTGCCACAGCCGGATTTGAACCCGGTACTTTTAGCATATCACCCAACACACTACACACTGAGTTACCCGCTCCAATTATTAATATATAGCAAATATCTAGATGAAGGTAAAAAAAAAATTATATCTAAGAGGTCCATTTGTTGTGACATGAATGTCATCATCAATTTATAAAGTACTTTAAACTGCTATAAGAAATGAATAAACGCGAATCTCTTCCTCAGTACTAATATCATTTTTTTTCTGCCTACAAAAACATTCGCCGACCAAGTGAGGTGACACCATGTGCTTATTGCCAGATGTTCGATTGTCATATGTTGACATATGGTTACTTCCTGGTTGTAATCGGCTATTATAAAATATTCAAGAGTAGAAAATGACTGTTAATCAATTGTTTTCTTCCTAGCAATCTATTAACCATTTTATTTATTGAAAATATTAAATACAATAAAAATTTAAATTATAATATTGTATTTTTAACATAATTAAATTTGTTTCAATTTATTATTATCAACATCTACTCTGAATTATATACAACATTATCACTTATTACTTTTTAAAGGATACTATAGAATATATCGTCTGTATTGTATATACATATATAATATTTTTTTAACGTGATCACCGTATATTATTTTATTTTCTTCTCAACTTATTAAATTCCTTACGAACAACTTTTATTATTCCATCCAATACTAATATATAATAATTGAATTGATTAGGAAATAGAATATTATATGGTGTTAATGATTTATAAAAAACTGTATATGGGGGAACTGTGGTCTAGTGGTTAGCATAACAAACTACTATCGCGGGTTCGTAGCCCGGCATGTTGCCCTGGGATTTTTTAATGGGGGTAAAAAATACTTGGTTATACTTCGGAAGGGACGTTAAACGGGGGTCCCGAGCCTGTACGATGTCAGGTACTCGTAAATAATCCCTATCCTAATTAAACTTGGTTAGGCAAAATTTATAACTCCCAATGTATCATTGGTCCGATTAGCCATAGCCAGCATAAGCTCACGTTAAATGAGCGAACAAACAAAAATATTTAAAAATTTTTATTTTGAAGAGAAAAGATTTGTTGAATTGTTTGCCAGAGTCCTGGCCGGGATTCGAAATTGCGAGAACACTGGGATATAGGATCGGTGGAGAGAATGGATTCGTCTGGCTTGGATACGACACCTGGTAGCTCAGTGGTTTAGAGCACTGCACTAGAGATGCAAAAATATTTAAAAATAATCACCATCAAAAGAACAATAAATTATTTTAAAAAATTTAATATGAGAGAGAGAGAGATGGAGAGAGAGGGGGGCAGGGGGAGGGAGAGGGAGATAGATAGATAGAGAGAGAGAGTGAGAGAGAGAGAGAGAGAGAGAGAGATGATATTACATAATACATTATTAGTGACAATTTAAATCACTCGAACCCCAATGTTTTATGATTGTTGTCATGTACATTTTTATTTTTATTGAAAGTACAAAAAAAAAAAAGAAACAATTTAAGTCTTTCAATGTAATATTTAAAGATATACTTTTAGTGTTCCACCTTAGTGAAATTGAAAACATTGAATTAATTTGGAAAAAAAGATATGAATATATTTGTTTTTGTTATTTCAATAGAAAGATAAATATACATTATAACAGAGGATGTTCGAGAGATTTGAAAAATTAAACAATTGAAACAATTGTGGTTTGGTCCACGGCTAATCCATAATTTAAAAAGGAAAAAAATAGAGACAGGATGGGAATATCCTTCGAAATATAAAAGTGATAACAAATAAAAAAAATGATAAATGTACAGTAAAAAAACTTGAATAACTATTTGCTGAACTTATAAAACATACAGAGGAGGAAATGGTCAGGGTGAGGTCTATGTAAATTTTTAAATCGTAAGAATCTGAATAAGTAAATAGTTTTACGATTTGAGAATTTATTTTTTATCTCCATCCGGACCATTTTCTCCTCAATATAACAAAGAATGTGGAGCTGGGTAACTCAGAGAGTAGAGGCCTGAGTTACTATGCTGAAGGGTTCCGAGTTTAAATCCGGCTGTGAAAGATATAGCCTCTATAAAATGGGTACCCTTAATTGAGCGTGGTCTTGAGAAACAGTATAGTCTCTACCATGTACTAAACTCAAGACACTTCATGAGTTGGGTTGTACAGGCACAGGTTTTTTCTTTTTTTTTTGCATAAAACTTTATAGTCCAGGATCTCTGGTACATTTTTGCACTTGATTACTATGAAGCTGAATCTTCGTGAATAGCTTCGTTTTGATAAAACGCCCAACAATTTCCTTTGCGAAAATTCAAATAGATTGTGGTAGCTAACAGAGCTAGCAAGGATAAAATATGTTGATTTGATGATTCTCCAAAATTTAAGGATTCAAGGACAATATGACTGTTAAATTATATAAATATTAACTAAGTAAAAAAAAAAATCAGCTGGTTAGTAATCATTTTTGATGACCTCGTTATCGATACATGTTGATCGATAAAAATGACTACTAACCAGCTGATTTTTTTTTTTACTTATTTAATATTTACATAATTTAACAGCCATATTGTCCTACAAATTACGTTATCCTTAAATTTTGGAGAATCATCAAATCGACACATTTTAACCTTGCTACCTCTGTTAGCTACTACAATCGAGAATTTTCGCAAAGGAAATTGTTGGCCGTCTCATCAAAACGAAGCTATTCACGAAGATTGAGCTTCAAAGTAATCAAGTGCAAGGGATCCTGGACTATTAATATTCACATAATACATAAAATATCCCAAAAATTTAATTAACCAAGAATAAGGGATGTATATTTATTATTCATGATATTCTATCATAAAAAAATATATGCTCATAAATAAATTGAATAATCAGTCAAGCGTATATAAAAAGAAATGAACATTGTAAGGTACTGTTGATAACAAGAGAATGCGCTGACATAAGTGTTGGTATGTCAAGCCATAATGGAAGATGGTCCTCAGCATTTACTGGTGTGAATTTAAAGTGTGTATGTGTATATATTATATTGTATAAATAATTATATATTGTAAATAATCCGATATATAACCTTGTAATATTTACTAGTATACCAACAGTTAGAAAGGTCATACCCCAATGAAGAAAACATACGCACTCATACGACGGCATTACTTAATAAAAAAAAAACCTGTACCACCACAACCCGTGAACGGGTCTGGGGTTCAACACATGGTAGAGACTGTACTGTTTCATGGACAACGGTTCTGGAGGGAGGTGATTTGTCCTAAATCACGCTCAACCGCCAGATATTTCCCACTTCTTTTGATAACCCTATTTTTATAGAAGCTGGGTGAGCCCCAGGAAGGTCCTGGATCCAATATGATCCATCTTCGGCTCCAAACAGACTAAATAAAAGTCTTGCCTGCAGCGGGATTTGAACCAGAATTTTCGGCATGGCAACTCAGTGCTCTACCACTCAGCCACTCAGCTCCCTAATTACAAATAGAACAAAACAAACATAATACAACAGCAACATAACAACAAACAAATAGAATAGCAATTACAAATAGAATTTTTATGGGAAACCAAAAGTTTTTTTTACAGGTTAAAATTTAAATTTTATATTTTTGACCATCTTCCATTCCGCATAGCATCTAATGTTAGACTCTTTGTATTATTAAATAAATACATATTGATACATTGATACCCGTCTTTACTCAAAGGTGCAGGCGGTTAAGATGGATTTCTGGAGGAGGTGTTTCCGTGTCACTAGGCTGGGTAGAGTAAGAAACCAAGAAATTCGACAGAGGATGGATGTAGGTATATTTACAAATGAAAGGATCGGTTCACGCCGCCTAAGATGGTACGGCCATGTGAAGAGAATGGAGTTTGAATGTTGGCCGAACCGAGTTCTGGATTGGGTTCCACCAAAGAGGAGACGATGCGGACGGCCCAGAAGCAGATGGATGGAGGGAGTCCAGGAGGAAATGGCTGGTCGAGAACTCCAAGAGGATGATTGGATGAATCGGGAGATATGGAACTCTGCTCTGACCAGTTGAGGCAACCCTTGTCGGAACGCCTATAAGATAAGATTTATTGATACATTGATTAATAGATATACTACTTGAAAATGTAAATAAATATTTTCGGAGAGTCAATATATGTGAAAACCAGACAATTGTTTATAATTTAAATTTACAAATTTGATTTTTAAATAATTCAGACAACAATTGATTTAGAAACTCAAAAATGAACACATTCCAAAGTCTTGAGTTTTCATTTCTGTCGGCAGTTCTCATGACTGCATTTTTTAATTTTTTTTATACCTACTCTACACTCCATCCTGGTCCTCATTGCACAATCGTTAGGAACGTTTTTTTGTTTTTTTTTAAGTATAAATATAAAATTAAAGAAGATTGTTCGGCTTTATAATTCGAAACTCTTTCAAAAGAAGCATTCATTCCTTTTCAAGTTGCCTCTAGAGGCTATCTGCAATCTGTGCCGTCAACCGTGATGACCCAGCCAACCTATTGTTGCTCTCTTTACTGACTTCAACCGACCATCTCGACCCAAGTCAACTGAAATCAACTGACTTCGAAACATATATACTTCAACAATACCATGTTCTAAGGAGTACTGTCGCATCAGATCTGATAGCACTGCTACGACATTAAAGGAACAGGAGATCTACTAAAATATTAATTGATCAATGAAATATTTACATCTACTAGCATATGCCATGTACTGTTAAATTTGACGTTGAAGTTCCATTAGCCCCATTGCGTATGTATGTAAGTATACATTACATGTTAGAGACTATACTGTTTCTTGGACAACGATTGTGCAGGGAGGTGACGCCCTAGATCACGCTCAACCTCCAGATTTTCCTCCTTATTTTGGGTACCCACTTTATAGTGGATAGGTGAGCCTCAGGATGGTCCTAGATCCCACAGGATCTATCTTCGGGTGCTAACAGATTAAATAAAAGTTTGCTAGCAAGCGTGATTTGAACCCAGGACCTTGGCATTGCAACTCACTGCTCTACAACTGAGCCACTCCGCTCCCTTTAAGTTAATATATGTTTTTAATATATATATATATATATATATATACACTATTTTATTTATGCTTTCACATTATATTTAATAATTGAAAATGTAAGTAGTCCCTCCAGTAATAAATTTTTCGTCATAATAAAAGTGTTTTAAATATTTTCTCTAATTAAAAATTGTTCTTCTACATTCAGGGTACATCCAGTTCCTGGCGTGAATACACTTGTGAAATTCTACCCCACCCGCATAACTCACTCCTATTGTCCCTGTAGATTATCATAAGCTATATTCCACCATGTAGGAGCTTTAGTGGTGTTTTATTATTTTCAATTACAATATTCCTTAATATAGTACTAAAAAAAAAAATTCTTCAAACTTTTTATTTTTTTAAATATTTTTATCCATTAATAAACTTTTAAACCATACCCGAATCAGTCCCCCCCCCGTCCATCAGTTCACTGTATGTTTAAGTTATATAAGAGTATATATTGGATTTTCTCATCACTTTTACACAAATATAAGCCCATTAAAATATATAAACCTGATCAAAGTGCACATTTAATTTATGATATAATTATCAAAAATGTTAATAAAAAATCAAGTAGCTTCATTTGTTGTAATTTTTTTATATAATATGAAATAGCCGTAAGTTTGTATTTCATTAATAAACACAAACATATTAGTAGTCAGAAGCAAACAAAGAACGTTTGATTATTAAAAAATAATAAAATTAAAAATGAATAACTACAGAAAAAATTGAAACAAATGAGGATGAACAAGAATTTTGACAGAAATTTATATGTAATATAAGTGCATTTGAAAATTAAGTAAATATATATATATATATGCGTAAAGTAAATAGAAATTATTAAGCATACGTCCTCCTCTCTAGTATGTGAAACTCGTCAGCCTACTGGAGACAATAAAACACAAGCGTAGGAGTGATTGTAATATCATGTATACTGTAAATAAACACATTATTGTTTTCTGAATTTTGAATAGCAGTTTGGAGATTATGTCTACGAACAGTAGGCTTCGAGAAAAGAATATAGGTCCTAGTGTGCATGGTGACCCTGAACAGCCGTAATCCTTGGCTGTGTACTAATTTGTCACTGTCCTTGAAACTGACTCTGCGTCGGTGGGACACTGGTGAATCCTCTACAAAGGGAATGGATGTGGAAACATGGACCATGTCAGCAGCGTCCATTTAGGATGACTGTTTTATCAGAAACAATATATATCTGTAAGAAGAGTACTACAATTGTTCAAGAATCAAAACTATTGGTAATATAAATTTCTTCAAGATATCAATATAAAAAAAAAATTTACCTAAAATGGCAAAGCACTGTTATAAAAGTTATATAACGAATTGTTGGAAACTTATTTATTTCTCTTTATATTTTTAGCCACACCTGTCATGCTCAAACAATTGGCAATCGGCCTGTCGATAAGAGTTAGAAATTTGAATAACAGAATTGTTTTAAACAATTCTTTTGTTTTATTTATCTTCAAATTTTGCTGCTAAGCCTAATCGGACGATGCTACAGCTGGAGTCCTAAATTTTGCATATCCACGTTTAATTAGGATATTTAGCGAGTACATGAGATCGTACTAGCTCGGGATCCAGTTTTACGTCCTCTCTAAAGATCGGCATAACTAAGGATTTTGTTACACCCATATAAAGTACCCTAGGACCACCTGTCGAGCTACGAACCCGCGATATTGGACTTACTAAGTTGCTATGCTAACCACTACACCACAGGTTTTCCAACAATAGTTATGTAGGAAGACCCAAAATTAATTAACACAGGAACTCCAGGAATATCTGATATGGTTGTTTGTTTAGTTAACATTAGTCGCGCTGGTTCCATAACAATAATGATTACTTGATAATGTATATATATATATATATATATATATATGTATGTATATATATATATTTTTTTTTTTTTAATTTGTTCCTCCCATGGTAACCCCATGGAGGGACCGTTTATTAATATTAGGACATGCTCCATACTTAAGTAAGCATATTACATGTCATTACATGTGATGTTAATAATTACAGATCAATTTGGTATCATAATTACAGAATACATTTTAGTAAAATTTAACAATACAAGAAATACAAAATTTATAGTTTGACTAAATTGATAATTTCTGAGAATAAAATTAAAATTAAACTTGTAATCCTAAATTATGTAATGGAAAATAAATAAATTTAACAAATAAACAAAAATGAAAGGTTTTATGATATAAATGATACAATTAAAAGAAAAATCAATTCATGAGTTATACATTACGATTAGCGACAGTACTTAATAAAAATGTATACACATATATTTATACTCATAACAGTTGCAATTAAAAATGAAAAACCAGGTATCTGGTGAATTGCCCTTCTTATGTCCTAGAGCTGATCAAAATTTATGTCTTTTATAAATGATAATAAGTCAGTTTTAAATTTAGAAAAAATTAAATGTTCTGTCTCAGGCCAAGTCCCTCGTTTGAGTATTATGTTTTTTATCAATTTAATTCTTTGTCGGAATATATATATATATATATATATATATATATATATATATATATATATATATACATACACACATACATACACACACACAAGTGTACAGAATGAGCAAGTGAGCGTAGCGGTTTGCTTCCTGTTGATGATTCACACTTCCTAATTACACTCTAGTTATTATTCTGTCTAGCAATGGCGTTTTCTTAGTGCGTTTGTTTTTTTTTGTTTTTTTTTTAAATATTTTCTGTTCACATAAAGTTTTTTAGACATAACAAAACTGAGGCAATCGTAGCCATACTGTTTATTTTAATTTTTTTATTTTATATAACTTCCATATTAATAAAAAGTAATCAAATAACCATCTTTGTTTTGGAACTGCTACGATTAATGTTAGTTAAGTTTTAAACGTACGGTTATCAAAAGTGGTAGGTTACAATTCACGACCAGTGCCGCGTTATAAGTTACACTGATGCGTATTCAACTACAAAATTCGTATTCATAGGAATTATTGAAATTACTCCTACTCTAATTTTATATTGTTTAAAATTATTGTAATACTTTCGATATTATTATTATTATTTAATTTTCATTTGCACCTGCGCAATTGCGGATCCAGCAAATTTGATCCAGATGTTTTTATCTTTGCTATTGTACAGGAACATCGAGTTTTGGAATGAAATATCAATTTTTCAGTAGGTCTCTTGGCCAATGTCTTTTTAATCTTTTTTTATTAAGCCCGGGTAACAGGGAGTAGGAAAGCGGAAGAACGAGTGGGTTTGGGTGATATTGTGTCGATGAGTGGAATGTTATGTATTTGTTATGAATATATGATTTTATAGTAGGAATGTTCATGTCATTGTGTATTGTGATTCGAAACATACCACGGTGCATTAAGAATTTTTCTGAGAATTTTGGATTGTGTTATTTGAATCTTGTGTATGTGAACTTTTTTTGCTGAATCCCAAAGTTCTGCTCCATATGTCCAAATAGGTTTTAGTATACTGTTATAGATAAGTCGTTTGTTCCTCAAGTCAAGTGAAGATCTGTAGTCCAGAAGATGTGATAGTTGTTTGTACCGTCTAGTCAGTTCTTGTCTTTTTAATTTTGTATGTACGTTCCATGTAAGTCTTTTGTCCAAGTATAGTCCTAGGTAACGTACATAATTTTTGGAAGGTACTTCGTCGTTGTCAATTTTGACTGCTGGACACGAAGCTTTGCGTAGAGAGAAGCTTACATGGCTCGATTTTGAGGCGTTTATTTTTATTTGACAATTATAGAACCACTTTTCTAAATCAAATAAATGATTTTGAAGAGCTATAGATGCTACGATATAAATAAATTTTCTAGACATTGTTTCTATACACATCTTCAAATATGTGTTATTTCTACTCAAGTCTCTAATTTTAACTATATCTAAGTTCATTCTCGATCCAGCCTTGAAGAAGCTAGCAGTATGTCTGGCGAAACGTTGGTGAAGAAAAATTCAACATGGTCTAAACCAGAAACCACTGAAGTTTTGCGTGTATAAATAATGGCAGTGGAAACTTGAAAGAGTATTTATATTTAAGTTCTTAGTAGCACTCACTATTGAATCTTAAAAGTTCGTATTTAAACAAACTAGGATTCTACCTATCCTCAAGAGAAATATATATATATATATATATATATATATATATATATATATATATATATATATATATATATATACATGTATGTATGTATGTATTGAGGGAAGCGGAATCGTGACATTATTGTATAGTCTCTGGCTTGAAATGGAGTTGTAATTTAAGCAATAGCAATAGCAACTTAGCCCCTCATTCGCTACGAAAATAACTCGATTCCGCTCCCTAAGTACATGAAACTAATTTTGGAGAAAATTCGATTTAACAACTTATTCACCAGGGCTGCATGTATATTCGTTGGTTACAAAGTTTTCAAATTTCCATTAATGTTAGATGAATAGAAAAAAATGTAAATTATTTTCTATCTCTTTCATCACGTGAATGGATGAACAGATATTCATGGTTTGAACGATTTTAAAACTATTCAGAGATAGAAAAAATAACTTATTAGAAAAAAAAAAGTTTAATATTTCCTATAATGCAATTGGGAAAAACCACAATGCAAAGCCTTATGTTTCAAAAATACACCCACTTACCAGTCGACGTTTCGCCTATTCAGGCATTATCAAGACACAAAAGAGGGTTATGTGAATCACATCTGGAAGAAAAAGGTGCAATACATCCAAAGGCTTTGCATTGTGGTTTTTCCCAATTGCATTATAATAAATAATAGTGTTTCTTTTTGAGTTTTTGGCTCTATTTTAGTGATTTAATATTTCCTAATTTCCAATCACTTTTCCCTTTATTTAATATTTCAAGCGGATAGACATTTTTTCGTGCTTCATACGATTTCCTGAATATTGAATATTTAAATAATTTTTTTTTTATAGAAAAAAGTAGAAAGCTAATAAAAAGAGCGGAGTGGCTCAGTGGTAGAGCACTGAGTTGATGACGGAAATCCTGGTTCAAATCCCACTGCAAGGCAGTACACATTTATATAGTCTGTTTACAGCCGGATATAGATCATATAGGATCTAGGATCCTCCTGGGGCTCACCCAGCCTCTATAAAATATTAAACAAATAGGGTACCCAAAATAAGGGGGGAAATCTGGCGGTTGAGCGTGACCTAGGACAAGTCACCTCCTTGCAGAACCGTTGTCCATGAAACAGTACAGTCTCTACCTTGTACTGAACCCCAGACCCTTCACGGTAGTAGTGCTACAGTTTTTTTTTTTTTAATAAAAAGAATAAGGAAAACAATTTCGGCTTTTCACTTGCTTTTCAGCAGGTACCTATCCTGTAAGCTGGTGGAAAGGTTTTGGTGGTTCGAATACTTAGAGATGGACTTATAAAAAAAAACACTCAACAATTTTCGATTTTTTTTTTTTTTTTTTTTTGCTTAACCCCGTATATTGTGGTCGGGTGGATAGATTTTTCTAGATCGATTGATTATTCGACTAAAGCAACAAAAAATCTATTTTTAGACTAAGTATAAAATGATTTTCACTAATTTCATGCTGATATATGAATAGATTTTCGTTATTATAACATGTTCAGTATATTTATATTACACTAATATGCCTATATCACTATATCAATGACAAAATTTTATGATTTTTCAGTCGTTTATCCACATGTATATCGTGAACGGATGAATCAATATTAGAAGGAGTATATGTTAGAGAAGAAATTAGTTGACTGGAACTTCTTATGTTAAAGGATAGAGATAGTTGGGGGTGCAGTCAATTAAAACACCATAATAAGTGCATACTTATTTATTGAGTGGCGGCGTTTCGACCTATTTTGTAGGTCATCTGCAGGGCAAATTTTCGGAGCGGCTGCAAGGAAATGGAGCTGGTAACTATAATATAAATATATAAAATACAAGGTAACCAGTTGCCTTTCCTTGCAGCTGCTCCGTATATTTGCCCTGAAGATGACCTACAAAGTAGGTCAAAACGTCGGCACACATTAAATAAGTATGCACTTATTATGGTGTTTTAATTGACTGCACCCCCAACTATCTCTATTCATATATGAGATGAAAATAGTTGACTGGATGATCTAATGTAAAGGAGATAGTTGGGGGGTGCAGTCAATAAGAACACAGAATAAGTAATAAACTTATATTATGTGCCGACGTTTCGACCTACATTGTAGGTCATCTTCAGGGCTAACAGAGAAACAAACAGAGCAAAACAAAAAAAATATAAAAATGTACAGTAACAATAATATGGTGACAAGTAATGTAGAAAATTAAAATAGTGGCAGATATGAAGATAGAAGACAACGAATATTAAAAAAGTGCCCGAATATAATAAAATAAAGATATAGACAGATATAACAAAATTATTGATAATGAAAAGAAAATGAAAATAATGACAGATATAATAAAGTAATTAAATTAATAGTAAGTAAATTTTATTATATCTGTCACTATTTTAATTTCTTTTCATTATCATTAATTTTTATAAATCTGTCTATATCTTTATTTTATTATATTCTGGCACTTTTTTAATATTCGTTATCTTCTATCTTCATATCTGCCACTATTTTAATTTTCTACATTACTGTAGGTCGAAACGTCGGCACATAATATAAGTTTATTACTTATTCTGTGTTCTTATTGACTGCACCCCCCAACTATCTCCTTTACATTATCTCTATTCATACATCAGAAAGGAATATAGTTCGAACCACGGTTATATGTATATCTATAATATGCAGAGACATTTTTACCTTTTTTTTTTACTTGTTAGCCTCCTTCTGAATGATCAGAATGTCCTGAATTACAACTTCTTAGCCTAGAACCTTAACCATCCTTTTCCTAATATTACTGTACTAAATACTAATTCTTGAAGAGTGTAGCTAATGCCAAACAGACTAATGAAGATACACCAGCTACGTCTGGTTAGTCCAGACAAAACATTATGGAGACAGGTCAGTAGGATATGACCAATTCTTATTATTAAAGTACTCAGAGTCGTTTCCTCATTTCACTTTATCTGTATCCAGCCAGTTACCATTTCCTTCTTCCACTTCTTGTACGCGATCCAGGACACTGGATGTCTTATTTAGGTCGAGTCGGAAAATCCGAGGAACATGATGAACGGAACAATGTAGAACAACGGAAGTATCTTAAAATTGTTCTCTAGGACAATAAGTCGTTTGTTTTATATTTAAATATTCTTAAAGAATCACATAAAAAAAAATCCATCCCTTAAATTCTTTGTTTGTTCATTTAACGTCACTTTATGCTGCTATGGCTAATCGGACGATGCTAGAGTAGTAGCTCTAAATTTTGCCAATCCAGCTTTAATTAGGATAGGGATTTTTAACGAGTACCTGACATCGTACAGGCTCGGGACTCCCGTTTAACGTCCCTTCCGAAGGACGCCGTAACTAAGGATTTTTTACTCCCTTTAAAAAATCCTAGGGCCACCTGCCGGGCTACGAACCCGCGATCTTGAGTTTAGTAGTATGTTACGCTAACCACTAGACCACAGGTGACTATATTATCCTCTGTACCGTATCATCCCTTAAATTGTCTAAGCCTTAAATATTATTTATTGAAATTTACAAATGTATTATAATAAGTAAATGGCTGGAATTATACATAATGATATGAATAAAGACTAGTAGAAAAACTACTCAGTGGTTGTACTCGGACAACAAATTCAACTTAAAGGTCACGTGGTCATCTTCTTTTCGGACGTCTCGGAGGATTATCGAGAAGTAAGTTTGAAACTAGTGGGCTTGAGTGGGAATTAACTTTGTCATGAAAAGATTGATATCGGATTCGGGCCAAATTAGTAACAAATTTGTTATTAAGGTCATTATGGATTATTTTTTCATAACAAAGTAAGGAGCATTAAGGATTTTACAAAGGATTTTGGATTGTAAGGATTGAACACGAGAAGAATTCGTTAGCTTAGTGGAGCCCCAAAGTTCTACTCCGTAAATCCAGATTATGATTGTCATGTATATGAGTCTTTTGTTATTAATTGGAGACTAAGAGGGTTGATCTAGCAAATGTTGAAATAGACTGAAACGGCGAGCAGCTTCTCGTGTTTTCAGTTTAGTATGAGGGTTCCAAATGACACGTTATTGTTGTGAAACAAGATATAGTCCTAAATTATATGATTTATTCTATAGCAATCATTGGGATATTATTAAACGACACAAGAGGACAGGAAGTCATTAGTTAACGAAGGGTGAACGTGATAAATTTTTAACCTCCCGTTTTGACAATATTCTTCAAAATCAGTATTAAGGGATTTCAGAGTATGGATTGTTATAACTGGATTAGTGTTGACTGATTAGTTTGAGTTGGTATGTGAATGATTGGACAGAGGATTGGGCCGAGGATACTGCCTTGAGGAACACAACAGATTGAGAATAAAGGAATAAAAATACATTGTTGTTGGTTTACTTTGAATGACCTGTTAGTAAGATAGAGTTAGATAATGAGAAAGTATGCAGGGGGAAGTTTGATATAATAACATAATATACAGAGTTTGCCTTAAGTTTAAATTCAGAACATTGTCAGACTTGTATTATTCACAGGGTTATAGTACTTGGCTGTGGTAATATTTAAATTGTTTTTGTACCTTGTTTGTTGTTCATTTAACGCCACTTTATGCAGCTATGGCTAATCGGACGATGCTACAGTGGTAGCTCTAAATGTTGCATATCCAGGTTTAATTAGGATAGGGATTTTTAACGAGAACCTGACATCGTACAGGCTCGGGACCCCCGTTTAACGTACCTTCCGAAGGACGGCGTAACTAAGGATTTTTTACTCCCTTAAAAAAATCCTAGGGCCACTTGCCGGACTACGGACTCGCGATTTTGGGTTTAGTAGTTTGTTACGCTAACCACTAGACCACAGGTGACCGTTTTTTGTATCTTTACCAAAAATTAAATTTATCTATATAAATTTACCTGATACACTAGAGATAATCAAGGTTTTTGGGCTCATTAGTAGTTGAGACTGTAAGGTTTTTAAGCTAACGGTTATGTAGGTAGGGAGGTGATTTGATCGAAACCACGCTCAACCGCAGAAAGTTTCAACCAAATAATGGTACCCACTTTATTGAGGCTAAGTAGACCCCAGATCCCACAGGGCCATTTTGAGGCTGTAAATACAATAAATAATTTATTTTCAAAAGCTTTTTTTTTGAAACCAACAGCTCAGTAACACAGACTAAACAACCTCTCTCTACCTATTAACGAATTATGGTAACTTGTATCCTTTTTATTTACAAAAAGTTTTATACTAAATGAAAATTTTTCAATGAAAACCAAATCCACTCTCATAGTACTTGGTCTTGATGAAGGTCAAAAAAACATAAATAGCTTTATAATTTTTAGATAAAATAAAAATATCAGACATTTTTGTATGTTTCGGGCAATGTAGTTAAAAATTTCATATAAAGAAATTCCTGCATATACAGTAGGAATAAAAATGTGCATAAACTCAAGAAGATACATATATTATAAAAAGTCCATAGGAAAAACCCTCAAAACGTCTCTAAAATACTGGAAAAAATGGTGTCTTAATTCCAATATTTTAGGGACCTATGAATTTTTGGGGTTTTCCAATTGCATCCTACATACATATAAAAATCGTCTGATATTTCTCGTTTACAATTCTATATTTATTATTATTATTATTTAATTTCCATTTGCATCTGCGCCATAGTGACAAGTAATGTAGTAATGTGGTACAAGTGTGGAAATTAAAATAGTGACTAGATATGATGAAATAGTGAAGAGATATGATAATTAAAGATAATGAATATAAAAGTGGTTACAGAAAATAATAAAATTAAAATAGTGACAGATATAATAATTAAAGAATACGAATATAAAATACAGAAAATAAATGTCCAGAAAGGATAAAATGTAAACATAATATAAGGGAAAGAAAAATGAGGAGGTAAACGGAAAGATACAAAATGAGAAGATTAAAATATAGAAAAAGGGGTGGAATATGAAGGATTTAGAAAAAACTAGTTTAATTATAGATATAAATGGATTTGATACCAGACTTCTAGAGGTTACATAAGTAAAATGTAATAATACAAGCATATGTAGAAAGAAAAGATTGATAAATTTCAAAAATTAAAATTTGAAAATAGTTGATAAATCGTCTTTTTTTAAATAGTTGATGTTGAGTAGAAAATTATTATTATTATTTAATTTTCATTTGCACCTGCGCAATTGCGCATCCAACAAATTTGATTGAAGTGTCTTTCTCTTCGCTTTTCTAAATTATCATCCAGTTATTTTGGAAAAATAATATATATTGTTGAGTAGGTCTCTTGGCCAATGTCGTTTTAATCTTTTTTTTATCAAGTCCAGGTAACAGGTAGTAGGAAAGCGGAAGAACGAGTGGGTTTGGTTGATATTGTGTCGATGAGTGGAATGTTATGTATTTGTTATGAATATATGATTTTATAGTGTCGTTACATACATGTCGTTGTGTATAGTGTGATTCGAATATTTAGAACAATTTTGGCTAACTGTTCATTTGAACAATCAATGAATAAAAATTAATCTGGTCCAAAAAAATAATAAATATTTCTAATATAAAAGACCTCTTCTGCCTCTTCCAGTGCCACTGGTGGCCTCTAGATGTAACTCATGCCAGATCCTACAAGAAACTCATGCCTCAGTAATGAATGCAATTCAATGATTCACCATGATGTCATCTTCAGGGCTTCAGCCAAGCGTTTTGCTCCACTAAGTTTCTCGGACAAATGGTCAACTTTAAAAGATCTTGAATTTTCTTTACGAGTAATATAAATTATATTACTATTCCTAATTATATTGTTATTCAATCACTAATATCATAATAGAACGAGGATTTGTAAACTATAAAATTAAATACAATAACATTAATAAAAGTTGACTATAACACAGTGGTTATATATTAATAAAAGGGTCTATGTAAACAAGAAAAAAAAAAAAGAAGAAAACTTCAAGAGGAAATAAAGGCGCTGTTGAGGAAGTCTCAAAATATTACTACTTTTTTTAAATTTAATTTATTGAAATTTACAACTATAATAATATTACAATAAGTAAATCTGCTAATATGTACAATATGGCATGAAAAACACTTATGAAGAAACCACCCATCGGTAGCACTCCAATAAAGTTCTGTAGTAGATGGTCTCGAGGCCATCTTCTTTTCAGACGCCTCGGAGGGTTATCAGGAATAGTATGGGAAGCAAGTTGAGAGACTAGCGGATTCAAGTGTGTATGGAGCTTGTCATGGAAGGATAGGTATCTAGTTTGGGCCAAATCAGCAACATATGGGATATTAAGATCATGATGGATGAGTTTGTTTGTGACATAATAAGGAGCATTGAGGATTTTACGAAAGATTGTGGATTGCAAGGATTGGATAAGAGATGAATTGGATGGTTTAGTAGAGCCTTAATATTACTTTAAAATTTAAAAATTATGAAATTACTTTATACCACAATTATAATAACTTTTTATGTAAGTAATAAGAAGAACTAAGTTGTAGAGCGCTGAGTTGCCATGGTGAAGGACCCTCCTAGGGTCCACCCAGCCTTTATAATTTCGTTATCCTTAATCGGGAGAAACCACAGATGTACCTTATGGCTCACTCAGCCTCTATGAAGTAGATAATCTTATCTGGCGGTTGAGCGTGGTTGAAAACAAATCACCTACCTGTGCAACCGTTGTCCTAGAAACAGTACAGTCTCTTCCATGTACTTGAACCAAGACAAAATATGACTTGTATTGGTACAAGTTTTTATTGTAAACACTAGCTAAGTAGGGGGGAAACTTGGTACGTTCCCGTATTTGGGAGAAAAACCTGAAAGTTGGGTGTGAATTCGGCTCAATAACTGCCTTGCTAAACCGTTGGCTTGGACTAAAAGAACTTTATCATGTACAAGTGGCACTTTTTTTTTTTTTTTTTAACTTTTTAAAGTTGAATCTTACCTTGAATCGCACTTACCTTTGCAGAAATTATTTAAGTAACTAATCCTAGAATTTTTAAGTAGTAATGATTAAGTACTAAGTTTAGAGAAACTGAGGATGAACTGTAAGTCAAATTAGGAACTATACTGAAGGCTTGGAATTGGTTCCGAAAACTAACTCCGAAGGAGGTCCATAGCTTATTGAACTTCCTTGGCAGTTCTAATGTGATTGCAAGTCTTAGCTACGTTCTCGGGTACCAGGTGTTTGGAACAAATGCTATCTGAGTGGAAAAGAATCCACTCCGAAGAATAAATTGTATTCCTGTGTCATTTCAAAATTTCATTCACATTTATGTCAAAGGGCCGAATAATAAATGAAAAAATACAACAAAAAATATGTCCAAAAAACCCAGGTTTTTTGTATTCATCAAAAAAAAAAAAAATTAATAGGCCGTCATGATTGCTGACAGAAATAAAAAGACTTTGGAATAACTGTGTTCTTTGTTTAATTTTTAAATCAATTATAGTTTGAATTATTTAAATTTCAAATGTATAACAGTAAATTATTAACACTAAAAAAGAGCCAAAAACTCAAAAGGAAACACTATTTTTTATTATAATGCAATTGGGAAAAACCACAATGCAAAGCCTTATGTTTCAAAAATACACCTACTTACCAGTCGACGTTTCGCCTATTCAGGCATTATCAAGACACCAAAAACAAAAAGGGGATTTTGTGAATCACATCTCGAAGAAAAAGGTGCAATACATCCCAACGATCAACAGCCCAAACAGGCTCCAGACATGAGACAGCACCCTACCACCAAGACGTTCAACATACAACTGAACCTCTTGTTATTGTAACCAATAAAATTAATAAGTATGTTGATAAATTATACATAAATAAATGTATTGATAGGGTTTCAAAAACTAAATTAACTACTTATGCCCCGCAGCATCCTAGAATATATGGATTGATTAAGTTGCATAAAGAAGACAAACCTCTCAGACCGATTGTAAATAGCATTAAGGGACCTTCTTATAAACTGGAAAAATTCTTTAAACCATTCTTAAATGGCCTGTACAATAATAACCCGTTCGATGTTAAAAATGCATTTGATGCTAAAAATAAGATTGATGATTTGAAAACTTTAGAAGAAAATGAACGACGTTCAGCTGTATGTTGAACGTCTTGGTGGTGGGGTGCTGTCTCATGTTTGGAGCCTGTTTGGGCTGTTGATCGTTGGGATGTATTGCACCTTTTTCTTCGAGATGTGATTCACATAACCCCCTTTTTTGTTTTTGGTGTCTTGATAATGCCTGAATAGACGAAACATCGACTGGTAAGTGGGTGTATTTTTTAAAACATAAGGCTTTGCATTGTGTTTTTTCCCAATTGCATTATAATAAAATTATTAATATTAGTTTGGTTTTCATACATACAGGTATTCCGATCACATTTTCAAGTAGTTCATTTATTTAGGGTAAGAGAAATAAAACCGTTTTCCAGTTGTTGTTTATTCTTAATTTTCACTCTTTAGAGACGTTTCGACACTATGGTGTCATTCTCAATCTTTTCTTCTCCTGCATCTTTTAACTTTAATAAATAAATTAACAATAATTACATTACTATAAATAATTTAACATAAATGTCCAAAGATAACACATTGTAAGTATAGGTACCTGGAAGTCATACTTTTAAAAATTCTTGGGAGATCATTAGTCCTCCATGGTCAATAAATAATATTACATTAAAAGACCAAATTTTGATCTTTGAACTATTTAGATCCTTTTTCAGTTCTATGAATCATTCATTAATAGTTCATTTATTTCGTAGTTCATTTATTAATAAAAAAATATGATAGCCAATGCACAAGCCAATACAAAATATCAATAATTTAATTGAAATATTATTAGTATATAGTTTTATTATTCATTACTTGTATTTTTATTTACATACAGTTTATTTCCATTTTTAGCATTATTATCATCGTTAAGTTCAAAAATACTAACATCATTGGTACTTTTAATCATTTCATAAAAGGGTACTAGTATGTTTAAGGGCCTGCTGACATCAGCGCGCTCTGACATCAGGTGTCACTTACCTCTACTATTTGGACCTTGTCAGGTTATGCATGAAATTTAAATAGACATTGCCTTTCATTATGATACAACAGATTTATAGAAAAGGAAATAAATGAGAAACATGTAGACAAAATTAAACTAGAAATAATAAAACATTTATTACACAGAGTATTCATTAAATAACAATTTGTAACTAAAATGATCATATTTTAGTTAAAAAATGTTATATAATGAATAAAATATAAATATCTAAAATATTACGTTCTGATAAACAATGAACAATTTATTACAAACAATGCTCATTAAAAAGAGCAATATCTTCAAAAATTGCATCAATTGCATCAAAAATTATCTCCATCTAATTTTATTCTCCACTTGCAGTTTTATATAATGTCCATTAACACAACGCATTTTCTGGGGACATTCCGCTCCTGAAGAAACCTAACAGCTGCTTCTTCATCGTACACCTTGCGAAAAATCTTCTTCAAATTCCAACTCATATTTAAAGGAAATAATCAAAAACAGATTCACGTTGAACTTGACATAAACAATAACAAAACAAAGAAAGGTTACTATAACAGTAGGTGATGGTTAAGAAAAGTGACACCAGAGCGCGCTGATGCCAGCAGGCCCTTAAATATACTAGTACCCATAAAAGAAGACATTGAACTATTAAAAACAAAATCTTTTAGGGAATTATATCATTATATTAGTTATAATTTTTTTTATTTTTATTAATTGTTATAATTTGAAAATATATTTATTTTGAAGATGAAAGGTCCTATATTCCAGACCACAATCGGCAAAACTTTTCTCCGAATGATGAAATATTCTTCGCCTGAGAACGGCATTACATTTTAAAAGTCTTTTATGTTCCATCACAATAGAACTAGAACTGATTTCTAAGGAAATTCAAAGTCCTGAGTTTTTGTTCCAATTTAAAAAAAAAAAAACCAACAAAGGGCCTCATTATATCTAAGTAATTCATTTTATGCTTTATAAGAAAACCAAGAGAACTTAAAAAGAAGGATTATTTTTTAAAATATATATTGGCTAGTCTAATTGTTATCCTTTTGACTGTCGTCTGTGAAATGACTAAATTGATTTTAATAATTGATGTAATAGACTGAAACGGCAATAAACAGCTCGCCGTTTCAGGCTACTTCAACATTTACTAGACGCTCTAAGCTCCCAATTAGTTACAAAAACTCAAATACATGACTATTTAAGACCTATTTGAACATACGGATTAGAGCTTTGGGACTCCACTAAGCCATCGAATTCCTCTCGTATTCAATCCTTACAATCCAAAATCCTTCGTAAATTCCTCAATGCTCCTTACTTTGTAACGAACAAAGTAATCCGTAATTACTTTAATGTCCCGTTTATTGCTGATTCGGCCAGAATACGATATCAATATTTTCATGGCAAACTTCATTCCCACTCAAACCAATTAGTTTCAAATCTCGGAACCTCTTCAATTCCTGATAATCCTCCGAGGCGTCTCAAAAGAAGATGGTCTCGTGACCTTCTAAGCTGAACTTTTTATTTGAGTACTACCACTAGACATTATTTTCCTTTTATTATATTTACTTGATGTATTCTGAATAAAGTAGTAAATTTCAATAAATATATATTTTTTTTAAATATAAGGAAGAAATAGTTGGGGGTGCAGTCAATAAAAACACCTTAATAAGTGTAACTTATTTATTGTGTGCCAACAATATAGGCCATCTTCAGGGCTAAGAGAGAGAAACAAACAGAAAAACATATAAAAAATTGTAATGTGGTACAAGTGTGGAAATTAAAATAGTGACTAGATATGATGAAATAGTGAATAGATATGATAATTAAAGATAATGAATATAAAAGTGGTTACAGAATATAATAAAATTAAAATAGTGACAGATATAATAATTAAAGAATACGAATATAAAATATAGAAAATAAATGTCCAGAAAGGATAAAATGTAAACATAATATAAAGGGAAAGAAAAATGAGGAGGTAAACGGAAAGATACAAAATGAGAAGATTAAAATATAGAAAAAGGGGTGGAATATGAAGGATTTAGAAAAAACTAGTTTAATTATAGATATAAATGGATATGATACCAAACTTCTAGAGGTTACATAAGTAAAATGTAATAATAGAAGCATATGTAGAAAGAAAAGATTGATAAATTTCAAAAATTAAAATTTGAAAATAGTTGATAAATCCTCTTTTTTTAAATAGTTGATGTTGAGTAGAAAATTATTATTATTATTTAATTTTTATTTGCACCTGCGCAATTGCGCATCCAGCAAATTTGATTGAAGTGTCTTTCTCATCGCTTTTCTACATGATCATCCAGTTATTTTGAAAAAAAATATATATATATATCAATTCTAGAGTAGGTCAATGTCTTTTTAATATTTTTTTATCAAGTCCAGGTAACAGGTAGTAGAAAAGCGGAAGAACGAGTGGGTTTGGGTGATATTGTGTCGATGAGTGGAATGTTATGTATTTATTATGAATATATGATTTTATGAACAAACAAATCGAATGAATGTTGCATGTCATGAGATAAAGGCATGTAGAGAAAGTGCGTTGGAATGGGAATAAAGTTTGTCATATCGGATTCGGATCAAATCCGTAAAAAAAATCAGACATTGAGGTCATTGTGGGTGACTTAGTTCGTAACAAAGTAAGGAGCATTTGAGGATTTATTGTTGGATACGAGAGGAATTCGATAACTTAGTGGAGCTCCAAAGCTCTACACTGTAAGTACAACTAGGTGTTGTAACAGTCATGTATATTAGTCTTTTGTAATTAATTGGGAGCTTAGAGCGTTTGTCTAGTAAATATTGAAGTAGTCTGAAACGGCGAGCTGTTTCTTCTAAGCATCGGATCTGTTCTATAAAGTTAAGTGGGGTATTATTAAAAATTGTAAGTAACATTATGTTTCGTTTTCTGTTCGTGTTTTTTATTCTAAAGTGACTAAGTCCCAGAATAAAGTTACTTTTCTATTCTATATTCACGTAATTATGCATATTAGAAAACTTTTTGAAAAACATAGCCTCAATTCAAAACAGCAAGCCTTCTATAAAAGGAATATCGTCAGTTATCCTGCCGAAAGTTTCAAAAGAGACTCCTAACGAGCTGTTTAGAATCTGCCAGCTCTACAATCTGAACTGGAGGACTCTTTGATATTTAGCCTCGGTTCCTCATAAAGGAGGGAAAGATAGCCGAAGAGATACCAGGAAGTGAGAAGAGATAGCGAGGGAAATAGCGAGAATCGGACCTGGGCAAGCTGATAAGTATTGAATAGGCAGTGCCAACCTCTCGTCTGTATTCTGCGCAGGCCCGCGGCTACTTCAAAAGCACTGCGCACTTCCGCGCTTGCAAATGTGCAGTTTATTTTCTCTTTTCTAATCGATGTTTTTTATATCGATTTATGATTAAGTTATCAATCGATAGCAGAGGCTTTAGGTTTATTAAATTATTACTAGATAAAATGATTCGCCACAAAATGCTTAACTAAATTTTTTTCTTTACTAATTTATCATACAGTAGTATTTCTTCAGCTTTGTTAAGTCTTGAACGATAAAATTTATAATTTATTTTTATAAATAGTTATTTTGATGATAATTATTTTTAAATATTTTTGTTTTGAAAAGAAAGGATTTATTCTGGCCGGGATTCGAACCCGGGTCGTCAGCTTCTCCGTAGGAGTGCTCTAAACCACTGAGCTACCAGGGTCTCATCCAAGTCAGACAAATCCGTTCTCCTCATCGACACCATATTCCGGTGTTCTCGCAATTGCGACCCCTGGAAGCTCAGTGGTTTAGAGTACTGCAAACGAGATGCAGACGACCCGGGTTCGAATCCCGGCCAGAACAAATATTTTTTCTTCCAAACAGAAATATTTAAATATAAAATTTATATATTTACTACGTGCAAACAAATTATATACAGTAATTTCTATTTATTTATTTTTTTTAATATTTCAATTTAGGACTCTTCATATGAATACCTTATATTTTTAGGTTAGAGTGACTTACTTTTTGCAGTACTTTTTTGAGAAGAGTTACCACACACACACACACACACATGGACTCACGGTCATCTGTGGTCTAGTGGTTAGCTTAACAAACTACTAAACCCAAGATCGCGGGTTCGTAGCCCGGCAGGTGGCCCTAGGATTTTTTAAAGGGAGTAAAAAATCCTTAGTTACGCCGTCCTTCGGAAGGGACGTTAAACGGGGGTCCCGAGGCTGTAGGATGTCATGTACTCGTTAAAAATCGGTATCCTAATTAAACCTGGATAGGCAAAATTTAGAGCTCCCAATGTAGCATCGTCCGATTAGCCATAGCAGCAAAAAGTGACGTTAAATTAACAAACAACAAACTATAATAGCCCACAATACTCCACGTTTCCATGACAACCACTAAAAACATCTGGCCATAAGTCCCCAGCAATTGTTTAGTTTTCTTCACTTAATTTGTAACATTTATTATTTTATGTTTTTAATAAAATAAAAAAACTATTACTTTTCTACCTCGTCGCCAACTACAATGAAATAATAAAAGAATAATAGGTTCCCCGATGTAGTATCGTCCGATTAGCCAAGGAAGCAAAAAGTGACGTTAAATTAACAAACAACAAACTATAATAGCCCACAACACTCCACGTTTCCATGACAACCACTAAAAACATCTGGCCATAAGTCCCCAGCAATTATTTAGTTTTCTTCACTTAATTTGTAACATTTATTATTTTATGTTTTTAATAAAATAAAAAAACTATTACTTTTCTACCTCGTCGCCAACTATTATGAAATAATAAAAGAATAATAGGTTCCCCGATGTAGTATCGTCCGATTAGCCATAGCAGCAAAAATTTACGTTAAATGAACAAACATTGATGTTACCATGGTTACATAATTATATTATTAGTTATTTATTGCGAATGGACCGGGGAGAATCGCCCAAAGCATTCCGACATCGTTTTTTCAATTCTTGCTTCAATTTTCTCCAAATTTTCTTTTTCCTCTGTCCATTTTGTTCCTTATTTCTTTAATTCTTCCTTCCCTGGCATCACTGTCTACTTTTCTACTTAGTCTCCAAAAATTTATGTTTATAACATCTCTTGGTTCTATTTTCTGGAAATCTATTTTAACTTTGCTAACTCCTCAAAGTATCCTTGGTCCAATCCTTAATACAGTTTATACAGCTGACATCCCAACTCATCCTAATACTATCCTTACCACGTATGCTGATGATACATGTGTATTATCAGTCAACACCAATCCAGTTATTGCATCCCAAAGCCTCCAATCCCATATCACTGATCTTGAAGAATGGTGTCAACACTGGAGAATTAAAATAAATTCTCAAAAATCGCATCAAATCACTTTTACCTTACGTCGTAAACCAATGACTTCCTGGCCTTCAGTATCCTTTAATAATATCCCACTGATGCCTGTAGAACAGATCCGATACTTAGGGTTGCACCTTGACAAACGATTAACCTGGAATCCTCATACAAGACTGAAAAGACAAGAAACCGCTCGACGTTTCAGGCTACTTCAACACTTTCTAGACAAACGCTCTAAGCTCCCAATTAACTACAAAAGATTCATCTACATGACAATCATACGACCTATTTGGACTTACAAAGTAGAGCTTTGGGACTCCACTAAGCCATCGATTTCCTCTCGTATCCAATCCTTACAATCCAAAATCCTTCGTAAAATCCTCAATGCTCCTTATTTTGTTAAGAATAAAGTCATCCATAACGACCTTAATGTTCCTTTTGTTGCTGATTTGGCCCGAACCCGGTATCTATCCTTTCATAGCAAACTTCATTCCCACTCAAACCCTCTAGTTTCAAACCTAGCTTCATCTTCAATTCCCAATAATCCTCCGAGGCGTCTGAAAAGAAGATGGCCACGTGACCTTCTTAGTTGAACTTTGATTTAAGTACTACCAGTGGGTAGTTTCTCTACTTGTCATTCTCATGTCATTATGTATCACTCATCCTATTTACTTGTTGTATATTTGTAATACAGTTGTAAATATCAATAAATAAATTTAAAAAAAAAAACTTTGCTAACCCATGGTCTGGTTGACTTGACTTTTTGTACGTAATTCAATTGTATTATATAAATATTACTATTAATAATATTAAATACTGAAAAGAAAAAAAAAGTACTTTTAGCTATCTACAATACATTACTTTATCTCTTTTTTGGATCATTAATTGGATCGCGTAATATGCGTTTAATGAGGAAGAATCCATTTAACCTAGTTCTTAATGACCTTGTCTATTTTCTGGTCATTTTGTTCCAGCTAAATTCATACCAATACCAAAACCTGGAATATTTTCTGAATTTTTATTCGTTTTATGTAAATCCAAGTCTGGTCATTTCCTCTTTTATCTGACTCTGGAATCCTCTCATGTTTCTTAGTACCATTGCTTTGTTCATTAAACCTGTTTTCATATTTTTCATATACTTAACAACAAACGGTTGGCGTCTTGTAAGAAAGATACATATATATATATATATATATATATATATATATATCAAGGTGGGTTACGAAATGCGGGCACACCCAGTCTGGTGAATAAAGACTGATATCCAAAAGTCCCAAATGTTATTCTCAAATTTGGACAACTTTTTAAGGTAAATTTTTTTAAATGATTCTCACGTGAAAAACGCATTTTCACACTTTCTTTCAACACAAAAATCATGAATTTTTTTTAGTTCTGGAATTGAAAACTTGATAACACGTTAGGAAAAATGAGAAAGGGTGAATATTTTGAATAAAAATGTTTTTATTCCATAAAGTTGTTTTACTAAATAGCCTTTCCATTGAAACAGACATTACACGTGAAAAGACCTAACAAATATTGCTAAAATTCAGTTTTATAGGGTTTTCCTCTTAGGGACCATTAAGGTTCCATCCAACGAATTCCATTGGATTTTTTTTTGTCATATTTACCTGAAATTTTGAGGTAACTTATAACGAATGCGTACATCTGCAGCCAATCTCAATTAAGTTGGGTTCAAATTTAGTATGTAAATTGTGTTTGAGCTTGGAAAGTGCCTTTTCTGGAGCTCTCAACTTTTTTCCGTTCTTCTAAAGGCCTCCAGATTTTCTTTAAACATATTGGCCACATTCTCGGCCATTTCCATATTACTCAGGGTATCAACAGTCATCCATTCCCTCATCAATACATTTCTATAACCATAGTTTAATGAAAATACGGCGTCAGTGAGTTCTTACTTTCAAAAACGACTTCAGCAAAAAAATTATTTTCTTATCAGTTAAGTGTTTGTCATCTTCTCACTTATCATAATGCAGCGTATGCGAAAAGCGAAAATACTAAATGAATGAATATACACATACCCTGAATATACATATACACAAGTCAAATATCTTCTGTTAACGTATGAAGGCAATTTTGTACATATAAAAAGGTTTTTAGCAATATATAATATAATATATATATATATATATATATATATATATATATAAACACACAATATCATATTTTATAAAATATAATATAAGCCTGTTTTTTACACTTGTACGGCAAAATGTTGATTAAAAGAACAATATAGTCTCAAAAAATTGCCAAAAGATAGTTAGATATCGATTAAACAGCTGAATCTCAAGAAATAAATGCAATACTTAATAAACAAATGAATTATATACATATTTTTTTCTTTTAGAATATATAAAAAATCTAAATATCATGAGAAATGTTCAATCATAAATAATAAACTCAATTTACTTTCCTATTATTTTGATTTTTTAATAGTGTTTCATTAGAATTCTTGCATTTTTTTCTGTCTTCATTCACCTTTTTTTTCTAAATTATGTAGTTAATAAGTATTTTAATGTCTTATATACATACCATATTGATTTTTTTTTTAGTATTTACTTACTTCATCCCTGAGCTCAACTCTTTTTTTCTTTAATTTTTTTTTACACTATTAAAAATTACTGTTAAATAAAAACAAATTGGACATGGTTATAGAAAATCCATTTGTAATCCCCTTATTTCTAAATGGAAAAAAACAAGATAAAGTAGACAATATTAGATTTAGTGAATCGAATCTCCTGAGACTCCTGGACGGAGGCCAAAGTTTGACCGAGCGAAATAAATGTCGTTGTAAAGGAAACCAAGGACCTGATTAAATTAATATAAAAAATACGAATTTGTTATTTATTACATTCAATATATATACGCCTCTGCCAATATTATATATATATATATATATATATTGTTACGGGCGCCGGCAGGAAGGCGGAAGCGGGGGATTAGCGGCTTAACTCCGTCAGTGGGAGACGTTTAAATAGGATTAGGACGGTTCTAGATCGTCTTCTTTTGTCGGCAAAGGATTAAGAATATTCCAGAATTATCTGGCCCCTTCGAGTTCTAGAATGTTCGGCTTTGCCTATAAAAAGACTTCCGTCACCCCGAGTCAGTCTTAGCCTGCGAGTAGACCAGTGAAGATCTGTGATAAGTGTAATAAGTGAGTGTCAGTGTTGAACCGGCCCGTGTAATAAGTGTATCAGTGAACTGTGACAGTCTCGCGAGTGTAATAAACTTTTTCTGTTTGTTACTGTGTGTCAGTTTGTGATACTTGAAGAATCTTACGGTCGGTGGACTAGTGAACTGTAAGTGTTAATTATTAGTTATAGATTGTAGTGTAATTTTATAATATCCATAGAAACTATTGTAACTAGTTAAGCTATCTAGAATTAGTCTTATATTGTTGTAATAATTAAATAGGAGTTAGGCCTAGATTATAATATTTAGAATATTGTCATTATAAATTTATATTAGTTTAATAATTTAATTGTTAATAGTTTACTTGTATCCTTTTTATCATTTTGTTAATAAATATTAATATCTTTAATTAAGGGATTGTTTAATTCATTTTAATACCCAGTAGCCCGTAACAAATTGGTGTCAGAAGTGGGATCATTGTGTAATTGCTATTATTTTGTATTTTGTCTTGCATTTTGTAATTATTGGGCTACTGTGTGCAGAATGGCTTCTAAAAGTGTTAAATTAATTGATTTAAAAGTTGCGGATTTGAAACGGGAGTTGGAGGAGCGTGATCTGGATTCATCCGGAACTAAAAGTGTATTGCAACAGAGCTTGCGTCAATTTTTTGTAGATTTAGGGGAAAATCCAGATAACGTTCTGTTTGAAACTGATTTAAGCAAGTTGTCTGCAACTTTTAAAAATGAGTTAAGCAATGTTAAAAATGAGTTAGGTAATGAGTTAAGTAGTGTCAAAAATGAGTTAGGTAATGAGTTAAGCAGTGTTAAAAATGAGTTAGGTAATGAATTAGGTACTGTAAAAAGTGATTTATTGGATACATTAGAGTCTAAGTTAGGCACATTAGAGACTAAGTTAATGGAAAATGTAGATAATAAGTTAGCCGATGTAAACAATAAAGTAGCTAATGTAGAATCTAGGTTAGGAGAAGAACTGAATTCAATTAAAAACGAACTTAGGCTAAGAGTAGAAGCTCTCGAGGGACGTATGAGCAACCCATCGACGAACGACACCGACCATTCCTCGGAGGGCAGCCTTCATAACAAAATTATACCCGCCAATGCTGGGACGCCACCAACTCACAACACCATTCCAGTATTCGACGGAAAGACGCCGTGGGAGGACTACATGACTCTCTTCGAGACAGCGGCTTCGATCCACGGGTGGTCAAAAGAGACACAAGCTTCAGCGTTGTGCCTGGCCTTGCGTGGAGACGCCTTGGGAGTACTGCAGGGGATGCCACTGTCGGAGCGGTCTAACTACGGGGAGCTGGTTAGAAGACTGGAGATGCGTTTCGGCCACCGCCACATGGACCAGCTATATCGCTCACAGCTGAGAAGCAGGATCCAGAAGACCAACGAGACTCTACAGGAATTTGAAGCAGACATTGCACGGCTGGTGAGGAATGCTTACCCATCGGTCACCGATGATGTCTACGAGAGCCTGGCTGTCGACAAATTCCTAGATGGACTTCGGGACCCCGAGACGCAACAAGCAGTGAAGCTCGCCCGGCCAAAAACATTGGGAGACGCATTATCTCAGGCCATGGAGTTCGAGGCTGTCAGGCAGTCAGTACGGGGCCACGCACGTATTCGAGCAGCAGAAGCGGAGCCTAATGTGGTCCCTAGCGTCGAAGATATTCTGTCAAAGGTTTTGGAGGCTCTAAGGACCCGTAAGAAGGAGGTATGCTGTTGGAGCTGCGGCCAACTTGGACACCCTAGAAGCAAGTGTCCATCCAAGAACCAAGAAAAGCCACAGGAACGAAGTAGGGTTGATAGGGAGGAACAACTATCAGCCCGCTACGTCAGAGGCCCGAGGAAGACCAGTAGAGTTGCGTCTTTAGGGAGCAGAACGAACAGCTTCTACGTTGATGGGAAGGTGAACGGGCAGCTGCGAAGTCTGCTACTGGATACCGGCGCAACCAAGACAATCTTGAGCTCAAAGACAGTTCCTGCTGAGAAGATGTTGCCAACGATTTGGACATTACGGACTGCCACAGGTGAGCTAGCCAAGGTCTACGGGGAGACAGTTGCCTACTTCATCATCGGGGGTCAACATCTGAAGCACCGCGCTCTCGTGGCAGATATTGATGAAGATGTCATATTGGGCACGGACTTGATGATCACATGCGGGATCAAGCTGGATATGGCAAGAGGTGTGATGACGCTGGGAGACGAAGAAGTCATCCTCCGGCAGGGAAAGGATATCTACGCACGAGTGCGCTTACTAGAAGACACCACTTTACCTTCTCGGAGCCAAATCATAACACAGGGGACGGTCGAAGGACATCTACCTGAGGGTCAATGTGTGCTTCTTGAACCTGGAAAACAAGAAGAACAGGATATCGGACGCGGCGTACTGGTGGCTAGGTCTCTCATCAAGGTCGGACGTACCACTCCGATTCGGCTAATGAACCTGAACAGCTTCCCAGTAACGCTGAACAAAGGAACACCGATAGGGGAATGTACAACCGCTACCTCAGTGGTTCGTCAGCTGCAACGTCATCCCACCGAGCTGCGAGGACTGCCGGAAGAATTAAAGGGATTTGTGGACGAATCATGTTGCGACCTTTCGCCTGAAGAGAGTGAGGAGGTGAAGAAGATGATTACCCGATGGCAGGACGTTTTCGAGATCAGCCCAGGGCCACGGGGTAGAACGGATATCGTCCAGCACAGGATTGACACCGGGGATGCTAAGCCCATCCGACAGGTCCCGCGGAGGCTGCCTTTAGCCAAACGGGAGGACGCCGAGAAGATCATCAAGGAGATGGCGACTGATGGTGTCATTGAGCCTTCGAGTAGCCCCTGGATGTCTCCTGTTGTACTGGTGAAAAAGAAGGACGGCACAACGAGATTCTGCGTGGACTACCGCCTTCTGAACAACGTCACCAAGAAAGACAGTTATCCGCTCCCCAGGATTGATGATACGCTGGACACCCTAGAGGGGTGTGAACTTTTCTCTACCTTGGATCTCCGCAGTGGATATTGGCAGGTTGGATTGAAACCTGAAGATAAAGAAAAGACAGCGTTCTCGATTGGGACTGGACTCTGGCAATTTACGGTAATGCCATTCGGGCTTTGCAATGCTCCTGCAACATTTGAGAGGCTGATGGAAAGCGTGTTAAGAGGTCTCTCTTGGGAAATTTGCCTGGTATACTTAGATGACATCATTGTGCTGGGAAAGTCCTTCGCTCACCATCTGAAGAATCTGGAGAAGGTCTTCGAACGACTGCGTGCAGCGAACCTTAAATTGAACCCGAAGAAGTGTCATCTCTTCCGAAGGCAAGTCAACTATCTGGGGCATGTTGTGTCGGACAATGGAGTTGCCGTTGACCCAGAGAAGATTGCAGCGATCACCGACTGGCCAGTACCTCGAGATAAGCACCAAGTAAGAAGTTTTCTCGGCCTCTGCACCTACTACAGGCGGTACGTGAAAGGATTTGCAAACATTGCAAAACCTCTTACCAGGCTCACCGAGGAAAAACGGACTTTTCTTTGGGATCACGAATGTCAGGCATCCTTTGAGGAGTTGAAGAAGAAATTGAGTAGTGCTCCTATTCTGAGCTATCCCCGTCCCGAGGGCAAGTTCATACTTGATACAGACGCCAGCAACACCGCTATTGGGAGCGTCCTCTCTCAGCTCCAAGATGGAGAAGAAAGGGTCATTGGATATTTCAGTAAAGCGCTCTCAGCTCCGGAACGCAACTACTGTGTCACAAGGAAGGAGCTTCTGGCAGTGGTGAAATCTATAGAGCATTTTCACAAATATCTATACGGCAGAAGATTCCTCCTGAGAACGGACCACGCGGCTCTAATGTGGCTGCTACGATTCAAGTCACCAGAAGGACAAGTGGCGAGGTGGATAGAGCGCCTTCAAGAATATGACTTTGAATCTGCTCATCGTGCTGGAACGATTCACAGAAATGCGGATGCGCTCTCTAGGAGACCTTGTGACGAAAAATGCGGGCATTGTTCTCGACAAGAAGAGAAGCAGGCAGCAGTGTTGAGGACAACGGTGGTCATGGACGGTTGGCAGGATGCAGAGGTGTCAAAGGAGCAGGACAGGGACCCGGACTTGAAACAAATGAAGCAGTGGAAACTATCAGGGCAAGGAA
Organism: Arma custos; assembly: GCA_037127475.1. Lineage (NCBI taxonomy): Eukaryota > Metazoa > Arthropoda > Insecta > Hemiptera > Pentatomidae > Arma > Arma custos. The sequence goes on along the minus strand of CM073762.1, from coordinate 11,616,544 downwards.
GACCAACCTGGCAGGATGTTGCTCCAATGTCGAAGACTGTAAAGACTTACTGGGCCCAATGGGACTCCATTCTAGTGGACAACGGGATGCTGAAACGGGCATTGGAAAACACGGAAGGAGATCAGCGCAGACTTCAGCTCATCGTTCCAAAGAGTAAAGTGCCCGAAGTACTCAGGGAACTTCATGACGGAGTATCTGGCGGCCACCTTGGAGTTCACCGTACATTGGAAAAAGTACGTGAACGCTTTTACTGGGCAAACCTTAAGGACGATGTGTTGGACTGGTGCAGGCGTTGTGCGACTTGTGCGGCTTCTAACGGACCCATAAGAAGAAAGAAGGCCCCAATGAGGAAGTACAACGTGGGAGCACCGTTTGAGAGAATAGCAATTGACATCGCTGGCCCTTTCCCTGTGACGGATGAAGGTAACCGGTATATTCTCGTGGCCATGGACTACTTTTCCAAGTGGGTGGAAGCTTACGCCCTTCCGAATCAGGAGGCAGTCACGGTTGCGGACGTACTGGTGAAGCAGCTCGTCAGTAGGTTTGGAGTACCCATGGAACTTCACTCTGACCAGGGACGAAACTTCGAGTCAGCAGTCTTCTCCGGGATGTGCGAAGCACTGGGAATACGGAAGACCAGGACGACACCTCTTCACCCTCAATCCGATGGCATGGTGGAGCGCATGAACAGGACTATGGGTCGATATTTGTCCAAAGTGGTCTCCGACCATCAGCGAGACTGGGACCAGTATCTTCACCTGTTCCTGCTGGCCTACCGCAGTTCAGTCAGTGAGGCAACGGGGCAGACTCCCGCAAATGTGGTATTCGGCAGAGAACTACGGTTGCCTTGTGATCTGAAATTCGGTTTCAAGCCTGATGAGGAAATTGCCGGAGAGGAGTACGTCTCGGATCTAAGGAAGCGACTGGATAATATCCACGAGAAGGTTCGCACAAACATCCAGGGAGCCAGTGACAGAATGAAGGAGCGTTACGACATCAGGGCTGAGAAGGGTGGCTACCAACCTGGAGACTTGGTCTGGCTACATGATCCTCGAAGAAGGCGAGGCTACTCACCTAAACTGCAGAACTCCTGGGACGGCCCGTTTGAGATCGTCAAGAGGATCAACGACGTCGTATATAGGATCAGGAAGCAGCCTAAAGGAAAACCCAAGGTAGTCCATTTCAATAGACTGGCGCCGTACAAAGGAGACCATGGCCCGGCAGAAGACCAGCAGGTTAGGTACCTAAACAATGTGGAGACAAATAACTCAGTTGCTCATACTAAAGTACCAGGGACCCGTGGAGTAACTCAGGTAATCTACAGGGATATCTTCTCGTTACCAGTGGAGTATTCTCTGGCCCATTGCGTTGCCGAAGATCTGAGGACTTCTCGAGGGATTGCAACGGTCTTCAGGAAGAAGTTCGGCGGAACTGAGGAGCTGGAACGCCAAGGACCAAGTGTCGGGAAGGCACTCCACCAGCCGCACGAAGGACGACACCTGTTTTACTTGGTTACCAAGCGTGCCTCTGATCAGAAGCCGACATATGACGCACTGCGGCGAAGCCTCGATGACCTTCGGAGTAAGCTTCTGAGACTGCGTGTCACTAAGCTCGCTATTCCGAAGTTGGGCTGTGGATACGACGGCTTGGAGTGGAAGATTGTCAGGGACATGATCGAACAGACATTCGCCAACTCTGGAATTGCCATATTGGTGTGCACGTTCAACCCCTGGAAAGAAGGTGCGTCTCCATCAGTAGAAGCTCATAAATGCCCGATTTCTCCGGACTTGCTCTGGGGCAGAGCACTTTTAAGGAGGGGGCAGTGTTACGGGCGCCGGCAGGAAGGCGGAAGCGGGGGATTAGCGGCTTAACTCCGTCAGTGGGAGACGTTTAAATAGGATTAGGACGGTTCTAGATCGTCTTCTTTTGTCGGCAAAGGATTAAGAATATTCCAGAATTATCTGGCCCCTTCGAGTTCTAGAATGTTCGGCTTTGCCTATAAAAAGACTTCCGTCACCCCGAGTCAGTCTTAGCCTGCGAGTAGACCAGTGAAGATCTGTGATAAGTGTAATAAGTGAGTGTCAGTGTTGAACCGGCCCGTGTAATAAGTGTATCAGTGAACTGTGACAGTCTCGCGAGTGTAATAAACTTTTTCTGTTTGTTACTGTGTGTCAGTTTGTGATACTTGAAGAATCTTACGGTCGGTGGACTAGTGAACTGTAAGTGTTAATTATTAGTTATAGATTGTAGTGTAATTTTATAATATCCATAGAAACTATTGTAACTAGTTAAGCTATCTAGAATTAGTCTTATATTGTTGTAATAATTAAATAGGAGTTAGGCCTAGATTATAATATTTAGAATATTGTCATTATAAATTTATATTAGTTTAATAATTTAATTGTTAATAGTTTACTTGTATCCTTTTTATCATTTTGTTAATAAATATTAATATCTTTAATTAAGGGATTGTTTAATTCATTTTAATACCCAGTAGCCCGTAACAATATATATATATATATATATATATATATATATGGCATGGTAACTGGACGTTTTGCTCTTTGTGGTTTTTAGAATCTTAAAGGTCTGCATTATTCTAGAAAATTTTCTATGTAGATTCCACATATTTAATATAAGTACATATTTTAATTAATGTAATAACATAAAAACGAATAAAAACTCCAATAGAGGTAACAAATATTAATTGGAATGGAAACTCTATGCCAACGTTTTGGCTTAAGTTTTAGAACACCATCAGGGCTAAGGATAGAACAAAACAGAATAATTATTGTTGTTCAGAATTATTATTTTGTTTTGTTTTATTCTAAATAGCTCTGATGATGGCCTAAAAATTATTCCCAAATGTTGGTACAAAATAAAATAAGTCAAACTTATTTCGTGAAAAATTTAATGACTGCACCCCCGGCAATTTAGATAATTGCTAATGGTACTCGTATATACAGTCAACCATTTCCAGACCAATAAAATTCTCAAATCAGTGAAGAATAAATTACAAACATCTCATATCAACTACAGTTGTGATTTTGATTTGGTACTTTTTATACTTGTTATATTAGAATTAACAATATTGAATATACATAAAAAAAGTAATATAATAGCAGTTCAATATATAAATGAATAATATTAAGCACAAGAATATTTAATAATATTTTAATATTAACATTTAAAAATGTTTAAATGGCTTATTTATTAGAAGATTTTAGTAGTTAGGTACATGAGTTATTTAAAATTATTTTTTAAGTTATCAATAATGTTTTAATTATTTTAGTACAAAACATTTGTGTTTGTTTTAGAACAATAAAAAAAATTAAATAATCAAAGTTACCGCATTGAATTAAATTAAACTTATACAAAAATTAATAAATCATGGATCGCTTTAATATCTAGGAGCGACATTTAAAAATTCATAAAATGTTAATGTATTACAAGAATGTATCATCATATATTTACTAGACTATATTTCAGTTTTGATTTTTTAAAAGATTTTTTTCAAAACTATTGAAAAAAATACAATAATCATATTTTACAACTAGAGAAGACATTAGTTGGCACATCATTCCACAGCGTTATATAACTTGACACTATGCCAAAATATACGTAGCATTCATCCTTGAAAATATTCCATTTAAGTCATCTTTTCAGAGATAACAACTGGTGGAAGTCGAAAATAGTTAGACTTCGATGGCCATTCCGATATCGATATATCAGTGGATGTTTATGAAGAACTGTTTGATGTACGTTAATACGCTGTTGAGCCCACAAAGATAAACAAATCGAGATCTGTTTGGAATCGATATTGAAATACGGCCTAAACTTTTTTCCATAACAGTTGGTGAGAAGGGAAGATATTTTTCGAATGGTGTGATATTCTAAAACTTTTAGAAAAAACTTTATAATCAGTCAACAAGAAACCAATCAAAAAGATCTGGGCGCGGTTTCCTAATTGAGTGCAAAAGTTGGATACAGGATTTTAGCTTATTTACAAGAGAAGATGTAAATATATAATAGTTTCTTTCATATAAAAGAATTATAGAAGTTTAAAAAAAAAATAAGTAAGTAAACAAAATTAAAATAAATTTAATAATAAACAGAACTATAATACTATAAAACAGATAACTAAAAGAAAACAGGATTATATTACAATTAGTTAAAACGATTGGTGAGAAAGGTAATAGAGTTCACATCAGAATATCTTTCAAGAGTATCGGTTTTAGTCTTGGGGATGAAATAGGTTCGCCTATGTTGAATGCTACAGCTCCTTTGACTGCTGGTAATCTGGACTTAAATCTGGTCTAACGCTTTTTAATAAATTCTTCAATCGTCTCTAGTTTTAGCTCTCGGTGGAGTTGACTGTTTCGTACAAACCAAGGCGCGTTAACTGCGATTCGTAGGATTTTATTTTGGAAAGTTTGGAATTTTTTTCGCTTAGTTGTTGACACTGCACCCCACACTTCACAACCGTACATTAGTAGAGTTCTAAGTATGGTTTTATAAATTGATAAGTCTGTTTCTGGTTTTAATCTAGTATAATGACTTTAATGTCCCATTTGTTACTGAGTTTTCCCGAACCCGATATCCTTTCATGACAAACTCTACTCCCACTCAAACCCATCAGTTTCAAACCTAGCTTCTTCTTCAATTCCTGATAATCCTCCGAGGCCTCTGACAAGAAGATGGCCTGGAGATAACTTATATCTGTCATTTGATTACTATCAGTGGTTAATATTAATAGCTTGTCATTACATCAATCTTAATATTAACTTGTTTTATCGTCCCGAAGTACGAAAAAAGAGGGGTATCTCTGCGCTGAGTTGCTATATTGATAATATCGGGTTTAAATACAGATAAATTAGTCTATTAATAGCCGAATATACAGAACCTACTAAGACTTACTCTCTATAAAATGGATACACTTAATTTCGGGAAAAACCTGGCGAATCAGTGTGATCTCGAACGTAAAATCTCGGCACAAACGTTGTCTCAGATACAGTATAGTCTCTACCATGTATTATTAACTAATATAATTACCACTTTTGTGAAGCATAATAAATTGATAGATTGATATAATAAACAAGAATATAAGGAATCGATGCATTCATAATACATTATATATGATATTACTCAGAAATTTATTTTTAAATATATATTTTTTTTTTAAGAGAAAAGATAAATTAGTGTATATATTTTGTTTGCACATAGTAAATATATAATTTTTTTCTTTATATATTTATAATGTGACCACTGGATAGATTCGTTCTTGTTACATGTTTCCATTTTATTTTTGTATTACGCGTACAAATCTACAATATAAATCGAGTTTAAATATTGGTTTTATGGGTAAGTTAGTTATCTGATAATAATATGAAATTAAAAAAAATAGTTTCTAAAATAAATCTTTATTTTTTTTTAATATTTTGTAAATACCCTATTTACACCCTATTTTAATAATAATAATAATAATAATAATGTCTTTATTTATTCTGGGACGAGTCCCTATAGAATAACAATACAGGCATTGTAAGCTATTAAATCTTAGAGTGTTAAATAATTACTTTTAATTAATTATTACAATTAATTTAATTAGTGAGAACGAATAAAAAAAATGAACAAATAAAAAATGTGAATTACCTACAATAACAGTATTTCAAAAACATATTAGAAGAAAAGAAAGAAAAAAAATTAAAATAAGTTTACAATAATTATATAAGAGAAACAAATTTATGGTCACATATATCAAATTTATGCCAAGAAAAAAAAACAAAAAAGAAAGATTAAACAAGATTATCCGAGATTTACCTTTCATCCCTTTTTGTCCTTATTAATATCTATCTATATGACATTAATAATACATATGTACGTGGTTTAAATTCCACACACTCAAATATATGAATACAAAATAACACACACAAATGTACATCTAAAAACATCATTCATTCATCGAATAAAGAGAGCATTAAGTCAATACTGATCCCCTACTGTTTTCGATTTTTTGGGAATTGTAGGGATAATAGGTGCTGGAATATACGGGATTTGAAGGTTGGAAGATTATTGGAACGACGAATGGAAGAAGGTATAGAGTTCCAAAGGGAGGAGGATCGGATCAGGAAAGCTCTGTCAAAAGCTGCAGTTCGGTGGGATGCTGTATATAGATCAGAGAGCCGAGAACGGGTGTTGCGGGAGAGGACTGTGGTTTTGAATTGAAGGAGATCGAAAATGTAAGATGGTCGACGGGATTGGATAACTTGGTAAAGGAAAGATGCTAGGACGTACTTACGGCGGTAGGAAGGGTAGAGCCATTTCAATTCTTCGTAATATCGGGTCACCGAGGCATCTCTAGGGATCCCAAAGATGAATCGAACGAAGCAATTAAGCAACCGCTTTAATTTTGCTTCGAGATCCCCAGAGATACCCCCATATACCGAACAACAATAGTCGAAATGGGGGAAAATTAAGGAAGAAACTAGGAGTTTACGGATTTCAAAAGGGAACAGGTGACGAAGGTAATTGAGACGCTTTAAGGTGGAGAAGGTACGACGAGAAATTTCAGAGATATGGTTTTTCCAGGAAAGGGTCTGATCAAAAGTAATTCCAAGGTTTTTGACAGTTGGGTAGAATTTGATAGGATTATTGTTTAGAAGGAGGATTGGATTATGGGGAATAGTTTTAAGGAAGTAGTTTGACCCTATTATTATTGCCTTGGTTTTGTCCACGTTCAACTTTAGCTTGTTATCCATTGCCCATCGATTTATTCGATTCATTATTACATATTGATGAAAACAAAACTATCAAAATAGTTAAAATATATTATACAAATAATAAACTTACCGAATCCGACTTGTGTTTAATGAAAAAGAAACAATAAATCCACAAAAATTGCAAACACAAATTGTGCACGTCGTCACTCGTAAAACAATATATTATAATATATTTATAAATATATAAATATTTTTGTTTTGAAGAGAAAAGATTTGTCCTGGCCGGGATTCTGCATCTCTAGTGCAGTGCTCTAAACCATTGAGCTACCAGAGGTCGTATCCAAGCCAGACAAATCCATTCTCTTCACAAGAATGTTCATCCAACATTACTTTAATTCGGATCTTGTAGACTTACGTCAGTATATATTTTATAATTTATTTGTATTCATTTTTATTTTCTGAATATTTTCTTTATTGCTATTCTTCCCCGTGTATACATCGCAAAAATTGCGAGAACACGGGGATATAGGATCGGTGAAGAGAAAGGATTTGTCTGACTTAGATACGACCCATGATAGCTCAGTGGTAGAGCACTGCACCGGAGATCCCGGCCAGGACAAATCTTTTCTCTTCAAAACAAAAATATTTTAAAATAATCACTATCATAAACAATTGATAAAAATAAATCAGAAATTTATTGTTCGGTTTGTCAAACAAGTCGTTTAAAAATTCATACTTAATTCCTCTTTGCGAGAGGTAATCCACTTGGGCCCCAATCGAGAGGACAACTCTTCCCGCCCTTAATACTCTCAACGACTAATTGAATTCACTTTGCTGAGGATAACTTAGTTAATAATTCGCTTATTGTTAATTATTTGATGAAGTTTGGAAACAATTAACGTTTTATCATAACTGGACACTGGGTAAATGAGGCGTTGAGGATTGTAATAACTAATTTTGAAACATTTTTTTTTTTTTTAAATTTATTTATTGATATTTACAACTGTATTACAATTATACAAGTAAATAGAATGCGTGTTACATAATGACAAGTAGAGAAACTACCCACTGGTAGTACTCAAATCAAAGTTCAAATAAGAAGGTCACGTGGCCATCTTCTTTTCAGACGCCTCGGAGGATTATCGGGAATTGAAGAGGAAGCTAGGTTTGAAACTAGAGGGTTTGAGTGGGAATGAAGTTTGCTATGAAAGGATAGATACCGGGTTCGGGCCAAATAAGCAACAAAAGGGACATTAAGGTCGTTATGGATGACTTTATTCTTAACAAAATAAGGAGCATTGAGGATTTTACGAAGGATTTTGGATTGTAGGGATTGGATACGAGAGGAATTCGATGGCTTAGTGGAACCCCATAGCTCTACTCCGTAAGTCCAAATAGGTCGTATGATGGTCATGTAGATGAGTCTTTTGTAGTTAATTGGGAGCTTAGAGCGTTTGTCTAGTAAGTGTTGAAGTAGCCTGAAACGTCGAGCGGTTTCTTGTCTTTTCAGTCTTGTATGAGGATTCCAGGTTAATCGTTTGTCGAGGTGCAACCCTAAGTATCGGATCTGTATCGGATCCACAGGCACCAGTGGGATATTATTAAAGGATACTGTAGGGCAGGAAGTCATTGGTTTACGACGTAAGGTAAAAGTGATTTGATGCGATTTTTGAGAATTTATTTTAATTCTCCAGTTTTGACACCATTCTTCAAGATCAGTGATATGGGATTGGAGGCTTTGGGATGCAATAAATGGATTGGTGTTGACTGATAATACACATGTATCATCAGCATACGTGGTGAGGATAGTATTAGGATGAGATGGGATGTCAGCTGTATAAACTGTATAAAGGATTGGGCCAAGGATACTACCTTGAGGTTTGCAACATTTAAAGCTAATATTCACACAATAATTAAAAAAAATATTTTCTTCAATCTGTTCAATAAAATAAAAACCACACAAATCAGAATAACCTCTCCGATTTTTAACTCACAGCTGTTACCATAGTAACATTATCAGTAAAATTCATATAAAAGACTTTTGGTGAACGTCTTTTACATATACATATGCATATGCATCATTTGACATAGGACAACTCGCAACACTTCATTATGTACATGACAGCTTTAATAGGTAACATATCCTAAACATTTGTTAAGAGAAGTGTTTAAGGTTAATCTCAGAGGCCAATCTGAGACCATTTGCTTCAGCGTGAATGACGCCTACAACTAAAATTATCCTTAATACGAGTGACGTTTGTTTTGGAGTCTTGTTATTTAGAGACACAGTTTTTCCTGTTTCCTGGCAATTGCGTCCTGTTCTGTCATATGTAGAAATAGATAATGATGATTATTTTATCAAGTCAACTTTTATATTTCTATCATATATTATTAAAAAAAAGAAGATAATTATTAACAATGTGTCTATCTAAGCTGAAGCATAAACTACTAAGCCTAAGATCGCGGGCCCGGCAGGTAGCCCTAGGATTTTTTAATGGGAGTAAAAATTCCTTGGTTACGCCGTCCTTCGAAAGGGACGTTAAACGGGGGTCCCGAGCCTGTACGATGTCAGGTACTCGTTAAAAATCCCTTTCCTAATTAAATCTGGATATGCTAAATTTAGAGCTCCCAATTTAGCATCGTCCGATTAGCCATAGCAGCAAAAAGTGACGTTAAATGAACAAACAAACATAAACTAAAGCATCATCTTCATATCTCTACCTTGTCGGTTTAATTAAGGATTTAGTATACAGTAGAGCTTCGATTATTCGAAATAATGCCCTCAGATTAGGTTTGGAAAATCATAATTTAGGATAACCGAAATTCTCTTAAGGAAGGAAAATTGGAATCTAGACAAAAAACTAATAATTACTACTAAGAGTTCTAAGAAATCATATTTATTAACACTATTTTTGATTTTTTAATTTTTCAAATTTTTTGGTCCTATCAACTATTTTTGAAATAGTTTTGTACACAATAGTTACTGTACAATAGTAATACTAGTCCATTATCATACATTTTATATCTTCATTTTACTAGTTTTTCTAAATCCTTCACATTCCAACCTTTTTTTATATGTTAATCTTCTCATATTGTATCTTTGGTTTACCTCCTCTTTTTTTATTTACCTTTATATTATTTTTACTTTACTATCCTTTCTGTACATTTATTTTCTGTATTTTATTTTATATTCGTTATTTATAATTTATAATTTCTGTTTATTTTCTTTAATTTTATTAAATCTGTCTTATTTTATTATATTTGTCATTATTTTCATTTTCTTTTCATTATCCTTAATTTTATTATATCTGTCTTTATCTTAATTTTATTATATCTGTCTTTATCTTAATTTTATTATATCTGTCACTATTTGAATTTCTTTTCATTATCTTTAATTTTATTAAATCTGTCTTTATCTTAATTTTATTATATCTTTTACTATTTTAATTTCTTTTCATTATTTTAAATTTTATTAAATCTGTCTATATCTTAATTGTATTATATTCCGTCACTTTTTAAATATTCCTTACCTTTAATTTTCATATCTGTCACTATTTTAATTTTCTACATTACATGTCACTATATTATTGTTACTGTACGTTTTTTTATATACTTTTTGTTCTGTTTGTTTCTCTCTCATAGCCCTGAAGATGACCTACACTGTAGGTCGAAACTTCAGCACATAAATATAAGTCTAGCACTTATTCAGTGTTTTGTTTGACTGCACCCCCCAACTATCTCCTTTCTACAATTTATCATCCGGTCAACTATTTTCCTCTCATAATAATTACTACGCTTATATAAGAAAATTACGGTAATTATTCCACGGAGTGTCGCTTCGAGTTGAGTCACAAGTTTTAACTTTACGTTTCCCTTTTAATATATTCCAAAAATACAAGTTATCATAAGCTTTAGTATGGAAAAGATTTAGTAATTATGCGAAATGTGTATACTTTGGTAATCATTTCATTTAGAAATGAACGTTTCAAAAAACATTTATCATTTATACTTAAGAAATGTTAGTTGAAACTTTTATTTCTTGCTGAAATGGTAACAGAAATTTAATCAATTATAATCTCTTTTCCAAACTTGACCTCATGATAACTTGTATTTTTAGAAAATATTGAAAATGAAACACAAAACTTGTCAACTCAACTCAAAGCGACAACCTGCGGAACATATACCAAAATCTTTATTTTATTCTATAGAACATATGTTAAAAAAAACAAAACTAGAACGCTCATGGACTGAGCGGTTGGTCCTGGATTCGAAACCGATTGAGGGATATAAATTATTTAACTGATAGGTAATATTAAGTTCTCCCACTCTACCATAATCAAATATACTTACAAGATTGCAACGTAACTTACAGGTTGACAACATAACTTCCTATCAGATATTAGCATCACTATAAACTTCTGAAGGCCTAATAGCCATTTCAGCACATAGTGGCGTTAAATAAACAATTGATCCTCTGAGAGCCTCACGGACATGTAAGTCTATGTAGTAGGTACTCTTTTTTGAAAAAAAAACCTTGCAATAGAGCGTAATTACATCCTTCCACAACAGTTAGCTTAGAAAGAACAGTCTCTATCATGTACTGAACCTTAGTCATTACGCGCATTATTGCGGCACAAATATATTTAAATACATTATGTCATATGTAATAAGTCATAATACTAAATACTTGATGCGGTATACACAGATTTCAATAATGCATCAGTCAGAAGTCTATTTTGGACTGTTAATGTGAGATGTGCTGCACTTTTTTTTTTATACATACATGATAATTTGGGCTATGTCCTATTGATGCTTGAATTGGCGTTGTCTGGTTAGTTTTTTCTCGAATACTTAAGGCTCCGCTAATTGGGATTTTCGCCATTTAAACTTAATATTTTATGTACAGTCCCTGGCCATATTAATGTGACCACCAAGAAAGATTATTTTCTTTTTGTTTTTTCCTAATTTTTTTTATATACTTTCGCGTGTCTTAATAAATTCCTGTGTTAAGTAATGGCAACACTGTTATAAGTGTTGGATACTAAGCCATTTTGTTTTACGAGTGACGGCGTGCATAATTTGTGGTTGAAATATTTGTGGATTTATTGTTTCTTTTTCATTAAATACAAGTCGGATTCGGTAAGTTTATTATTGATTTATTATTTGTATCATACATATATTTTAACTATTTTGATAGTTTTTTTTCATCAATATGTAAAATAGGGTGTAAATAGGGATAACATATTACATACATTCAATTTCATATTATTATCAGATAACTAACTTACCCATAAAACTAATATTTAAACTCGATTTATATCATTACGTATACAAAAAGATAATGCAAACATGTAACAAGAACGAATCTATCCAGTGGTCACATTAATATGGCCATGGACTGTATATTTTAAGTGTTTACTTTACCTAATGTTCTCCACAATTCCAACTTGAATCCATTAGACTTATGATTATGTTGACACTTTCTAACTCTTAAAAAAATCATTATTCAAGTTCAATAAAAGCATTTTGTTATCTAATTATTAAATTTTGCCTGTGTTAGTGTAATTTTTAATCTGGTTTAATCATATAAATAATAACTAGGGAATATTATTTTACTCCTTAATCCTGGATCCTGAATCCTTAGCAGATGCTATTTATGATAATAAAGGGAGTAAGGAAGACGCCCTGAGTGACACAATGAGGTCAATAACCATTTCATGGCCCTCACTCACTCACTCCCTCACTACTATTACAGCACTTGCTGTAGCCGAGCAGCAAGTCATCCAGCAGGGCGAATAATATTAATAATAATTATTAAATAATAGTATACTAATTATTCTCATAAAATATCAAAACTCTGTGCTGTGTGCAATCAATGAAGGTCCTTTATATTGATGATAATTGTTGACCTATGATAATGTATGTTGAAGAAATTGGTCCGGGTAGAGGTCACTGAATGAAATTCTCAAGTAATTTTAGAAAATCTTTATTGATAGCCAACGTTTCGACCTACGCTGTAGGTCTTCTTCAGGGCTATATGCAAAATACAGACAATATAAGAAAACGGTACAAATATATTAAAACATTTTAAATATAGATAAACCAAAAGAAGGTGAATACAGGCAAAAAAATTGATAAAGATGTACAGTAAGGTAATTATAAAGGTTAAAATGTATAAGTGTATACTATAAACTATTAAGTGCCAAAAGGTAGTAACCCACATCATGAAGAAAATAATAATAAAACAGAAAGTTAAAAGTGAGTGACAGTTAAAAAAATTAAGGATATTACAGATAAAAAATAAAAACTGAATATACAATAGGAATGTGAAATGATATGTGTAAATTAGAAAGTGATAAGAATTACGCACTAAAAATTATAGGTAATAAAAAAGAAGAAATAAAAATTGTAAAATTATAAAAATCTAGAAACGAGTTATATAAAATAAATTAAAATGAAAATAAAAAATATTTTAGGAAATACAGTATTAATATTGATAGGTAGAAAATACTTTATAATAGTGTAAAGAATATTAATTGCATAAGAGAATGTAAGAAGAGACTTTATATGAGTGTAAAATATCAATTGTATAAAAGTAGGTATGTTTTAGGTAAAGTAAGTGATAATACAATCAGGCTATATTGGACTAAAATACATATAAAAAAAAAAAAAAAAAAAACGGCAAGGATATGATATTTATGATATTATGATATTTATTATATTTATGATATTTATATATTTATTTATAGTCCTTTATATTGCTTTGATTTAATATATAGCCGAGAATGGTTTAGCTCAGTTCGTGGAGGGATAAGTTGCAATGGTAAAGGCCTCGCGTTAAAATCCAGCTGAGACAAATAATTTATTTAAACTGTTAACTGTCACATACGGACCATGTAAGACCTGAGGTTTATACCTTCCTGAGGTTCGTACAACCTCTATACTTGAGGAAAAATCACCTTCCTAATATAACCGTTAGCTAAGGAAAAGCCTCTAGCATGTACTGAACACAAGAGACTTGGGTTGTAGCGGTACAGGTTTTATTTGAGTATAGCCAGTAAGATTATCTTTCATATGAGCATCAAGTCTCAACTGTTGTCAGAGACTTAGACAACAAAGTTAATGTTATAAATATCTCTTACAAGAACATTAAAAATTTATGGAACCGCAACTTGTGTGCAAGTATTGTAATATCTATACATATTATAAATCGAAGTGCTTAGTCGCTATTGTTCGCGATAACACAATAACTACTGCAGGGATTTTCATGCGATTTTCACTAATAGATAGAGTGATTCACCAGGAAGGTTTTGGTATATAATTTATTGAGGTTTTCTGTAACCGGTTTGGAATATAACGATAATTATAAATTAAATAATAAATAAATAAATAATTATTAAAGCCTCGGATCGCTAGTTACTACTTTAAAAATGATATGATATCTACTAAGTATTAGAAAATTAATTTAATTAATTAATTAATTAAATTAATTAATTAGAAAATTATCTAGAAGAAAAGAATCTAAAAAAGAAAATGTACCACTACATACCTTAGGGTTCCCTAAGCCTCAGATATATTTAAGAGTTGGTAGGGATAGGGATACGATTTTGAATTATTTATTTTTATTATTAATAAATTAGGATTATGACAAAAAACATTTTTTGGTGAGGAATTTAAAATTTGGTAGTTAGATAAGATTAAATAGCGGTGAAAAGATAAAGTAGGCAGCTGAAAGATGGATGATCGAATTAAATGTATTAGGAGCTTTTTAATATAATCCCGGGATTTCCACGAGAAGGAGAAGAAAAAAGTGGCATTTCAGTCTTGTCAAGGGGAAAAGGGTGGTTTAGTCCTGTCTCTGCTGTGTGGTATAATCTTCTATAGTTTTATTTTTTATTAGGGAGCGGAGTGGCTCAGTGGTAGAGCACTGAGTTGCCATGCCGGAAATCCTGCAGCAGGCAAGACTTTTATTTAGTCTGGTTGCGGCCGGAGATGGATCATATGGGATCTAGGACCCTCCTGGGGCTCACCTAGCCTCTATAAAATATAAAAATAAGGTACCCGAAATAAGGGGGGGGGGATCTGATGGTTGAGCGAGACCTAAAACAAGTCGGTCCTTGCAGAACCGTTGTCCATGAAACACTACAGTCTCTACCTTATACTGAACCCCAGACCCTTCACGGGTTGTAGTGATACAGGTTTTTTTTTTAATCATTAATGTTCATCTACCGAATATAATAAGTTTAGCGAACCCAAAGGCTCGATGCCGTTGCCACTAATCTCTGCTTAGAAACTTCCGACCACGGGCTATTACCTAAACCCGTTAGATCACTCTCAACGCAATCCTCCCTGTAACGTCTCGGTCTACACTTCGGACGGATCAGCGTTTATTAAATTTTTAGGAATTCGTTCGTTACTAATCCAAATAGCTTTAAAAACCCTTCTCAACCTTTGAAATGCTGTCACTTCAGTTATATCAACAGGGTGCATGCTCCGCAATTCTGTGTTGTGTACCCTCCTGAATTCCCCAATAAGTTCATATTTAGGACCGAATATTCTGTTATTTTTTAATACTTTAAGACGTTATTTATCCCTCAAGGGCCTTAAGGACCGCGTCCTCACCCAACATAACCACATAACATAACATAAAACACATAACATAACATAAAACACATAACGTAACATAAAACATATAACATAAAATAACCAAACCCAAGCAAGCATATTTTACTATCCCGATTTAAAAATTTTTTTTTTTAAGTTAATTTATTGATATTTACAACTAAATTTGCTAATATGAACAAACGACATGCAAAAAAAAAACACTTGTGGAGAAACTACCCATCGGTAGCACTCCATTAAAGTTTTATAGTAGAAGGGCTCGAGGCCATCTTCTTTTCACACGCCTCGGAGGGTTATCAGGAATATTATGGGAAGCAAGTTGAGAGACTAGCGGATTCAAGTGTGTATGCAGCTTGTCATGGAAGGATAGGTATCTAGTTTGGGCCAAATCATCAACATATGGGATATTAAGATCACGATAGTTGAGTTTGTTTGTGACATAATAAGGAGCATTGAGGGTTTTACGAAGGATTGTATACGAGATGAATTGGATGGTTTAGTAGAGCCCCAAAGCTCAATCCGTATGTCCAAATAGGTGTGATAACTGTCATGTAAATGAGTATTTTGTAATTAATTGGGAGCTTAGAGTGTTTGTCCAGTAAATGTCGAAGTAATCGATATAAGTCTGACGAACTACAACCAATTGTATTCAAATGTTTCCTCTACCATTTTATCATATACAACCATTTGTTTATTTATATAATAAAATATTGCGAAATATGTGCGAAGGCAGTAACGATGTGGAAGTAAATATTGGAACAACAAAGGCGGTGCTGGATAATTGAGTGGGTCGATCACGAACGTGAGTTCAATATTAGTGATCTCTTTGGACTCCTGGAGATAGGAAATGGAGAGTCCGTCCCCTGACTCATAGATGTTCAGATATTGCAACGATCGAACTTCTCACCACGTATTATTTTATTTTATTTTATTTTTATTTTCTATGTGCAGTCTCAACTAGGGGCGAATTAGAGACGGAAAATATAAAATCCCCTCATATAAAAAAAAATTAAAAAAGTAAATTATTGCGAATTAAAAACATACCTATGAGTTTTATCATTATTGAGCCGGTCCTCAGGGACTGTTATCAGTCATTGTTTATAATCTGAACACTGATAACATTGATACCTTCTGATATGGATAACATTTATATATTTATTTATTTATATTAATTGAAATATACAAAATTTAGTAATAAAACGCTAATTCTAGACACCTCTAGCTACGTTCCTCTTCTTTTATACATGTTTCCCTACACTTTCGACGAAAACAACTCAATTTCTATCCTTGTCAAAATCCATTGATGACTTACTTCACATAAGTAATGCGAACTTATAGAAGTATTTCACGCTTCTTCTTTTAAAGATGGCTATTCCTTAAATGCTATTCTGTTCATTTTAAACTGGCAATAACAAAAGGAATAAGACAAAAACAACAAAATAAATTTAATAAACAATACAGAAATTCAAATAAATAATAAACAAAATTAGAAAGACAAAGCCGCTAAAAAAACAATATAGAAAATAATTCTATTATATTTCGCATACACAAATAACTCAAATGAGACGATTGATAAGAAGTTTATACGATATAAGGTGGTAGTTTTCATGGAGACAGGCTAAATCACAAATACCTAGAAAAATTCCAACCAAGAGGCCATAAATATTTAAAAAATATACTTATCAATATTTTATACATGGTTGAGTTTACTGTTTCGGTATCAGTTACGCGGGTTGCCGCTTCGAGTTACAAATGTTAACTCTTTATTCGTTTAATTTTCCAAAAATGCAAGTTATAGTGCAAGTTAGTACGGAAAAGAGAGTGCAATTACGGGTAATATGTAAATTTTGGTAATCATTTAATCAAGAAATATACCAGCTGACATTTCTAAGTATAGATGGTATATTTTTTATAATTTTTGGTCAACTATTTTGATTTTTAAATATTTGTATTTTAAATATAAAAGAAACGCCCCCGGTCGGGATTCGAACCTGGATCCTCTGTCTCTCCGTGACAGAGTTCTAACCATTTGAACCACCGGAGACGCCTGCCAGCAGGGGACAAATCTTTTCTCTTATCCGATCCCATGTCCCCGTGTTCTCGCAATTTTTTGCCATGCTTACACGAGAACAAATGTTATTTGAACATTACTTAATTTTAGGATATTGTTGACTTACGTCATATTACGTCATATTATAATAGAATACCGGCCGGGGGCATATCTTTTATCTTTGAAATAAAAATATAGATGATATATGTTTGTTGAAATGTTCATTTCTAGATGAAATGATTACAGAAGTGTACTAATTACCAATAATTACATCCTATTTTTCATACTAAAGCTCACGATAACTTGTATTTTTGGAGAATATTAAAAGGAAAACAATTGAAAAGATATAAATCGAAGCGATAACCTGCGGAATAATTACCTTTGAAGCATATCCAAGTGATAAGTTCGTTTCGAATTAAATTAATGTAAATTGCTGATGCCAAGCATTAAAATTAACTCTTAATAATTTATATAGTTATTTATCCAAACCTTTCTAAGGATATAAAGATTAAAACGAAAAATCCTAAAAAAGCTACGTAAATTAACAACTTGAAAATTTAGAGGATTTAATAAAAAAAAAGAAAAACTAACTTTAAGCGACTTTCATTTTACGCGAATTGCTTAATAATATATCACCCGCGTTAAGCGGGGCTTAAGGAGGTTTTTTTCCTACAAGGAAAATTTCGAGAGAAATTTTATTTTCTGGCTACAAACCCATCTTTGGCGGATAAATTATTGAATCCATTAATGGCCACAGATGAACCTTGTGGTATCAACAGATCCTCTTGAGGCTCACCCAGTCTCAGTTAAGTATTTAATCACCAGGGAAAAGCCCGGTGGTTGAGCATACAAATCATCTCCCTGCACAACCGTTATCCTAGAAACTGTACAGTCACTATCTTGTAGCGAACCTAAGAAACTTCATGGTTTGTAGTGGAACAGGTTTTTTTTTTTTTTTTTGTTTATAAATGAAACCATATTAGTAGTATAATGTACTGTATTAGTAATATAATTCAAAGTATATTTTATACTTTCAAAATGTATATTTATAGATTCAATTAATATTTGTATCTATCTATGTATAGCTCAATATTAGAATAGAACAGAAAAATAATATTATTCTGGGACCAGGTCCCTTAAGAATAACAATATTGTACAGAAATTAATAGAAATATTTCTGGCCAAACGCCTACATTATTGGAATACTACAATTAAATATGAACTAAAACTTATGTTCTCATAAAGAAAAAAAATATGTATATAAGACAAACAAAAAAATAAAATAATAGAATAAAAAATCATAATAAACAGCAATTTCTGTAAATGAAAAAAATAAAAAAGTAGATAAGAGCATCTAATAATAAGAATAATAGTATAATAAGAATATATATATATATATATATATATATATATATATATATATATATATTGCCTATATTTATATGGATTTAGTGTAGAAGGAGCTCTATACAATCTTGCTTGCTATAACTAACTCTTTAACGGTGGAAGGGATTTGATTATATACAAAATCTTATTATTTTTTTCTTAGGGTGTATAATAAAATTTTAATATAATTAATGTAATAATAAAATTTAGTATAGCAACTGACTATGGGGTACAACACACCCAGCTAATTTTTAAATATGCAACCTATTAATCTACAGAAAAAGAGTTTTTATACTCTGATCATGAAACCTATATATTGAAAATGACCATTTAGGTCGAAACGTTTATAGAAAATAGATATAAAATATGAATTTGGACTAAAGGGTTTTTTTTTTGTATTATTATATACCCTAGAAGATTAATATTGAGAAAATCATTTTAATAAGTTTAATATTATTGTTAAATAAAAATATTATTCACAAAAAATAGTTTTTATTGCTTAATTGTTAACCTTAATCAACATTTTCGAGATGGCAAAGTTATAAATTATTTATTGTTATTTTTATGGCAATTATTTTAAAATATTTTCTCTTCAAAACAAAAATATTTACAAATAATTACCTTAAAAATAAATTATAAATAATATATTGACGTATGTCAACAAGATCCTAATTAAAGTAATGTTCAATGAACATTTTTCTCCTTGTATACATCGAAAAAAAATCGTGAATACGGGGATATAGGATCTGATAAGAGAACGGATTTGTCTGATATGGATACGACCCTTGGTAGCTCAATGGTTTACAGCACTGCGACGGAGGCGGTTTCGAATACCGGCCAGGAGAAAAATATTTTATCTTTTCTCTTCAAAAAAAAATTTATTTAAATATAAATTATTTATTTATATTCTATAATTACATTCTCATAGTTGTGACGTCCAAGCCCTGAAGGAGACCGGCAATGTGGATCGAAACGTCGGCTGGTAATAGATAGTTTTGCTATTTAAGGAATATTTTTTTTAAACTCCACCCAGGCCATTTTCTGTTTCCTATTATTTATTTAGTAAACTTTTACCTAGGCAGTCATAAAAATTCAAGGGCTTTGCCCATTGTGGGTATTAAGTGGACATTACTATTAATATTCTTTGTGGGAATAAAAACGCTTCACCAATATAGTATATTGTACCACAACATATAAGAGAGAAATATAGATTACCTAATGTCAAAATATTTGCTAGGGTTAACTTGTGTTATTAATTATATTCAATAAATATGTATTGTGTGTATATATATATATATATATATATATATATATATATATATATATATATACATACAAGGTGTCCCATTTCAAGTAGATCAAATGTAAACGAAGCAAAATTCAGAAAAACGATTCAGGTAAAAGTTGTAGTGTTTCAGACCTAGTTTGACGAAATAAAAAAACATTTTTTGATTTTTCACTTTAAATGGTCAATATCGACCTTCAAAAACTGTAGTTTCCTCTTAACCCCCATTTATTTTTATTTTTCTGAAATGTACAATCCAAAACATGGAAAAAAGGTATGTAACATTTTTTTCTATCTTTCATAGTTTAAGCAGAAAAAGAATTCAAAGTTTACTACTTTAGTATACCTCCTTTACGAGGAAACGTTATTATAGCATTAAGTTATTTTATTTAAGAGTTTTTAGTCGAAATAACTTACTAATCAAGGTATTTCGAATCTTTCAGAAAATGCCTGGACATTTAAAAACCTGTGAAGACAGCATACTGAAGTAGTGAGCTTCAGATACTTCTTCTACTTGACCTATGAAAGATAGAAAAAAATGCTACATACATTTTTTCCATGTTTTGTATTGTACATTTCAGAAAAATAAAAATAAATTGGGGTCAAGAGGAAACTACATTTTTTGAAGGTCGATATTGACCATTCAAAGTGAAAAACCAAAAAATGTTTTGGTACTTTTCCAATCTAACGACGATCTACCCCAGCGCCGTTTCGTTAAGTACCTGCTACTGTTATGGAAACCTTCCTTAGTCCTTTTTTATTGTTTGTGTCTAGTGGACGTTTATTTGTTTTCATGTTAATTATACAATATGAGTTGGAATTTGATGAAGATTTTTCGCGAGGTGATTGATGAAAAGTCAGCTGTGGCATTTTTACAGGAGCGGAACGTCATATTGTGTTTAATCAATATTGTTTATAATAAATGTTTTATTATATTTTATTATTTATTTTCTATTTTAAATATTTAAATTTTAAACATAAATAATTATATTTAACTACAATGTGATGTTTTTTGGTTTATTGTTTTGATTGTTCTGTATATACGACACCGTTTTGATGTGATATTGTTATTTTTAATGAATTTTGTTTATAATAAATGTTATTTTTTATCTTCTTATTTATTCAGTAGTTTATATATTTTAAATTTAAAGAGAAAATATGATATACAGCTAAAATATGATTTTTTTTTGTATTTGTTTTATTTTTAGCTATTTTTCTTTTAAAGAGAAACGATTTGCCCGGGCAAATCGTTTCTCTTTAAAAGAAAAATAGCTAAAAATAAAACAAATACAAAAAAAAAATCATATTTTAGCTGTATATCATCTCCTATTTCATTTCCTAACAATCCTCTTGTCTGTTTACTATTTCAAATATATTTCAGGCATCATAACCTGACAGGCTGCAAATAGTTGAGGTAAGTGCCAGAGGAGCGTGCTGGGGTAGGTCGTCCTTAGATTGGAAAAGTACCAATGTTTTTTTTATTTCTTCAAACTAGGCCTGAATAACTACAACTTTTACCTGAATCGTTTTTCTGAATTTGGTTTCGTTTAAAAGTTAAAAACGTTTGATCCACTTGAAATGGGACACTCTGTATACATATATATTGTAACTACGTTATATCTATAAAACTTATATTAGACTGATGATTTTTATTGGGAAGAAAGGTAAGGTGAAAGCTGTGATACCCTTATCAAAACTACCTAATGGAACTGTCCCAGGACTCAACGGAATGATAAATGAAATTCTATATCCACATATAGATCCTTATCCTTCCGGGAACCTTATGAGAGAATTATTACTTCTGCTCCAATATAACCAGCTACATCATCGTCAAGGTGTGATTACTTCTTATACACACCGAAGATGAAATATTACATATAACATTTATAAAATTCGATAATGCTTAAGAAATTCTCGTTTATTTTTTCAATTTAGAATCAGATCAACCATACTGTTTTCTAAAAAAAAGGGAATTAATTAATTTTTTATCAAAAATTCCTTTAGCTCCACTGAATTAAATATATTGAACAATCCCAAGTAAAAGTAATTGCTTTTCACGCTCTAAGATTATTTCCAGCTAAAAAAAAAGTTTCTGTTACTATGAAGTTTTCCAAGTTATTTTTGCAGTAATGATCGATCATAGTCTAGCTTTGTAACTATAGGTTTTAATATATTTTAAAATAAGATATTGGAAACAGCAGAACAATACTCTTATATTTAACCAAATTTAAAAATATTGAACACTCAAAATACAGAAGGAAAAGATAATATCTCAATTTTAGCTCTACGGACATAAACGTTGCCAAAGAAAGCGCCCCAATATATTTTTGAAAATAATTTATTGATGTTTTAGAAGTGAAGAAATCCTTTTATTCTTTAAAAACTGTGAAGGAACATGTACTTTTCTTGCGCTAAAGTCCATTATGTATATACAAATATCGGACATACATATATCTGTTGGGGATCGGATAGAAGTTTCATACATAGACGCCCACAGGTTCAGCTCTGGTACGTTCAGCTTCGTGGAAAGAAATATAGGTCTTCGTGCGCCTGCTGACCTCGAACGGTCATAATCCTTGGATTTAGGTCAATATGTCACTGTACTTGAACCCATGTATACAACTAC
This sequence comes from Arma custos, assembly GCA_037127475.1. NCBI lineage: Eukaryota > Metazoa > Arthropoda > Insecta > Hemiptera > Pentatomidae > Arma > Arma custos. Next base: position 11,593,856 of record CM073762.1, on the reverse strand, counting down.
TGGGAGGAAACTGGTAAATAAGTGCTGTTTCTAGGATAACGGTTGTGAAGAGAGATGATTTGTCGTAGATAACGCTCTGGTTTTTCCATCCAATGTAGGGTACCCACTTTATTGAGGCTAGGTGAGCCCCAGGATGGTTTACAGATCGCACAGGGCTCATCTGTTGTTGATAGATTAAATGACTCATCTAGCATAGTCGGATTGAACACGAAAATTTCGAAGAAGCATCTCATCACTCTTTACAATGAGCTATCCTGGTCTCTATTATAGAGAGCTAAGGTCTTATTTTTTGTTTGTTTTTTTATTGAATTTTATTAAATATGAAACTATATTTTGACGACGTTTTGAAATATTATATTCTCACATTCTCATAAGACTTTTCTTTTTTTAAATTTATTTACTGATATTTACAACTGCATTACAATAATACAACAAGTAAATAGCCTAAGTGATAAATAATGACATGAGAATGACAAGTAGAGAAACTACCCACTGGTAGTACTCAAATCACAAGTTCAACTAAGAAGGTCACGTGGCCATCTTCTTTTCAGACACCTCAGAGGATTATCGGGGATTGAAGAGGAAGTTAGGTTTGAAACTAGAGGGTTTGAAGTTTGTTATGAAAGGATAGATAGCGGGTTCGGGCCAAATCAGCAACAAATGGGACATTAAGGTCGTTATGGATGACTATATTCTAACAAAATAAGGAGCTCATAAGGCCTAAAAATGTTTTTAGTGAATCAGAATAAATAGTTACGAAACACATACTTGCCATTGGCACGGAGGGATGTGCCCCCCTCCAGACAGTTTTTTGTGTACTGTGGAGAATTCATTATAGTACATAATTTTAAGCAAAACACATGATCATAGTAGGTTAAATAACAGAAAGAAAATGAGTGAAACCTTTGTTTTGATATTTTAATAAACCTTTAAAATCTTTCTATAGATACTACAATTTAATTTGTAAGTTATTGCGGATTTTTTTCCCGTCTGCCGGTTGCGCCCCCCTCCCAGAAAGAAATCCTGGCTCCGCCCTTGACTAGAACGACAAGCTGCTGTCATACGCTTTCATTGTACTTATAACTACATACAAAAAGTGATTTGTGTAACTATTTTTAATAAAATTCCTTTATAATATGGGTTCTACTGGACTATAATTGATAATATTTAATTATGAAGCAAAAAAACATTCTCCAGTCACGTTTTTCTTTATTTACTATAAATACGTTTCGACCCCTTCGGTCATTTTCAATTTCTTAAATGTTTGTGAGAATTCACATAACTCCAATAATGACCATGGAGAAAAATGTATCTCCTAGCAATTTTTAAATTATAGACGTCCATAAGAGACATATTATGTGAATCCTGACAAACATTTAAGAAATTGAAAATGACCGAAGGGGTCGAAACGTATTTATAGTAAATAATAAAGAAAAACGTGACGGGAGAATGGTTTTTAGCTTCATAATTAAATAAAATTCCTTTATTTTAATTAATAAACTAGTTTCGAAACCGTTCCTTCAAAAAAACCAATGCATAACTAAAAAATTAGTATTTTTTGGGCTAAATTTCGGTAACGTTGTATTGGCTAAAGCTCTTTAATTCAGGAACAACATATCTGATATTACATTTCCAACAATATTTTTTAATAAAGTCATGTTTTGAGCTGTATCAAGTTTGAACTTGAAGTTATGACATAAGTTAAAATAAAAAAATTTTCAAGCTTTTAAAACTTTCTACTGATTAATAAAATACTTTCAATAGCATCATTATAGTTTTCAATGGTTTAGTAAAAAAAGTTATCTTACAATACAGTCAGCGCCATTATTACTATACATGAGCGCCTAGTTTTTCGTGGTTTTACCGAACCGGTTCAAACTGAATTTTTGGGAGGATAAAATCTTGAATAAACTATAAAAAATGTGAAAAGGTAGATTATTGAATATTTGGAGTTATCCATTTTTTGATCCTGAAAGTCACAAATGGTACTACTACATGTTTTTTCTTTCTTTCTTAACCCCTTTGGCTTTTATTAATATTTGAAAAAATATTATATATGTGACACTATCTGGAACATTAGTATTTAAGTAAATATAATAAGGGGCATTGGGCAGGTAGCTTAAATGTCCCTAGGGATCTGTATCTTTACACTTAAGGACAGGATGACAGTTGTAGCCAAGAAGCAGGAAACTCAACATGTAGCCTGTCACATCCAGCAAAAGGGTATGAAAAATATAATATAAAATAATCAATATGATATAAAATAAACAATATGAAAAATATTCTTTTCTTGTAATTAGTTTTATAAGTTACATTGTAGATATGATCAGCACACAATACATATAATGTTATTTAATGAAATGAAAAATAATCTTCATTTAATAAGCAACTCCTGGTCAGTCAACCACGTCAACCTTTGCAGAAGAGAGGGGAGGATAAGTAAAATTTTCATAGCCGGAATATTTATTAATACTGAATAATTGAACCTCAACACAGGTGGTAGGGTATCGAAGCTCGCAAGATACCCGGGTTTTATTAATACCCCTATCAGTCATAGCCTCCAAGATCTTGATGGCTGCTGGATCCTAACAGACTCCCCTCCCCAGCAGCTCCTTAACAATGCATTCCCATTGCATTGCAAATAAGAGAGGAAAGGAAACGCCACTCAAAGGTTGTTAGAACGAGGATACTCAGCCAGTGTTAAAGTCGAGGAACCACTGTATTTACAAGGGATTGTATTGGTATTACTACGCTAATCGGCGTTGCCTAGCTACGTATTGAGGGACTATTTTTTGTTTAGGCTTTTGTTGTGCTCGATCAATTAAATTATAAATATTGTTAAAAATATAGCAAAAAAAATACAAAATATAGCAATATTTTTTCATGTAATTGGAAAAAATGGAATGCATCGATTTAAAAAATGAAACAAGCTACATCTTATTCCAATATTTCGATTTAACGATTCTTATCTCAATATATGGAATGCAATGAAATATAAATGTTAATTTAACTTATTTACATATTTTATACCAATCCTATATTCATCTGCATTATTATTGCTCATGACTTAAAGTACATATTAAATAGTAATAAAAAAAAAAATTGTATTAATAACGCATTTTTATTGTAGTTATATATAATGGAAAATTGCGTAAATGGACGATTGAGAAGATATGAAAAATATACCAAATTGTGAAGATATCTAAAATTGCGAAAATATCGAAAATTTCAAAAGCTGCGAAAGTATTGAAAACTGCGATAAATATGGAAAATTGTGAAAATATAGAAAATCGTAAAAATGGACGATTGAGATAATATGAGAAATATAAAAAATTGTGAAAATATCAAAAACTGCGACATCGAAAAATTCGAAAATGCGGAATATTGAGAAAATATGAAAGGAAAATCGAAAATTTCCAAAACATCAAACTTTAATAACATAAAATGTGTGAAAATTAGCAATTGAGAAAATATGAAAAATTGTGAAAATATTATAATAACGAAAACATCTAATTTCGTTAATTGTAGAAATCTATGATGTTCTTAAGGGTTTTTGTAAAAATCACAGCATTTACTCTTAATTATTGACTGTTATGGAAATAATATAATATTTAGATCTTGAGTTTCAGTCTTTTATTTCTTTATTAATTTCTCAGGCGACGTTTCGAGATTAGGTTAGTCTCATATCCATGCCCTGACAGTGAACAAATGAGTAATCCATTTTTTAGGAACAGCAATTACTTGTTCATTGATCACAGCAATTACAATACAAACAATTTATGCTGTTTTAAGAGGCAACAGATTAATGAAAAACTGATTCATTATTTAGAAGTTGTAAGTACACCCTATCTTACATAGGTCATTTTACATCTATTTTAGTATGCTGTTTGATGTTTTTTACTAAAAAGCTCATTTGTTCACTGTCAGGGCATGAATATGAGACTAACCTAATCTCGAAACGTCGCCTGAGGAATTAATAAAGAAATAAAAGACTGAAACTTAAGATCTAAATATTATATATGTATATGTATATATATATATATATATATATATATATATATATATATATATACATTTATATAATATATCAATTTATAACCTTTTGGTATTGTATTAAGTGAGAAGCTAAACTAGACAAGCCATCAAAGGCAAGAATACTACTAGCGGATAGTTTGTAGAACATAGTCATGTAACAACTTTGACAGCTAAGTTCAACTTCAATGAAGGCACTAAGTAAACTTTAAGCTAGTGTTTCCCTTTGAGTATAACTTACAGTTTAAACCTCTATAAAGAACAATAAACTAAGCCAGTTTATTGAAAGTTTAATGATTTTTATATGTTTACAACATGTCGAAGAATACAAGGTAAGTCGAATGAAAGGACACTCAAGGTATTAATGAATTATAATCTCTCTATTGTGTAAAATAACTTTGCTACGTTTAATATATTTATACAGGTCATGAGGGATTGCTCAACCATAGCCCCGTGTTGAATATAAAATAACCAGGAAAAGCTACTTAAGTCTGGTTGTTTTTAGGAAAATGTAAGCTAACTCTATCTCTCCAACCTTTCATCTTTATGATGTTAAACCTCTAAATTAGTAACAAATTGTTTTTATTTGTGAACACCAATTTCGTTCTTGATAAAAGTTTGTTTGAGCATAAGTTGAATATATAACATTTAAAAAAAAAAACCTGTACCATAATAATCCATAAAGGGTCTCGTATTCAGTACGTTATAGAGCACTGAATTTGCTCTTTCTAAGATTTGAGCTTAAAAAGTGAGTTGATTTGTTCTAGATCACGTTGAGGTTCCAGGTTTTTCTCTCGATTAATGGACCTAATTCTTACTGAATCCTAGGAGAGTCAGCATATCTCATCGGCAGGTTCATATATGGCTGCTAACAGATTAAATTTAATTTAATTTACACCCGGATTTAAACTCAGAGTATAATGTGGTAGTATGTGAGTATGGAGCGCCGTGGGATGGTGGATACCTACCTGCATCAAGGTTCCCACAAAGATACCAAGTCAAAGTTTGTGCAGAGAGGGGTTTGGTCACTAATATAGGCTGGGTGAGCCTCAGAAAGGTCTAAAAGTCCAGTAGGTCTTAGGCTTTTAACGCCATAAATTCTGGTAATTTATCTGTCACATCAGGATTTTAATTAGGAACCTATACCGTTAAATGGGAGTTCCGTGCCTGTTGGGTGTAAGGCACTCGGTAAAGTTTCCTATCCTAAATATTCCTGGATTACCAAAATTTAAGAATTCCACTGTAGTATCTTCCAAAAAGTCATAGTAGCATGTAGTGATGTTAAGTGAATAAACAATAAAATTTAAAAAATCCCTAAAATAACCTGTATCTACAGCCCCTGTGAATGAGTAGTTAACTCGAATAGTGTCCAGAGTGAGTTGATTGGATTGAGGGAAGCGGAATCGCGCTATTCTCGTAGTTCTTGTCTTGACATTTCCTTACTCCATTGAGTTGTAATATCAAAAATCACATTATAGTTATTTATAATATTGTTGTAAATTTTAAGAAGTAATCTGATATCAAGAAGAGCCCAAGTGATATTTTACAAGACAATTATCAGGCCTATTTTAATTACGGATCGGAAACATGGCCTCGGTCAAGGGCAGATGCCAACAGTTTGCTGCTCTTCGAAAGAAAAATATTAAGGATGTTTGGAGCAGTAAGAATTGGCGATCAATTTAGACTCAGGTAGAATGCAGAGATATATCAGTATCAGGAGCTAGACGTGGTTCAGAATAGCTTAGATGAGCTGGACATGTGACCAGGATGGAAGACAACGTTACTCATAAGAGACTGCTATTAGGGCACGGTGACTGAAAAATGAAACGTGGGCGGCCACGATTAAGATGGGCAGACGAGGTCGAGAAGGATGCAGGTAGCTTTGTTGGATCCAGAGGTTGGAGGACCTTGGCACAGGACAGAGAAGAGTGGAGGCGACGCCTTGATGCGGCCAAGACACGTACTGGGTTGTAGAGGCAGTGTTGATTGATAATATTGTTGTGAGCCGAGTGGAGCGGACTGCCTCAGTGGTAGAGCACTGAGTTGACATATCGGAAATTCTGGTTCAAATCCCGCTGCAGGAAGTACTTTTATTTAGTCTGTTAGTCTGTCCATGAAACAGTACAGTCTCTACCATGTACTGAACCCCAGACCCGTTCACGGGTTGTAGTGGTACAGGTTTTTTTTTAGCATTGTTGTAATATTTAAATAACTCCTTTTCAAGTCTATTCCTTATTTCTTAATTCGTTAAGAAAATAACAAGATTCCGCTTCCTTAAGTGTAAGAAACACATTTAGGAGACAATTCGACTTAATCCCTTATTCACCGGGGTTGTAGATATACAATATGGATATAGCCATACCATGGTATTCCTCCGTACCCATGGTATATCCATACCATCCAAATGATAGGGAGGCTTAACCCCGACCGGTGCTAAGCCGGTTTAAGTCCTTTGGTTGAGGCGAAGCTCATCAGATAGAGCCGTAGTAGTAAGCAGGAAATGTAGCGTGTAATTGCATAGGCCTGAGCTCCAATTTGCTATAGTAGGTACTGAGGTAGAAAGTGTATAGTAATTACTATTGGTTTTACTATAGTATAACCGCTCTATTATAGTAAGTCTCTCACTAAAAAAAAAAAGCAATGGGCACAGCTGTGTAGAAATTCGAAGCATTTACAACGAAAAAAAAAAAATGTGCCAACAACCAGTGTCTTGGGCTCAGCGCATGGTTACAATGTGCTGCTTTTTGGACAATAGCTGTGCAGAGAGGTTATTTATCCAAGATTACGCTCTACCGCCCGATACTTACACTTATTTTAGGCATCCAATGTATATATGCTGAGTTAGCCACAGAAGGGTTTCCAGATCGCAAAGGATCCATCCTCGGCTATTAATATGTTAAACAATTAATCTGCCACAGCCGGATTTGAACCCAGGACTTTCGGAACGACGATTCAGCGCTCAATCATTAAGCCACACCGCTAAGAATATAATTTTATAAAATTTTATTATAAGATATAAAGAAAAATTAAATGTACTAAAATCGTAACATTTATAAAAAAAGTTTTTTTTTTTGTATTTTTTCCTTGGGTGTAAAAGAAACACATAAACCTTTAGCCCAAAATTCATTTAATTTCATCTATTCTTTATATACGTTTCCACCCAAATTGGTCATTTTCAATATGTAACTTTCATCATCACTCAAAACAGTATAAAACTCTATCTGCACTCTATCATCAAAAAGAAATTCAAATAATCACAAAATTTAACATTATGCAATTTTTCTATAAAACAACAAATTTCTTAACACCTTAAATTAGTTACAATATAAGGAAGAAATAGTTGGGGGTGCAGTCAATAAAAACACCTTAATAAGTGTAACTTATTTATTGTGTACCGACGTTTCGGCCTACAATGTAGGCCATCTTCAGGGCGAACATACCACGCGGCGGCGAGAACGATCAACTGTCAATATCTCTATATCTATATCTCTATATCAATATCTCTATATCTAAATCTTGCCGCCGCGTGGTATGTTCGCCCTGAAGATGGCCTACATTGTAGGCCGAAACGTCGGCACACAATAAATAAGTTACACTTATTAAGGTGTTTTTATTGACTGCACCCCCAACTATTTCTTCCTTATATTAGAAGTCACAGTCAACCAATTCTTCTCTAACTTAAATTAGTTACACAACTACACATGCCACCGTCAAAATGCATTCTATAAATGTTATAATTTCTACATTAATATTGTCCTTATAATAAACACAAAATATACCTTTTTTTTTTAGGAGATTAATAGATTGAATATTTGAAATAAGCTGGGTGTGTTCCATCCCATAGTCTGTTACTATAGGATACGTTATTTGTCCTTCAAGGACCTTAAGGACCGCGTCCTCACCCAACCTAACCAAACCGCCACAAACCCAAGCAAGGATATCTTACTATCCAGATTTTCTTTTTTTTAGATTAATTTATTGATATTCACAACTGTAATAATATTACAACAAGTAAATTTGCTAATATGAATAAAGGACATGAAAAAAAAAAACACTTGTGGAGAAACTATCCATCGGTAGCACTCCAATAAAGTTCTATTGTGGAAGGTCTCGAGGCCATGTTCTTTTCAGATGCCTCGGAGGGTTATCAGGAATAGTAGGGGAAGCAAGTTGAGAGACTAGCGGATTCAAGTGTGTATGGAGCTTGTCATGGAAGGATAGGTATCTAGTTTGGGCCAAATCAGCAGCACATATGGGATATTAAGATCTTGATGGATGAGTTTGTTTGTGACATAATAAGGAACATTGAGGATTTTACGAAGGATTCTGGATTACATGGATAGAGCCCCAAAACTCTACTCCGTATGTCCAAATAGGTCTTATAATAGTCATGTATATGAGTCTTTTGTAATTAATTGGGAGCTTAGATCGTTAGTCAAGTAATTGTTGAAGTAGCCAGAAATGGCAGAAATGTTTTAAGTCAGGCTTTAGTTTTTCTTGTTAAATAGAAGAAGTATTTACGTGGGCTCATACTAATGTATCGGCTCGGTTGAAATTGAGTTTTTTAGAGTTGAGTTGCCTTGAGCACAACCAGCCACTCACTACCTTAATAGTGTAGCCTACCACTCAACAGTCTAATGGAATGGACCAATCACTCTCTACCTCAAGTGTTCTACCACCCGAAAACAATTTATTATTTATTTCTTTACTAGTCGAAAACAATTTTTTTTTTTAAATACCCATTATCTATGGCAGCGGTTCCCAAACTGGGGGGCGTGAGACAAGTTGAACATTGAACTAAATTTAAGTAGTCTTTCTAAAATTCTAAATTAACCATGATGCTTAGAAAATTGGCCACTTTGATATAATGGAGAAACCTTCATTTTGGTTAAAATATTTCAAAGTGTATCACGGGAAGCTCTTCGTTTATATTTGCCTTTTTCAAGCACCTATTTGTGCGAAGAAGCATTTTCAACACTTGTGGCAATTAAAACAAAGTATCGGAATAAACTTGATGTTGCTAGTGACTTGCGTTGTGCACTTACTAAAACTCAGCCACGAATAGGCATACTAGTAAGAAAAATGGAAGCCCATCCATCTCACTAACCTGATCTATCTATCTCTCTTATTAATAATTTTTGTATTTTATGAAAACTGATATTGTTGTACCTTATGGCAGTATAACTAAATGTTTTGTTTTCAATGTAATACTTATTTGTTTTTGTTTTGTTTCTAGGCCCACACATTTTATTGTTAAGGGGGGCGCGAGAAGCTTTCATTTCAACAAAAGGAGGCCTTGGTACAAAAAAGTTTGGGAACCACTGATCTATGGGTTCTCCCAAAGTAATCAAAAGACTGAAAATTTGCTATTAAAATCTTTATATACCTATTTTCTATATTTTAAGACGTTGAATTCTGACTTACGAAATAAATTAGAAATTTTTTAACTGTTCTGCGGTGACTTGCCCTAGGTCACACTCAACCGCCAGTTTTTCCCCCTTATTTTGGGTACCCTATTTTTATAATATTTTATAGAGGCTGGGTGAGCCTCAGGAGGGTCCTAAATCCTATATGATCCGTCTCCAGCTGCAAACAGACTAAATAAAAGTCGTGTCCGCAGCGGGGTTTGAACCAGGATTTCCGGCATGGCAACTCAGTGCTTTGCCACTGAGCCACTCTGCCCCCTAAATAATTAAAATAAATGTAAAAGATTAATATTTATTTATATTTTATGGAACTTAAAATGTTCATAAAATATAAAATAAAGTACGACAGTTGCTTGTTAATATAAAATATTTATTTTTCTAATAATACTATATCTATTTGATGAGCCTGTTGGTACTGTTGTGAGAGAGGACTGTTACCGTGAGCCGTGCCCCTATGGCACTTTAAGGTTCGAATCCGGCCTTGACAGATAAATTGTTTATTATTTTAATAGCCAGGTTGGATCATTTAGTAAAATGATGTGAGATGTGCTGCACTTTGACTTCTTTAATTTGATTTTTTTTTTTTGTATGGCTTAATGATGCCGAAATTGGCGAAACTTAAGACAGGATAGTTTTCTCCAAAGTTTTTTTATTTCCGGGATTTTTTCTGTTGTACTGGTATTCTAATGTGATATTTAATATTATCGATTTTACATACATAAACAATTTTCTTATAAAAGGCTTATGATAAAGCTCGTTATATCAATATACGTTTAAATAGAAGTTAGGCCTGTCCTCTTCAGGATGTCTTGATGACGTTTTAAAAGCGATTTTCCCTATATTGCTTTCCTTAAAGTACCCTTTTTAATGCGTTTTTTAAAATAAATAATCATACCTAATTATTGTAAATCATATTAAGAAATAAATAAACTATTAAAGAGTTTCATAATTAAATAATAAATAAATGAAAGGTGAACTAATCTGTTAACTACCATGGATAGACACAATGGAATCTGTCTGCACAACAGTTGTCCATGAAACATTACGTCTCTACCATGTACTGAACCTAAAACTCGTCATTAGTCAGAAAAAATAAATAAATATATAAATCATTAACATTCGATGGAAAGATTAAGTATAAAAAAAAAAAATACATCTAATAAAATATATTTTATTTTATTTATTTACATAAATACATATATTACACTGGTAATATACAAATCACTAGTTCAACTAAGAAGGTCACGTGGCCATCTTCTTATTTCAGGCGCCTCGGAAGATTATCGGGAATTGAAGAGGAAGCTAGGTTTGAAACTAGAGGGTTTGAGTGGGAATGAAGTTTGTTATGAAAGGATAGATACCGGGTTCGGGCCAAATCAGCAACAAAAGGGACATTAAGGTCGTTATGGATGACTTTATTCTTAACAAAATAAGGAGCATTGAGGATTTTGGATTGTAAGGATTGGATACGAGAGGAATTCGATGGCTTAGTGGAGCCCCAAAGCTCTACTCCGTAAGTCCAAATAGTCGTATGATGGTCATGTAGATGACTCTTTTGTAGTTAATTGGGAGCTTAGAGCGTTTGTCTAGTGAGTGTTGAAGTAGCCTGAAACGTCGAGCGGTTTCTTGTCTTTTCAGTCTTGTTTGAGGATTCAAATTTAATCGTTTGCCGAGATGCAACCCTAAGTATCGGATCTGTTCTACAGGCACCAGTGAGATATTATTAAAGGATACTGAAGGGCAGGAAGTCATTGGTTTACGACGTAAGGTAAAAGAAATTTGATGCGATTTTTGAGAATTTATTTTAATTAGTTAATCTCTCCAAGGCGGATTTAAACCCGGGGCCATCAGAATAGTAACTCAGGACTAAACACAAAGAGCTCCCCAGCTCCATAATTAAATTTATATCTTCCAAAATTATATTAATTGCCTCATTAAGAAGAAGTTAATGCCTGGATAGTTCAGAAATCGGGGAGCTTTGATCAATAGCAGAAGAATTCGATTGGTCGGTTACACGGCGTGAGCAGCCAATCGGGTGTCAAAGATTTCCACGAAGCTCGCTTGATTTAAATCACACAAAACCCATATGTAGAGCGTCCATTATCGAACTAATCGGAAATTGTTCGGGTTATTAAAAGTATCTTGTATAAAAAAAGAAAAATGCCAAGAGATCACATTTGTTTATAATGAAAATCTTCTTTTGTTGTTTACTACGCAAGTTAAAAAATACATGGTATAAAAAATTAACGCCCATAAAAATATGTAAATACATAGATTCATTCCGTTTTAATATTTGTTCATTTCAATCTTTATATTTTGATAACAGCCTATAATAATTTTAAATATGGTAACGAGTATTAAGTAATACTTTGGGGAATTAAAATTTTAGAAAAAATAATACTCTTGAAACTTATTTCGGTACTTGTCTGTTTGAACGTCCGTTGACATCAGCGCGCTCAGGTGTCACTTAGCTCAACTATCGACTGTGTCAGATTATAAACAATCAGGTCATTGTTGTCATTGTCATTGTCACCATCCCTAACCACCCCCAACCAATCCATACCTAACCACCTTTAACTAAACAAACAATACACTTAGATAACATAAAAATAAGGGAACGATAACAGTAGGAGTTTAATTAAGAAAAGTGACACTTGAGGCGCTGGTGTCAACGGATGTTCAAACAGACAAGTACCCTTATTTCCTAAGAACGAAAGTGTCAATACCTCCTTGAATCTTTTTCGTGATGCCAAAGTAATCTCACAGTAAAACATATATTTGGTTTTTTAACTTGAACTTCTTACTGATTAAGTATTATTAATTAAAGGAGTACACGTTATGTTTAAATTAATACTGTAATTTTTACCAAGAAATGTTAGCTGTAATCATATTCAAGCAGACACAATTTCTTTCCAGGAACATTCTCAGACGTGTTAATTACTTCAATAATATCCTTAATTGAAGTTGCTTCATTGTAGCCATGGCGTTAAGCACGTCTCTACGAGACTACTTTATCCTTTTGTGTGCGGGATATTTAAATGTACACAGAGTTTATTAATTATATTTATCTAAGAGTTTATATATTAAATAAAAATAATACTACATTATTAGTGAGGTATATATCAGGGGGTAGTATAGTTTCGATTGCCGAGTGGCTGTGTTTAAGGTCCCGGTTTAAAACCTGGTCGAGGTAGATAAATTATTTAAAGTGTTAACAGCCTTTAACTGGAAGGAAATAGCCTACTTGTATAACTGTTGACTAAGAAACAGAACATTCTCTATTAAACTCAAGAAACTTTATCGATTTTAGTAGTTTTGGTATTTTGAAGGTACATCGTAAACAAATATATGGAATAAGTCATTCTTAGTTAATCTGTTCCAAGTTCATTCATTTTTAAGAATCATCGAAATCCAAATATATTCAAGTTATACGAAAAACTCATAACATTATGAATAACTCCAGCAGTTTTGAGATAGAATTTCGATCCAGTTAGGGAGAGAAACGGATAAAAGGAAAAACCGTTGGACATTTTGGCAGTAATTAAAGGGAGGAGACTGAAGTGGCACGTACACATAATAGGGTTACGGCCAGAGAGAGAAAGGCGGGCGGAAGGGATTAATGTCTTAAGCCCGTCGGCGGGTGATATTAAGATTGGATTAGAACCATCTCGAAGATTCCAGAAAGGTCTCCCCTCTACTTCTGCCCGTCTAGAACATTCGATGTTGACATAAATATCACCCCCTCAGCGGCCAGTGAGTTAGTCAGAGAGTAAACTAGGCAGTGTGATGAACTAGTAATAAGTGAGTGGCAGTGTGATAAACTAGTCAGTAGTAAACCGGACAGTGTGATAAACTTGTGTCAGTGAACTGTGACAGTCTCGCAAGTGTAATAAACCGTTTCCGTTTATTACTGTGTGTCAGTTTGTTTTATTCGGATATTCTTAAGGTCGGTGGACTGTAAGTGTTAATTTGTAGTTATAATCTCTAGCGTAATTTTACTAAGTGGAAGAAAGTGGTCCGGGTAGAGGTTACAATGAGTTTCTCGTAGAATTTCAGAAAAACGTTTATTTATTACCCAAAGTTTCGGCCTACTTTGTAGGTCTTCTTCAGTGCTGTTGGGGGGGGAGGCTGAGGGTAGGTTCTCACTGGCTATGTAACACAGACTGTAGTCTTGTATAACTGTTGACTAAGAAACAGAACATTCTCTACCAAATATTGAACTCAAGAAACTTTATTGATTTTAGTATTTTGAAGGTACATCGTAAACAAATATATGGAATGAGTCAACAGTTAACCGGTTTCCAAGTTCATTCATTTTTAAGAATCATCGAAATCCAAATATATTCAAGTTATACAAAAACCTCATAACATTCTGAATAACTCCAGCAGCCTGTAATATACTTAATATCTCCCGCCGACGGGCTTAAGACTTTAATCCCTTCCGCCCGTCTTTCTCTCTCTGATCGTAACCCTATTATGTGTACGTGCCACTTCAGTCTCCTCCCTTTAATTACTGCCAAAATGTCCAACAGTTTGTACATCTCCTGCAGTTCTCGGTTTTTACTTTTATCCGTCTCTCTCCCTAACTGGACCGAAATTCTATCTCAAAACTGCTGGAGATTAGAATTTATTAAAGGAGTACACGTTCTGTTTAAATTATAAAAATCTTATTATTGAAATAATAAAATAATTTCAATACCATCATTAAAATAGGAATGCTTTACTTTATCAATACCGAAATTTTTATTTATTTAACTCAAATGGAACTTTCAAATTCTATTGAAAAATTAGCTTCTTTTTTTAGTTATGACATTGTTCTTTTGTGCGATATACACATGAACATATTTATTTTTCAAGCTATCCTGGGCACACACAGAATCCTGGATACCTTTGTAAATGCCAGTAGCTTGAATGGCAAATGAAGTAGACACACATAAAGAAAAATGGTCACTGTTTCACCAAAAAAAAAAAAAAAGAAATTTTTCGTTTTGAACGTGCTGGGGATCCCTTTCAATGGCCACAACTACATGAAACACTTTTATTTCGAGCATAGCTTTTAGGTTGGACGAGGGTTGGCCTGAAGCCAAGCGATAAACCTTCACCTAGTCACCAATTTTCAACCTTTTCTCTATAACTTTATTCTTAGAGGAACAGGGTTGTGATGAAAATAGATAATCTATATACATCTATGTACATCTATTTATATACGTCTATGTTTATATACACTTAAGTTCCCTTCGAGAGCACTTCCAGCAGGAATGCCCTTAGGATAGACAATCGAGATTGTGGATAAAGGATTAAGATTGAACACGAATTCTCTATTAAGAACACCCTTTCTCATCTCTATTACACATTTTAATGAATAAACAGTAATTATTACTGTTAATTTATAGACAAATATTTCCTAATAACTCGTTTCAGTTATTAATATATTTATAGAAAACAAAGTTACATATTTTCCGATCTTTTCCTTCTAATATGACATAATTAGTCTGGGTGCCTTCGGTAATGGGTCGAATTTCTATATTTTATAGTAACAATTATTTATTTATATATTTTTACAAGAACAGGCCATTCAAGAACGACGTCAATTTTCCGTACTGTTCACGGATTCACAGCCCGGCAAGTGTCCTCAATATGTTTTGAAGAAGAAAACACTTTATTGAAGCATTACAATCTGCCTCTTTTGGGCAATAAGTAATGGTGCTATGTAGCTTACAATCATTCCATAAAAAATCAATGATATAAACGAAATAAATGCATAAATAAATATATACAAGCAAAAAAGTATATACAAAAATAAAGTAAAAAAAAAATATATATATATAATAATAATAATAAAAATATAATAATAATAAATAAAACATAAAAGAAATATACTGTACACATTCATACTCTATTTACGATTTGCCTGGGGTCCTCGAACTGAGCTTCTTTCTCATGAATGAGGGCAAAGCAGGAGTCCGGGAGGCCCCAGCCCCCTTTCCCAGCCGCGTCACTGGCATTAAACGCCTATGGAAGCTGGTTAAATATGTTTTAAAGGAGTAAAAAAGCCTTAGCTATGCTGTCCTTTGGAAGGCACGTAAAATAGGTGTTTCCAGCCTGTGCGGTGCCAGATACTCCTAAAGATCCCTATCATAATTATACCTGGATAGGGAAAATTGAAGCCTCATCGTAGTATCGTCCCATTAGCCAAAGCAGCACAGAGGGACGTTGTTTGTATATTTAGCGTCACTTTATGCTGCCATGGCTAATCGGACGATGCTACATTGGGAATCCTCAATTTTTCCTATCTAGTTTTAATTAGGATAAGGATTTTTACGAATACCTGACATCGTATAGGCTAGGGACCCCCCTTTAACGGCCCTTCCGAAGGACGGCATAAGCAAGGGTTTTTACGCCCTTTAAAAAAATTCTAAGGCCACCTGCCTGCTAAGAATCCTCGATCTTGCGGTTAGTACATTGTTAGACTAACCGCTAAACCACCGGTCGCCCCGTAGGTAGTGCAAAGTATTATATAGTATCACTATCTTTTAAAGTAATAAAATATCCTTAGTAATGTCGTTCTTTAGAAGGGACGTAAAATTATATGTAAACTATTATCACTTTTATTATTTTACTTTTTATTTCCATCTGGACAAACGTCTCACTTGGAATCCTCATACAAGACTGAAAAGACAAGAAACTGTTCGACGATTTCGCCTACTTCAACATATACTAGACAAACGTTCAAAGCTACCAATTAATTACAAAAGACTCATTTACATAACAGTTATCAGACCTATTTGGACATACGAAGTTGAGCTTTGGGGCTCTACTAAACCATCCAATTCATCTCGTATCCAATCCTTACAATCCAAAATCCTTCGTAAAATCCTCAATGCTCCTTATTATGTCACAAACAAACTGATCCATCATGATCTTAATATCCCATATGTTGTTGATTTGGCCCAAACTAGATAGCTATCCTTCCATGACACACTTGAATCCGCTAGTCTCTCAACTTGCTTCCCATAATATTTCTGATAACCCTCCGAGGTGTCTGAAAAGAAGATGGCCTTCAGACCTTCTTCTATAGAACTTTATTGGAGTGCTATCAATGGGTAGTTTCTCCACAAGTGTTTTTTTGTTCATGTGCTTTGTTCATACAGCAGATTTACTTGATGTAATATTATTACAGTTGTAAATATCAATAAATTATTCCAAAAAAAAAACCTTTACATTTTGTTTTGTTTGTACTGCTTTGGATGGTAAGCTGAGAGGGATAAAAGTAAATTTCGTATCCGTTTCATGAAAGGAAATTTATACAGGCCAATGAAGCTTACATTATATTATATATATTCCTCTCCTATCGAGTGTGACAATATCGATCCAGAAATAAGAAAAAAATCCTATATCAAGATGGCGGTACCCCCCTCCATTGTTAGCCCTATCCTCTTCTTGTATTTCGGACACGGCTTCTTCTCGTGTTTCCTTCAGCTTCCTCCCAAGTCTCATTTCCGCTGTCTTAGCCCCTTTGTGACTGTGCACCGTCCAGAAGAGCAGATTGTGGATTTGGTAAGGCTGTGGATTTAGAAATTTCCGTTATCGTTGAAAATATCATTTAATCTAGCAATGAACGTTACAAAAAACATTTATCACCTATACTTCGAAGTGTTAGTTTTATTTCATGATCAAATCATTACCAAAACCTACTTTTTGCCAATAATTACATTCTCATTTCTCATACTAAAGCTCACGAAAAAAAAAAAAAAAAACCTGTACCACTACAACCCATGAAGGGTCTGGGGTTCAGCACATGGTAGAGACTGTACTGTTTCATGGACAACGGTTCTTTCTGCAAGGAGGCGACTTGTCCAAAGTCACGCCCAACCGCCAGATTTTCCCCCTTATTTTGGGTACCCTATTTATATAATATTTTATAGAGGCTGGGTGGGCCCCAGGAGGGTCCTAGATCCCATATGATCCATCTCCCGGTGCAAACAGACTAAATAAAAGTCATGGCCTGCAGCAGGATTTGAACAAGGATTCTAAAGCTCACGATAAAATTAAACGAATAAACAGTTGTTGTGACACAACTCTAAACGACAAAATTTTAAATATATAAAATACTTTGTATATTTAATATAACGTACATGATTCTCAAAGTGATTATTGTACCGATACCACTAGTGTGAACTGAAACCAGAGACAATTAATCTAATCCTATGTATATTGATATATGGACCTTCATAACTCATTAGTACTACAATAATATATAGCCAATCCATTTTACGTATAAATGATATACTTGTGGTATATTGGTCATCCTTGTTCAATACGAATTATATGACGTATATATATGTATGTTTGTAGATCTAAGAGTAGCTCAGTAAGAAAGAAAATAGTAAGGCCATATGACTGTTATCAAGAGCGGAGTGGCTCAGTGGTAGAGCACTGAGTTGCCATGCTGGAAATCCTGGTTCAAATCCCGCTGCGGGCAAGACTTTTATATTGTTTGTATGCAGTCGGGGATGGATCATATGGGATCTAGGATCTTCCTGGGGTTCACCCAGCCTCTATAAAATGTTATAAAAATAGGGTATCCAATATTAAGGGGGGAAATCTGGCGGTTGAGCTTGATCTAGGACAAGCCACCTCCTTGCAGAACCGATGTCCACGAAACAGTACAGTCTCTACCGTCTACTGAACCTCAGTCCAGTTTACGGGATGTAGGGGTACAAGTGTTTTTGTTTTTTTATTTATGACTGTTATAATAACATTGTATAAAGAAAATTTTCTTCTGACTAGATATTTCATCGGATTTCAACATCGTTTGTAGAAGAGAAAACTACCGTATTTTGAGGTATTTCTTACATAAAATAATTTAAAATATTCTATTGGAAGATCATACAATTAAAATTGTTTATCTCAACCCTAAATAGGATTTTATAATATAAATGTAAGTTCTTCAGAAATTCCTTGAATTGAGTTGGATCCATCTTGTACGGTATTCATCAGCAAGATTTCAATGGCATTATTATTAAAAAAAAAAACCTTTGACATTTTACCTCGTCGCCAACTATTAAGAAATAAAAAGAACAGTGTATGATTAGAACATTATATTAAATTGATAATGATGTTAACATTTGAGCACAAAGATAAAGCAATAAATAGGTTTATAAGTTACTGAAGAAAACCCAACAACATCTGGAATCGTTAGGTCAGATGTTTTCCAGTGGTTGGCATGGAAACATCCAGTGCGGACTGTTTATATTAGGAATATGACAAAATCCATCCGACTTCAGAAAAAACTACAACCACTGAAATATACGATCGTGTATGCAATGCTCTGAATCCAAAAAAAAATTTTTTTTAGATTAATTTATTGATATTTACAACTGTAATAGTATTACATCAAGTATATTTGCTGATATGAACAAATGATATGAAAACAAAACACACTATGGAGAAACTACCCTTCGGTAGCACTCCAATAAAGTTCTACAGTCGAAGGTCTCGAGGCCATCTTCTTTTCAGACGCCTTGGAGGGTTATCAGGACTAGTAAGGGAAGCAAGTTGATAGACTAGCGGATTCAAGTGTGTATGGAGCTTGTCTTGGAAGGATAGGTATCTAGTTTGGACCAAATCAGCAACATATGGGATATTAAGATCATGATGGATGAGTTTGTTTCTGACATAATAAGGAGCATTGAGGATTTTACGAAGGATTTTGGATTGTAAAGATTGGATACGAGATGAAATGGATGGTTTAGTAGAGCCCCAAAGCTCAACTCCATTTGTCCAAATAGGTCTGATAACTGTTATGTAAATGAGTATTTTGTAATTAATTGGGAGCTTTGAACGTTTGTCCAGTAAATGTTGAAGTAGGCGAAAACGTCGAGCAGTTTCTTGTCTTTTCAGTCTTGTATGAGGAAAATCCAAAAAGTGAAACAGGTTTTTTTCTGATTAAACAAACAGTTGCGCAAAACACATTGTCATTTCGACATACAAAGGATTGAAAGTAGAACTCGAAATGATTAAGAATGCACCCTCGGATTCGGGAACACAGATGATAAATATTGAAGGAAGCGTTGATTGTTCGCTAATGACGAGAAGGGAAGGATACAGCGACAAATTGCTGCTGCCATCGTGTCCTTAGTCCTTGTCCTGGGCCCCCGTCCTTTGTAGTGGAGTCCGCAAGTTCCTCCTTTGAGGGCTTAGGGCTCTATCAGTTCCAGGCGTAACTTTTATCAGATAATATAATATTCTGCCTAAATATGGCCTATAACAATTATTTCCTTTTAGGTTTAACAAGTATTTAATGCTAAACTTTAAAACAATTATTGATGAAATACCAATTATTTGGAAATAATTAATAGGTATATGTAATGTTAATCTGGCTACAAACGATACAGCGAAAGTTATACTTCACTAGAAGCATCGAACACATTTTATATGATTAACGGTCACCTATGGTTTAGTGGTTAGCGTAACAAACTACTAAACCCAAGTGGGTTCGTAGCCCGGCAGGTGGCCCTAGGATTTTTTAAGGGAGTAAAAAATCCTTAGTTATGCCGTCCTTCGGGAGGGACGTTAAACGGGGCTTCCGAGCCTGTACGATGTCAGGTACTCGTTAAAAATTCCTATCCTAATTAAACCTGGATAGGCAAAATTTAGAGCTCCCACTGTAGCATCGTCCGATTAACATAGCAGCATAAAGTGACGTTAAATGAACCAACCAAACCAATTTTATATGATTTTAGAGAAATGTTTGTATCTTAGCAGATACTCAGATTTAGTTAATATTCCTGTACCACTACATCATCAAAGAGTCTTGGAGTCGATTTGGCCGAGAACCGTTCCAACCAGGTTTTTCCTCCAATTATGGATGCAGAGTTACCCCATGAAAGTCTTCATATATTGTAGATGATTGTAACGGATTAAATTAATTATTCATATGTAACAGCCGGATTCGAGCATAACCTACACCTTGAACTAACCAGCTCATTGTTACTCATACAAACAAAAACAAAAAAACACTGCAGGCTATGAAGGGTCTTAGATTCAATACGTGGTAGAGACTGTAATGCTCTTAGGACAAAGGTTGTGCAAGAAGGTTATCCCCAATTACAGAGGCTGGGTGAGCCCCAGGAGGGTTTTCATGTCTAGTAATGCTCACAACCTACTGCTAACAGTTTAAATAACTGTTGATACTCATCAATCAAATTTTATATGAATACTAGAGAATCTGACAGACGTTTTCCTGTCCAAACGATTAAGAGGAGTATATATCAGTTTTAAGAACATTTATTGGGTGGAATCGTGAATCTAAACCATTCTCGAACCCACTTAAACACGAAAAAAAAAAAAAAAATCGGTGCGACCGTTCAGGAGTTCAATGACATATAAACGAACAGAAGAATAACATGTACATAAAAAAAGATAAATACTTCTTCGTACAATTACTAATTAGACCACTTGTTATTATTAATTATAAATAATTGTTAGAATAGTATAGCGTATGTAAAATATTATATATATTTATAATAAATATTAGAAAATGCTTTATTGAGGTCATAAGAGTTCGACATGGCAGGTCATGGGGTCACAACGATCTATTTCCGACTCCAGCGACCTCTAAAATTGATTTAAATCCCAATAATAATAAACATCATATCTTCTATAATAGAATGTAATATCATATATATTGTACCAGCTATCGCAAAGTATCGAATGCGAAAAAACACAGTTTTCGTTTTCGACTCATAGCAGTTGCTTTAGGATTGAAAATTGATATAAAATTCATATGGAGGCATCTATTAGTCACAAAAACAAGAGAGCGAAATAATATTCGACTTAAAATGTCCTCAATATTTAACTGTAATACTCAATTAAGTGTATCTTTAATATTGAAAAGGGTTTATATCATTGATTTTTTATGGAATGATTGTAAGCTACATAGCACCATTACTTATTGCCCACAACAGGCAGATTGTAATGCTTCAATTAAGTGTTTTCTTCATCTCTCTCCAAAAAAATATTGAAAAGGAGAAGGTAAAAAGAGACCTTACATAAATGTTAATACCGTGTAAAAATTCCAACGAAAAGCCCTCAAGGCTCAAAACTAAAACAGAAATAGAAACTATCTGTCCAATATTTCGCCTATTCAGGCATCCTCAGGGTAGAAAGTGAACAGCAAAACAAAACATGAATAATGCACCCAAGAAACATCCCACCACCTCCAAGGCTCAAATGCAACTAATGAATCATAAGGAAGGTTACTCTACTCCGGCTGGGCAAGGTTAGATAAAAACAGCTGATAAATACTCCAGCAGAATTTGAAAATTCAACATACACTCACCAAACTTCAAAAAGCACAACAGGAAAAAATAAACAATAGTAAACAACACAAAACCTTAAATAAAAGACCATATGAAAAGTGCAAGAAAAAAAGAACATTATCAAGAAACCAGTGGACTTTTATGGCTATTCCACAAAATATATTAATATTGAAAAGGGAAAGGTAAAAAGAGACCTTACTTATGTTAAGACCCTTAATGTTTATCTGCTCTAGATGGTGTGAAACGCAGGCTACGATAACTGATGAACAACGTATTAAGTAATCGAAAATAAGGTATCAAATAGAATATCCCTCCCTTGAAAATATAGGAGATTACACAACGGAATTGCAGAGCATGCACCCGGATAATATAATTGAAGTGATAGCGTAGTGAAGGTTGAGATGGGCTTAAGTGTGTAAGGAACGAATTCTTAAAAATTTAATAAGAATTGAACCGACTGTTAAACATCTGAAGGGGTAGCCTAGGCGTAGATGGGAGAGGATTGTTTTAGAGTAATCTAATGGATTTGGATTTGGAAGATCCTTCGATGGAAGTTTGTGAACAGCTATTGGTGGAATTGTAAAGAGCTTTCGTCACGAAGCTTAAAAATTATAAACTGTTACCCTCCCAACTACTCAACAAGGAAACGTGGGAGTTAACATTGAAGAATGAACAACGCCTCAAGATACTCGAAAATAAGGTATTGCATAGAAGATTCTGTTGTTGGCCTGAGTAACATAAGAATCATTATTAAATTAGTAAGCCCTGACCCGATGAGTAAACGTCTTAGAGGTAGAACGAAGCGTGAATGGGAGTAAGTAAACCGCTGTTGACGGTATCGGCATCGAGCTCTTGGGTTCACCAAACTTATATTATTATTAAAACTTACATCAGCATTGGGATTGGGGTAGATTAGTGTGCAGAGTATTAAGCTGCTATGCAGAATGATCCGCGTTCAAATCCGGCTGTGGTAGATAGTGCATCTGTTTACAGCCACGGATGGGTCCCATGAGATCTACAGACCCTTCTGATGCCTCTATTAAGTGGGTACATTAATTAGAGCAAAACCTTGGAAGTTGAGAATGATCTCAGACTAAACATGGTACATACTGTACAACTGTTGGCTTAGAAACAATACAGTCTCTACCAAGTACTGAAGCCTAGAACATCCATGGGTTGTTCATAGTAACATTTATTTTAGTTAACTTATTTACAATTTATTCAGTTAATTTTATTAAATTATTAACTTTTATAAAGATAATTATAACTCTACAAAATGCTTTTTATATGCGGCCTAAACATTCATACTCTTTCATAAAATTATTTATGAAAAGAGGTGGTTTTGTAGCTCCCTCGCGGGATCGATTCTCGCCTGGGTCAGTTAGTATTTGTTTGGTGTGGGCGAAATGAATTCTGACATTCCCACTCTGGTTAGGAAAAAACTATTTATACGTTCGGTTTTTGCAAAAAATATCAATTACAGAACCAATACAACCAGTTACTGTGCATGTGCCAGTACCAGTAGCTAGATGAGGAAACAAAAAGAGAATATTACTTGTGAGGGGGGCCAATTGGTTTGTTAATTAGTCACTGCTCGTTGCGTCAGATAATAAAGGTAAATTTTATCTAATAAATAATTATGTTCATTTACCTTTTTACCTAAATATTTATCGTAAATTTAATGAAATAATAAAATAATGTGCAAATATAAAGAAAATTATTTATTTTATCCTATTTTGCCAAACACCTATTTTCCCTTGCCAAAAACATATTTTGGACCGCCATGGATTAAGATATTATAAAATAATGCTATGCTTTATACTCATAAATATATTTTAAATATTCTAATTGATTTTGGGATGCCAGAGTATCATTTAAGATGATTACTTAAATTATTATTTATATGCCTTAACCTTAATTAGGTTCTTTTCCGGAGGTCTGTTCTTGTGTTTACCAATTTACTATAATATTATAATTTCAATATATTATTCATAAATAAATACTGCATCTGGGGTATGTACCAAAGGAATGATGATCAATATAGGTTATTTATTCAATTTTAAACAAGATTAATGATTAAGATGTTGCTATATAAAGAGTATTACCATAAAATACCTTACAGGAATAAATTACACTTATCTGTGAAACTGGGGTAGATTAGGCTGCACGTCGGTCTTCGCCTTGTCGTTTCCGGGTCTCGCTCTTCTTCGTCCGAATCGTTTGCCGGTTCCTCTTCTTGCGCTTCCTCCTCGAAGTCTGTGTAGAGAGTGCCTTTCTCAGTGGAGTTTGCTTGCCGCCCCATTTCTTCTTTTTCCAGCCATCTTGACCATAAAGGCCCCAGAAGGGGACCAATTTGTGCAGAACACATCCCGTTCATGATTGCCGTCCGGCATCACTTTCATGGTGCATTTAGCCGTATTAATTTTTTTTTAATTATTTTGTTTCTTTATTGGAGAAACCAGATTTTACAGGTAAATTCCTGGAAGTATTATCTTCCGAAATCTACGCTTTGTAAAGAAATCGACTATTTTGAAATTAGAAGTCACAATTAAGTCTCAAAATAATAATAAATAATTTATAAAAGTTTATAAAAATAAAGTGGAAAAAAATATGTAAATTTATATGAAAATTAAAACAAATATTAAAAGAATTAAATAAATGTTTAATTAAAGAATTAAATGTCTATTTAATAAAAATTATATTAAATTGATTAATTAATGGTTATTCATTTGTTATTTTCTTTTTCATTACTAACGAACTTGATTCATTTTTCCAGTGTTATTTTTCTGATTCCATGCCAATTCAGTCCATTTTTTTTTTTGTTTTACCCAAACTTTGGCTTTCATTATAATAAATTTACATTGAATTTAGCCTGACAATTTATTCCATCGATATGTTTTTAATTTCCCAAGGGTAAAAAATGTATAAAAACATTTTTTCAACCCTCCATGGTTTAAGGAAGTTGTATTTTAAAAAAATAACAATAAAGTAGATATCGCCGTTTTATAAGCATTTATTTTTTTTTAAACTACTCAAATACATATTTTTACTGAAGATACCAGATTTTCCAGGCGAATTTTAGGAAGTATAATTTTCGAGAGTTAAAAAAAAATCTAAGATTTTGGTATTATGTTTAACTATCAAAGGTATACGATGTTTCTTGAGTAAAACATTAAGAAACAAATAAATTACTAAGTTCAAGATCGCGGGTTCGTATACCGGCAAGCGGCCCTAGTATTTTTTTAAAAGGAGTAAAAAATCCTTGGTTATGCCGTCCTTCAGAAAAGACGTAAAGCGGGGATTACGAGCCTGTACGATGTCAGGTACTCGTTAAAAATCCATATCCTAATTAAATCCCGGATAGGCAAAATTTAGAGCTCCCACTGTAGCATCGTCCGGTTAGCCATAGCAGCATAAAGTGACGTTAAATGAACAAAAGCCAACAAATATTAGTTGAAATACAGAAAGAAAATATAAACAGAATGCAGAATAAACACTATATAATATATATACAAAAAAATATATAAACACTATTCTACAGTTTCATTAAATGGATGAAAAAAAGGCAAAGAAAGAACAGCTGTCTTGAAGTGGGTGTGTCTTGTAACACATGGCGTTATAACCTAAAACTTCTTCATCTAGGGTTTACTGTTGCTTTCTAAATAATATTATTTATTATTATATATTATAATTTTATTAATATTATATCATTAATATATCTTTATTCATTATAATATAGTTATATTTTTTAGTAAGCAAAGGTATATTGGTATGTACATCTAATAGTGTTTGCAAGATAGAAAAAGTAAAAAAGTAAATACTATTTAGTAATTATATTTAAAAAAAAATAATCAATATTTGCTCCAATTCACAAAAAAAAAAGGTTGATGGACTGTAATAACTCTCGCCTTTGGATTCGTCAAGCTTTATGATTAATGAGATGTTTTTATAATAATTCAGTTTTTAGGGAATCATGATTGTAAATAAAAATCTATACCACTAAGACTTATGTCTCGGATTCACTACGAGATGGAGAATGTACAGCTGCTAGGACATTGGTTGGGCAGGGAAATGATTTGTTCGAGTTCACACTTAACCGCTTAATCCCTCAATTAAGGGTACCAACTTTATAGGGTGGATAAGACCCAAGAGGTCCTTCAGATCCTACACAGTGCACCCCCCCCCCGGCTATTAACAAAATTAAATAAATGGTTTCTGTTCTATCTTATTCATTCCATTTTATATATTTCCCAAAAATAAAAGTTATAGTGAGCTTTAGAATGGAAATATTTTTACAAGTAAATTTGCTGATATGAACAAATGACATGAAAACAAAAAACATTTGTGGAGAAACTACCCATCGGTAGCACTCCAATAAAGTTCTATAGTAGAAGGTCTCGAGGCCGTCTCCTTTTCAGACGCCTCGAAGGGATCAGGAATAGTATGGGAAGCAAGTTGAGAGACTAGTGGATTCAAGTGTGTATGGAGCTTGTCATGGAAGGATATGTATCTAGTTTGGGCCAAATCAGCAATACATGGGATATTAAGATCATTTCGGAATGTAAGGATTGGATACGAGATGGTTTAGTAGAGCCCCAAAGCTCCGTATGTCCAAATAGGTCTGATAACTGTCATGTAAATGAGTCTTTTGTAATTAATTGGGAGCTTAGAACGTCCAGTAAATGTTGAAGTAGGCGAAAGCGTCGAGGAGTTTCTTGTCCTTTCAGTCTTGTATGACGAGAATGGAAAATAAAATGTAATCATGGGTAATGAGTAGATTTCGGTAACCTTTTCATCAAGAAATAAAATTTTCAACTAATATTTCGAAGTAAAGATGATATACGTTTTTTGAAACACTCATTTCAGGTGAAATGATTACCGAATCATAAACATTTCCCATAATTCGCTTTTCCATACTAAAGCTCACGATACTTGTATTTTTGGAAAATATTGAAAAAGAAACGAATGAAAAGTTAAATACTTATTGTAACTCAACTCAAAGTGACAAACTGCGGAATAATTACCACATAAATTATCTGCTATAGACGATTTATTTAAACCAGGGACGACATTCGGCACAGAAACTCAGTGCTCTACCACTGGGCTACCCCGATTTTAGATATAAATTTAATTATTTTTTAGTTTACTAATTGTAATTACAACTCGATTCGAAAAAAGGATAAGTAAATTTACATCCTGATCTGTAAGTAAACTGACAGCACTCCAATGACTTCTTAACCAGAGTCATATATTAAACTGCTTTTTCATTTCATTTCATAATCTTGTTGAAATGATTTTATAATTAAGGAGTAATTATTAAAATATAGGGTTCTGACAACCACCCCCGTTTCCCGGTAGTAATTAACGATAATTGTAGAGGAGCCGTAAATACAGGACACCTAAGGATCTTTCGGACAGGATTAGTATCCTTAATCAGAAATCACACTTCTTCTCCAATCATGAGGTCCGTCGAGCGGAAGTCCTTATAGCCGATTTCCTCCCCCCCCCCCTTCCTCCCCCGATATCCAAGATCTAAGAGGCAGCGAACTCTCTCCGATCCTGTTTTGTCACCGCTTCCTCAATACTTAACTTTCATAATCGATTAATACGTCCGGGAACTTCGAGGATAAAATAAGAAGTAGGATATTTGCGTTAATTAAGATTTTACATTTTATTTATTTTTTTTAATTTATTTTTTATTATTTTTTTTTTACTTTATTTTATACATTTTATTTATTTATTTTTTTATTATTAGTATTATTATTATTTTTTTTTATTTTTTTTTTTACTTTATTTTATTATCGTTTCCGCATTAATTTCTTTCTGTTACCGCATGTATATATTTTTCCGCATGTATATATTTATTTATTTTATTTTGTTTATATAATTGTTTTGTTATGGAATGACTGTAAGCTGCCCAGCACTATTACTTATTGCCCACAAGTGACAGATTGTAATATTTCAATAAAGTGTTAATATATAAAAAATTAAGATTTTCTTTTGGTACACTCGTACGAAGTAAAAAAGTATTTTAATTGCAAAAATTTTCAACATGGCCTATTGTACGAAGGTTCCCGGAGTTAAAAAACAGACTAGAATCCTAAAATAAAAATTTATTTATTATTGACTAATAAACAAACACCGACTAATGTCGGAAATTAATTCGCGCAATAAACGTCGACCCATATTTATTTAATTCTTAAAAAGCTAAGGATTTGAAAATTTGACAATATATTGAGGAGTTTTAGAGCGTAGATGCTTGGATATTCATTATTTAGGTATAAAAAAAATAATTAAAAACCACTGTCCTTGACTTTCGTAGGAATCAAAGTTGTAAAAGGATGTAGTCTAGAGTATTTTATATTCGTTGATGATAATTACTACCGCTAAGATTTTACATTCTAAGAAATTAATTAAAAGTGTACATCCCGCAAACAAAAATTTTCACTAAAAAATTTTTTTTTTCACTATCTTCCTGTCACATGGTTATTAATACTGTTAACACTCATACATATTAACCTTAATATTTACCATTTTTAGTAATTTTTAATTTTAATTGTCTGTACTTCGCATATTTAGCCCTGAAGAAGACCTACAATGTAGGTCGAAACGTTGGCTACTTCATAAACATTTCTCCATATCTAAGAGAAATTTATTGTGACCTCTACCCGGACCATATTCTACAACATAAAAATTTGAGTATCGGTAAAACAAAGCAAATTCCTATTAAAATTGTTTTATTAACCATTAAAAATATTTAAAACCTTTTAACTTTTTTTCATTATTCCCATAAAGTTTCAAGTACAAACATGAAAAAATGACTTAGTTATAAGAAAAAAATGTTAAATGTGGAATATCAGATAAGTCGTTCCTAAATTAACAAACTTCAACCAATAAAATCCCTATTGAAGGCTTAACTAAAAAATACCTATTTTTTAGTAATTTCGTTCTTTTGAAGCAGCGATATTTATGAAATCGGCCATTATTAGATATATCTACTTATTATTGTTATGTTGTAACACCCAAAAAATACAAGTCGATCTATAAATTTTCTGCACTAAAGTTCGGCAAGAATGTTCGGACTTTGGCATGGATGGTGGATTTGAGAAGCCAAGGAATGCCAGTCACTCCACATCAATCCAAAACATCCAGACTGCTTCTAGCTCACGGTCTTCTCACGTGCTATAAAAGTGGACTGATCTTCATTAATAAATAGCTCATTATTAATCAAATATTAACCAATAAAGAAACTAAGGCCGAAATGTCGGCGCACATTAAATAGCAGCTCTGTGGTAGCGCGCTGAGTTGCCGCGCCAAAGATTCCGGGCTCAGATCCCGCTGCTGGCAGAGTTGATTTAATCTTTTGATCCAGGACCCTCCTGGGGCTCACCCAGCCACTATAAAGTGTTTACCCAAAATAGAGAGGCATTGTTTATGGATAATAATAATAATAAAGTCTTTATGTATTAGGATCATACTTGATACTAGAGTAAGTCTAGTTGAGTCTAGGGTCAAGTTTGATCTAACTATAATCGCCCTGAAGAAGACCTGCAATCTGGGTCGAAACGTCGGCTTCCAAATTAACAGTTCTCCCTATATAAGAGAATTTTTTACGTCCACCCGGGTCATTTCCCTCCTCAAATATATATATATATATATATATATATATATATATATATATATAGTCAACTAATATTATTCAATAAAGTTTTTTTTTAATATATAATATGGGGTATAGTACTAAAAAATATGAAAAAATAAATCTGTTTTGTCTATTTATGAAAGCAATAATAACAATCATTAGATTTTCTCTCTTAATTTGGAAGATTTTCGGTTTTTAGCTGATTATATTATAATTCTTGTTGAACCACTGTATTATAGTTTAATGAAGGAACGTGCTGTCAACTTTAGGTGTTTTTTATTGTTTTGTTTTTTAAATTAAAAAAATAAATTTGTAATTTTAAACTATTTTTCCACTAGTACATTGGTACATAAGGAGAGCATAGACGGTAGATACTGCAATAGCATTCATTCTAGATGACTCCCTTGGAGCCCTATTAGTGTGCCTCACTAATTCCCAACTTAATTGCCTAACGTTTAAGTAATTTAAACGACCGTTTAATAAATAACATTAGGCCCTGAGTTACTTTATTGGCTAACAAAAGGTCAACAGGTTTAACCAAGAGCTTATTGATATTAATAAATAAATAAACCTTACTTTAACCTGATTACATAAAATAAATCCAACAAAAATTAATTATTAACTAATTGAATAAAATTTAATTTAATTTTTGTTATTATTCTAATTAATAATACAATGAGCTCGCTGAAAGGTTGTCATTAATATATAATTGAGACATTAATCCTTTATTTAAAGACAAAAACCATAACTTTATTTCAGTTATTATTTCATTTATTTGTATATTTGTATATTCAACACTAAATAAGTAATGTAAGTAAGGATAAATATTTTATTTAATATATTTTAGTCCGTTTAATAAATAAAATTAATCCCAGAGATACTATAAAAAATTTAACCAAGAGCTTATTAATATTAATAAATAAATAAAACCTGGATAGTTTTATAACTATAGATAAATCGTATAGTATCTTATCTATAGAAAGTTATTGATAGTTATGCAATAAATCTAATAGAAAATAATAATTTAGTAAATGAAAAAATTACATAATTGTATAGTTACTTATTTAATAATAAATTCAGCCCATACAATCACGTTATTTATTAATTGTTGCTTCGTTTAATAAATAAAATTAGACCCTGAGTTACTTTATTGGCTGACAAAAGGTCAGCAGGTTTAACCGAGAGTTAAACCTGTATAAATAATTGTAACAGTACTAATAGCTAGTTAATTATAGTTTTAATTACTCATTTAAAACAATAAAACTACAGGTATGCTGGAATACATTGGTAATTAAACGAACTTAAATAAGAAAAGGGCTTAAGATAGTAGGGCCAAAATAGACTAGCCAGTGCCACGTCAGAGAGAGCCAATGTTGACCTTTCTTTGTATGTTTGCCAACATTAGTTCGTTGCACCTTATCAAGGGATATATAATGATCCAAATTATATCAATTATAGTAATCAGATATAATAACCGAAGCATGTATTGGATCCAGTACATGCTTGGGTAAGCCAACGGTCGTGCAGGAAAGGATTACTTAGGATCACTCTCAACCGCCATGTTTCCCCAAAAGTCAAGGAGGGTTTGCAGATTGTACTAAGTCAAATTGATGGGGGGAAACTTGCCCCCTTGGTTTTTGATTGTGATCACAGCCAAATCTTTTCCCTGTACAACCGTTGACTTGGAAACAGTTCAGTTTCTACTATATCGCTCCTTTAAAAGAACAACGATCTGTTTGAGTTAAGCCTTAAGTAGCAATTGGTTAAACCTATTTAATTCAGACATATCTGATATACTACTTCCAACATTTTTTTCAAATTAAGTCATACAAAACTTGCAACGTTACAAAAGTGAATGAGTGGTGACAACTATGGAAAATCAGACTGAACCATGAAAAGTCACAACACATCACTTTTACTATTAGACGTGAAACATGCCCTCCCATTTACCTAAATAACTCACCCA
This sequence comes from Arma custos, assembly GCA_037127475.1. Classification (NCBI taxonomy): domain Eukaryota; kingdom Metazoa; phylum Arthropoda; class Insecta; order Hemiptera; family Pentatomidae; genus Arma; species Arma custos. The sequence goes on along the minus strand of CM073762.1, from coordinate 11,562,467 downwards.
TCCCACAGAGAGACAAAGCACAATACCTTGGCCTAACATTTCATAGAGAATGCTGTCAAAATTGGAGAATTAAAACAAATCCTAACAAATCCCATCAAATTACCTCCACTACAAATTCCTGCCCTACTTTTCGCCTACTTCAACATTTACTGGACAAACGCTCTAAGCTCTCAATTAATTACAAAAGACTCACTTACATGACTGTTATCAGACCTATTTGGACGTACGGAGTTGAGCTTTAGGGCTCTACTAAACCATCCAATTCATCTCGTATCCAATCTTTACTGTCCAAAATCCTTCGTAAAATCCTCAATGCTCCTTATTATGTCACAAACAAACTCATCCATCATGATCTTAATATCCCATATGTTGCTGATTTGGCCCAAACTTGATACCTATACTTCCATGAAAAGCTCCATACACACTTGAATACGCTAGTCTCTCAACTTGCTTCCCATACTATTCCTGATAACCCTCCGAGGCGTTTCAAAAGAAGATGGCCTCGAGACCATCTACTATAGAACTTTATTGGAGTGCTGCCGATGGGTAGTTTCTCCACAAGTGTTTTTCATATCATATTGTACATATTAGCAGATTTACTTATTATAATATTATTATAGTTGTAAACATCAATAAATTAATTTAAAAAAATAAAAACATTTGATAGGAGGATGGATTTAATGTATTCGCTATTCAGGAAAAATTCCAAATTAGATTTAAGACAGAAATTAAATACGTACACTTACTTACTAAAACCAGTTTGGACATATTCTTTATAAATTTACGGATTCGCTAAACAGACTCATTGAAAATGACTGCAAACTTTTCAGTCAAAAGTACTTAGACTTAAGTATCACCAAAGCACCATGGTATGTCAATAAACGGTTGACGAATACATGCGAACTTAATACAAACGCTTCACGGACATCATTTAAAGAAAAACTATACAGACACCCAAACCCATTGATACAACAAATGGCCACTACTCTCATGCCTGAGAACACTAGGAGACTAAAAAGGACGTGGATGAGGGATCTATTACAGTAGGAAATTAAAACAAGCCAATGGAGAGGTCGTCATTCTTTTATATTGTTATTATAACTAGAGTTTAACCTTATTTTATAGTTCCGTTTGATGTGTGCTTCTTTCAACCCTCGTCAACATTTTGGATAACTAGGCGAAAGTTTTCGTGGATTTTCGAAGGTACGTCGGGATGAATAAAATCTCTCCAGAAGTTTAATTAGTTTTTGTCCGTAATTAATTTTAGTACTTTTAACTTTTGAGTGCTGTCAGTTCTACAAGATAGAATAAACAAGAAAGATTTCTGTATTATCTTCTGCAGTAATATAAAAAAATATACCTTTACCCCTACAACCCGTGAAGGTTCTTGGGTTCAGAACATAGCAGAGACTGTACTGTTTCTTGGAAATCGAAAATGCATAGGGGCATATGGTCTAGATCACACCCAACCGTCAGGTATTCCTCAAATTAAGGAGGCTGACTTTATAGAGGCTGGATGAACCCAAGGAGGGTCTGTAGATCCCTAAGCATCCACCCATGGATGATTAAAGATTAAATAAAAATCTATCATAAGTTTTACTTCATAGCTAATTTTATGTGTATATTTCCCCTTAAAGTAGTATTTCTTGCGATTCCATTAAATTAAAGATAAAATTATGAGAATCTAATAAAATGTTAGCATAACCACTTTTTATGCTGCAGATCGCGGGTTTACAACCTGGTAGGTGTCCTTAGGATTCTTTTAATGCAGTAAAAAATCCTTGGTCCTTCGAGTGGGTACGGTAAAATGGAGGTCCCATTCTGTGCGGTGTGAGGTGCTCGTAAAAAAATCCTATCCTGTCTGTACCTTGATAGGCGAAATTCTGGATTCCCACAGCAGCATTGTCCGATTAGCCATTGCAGCATAAAGTGACGTTAAATGAACATACATTTGGTTGATTATTTACAATGTCCGATTCCAAGTACCCCCACTACCTTCTCAAAAACAAAATGGTATCTGTTCCGCAGGTTGTTCCTTCGAATTTTTTTTTAAATCTATTCTTGAAATTTACAACTGTATACAGAATACATCAAGTAAATATCATGATAGGTAAATCATGTCCCGAGATAAAAACAAGTAGAGAAACTACCCAGTGGTAGTACTCAAATAAAAAGTTGAACTAAGAAGGTCACGAGGCCATCTTCTTTTCAGACGCCTCGGAGGATTATAAGGAATTGAAGAGGTTGCGAGGTTTGAGACTAGTGGGTGGTGATGGAAAGATTGATATCGGATTCTGGCCAAATCAGTAACAAATGGGACATTAAGGTCATTATGGATTACTTTGTTCGTAACAAAGTAAGGAGCATTGAGAAGTTTACATAGGATTTTGGACTGTAAGGATTGGATACGAGAGGAATTCGATGGCTTAGTGGAGCCCCAAAGCTCTACACCTTAAGTCCAGATGGGTCTAATAATTGTCATGTATATGAGTCTTTTGTAATTATTTAAGTTAGAGCTTTTCTCTAGTAAATTTTGAAGTAGCCTGAAACGGTGGTTCATTCGACTTGAGTAGCCACAAGTCTTAAAACCGTGTATTCGTTTCATTTTTAATATTTTCCAAAAATACAAATTATCGTGAGCTTCGGTAATAATTTAATCAAAAAAAAAAATCAAATAACATTTCGAAATACAGATGATACATATTTATTGAACGTTCATTTTTAGATGAAATGGTTACCAAAGTCTACACATTTCCCATAATTACATTCTCTTTTCCATACTAAAACTCGTGATAACTTGTATTTTTTGGAAATATTGAAAGAGAAACGAATGAAAAGACAAATCTTGTTCTGACATTCTCGAAGCGACAACCTGCGGAATAATTTCCAAAACCTTCTTTAACCGGAATAATTACCATTAATTCTGAATATACACTCTTTTGAAAATAAAATAAAATTGCAAAGAGAGTTGAGGTTTATATTTAAAAACCATTAATTATTCCTTAAATAGTTATCCTTAATTATTTCCCTATTCAAAGGCAGGATTCCAGGAAGGCCTAACAACGAACTGAAGAAGGATTCAAATTAAAATAAACAAAATGGATCCGCTTATTCTCGCTTGAAGCTTCAGGCAGTTTAATTATTAAATGCTTGAAATTAAACGTGTACTTCATTGAGAACGGATGTTGAAACAAAATTATCTTGTTTATTTTCAGAAAATAAATAACTTCCTACTTCCCTACAGGCTGGGAAAAGAGAAAATTCAATATACATTTTCGAAAATTAACCATATTTCCTAACTTTTCACAACAATGTATTTATTTTGACTAATATAGAAGTAAGACTGGATTATATTGGTATAATTAGTTGTAGAGTTCGGTTGTAGAGTGCTAATTATTCCCGACTATAATAATGTAAACAGATAGTGCTAGTGACATTAGAGTACTAGAGATAGTAAAGTGGATATCACCTGTGGAATAGTACACACTACTATCTCACCCCCACTTCCACGATCTTACTCTACTCTAGTGGTTAGTTTGTTAACCATGCCAATGTAAACAAACACAAGTTTGATTTTAGCAGAGGATAGTGTGTCTTTCTAGCTGTTGTTGCCCGGGCAAATTGTTTCTCTTTAAAAGAAAAATAGCTAAAAATAAAAGAAATACAAAAAAAAAATCATATTTTAGCTGTATATCACATTTTCTCTTTAAATTTAAAATATATAAACTACTGAATAAATAAGAAGATAAAATAAAACATTTATTATAAACAAAATTCATTAAAAATAACAATATCACATCAAAACGGTGTCGTATATACAGTACAATCAAAGCAATTAACCAAAAAACATCACATTGTAGTTAAATATAATTATTTATGTTTAAAATTTAAATATTTAAAATAGAAAATAAATAATAAAATATAATAAAACATTTATTATAAACAATATTGATTAAACACAATATGACGTTCCGCTCCTGTAGAAATACCACAGCTGACTTTTCATCAATCACCTCGCGAAAAATCTTTATCAAATTCCAACTCATATTGTATAATTAACATGAAAACAAATAAACGTCCACTAGACACAAACAATAACAAAGGACTAAGGAAGGTTTCGCTAACAGTAGGAGGTAGTTAACGAAAGTGACACTTGGGGCGCTGGGGTAGATCGTCGTTAGATTGGAAAAGTACCGTAATTTCTAACTTAACACGTGCTGGTATTGCATCCCTCATGAATGTGTCCATTTTCTGAATATGCGGCTTAATTAAATTCAGCAGTGTTTCAAAAATATCAGGTGTCATTCTCAAGCACATTTTATATTCTTCTGGGTCTTCCAAAGCCAGTTCGGTACTAGTATGTTTAAGGGCCTGCTGACATCAGCGCGCTCAGGTGTCACTTTTCTTAACCATCTCCTACTGTTATAGTAACCTTTCTATTGTTTTGTTATTGCTTATGTGAAGTTGAACGTGAAAGTGTTTTTGATTATTTTTTTCAAATATGACTTGGAATTTGAAGAAGATTTTTCGCACGGTGAACGATGAAAAATCAGCTGTTAGGTTTCTTCAGGAGCGGAATGTCATTCCGCAAAAAATGCGTTGTGGAAATGGACATGATATGAAACTGCTAGTGGGGAATAAAATTAGATGGAGATGCCAGAAAAAAAGATGCAACAAGACCCTGGTTATTCGATTAAATACGTGGTTGAGGAATAGTACATTACTTTTGGAGACTATTGTCCATTTTATACAACGAAGTTAGAGGGAAGAGACCCTTTTGATGCAATTTTTGAAGATATTGTTCTTTTTAATGAGCATTGTTTGGAATAAATCTTTCATTTTTTATCATAATATCATATTTTAAATATTTCTATTTTAAAGATTAAATAACAATTTGTAACTAAAATTATCATATTTTAGTTACAAATTGTTATTTAATGAATATTGCTTGTAATAAATGTTTAATTATTTCCAGTTTAATTTTGTCTCTATGTTTCTCATTTATTTCATTTCCTATAAATCTGTTGTATCATAATGAAAGGCAATGTCAATTTAAAATTCATGCATAACCTGACAAGGTCCAAATAGTTGAGGTAACTGACACCAGAGCGCGCTGATGTCAGCAGGCCCTTAAACATACTAGTACCATGAGTTCTCTTAAAAGATTAGCAGATGCTCCCAATTTATCACGTCTCTTAATCCAATCCCTTAACCAAATTCCTTTTTGCCTACTAGTTTCTTCCTCTATAACTTTCTCAACTTTATTTAATAAAATATCTGCAGCTTGCACTAAATATTTTTTAACAACGGCTCGATATTGTTGCCTAATCTGATTGTTCGTTATAGTAATAATAATAACAGCTTTTATTATGCATCCTTTACAGAACAAAATATGACCGCTAAGGTTGAAGGATGAACAACGTCTTTAGGAATTCGAAAATAAATTGTTGCGTAGAATATTCGGTCCAAAAAAAAGACCGATGGAGAATTTAGGATATTACACAACGTGGAAAGCGATGTATGATCTCGGTTAACATCACTGAAATGATAGCGTCGCGAAGATTAAAATAGGGTTGTAAAGTTGCTGAGCTTGGTAACGAACTAATTCCTAAGATATTATAAGCGCTGTGCCGACTGGGAAGCATCTGAGGGGTTGACCAAGGCGTAAGTGGGAGGATCAAGGATTTTTTTCTGGGGGGGGCACAAAGGGCAGACTGGCAAAAAATCAACAATAACTTACAAATAAACTTTTAGTATTTATAGAACGGTATCACAAAGGTTTATTAAAAAATCTAAACGATAGTTTCACTCATGTTATTTCTGTTATTTTATTCATATATTTTAACAGCTATCATCACATGATTTGCCTATAAGTATGGACTGTGATGGTTTCTCCTCTGTACACAAAAAAAAACCGTCTGTCCCCGGGCCCCCCCCCCCCTGGATCCACCTATGACGTTAAGAATGTTCTGGCGGATTAAGATTTGGATAATGGTCCGATAATAGAAGTTTGTAAGCAGAGATTAGTGTTATCAGAATCGAGATTTCTGGTTTAAAAAACCCAAGACCACCTACCCAGCTACGAACCGGCGATTTGGTTATAGTAGATTGCTATGCTAACCACTTTAAATAGGTGACCACATTATTTATTTCACATATGTATATATTACGAATATACTTTTCCTTTAAAATATATATTAAGTGATATTAAGAATATATGTATTTACTTCACAATATTTTTCTTCAAGGCTTTGGATTCATCCAACCGAAGACATAACAGATACCTATTCTAAGATAAAGATAGGTTCCGAACGACTAACCAGTGCAAACTGTTCCAGATCTCAGATGACAGACTCCATCTTCGGTGGAGCATTAAATCGGCATCTGTTGAGGAAAAAAACAAAAGAATTAGAGCGAAGAGAGAAAAAAAGTAGGCGTTCTCCCATTGGTCCATCAGCCCTTCATTTAGGTTGAAAGGATAGCTCTCATTGGCCAGTTTTCGGGTAATGAATGAGTCATCTTCGACCTTTGTCATCTCAAATCATCGTTTCCATGGTTACTACATTTTCATTTTTATAATAAACATGATAATTGGAAATTCAATGCAGGTTTTCTAGGAAAAAATATACCTAATGAATAAAATAAAAGGAAAAATAATATAATTTCAATATTATCCGTGTAAATATACTTTATCAAGTTTTGAAACATAAGTTGAATTAGTCAGACCTATTTGGACTTACGAAGTAAAGCTTTGGGACTCCACTAAGCCATCGAATTCCTCCCATATCCAATCCTTACAATCCAAAATCCTTCGTAAAATCCTCAATTCTTCTTACTTTGTGACGAATAAAGTCATCCATAATGATCTTAATGTCCCATTTGTAGTTGATTTGACCCGAACCCGATATCAATCCTATATAATATGTAAAAATATTTTCCCACTCAAAAGCTCTAGTTACAAAACTATCTACTTCTTCAATTCACTATAATCCTCCGAGGCGTCTGAAAAGAAGAAGGCCTCGTAACCTTTTAAGTTGACGTATGCCGTCCTTTAGAAGGGACATAAAAAGAGTGTCCCGATTCTGTACTATGTCAGGTACTCGTTAAATACTCATACCTGAATTGACAAAATACATAACTCCCGCTGTGGAATCGTTCGATTAGTCATAATATCATAAACAACAAGTGGAATCACATAAAATAACAAAAAACTTCATCCTGAAATATTGAAATTTTAAAAATTAAGAAAGTTTTCAGGAATAAATTTATGAACATCCAAGTATGAAAAAAATTAGTTACCTTTTTAAGATTATTTATCTCTCAAATCTAAGGAGGTGTGTAATTACTTTTCATAAAATTAGCTGATTAACAATCCTCAAAGTTTTCGGCAATAATTCAAAGGTTTCCAGAGTTTTTCCGTAGCTTGCTAAATTTTCTCCTACCTAGCTTAGCTTAGCTGAAGGGAGGAAAATAAAATACAAGAGTTTAGGAAAGGTTTTTCCTTCGCAGCGGAGAGAGATTTTCCAGCTAGTGAAGACGAGCTTACTACAGCTTAATTAAAATGAAAATCTTTTTAGAAATTTATTTTAAGATGGCTTCCATATCTGGGGCTTAATGTATCTTACCATCCACCCCCTAAGTAACTTAAAGTGGACTCACCGTGTAATTTCGCGTCAGCATTATACAAAATTATGTTTATTATCCTTTTACGACCTTAAGAAAAAGATTTATTTGATAATACAGTTATGTAAATATTGTTTATATCTGCTGTTAGATCCTATAAATAGAGGTTCAAGATGGCAATAGTCAGTGTTAACCCAGTTATCGTGCGAGTCATTTCATCCCAACTTTTCCTTTTTTTTATGTATTGTTCCTGGAAGTATATAAGTTATATATATATATATATATATATATATATATATATATATATATATATATACATAACTTATATACTTCCAGGAACTTATATATATATATTTTTTTTTTTAATTTTGAAGAGAAAAGATTATGTCTTGGCCGGGATTCGAACCCGGGTCGCTCGCGTTTCTAGCGCGGTGCTCTAACCACTGAGCTACCCAGGCACGCATTCCAGCTAGACAAATCCTTTCTCTTCACTGATCCTATATCCCTCTATATCGGGGAAGTATGTTCATTGAACATTACTTTAATCGGGATCTCGTTGACTTACGTCAAATTTATATTCATAATTTATTTTTTATTTTTTTATTTTATATTTTATGCGGTGCGCTAACCACTGAGCTACCTTACGTGCCTTGGTAGCTCAGTGGTTAGAGCACCGCGTAGAAACGCGGGCGACCCGGGTTCGAATCCCGGCCAAGACATAATCTTTTCTCTTCAAAATTAAAAAAAAAATATATTTAAATAATTAAAAAAGAACCATAAATAAAAAAAAAAATATATATATATATATATATATGTATATTGGTTCTTGAGTTTCAGTCCTTTTTTAAACTTATTTAGGCGACGTTTGGAGACTAGGTTAGTCTCATACTCATGCCCTAACAGTGAAAACTAACCTAGCCTCGAAACATCGCCTAAAGAAGTTTAAGAAAGGACTAAAACTCAAGAACCAAAACATGTAATTTCCATAACAGTCAAGATAAGTAGAAGCCAATGTATATATATTATAATATTAATACTAATGTGTCATTTAATGTCTACAGCCCCTGTTATTAATTAAGTCAGATTTAGTCCTGAGAGAGTTAAATTCTTTCAGATAGCCTGAATCGTATCATTCTCGTAGTTTTTGGCTTTAAATGGAGTTGTAATATAAGCAAGAACTCCTTTTCAAGCCAATGCCTTACTTAGCCCCTTATTCACTACGAAAATAACTCAATTCCTCTTACTTAAGTATTAGAAACTCATTTTGCAGAAAATTAGACTTAACCACTTGTTGTAGTGCGACTATAAATATATTCACTTTTTTTTCCTGTACCACTACAACCCGTGTAGGGTCTGGGGTTCAGTACATGGTAGAGACTGTACTGTTTCATGGGCAATGGTTCTGCAAGGAGTTGACTTGTCCTAGGTCACGCTCAACCGCCAGATTTTCCCCCTTATTTTGGGTACCATATTTTTATAATATTTTATAGAGGCTCGGTGAGCCCCAGGAGGGTCCTAGATCCTATATAATCCATCTCCGGCTACAAACAGACTAAATAAAAGTACTGCCTTGCAGCGGGATTCGAACCAGGATTTCCGGCATGGCAACTCAGTGCTCTACCACTGAGCCACTCCGTTCCAAATATATTCATTAAAGGTTCATTTTTCATCAGAGAAAACACAGATCAGACAAATCACATCCCTACATTACCATTTTCCTAAACAGTTCAGTCTCTACCATGTACTGAGCCTAAGACCCATCATGGATTATAGCGGTACATGTTTTAATTTTGTTTTAATATTTGAAGTAATTACATCACATTCAGCACAATCATTATCCGAATTACGGATGAGTTGTAATACCGATGCTACTGGTAATAATTAAAATAGTTCAAAGTTCGATCCGATACGCAGATATCGCTCATATAATGTTTAAGAGGGAATCGATCTGTCACCCTGAAGGTGTATTTATGGGCCAAAGTCGATTCCTTATTTCCTTCCCTGAAAATCGATACATCGATTGGTTGAGACAATAGAATTGTAGGGCATGGTCCAATTGGAAATAGTTGAGTAAACAAAGTTAACCGAGAGAATGTGTGTGTGCGATGTCAATTCCTCAGGAGATTGTTTGCCAATTTCAAATCATTGATTGATCTAGCCTTGTCTTCTTTTAATCTTCTATTTGCGGAACGAATGAGTTTTCATTCACTTATCTGTGAGTAAATATAGTTAATAAGTCTTTTATGATCATTTGTTGTTATCTATACATATTATAAAACAAATTCCTCGGCCGCGTTTGTTCGCGGTAAACTCAATAACTACTGCACGGATTTTCACCAATAGATAGAGTGATTCACCAGAAAGGTTTAGGTATATAAGTTGTCGAAGTTTTGTTCAAATGGGTTAAAACATACCTAATGATAATTATCGGAAATATTGGAAAATGTATAACCACCTGGAAGGTTTCATTAAAGACGCTGCCTAATGCCTTTGTCATATAACTAAAAAATGCATGGTGCAATATTCCTCTTTTATCGATCTACAAAAAAGTCAGAGATATACTTAAGTTACCTTAAGCATTTCATGCACGTTATTAGAATATTTTATATCATATAATTTAAATGAGTATGTTATGGGTTATCGCAAAAACTTAATGCACATGAAAATAAATTCGTATAGACCGTGGAAAAATTCCAACGAAAAGCCCTTAGTCTCCAAACTAAAACAGAAATAGAAAATATCTGTCCAATATTTCGCCCATTCAGGCATCATCAGGTTAGAAAGAGAATAACAGCTAAACAAAACATGAATAATGCACCCTAGAAACATCCCACCACCTCGAAGGCTCAAATGCAACTAATGAATCATAAGGAAGGCTACTCGACCCCAGCTGGTTAAGGTTAGATAAAAACAGCTGATAGATACTTCAGAAATTCAAAATTAAATATCTACTCGCCAAATTTCAAAAAGCACAACAGGAAAAACATAAATAATAGCAAACAACACAAAAACTTGATAAAAAAGACCATATGAAAAAATGAAAGTAAAAATGCAAGAAAAAAAAAAATAACATTATCAAGAAACCAGTGGACTTATGGCTATTCCACAAAATACATTAATATTGAAAAGTAAAAAAGAGACCTAACATAAATGTTAAGACCGTGGAAAAATTCCAACGAAAAGGGCTTTTCGTTTTAGGTAATTTCGTTTTAATTTTTCCACGGTCTGAACATTTACGTAAGGTCTCTTTTTACATTTCAATATAAAATCGTATATAAAGAAATGTTTTGTTTTGTTTTTATATTTATAATATCTACATAATAAATAATAATAAACATTAGACAGGCAAATGTATATGTAGGCATAATACGTTCGACGTTCGAATCCCGGCCAGAACAAATCTTTTCTCTTCAAAACAAAAATATTCTTTATGGATGTGAAATACGGCCGCAAACGCTGAAGGATGAACGACGTCTTGAGGTATTCGAAAATAAGGTGTTGCGTAAAATATTCGGTCCACAGTCAAAAGGACGAGACTACTAGCGAATTTAGAAGATTACAGAAAGCGGAATTACGAAGCATGCACCCGGTTAATATTATTGAAGTGGGAGCGTCGGGAAGATTAAGATGGTCTTGTAATGTTGCTTGGCTTAGTAACGAACTAAGATATTAATAAGCACTCTACCGAGAGGGAGGCCTCTAAGGGGTTGATCGAAACGTAGGTGGGAAGATTGCGATAAGAGTGATGTGGCGGATTTGGGTTCGGGTAGTGGTCCGTTGAAAGAAGTTTGTAAACAGAGATTGATAGTTCGTTTAGTCTTTATTATACGATATAATAATATAATACAAGGCTTGATTCGGTGCTATTGGCAGTATAGATATATTAAATGGTAATTGAAAACATCGATTATTTAATTATAGTTTAAATTATTAATTAATCGATAATATTACTGTCACTTAAATATTTATAAATTATCGATTCTTCAATAATCGATTTCCACACTATGTAAGTCCACCCTTATCAGCTGATCTTCGACACGGTGCCATAGTCCATTTTCCTTCGAGGAAAACACGACTTAAATGGCTTCCTTCTATCGTTGATTAGGTAATAATGTAATTAAGTTTCTTTTAATAAAAATTATATCATTATTCTTTAATGGTACTTTTGCACCTGCGCAGAATGGCGTTTGATCCATATGCTTGGCCATCATATTTGATCTATATGCTTTTGGTTCCTGTTCGATTTGCAGAGATATATGAAATCTTTAAACTGATTAATGCCCTTAACGTAACTAGAGTTGACTCATGGGAGGGGGGGAGGGGGGGTTAAAACCCACCAGTCAACCATTCCTACATATTACTCCCTTAAAAAAAGATGCCTCGTAATTTAGGTATATAACCGGATAACCGGAATCGTATCATTTTGTACTTTTTGGTTTGAAATGGTGTTGTAATATATGCAATAACTCCTTTTCAAGCCAATGCCTTACTTAGCCCCTAATTCACTATGAAAATAACTCGATTCCGCTTACTCAAGTAGAAGAAACTCATTTTGAAGAAAATTAGATTTAACCACTTATTCACCGGGGCTGTAGATATTTGGTTGGAATGTTGCAGCAAATTTTTGGTTAATTACATTTACGAATTAAAATTTAATATTTGAGTACTTCCGGTGGGTAGTTTATCTACTTGCCTTTATCTCATTACGTATTATTCATTCTATTTACTAGTTCTATTTTTATAATAATGTTGTAAATTTCAATAAATATGTTGGTATCTGTTCCAAATTTGGTCACTTCGAATTGATTGACTTCAAGTTTTAACTGTTTATTCGTTTACTTTTTAATATTTTCCAAAAATACAAGCTATCCTGAGCTTTGGCATGGAAAAGAGAATGTAATTATTGGTAATGAGTAGATTTCGGTAACCATTTCTTCAAGAAATGAACGTTTCAGCTAGAATTTCGAAGTATAGATGAAAAATGTATGTTGAAACGTTCATTTCTAGATAAATAAATACCAAAGTATAGACATCCCATAATTACATTCTATTTCCCATGCCACAGCTCGTGATAACTTGTAGTTTTGGAAAATATTAAAAATGAATGAAAAATTGAAACTTGTTATGACTCAACTTGAAACAACAAGCGGGATAATTACCAATATTTTTTTTAAAATAAATATATTTAAATGGTTTTTATATTCTGAAATTTCTAAATTATAGTCTGAGTCTCTTTAAAGTATTCTGAAGAGCTTAAAATCTGAATTTATAAAATATATACTTCTAAAATGCCTTTGAGTTTGTTTATTATTAACTTCTCTCATTGTTTATTTTACTGAATCAAAAAATTACTAAGTTTAAACTATAAAAACTATGTTAATGAACTAAACAAGAAAAAAATCCCTTACTTGTAGATTTTTTTTCGGAAATAATAGAGGTAAAATAAATGTTTAATATACTTTTGGAAATCTTAATTATGAATGTTTAATTTTTTTTATATTTTCAAAGAAAAATTTCCATCAAATTTACTTTACACACACGAATTCGGTAAAATAAATTCCAAAGAAATTCTAGGAGTATTTTCCAGTCCTCTCCAATTTAGCTAACCCATATTCTAAGAACCTATTGAATTAGGGCCCTATTAGATGGACACAAAACATTTTAAAAAAATTTTCCCTTTAAAAAGTCTTTTAACTCTCTCATACTAGTTTATAAGGTGAATTCTATTAAAATGAATTAATGAACCAACACGCAAAAGAAGCCATGTTTAATGTAATGAAGAATATTTAAAATATATTTTAAATCTTAAGAACGTGGAAAAATTCCAACGAAAAGGCTTAAGTCTCGAAATTAAAACAGAAATTGAAAACATCTAATATTTCGCCTATTCAGGCATCCTAAGGGTAGAAAGAGAATAACAGCAAAACAAATCATGAATAATGCACCTAAGAAACATCCCACCACCTCCAAGGCTCAAATGCAACTAATCTATAAAGATATTTTTAATTTCTGTATTAGTTTGGAGACTCAAGGGCTTTTCGTTGGAATTTTTCCACGATCTTAAAATTTAAGCAAGGTCTCTTATTCCTTTTCCCTTTTAAATATTAATATATTTTAAATAATTTATTTAAAATAATTTTATTCAGTCAAACTTTAGGTTCAAGCTGAATAAGCATAAATATACTTATTTGATTTTATTAACATCTGATTTTAAAAACATATAATTTTATTAATAAAAACTATTTTTTTTTTTTTTTTTTTTTTTTTTTTTTTTTTTTTTTTTTTTTTTTTTTTAGTAAGGCGTATAGCAAACAAATACTAAAAATATTTAAAAATAATCAACATCAAATGAACAATAAATAAAAATATATTAGTTCTATGATTGATATAAATCCTGAATATTATCGAACCACCGCCCATTTTTTAAAAAATAATACATGTTTTTAGGGAATGAAGAACACACTTTATTTTTTAAGTATTCAATTAAAATAGTATCCAGTAATCATTTTGATAAACATTTAACATATTTTATACAAATTCGACATTATATCATTATTATTAAAAATAATTTGTTTTGCATGAAATAGTACTACCTTAAAAAAAAGTTATTTTTATAAAAATTCATATTTTTTTTCAATTAAAATTTCTTTTATTTATATTAATTAAATAGTATTTTATGTTAATTAATGGTATTGGTACAATGAATCTTTTCTTCTTGACGGCATTACTGTTCAGTCGACATTAATCTATAAGATGGAAAAAGTCAGTGTAATTTTTTTTCTTTCCAAAATTATGAACCAAACTTTCGAACCAGCATTCGACAAATTCTTTTCCGACTTTTTATGGGTGGGTAAACACAAATTAAGTAATAAAAATATTATACTTATTAAGTAGAAGGTAATGAAGAGAAAAAATATTATTCAGTGATTGTTGTAGATAATCGTTTAAATAGTTACCTTGTATAAAATTGAATTGCATAATTTTTACAAAATCGTCTAAATATGTTAAAATTAGTGCAAATAGATAAATATTTACACTAAATGGAATTCCTCAGGAAACTAAATGTAATATTTTATTTTTATTTTCATTTATTGAAATGAAGGTTGTGTAATTGTGCACTTTTGTTTTGTTAATTAATTTTCTTTTTAATTTATATAATATTAATAATAAATATAAATAAACATGCAAACATACCAATGACGGCGAGTACAAAAACTGTCTTGACTTCGTAAAGAAACATGACCAACTAGAGAGTGAGAACGAACGAAACGCCACAGCAGAGAGTTCGCGGGAAACTGAAGTCGGCCGGCGCGAATCTTCTCCCGCCTTAGCAGGGCGCATGCGCAGCACGGCCTCCGCTCTCTATATAATCTCTGATATCACCAGAAAACATCAGCTCTGGAATTGGACTAAATGGGAGGAATATATCTGTCATGCTAAAGAGGAAATGGAAACTAGGGAAATGGAGGAGGATGCCTTGTAAACCAGAATAGTGTAGAGATAAAAAAGATTAAAAAGAGTAGCGGTGGTATATTCACTAAAATTAGAAATAGAATATTGTAAAAGAATGAATTAAAAAGAAAAAATCCTCAAGTTTTTAAAATATGGATAAAAACCTAATCATTCAACGATTCCTCAATTCAGTCATAATGAGGACATCAATAAAAAAATACAGATCTCTTGGAAAAAACACTCTTCATTACCAACTTTAAGTCTGCACCAAGATGAGGAGCTAAGAGTGAACCAAGGGTAAATCAAAAGGGCAGGAAATTTTAAATATCTTGGTGAGTGGATAGAACTGAATGTTTGTGAGAAAGAAGCTTTTTATTCGCGCTTGGAAAAAATGTAAATGCTAAATTCTGTGATTATTGCACTACTGTACGACCAGTTGTGTGTCCTGTAGAATGCCGAAATATCAATAAGAAAGGGTTGGTAGGAAAATTGGAAATCATAGAAAAAAAAATCTTTAACAAAATTCTTGACCCAATTAAATACCAAAGGAATACATGACAGTTAGCTCTACACTCATGTTCCGAAAATATCGGATGTAATGAGAAAAAGGAGGATTCCATTTTAAGGCTACTTGTTAAGAATGAAACCCTTAAGACTGACAAACCAGACTTTTACCTAATTCAAATAAAAGAAGACAGATCCTGCCTGTTTCGAAGAATTAGAAAAAGGTTTTGAAATATTATTTTCGCTTACCGAAAATTTAACCGAACCGAAACTAAACCGTACATGTGTGAACGACCAATTGTTTTTGTGAAACTTGGACCCGAATAGAAACCGATTCGTGTCGAGGGGGCTTTCGGTTCTATCAGGTTTCTATTAGGTACCGAAAACGAATCGAATACGCACCGAACCGAACCTAACCGTATAAGTGTGAAACGAGCCTAAAGGTCTTCAAAATGTATTATAATACAATTTGAAATAAGAAAAAAAAGCAAACAAAAAAAACCTCCAGTCTCTAAAATACTGAAAAGTAACTGCCAATCAAAATTTCGTTAAAATACATATCAATGAAAATTTAATGCAGCATATCTCACATCATCAGAACATACTCATCAACAAAAAACAGCAACCTCAGATGTTCCACAAAATACCAAGGCGAAGGAAGGTAACGTAGAAACAGCTGATCAGTAAGTAACTACATACCATATTTTTCAAATTCATAATTTAAACTATTTATATATGCACATAAATAGGTCAATCAATAAATGCCTTAGCCCAATCTTCCCAATTACGTTTTGGTTTATAGGTTTGTTTTGCCGATATAATATGCACAACTATTTTACATTTCCGCTTCCTTTGTCGCAAAGCTCTGAATATATTTATAGATTATATACTAAAACTATATATAGGGCAATTGAGCTATCCTAGCTTCCTGCTTTGGAACAAATAAACAGAAAATATCTTTTTTTTTAGAAAAGATTAACTTATTGATATTTACAACTGTAATTATATTACATCAAGTAAATCTGCTGTATGAACAAAGGACATGAAAAAAAAAACACTTGTGGAGAAACTATCCATTGATAGCACTCCAATAAAGTTTTATAGTGGAAGGTCTCGAGACCATCTTCTTTTCAGACGCCTCGGAGCGTTATCAGGAATATTATAGGAAGCAAGTTGAGAGACTAGCGGATTCAAGTGTGTATGGAGCTTTTCCTGGAAGGATAGGTATCCAGTTTGGGCCAAATCAGCAATATATGGGAAATTAAGATCATGCTGGATGAGTTTGTTTGTGACATAATAAGGAGCATTGGGGATTTTACGAAGGATTTTGGATTGTAAGGATTGGATACGAGATGAACTGGATGGTTTAGTAGAGGCCCAAAGCTCAACTCCGTATGTCCAAATAGGCCGGATAACTGTCATGTAAATGAGTCTTCTGTAATTTATTGGTAGCTTTGAACGTTTGTCCAGTAAATGTTGAAGTAGGCGAAATTGTTGAGCAGTTTCTTGTCTTTTCAGTCTTGTATGAGGATTCCAAGTGAGGCGTTTGTCGAGTTGGAGTCCTAGGTAACGTATCTGTTCGACAGGGATCAGTGGACTGAAAATGTCTAAAAAGTTTTTATCTATATATATATATATATATATATATATATATATATATATATATATATATATATATATAATAAAATATGGCCAGAAATATTTTATAAAGGTTTGGGTTAGCTCCCGGTTACTGACGCTTTATCAATCCAATGCACCTGTACTATCTAGTAGAATTCTTGGTAACTAATAACATTGAATTTAATTGACAAATTCGTAATCATTGGAATTATTAAAATGATTACTGTTTTAATTCGTTATGATTTAAAATTATTATTATTATTATTATTGCTCAAGACTTCCGTTCCGAGATAATCAAAACCCAGTGAATCATTTTAAGTTGGCCAGGATACAATAATAATGAATAACAATATGACAATAAGGGTTCTCCAAGTTCCAGGAAGGCTTAAACAATTGCCTCTCATTTTGAAGATGCTCTCACTTTCCTTAAAGAAAGGAATCCATTCTAAATATATTTCCTTCTTTCTCCTTTCCTCGTCACTTTCCTAATTGAGGTCTCTCATTTCTTATGACTCGATCCAAGATCATCAGTGACTTTCTCGACTTAACTGAAAGTGGAATAAACTAACCGCTAGAAACAAAGTTAACTTCGTCGAAGCGGGTGAAATCCCTAGGGCATAACGCGCCTTGTGATCTGAATTATAACGTGTTTAGGGCGAATTTTAATGAGTAGAGACGAAAATATAGATATACATGTCGTTTTTGTGTTCATTTAATATAATTTTCTGCTGGTGTGGCTAATCGGACGATGCTACGGCGGGAGTCATAACTATTGCCTATCCGGGTTTAATTAGTATAGGGAACACAGGTTTTACGTCCCTTCCGAAGGACGGCATAACCAAGGATTTTTTACTGCCTTTTAAAAAATCCAAGGGCCACCTATCGGGCAACATACCCGCAATCTTGAGTATAGTAGGTTGTTACTCTAACCACTACACCACAGGTCACCCCACGTTATGATGTTTATATGAAAGATATTGAAACATTAGTTCGATATATCAAAGAAAAATATCGATTTTTTTTTAATAGAAGAGAAAAAAAGTGTTTAGATTGATTTGTTGGTTTGTTTGTTCATTTAACGTCACTGTTTGCTGATATGGCTAATCGGACGATGCTACATTGGGAGCTCTAAATTTTGCCTATCCAGGTTTAATTAGGATAGGAATTTTTAACGAGTACCTGACGTACAGGCTCGGGAGCCCCGTTTAACGTCCCTTCCGAAGGACGGCGTAACTAAGGATTTTTTACTCCCTTTAAAAAATTCCTAGGGCCACCTGCCGGGCTACGAACCCGCGTTCTTGGGTTTAGATTGATTTGGTGGATAAGGTAATTCAATATAACAATTCTTAGCTTTCATAGAATAATTTTAGTGTATTTTTTCTATTTCTAATCGATTCAAACCCAAAATAACACTCTTTCCCCGTAAGAATTTTTACGATCATAATCCCTTCTTTGAGCACTACTGTTTCACACACACAAACACATAATCTTCAAAGCAACCAAATCAAAAATAAAATTTTAAATACTCTTTACAAGTATAAACGCCTTCAAGTGTGTGAATATACTATCCTGGCTACACTTTTGTAATGGGGGTAGTTTCCAAGCAAAATGAAGGCGTTAGAAAAGAGTAGTTGTATTAAGGGTTGCTTCCTTTAATGATTTTCACTAATAAATTTTTATTCTTGTAATCAATCAGAATAAAAAATTTAACACTCTTCAAACTTTAAATTTTTAAGTTAACAAAATAAATAAAAAAAATAATTTTACATTATTTGGAACAATTATTATTTGACAATGTATATTATATGGAGTAGAAAATGGACTGAGCGTAAGTTAAATTAACTCTCAAACAGTAAAAACCTATTTATTAATTATTAAATATATGTATAGTTAGTTATAAATAATAATTATCTATTAAATTATAAAGTAAACTATTAATATTTGATCATTTTTTTTAACTCCTCCTAGGTTATTTTCTATTCCATACATTGTCATAACTAGAGTTGATTCATGGGGGGGATAACCCCCACCAGTCAACCACTCCAACATATTACTCCCTTCAAAAAAATTTCTCGTAATATAGGTATAATATGTATTATACTATAAATGATGTAGCTTCAAATTAAATAAATAGATTATAATTTTTTATAAATGTTATTTTGGAAGTTATAAATGTTATTTTTGGAAGGGCAATCAAGAAGTAGCTTTTAATACAAGTAATCCTATTTATTGGTTACAATAACTTACTATACTTAATTGATTCTAAGAATTGTCTAAACTATTCTTCTCACATTTGCGATCTTATTGTTGCTGCTAGATGCCATTATAATAATATAATTAACTGTAAATAAACAGTATTACATTTTGGTTTGTCATTTTAGTGTACCTTTTATTCATTAAAATAATTGTGTTTTCCACTTTCTTTGTTGTGTTTTTGGCATTATTGACCCTTACTTCTGTAATGCCACAATAATAACTTTGAAAAAGTAAAATCCTTCAAATTTGTATTTCTTTTAAATTTTTACTTACAATTTTTTTTTAAATTTCTTGTAAGCAATGGGGGGCATCCCGAATAACCCCCCCCCCCTCTTGTTACGCCTATGATTCCATATCATGTAAATTTATTGAAGAAACATTCTTTATCATAAAAAAAAATTCTTTCCATACTAAAATGTTTAATTGTTCATATCTTTACATATGAATTATATTAGATTGATTTGAAATATTTCTAGGATGGAGATATGGTGTTCGTTATTTCTTAGCAAATTGTGTACAGGCAGCACAATGTGTATAATATCCTAAAAGTAGTGAAGAACTGATCACTTAGGAGTAAATGAACTGACATCTGAAATTTCCTCAATATTAAAATTATTAACAAATCCTCCCTGCCATTTCCAACTATCGAATGTGAAAATCAGTACTTTTGAGGAGAATTAAAAAAAAGCAGTTTCAAGGTTCATTAAAGGCATTAAATAAAAATTAGTGCCTATAGTCAAACCAATGACATTCGTTTCACATTGTTTTTGCGACTGATAGATGCCTGATAGAGGCGTTTAAACTTAAGAAGGGTATTTAAAATTGTATTTTTGAATTAATTTCTATGAAGATAATGTGTGAGTGAAGCAGGGCTGTTCAAATAAGAAATTATGACGATAAAAGTTGTGTAGCAAAAATTCTTAGTGGCATTTTGGGTTTGGGTCGATTAAAAATAGAAAAACCACGCTAAAATTCTTCTATAAAATCTAAGAATCGTTATGATGAATTACCCTATACATTAAATGAATTTTGAAAAAAGGTCACCTGTGGTCTAGTGGTTAGCGTAACAAACTACTAAACCCAAGATCGCGGGTTCGTAGCCCGGCAGGTGGCCCTAGGATTTTTTTAAGGGATTAAAAAATCCTTAGTTACGTCGTCCTTCGGAAGGGACGTTAAACAGGGGTCCCGAGCCTGTACGATGTCAGGTACTCGTTAAATCCCTATCTTAATTAAACCTGGATAGGCAAAATTTAGAGCTCTCACTGTAGATTTCCGATTAGCCATAGCAGCATAAAGTGACGTTAAATGAACAAACAAAATCTACATATAATTTAATTACATATGTTTGTTTGTTCATTTAACGTCATTTAAGGCTAATATCGCTAATCAGACGATGCTACATTGGGAGCTCTAAATTTTGCCTATCCAGGTTAAATTAGGATAGGGATTTAACGAGTACCTGACATTGTACAGGCTTGGGACTCCGTTGAACATCCCTTCTGAAGGACGGCATAACCAAGGATTTTTTACTCCCTTTAAAAATCCTAGGACCACATGTCAGGCTACGAACCCGCGATCTTGGGCTTAGTAGTTTATGCTAACCAATAGTCCATAGGTCGCCCCAATTACATAAAGAGGTTTGCGACATAGGAAACGGAAATGTAAAATAATGGTGCTCAATAATTCGGCGAAGGAAACTATTAAACCAAAACATAAGTTGGAAGATTAGGCTAAGGCTTGTATTAATTGACTAAGTAATTTGGATATTGATCGGTGGACTTGGTATGAAGTCACGGAGAAAGTGTGCCAGTGGAGCATAGGCACCTGCTAACATTAAAATTTAACTTGACGTTGGTTTTGTTATAAATTGTCAAGTTTAAATAAAAATCTCTGGTTCTTAAAACAGAGAACCTATAAAATGTTTGCCAATATTTTATCATTGTTGCTTTTTTAAAGATAGTATTAACATTACCTACAATGAATGATATATTTTTACCTAATTATTAAGAGATAATAGGTAATAATATACAACATTATGTATATCCCAGCTTCCTTTTCCTGTTGTATTGAAAAATTTGTTTTTATCTTTTGTGTTGACTGCCAAGGACATTCGATCAGATACAATCTCTGATCCTGACAGTTATCAAGGATTCTATTTTCAGTAATGCCTCATTAAGCATATTCTCGGCCCATCATCATTTTATATTTTATAGTTACAATACAAAATGATTAATCAATTGCTTAACTGAATCAGTATTGATTAAAAGATTTTGCTGTTTTTGTAAAGAAGATATGCATTATGTAAAGAAATTATTGCATCCTAGCTCATGTATTTAATTGTTGTTAATTATTTATTTAGTCTCTTTAATTGCCTAGTATCTTGTCATGATTCGTAATTTTTATTTATTTGCTTTTTTGGTACTTTATAAATACTTTATCATTTGTATTACACATACTTCTGGCCAGTTATATACATATCTTACTAATATTATACATATTAAAGTTTGTCTCTCTTTCACGCAAAAACTACTGAACGGATTTGGATGAAACTTGACAGTAATATATGTTATACACCAGAATAACACATAGGCTATAGCAAGCACAGATTTAGGGGGGCGCACGGGGGCACGTCCCCCCCACAAATGTTTTTTAGGTACTGTGGAGATTCCATTATAGGACATAAATAAAGGCAAATCACATGATAATAGTTGTTAAAATAACAGAATGAACATGAGTGAAACTGTTTGTTTTGATATCCTAATAATCTTACTAATATTATGCATGCTAAAGTTTGTATGTTTGTCTCTCTTTCACGCAAAAACTACTGAACGGATTTGGATGAAAATTATTGAGTAAAATAGGTTATACAACATAGGCCACAGCAAGGACAGATTTATGCGGGAGCATGTACTCCCTCCCCCCCCCCCGTTATTGTACATAATTAAAGGCAAATCAGGAACTTAGCATCTTGAAATTTGTAGATAGGTTCTTTGTATAGTTTAAGAAAGAAATTTGGATAATTCCACTCCAAGGGTTTCCACTATATTATAATAGGGGTTCAAAGGTTGTATAGAATTCGTCAGTTTTGAAGTTAGACATCTGAAATTTTGGATATACGAGTAACTTATATTTTTAAAAAATAATTGAATTATTTATTTTAAATGATTTTTCACGAAACTTTATGTGGCAGACCAAATTCCACGCGAGCGAAGACGCCGTCATAAGCTAGTATATATGTATTGCATTTCTTTTTCTGTTCATATTATTTATTCTAAAATGAAATGATGAATTAAACCAAGAATAAAGTTACTTTTCTATTCTATTCTAAAAGTATGGGTGTCTGTCTTGTTGTCTCAATAACCCTTAAACTAAAACAATTCAATACATCGCTAAATTTTTAAATCAAAAGTTCAACCTTCATGAAGAGAGGCACAAAAGGAAGGAAAAGAAAATAAGAAAAGGTTTTGATCTAACTTAGGTTACGTTAATGGGAAAAGGACAAATAAAGAATTAGCTGTTAATATACTTAGTTTATTAAATAATATTTGATCGATACATTTTAATGTGCAGAATTAAATTTTAAGCAGTATTTTAATCAAGTAAAAAACTTTGGACAAAAAAAAAATAATAGTTGCATGAAAGAAGGCTCCTTCAAGAGTAGAAAAAATTAATTAATTAATGGGCGACATTCAGCTGAAACACAAAAATAAAAACAGAAGATCAATAAATAATAATAAAAATTTTAAATAAAACAATAATAAATAATGAAATATAATGACTTACAATGTCATCTATTTTTAGAATACTCCTAACGGTTTCTGTTGCTAAGGTGATTGCGCTTGCTGTTACCAGCATCGGCTGTAGCACATTTTCTTCGAGGATATCTGTTACTTGGCCCTGTGAAGAGTAAATAATTATTGCTATTTCAATTTGGATAATATATATCGTCACAGAAATCAAAAATCCCATTTTGTGACTATCTTAGTTATATTCAATATCATATCATATAAAAATAAATCGAAGATTTGGAGAAATAAAAACGTCCAGATATAAAAAAAAATTATCCACAATAGGAAGTCGTAGTAAAATATTACTAAAACATTGTGGTGGAAATATGTTCAACAAATAATTCAAATCATACATTTTTGGAATGCCTTATTAATTTATTTATATTTAGAAAAAAAAATCATATAAATACAAATCAACAAACTCGAGAAATGAAAATGTCTAAAGAAAAATTGTCTATTATAGAAAAGTTATGTTAACATATTGATAAAATATTACTTAAACTTAGAGATGACAATTGAAGAGGAAGCTGAGTTTGAATAGGAATAAAGCTAGTCATGAATGGATATTGGGTTGGGACAAATTAGAAACAAATGGGACATGAACATCACATAGATGACTTTATTCATAAAAAAGTAAGAACCAATGAGGATTTTGGATTGTAAGAATTGGATAGGAGAGGAATTTGATGGCTTATTGGAGCCTCAAAGCTCTACTCCGTAAGCCACTATAGTTTCTATAATAGTCATGCATATGAGTCTTTTGTAATTAACTTAGAGCTTGGAGTATTTGTCTAGTAAGTATTGAAGTACCCTGACACGGAAGTAATATTTTTAATTCCAATTTCTTTACTTAATTTTCATCCCTAACATATGAAGAATCTAGATCAAAACAAAGTTACAAAAATACCAACATGGGAATTGTAGAATAAATTATGAAAAAACACAGTTAAATAAATTCTCACTCACCTTCCTAACATTGATACCAGCACTGGTTTGGCCTTGAACGTGCTTGTTCCTGAGTTCCGTCACTGTAGCGACGGGATTAAGACCAGCGTTCTCGGCAAGGGTGTAAGGAATAATTTCTAAAGCTTTAGCATATTCCCTAAACATAAATAAATTTCCAGAATTATAATTATGGAAAAATTAATTATATCTGTTCTGAAACAGGCTATAAATTATATAATATAATATAGTAGACTAGCCAATCAGATTTTATCTATAAAGCATCAATATCTAAAAAGAAATTATTACCTTTGACAATTTTTAATCTTAAAAGTTATAACAAAATTTAAAGAAGAGATGATACTTGTAATAATAATAATGGCTTTTTACTTGAAAATAAATAACCATAAAAAATGAAAGAAAATATTTATAAGAAATAAGACAAAATATTTATCTCACCTCAAACAATAAGCTTCGACTGATCCCAAAACCTGAGCATGCTGTCCAAGGCGAAGGGACAACTCAATCTCGGGAGCTCCTCCTCCGGGAAGAAGTGCTCTAAAAATAAATATTAAAAACATTAATAAAAATGAACTATTGACAAGAGCTTAATATTTATTAATTAATATGTATGAAAAAATGGATGAGTTCTTGTTTGAAGGCTATGCATTAATTTGAGAATCTATAAGACAAATTTGAAATATGAGTAAATAATTATGATCAACAACGTTATTATGATTGCTCATTATATTAAATATGATTTATATTTTTCAATAAAATTAAACAGTATAGATTAAAAAAGGCTATGAACGTTTTATTAATATATTCCTTTATTAAAAAACACTTTTCATAAAGTCAATTAATTTTCGTGTAACATTTTATTCTTCTTAAAGATAATTTATGGCCATTGTCAAACTTGATATTTTTGTAAAATTATAAAATATTGTGAAATAAGGTACTAAAAGTAGTACCTGCTTAATAGCTATGTATTTTCTATTAAGTTTATAATTAAGTTTCAAACTTGCTGGGATCTTAGTATTTCATCTTCTCCATTTTTTTTTTGTGGTAAATTACTTAAAACACAACACTATAACTTTTTGAGTAGCTTACTTACCTAATGATCAAGCAAGTTCATAGTTTGTGAAAATTACTCCAATAAAAGATAATGAAAACAATCTGAACAATTTTTTTTTTTGATTGGCATTGGATCGTTTCATCCATACAG
Organism: Arma custos; assembly: GCA_037127475.1. Lineage (NCBI taxonomy): Eukaryota > Metazoa > Arthropoda > Insecta > Hemiptera > Pentatomidae > Arma > Arma custos. The sequence continues at coordinate 11,537,057 of CM073762.1, read as the reverse complement.
CCAGCTATGTATTTATTTGGTTAACTGATCAGTTAGATGCCAACAGCATGTGGTTTTTCCCAGATGGTTACCGCCTGTTTTTCCCAGGCGGTCACCCATCCAAGTCCTAAACACGCCCGACGTTGCTTAACTTTAGTGATCGGACGGGAACCAGTGTGATCAACGTGGTATGGCAGTTGGCGTTCTGAACAATTAAATTTACTTCATATACACAACAGAATAGTATTTTTTGAACAATAACATAATGTGATTGGGGTGTTCAAACCTATGTCACACCCAAGCTTGCTGAAGGGTTGCTCTCTCATTGTGGTTCAGCTAGTCCATCGGACCAAACAGAAGGAGCTTCCAAGGAATTTCCACTGACCATCTCCACGTCAACCATCTATTGGACACTCCTCTACGTGGTAATGAGATATATGTAAAAATTGGCTAAAAAAAAAAGAAGTTGTTTGGCTAACTAATGAATTTCTAAAAATTTAATAAGCTGTGCCGACTGGTAAACGTCTTAGGGGTGGAGTGAAGAGTAGATGGGAGGATCACATTAGAGTGATCAAACAGATTTGAGATGTTGTAGTAGTTTGAAAGCAAAGATTGATGGTATCGGCATCAAGCCTTCAGCTTTACTAATGCTTATTATTATTATTATTATTATTACATGACAGAGTTTATAGTGTTTCGAAACCAACATTTGTGCAAAGAAGTAAGTTAACAGAGATTTGAGATTTATTTCTACTTCCCTTTTAAAATAAAACCATTAGAAAAAACTTTCTTATGTTTTAAAATTCAATTAATTAATACATTTTAAATTAATCATGATCTTACCTTTCCCTGATCAGACAACGGATGACACAAAGAGCATCGTGAATGGAACGATCGGCTTCTTCAAGGACGAGATTGTTAGAGCCTCGGACTAAAACTGTTACAGTCTTTGCAGGGTTGTGAATTCCGGTAACTTTGACGATACGAGAAGATCCCGCTGATACTTCTTCTGCTAGCTCTGCAGTGACGAGAGCTTCGCTGGTAAAGTGATCTAAAGAAGCAATGGGTCGGCAGCCGAGAGTCTGCAATAATATAAGACATTTTCATGTGATTAAAGATAATTAATTATATCGACAGTCCCTACGTACAAAGCGACATGTCAAAAACTGAGGTTATAGGAGAGCATAATGTAAGTTCAAATCACTCTTCATCACACTCTCCAGTAAACCTCAGTTTTTGACATGTCGCTTTATACTTAGGGACCGTCCTTATATGTTTATTAAGAAAATTTGAAAAGATAATTCAGTTTTAAAAGGTAATGATGGAATTCTGCTTACTGAGTGATTAAAATAAAAGAAAAATTAGTGTCTTTATCTGTAAATGTGAACCAACAAAGCTCAACCCATAAAGTGATAAAAAAATAAAAATGCAGCACAGGCTTGTTTCTATAAAACGTAATTTGATTATAAAAAATAAATAATTTATATGGATAAATCTTGATTCAACAAAAAAAAAATAAATCCTGTACCTATGGTACCTATGGTAATGGGGTTCAGAGCATTGTACACTGTACTTTTTCTAGGACAACAGTTGTACAAAACTGTGATTTGTCCAAGATCACACTAAACTGCTAGATTTTTATTACCAATTAAGGTTACCAACTATGTAAAGGCTGAGTGAGCCCTAGAAGGGTCTGTCTATCTCACCATGGCTATGAACAAATAAACTAATTCATCTGCCGGAACTGGATTTGAACCCGGAATCTTCAATACAGCAACTCAACAGTATAAGCACTTGGCTATACCACTCCTAATCTTAATAATGCAATAAAGAAAATTACTAAATAAAACATAATTTAAGATAGAACAAATGAGGATAAAGCATAAAGTTCTAAAATGTAGGACATGGTACAAGAACTTAAATGAAAGTATAAGAAAGAATTGTCGGTTCACATTTACTTTTTATAAAATGAATTAATGTTTCTGAATTATTTTATCAAGCATTATATTACACCTGTTGTTAATCATTTAGTTTTTTCTAACCAAGAATAACTCTTGTAAATTAAATGTGTATGTATTAAATTTAATTTAATATAAAATATTTATGTTAACTTTTAGAAATAGAGCCACTTACTTATGTTATTATACTAACTTTTATTCTTATCTGAATACATGTTATAATTTTAAAATATAATAATATAATTTGAATTGATGTTTATAATGTTATTTATAAACAGCACATGAATAAAATTTAGATGAAGACAAACTCACCTTGCAGACGAAATCGATATCTTCCCTTTCGATATCCTTGACGACCATAATCTTAAGCTTGTCGAAGAAGTGGATCGCTAAATCGGACAATGCGTCCCTCAAAATAGACTTCTGAATCAACAACATGGTACATCCCGCCTTCTTGATTTGCTTAGCGATGTTGAGTATATAAGCTCGTTCCTCTTTCAGGATCCTGTCCATTGCTGCGTAGTCGGAGATAACCACATTGTGATCCATCTATAAAAAGTAATTTGATTATATAGATTAATAAAAAAGAAAATATAATTGTATTATTATAAACAAAACATCAGTTCATATGGTTAAACATTTATTTAGAGGTAGATTAATCACAAATGTGGTTCTCATTCTCAGGACAAAACTTCACAAGTAAATTACATCTAAGAAGACATCTCATACCAACAGACCAAATAGACTCATCAATAGATGAGAAATAGAGATAGCAACCTTACTACAAGACACTACTCAAACATCTAAATATGTCAGTATATCTATTTGATGTTTATGTATATATGTATATATGTATGTATATATATATATATATATATATATATATATATATATATATATATATATATATATATATATATATATATATATATTGTATCTATATTGTATATATATATATATATATATATATATATATATATATATATATATATATAAATATATATATATATATATATTTCCCCCCCTCCATTGCATTACCAATATAGATAATATCAACAAGTTATAATTTTTTTTTCAGTACAGTAATGTTGAAGATATGGCTGGAAGAGAAAATATTTTATATTGATTAAACATTCCTTAAACAAGCTTAAAAGCTACTTGAGTATTATAATAGTGTTGTTACTCGGATTGACTTATACAAATAATATTATACAAGCCACTAAAATAACATTTATTGTTTCCTCGTTCGACGGCTTTCAACGATATATATATTGACCAAAGAAAGTGGTTTTAGAGGATCATTAATTCTAATAATAGTTGAGAAAGTATATATCTAAGAATCGACCACTCACAACTTTTTTAGGGAGAGAAATACAAAACTGGATGAGACCAATTTCAGATTTGTTAAAAAAACATAAAATAAGTTATCACGGTCATTTACTGAGAATGCTTGAACATGGAATGACAAAACAAATATTTGATCGATGTGGAAGAAAATGGTCTGGGTAGAGGTCAATGAATTTCTCTTAGAATTGGAGAAAAACTTTATTAAGTAGCCAACGTTTCGACCTACTTAGAAGGTCTTCTTCAAGGCTAAATATACAAAATACAGACAATTGAGAATTAAAAAATAGTAAAAAATTGCTAAGCATGGTAAATATAAACAATAAAAACATGGTAAATATAAAGGTTAACATATATGAGTGTATAGTATTAATAAATAAGTGACAGGAAGGTAGTAAAATACATGATAAAGAATAAAACAGAAAGTGTTAAAAATTAAACTTTCTGTTTAATTACTAATTAAAATTAAAATTTCTGTTTTATTCTTATTTTAACGTCTTCATCCTATCATAGAATCCAATCAAATAATCCCAGATCACCAATTTGGTTTCCGAACATCACACTCCACTATCCAGCAATGCCATCGTGTGGTGGACGTTGTCTCATCCGCATTAGAGCGCGGAATGTACTGCGCGGGAGCTTTTCTCGATGTAGAGCAGGCTTTTGATCGAGTCTGGCATCCGGGACTGTTGTACAAACTCCGTAAATTCTAACCTTCTACTTACTTCTTTATTATCAGTTTCTACCTCAGTAATAGAACCTTTAAAGTAAACTATAATTTTTCCTACTCTTCCCTCTTTACCCAGTCTGCCGGAGTTCCTCAAGGTAGTATCATGGGTCCCATCCTATACACGATATATACAGCTGACATCCCAACCCATCCAAGCACTGTCCTCATTACGTACGCTGATGACACATGTGTGTTATCAGTAAATAAGGATCCATTTGTTGCATCCCAAACTCTTCAATACCATATCTCAAACCTTCAAGAATGGTGTCAAAATTGGAGAATTAAAATTAATCCTAACAAATCCCATCAAATTACCTTCACCCTTCGTCGTAAACCTACAAATTCCTGCCCTACTGTATCCTTTAATAATATTCCTCTGAACCCTGTCGAACAGGTACGTTAACTAGGACTCCATCTGGACAAACGTCTCACTTGGAATTCTCAAACAAGATTGAAAAGACAAGAAACTGCTCGTCGTTTTCGCCTACTTCAACATTTACTGGACAAACGCTCTAAGCTCCCAATTAATTACAAAAGACTCATTTACATGACAGTTATCAGGCTTATTTGGACATACGGAGTTGAGCTTTGGGGCTCTACTAAACCATCCAATTCACCTCGTATCCAATCCTTGCAATCCAAAATCCTTCGTAAAATCCTCAATGCTCCTTATTATGTCACAAACAAACTCATCCATCATGATCTTAATATCCCATATGTTACTGATTTGGCCCAAACTAGATACCTATCCTTCCATGACAAGCTCCATAAACACTTGAATCCACTAGTCTCTCAACTTGCTTCCCATACTATTCCTGATAACCCTCCGAGGCGTCTGAAAAGAAGATGGCCTCGAGACCATCTACTATAGAACTTTTTTGGAGTGCTACCGATGAGTAGTTTCTCCACAAGTGTTTTTCAAGTCGTATTGTACATATAACAGATTTACTTATTGTAATATTATTATAGTTGTAAATATCAATAAATTAAATTTTAAAAAAAAAATTCTTATTTTATTCTTTATTATGTATTTTATTACCTTCCTGTCACTTGGTTATTAATACTATACACTCATACATTTTAACCTTTATATTTACCGTGCTTTTTACTATTTTTTAATTCTCAATTGTCTGTATTTTGCATATTTAGCCCTGAAGAAGACCTGCAATATAGGTCGAAACGTTAGCTACTTAGTAAACCTCTCTCCATATCTTAGAGAAGTTTATTGACCTCCACCCGAACCATTTTCTTCCACATATATTATCAAGGTCAACTATTATAATTCAAGACAAATATTTATCATTTTAAAAACAGAAAATCAAATTGTAATTCCTTAATTTTTAATTTTTTTTTTGTATTATGATATAGATGCAATATGGATGATATAGATACAATGATATAGACACAAATATGGCTGGAAAGAGAAAATATTTCACATTGACTAAATAAACCTTAAATTATCTAAAAAGAAATTGAGGTCAGTCATTAAAAGTATACTAATGTTGTTACTCGGATTGACTTATATAAATAATATTATACAAGCCACTAAAATAACATTTATTATTTCCTCGTTCGACGGCTTTCAACGGTATGTATATTGACCAAAGAAAGTGCTTTTAGAGGAGTATTATTCTAATAACAGTTGAGTAAATAATTATGAGAATATTCCATAGTCGATGTTTATACCTCATCAAGGATTTCATCATAATATATTGATTTTGTTTTAAAACTACTTTATTTGATTCGGTTTGAATAAAATTTTTATATAAATTATTTCATTTTATTCAAATGTTTTAGAATATTAAATTAAAAAGAAATTAAAAATATAATTTTTAAAAAAACCTGTACCACTACGACCCCACTAAGTGTATTGGGTATATATTGTTTCTAAGACAAAGGTTTAGCAAGGAGGTGATATGACATAGTTGGATTTGAATATAGAACCCTCAGTATAACACCTCAGCACTCTACACATTTACTCGTAACACTCCCATTTTAAATATAATTAGTGAATTTAAATTAAGGGCATAAAACAGACTAATTGCTAAAAATATGTAGCTTTTTATCGGAATTAGAGGCTCTGGATCGCATAGAAGTTAACTGAGCCCTTAACTCAAAAGTATAAGAGTTATAAACAAATATTTGATCATTTTAAAAACAGAAAATCAAATTGTAATTCCTTCAATTTGATTTAAAGGAGTTAAATATTTCAGAGACTATAATCTCTGTTGTCATATAACAGCCGCAACAATAATGTCTGATCATATTTGGTCAGGAAAAGGTTATAACAATATAAATAGACTAAGCTATTCCGGTAAAATTTTGGCATATTAGAGGTTAGTCAGTTGCTTAGGGACCACTATCTTCAATGTCAAAACTTCGTCAGGTTTACTGAACACGAAAGAAAGTTGATAAAGGATAAGAATAAAAGATTATAAGAGAAACCTAAGAAAAGTATTTATCTCGGAAGAGATAGTAAAAGCCAAATAACATAGGAGAAAATGAATGAAGCTTCTAAATATCCATGTAAAAATAATTGATGCAACAAACCTCCAAGTCAGTGATAAAAAAAAATGTCATATATAATAACAGCAAATCATCACTTATTTAAAAAAATTGTTTTGCCTATAAATGCTAATATGGCTGGAAAAAGAAAATAGTTCACATTCCTTAAATAAACCATATATTAATTTAAAAGCTGCTCATGTACTTAAAAGTATAATAGTGTTGTTACTCGGATTGACTTATATAAATAATGTTATACAAGCCACTAAAATAACATTTATTATTTCCTCGTTCGACGGCTTTCAACGGTATATATAAACCAAAGAAAGTGCTTTTGGAGGATCACGAAATCTATATATATATTTAGCAATTTTTTACTATTTTTTAATTCTCAATTGTCTGTATTTTGTATATTTAGCCCTGAAGAAGACCTTCAAAGTAGGTCGAAACGTTGACTACTTAATAAACATTTCTCCATGCCTAAGAGAAATTCATTGACCTCTAATTCTCAATTGTCTGTATTTTTCATACTTAGATATATATATATATATATATATATATATATATATATATATATATATATATATATATATATATATATATATATACATATATATTCACTAAAATAGAGCCAAAAACTCAAAAAGAAACACTATTATTTATTATAATGCAATTGGGAAAAACCACAATGCAAAGCCTTATGTTTCAAAAAATACACCTACTTACCAGTCGACGTTTCGCCTATTCAGGCATTATCAAGACACCAAAATCAAAAAGGGGTTATGTGAATCGCATCTCGAAGAAAAAGGTGCAAAACAGCCCAAACAGGCTCCAAACATGAGACAGCACCCCGCCACCAAGACGTTCAACATACAACTCATATATATAAAATGGCTCCCAAACATACCACAGAATAAGAAACAACAAATCAACCAAGCAGAAACAAGCAAGCCGAATTCCAGCCAATCAGAACCCGATCAATCAGAAACCAGCCAATCACAGTCATGGAAGAGTAGACTCCGACCCCGGACATGAAAAAACCCGATCGACTAACGAAAGGACCCGATAAACTACGAGTGGGCCCAAACGGCTGCTATATAATGCTGCGGGTTAGCGGAACATCTTCAGTCTCAACCAAGCCTTGAGGAACCCAGCAGCATGTCTGGCAAAACTTTGGTCGAAAATTTAGCAACATGGTCTAGCCCTTTTGTAAAAATATTGGCCGTGGAAACTTAAAAGAGTATTTAAGTAATAACTTTTTTAATTTTTTTTCACTACAGTGATGTTGATGAAGATATGGCCGGAAAGAGAAAATATTTTATATTGATTAAATATTCCCTTAAATAGCTTAAAAGCTACTTGAGTAGTATAATAGTGTTGTTACTCGGATTGACTTATATAAATATTATTATACAAGCCACTAAAATAACAGATAATATTTCCTCATTCGACGGCTTTCAACGGTATATATAAATATTGACCAAAGAAAGTGCTTTTAGAGGATCATTAATTCAATAATATAGTCACTAATAACAGTTGAGCAAATATCAATGAGAATGTTTTATAGTCAATATTTATATCTCATAAAAAATTATACAATGATTTTGTCAATATATTATATATAGATAATCTCAAGAAGTAATGTCTTTTTTTAATTTTTTTTTCAGTACAGTGATGTTGATGAAGATATGGCCGGAAGAGAAAATATTTTATATTGATTAAATATTCCCTTAAATATCTTAAAAGCTACTTGAGTAATATAATAATGTTGTTACTCGGATTGACTTATATAAATAATATTATACAAGCCACTAAAATAACATTTAATATTTCCTCGTTCGACGGCTTTCAACGGTATGTATATTGACCAAAGAAAGTGCTTTTAGAGGAGCATTAATTCTAATAACAGTTGAGATAGAATATATCTGAGAATCTACCACTCACATCTGTTTTAGGGGGAGAAATACAAAACTGGATGAGACCAATTTTGACTTTCTCAAGACGCTTCGGTCCGTTTATGTTGGCCAACTTCTGCGTGAAGACTAAGCCTTCGATGAGTTCTGTGTCTTCTACGGTACCTCCAAGTTTCTTTATGATCTTGATATCCTGTTGAAATACGTAATGCATTAATTAAAATTAATAAAATTAGGATAGTCCCCATTTAAATAATAATTAGCTAATAGGGATAGAATTAACGAAATTTGTTGTAACTTTTATAAAATATATCCTTAAGGATATTATTATACAGTCTAATTGAAAATTATACAATAAAAAGACCATCATGGTGAGAGAGTTGGTGAGAAGTTTCCAATGCCGTTCAAGATCAGATTAGAAAGGCTTAAGTTCAATTCCATCATCGCTAAGCTAATTTTAATTTAAAGGGAGTCAAAGTATCAATTAGACATAACGGATCAGATCATAAGACAAGAGAGAAGGAAATTTGGGTCTGTAGCTTGGTCCAGTAAGAGCTGAACAAATGATGTATGGCTTACATTTCTTGGCTACACTTCTTGACTTGAAAAAAAAATTAAGTATTGTCAATAAAATAGACACTTACTTTTAAATCAACATTTTTATCTTTCTTTGGGTCTGTAATTTTAAGAACTGCGTTTACTGCTAATGGTGCCAATATTGACGAATGTTGAGAAACGACCTGCAAAAATATATAAACAACATTAAAAAAAATAAATAGTGATACAGTAAAACCTCGAATTAACGAACAGCCCTGGTGCAAATATTTTTGTCCGTTATTTAGAGGTGTCCTTTAAAGGGAGGTTTTATTTTTTTATAAATATGTATTTGTACAAATTAATTCTCTCTTATTCAATTTTCCATGTGTTTAAAAGGTAAGTAGAATAAAAAAAAACATCGCACGGTTTTTGAGTGTTCCCGAAACTTGTGTCCTACCGATATTGAGTCTTTCCGCTAGCGCACGTACCCTTAACTTTTCAAGGTCATAAAAGTCGATTACACTTATTTTTTGTTCTAAAGTGAGTCTCTTACGTGAGAGAAACATTTTCAGCCGCCTGCCACGAGGGTTAGAACAGAACTAAATTTTAATAAAGCAAGTTTGAGAATAAAAAAAAAGTATTTATGTGGAAAACCTTTACTCAAAAGTAAATACAACTGTCCCTGTTTCCTTAGACCGGAAACAACTAATTGTTTCCGAGAAACGGGAAAGGGATAAAGTCATACTGTCCGTCTTTTTGAGGTTTTTTTAATCGATTTCTAACCAACACAGCCTGTCCGTGACCGTTAATGAGAGGTTTCGTTAAATAGAGGTTAAAATGCCTTAAAAATTGTATTAAAATGTTGGTGCAAAAAAAATCGTCCGGTAATGGAGAGTGACCGCTATTTAGGGGTGTCCGTTAGTAGAGGTTTTACTGTAGTAGTTTTACAAATAAATACTCTAGAAAAAAAAAAGAAGGTTAATATTTCTTTTCTATTCTAATATATATTAATCCATCTCTCTGATCATAGAATATTCAAAAGCATAAAAAAGTATAAATTAAGGAATTCAAAGCTGTGATTTGTAAAATTCAACGTACTTTTTTTTTCAATTAAAGTTAAAACAGTCGGGACCATAAATAATTATAATGAAACTGTTGGCATTTTGTTTTAACATTTAATTTAAAAAAAAAACCTTTACCACTACAATCCGTGAACGGGTCTGGGGTTCAGTACATGGTAGAGACTATACTGTTTCATGGACAACAGTTCTGCAAGGAGGTGACTTGTCCTAGATCACGCTCAACCACCAGATCCCTCCCCCCCTTATTTTGGGCACCCTTTTTTTATAATATTTTATAGAGGCTGGGTGAGCCCCAGGAGGGTCCTAGATCCTATATGATCCATCTCAGGCTGCACTACATAACAGACTAAATAAAAGTCTTGCTCCCGCAGCGGGATTTGAACCAGGATTTCTGGCACGGCAACTCAGTGCTCTACCACTGAGCCACTCCACTCTGCAACTTTTAATTAATAAAATCCTTATTTAAAAAAATTTAATCAACAAAGAATAATAGATTTTTATGAAAATCACTAACAGAGGAAAATAAATGTTCATTCTAACTGTATAATTACTTCATCATTTTCAAAAATGTTTTATCACAACTTAAAAATCACAAAATAAATCTTAAACCATATATATTACATATAACAGAAGGACACTGTCTTTGATGTAATGTAATTGACTATATTTAGAGTAATAATACTAAAGAAAATATCCAAAAAGAATTATTAGACTAAAATCAAAAAACCTCCCAATGAGTGATCATAGTTTAGGCGTAATTACTGTTATTTTCCCCTAGAAAAAAAAAAAAAAAATTGGAGCAGAACTTATCACTTTATCAGATTGATACACTGATTGCAAAGGAGTAAAATTCTTTAAAATAATCTCAAGGAATTTAATATAAAATATACATTGTAATACTCGGCTACCAGTGAAGCAGTCAATATATTAATTTTTTTTTGCCAAGCCTATGAACTTCAATAGTAACAACTAGCTAAGTAACAACAAATACTTTCATAAAAAATATGTGAGATGTAAAATAAACACCAAGATTTTTTCAGGGATCAATGGAATGGGCAACGGACCACATTTTACAACCCTGTATCCAAGAGGATATATAACTAAATCCCTAATCCTTTACCCTTCCGACAGGTTTATAATAAAACATTAATGTACATCACAATAAGAGCATTCATGTTTCTGAGAGATTAAGAAAAACATCTGATTTCACCTCAGCACCACAGAAAAACAACTATAGTTACGTTCATTAACTTTAACAATTAGTTTTGTTGAAACTTAAATTAAAATATAATACGAGTATGAGAGGAAAATAGTTGACTGGATGATAAACTGTAGAACGGAGATAGTTGGGGGGTGCAGTAAAAAAAAACACTAAATAAGTACTAGACTTATATTTATGTGCCGACATTTCGACCTATAGTGTAATTAATCTTCAGGGCGATTTAGAGAGAGAAGATGACCTACACTGTAGGTCGAAATGTCGGCACATAAATATAAGTCTAGTACTTATTTAGTGTTTTTTTTTACTGCACCCCCCAACTATCTCCGTTCTACATAAAATATAATACCTTTGAGTTAAGAGATGTCGATGCACTCCTAATGAGACTTTCGTTGTCATTCTGTTGAAGAGGAATAGACATCTCCCTTATAATTGGCAATGCTTTTTCGACTGCAATACTGAATGCATCGGAAATTGTTGTTGGGTGGATTCCACGATTCATCAGTTTCTCTGCAGCTTCCATTAGGGCTCCAGCCAATATGACGACAGTTGTTGTTCCATCACCTGCTTCAACGTCTTGGGCATGTGACAGTTCGACCAACTAAACAATAAATATAGATATTAATGTAAAATATTTTAAATTATTTAGAAGAAAAGTGACAAATCATTAATACTGCTTAAAATTCTGGTTTAAATCTAACTTTGATAGCATAAAAATTGTATAAGTTATCCATTTATTATTGAATGTAATCTGCTATCAGTTGCTACTTAAATCACTTTGATTAAAGATGCTAAGCATATGAAGAGCTATCTGCTGGATAAGAATGAGACAAAAAGGAATAATGGGTATCAGTTCCGGAGGCAGTCACTTCCAGTTGAATCAAAAGTTATAACTTTTCATTTGTTCTCTTTTAAATTTTCTCGAAAATAAATAAATATTGAGTTTTAGTGTAGAAAAAGAGTGTAAAATATAGAAAATGTGTATTTTTCAGTAATCATTTCATCGAGAAATAAACGTTTCAACAAACATTGTAAAGTATAAATGATAACAGTATATGTAAGTCGGTTCTTTAATCTAAATACAGTCAGTAATACATAGTAGTAATAAAATTATTTTTATTTTAATATATAATATTAAAAAAGAAACGAATAAGAAGTTAAAACTTATGATTAAACTCGAAGTGACAACCTACGGAACTGATACCAAAAATAGTACTATTAGAATAATAATTTACTTAACATTTTTGCTTAGATTATTGTATAAAATATTTAACCTGTATATCTACTCTCCCACCCAACCTCTCACCAGTGAACATTAGAAAATAAGTAAATAGGAACTTATCACAAAGCATATTACAAAACTTACAAGTTTAGCAGCCGGGTGGGTAACATTCATCTGTTGTAATATAGTAGCACCATCGTTAGTAATTGTTACTTCTCCGTTTCCTTTCTGAATCTGTATCGATTACAAAAAATAATTATAAGTTATCATAGAAAGCATACATCATAGACTGACGAACAGAAAAATGGGTACTTATCCGTTAGCCGGGCACAAGCAAAAAATCATCAAATAATGTAGAATTCTACCAAATTTCTTCTTATCAAAAGGGAATCGAAATAAGACTATTTACTCTTCATTGATGTGATTTGTTATCGCATCAACAGTACTGGTAAAGAACGGTTTGGAATTTTAACTAGAAAGCATTCGAAAAACCAAAGAACTCTTTCTAAGTATTTCACTTTCTTAAGTCTCGTATAATTGTGCATTTCAATCGTTGAAAACATTTTATAGGGTTCTGAGAAAAACCTTTGTGGTTTACTAGATCATGTACAACTGTTTTATGATTCATACCCAATTGTTTTTTACACCATTTGACTGATGCCATCACTTCGCTCCAGCCGTAAATAAATCTCTAAGATATTAGAAAACTCAATCTGGATAATTCGAACCACGCGCCATTACAAATACTATTCTTCTTGCGGTATGTTGAAAGATTGCACTGCCAACGTACTCCGTCACAAAAAGACAGTTTCATTTCATGATTCTCAAAAAATGAGACTGCAACTTTTTCAGTTCTAGCTAAATACCAAATTTTCATATTTTTTAAACAAAAATTAAGACTGAAGAAAAATAGGAAAATGTGCTATTTTTGAAAGAATTCATAGAATGATGTGTTCCAAACATTTGCACCCCGCTAACGGAAAAGTACCGAAAAATGTTATATCATACCATTTTGTCCATACCCTTAGGACCAAGACTAGTACGAATAGCATCAGCGAGACCTAAACAAAAAAATGATTAGATCACTGATAAGACAAATGTACTAACGATAATAGAATGCAAATTAAAATGATAACACAATTGTGAATACTGTAATTATGATAAAAGCAAATATGGCAAATATTAGCAACATGGCTACAGTCTTAAGTAACATGATGAAAGTTAAAACATAATTTAAAAAAATAATAAATTCATTAGATAATTATAACATAAATTAGGAGATATTAACAGTGTTAAAATAATAAATTTTAGAGTTAAGTTCTTAAAAATAGTTGATATTGAGATAATTTTCTACATAAGAAAGCAAAGTTCATGTATATTGGTTAAGTTATTTACCTTATCACTAGCCATTTTTTGAGTTTTAATGAGTTTAAAATTGTTTAATAATTAAAAATTTTAACTTATTCGGAACCGGTGTTCCTTACCTTTAGCCGCAGTCATGTTACTGCTGCGAACATCTTGTGGTTTACTTTTGTCTTTGTAGACATTGCTGTGAGTTCTGGGTCCATCTCCACTAGCGTTCGTCATTTTTTATTAATAAATGTCAAACTAAAGAAAAGACAAAATACTATAAGATACGACCCACGTTAGTTTAATAAACTTAACCTGTGTTGCTAGTGGTAACAGTCTTACCAACCTTATAACATTTGCTCCAATTGTCATTAAAAATATAATTCTCAAATTTATTTTCTAAAAAAAGAAATCAGTAGAATGAAATGTTAGAATAATTTTCAATTTCTATAAAAGTTGTGAATTCAAAACTAATAATACGATGTTTTATAAAGAAAAGAATATTTTCTGAAAATCGAGAGAAGTTTTTCATATCGAATTAATAAATGAAAATATTATGATAATTAACCATGCTGTAAGATTTTTCTTTATTTATCATTATTGAAACACAATTATAAAGAGATGATAATTTATAAGAGTTTTCAACTTCTATTATCAGTGGGGGGGAAGACTTCTACTATCACTGTTTTATTAGATTCCATGTGGTCCCTACTCATATCAGTAATTTTTAAAAACATTTTATATAATCAATATTGTAATCAATATTAATGCAACGGCAATTTATCAATATTGTAGCAATGCTAATAATAAAACCTAAAACTATAGTTCATTACCCCACTCAAACAAGGGCGGATCCAGGATTTTTTTATGGGAGAGCACAAGGAGCAGATGGGCAAAAAAAATCAACAATGACTTAGAAATAGACTTGCTATGCTATTTATAGAAAGGTTTCAAAGGTTTATTAAAATATCTAAACAATAGTTTCACTCATGTTATTTTATTCATATATTTTAACAACTATCATCACATGATTTGCCTATAAGTATGTACTGTAATGGATTCTCCTTAGTAAACAAAAACTGTCTGGGGGAGCACGTGCCCCCGTGCCCTCCCTCTGGATCCGCCTATGCACTCAAATGTTTTTACCTCGCTGGACAACCAGTTTTCATAGTTTAGTCTTTTTGCTTGACTAAATTTGGTATTGAGAGATATGAAAAAAAATGGACATACAGTCCAATTATTGGTTTCACTTATTCACTGGCTGTTAAGACTACATATCTGATTAATTAGCAGGTCTAAACTTTGTGGGTTCCCCTTGGTATGAGAGGACCACCAGAATTCCAGATTAATGGAATAACCCCAAGAGTAATAAGTCTGGAGAACCACCAAAACTATAAAATACCTTTGATATTTCTTTTATTTATTTTTTTCTAAGGAACAGGATACAGGCAGTCATCCAAGTTTTCATCGTCTCATCAGATTCATAAGACTATCATAGCAGGATAAATAAATGGCTTAATTATTTGAGATCTGAATTATTTTCATTACCTACTTTCTTTTTAAATTTTGTTGTTTGACTTTTGAAATTTTGATTAACGTCACTTTATGCTGCTATGGCTAATCGGACGATGCTACAGTGGGAGCTCTAAATTTTGCCTATCCAGGTTTAATTAGGATAGGGATTTTTAACGAGTACCTGGTATCGTACAGGCTCGGGACCCCCGTTTAACGTCCCTTCCGAAGGACGGCGTACCTAAGGATTTTTTACTCCCTTAAAAAAGTCCTAGGGCCACCTGCCGGGCTACGAACCCGCGATCTTGGGTTTAGTAGTTTGTTACGCTAACCACTAGACCACAGGTGACTGTATCTTTTTAAATTTTGTAAACACTCTTATCAGGTTACAAATGTATTTTCCTTTCCTCTGCTCGAGTTTTCTCTTGTCTCCAATAATCCATTGCCTAGTTTATTTATTTATAATATAGCCACAATCTAGCTGGCTGAGAAATAGTGTGCGAGTCATTCCATCCTCTGTAATTGTTTTGGATATAAACTTGTTTTTACTCCAAATAAACATTCTAAATACTTACTATTTTTATATCTTTGCAATAGCATCGTGTGCAATTATCACTTATCGGAATAGCATATTTAAAATCTTCAAACAAATTTTTGAAAAATATAAAAATAAGTTTTCAATCATTAAAGAGTATCATTTAGTCCAGTAAATGATTTCAATAAACTTCTAAACTTGCATCCTCATACAACTACACATCACATACACATTTAAAATAAACAATTTAAAATTAATTAATAAAAACAACAATCAAATTGTAATCTCTTTTAATTAAGATACAAAATAAAATTAATATTTACAATCAAATATTTACATATAAATATTACAATCATGTTTCGACCTTAAAATTTGATGTTGATTTTTAGAAGGAAATTGGCATTTAACAAGTAACAAATTATTCCCTTGGAGCTCCATAAGCATCAGGCATCCTTTCGATTGTATACCTGATAAAATGAAAAATATATATTTGATTAAGAAAATAAATTTTAAAATAATATAAAAATAAAGATAAGATAGTCTTTCTAATAACCTGTGTTGTTTGATGTACATAATCGGCACGCCAGGAATCTTTCTTATTCTTCGTTTCAAATCTTTATCATTAGTTGCCACAATATAACATTTGTGCTGAAATAAGTAATCATTTTTATTAAAAAATTATGAAATTGATACAATTAATAGTGATAAGAAGTTTGTAATGGTTTTGAAAAAAACAGCTTGTTGGATGCTTTTTCTTTTTTGTAAACCTTATAAAATTATAGATCTAACCTTAAAGGAAAAGAACTTTAGGGGTCTTAACGTTAAATCAAATTTAGACGTTTCATACTCAATGGTTATTTGCCAATCTCATCAAGATTTTCACTATGTGTTAATAAAATTTTTAACACATAGTTTAATATTTTACATTAAAATAAAATGTAATTTTGTTTTAAAATTGGTGAAGAAAAACGCAGAGCAAGATCGAAGTGGCATAGAACTCGATATCCAGCAGATAAAACTATCTATAAAAAATTAACTAACAAACTAAAAGCAGAAATCAAGAAGTTCAAAATTCAAAAGTTAATTACCTGGACTGAAAATCTTACAACCACCGACAAAACATTATGGATGACTACCAAAAAACTCCTAAAGTTCAAAGAATTCAATCATCCACTCCTTACTGAATCGAATAGCTGGACAAGATCTGACGGAGAAAAGTCACAGTTATTTGGCCAATACCTTTCCAAAATCTTTCATCCCCATCCTGATATCATTAACCCAACTCAAATTGAATATATAAAAGAAGCGTTAGATGTTCCCCTCCAAATGTCCCTTCCACCCAAAGCATTCCATCCTTCAGAAATATCCAACATTATTCACAGATTACCTTCCCGCAAAGCTCCTGGGCACGACCTCATCACAATTCATATCTTAAAACACCTACCTAGAAAAGCCATTCTACTCCTTACCTATATATATAATGCTGTACTCCGCTCCACATATTTTCCTGACCTCTGGAAATTCTCCATTGTAAAAATGATACCCAAATCTAAAAAAAAAACTAGAATACCTATCCTCGTACCGTCCTATCTCTCTTTTACCGTGCATTGGTAAAATCCTAGAAAAACTCATCCTTAAACGATTGTACCCTATCCTTGATGCAAATCACATAATACCAGATCACCAGTTTGGATTCCGAGCATCACACTCCACCATTCAGCAATGTCATCGTGTGGTGGATGTGGTCTCCTCTGCATTAGAACGTGGATCATATTGTTCGGGCGTCTTTCTTGACGTGGAACAGGCTTTTGACAGAGTCTGGCATACGGGCTTGCTCTACAAACTCCGTAAATTCCTACCCCCTACATACTTTCTCATCCTTCAATCCTATCTCACAAATAGAACTTTCCAAGTAAACCATAATAATTTCTATTCATCCCTCTTTTCCCAATCTGCTGGTGTTCCTCAAGGTAGTATCCTTGGCCCAATCCTTTATACAGTTTATACAGCTGACATCCCAACTCATCCTAATACTATCCTTACCACGTATGCTGATGATACATGTGTATTATCAGTCAACACCAATCCAGTTATTGCATCCCAAAGCCTCCAATCTCATATCACTGATCTTGAAGAATGGTTTCAAAACTGGAGATTTAAAATAAATTCTCAAAAATCGCATCAAATCACTTTTACCTTACGTCGTAAACCAATGACTTCCTGCCCTACAGTATCCTTTAATAATATCCCACTGGTGCCTGTAGAACAGATCCGATACTTAGGGTTGCACCTCGACAAACGATTAACCTAGAATCCTCATACAAGACTGAAAAGACAGGAAACCGTCGACGTTTCAGGCTACTTCAATACTTACTAGACAAATGCTCTAAGCTCCCAATTAACTACAAAAGACTCATATACATGAATATCATACGACCTATTTGGACTTACGGAGTAGAGCTATGGGGCTCCACTAAGCCATCGAATTCCTCTCGTATCCAGTCCCTACAATCCAAAATCCTTCGTAAAATCCTCAATGATCCTTATTTTGTTAAGAATAAAGTCATCCATAACGACCTTAATGTCCCTTTTGTTGCTGATTTGGCCCGAACCCGGTATCTATCCTTTCATAGCAAACCTCATTCCCACTCAAACACTCTAGTTTCAAACCTAGCTTCCTCTTCAATTCCCGATAATCCTCCGAGGCGTCTGAAAAGAAGATGGCCACGTGACCTTCTTATTGAACTTTGATTTGAGTACTACCAGTGGGTAGTTTCTCTACTTGTCATTCTCATGTCATTATGTAACACGCATTATATTTACTTGTTGTATAATTGTAATACAGTTGTAAATATCAATAAATAAATTAAAAAAAAAAAAAAAAAATTGCTGAAATGGATACTCGAATATGTGAAAGCATATTACTGTTGAAATTATTACAAATAACATCTAGTATGACCTCCAGAGGATCACCCAGCCAATTTAAAGTGGGTACCCCTGACTGGGTTAAGCATCATCTTTGACAAATCATCTCCCTGATGATTAAGTAAATCATAACTGTGATCTTAGAAACAGAAGTCTCTACCATGTACTGAACCCAAGAGTCTTTATAGATAGTACCAGTACAGGTTTTATTGATCTCCAGCCAGACCATTCTTTTCCACAAATAAAAAGAATTATTTAAAAATATTTGCCGCAAAGTATAATGCTCAATCCAATGGCTTATTTATTTATCTTTAATACACGGAGCTGATGGAAAGGAATGAGTATAATTCATAAAAAATAAAATTTATAAATTTTACCTGGGTCACTCTCTGGACAATACAATCATCAGCATAGGTTCCTTTATGCATGCAAGGTAATCGTTCGAACCTTGGATCTTTCATTATACGCAAAGCGATTCTGTACTTACGACCGAGTTTCTCCATCTCAGCAAGGACGCAATCCGTGATGTAAGGAATACCTAGAAGACACGATAAACATTATATAGTATATCAGCATTATCATCGGGTAACTGAAGAACTAATGATAGAGTACATACATTTTCCATAAAGACAGTCCATCATGCTTTGAATAATATCCATTTTGTACTTAATGGAAAAGTTGACAAAGTTCGTATCAATGATGATGTGAAATGGAGGGCCGAGTTGAGTATTGTACTGGAAGTATAATGCAGAGGAGTATTGTGGCCTGAAAAAAACTCAAAATTAATAAGGCTTAAGTAATTAATTGCATTTTTTATTCTCTTTTAAATATAAAAATGTTTATGAAATATTGGCTTAATATTGTATTCTTCATCGTAATTAAAAAGATAAAGGCACTTTGTTCTTACCAATAATCTATCTAATCTATTGTTTTGTTTATGTTTGTACTTCATAATACTAGGTGTGAAAAATGACAAAGTATCTTAGTAATCCGTAAAACGTTATTTAGCGTATTCGACCATACATTATAAAAAAAATATATATATATATATATATATGTGACTGGCGTTCTACTCACAGTTTGCGAAAAACCTATTTTTATATGGCACCATCACAATGTGTTAAATCAAACACATAAATTCAATAATAATCTATACATATTATATAACAAATTCCTCGGCCACCTTTGTTAGAGGTAAATTCAATAACTACTGCACAAATTTTCATGCTGTTTTCACCAAAAGATAGAGTGATTCAACAAGAAGGTTTAGGTATATAATTTGTCGAGGTTTTGTGTAAATGGGTTGGAATATCGATGGGTTTCACCGAAGACGCCGCTTGTCTAATCCCGTGCAATTATCTAACGTGCAAGATAATAAATTTGTATATAAAGAAATATTTGGTTTTGTTTTTATTTTTATAACTTCTATATAATAAAGTACATTAGCTGAGATGGGAAGAAAAGAAATCAAGATTCCCAAAGAAGCCTAACCAATGATATTCTCGTGGTCCATACATATTCTCGTAATAAAAAAAAAAAATACATTACACAAACAAATTATGTAGGCTAAATATGCCTTATTACCCGAGCAAAGCTGGGGTGGGTCGCTAGTATTGATTAAAGTAGTCGAAACAAACATTTAATGATCATTAATTTATTAAATATTTTTTAAAAAAGGGTTTGATTTAAAAAGAAATGATTTCATAGATATTATTATTACGGCGCTACAACCTGGTGAAAGGTCTTGGTCTCCTCACATCACAGATAAAAATTATATTGATCAAAAGAGTTAGTTCTATATTAGTTAATATAGAAGAAGATTATCACAATTTATGGCATTAGCAAAATTAAGTCTACTAACTACGATAGTAAATATCAGTAAATTGGAAACCATCTCCACAAAGTTAATAAATATAAAAACTTAATTAAAACAATATAATCATGCAAGTAAGAATAAAATGCTTGTTATTAATACTAATAATTAAAAAATTATATTTGAAGTAAACTTATAAATTGGTGTAACTTACACATGTCTGATCTCATCTTTTTTCTTTTTCTGCTCTAATTGATGTTTAAGTTTAGGATTCTTTTCCAATTTTTTTTCAACCCTGAAATAATAATTTAAAAGAATCATTCATTTCTTCATGACATTCATATCAAATTTAATAATTACCTGATAATACTTATATCAAATTTATAAAAAAAAAGGTACTTTTCCGTTAGTCAGGCGCAAATGTTTGGGGGCATGTGTTCTATTCTCTGAATTAATTCAAAACAAACCACATTTTCCTTTTTTTCTTCAGTCTTAATTTTTGTAAAAAAAAAATAATGAAAATTGGCAATTTAGCTAGAACTGAAAAATATTCAGTCTGTTCTTTTCAAGAGAAAGGCTTATTGGCAAAGTATGCAACTTGTGATCAGAATCTTGAAATGAAAGCTCTCCTCTATCTCAACTATTTTTTCTGGACCACCGATTTTTTTTTTCTTATATTCCACTAATAAGTACTTAAGTAGTTGTTCCAAAGTACAACTGTATTATGATTCATATCCAGTTGTTTTTTACACCATTTGACTGATATCATCTCTTCGCTCCAGCCTTAAAAAAATCTCTAAGATGATAGAAAATTCAATCTGGACGATTCGAACCACGTATCATTATCGAAAGATTGCACTGCCAATGTACTAAGTAAAAAAAGACAGTTTCATTTCATGATTCTGATCTCTTGTTGCATTCTTTGCCAATATACTTTTCTCTTGAAAAAAAAAAGGGACTGCATCTTTTTCAGTTCTAGTTAAAATCCAATTTTTTATTACAAAACTTAAGACTGAAGAAGAAAAGGAAAACGTGATTTGTTTTAAACAAATTCAGATAATAGAGCATATTGTCCCATATGATTATAAGAAATTTGGTTACTTTTTGGTTGTGCCCGGCTATCAGAAAAGTACCAAAAAAAAATTAATAAATAAAATTATACTATTATTCAATGATTAATAGACTTCTATGCTTGTTTATTTGTAGAAAAAATGTTCCAATCTTTGATTATTTGATAAATAATCGATAATTATTTGATAAATAAATAGTCTTGACAAAAGACTAAACAAAATGAAGTTCCTTGATCTGTTTCTAGGTAACACCGATAAAATATTACACCTTTAAAACTTTTTCACATAATTGAGGGATAGTATTACGAACAGAAACAGAAACTAAATAAGCTATCACTAAAGTAGCTGATATTTGAAATTAATATTAATCAAAACTATAACTGAAACTAAGAATAAAGTACATGAACATTTTAGACAGAGGTATTCGGTTTATATAAATAATATGAAGTTTATTACACTCTAGGATCCTTGTGGCTTATCATCTTCTTCATTTGAGCGAAGCGCTGTTTAGCAAATTTCCGTGATTGTTTTGAATTCCCCTAAAAAACACAAATGAATTAGTTAACCGCTAGAAAGACACACTTAAACCGTAAAATAATGTTCTAGAGAACATTTTCAACATAATGACTTGTAATCCTATAAGTAATATATGAGTGAGTGGAAAATAGTTGACTGGATAATTCTAATGATGGATAGAATTGGTCAGGGATTGCAGTCAATGATAACGTAAAAATAAGCAAAACTTATTTTTTAATCGTGCCAACGTTTCGGCCTACGGTATAGGCCATCTTCAGTGGAAATAGTAAGTGTGGTGACTTGTCACCACACTAACACTTGTCAACTGAACTGAACTGAACGACTCAACCCTGACCAATTCAATCCATCAATATAAGTAACATAAATGTAATCTAAAACAATACTAAGCAGTCTTAAAATTATAATTTTCTGGAATATAATATAACACGAGTCCCTAACTTTTAAAATTATAAAATCTTAGAATCATAGGTAGAATATATTTTATTTGATTGAAATATGAAAGAAACAAATTTCTCTGATGATTCAGAGGTAAGGAGTAATCTACATTTGCAATGATAAAATACTTGAAGGTCCAGAGAATTATTTCTTTAATTCAATTTTGCAAAGAGCTTCATTTGAACAAATATGACATATTATATAAAGTCGGTGACACAAAACACTATTTCTACACAAAACAGAAAAAAATAAGTAAGAAGCACAATAGAAAAATTCAATGTCTTGTTAAATCAAATACTTACCATTTTAAGTCCTAATTAAAAATGTTAAATAAACAACTAGCAATATATAAATATTTCTTGTAAAAAAATAAATAAACACGTGACTGTTGTTACAGGAAGGTTACCCACGGTTTTTGTTTAGTATATCCACATTCCATAGAAGTTATATTTATGTGGCTCACGAATTTAATGGAAACTAATCTAATTTTCTTGAATATTATATTTGAAAAGAAAAGATATGGCCAGGACCGGGACTCGAACCCGGGTCTCTCACCTCTCCGTGGTGGTGCTTTAAACATCTCGGCTATCCTGGTTCGCTTCTCGGTCAGTCATATCAATTCTTTTCACTGATCCTACATCACCGTGTTCTCGCAATTTGCGATGTATACACGGGGAGAATGTTAATTGAACATTACTTTATTTTTGGATCTTGTTGACTTTAAGTCATTAATATTATTATAACTTATTTTATTGTTATATGATATAATTTTTTAAAATGTTTTATTTGAAAATAAAAGATATGGCCAGGACCGAGTCCCAAAATAGTTTATAAAGATATGGCAAAATATAGTTGCCTGTAAATCTGAGTACATATACCAATTTCATGAAATATGAGATCGTAGGTTTGGAGGTATAAGTGACTAAAATAAAAACATTTTGCTATCATATTCGTTTCATGCTAATAACCTATGCCTCATCACAACTTACACATCAGTAATCATCATTACCATCATAATCTTTGCTTTTTCTACCGTTTTGCGGAGTGAGGATCCTGTTTATAGAGTCTGGACCAGGTTTCTTTTTCCTGAGTCAACTCTCTCCTTTCTTTCAAGTCTATTCCTCTCTTTTTGAAAACATCACTTACGCTGTTCTCCCAGGAGATGCGAGGCCTTTCACAGGGCCATTTTCCTTTCTTTCGGGTATCGTAAGTCTTTCTAGCGATTCTCTCTAGGTCCATCATAAGGAGGTGTACGAACCACCTTAGTTTGTGCTCCTCTTTGACGGTCGAGACCCCTAGCCCGTGTGTAGGCGTTCCGTATCCTATATCTCCGAGTATTCCTTTCTACTCATCGCAAGTACCTAATTTTTATAGCTTGTATCTGACTCCTATGTTTTGAGGTCAGGGTCCATGATTCTGAAGAGAAAGATACAATTGGAAGGAAGGTCGATTTATAGACGGCCAGTTTGGTCAGCTTTGTCACCTCTCATCTTCCCAGGAAGTCCCGTCGGGACCATTTTGAACATCAGCAATAAAAAAAAATTCAATTAATAACTAATGATTTCAATTTTTTGTAGATGGTCAATCATAAATTTGTTATAGATACAGAGAGATCAAAAGAAAATATGATCTTCGCAAAGATACAGTTCATATTTTTTCTCACACCGAACGATAAATCTTAAATGTGAATTTTATTTTTAAGGTTTTCATTAGTAAGTGCCTTATGTATGTTTTTCTTCTAACGCAAACCATCGCTGAGTAAGATTTAAAATTCCCCTTTAAGGGTTTATTAAGTCCCACATTTGCTATTGGTTAATTCTAGAATCAAGAAAAGGTTTCTTCTTGTAATATCTTTTACTCCTGTGACTGTTCTTGTATGGTATAGGGTTATTTTATATCGCCGATCTGTTAGAAAGAATACAGAGATAAGCAGTTCCCTAAGTTGTATTGACCAAAATATCTCCACCCTGTCATGTGCAAGTTTTCCAGTTTTGTGTAGTATGCAAGAGAGTTCAGCAAACCAAGCCCAGAAACTGCTGAGGCTTAAAGCACCCAGGATATTTAGATATGCCTCACTATGGAGCTCCCTTCTAGGACTGGCCTATAAAGAGGTAGTGTCAATGCAACAGCAGCTTCCATTGAGAGGTGTTACCCAAAGAATCATAACTCTGGTTTTATGGAAGTAGGCTTTTGAAGAATTGCAAGGAATATTAGAGGAGGAGTGGTTCTTTGCTATTATTATTATTATTATTATTATTTGGATTTGGTTAACGTAATGCTTACAACTGAACCAGTGAAGCGAAAAGTGGAATGTGCTCCAAACAGATGGGTTAATGGTTATAGAGGGACACTGCAAAACCCATGTTATCCTTCAGAGAAGATCCACAAATTGGGCTGATTTTACATTTGTAATTACTCAAGAAACAAAAATATGGTTAAATTGTATCATTTCTGGTTCAGTCTGACCTCTCATCTTTACCTTTTAAATAGTTTGGTTGGCCATTAGCCTTGATGAACCAACTGATATTAATAATAATCTAATTAACTTGTATGAGAAGGCTAAGTGTTTGAAAATTTGAATGCTTGTATTTTCAAAAATCCTATTCACAACAGGTTCTAGTTAGTGTAAAAGCAAATATTGATACTTTTTCCCCCCCTTTGCTCATTACAAGTTCAAAATAAACTCTTTATTCAATGAATACCATTATCAAGATGAAATTTATATTAATTTCAAAAAATCAAGATTCCAAAATTACAACATGGAAAAGTTAAGGGACATAATAACCTTAGAATGGAATGGTAAAGCATTGGCTTGAAAAGGAGTTATTGCTTATATTACAACTCCATTTAAGGCAAAAAACTATGAGAATGATACGATTCCGATTATCTGAAAGCAGTTAACTCTCTCTGGACAAAATCTGACTTAATCACTTATTCACCTGGGCTGTAGATTTATTAACTACTACAATTGTATATAAAATTTTAAAATAAGCTTGTGTTACCCTACGGCAGTTGTTGGCTTACCAGGCATCCATAGCAGCCAAATTTAAACAATTCAAAATTGAAGTTTATTCAAATATTTTTTCTAAACTTCAGCTTTGCTTTAGTAAAGAAATTTTTGTGGAAATAATTAGAATTAAAAGTACTCTTTAGCTTGCCTTTGCTGAATATGTCTTAGTTTAACAAACTGTACATTAAATAAAACAGTACTTTAAGATACATTTCATTGCGCAGTAATTTAACAGAGATAATGATAAACAAGCTTGTGACTATTATCCACTTTCTTAAAATAAGCCTTTCTTCTGTAGGCTTACATTTAAAAATGTTTAGTTGTCTATTAAGAGGCAAGTTAATAAATAATATTCCGTGCCTGCACTAAACATTTTGTGGAAGAGGCGAAGGTGTAAAATTGGATGGTTAGCATAGTTGCCTTCCATGGCTTGTTTTCAGTAATTGCTTTAATTAAATAGTTATTATATTTTAATTTTTTTTAATGGGAATAACAGTTTTACACCATTAAATACTTGCAATAATGCTCTCCACTTTTCTTTCTCAATTATTTGACATTAACTCATTTTTACCTTTCATCAGCATAAGACCCACTGTTGAAATAATAATCTTTTCTCTTTTATGTTAGGTTTCTTCCAGGAAGAATAATTACACCTAGAGTCATTTATGGAGCATCATGGAGGAAGGTAGCTGTCTTTAGGTGTGTGTACTGATGATGCCTGAATTGGCGAAATGTTGACTGATTGATTTTATCTGTATTTTAGAGGATTTGATTTTTGATAGGGATTTTCCCTATTGCATCTAGATCTGTATTTTTATCTACTTTTTTTTATATGTATTTATTTATTGATATTTACAACTGTATTACAATAAAACAACAAGAGATACATAATGACTAGTAGAGAAACTAGCCACTGGTAATACTCAAATAACAAATTCAACTTAGGTCTCAACGCCATCTTTTTTCCAGACCTTGGAGGATTATCTGGCATTGAAAAAGCTAGGTTAGAAACTAGAGGGTTTGTGTGGAAATGAAGTTTGTTATGAAAGGATAGATAGCGGGTTCGGGCCAAATCAGCAACAAAAGGGACATTAAGGTCGTTATGGATGACTTTATCCTAAGGAGCATTGAGGATTTTGGATTGTAGGGTTTGGATACGAGAGGAATTTGATGTCTTAGTGGAGCCCTAAAGTCCAAATAGGTCATATGATGGTCATGTAGATGACTCTTCTGCAATTAATTGGGAGCTGAGAGCATTTGTCTAGTAAATGTTGAAGTAGCCTTTCTTGTCTTTTCATTCTTAATATGTTCAAGTATAGATTAAATTTATAACATTAATAATACCGAAATATTCAATTATTTAAAACAAAAATTGCCTTATAGAAATTGATTTTACAGTTACAGTCCTTTAGTCTGTATTCCAAATCTGTAGGTAGAAAATTGTTGAATAATCTTCATCAGTTTGTTAATTTGGAAAACAATAAAACTTAGTAGCTGATTTCTAGAGGTTTTATAATTTTTCATTACGGTTATTGTATCTGATTGACTGAGGTGTAGGTCCTAGGTTCGATGACAAGCAGATGAATTTTATCTGTTAAAAACCATAGAGACCCACCCAGGGACTTACCAGCCACTATAAACGTGATAACCTTAATTGTAGTCAAAATATATATTGCATTTGCAATCATACACATAGGAAATGCAGTGTTATAGACTGGATAGTAATTTTTCAGAATTTTAAGAGACTTAAGACTCTGTTTTTTTTTTTTTTCAATTCCAATTTTGTCTCTATTTTGAGTCTTCTATTTTTGTTGAATCGTAAACTTACTTAATAATCAAAATTGGTATTTTTAGGAGGGTTACGGGTAAGGTAAATAAAAGAACAATTAATATTTTAAACATATATTTAAATTTATAAACACATTCACACATACAATATAAGATTGAGAAGGGATTTTTTTTGTTGTATAAAACGGCGAAAAATAGGGATTCGATAAGGGTAGATTTAAATGCATTATTTTTCCATTACGATAGAAAGCTGATAATTATTAGCGATATTTGCAAAAATACATATACAAAAAATTGGAACAATATTAATTCGTTGCCTTTAACATATTCAGCCATTTGCGTGCAGGCCTGCCAGTGACCAATCCCATCCCAATCGAAAACATTTTAATTTTTTTTTTTTTTTACAAATTGTTTTGGTTTTATCTGATCATATAAAGCACTTTTCTGTATCGTACACTCCTGCAGCAAGTACTCCTCTATACTACTACACATAAAACAGTTTACAATATAATATTGGAAATATTTTTTAAAAAATGTCTCCCTCCTTTGCTTTCTTTGTATATCTTAATTAATTTAATTTTCCTTAATCGAAGCAAGATATAATTCAGAAATGCGATATATATATGAG
Source organism: Arma custos (assembly GCA_037127475.1). Lineage (NCBI taxonomy): Eukaryota > Metazoa > Arthropoda > Insecta > Hemiptera > Pentatomidae > Arma > Arma custos. The sequence goes on along the minus strand of CM073762.1, from coordinate 11,508,965 downwards.
AGAAACCCACATTCCTGTGTTTTTACGATACAAAAGAAAGCATATAACATCTTACTCTCTACCCAAGAACTATCTTACAAAACATCTTTGTTTTCTTTTTTTTTTTTACTTTTATATTTTATATTTTCATTTATATATATATTTATATATTTATAATATAAGGGTAAAAACTAGTATCGAACATAACATCACCATATCCCTCTTACATATTAACATTGTAGTAATCATATACACCAGCGACGGAGATACGACTCCTAAAGACTTGAAAGAACATCATTACATAATAAAAATTAACGCTAAAGCCTAAAACTGAAAAATGGTGATGTTTGTTCGAACTTTGGACAGTGGACAACCCCAGGTTTTCAATTTAAAGTATATCCTCATCATAAATTACTAAGCTTTTATGACAATATAATTAAAATAAAAACAAAACAAGAGTATTTTTGTGATGCTTTCAGCTACAAAAAGGATGTGTGTGTTGAAATGGTGTCATTGGTCCACGGCGATATACAATAATTTCCGGATTATATATTATAGGCAGTGAAATTCCAACGGCGTTAAAACAGGAAAAAAAAAAATCTATGATTTTCGTTAATCGTCATAGAAAATTTTTTGTATATATAAAATTCTATTTCATTGATGTTATATTAAAAAGTATAAAAACTGTGCAAAAATTTGAGCCCCTTAAAATACCACTAAAAACAGTCTTTAAAAAATTGGACTTCCCATGACAATATACACCATTTTAAAATTTTTTACTTTTTCTTTAATAATTAAAATTGTATTTCGTGTAATTTTTATCATTCAAATTTTAAAAAATCTTTTTTTTTTTTTTTGTTCCATCATTGAGACACGCATCACAGTCACTCAAAAGTGTCTCTTAATAGCAGTGAGAAATATTTTTTACAATAAAGAAGTATTTATACATTTATAATTGGCGCAATTTGATAATCGCTTTAATTTAATTTGGGTATGCATTTAGAATACAGAAATTTTACTCCTGCGTCTTCCCATCAGCTACTGCAACCTCTAAGTGATTATCAATAACCTGCAAAATAAAAAATAAAATAAGTAAGTATAATTGAACAATAAATAAATCAATAACAATAGATGTTATAAGTTATATTATATGTTATTAGTAGTTAAGTAATATATCAGGAAGTTAAATCTATAATTCAGAGAAACTAGTATTAACTGACTGATTTTTTCTAATAGAATTTTAATTTTTTGTATTTATATATTTTTTATTTAAAAATGACTAGGTTAGGAATTGAACAGAGGCATTGCTATGGTAACGGTGCCTTAAAGTGTTCAGTCACTATGCTTCAAAGTGGAACGCATAGTGATAAGCAACATATCAAGAAAATAATAGACTCGTACTCCTCCGAAAAACAATATGGTAAAGCTTCTATAAAAGAGACAGCTGATGGGCATATAATTCGTCTGTGTAACGCAAAGTGTCCATATTAAGGGGAAACATTTAAAGTTAACACAACAATTAAATTAATGGTATATATTATAAATAATTTCTCCCGATCTGTTTCATAGTTACTAAGTTAACAAAAATTCCATGAACGAATAATTACATACATTCACATAAAAATATTAATGTATATATTTTTAAATAGATAAAAAACTATATAAATATGCATATATACATAAAATGTTTTTATAAAATACTACTACCAATAATACTCTAATGTATGTATTTCTCATTACCGAATCATACGTTTGCATAAATATAATGCATAAAAATGTACATTTATACTTGATGATTTATGTCCATTTTAGAAGAGTTAAAACTAATGCAGGAGTAGATAAAAAAGAATTACAAGCTCAGAGAGAAGGAATTAAAATGCAATTAATCAGTATTCTTTTTAGTATGGTCAGACATAAAATTATTCGTTATAAAAGGAAATCTCATTGTAGAGGTGCCGAAACAAGGAAAATTTAATTTTAACGAGCAATATCAAGATTTTAGACAATTTAAAAAATTTAATAACTAAAACTTACATGCTTCTCTTCAATAGATGTCTTCAACAGACATTCAGTGATTTCTTCAACCTGTAAACAAACAAAAATAAATAAATATAACTGATATAAATTATAAAAATTATTCTAACACAATAATTATTATTACTTAAATCAACAATAATATTGATGATTAATAAAGTATTTCATAAAATACCTATACCTATTATAATCTAACCTATATAGGATCTTATCACCCTTCTGTACATTTATTCTGTAATTTTTTTATTCATATATCCTTAATATATAACCATCACTTTTTTTTTGCTTTTCTATAACTCTATATGTTATTATATTCTTGGTACTGTTATGTTTTTTTATAGTCATTTCTGTTTTCTCTCGTAGCCCTGAAGATGACCTACAACGTAGGTCGAAACGTCGGCACTAATAAAAAATAAGTTTTAACTTATTTGGTGTTAATTTATGACTGCACCTCCCCCCCCCAACTAATTCCATCCTCTATGTAGGATCTTAGATTACCTAGTTGTTTCAGTTACCACTTCCTTAAAAATTCTTGCAAATTATCATATAAGCTGTCATTTTTTAAAGTAATACAAGTCCATTTTTTCATATTCGCAATATTTACTTTAAAAATATGGACCATTTCCTTCCTCAATAATAATTAAAATTATTGAAAAGAAAAAAACCAGTTTTTTTTAGATCCAAATGGGCTTTACCACTTTAAAAAATAACAGCTTATTTCATTGAATAACGATTCAGGATTATATAACTGAAAAACTGATTATATTACTAACTGATTTTAAGCAGTTATTGTTAATTAACAATGGTTACTATATATAACACACTAATGTGTATGTTATATAACATACATATATATAATATGTGTTATATAAATATATAACATACTAATATGTATGTTATATAATATTAAATAGTTTACGTAATAATAACCATGTAGTGACTATTCTTACTTTGACAGGACTCTCATTGTGTCCATTGACCTTTGGAATGATATCTTCCTGGTCGTCATCGAGTTTGTCATTGTCTCCTAATCCATTCTCTTCTGGCATTTCAGCCATGCTCTCGCCACCTCCGTTCATTTCCTATTAGAAAAAAAGAATAAAATTAATACCAACTAATTAAAAAAAAAAGAAAAGTAACTTGGCATCACTGTAGAAGCAACATGAGCTATATCTTAATTTTGTGAACTTTTTAGAAAACTGTTCGTAAATATATATAAATATCACCATCATTTAACAAACGTAATCAACCTATAAAATATACAAAATGAGATAAAATTGTTTTTTGAATAAGGATGGTGCTTTTGATGTGAAGAAAGAACTTTTTTTTTGGTTGAGATACTTGAAATAATAGTATTTTTATAACAGTCTGAAAATTTGAATAAGATTAAAAACTGAGATAGCCATGTTGCTTCTACAGTATAATTTGTTAATTTGTAGTGAACTCAGTTTTTTTTAGTGTTATCTTTTTATTTTTTAGTAATACAAACATAATAAAAAATCGTCAAGGTTATAAACTACACAACTCATGCAACTTTGTTTCATAATATAATTGAGAAGGTACACTGGATAGGAATTGTTCTTTAATCCCGGTTAGTTAAAATATAAAAAAATAGAAGATAATTAATAAATACAATAATTTTTAAAAAATTTGCCCCTTCGATATCTTTTACAGTGTCCTTTCTATTCGTGGGCTCAGACTGCCGGTTAAGGCGGTTATCAGTCACAGACCATCGGCTGCAGGAGGGGTTCCGCCATTTCTGGCACTCCTACTGTGATGCCAATGGTTCTGACGGAGATTTTTAACATCATTGCCCAATACTTGAAACCTTTTTATAAATTCCCGATATTCTACAGATAATTTAAATTTTTTTGTGACAGTTGACCTTTGGCATAATATCTTCGTGGTCTTCGTCAAGTTTGTCATTATCGCCTAATCCATTCTCTTCTGGCATTTCAGCCATGCTCTCGCCGCCTCCGTTCATTTCCTATGCGAAAAAAAAGAATTAAAAAAAATATATTCTGACGGAGATCTGTAGTAATCATTGCCCGGTTAAAAACAATAAATAAATAAATAAAACTCTTGCTAAAATGTCAAAAGTATTCGTTACTGCATCACTCTCAGTACTCCTCCGATAAGTTAGCACACATCTCAAATCCTAAGACCACACTCGAAATTTAAGTTTTAACAAATTTTTGTTAAAATCATCACCATTTTGAACCAAACTAAAAAAAAATTTACTTGATGGAAATATTTAGTTTAAACAAAAGTTTATTTCTTCTAGTCATTTAAGGTAAGGTGGAATTTGAGGAGATACTAAGGAGTTATAAATTGTTAACACTAGATATTGTTAAAAAAATAAATCCAGAAAAAATTTAATTTTCTATTCTAAGAAATTTTTTTATTTTTAAAGGTTTGAAAGCTCGTTAAGAAACAAATGGAACTTGATTTTTCCTAGTCCAATTGGCAATAATTTTCTCTTATTCTATTATATTAAAAAAAAAATCTGAAGTAATTAATACATTATTTTTTTTTAGCTACTAAATAAAATAACGTGGCTGATTGGCTCATACACTTATAATACATGCGCCTAGTATATTTTTTCCACCTAGTATCACAAAAAAAATGTTTAATCAGACTTATTACCTATTTTTAAAAAAATTCACCTATTTTAGACAAAGTAAGACCTAGCTGATTGTTAAGATCACTTAATGAGTGAATGAACGTAAGTTCAATTAAATTTTTTTTTTTTCCATTTTAGAAATAAAAGTGAATAAGTACAAAACCGAAGATAAAAAAGGGTATTTTAGGAAAGTAAAGTTTCCAAAGCAACCAAACATTAAAAGTAAAGCATTCATTTAAATGAAAGATAACAATAAAAAATTAATAGCTTAAGTATCTGCTTGAGAATATAAAGGAAGAATTAAGACCTGAATTCATAAAAAATTTCTAAAAATAACCTCATAAAAATATAACCTGATAGGATACTTGTGTATTACCCAGTGTGCACGAAACCTAACTCCTTATATCATGTAGCCTCTTGTATCACTTTTCTCATTTTAGTTATTTGTGTGTGTGTTATTAAATTATTTCCGGCATTGCTTTTTTTAGTGTTTTTTGTCTTATGATTTGTTTATTGTTAATTTAAATTTTTGTCTGGTTATTAAATTAAACTGATTGAGAGGAAAATAGTTGACTGGAAGATCTAATGTGGGATATAGATAGTCTGGGGGTGCAGTAAAAAAAAATACTAAATAAGACAAACTTATTTATTGTAAGTGCCAACGTTTCAGCCTACATTGTAGGCCATCTTCAGGGCTGGTGGAAGGAAGAGTCCTCTGATAGTTTAACAGCCTCTGACAGTCTGACTGTCCGAGAACTCTTCCCTCCTCTAGCCCTGAAGATGGCCTACAACATAGGGTGAAACATTGGTACTTACAATAAATAAGTTTATCTTATTTAGTGTTTTTTTACTGCACCCCCAGACTATTTAACTGCCATATTAAATTAAATGTTGTGTTTATGTCTTATTCCTCTTGTTATTGTCTATTTAAAATGAACAGAATAACACTAATGGATTAAATTGGTCAGGGGGTGGATTCTAAGATAACATGTTATAAGAAAAACTTATTTTAATGTGCCAACTTTTCGGCCTACATCTTAGGCCGAAATGTTGGCACAGTAAAATAAGGTGTTTTTTTTATTATGCGTTATCTTAGACTGCACTCCCTGACCAATTTAATCCATTAATAGAATTATCCAGTCAACTATTTCCCACTTAAATAGAGCAGAATGACACTACAGGAATAGCCGTATTTAAAAGGAGGAGCTGTAGTAATACTTTCAGAAGTTCGGAATAATTCCGAAAACGAAATTATAAAAAAAAAGGGTCATGAAATGGATTTTGGTTAAGGATAGAAATGGAGAGGTTTTCGTCGAAAGTATAGAGAAAACATTTATATATGAAGAGGAACGTGGCTAGAGGGGTCTAGAATTAGCATTTTATTATTACATTTTGTATATTTCAATTTCCATTAATATGAACAAGAAGGTAGGTGTGTTTTGAGGTTATAAACAATGGCGGAGAACAGTCCACGCAGACTGGCTAGTACACAAGTACCATTAAATAGTAATTGATGAGAAAACATAATGATAAAAGAAATATTTACAAGATGGTATACCTCATGCTCATGCTGGGCGGGCTGTGGTGCAACAGGGGTTGGTGGCGGGGCTTCGGTAGGTGGGGGGCTTGCTGGTAGAGGAGGTGCGATTGTTTCCTCAACAATCTGCAAGGAGAGTTCAATGATAACACCGAGTAAGGCAACGACAAAGCAGAAAACAATAAGAACAATCGATTCAATTTTTTTTTTTTGAGCAGTGAAAGCTTAAAAGGCAGGATTTTAACAGATGAAATGCAATGAAAGCGAAAAACATTTTATATTTATAACACTCAGCACTTAAGCGATTCAGTTTAGCAATAACTTTCAAGCCATATGAACTCATTTATTCCATATATACTCGATTTGAAAAAAAAAAAAAAATGAATCTTTTATTCTTCACTTTTAGTTATTATTAATTGACAAAACATTTTTTTTTAATTGATATATTCTCCAAACCTAATAATATTACTCAATTATTCCTGCTCATTTTTAGGAAAATTAATAAAATAGAAAAGAATTATTTTAATTATTAATATAACTTTAATCTTATTATTGTTTATAACTTCTTCAGTAACTACCTTGTGGAGGGATTTTATATTGATTGGAGGTATAGTGAAAAAAATAACAAGTGAAAATTATACATATTATGATTAGATAGCGTGTCTTTGTGTATGTTTATACATTTTTCTTTTTTCAAGCATGATGCAAATTATAAATACTACTTGGTGTAGATATGAGAGCCTCCTGAATTAAGAATAACTTATTTTTGTTAATATTGATTGTGAAGTATCTAATAATAATAATTTAAAAAAATAAATCACCTAACAGCATTATGCACAGCCCTTTTGATTTTTAATTATTTAATTTGATATAATAAAGTATATGTTGAAGATTAAGTTATAATAAATTATTCAAACAAAAGATTATAATTTCAATAAAACTACAGTGTCTTCTCAGTCTTTAAACAAAAAAGAATTTTCTAAAATATTTTTGTTTAATTGAAGGTTAGAAAAAAAGTATATACTTCACAATTAAAGTATTTCTGTAGTTTTTTTGTGCAATCAAAAAGTGTCTAATTATAATCAGAAAAAAAAAACACATGCAAATTTAATACTTAAACCAACACCAAAAAATATTTACAAAAATTATTATATACAAAAAAACCACACTTCGAAATTCAATCTTTGAAAGCAGGTTCATTAAAATTAAGGTGTCTTCTACAAAAATACTAAAAGAAAAAAAAAGGAAGCTTCTAAAAAAAAAAAACACTTTTAATTACCTCAATAGTTTTTGTGCTGGTTTTGATGATAGAAGCAGACTCTGTGATAGTTGTTGTCTTGCTCTCTTCGACGACCATCTTGGTACCAGATTCAATCAGTTTGGATCCGGATTCGATCAGTTTTGTACCAGCTTCAACGATGGTATTGACAGCTTCCTTAGCCTCGGTCGTGATTACCTTTGTTTCTTCAACAATTTTTGTACCTTCGCTTTCAGCAGCAGATGTCAGAGAACAGACAGCAGACTAGATAAAAAAATAATCATAATATTTTAAATATATTTTTTTTTTATCAGGTTAAATAATTTATCTATTAAAGCTGGATTTGGACCCGAAATCCTAAACATAACTTCCAAGTGCTCTACCACTAACCTACCCTGCTTCTTATTTAATTAGTAACTCATTTAATTTCTTTATTACAGTGCTTTTTTATTGTTCATTACTTAGTTATAAGACTAAAAAATAAAGCAAAAAGAAGGTTTTTAAATGTTTAGTTCTCATTAATTGATAAAAGGCCATAGTAACTAGTTCTGAATAACTATTAACATTTCCAGAACTTAATTACAGAATTCTTTTGATATTTGGAAATTCTTTAATTTAAAGTGTAAAGGTTTATTATGATGGCTGTTATGGTTGTACTTTATCTTCAAATTTAATACTAATAATTTTCGTTCTAGATTCTGATAATTATATTAAGATTTAACTGAAAAAAAAAATCCTATTGCATACCTTAATGTCTGAAATGATGGATGTTTCTTCTTTCTTTGTCTCAGTTGGTGGTACAATATCTTTTGCTGCTTCATCGACAGCTGGGGTTGCTGCTTCAGGTTCTGATGGGCTGGTTTCCTCAGAGCCGCTCTTTGTTGTGGTTTCCTGGAGGTAATAAAAGCAAAATTAAATACAATTTATCTCCATTAAAATGCCTGTAAAAAAATACAGTGAACATAAATTATCTTATAATGTAATATTCATCCACAAGAAATGGAAAGAATATGCTCATATTGGCTTAGGAAACAAATTATAATAACAATATGTTTTGACACCTTTGATAATTAATAATAATAATAATTATAGATTTCAGAAAATATGTATGGTATTAAATGTTGCAAAGTTACCAAAATTTATGGGCTATTAACACAAGTCTAAGTTGTTTGTTCAAGTAAATAATTCAATTAAATCTAGAACACTAACTGAGTTAATTGGACCCCATAAATTAATTAAAACTAGAACCAGTACTGCAGCAATGCCTCGCCCAAACTAACTCCTGAATACCTACCCAGCCTCTGGCTTGATTGTAAATTATATCTTAAGTACAATATTTATAACATAGTCTTCTAATACTTCTATAACGGATGTAATTATACCACAGAGAAGAAAAATGTTAATATATTTCTTTGTATTTTACTTTCAATAAATAAAACTACATAAACTATTAACCCAGCTCAAATCTGAAAGTATTAGTTTTAAAAAAGTTATTGATATATTATATTGTATTATTTAACTAAATTATTTTATTGATTACATCATTCATAAATAACATTCGAACAGTAACTCAAAATAATGATATTTTTTAAAACATATGTTTTTACGCATCAGCTGTTCTAGAGATTAATTTTATTTATTATAGAGACCATATGCAACTATAATAATATTATAAGAAAACTTATGCAATTTTTTTAATTCATAACATGTATGCTGGATTGGTCTGCCTTATATATTGACATCAATATTCTCTGTTACGATAATAATAACAGCTTTTACGCAATTTAAATTGTAATTATTTAAACAAATAAAACAATACTTTAGCAATAAACTTATGAAGTATTTACTTAAATTTACTGAAGTAAAATTTTATAACAAAATAATTATCGATATACATTAACCTATGCAAGAGAATAAAAATAAAATTATATTCACTTAAATAGGTGTAAAGATTGATATGCCAATTTACTTTAAAATCCTCCTTTTGTAAATAGTGCGAATATTTTTATATATCATCTTATTTTTTTTAATATTCAAGTTTTAGTTCAGTAAATAATTAAATGTATATATTGTTTGATTAAATGAAGAGTTTAAACTTTATAACTAGGTTATAATCCAACCTAAGTTGAGGATATTTGAAAGTAATCTGTTGAATAGTAACACAATAAATAAAAAAGATTCCATTTCATAAGTACATTGTAAGATTTAGAATATTTATTGTAGAACAACTAATTGCATCTAGTCTTTTATAACTTTTCCATTTTATTCTTCTTCATGAAGTTTAATTAATTATATAAAAGATACGAGTTTTGATTGTAAACTAAACAGTGAAAGTAAAATGTGGGGCTTCTCAATCCTTGCTTTCGTATTTATGGACAGTGTGAATTGAGAGGTCGGGTTTAAGTTTATTTTAATTTATAGTGAGGTTATGCCAATAATAAACTACAAGATTTTGTAACTAAACTAAAAAAAATACACAATAAGAATAAGATAATATAATGGTACAATAGAGAAAGAGAGAGCGGGAGATGGGTGGGGGTGGGGGAGGGGGATTAAAGCGATCGATGGTAGACGCCGGTGGCTGGTTGCCATGGCGACCCCCAGCTCCACCCCTCCTCCCTCGATAATATTAATAAGGCCCTGCTCTCTGCCTTCTAGATCTACTCTTCGTCATCACACTAACCAAACTATAATGATATTTAGTAATTATACATTATTTAGTATATCAAAAAGAATTAAGAAAAATAATTATTTGTCATGTATAACTTTCTAGCCGATAATCTATATATTTAGTAAGAAAGAAGAAATCATGAAGCTTGTTCGGGACAGGGAGAAGACAATCACACCTCCAAGATTTTAGATTTTTTTTTGTAATTGTAATTAACAAGAAACTTAATACTTTTAACTTCCTTGTAAGTATAATTAATAAGTAATATTTTAATTTGAAATCATTTTAATTTTCAGATTTTGTGCCTTAAGTGATTCGCTAACGATAAAAAACAGTATTTAGTTATGATCCTCCCCCGGTTTGGACTCTATATAATCTAGAAGTGCTAATTTACTTTAAGGTTATAATAGATTCCGATCGAGAATTCATTATTCTTGTAATTAAAATTATTTTTAAATTTATTATGTATCAGTTTTATATCAAGGGAAACAACATATTGAACTTTAAATATAGTTGATAAACCAAATGTGTTTCTTGCATTGAAACTCTAACATTTCTATTACTCGCTAACGAATGGTAGGGTATATAGATCGTGCTAAAAATCATCTGTCAAAATTTTTTCTCTTGTATTCATATCTATTACTTTATTGTGGTATATAGACAGTATTATGTAGTAAGAGTATGCAATAAACGATAATTTAGTAATAATTATTTTACTTTAACATAATTTTTATGTATGTTACTTTATAAATTAATTGGTTTTCAGAGAAGTCTTGTGTTCTGAGTCAAATATTTAAGCATAAATTATTTTGTTTGTAATAAAAAATAATAACAATTTTAAGAACTATGTATACAGATTAATTCCCAAATATATCTTCTAATTAGTAGTCGTAAAATATGAGATTGATACGTTCGATTTAATTATTTTATTGCTTTATTTATTTCTTAATACTCCATTTTCAAGTAATATTATATAAAAAAAAACTATTTTCAGTTGTGGAAATTTCCTTTTTGCTCTTCTAAGATATTTATTTCATACGAACCTCATCCATTACAGCATTCCTTATTTTCATAATACATAAGGTAGTTAAATGAATAAATAAACGAGTAATAAAAAACACCTTTACGTATTATATTATGAAAGAAGAAAATATTAGTGACGTACGAAATGATTCAGAGAAAACAATTGAATAGACAGTTCTAAAAACGAGACCAATGAGTCATATTGTTTGATCAGACTGTACCGAGAAAGGAATGTAAAAATGTGGCAGGAAATAAGATTAGTAAACTAATAAGATAGAAATAATACTAGGTTAGATCTATTCAATTTGTGTAACTGAGTTTCAGGGTTTTATAGAATTAAGCAGATGAGTTTATCGGCTTTAGACTTTTTTTTTCGATCGAGCCACTATGAACTACGTCTATTTGAACTCTTCTCTTAAGTTTTTGATTATTATTGCAATAATTATTTAATGTGCATACAATTATTTTTAGACAGTAAAAGGAGCGAAATTTTGCAGTTAAAGCGAAGGGAAACTTCTACCAAAAGGCACCACAAATTAGCATTTAAAATTAATTTTTTTTTTTTTTAGTCTTTTATAATTTATACAATCAGTGAACTCGATTTTATTAAAATGCAACAAGATTAAAGAAGTTTGCAAAAAAAAAAAAAGGGTTCTATTTTCGTATTTATATTCAGGAGGCAGTTGCATTTTCTTTTTAGACACCCTTCGCATAATTATCGGGATTGTTTGGCTGTAGGGGAAGGGAGAGAATTAAGGGGTCCACTAACAGATTCGATTACTATCGGGGGAAAAAGGACAAATCGATACTATATGTATGTGTGTGTGTATATACACACACACACAAATATAACACAAAAGACAATTTGTAACAAACACACATCGATGTTTATTCAATACGATAAATTATTCGGTTTATGTTTCCATAGAAACCTATCTAATGTCTTATAGTCGCCCGAATAACCTGAAAATTATACATTTCTTTGATAATTCCAGTCAACAATCGCAAATTTGAAATATAACTAGATGAATTACAAATATTTGTCTATTATATAAAAAAGTTTTTAGTGATGCAATATCTAGTCGGCGTTGACTGGCAACGAATCAAAGCTTAGTTTATTGTTTTGTCGTGCTCGATCAAATTAAATTATAAATATATTTAAAAATTGCAAAATCACAAAGCCACTGGTCCGTCTGTAATTGCCTAAAACTGTTGTTGCAATCTTTACGCCCCTGCCCTGAAGATTACCTAAAATTCAGTTCGTAGGCACAAATAAAATGTATGTAATTTATTGACTGCACCCCCTTGTTATTTTATACACTTCTTACATCTAATTCCAATCTCTAGAATAATATAATATCTATTAAATTGTCAAGTACCTACCGTAGTAAGTACCCCCAATAATGATACTTAAAATTATTTTTTTTATCTGCACAATATTAGCAAATATATATACCTACATTCCCGAGACTTAAAATTGTTTAAACATTTAAAATGATTGAACAGGGCTATGTACCTCTGATATCTTTCTTCCCATTAAGTCGACGAATAAATGTAGGTTTCGCACTATTCATTATTTCTAAACTTTCCTTTTTTTTTTCAATAAACATAACAATAACGTTACGTCACTTGGCCTAAGGCTATTGCAGCCCAGATGCTCGCTGATTGGACAAGGCCAACCGCGCTTCGTACCATTGGTCGATTCGGTTGAACGGGGAAGAAGATCATTGGAGCAGATCTGGCCAATCATCTTGCGCAGTTGCGATTAGGCCCACTTGTAGGTTACAGGCTAATTAAAAATTCCTATTGTCTAGTTAAGTACAAGAGTGGAGTTAAAGGAGTGTTTTAAAAGCATTCAAGTAGAGATGACTATGCGTTATGTAACTATTGACTAGCTTGTTCGGGTTCTATTCACGCAGACAATGGTTGAACTATTATAGAGAGAGCCCCTAGCGGCAGTTAACTAAACTAATAAATCGTGTTGTATCAGCCCTTCCCACTAATGTTTACTTTCCTTCGCCTTTTTTATTACCGAGGTCTTACACGTTAAGGTTAGGGGGGCTGGGACACCACGTGTTAGCCCAACTAAATAAAACGACCCTACTCGTTTACACACACGACCGTTAATTAATAACAAGTATAACCTAAACACATAAATAAGTCCGGGGTTCAACGACCTCAAGGTAAGTAAAGAACTAACTGAATCCATTAATTATGGTTAAAAACTATTGATCATAAATTATGATATTTTATAAATAATAAAATAATTCAAATAAACAAGTTTTGTATACATTAAAACTTTCTAATCATATGAAAACTATACATCTCAAATTTTTTAATCTTCAAGTGACCCAATCAAATATTTACTAAATAAAATATTACAAACGTAAAAAAACAACAAATAAATATATGTAAGGTGATTCTATAATTTATATTCAGCCAATAGCAAGTTACTATTTACAGTTCGTAATAAAACCTGGACAGAATAGGTATCGCAGAATCCGATAATTGGCCCATTTGTCTTTCTTGTCTAACGGATAGAGTACACTTACGACATTGCAGTGGTCTTAAGGATATTCCACACAATGATGATGCATTTATTTATTGGGAGGCTTTGAGTGGCTTAACTTCCGCGAAACGACCATCTGCGGAACTGTTGCTAAGTAAAATATTATTTATATTATTTAGATCAATATTTTATGTATTAATTATCAATATAAAGTCGTCGGCTCGTTAAGTTGTTTTGAATCGAAGCTGAAATTCGGACGTTTATACATATACATAATTGAATACTAATAACAATAATAGGCTGCATACAATTATTTAAATAAACATATCATATTCAATAATTACACTTTTTATTTAATTTCAGAATTCAGTTCTTAAGCCAAGTTATACTTTCTTGACTGAGCGTTAAAGTTCCTGACGGTTGGAGTCGAACAGCTTTTATTCACTACCATTTTATTTTAAACGGTTTTCGATTTAATTTAATTATTTTTATAACAAATATACTGATTTATTTACTTCATTGAATATATAAATACACATATTTTTAGAAATAATTACTAATTAAAATAAATACCATTTATTACAATTTTAATTGGCTATATAAAGTGTTAAGCCAGATAATAAATACGGCAAGAGCTCGGTATATTAGTAAGTCAGTTTGTCTCATTAAATCCTTTCTTATCTCTTCCCTTTAATCTTAACAACTCCTTAAGCTTATCTCAAGTTTTTAAGACGTTATTTGTCACAGTGTTCTGAGCTTAACAGCTTATTTCCCAGGGTTAAAGAAACCATTTATTATAATCACTAACAGAGTATACACACATATATATATATATATAAAAGCCTTTCTTGAATCCAGGAACAATATATCAGAAGAGGCGTGCCCTACACACTAATCTATTCCACCCCCACTCTCTTAGATATAATTAAAATTAATTTAAAATAAACTGTATATAGTAGTGGATAATTTGCTGACGTTTACTAGGTAATAACAATTATTAAACTATTTCATAATTATAACGAATAACAATTCCCAATTGGGGGTTATAAGTGTTTAATTCATTCCTTCTTAAAGATCAGGGAACTGGTTGGAAATTTCAAAATAACAGGTTATTTTTAGCAGAACAGGTTTATAGAATAAAAATAACCAATGGTTAATTTTTTAAAAATATATTCAAGGCCATTAAACTATTCCGATTTTAGGTTATATAATAGAATAACAACCTTAATTTAAGTATTACCAAATTAAGCGTCCGTAGATTCCACTGACAATTTATGATTTTTATAGATCTATGTAGCTTCTATATATTTACAGAATCATTTGGAAAAATGCAAAACAATATTAATTGAATTATCAGATACGATTTATTATTTATTGTATTGAAAGCAGGTGGTCAATAAAGAAAAATAAAGTTGTCTATTATTATATTATATGGTATATTAATAAAGTTTATACTGATATAGATCATTTAGTAATAGACACTCCCCGTGTAGTAATAGACCATTAACGCTTAAAGGTTATGAGGGTTTAGCTTGTACGTGGGAAGGACACTGTCGGACGTACTCAAGGATTTTATAATATTTAAGTTAATTAACTTTATATGTAGTCTGTGTTAATTTTATGAATATTATTTTTCCTCATCATCCTGCAATGAAATGTGTTTTTTTTTAATTCACAGGTTTGTTCGCTATTGTTATATTTGATTTAAATTATCATTCTAATTTAGCATCAATAAACATTTTATTTGTTACATAAGATAATAATAGTAATACGGCGTAGCGAACTCGAAGGTTCGATGCCGATACCACCAATCTCTGTTTACAAACCACCCAAACGCAAATCAGCCAGATCACTCTTAACGAAATCCTCCCTTCTACGCCTCGGTCTACCTGTCAGCCAGTACAGCGGCTATCAACATCTTATGAATTCGTTCCCTAGCAAGCCGAGAAACTTTACAGGTCAAGGCCCATCATAATTTTCGTGACAATATCAATTGAATAATATTTACCCTTGCTTCGCAATTCTGCGTTAAGTAATCTCCCATATTCCCCAGTGGTCTCGTCCTTATTTAGACCGAATATTCTACGCAACATATTATTTTCGAATACCTGAAAACGTTGTTCATCTTTTAGCTTTAGCGGGCAAGTTTCAGATCCGTAAAGAGATGGATGAAGGTTTTATAAATTCTGATTTTTAGATTTCTGAACGAAAGACGCAAGCTTAGTAATTTCGAGACTGCACAATAACCAGCATAATACCACAGAGCCTAAGTACTTAGATTTCTCCACATGTTCGAATTTATACCCTTCAATATCACCAAAATTCCCCCCTTTTTGCCACTAACCACACACTTTTTTATAAGATATTTCATTTTATTTTTAAATATATATTATTCTACAACAAAAATAAAACGAAAAGTATTGATAAAAATCTATATTTTCCAAAAAATAAAAGAAAAAAGATAATTCTGAAGAAATATTCATTGACTATTTACCTCTGGTACCGGGGCCTCTTTTGCTAGGTCGTTAGACTTGGACTCCTCCCTGCTCATCGAGGGCTTGGATTTGTCCTTCTTTGAGAAAGAGATCGACCTGAAGGACCACTTCTTCTTAGTCTTCTCCTTCTTCTTCTTCTCAGACTTGTCTTCGGACTTGGCCTGTTCTTCTGGTTTCTTCTCGTCTGGGGTGGTAGCGGCTTCCTCCTTCTTCTCGGCTTCTCCGTTCTCTGTCGTTGCGGCGGCAGGAGCGGGTGTGGCGTCACCGCCTTCCGTTACTGCGGGGACGGTCTTTTCCGTCGATTCGGGAGTTGCCGTTTCGTTTGCGTTCTCCGTCGATTGGTTTTCAGTCGATTCCTGTAAAATAAAAATAATTAACACACAATTCATTGCGATACTATTCTAGGCTAAATTTAATAAATAATTAAATACAATCATATATCAATATATGATATACTAAATACAAATAGAAAGAAAAACCTGTAGCATTACAACCCTGAGGACAGTACATGGTTGGTACTGTAGTGTTTCACGGACAACGGTTCTGCAGTGAGGTGATTTGCCCTAGATCACGCTCAACCGCCAAATTTTCCCCCTTTATTTGGGTACTCACTTTACTGAGTGAGCCCCACAGGAGGGTCCTAGATCCCATAGTCTCCATCTCCGGCTGCTAACAGACTAAATAAAAGTCTTTCCGGCAGCGGGAATTGAACTAGGATTTTCGGCATGGCAATTTAGTGCCATACTACTGAGCCACTCCACTCGTCTTCAACTTTAGGGCTGCCAGTTACTGTTAAGTAACGTACTGTCATCATATATTTTACTGTAAATCAATCAATATCAACTAGCATAACACCCTTCTAAAGGGCGATTTTCATCCGGCTTTTCAAGAACGACATATCTAATATTTCATTTACATTTTTTTTTTTATTTATATAAATAAAGTCACATTTTGAGTTGTATCATGTTTGAATATGAAGTTTTATTGGAATTATGATAAGTTAAACTTAAAAGTTTAAAGCTTTTGAAAATTGTCTATA
Organism: Arma custos; assembly: GCA_037127475.1. NCBI lineage: Eukaryota > Metazoa > Arthropoda > Insecta > Hemiptera > Pentatomidae > Arma > Arma custos. The sequence goes on along the minus strand of CM073762.1, from coordinate 11,491,800 downwards.
AATTAAAGAATTTCAATATCATCTTCCAATAGGAATTCTTTGCTCTACCAACACCCAAATTTTTACTTTTTTAACTAATCTGGTTTAATTTTGACAAGACACAGAACTTTCGAATGCCTCTATTGAAAAATTAGGTTTTTTGAAGAATGACATAGTTCTTCTAAATGAAGGCTATATCGTGTTTATTATAAATAAACGTTTTACGAGTAACTACCTAACTAAGAATTTTATTTTTTGAATAACAGAGTCATTTCAGAAGTCAAAAACCGGTCCTCTTGAGTTATATCTTTTTTAATAATGCATTTTTTTATTGTGACTCCTTTATTCTCCGTTTTAAAATAAATAAAAATCAAAACAAATGTTCAATATTGTCGTTAAATAATAAACTAAAACTAAATAACAACTTCTAGGATAATTAAGAGGACTAGGGAAACGGAAATAGGAAGCGAAAGAGGACGAACAATGGAACCACATCGCCATCAATGTCGGGCACACTCATCCGGGAAACCGAGATCATTATGGCGACCAATCATTATCAACATTCTTTGTCTCTCTCTCCCTCTCTTCATGTATTTTTTTCTTTCGAAAATCACCGACAATGCAACATCGTTCCGAACTGGGAACAGACAACAAAGAGCAGCGGAATAGGTCCAACTCCAACAACAAAAGAGTTTCTGAAAAGAGAACAAAAACATTCTAATATGGGATGACAGAGTTACGCAAGTGACAAGCTTTTATTCGGTACTTGTTCCGCTAAGATTAAATATAAATATTCAATCCTGCTCTTTCGAAGGATGGTTCGGCCATTTAATGAGGGTGGAAGACTGCCGGTCAATGAAGAAAGCTATGGAGGTTAAACCAAGAGAAAAAAGACACTGGGGCCGATAGTGACCTGGAAGAATAACCTCTAAAATATCCTTAAATAAAAGATGATTGGATTGGCAGAAGCCAGGGGAGCAGCCCTTGACAGAGACAGGTGGCGCTCCTTATGCAAAATCTCTACACAGCAAGGTAGAAGAAATATCTGAGGAAGGCAGAAAGAATTCTGTTTGCAGGAATAATCACTAATGCTAGGCAGGCCTTCGACTTTTTTTCTTAATGGAATAGAATGCAAAACATTCCGTACAAAGCAGGGACAAACTGTTTCTATGCCAACGGTTTGCCACTACCTGGAGTTGATTTGACCTATATGACGTTAAACCGTTAAATGTTTTCACATCAACCAAGGGTACCAACTTAATAAGGCCCGGTTGAGCCCTAAGAAGTAGTTTTCAAGATACCACAGAATCGATTCAAGGCTGTTTAAGAAATAAATAATTTATCGGACACAGCCAGTTTTGAACTGAGTACCTTGATCAGTAGCTCAGCGGACCTACATACATCTACCTCGATCTTCCATTATAACTTTTTAAAATCAAAAATACCTTTTTCTATTTTGTAGGTATCCTGCTCATTATCGAGTTGCCTTGTACGGCAAAATATTGCATTTTAAGGCATGCACGGAAATATCTTTTTTATACTACAGGTTGATTAGTGTTAAAAAAATAGAGAGAAAAAACAACAATTCGCAAATTTTAGGGCACATATCTATACATATTATAAAACAAAGTCCTCGGCCGCGTTTGTTCGCGGTAAACTCAATAACTACTGCACGGAATTTCATGCGGTTTTCACCAATAGATAGAGTGATTCACCAGGAAGGTTTAGGTATATAATTTGTCGAGGTTTTGTGTTTAATGGGTTGGAACATCGATGGGTTTCATCGAAGACGCTGCTTGCCGAATCCGGTACAATTATCTAACGTGCAAGATAATAAATTCTTACATAAAGGAATCTTCGGTTTTGTTTTTATTTTTATAATTTCTATATAATAAAGTACATTAGCTGAGATGGGAAGAAAGAAAATCAAGAATCCTAAAGAAGCCTAGCCAATGATATTCGCGTGGTCCTTATAAGTCGGTACGTGATAAAAAAAAAAATACATTACACAGATAATTATGTAGACATAATATGCCTTATCACCCGAGCAAAGCTGGGGTCGGTCGCTAGTATGAATATGATACACACAAAGAATCAATGAAACAATTTGCGGGAGGAAGGAAGTTTAGAACCAAAAACAAATTCATGTTTTCATCCTGTCATAAGGGAAGAACCCACAGAAGACCAAGCAGCCAACCACAGACCACAGATCCGTAATGGAAATAGAAGAAAAATGGGGGAGATGAAACGGGAAATTACGGGAACCCCGAGGAAGGAAACTGGAATGGATCGGGGTAAGGGTGGCAAAACTGTTGGAAACCGGCTTGTTCCTTTGACCTTGAACTCCTGATAGTTCTCCGTGAAGTGGGAGGAGTTTGAAACGAAATGGATGACATAACCTCAACAAAATTCACGTCTTTGAATTATCACAAGTTATGGAATAATCAGTGTAGGCAGCATCATAATGGATGTCAACGGCCGTTCAACGAGTTAAAAGCTTTGCCAATTTAGACGTAATGATGAGAACAAGATAATACATGGCGTAGAGTATATGTAAGAATCGTGGAAGCGAGAAGCGTATATTTTTAGAATATTATAATCTTCAATAAAATTTCACCAATATACAACAAGGCTAGGCTTTAAAAAGGGTTAATTAGAACTGCCCTTGTGGTACGGAAACGTCGACTCAAACTGTTCCAATACCAGCAACCATCTCTGACTAATCGAGCGCTTAGAAGGGAAATTGTCGGTCCAGTTTTTGATTATGTAAGCAATATATGTTGGATTCGGACTAATGTCGGTGTGTATTCCTTGTATATGGATGCTTATTTGGTCCAACTCATCAAGGCACGCCCAATAGAAAGGTTAGGACATGTAATGAGATTGCCTGATAGAACAGCATCGAGAAATCTCTTGCAGGGCGCTGTGACTGGTAAATGTTGGCGGAACTTGCTGACGGTGGATGCAAACTGATGAAGAATTCCCTAAGGTATAAGGAATCACTGGATGGTGACAAAGAAGATTGGTGACAAACGCCAAGTCTCAGAAAGAAAAATATTACATTGACTGCAACCTGACTATTAATCCTTAGTTATGCCGTCCTACGGAAGGGACGTAAAATGGGGATCCTGAGCCTTTACGATGTCAGATACTCTTAGAAGAGGATCTATCTTAATTATAGGCGGACGGATAGCTCCCAAAGAACTCCCACTGTATCATCGTCCGATTGCCTATAGCAGCATAAAATTATGTTAACTGACCAAACAAACAAACATGACTATTAATTTTATCGTATATACGTAGATAATAGTCACAATAGAACATCAATTGTTATTAGTTTGTATGTATATTTGTATCTATATACTTTTTTCACAGTTGATATAATTCCACAATGTTAGTGACAAGACAGTCAAAATATTCCACAAGAAGTTCAAAGAAAAAAAAAATTAAAAGTATAAAAAACCTTGAAGTCAGTATTTTCGTATAACGGTTTTAATATGGAACCTATTTATTTTAAACATGAACTATAATGAAGAAACAGTTATTTATTAGTAGCAGTTCTAATTAACAGGTGACAAGTAACTTTACGAAATGACCTTGGTAAGGGAAAGAAGCTTCGAGAGGAGAACGGCATTAGGCGGGAAAGTCAGGATCAAGGCCAAGATCTAAAGCTACTGTCCCACACCACGCCATCTCATCCCCACCCTCGTTATTAATAAATTATTAATAAATATTTAATTATTTGTATAATAATTTATTAATATTGGATTTTATTTAACATGCATAAATAATATATATTTTAAGAGCAATTAATTGAGGGGAAAAATTCAAGGGATTTAATGACAGCCTCGTTCCAAGATTGGAAATACGCATATGACATATACTGAAAATGATTCCAATGATTACGAATTTTACTGTTGAATACAGTAAATTAAATAATGGCAGTTATTAATCGCGAATTCCTCCTGACAGTACTCCTACGACACCATAAATGATAACGTTGCCGTATTCTTGAGTTGAACTGAAACTTCAACGAACCTGTTTCTTAATGATTTCCAACTATTTAATAGCATTACCTAATATTTGTATATGACGTACGCACGTTCTGAAGCAATCTACTCCTCGAAAATGAAAAAAAAAAATACTAGAAAATACTCCTTGCGTAAGAATTGATATAATTGGAATTCGAATCATGAATTGGAAAACAAACACATCAATTTAAAATACGAAAAGGTTTGGAGAAAAAACAAACAGAAAAACGATATTATCAGTTAGGACGGGAATTAATGTTTGTTGCTTGTCTGAGAATTATCTGTTCTGTTTGCTCTGATATCAAGCTTCTTCATGGGTCACCGAATTGAAATATGGGCCATAAATATTATTCGAGAAATACACCGCCATATATTCTTCATATAATGATAAATTTAAATGGTATTCAGAGTAGTTTAAATTATATTTAAAATGAATATTATTAATTATTAAGTAGCATTATTTATCGCTATTAAGTTAAGCATTAAGTTGGGCAAGAATACTGCGATATTATAAATACAAAGCAATGCACTAGTGCTACCTAGTCGCATTCGTGGCATCTAACTGCTTTTTATATTACTGTGAAATTCGTATACGTTGGAATTCTTTAAAACTAGTATATCGTCAAACCAATATTAACCATAATACTTACTATTAAATTATTTTATGTTGATTGAATGTGGCTTCTTTACTTAAAATTTTGTATACCTATTTAACTCGTATAGCGAGCGGAAGTTGTCAGTAATAAACTTTAAATAATTACGTATTCATTAACAATACCAATTGATAGAGGTTAAACAGTCAGTAACTACGAATAATGCGAGACAGCATTATTACGACGACATGGACTGATAAAACTGCATTATATAAGTGCTATCCAATAATTCATTAAGAATGATAACCAAATTCGGAAACTTTTTTTTTTAGATTAATTTATTGATATTTACAACTGTAATGATATTACAAGTAAATCTGATAATATGAAGAAATGACATGAAAAAAAAAAACACTTGTGGAGAAATTACCATCGGTTGCACTCCAATAAAGTTCTATAGTACAAGGTCTCGAGGCCATCTTCTTTTCAGACGCCTCGGAGGGTTATCACGAATAGTATGGGAAGCAAGTTGAGAAACTAGATTCAAGTGTGTATGGAGCTTGTCATGGAAGGATAGGTATCTAGTTTGGGCCAAATCAGTAACATATGGGATATTAAGATCATGATGGATGAGTTTGTTTGTGACATAATAAGGGGCATTGAGGATTTTACGAAGGATTTTGGATTGTAAGGATTTGATAAGAGATGAATTGGATGGTTTAGTAGAGCCTCAAAGCTCAACTCCGTAAGTCCAAACAGGTCTGATAACTGTCATGTAAATGAGTCTTTTGTAATTAATTGGGAGCTTAGAGCGTATGTTGTAGTAGTAGAATAACTGTTGAAGACGTTAAACTTAAAAATAAAATAAAAATTCTCCATATTCTAGCCCCCGAAGAAGCCTCAGATTGTATAACCCTTTTAGACTATATAGAGAATAAATTTCATATCAATACAAAAATAAATATAATAAATCAAATTAATAGGAGTTTTACACTTCAATAGAAAGCAATTGGAAACAATGAATACCGCTAGACAGCACTACTATGGAGCCATGGATTCATAAAACAGCACTTTATTTAATTTTTATCCAGATCTTTATTCAATTGACTCGATAAAGATTGCTAAAAAAAAAACAGAAACTTCAATTTTCTTTTTGTAGAACTTGAAAATAAAAAAATCTTCTAAATTCTGGCTCCCGAACATGGCTCAGAGAGCATGCGCTGAAGACTGTTGGAGGAATGAAATTAGAACAGGTGGCGAGAGAGAGCTCCACCTCGCGGGGGACCTGGGAGTTGTCCTTGGCGGCAATCAGTTGAGGTTACACCTTTTCTTTCTATACTACGTCTTCTTTTCTTTTTCTCCTCTCCTTTTCTTTTCTATTCCACCCCGACTAAATGGAGACTGGAGAGGTCGGTTGGTACACATCTGGCCTCAATAGGCTGGTTTCTCCTTTGGCCGAGACCAATCGGAGAACAATACCATTAAGTACACGTCCACTACCATCTTACGTAACTTCAGAAATGTGTTATTTATTACACTCTAGGTCCTTAAGATGAAGTACTATATGACGCAATGCATATATATCATTTAGTTACATCTCTTAAAAATACTAAAGGCCGTTTAACAGATCACTGTGCGTGATTTATGGAATATACAGAGGAAACACCGACTCAGGTATAGATAGTATCTTTCTGTTGTGACACACAAAGACGTTAGAAAGAAGAAAAACACACAGATAAAAGAATTATTTCAATCTGTCAACATTTATTGAAACATTTTCTCTGTTAAACGGAACCAATTATTTCTTTATGTTTTTATATACTTTGAATTATAAACCTTTACAAATCATAAAGATTGATGGATTAGGTATGTTAAACAATAATTGTTACGACTAATTAATGTGCCACAGACTGTCTCGAACCGGTTACTTGTACCACAGTGCACTATTACCTCTAGACCTAGAACTCTGTAATCCAGCAGTACCCTGCGTACTGAAGTACACCACTCCCAGGAAAGTGTAATTATTGTATTACAGTTTTAACTATTCTACCCTTCTTAGGTTTCCATTGTATTGGAGGAACATTTAAAAATACAACGAAGAGTTGTTGAATGTTATCAGTCTCAGATTTACCAATATCACAATGTTAAAAAACACTGTTAAAATCATAGTAATCAAAAACCTTTGCTAATAAATCATCATGGACTGTAACTCGGTTTGTAGAGGCGATGTGTGTCCAAGTAATTCCAATTATAATAATCGGACGATGCTACAGCGTAAGTCCTATATTTAGCCAATTCAGGTATAATTAGGAGAGGAATCCAATCTTCAATGCTCCTTCCATAAAAGTTCAAGAAACTTTTGACAAGATGATGGAACAAACCTACTTTTGACAATTACCTGTTGGAACAAACCTAAAGTATAAAGAGTAATATTGTACCTCGGCAGGGACTAGTACAGGACCTCCACTGCCTAATCCCGGACGGACCCAGAACGGCAGGTGCTAAGGATTACGGGCGCCTACCTTCTTCCCTCCCTATACCTGCCTCTGTCCCAATTGTCCTTCTCAGCCGTTACACCCAGTTAGTAAACTGTCCTGTCGAGGATAAATATTTCCAGGCAGAACATCTGACCTTATTCCTGTTGGTTTACTATGTGTGTGTGTGTGTGTGTGTGTATATATATATATATATATATATATATATATATATATATATATATATATATATATATATTATATATTATCAGAAATTTAAGAGGTTGCTAGGTTCAAAAATAGTGGATCCGAGTAGGAATCAAGTTTTTCATGAAAAAATTGATATAGGATTCGAGCCAAATCAACAACAAATGGGTTATTTAAGATTACTTTGTTCATAAGTAAGGAACATAGAGGATTTTACGAATGATTTTGGATTGTTAAGGATTGAATACGACCCAAGTACAACAGTTAAATTACTGTTATATTAAGATTTACTTATCTACTTAAACTATTTTAATTGAATTTTGAATCTGTAAACATTTTGTGTACGGTGTATGCTCCCCTATCTTTAGGATATTTTTGAAAAACTAAAACACAAATCGAAAAATACATATATAAAGCGCCTATTTCTTTGAATATATTGTACATGTTATAGACTGCTATAAACAACAGTTATAGTGATTTCACATATAGGGGGGGTTTTGAACTTTGAACCCTAAGCAATGTATCAAACATCTCCTGAGGGAGCGGTATCAAGTTCCAAATGTCAATTAGCCTTCTATGGGAGGGAATGGAGCAATATTTCCACGTGGCAGTTAAAGCATTCAAACCATCTTACAAGCTTCATTGAATACACTGTTGATCATCAATTCTGAAATCGATTAAAATTTAATATTAGATTAACAAAAACATGCTAAGACCTTTCCCTATCGTCATTCTTATGGGGCAAATTATTTTAATGTGACCCTAAAAATATATACATATATTCCGAGTTAATATTAAGTTTTTAGCAGAATATCCAAATATGGTATTATATAACTTTATACAAAACTTGAGAATAAAGAAAATAGCAAGGTAACAGGTAAATAAAAAAAAAGTCAGGTAGAAAAGTACCTAGTAGGGAGGAGGTTCAGGTAGGGTGGAGGAACCGACCTCAATAGTTCTTCAGTCGGCTACCAATAGAATATTTATCATAAAGGAAGGTATTCCACGAGGACAATATCATGAATAGGGATGAAGTTTAAAAGGCATAGTAGAAAGGTTTTAAGTTGGGAGACGGACTCAAAATACGAAGGGTCGGTAGGACAGAAAAAAGGACTGAATGAGGGGCTCAAGAGATACTGGCAGGGAAATAAGGTCGAGAAATATTATTATTCGCAGTCCATAACGGCTCAATACGGATGCAAAAAATAAATTAAACTAAATAGTAATAATAATAAGGCATGCCGAACCCGAAGCCTCGATGCTGATACCACGAATTTCTGCTTACAAACCGTCCATGGGCCACTACCCGAATAGAACCAAAATCCGCCAGATCACTCTTGATAGAATCCTTCCATTTAAACGCTTATTAATTTTTTAGGAATTCGATTGTTACTGAGCAGAGTAACTTGTTAATCTTCCTCTATACTAAAATAATACACACACTAAAATAATATTAATAGGGTGTATACTTCGCAATTCCCCGAAGAAAACTAAATAAAAATATGCCTAACTAATCATTTTCTTAAATGCATATTTAATTACAGACTGTATCATTCAGCAGATAAAGAAAAACATAAAATAAACCGTGTCATCGCTTTATGAGTCAAAGAGCTTCCGATGAATCATCCTGTTTACTTAAGAGGAAATATTACTCATAACAGAAACTAATTAAAATTTTAAAGAGATAAAATGAAATTATATTCTACCATTGACGATTTTTTTTAAGTACTCTGAACAAATCTTAAAATAAAATGCACTATTACAAAATAATTATTAACAAGACTCGTCGATAGAATTCTTGCTTACATATAAAAAGCCATGTCAACCACAATATGGATTAACCAAGTTAAAATAGATTTACGAAGAGCAAAAAAAAAAAGAAGGTACTAGTATGTTTAAGGGCCTGCTGACATCAGCGCGCTCAGGTGTCACTTACCTCAACTATTTGGACCTTGTCAGGTTATGTATCAATTTGAAATAGGCATTGCCTTTCATTATGATACAACAGATTATAGGAAATGAAATAAATGAGGAACATGTAGACAAAATTAAACTAGAAATAATAAAACATTTATTACAAGGAGTATTCATTAAATAACAATTTTTAACTAAAATATGATCATTTTTTAGTTAAAAACTGTTATTTAATGAATAAAATATAAATATGTAAAATATTATGTTCTGATAAACAATGAAAAATTTATTACAAACAATGCTCATTAAAAAGAGCAATATCTTCAAAAATTGCATCAAAAACCATCTCCATCTAATTTTATTCCCCACTTGCAGTTTCATATAATGTCCATTAACACAACGCATTTTCTGGGGAATGACATTCCGCTCCTGAAGAAACCTAACAGCTGTTTCTTCATCGTACACCTTGCGAAAAATCTTCTTCAAATTCCAACTCATATTTAAAGGAAATAATCAAAAACAGATTTAAGTTGAACTTGACATAAACAATAACAAAACAAAGAAAGGTTACTATAACAGTAAGAGATGGTTAAGATAAGTGACACCAGAGCGCGCTGATGCCAGCAGGCCCTTAAATGTACTAGTACCAAAAAAAGTAACAAGAGCTGTTATAGAGAGAAAAACTTTTGGAGATAAAGTTGAAAAGTGGATAGCAATGTCAGAGAAGGAAGCATTGAAGAAACAAAGAACAAAAACACTTGAGGAAAGAAAAACATGAAGGAATTTTACAAGAAACGTCAGAATGCTCTGAGTGATTCTCCTTGATCCATTTGCAATAAATAAATAAATTAATATAAATTCATTTATATATAAATATAAAGTAAATATTAATCATAAAAAGTGTATAATTTATTGCTGTTGGATAATTCCAAAAGAACTGTGGACATAGCAAAATGATTCTCATTCCGAGAAATTACATCAGTTATTTTAACAAGATAACCTTTCGAAAACAAAACATCAAGATAAGTTATTTCTGCCAGTTAACGAATTTCTCATTATATTTTCTCGGATGAAATCATCTTAAAAATTTTATCTGCGGGAAAGAGAAAAAATAAAATAAAAATCTTTAAAAGAGGAAGGGCAAATGGATACAACAAACATTAGTAATAATTAATTTTAGAAAAGACAGAAATTATTAAGAAAAAAAAAGGGTTAAAAAAAAACTTTATTCTTAGTAAGTTTGTTTTCAATGTAGTTTCATTCCTAAAATCTGTAGCCGTAGTGAATAGGAGGTTAACTCGAATTTTCACCAGAGAGATAACTGTACATATGGAAGCATAATATAGGTTTAATATAGGCAATAAATCCATTTTAAGTTAATGCCAGACTTTGCTACTTATGAACTACGAGAAGAACACTATCCCACTTATACATGAAACTCATTTTGGAGAAAAAATCGACTTCAAATACTCAGTTATCAGGGCTGTAGACATGTTCAACCGAGCTCCTAGGATTATAGATCAACATATCCTCATATAACTAAATCTTAACAATTTAAATATGATAATTTTAAGTCTAAATATGAATTAGGGGGTCCTCACGTTAAGATGAAAAGCCAATCACTAAATCACAAACTCAAATTAATGTACTCGCTATTCAGGAAAAACTCCAAATTCGGTTTAAGACAAAAATTAAATACGTACACTTACTTACTAAAACCAGTTTGGACATATGCTTTACAAATTTACGGCATCACTAAACAGACTCACAGAAAACGACTGCAAACTTTTCAGTCAAAAGTACTTAGACTTATCACTAATACACCATGGTACGTCAATAACAAAACTCAGCATACTGACTTAAAAACACAAACGGTTGACTACGAACATACTACAAACGCTTTCAAGAAAAACTATAGGGACACCCAAACCCATTGATACAACAAATGGCCACTACTCTCATGCCTGAGAACATTAGGAGGAGACTAAAAAGGACGTGGATGAGGGATCTATTGCAGTAGGAAATTAAAGCAAGCCAATGGAGAGCTACCGCTGGGTTCTACTGTTCTTCGTCATGCCTTCAATGTCATTTTGTATTTTTTTTCTTCAGTCAGCCAATCTGCTGATTGTCAATTACTCGTATTTGACAGGTGTAGATGGAAATATAAAGAGAGAAAAAAAAAATCAATGCCAGACTTAGCCACTTATGAACTACAAGAAGAACACCATCCCACTTGTACAAGAAACTCATTTTGGAGAAAAATTCGACTTAAAATACACAGTTATCAGGGCTGTAGACATGTTCAACCGAGCTCCTAGGATTATAGACCAACATATCCTCATATAACTAAATCTTAACAATTTAAATATAATAGTTTTAAGCCTAAATATGAATTACAGCAGATTTGCCGGGGGAAAAAGATCAGTTATAAATGTCATACAGTAAGTACATAGCATATGATCTCGATTTGGCCCATAAGACAGTACGTTAACGAAATTGCAAACTTGCTTGACGTAAATTCTCTTACAGCTTTTGTAAAAAAATTCACTCTTACCGTAAAATATTATTCATCGGCTAGTGGGAGCTCAGGGCACAGTACATGGTAGACACTGTAAAACAACGGCTTTGTAGGGAGACAATTTACCCGAGATCACAATTAAGGGTAACAACATTTTAGACTTAGGAAGGTTCGTAAATGATGGAATTTGGACCTTGTTTTCAATTAATTCAATCAATTAATATAATTAAATAAACAATTACCTGTGGTTTTCCATCGGCGTGTGGTGCCGTTCCATTCTGGACTTTGACGTCTCCTTCTTCAATCTTCTCCAACTTCTCTTCCTGTCCTCCTTCTAACTTCTCCTTCTTCGGCGTCGAAGATATGTCCACCGACCGCTTTGACTGCCGAGCGCCCATCTTCTCCTCTAGAGGAAAAAAAAATGAAATTAATTAATAAAACAAAAATATATGAAATAAATAAATAATGAGTAAAAACACGTAGTATAATAACAGAATATAATTTAATGATGGATTGATTGGTCACGGAGTTCAGTCAGAGTTAAGACAAAATCAGTGAAACTTATTTCTGAATTGTGCCAACTTTTCAAACATAAAATCGATTTATTCTGATGAAATAAAAAAGTCAATTTGATGCTTTATCAGTCACTCGCGGGCAATGAGTTATGATTGTCCACTTCATTCACGAGCTATATACTTGAATATTGGCAGAATTGTAGCTACGGAGATAAAACGAACTTCATAAATACAATGAAATCAAAGGACGATCAATAACCACGATATAGTAAGGTCACCTGTGGTCTAGTGGTTAGCGTAACAAACTACTAAGCCCAAGATCGCGGGTTCGTAGCTAGGCAGGTGGCCCTAGGATTTTTTTTAAGGGAGTAAAAAATCCTTAGTTACGCCGTCCTTCGGAAGGGACGTTAAACGGGGGTCCCGAGCCTGTACGACGTCAGGTACTTAAAAATCCCTATCCTAATTAAACCTGGATAGGCAAAATTTAGAGCTCCCGCTGTAGCATCGTCCGATTAGCCATAGCAGCATAAAGTGACGTTAAATGAACAAACAAACCACGATATAGTATACAGAACAAAACTTACAAAAATACTAAACTATGGAATGCAGGAAACAGACTAAATAAATTTATTTAAACAGGAAATAACGAATTTCAGATTAATTACCATAAATATGCAGAGAAGTTTTGAGAAAATATACATAATAAATATGTACAGCCATGAACCAACATAAACCCTCTCATTGCATAACCTGGATCACCTGACAAAAGAAATACGATGATTCCATAGAACAATGATTAAAACGTGACTAAACAAAGGAGAATTGATGAATCATAATAACAAAAACAAAGAAAAGAAACAATAAAATCACCACAGGAAAAACAAGTTAATCGGGAAAACTAAGTTAAAATAAATAAAATTTACATAACTTTTAATGAATTATAATCCGAAACTATTTAATCTGAGAGTGTTTTCTTTTGTATTGTCAATACGAAATGGCTTCTCTGAAATCTATTTTAAAATCTCTTAAAATAACAATGTCTGAAAATATTTCAAACACTGCGCAATAAATTCAGGATTCGCATTTGATACTGAAGCGATAAGGAATTTTATTGAACTCATATAATGTCTAATTAATCTATATCATATAATATAACAATTTGTAATCGCAAAAAATAATAGAGCATTTACTAGAACCAAATCGACTGATAAATCATCTTAAAACAGACTGTACACAGAAAAAGTAACTGGTTACTATAAAAACTGTTATTTGATTTTTTTTTTTAAAGTAACCTGTTATATGTTTCTTATTTATCAAATAAATTTTAATTTAAAAGTCCAAAACTGTGTGTGTGCCTATAGATACTATACCACACATACCCTTAACCATATGCACACATCTATATATATATATATATATATATATATATATATATATATATATATATATATATATATATATATATATATATACACACACACACACACATACGTACATAATATAAAAAAAACAAATCAAAAAGAGAGAGCGCCCTATCTTCCTAATCTTATCTAATACTTGACCGCAGACAAGATAAATTTAACTAACCATTGCTATAACTTACCCGCAAACTAGAATCACCAATGGTCAGGCCAATTGATAATGTTATTTTTAATGAAATATTTTACAGATTAGATAAAAGATATTTATGTACCGCATACATAAAATTATTTAATAATTAATGGTATTTATATCTTTGCAACATGAGAAATGATTTAATACTATTGTGTTAAAAAAAAGCAAAAAAAACATTGAACAGTCTTGCACTGTTATATTGTAGTGTTGTACTTTTTTAAAGAGAACGGTAATGCAAGGTTTTTTTTTCGATTAAGAGTCTTCCCATTTTATAATGAGTTGTCGAGCACTAGGAGAATATACAAATTCCAACAGATCAGATACAAGTCTGTTAACAAAATAAATTATTCACCAGCCACAGGAGGTTTCGAATCGGTGATCTAAAGATAAAAAGCTCAACGATCTACACGCAATGCGACTTACTGCTATAAAACAAAAATTAACTTATATTTCTCATACAAGACTGAAAAGACAAGAAACTGCTCGACGTTTTCGCCTACTTCAACATTTACTGGACAAACGTTCAAAGCTCCCAATTAATTACATAAGACTTATTTGCATGACAGTTATCAGACCTATTTGGACCATCCTATAATCCAAAATCCTTAACGCTCCTTATTATGTCACAAACAAACTCATCTATCATGATCTTAATATCCCATATGTTGCTGATTTGGCCCAAACTAGATACCTATCCTTCCATGACAAGCTCCATACACACTTGAATCCGCTAGTCTCTTAACGTGCTTCCCATAACATTCCTGATAACCCTCCGAGGCGTCTGAAAAGAAGATGGCCTCGAGACCTTCTACTATAGAACTTTATTGGAGTGCTATCAATGGTTACTTTTTTTTTTCATGTCCTTTGTTCATACAGCAGATTTACTTATGTAATATACAGTTTTAAATATCAATAAATTATTCTTAAAAAAAACCTTATATTTCATTCGAAAATAAGGTGTTGATTAAAACATTCGGTCCAAAAAATATGAGACCACTGGAGAATATAGGATATTACACAACACGGAATTGCGAAGCATGCATCCGGTAAATATTATTTAAGTGATAGCGTCGCGAAGATCAAGATGGGCTTGTAAAGCTGCTGGGCTAAGTAACGAACGAATTCTTAAAAAGTAAATAAGCGCTGTGCTGACAGTGAAGCGTCTGAATGGGGGGGGGGGTAGTGTAGACCGAGACGTAGGTGGGAAAAGATCGCGCTAAGAGTGACCTAGCGGATTTGGGATTGAGAAGTGATCCGTTGAAGGAAGTCTGTAAGCAGAGATTGTTGGTAACGGCATCGAGCTTTAGGGTTCGCTAAGCCTCAGCATTATTGTTATATTTTATTAAAAATCATTGAGTCGGAACGATATTATAAAGATTTCTTCCTCGATGATCATGACGAAATGACAAGTCCGAACGATTCGTTCGTGATGGACAAGGAAAGGTGCTTGGTGAAGAAAGATGGACGGAAACGGAAGAGATAAAACTTGACAAGGCAGTGATGCAAGACCCTTTTTAAGTTACTTCTTACTTTTTAAACTATCGTTAACGACTGTAATTTTTCTTGCAGCCCGCGAAATGCTTTAAAGGAAACAAAATGGCGTAACAACATGGATGTTGATTTCCTCTTCCGAAATTGACATTGAATTATAAAACTTATGTAAAAAGAACATGTAATCAATTTTTTTTATAATATATAATTAGAAAAAATGAATGATAATTGAGACAATGTTGCATTTGTTACTTCTGCAACGTGTAGACCGCACTAGTGATGCAATATGAGGGAAATAACAAGAGATATAGATATGCAATCAGATACCGATTATGTTAACCTTTAAAAGCATCTCTACAATTTCAGTTGATGAAACAATGAAGCAAAGATGGGATTATTTAGCAAGTATTGAATGAAGGAACTTGACTTAAGTGCATTGTAGAGACTGTTTCTAAAACAACAGTTATGGAGGGGGATGATTTGTTCGAGATTATGCCCAAGTTCTCCTTTTATTAACCGTTTACTGACCGTTGTTACTTCATTTGGGAACATAGATTTCAAATTTTTTTAACAATATTTCTGCTTTACCAAATGCTTTATCAATTTAATTACAATTAAATAAAACATTAAATTGTATGAAAATATTTTTTCTTTTTAAAAATAGTGACCGAAATCGACTCCACAAATGTTTGAAATCGTAGGTTTTTGTAGCAATCTGTCAATTTTTCTCATTTTCCCGCTAAGTTTTTAAAAACTACGATTATGAATCCATTAATTTTTATATATTATTAGGAATGTATCACAAACAATTTAAAACTAAATTTATCACAATAAGTTGATTTCGTGTCGACCCCTCAATTGGGAACATTAAAAAAAAATGTACAAAAACAATTTTTTTTTTTTTTATTGATCAATAAAATGTTTAAATATAAAAATAATAAAGGGAATACTAAGAAAAAAATTTAAAAATTCAATGGGAAACGAGTTTGGTCTTTAAAGGGTTAAAGGCTTGAAGGGTCTGCAGATCCCTCAGGAATATTAAATTTAAATGATTCAGCTGCCATATATGATTGAGACCCAGAGCCTCCAACACATAAGCACATCGTGCTAACTAATACCATCCATATATATATTTACATACATAGAATAAGCTAATGGAACTTCAACGTCAATTTATATGACACATGACAAGTGTTAGTAGGGTAAGATAATATTGTACATCTCGAACCGATCGTTTAACATGGCGTGGATCTCCTGTGCATTTACGCTCGTGGTAGTAAACAATATTAGATTTAATGTGACAGCACGCTTCGAAGAGTAACTTTCTCGCGTTATATTTCTATTTACCTAATAATCATCATCATCATCATCATAGTTCATCCTCTCTACTGCTCATCCAGGTTTCCTTCTGTACAGTATCGCTAACCTAATAATGAGAAATATTTTCGATTATTCCTGGAGTTGGATTGGACGCTATCCAAAATCTAATTCTTGGAGGAGCAATAAATTCTAGCTTTAAGTAATTCTACCGTCGTTATAGAACATGTCAATGTTCTTGATTGGATTGCCACTATATGGAAAAATGTCTTAAAGCAGTGTGCTAATAATTGGTTACTATAAACTTAAAAAAAACAACATATAAAACCAATAACCAGCAGCGAACAAAGATTAAACTGTTTATTGGCGCCCGAACCAAAAAGTAATGTTTGCAGGCACATCTTATTTCTAGAGTTGGAATGAACACTATCCAAAATCTAATTCTTCGAGGAGCAATAAATTCTAGCTTTAAATAGTTCTACTGTCGTTGACTTTTACAGAACATGTCAGTGTTTTTGATTGGATTGCCACTATATGAATATTTTGTCTATCAGAACAGTCTCAAGACAAATGGCTTAAAGAAGTGTGCAAATAATTGGTTACTATAAACTTAAAAAAAAATCATATAAAATCAATAACCAGCAGCGAACAAAGATTAAACTATTTATTGGCGCCCGAACCAAAAGGCAATGTTTGCAGGCACATCAGGTTTGTTTTTTGTATGTTACTGAATATTTTACAAAACATTATAAAATGAAATTTGGAATTAATTAGACCTTAAATAATCGACGTCTAAGGCGATCCTTTTCAGCCATTGTTGACTTTCCTTACGCTCGCCATGTTGTCCTTCAACTTGTACAGAAGACACAAACCGCCTGCTTGGAACAGGAGAGCTATCTACCAACCTCCTATTCTAGACAGAAGACTAGATGAACCCGGACGATATCCTCCATCCTGGACAATCCTAACCCCCCTTCCTCCTCCTACATATGTATGAGTGTGTAATTAGCGATGTGACAGAGAGCGCCCCTATCGGCCCACTCGCAGAACCATTTGCATGACACCTATGCTAATGTTGCATGCATTGTCCTCGGAGGAGCGAAGAGTTCGCCGACCTCGGCCGCCAGATGGCGTTGTCATCTGGTAACAGCCTGTACCACCAACAGCTAATACATTATATTAGTATGTTAATACAGTGTATACAATATATCTACAGCCTAGGTGAATAAGTCGGAATTTTTGTCAAAATTAGTTTCTTGTTCGCAAGGAAGCGGAATCATGTGTTATTATCGTAGTCAATAGGGGGCCTAAGTCAGACATTAGCTAGAAATGGAGTGTTTTATATTTCATTTAAAGCCAACAATTACGAGAATGATACGATTCGAGTTATCTGAAAGCAGTTAACTCTCTCTGGACAAAATTTGACTTAACCACTCAACTTATTCATGGAGTCTGCAGATATTAAAGTTGCCTATCTTTATTTTTCCAATCGCCTGCTTCTCTAATGAACGACACCTTTTTCAGAATAATTAACATTTTGCAAGATCACAAAACAATATAGCGACCATTCACGGCATCGACATAGCCATTACGATACTCTCAAAACTCTTCTATTGCTAAAATTCGACCAAATGCACTATTTAGCAAGATTTATTCGGGAATTATGGGTAATAATTAATATATACGCACACACATACACATATATATAATAATGATAAGAGATATCTCGGCTATCTAACAGAGGGAACATGCAAGGCGGCGGTGAACAACCTCATCGCTATCCGGACCTTCATTCGCTAACGCATTCAGCCTTGAAATTCCGCGCCTTATTTTTCTAAACGATTTATAAACCCTTTATCTGTCTCTTTTTTTATTAGTTCTTTTTTATATAATTTTTTTTTATCACTAATAGTCGCGACAAATTAGCATCTATTTGTAACAGATAAGAAAAGAAATATCATGTTTAATTAATTGTATCGTTTAAAATCTTGTCTGCTCATACAAGGCGTATTTTGTAGAACCGTATTGGGCTTGTATTATAGTTGCAAGGAAAATTTATTATGCATCATGATTAAATAAATAAGTAATTATGTATTTGCTATTGCTGAGGCAATAGTTAATAGAAAACTACATATGCTTGTATTGTTACATTTTACTTATGTAACCTCTAGAAGTCTGGTATCAAATCCATTTATATCTATAATTAAACTAGTTTTTTCTAAATCCTTCATATTCCACCCCCTTTTTCCAAATTTTAATCTTCTCATTTTGTATCTTTCCGTTTACCTCCTCATTTTTCTTTCCCTTAATATTATGTTTACATTTTATCCTTTCTGTACATTTATTTTCTGTATTTTATATCCGTATTCTTTAATTATTATATCTGTCACTATTTTAATTTCTGTTCATCATCTATAATTTTATTATTATTATATTCTGTAACCACTTTTATATTCATTATCTTTAATTATCATATCTATTCACTATTTCATCATATCTAGTCACTATTTTAATTTCCACACTTGTACCACATTACTACATTACTTGTCACCATATCCTTGTTACTGCAACATTTTTTATATGTTTTTCTGTTTGTTTCTCTCTCTTATCCCAGAAGATGGCCTACATTCCAGGCCGAAACGTCGGCACACAATAAATAAGTTACACTTATTAAGATGTTTTTATTGACTGCACCCCCAACTATTTCTTCCTTATATAAGTTAATAGAAAAGTTTTTTTTTTTTTATTAAGTATTACTTGATAGAGACTTAACTGTATTTAACCAAGAGTTGTGTTGGTTGTACACAGAGGTGATTTTGGTGGAGATGATGTTCAAAATTTTATCACAGTGCATTTACACTCAGAACTACACCGCTCTCATTATGTTAAATTTATAACAGAAATATAAAGTGAAATAAACGGAATGAAAAAACCAACTATAAAAACGAAATCATTTTATCATATAATAACCCATTCAATAATTGTTAATCATTTTGTTTTAGCTATTTATAAATATTTAAACTAGACGAAAACAGAACCGTGATTATAATTAAAATATGTTGAAGAAATCGGTCCGGGTAGAGGTCACTAAATGAATTTCTCGTGTAATTTGAGAAAAACTTTATTGATAGCTAACGTTTCGACCTACGTTGTAGGTCTTCTTCAGGGCTATATGCAAAAAAACGTTGGCTATCAATAAAGGTTTTCTCAAATTACACGAGAAATTCATTTAGTGACCTCTACCCGGACCAATTTGTTCAACATACATTATCAAGGTCAACAATTATCATTCAATACAATTAAAATAGTTAGGAATATAAAATAATAACATACTGATAATATTATATTCGTTAATACAAGTGATCGTCTTTAGCTTGTTAATTCCAGCTCAGATGTAGACCTACAAAGTGGACCGAAACGTAGGTTTCTAAAACATTTTTGTTTACAATTGAAGATTTTATTTTAGACCTTCCCTAGGACCATTTACTCGTTTTTACGGTTTATTAATTTTAAACGAGGATGTATTGGATTTTCTTGAATACAATAAAGTGTATTAAAAAAGATGAATTTAAATTTTAATTTTAACATGCAGAGGGTAATCTTTTTATTTCAATATAATCAAGCACCAAAATAATGAATAGTTAAGTTTACGAATTGTACAAGGCAAACATTACTTAATAAAGTTAATACTATGAACTTATTTATTACACAGAAATTTTAACGCCATACAACTAATACTTCCATACAACTGATTGCATTTCGATTACAGAAAATATTCTTTTAAAAAGCAAACAAACTAATATTTCTCAAGCTATCAAAAGAATCATCAGAGCGTTCGCGAACGAGTTGAATAAATTAAGAACTCGTTCATCTAAGAAATGGTGAGAATTAAGTTATCAGTTGTGAAGACGATCATCGGAGCTTCAAACCTCGTGTTAAAGCATTACGTGCTTGACTGCTTCCTTCACTTCATAAGGCTACTTCGTTAGTCGTTAGCGAGTCTACTGTGTCAAGTTAGGCACGGCTTGTTAGGCATGAAGGATTAATGCAGATCAGATTAGTAAAGATCAATTATTAAGGGAATAATTAAAAATATGAAGAGGATTCTACTAGGGAAGAAATGGGGAAGCACACCTTGTTTAGTTGTTGACCTTAGTAACGAACGAATTCCTGAAAAATTAATGAGCGCCGAGTTGTCAATTATACGAGCGAGATTTTGACCAAGACGTGGATGGGAGGATTGCATTAAAGGTAATATAACGGATTAGGAAACTAGTGGTGGATTGGCAGTTTGGTAAACCGAAAATTCGGTTTATTGTATTATTGTTGTTGTTGTTATTATTATTATTAAGTAGTTGAAAGTAATAACTTTTATTATTTATTATGCAACCAATAGAAGCGTCTTCAGAGGAGGAAATAGTTTATGACAAAGGCTTTGTAATTACCCGAATTGGCTCAGTGTGTTGATGGATCCAGGTTCAAATCTGACCGTGACAGATAAATTATTAAATCTTTAAAACGGCCAAGGGTGGATCATGAGGTACAACACACCCTCCTGGGGCTCACCCAGCCTCTATAAAGTAGGTACCCTAAATGGGGAAAACTGGGCGGTTGAGCATAGTCACAGACCTTTCACATACCTGCCTACCTAAGAACCTTAATGGGCTGTAGCGGTAGTTCTTTTGTAGTTTAAATTAAAAAAAATATTTGTTTAAATTGCGATGACTTTTAATATAAGTAATTAGCACCTGATTAAAAATTTCCGGCAATTTAATTTTAAATACTAAATATAAAATTTACAGCCCATTTCCTCTTTAACACTTGGAGCCACAGTTTAATGTTCAAAAGAAGACAGAAGACAGAGAGAGAGAACCGACAAGGACTGACTAATCTAAACAGGAAGTGGCGTAAGCTGTCAAAGTCGGCTTCTTCTAATCTCTTTGGACGGGGGACTATAAACAATGAACTGATAATAGTACTTTAACAGCCATCATCAGGGAGGAAAATTGTGTTGCATTATTGTAATATTTTTAATTAATTGCGTTCTTCATTATAAAAAAAATGAATATAAAGTACTTCAAATCCTCTACAAATACACGGCCAGTTTGATCCGACCGAAGATAGCGTTTGTACCGTCGCGTCAGTTCAGCTGGTCACATTAGTTACCTGAGCATGCGTACAGGCTTCGTTTGGATATACATCACCCTATCAATCGCTTTTCCTGCGTGCACTGACCGTGTGTAGCGGCCTTAAGACATGGTGATATTTATCAAGTTTCAGCAATATCATACACTATAATATCAGGCTCAATTTAGCAGATTTTAAGACAGAAACATACCCTGAGGCTACTTCAAAACTTGTTCAGGTACTTCGTCAATAAAAAATGAAAAAACTCAAAAGGATACATTAGAAAGGAATAGGAAAGTTCTAAAATAATAAGACTTAAAAATCTAAAATACCGGAAAATATAGTAGTAATCATTTCGCCAACTCAGGCATCATCAGGAAATACAAAAAAAAAAAAAAGAACTCTCGCCAATGAAGATTAAATACAGTACATCTAACATTAACAGTCCAAACTGTCTCATCAATTAGAGATAGCTACTCACTCCAAGATGTTTTTTAAATACTTAAATCTTAATAGGATAATTTAATCTATTAACAACAAAATATATAAGAGGTTTGGTACCAAAAAACTGATAATGTTAAAATTTTATAAAATTAGCTTATTCACAAGAGTTTAGTCAAGAAATTTCGCCTAGCAGGACACTTCGTCAAAAAATTTCTTATGGTTTTAGTCCGGTTCTGAACCAGAAGTTTCGACCATTTTGTTTGAATAAATTAGCGAAAAACGCGAATAAGTCAATTTTTGAAACCTCGGAGTTATTAGCGGCTTTTGATCCCAAACACGGTGTATTTGACAGAATTGGTATAACGATGACTTGTCTCAAAAAGTTTAGAGACTTAAGGCTTCGTTTTTGGAATCCTCAAATTTCATTTTTATTAATAATTCAGCTAAAAAATATCTAAAATGGGTCAGTTAAAATGTAACTGGAACCAGTTGATTGATATATTATTTAATTTTGAAAACTTTCAAGGCATTGTTCTTCCCCCGATCGAATCCCACCTGAAATCTAACGTAAGGAGGCCAATATTTACCTATTTATTGCCAAAAGTAATTCCACTTATTTGGGAAAATTGATTACTGAGACAAAAAACAAACAAGAAACAACAGACTATTTTAATAATTATGACTCTAATATTAAGTGATAGTGTGGATTATAGAGTGTTACTGAACAGATCGTAAAGAACTTGCCCCTCTAAAGAGAAAACAAAGAAACTGAAACGAGATCAAGGAAACATTGCACACCTGAGAACAATGACCCTGCAGAAGAAAAGGCGCTGCATAACCCAGCCATAACTAACAGGCGAGTATAATTCTCTCTCGAGACAATTCCATTATATCTGCAATATACCACTTTGTCAAGTCGCGTAAATAGTTATTATTATTAATGATAAAACTGTCAATAATATTAATAGATTAACTAAGGAGTTCATTAAACGTTTCAGTAAATAAGAGCTGGACCATGTGGTAGACTGAAGTGTAAATGGGAGGATAATGTTACACAGTTGGGTTGGGCGTTAATCTATGGACTTAAACAGCAATTGGCGTTACATGTTTACAAGAAGTTACAATACAAACATTGTAGTTCGTTAAATATGTAATTAGTGTTAATAATAAAGAAAGAATACAGTTCAATAGTTGAAATAATTACGTAAAAGCTTCTGTTTATACAAACAAGTCCTAAAACCGGTATGGACTTATGGAATTCAGCTGTGGTGTTGTACCAAGAAAAGCAACATGCAAATAATCCAAACATTCCAAAATAGTGTACTCAGAGGTATAGTTGATGCTCCATGGTACGTCAGAAAGACAAGTTGCATAGGGACCTCAAAGAAAACTGTGTCAGGGAAGAGATTACAAGGTTTGCGGATAGTCACAATGAAACAATTAAAATCCGCGTAAACCCAGAAATGCAGAGCAATGCTGATGAAGATTTGCATCAAATAAGGTGGCTTAAAAGAGTGAAGGCTAATGATTTGGTATTAAAGTGAATTAAAATAAATAAATTAAAACTCCAAGCCTCCCAAAAAAAAAAATTAAATTAAATTGTGAGATTAGCGAATGGGCTATATCCACGCCAGAGATTTTCCACGGGCTAGCACAACAAGGTGGTTTTAGTGGGTTGGAGTTCCACACTATCTGAGCACTTTTTGGCCTCAGGTGTCTATTGAGATTTCCAAACTTTACGAAAATAACATCAAGACAAAAGTTTTTACTATCTTATTATATTGACCACTATAAATGAACTAAAATTTCAGCAAATTCGC
The DNA here is from genome assembly GCA_037127475.1 of Arma custos. Lineage (NCBI taxonomy): Eukaryota > Metazoa > Arthropoda > Insecta > Hemiptera > Pentatomidae > Arma > Arma custos. The sequence continues at coordinate 11,467,756 of CM073762.1, read as the reverse complement.
AAGTATTTACCAATATTGAATAGTTAGGAGGGACACAATTAAAATTACTCATTTGAACGTTACTTAATTTTGTTATTTTAAACAATTTTAGGCGGCATTAAGCGTATAGGAATTATAAACTGGTAAAAAAAAAAAAAAAATTAGCAAAATGTTCTCTCTACTACGCCAAACGCGTCTTTTAACTTGTTTTTTCTTACATGTTTGTACAAAAATAAACAAGTTAAAGTAAAATAGCTTTTGAACATACAGCTTCTGGTTCATGATAATAAAATTAAACAAAAAACCTTCGACATTATTATTAAGTTGCTGCCCTAAACCAAAATCCTCAAAATAATAGTAACAAAATAAAAATAGGTTCATAAATTAACTTGAAAATTATAGTGTTATATGTTCTATACACTTAGTTTATAACGACATATTATACGTACAATATAACGTACAACAATACAATAAAATATATAAACAATAGAGTGCGTTATGATATTATCTACATTATGTAATATTATTATATGTTTTATTATAGATAACATGTTAAAATTAGCACCTTTCCATTTTAGTTATATATAGCGAAACTGAATGATGCGTTAATAGGTGTGTTAGTTGATTAATAAGGTGAATAATTTCATATAATTTCGAAAATAATTGGTCTCCATATTAACATAAATCGGTCATGTTTAACGGCTTGTGTAATTTTTCATGTCTAATAATCTCAATACCAGAAGGCGTGAAGTTGTTGGTTGCGTAGGCAAATGGGGACCTGAATTAAATCTCACACACACTTATATATATTTCTTTTAGTTCAAATTAATTCAAATCAATATTATCAATAAAAACTGAACAACTGGCAGAAAGTTGAAATGTTATATACACACAAAGTAAAATTTAAAAAGTAAATAGTTTATTTTATTTATGCGAAGGATTTATGTAAAGCAGGAAGCTATAGTATCTCTAGGACTTTCAAAACGTCAGCACGCTGATAACGGTTCGCTTTTTGGGATATATTTTTTTCTCCTTATCAAAAACAAGGCAAGGCAAAGCAAAAATAAAATTCCTCACTAATAGTTAATTTTTTTTTTAAATTTTAAGCGTTTAACTAACAGTTAATTTTGCAACCCTAAGTATTAAGACACGAAGTATCAAGAGTCGAGATTTTTTTTTTATAGCTACTATTGAACATTAAGTTTTAAATTTAAACTTATTTAACTAAAATACCTAAATAGAAATCGTTGAGTAATTTTCAACATATACATAAATGCTGTAACTCCATTTATTCACTGCGAAAATAACACGATACCACCGCTTCTTAAAATACAAAAAACTGATTTTGGAGGGAATTCGACTTACCTGATGCACCGGGACTATGGGATGTGTGAAGATTAATTAATAAGAACTAGAAGTACACATAATTTTATTAAAATTATTAAATTTTAATAAATTAAAAATGAATAAGAAGAACCAAAAGTGAAAACAGTAACGTTAATGTCTTACAGATTTCTACAAAAAAACTTATTTAGTAGCTGACGTAATCTGCTGATAAATTTTTTTTTTTATTTTTTTCTAAGAACGACTAAAATAAAAACCTGCATGAAACCCGGCCGACATGGTACGAACTGTACTGGTTTGGCCGAAAGCCAACCACTAGATTTCCCCCAACTTTAAAGAGGCTGAGTGAGCCCCAGGATGGACTCCAGATCCCAGAGGGTAGATCTATGTCCTACAGCTATCAACTCAGTGAGGTACCATGCTTGTTCCCTATCTCCCACTTCATATTTATATACATATAAACAAAAAAAAAAAAAAAAACATGTACCACTAGAACCCGTCTGGGGTTCAGTACATGGTAGAGACTGTTTCATGGACAACGGTTCTGCAAGGAGGTGACTTGTCCAAGTTCACGCTGAGCCACCAGATTTGTCTCCCTTATTTTCGGTAACCTATTTTTATAATATTTTATAGAGGCTAGGTGAGCCCCAGGAGGGTCCTAGATTCTGTATGATCCATATCCCTCTGCAACCGACTAAATAAAAGTACTACCTGCAGCGGTAGTTGAACCAGGATTTCCGGCATGGCAACTCAGTGCTCTACCACTGAGCCACTCCGATCCCTTATATTTATATATATTAATGTGTAATGTATTAAATATAAATAATATATAACGGGTTGCTAGAGAGGAAGTTAAACAATCGTGACGCCCGTGATTGTGCGAGTCAATAGGATGCTGTTGATTGATGACTAAGTCAGATTGACTACTACTTAACAATACAAGCATCTTCTTCAACGTCATTCAACATCGTCAAGTACAGGAGTTGATGACTCTGCCCTGTCATTAACATTGCTATCATAACATAGCGCAGGCTTTCTCGTGATATATTGTAATAAACAAACAATCAAAATTTAAATAATTTAGTATTTGTGAATTTATTTGACTAATCTATATTCAATATTTTTAAAAATAAACAAAATTGCTATAATTATTTTGTCAATAGAAATAACAAGTGACAATCCAGTCTTTGTTTGATATCGTAGAAACAATGTTCATTGTTTTAGTGTTGTGTAATGATGCTAATTGGACTGAAAAAACTATGGAATTTCTGAAGGACAAATGATTAGAATGAATAAAATAAACATTCCCAAAAAAAAATTAATTTATACTTCACATTCGTAAAAGACGAGTTTTACGATGGTTATCATTTTATTTTATTTTTTAAGTTTAAATACGCTTAATCACAGATATTTATGGGTAGGAGGTTCTGCATTTTTTTTAATTGATGTTATAATATGCATTTACAATTATTAGAGGGATCCTGGAGCTCCCCAAGGCTCTATTAAAGTGGGTACCCAAAATAGGGGAAGTGGCGGTTGAGCGTGATCTAAGACAAATCAACTCCCTGCATAACCGTTGTCTAAGAAACAGTAGTCTCTACTACGTACTGAAGCCAAGAACCGTCATCTGTTGTATTGGTAAAGGTTTTTTATTTTTTATCTATCATAATGAATGAAAACCAATCTATCGTAGATCTTCGCAGATTCCTGACAATAGCCGTTCCCTGAGTTTTTTAATATGAACATTAACATTAACTGAGATATAAGGTACACGAACAAACAGAAGAAGATATTTTAAGTGATGGGGCACTCAAGTAAATTAATAAGGTGTAAAGGAGATAGTTGGAGGGTGCAGTCAATAATCTATTGTCAATATATTATATATATATTACAATATATTTATATATACAATATATATATATATATATATATACATATATACATATATATATATATATATATATATATATATATATATATATATATTACAATATATTACAGTCAATAGACCCCAACTATCTCCTTTACATTAGATCATCCAGTCAACTATTTTCATCTCATAAATTAATAAGGGTTGATTTTGCAGAAGGGAAAAATAAAAAAGATGTCTTACTATGTACCAAAGGTCACGTGCATCAAGTCAGGAAAGGTAACAGTTCCACACTGAACATACAAATAACTGATAATTTCAGTTATCAGTATACCACATCTAGTAACTGTTACATCAATAGATTGATACTTTCTAACCTATCTCTAACTATCCCTTAGCTCGAGTAACGGGTTCGGAGGAACGAATATCAATCAGATAAGGTTGATCTTTTATCCCTGAGTCAATAAGTGAATATTTATCAGCTGATCCTGAGAAGAAGAGGCCTTGCCCTATCTCCGATCTCGGGGAATGCTTACCCAGTTAACTAGCTAAGCTGCCGGCGGATCGCTAGAGCAGCAAATTTATCACTGGAAGGGCTAAACAGTTATTTAAAACAAGTTCCGAGAAAAATAATGTAACTCCATAAATTAAAGCGTGACAAATTTGAACCAATATTCTAAAAAACTACGCAGTTTTGTAAGTAGGTGTTTAGACCACGATTAGCTGTTAAGGGAATAAATGAATTAATTGTTTATCCGCTCTTGAACATAGAATTACACTACTCCCATTGAAGATAAATGAATGTTTAAAACTGACAAATGACTAACTCCTGCACAACATCGATTTCTGCACAGACACCGATGAGAGATATTATTAATAAGCTCTTAGAAATAAAAGGCCAACAATGAACAAATCGTTACTGAACGCCTCGCTCAACCAATCCCACGGATAGAGGCTGTTAAAAGTGAATCAACCACTTGAGGAAGCATCAATCAATTCAGACAGTAAACAATCACGTTGAGGACCATATTGACGCTAGCGTAAATGAATTATTTATAAAATATTATAGACATACTATGCAAATATAAAGATGTACACCAAATGCCTTTAATTAGAATGTACTGATACGGTCACTATGGTAACAGAGAGGACATAAAAACCGGGAAGGTTTCACTCTGTTACCTTTCTGTTGAACAGTTTAACCCTAACGGGAGTATGGGAGACCTACTCGGGATTTTTCATAGCGAGTATTGGCAACAGGTGGAAAAAAAAATCAATTATTTAAAAAAAGATAATTCTCGGTTTTCCAAAGGTTAATTAATGTAATTGTAAATGAAAAAAAAAACAACTGAAAAATGCGATTATTTTAACGCAGGAGTCTCGGGGACCTGCGTGTGGCTTAGCGAGTCACATACTAGGGTGTGGCCGTGAGGATTAAAAAGAATAATTTTGTAAATAGTGTGTGAAATATTCACTCTAAATTGTTTCTTGTTGTACAGGTAAGACTGTATAATAAAGTGAGTTATTTAATCCAATAAAAAAATAATATTTATATTTTTTTAAATAATTATTGGTCAGCTGTTTTGATTTTTTAATATTTTTATTTTAAAGAGAAAAGATATGCCCCCGGCCGGGATTCGAACCCGCAACCTCTGTCTCTCCGTGACAGCGCTCCAACCAATTGAGCCACCAGGGTTGCCTGCTGGCAAGGGACAAATCCTTTTTCTTATCCGATCCTATGCCCTCGCAATATTTTGCGATGAAAAAACGAGAATGAATGTTCTTTGAACATTACTTTTAGTTTTTGGATCTTGTTGACTTACGTCATATTACTATTTATAATTATCGGTCAGCTGTTTTGATTTTTAAACACTTTTATTTTACGGGGACATGGGATCGGATAAGAGAAAGGATTCGTCCCTTGCCGGCAGGCAACCCTGGTGGCTCAATTGGTTGGAGCGCTGTCACGGAGACAGAGGGTCCGGGTTCGAATCCCGGACGGGGGCATATCTTTTCTCTTTAAAAAAAAAGAAATTTAAAAATAATATTGTTATACAGAAAATAACAGTTTTGGTTTTTATTTCAACATACCGAATTGCGTATTTGAATCTATTCTACCTTATATATCTACAGCCACGGTGAATAAGTGGTTAAGTCGGATATTATCCAGAGAGAGTTAACTGTTTTCAGATGTATAATAAACAATAACTCCTTTTCAAGCCAATGCCTTACTTAGCCCTTATTCACTACGAAAATAAGTCGAGATTCCGCTTACTTAACTAAAAGAAACTCATTTTGGAGAAAATCAGATTTAAATCACTTATTCACCGGGACTGGAGATATATACGCATAAATTTGATTTTCTAAACAGCACGTCTCATCATTTTGGTCTATTGCTTATTTAAGGCTGAAAATAAACTTATAATAATGTGAGAGAAAAAAACATTCAAAAATAGTATAAATTTTTGGAACTCCCCCGATTTTTTCTTTCTCTCGTCATTATTTTTTTTCTTCCTTTTCGTTATCTGTGCACATCTGCTGTTCTTTAAGGTTTCTTCAGGCTCGTGGTGGAAACAGATTGTAACCATATGTGTCTATTTTAGCTGCGCCTAACCTAACACTGCCTGCTGACACTAATCAAGCGTCTATCTTTTCACACTTTGATATTAAACAATTTTGCTAATATATTCATACTTATCAACATTTCCCAATAAATATGGCAAAAGTATAAAATAATTGTTAATAATACAGGTAACGTAAAAAGAGTATTTGTTTTATCTATTTTAGCCGTATAACGATAGTCATTGCCTGCATATTCGTCAAGCTATCAAATTTGAATATATTAACGTAACAACATAGGGTATGAATGTGTACATTTTATTTTATTTTTTTTTATTATTAGTATTATTATTTTTTTTTTTTTACTTTATTTTATTATCATTTCCGCATTAATTTCTTTCTGTTACCGCATGTATATATTTATTTATTTTATTTTGTTTATATTATTGTTTTGTTATGGAATGACTGTAAGCTACACAGCACTATTACTTATTGCCCATAAGTGGCAGATTGTAATATTTCAATGAAGTGTTAATATAAAAATAAAAAAAAATTAACGTAACAAAAAAGGAGAGAGAAATAATAAAGATTGTACACCAGTTAAATGAAAATAATGCAACAGCAATTATAAAGAGGGCCATAGAATTTTACCTTTTATATTGCTTCAACCGTTTTCTGCGATAAACAACTCATCCGCCAATGTATACATCTACATCCCCGGTGGATAAGTGCTTAAGTCAGATATTCTCCAGAGAGAGTTAGCTGCTTTCAGATATCAGGAATCGTATCATTCTCGTAGCTGTAGGCTTGAAATGGAGTTGTAAGATAAGCAATAACTCCTTTTCAAGCCAGTGCCTTACTTAGCCCCCCTTATTCAATACGAAAATAACTCCTTATTCCGCTTACTTAAGTACAAGAAACTCATTTTGGAGAATATATATATATATATATATATATATATATATATATATATATATATATATATATATATATTCTAGTGTACATAAATAACAATTTATAAAAAGTATTATAATCTTTATTATACGATAGCAGTTGGCTATATCTCTCCCAAGGGAAAGAAGCCTCAGTGATAAAGATAATAAAATAGAGATAACAGCTATCATATGGCGTTTTTTTTATTTTTATACATCATAGATTATCTTATAAAACGCTAGAAGATAATACAAAATTCACTATTTTAATATGTATTCGTTCGATATATATATATATATATAAACCTATACCACTATAACCCGTGAACGGGACTGGGGTTCAGTACATAGTAGAGACTGTACTGTTTTATGCATAACGGTTATGCAGGGAATTGATTTTCCTTAGATCACCCTCAACCGCCGCCCCCCCCTATTTTGGGTACCCATTATATAGATGTTGGATGAGCCCCAGGAAGAGGACCAAACAGATGAAATGGGTCCTCGTCCCATAGGATCCGTCTCGGGCTGCAAACAGACTAAATTAAAGTCTTGCCTGTGGCAGGATTTGAACCAGGATTTTCGGCATGGCAACTCAGTGCTCTACCACTGAGCCACTCTGCTACCGGCTGTATATTAACGTAGTATAATATGTAGTTTTGACATATATTTTTTTAAATATATAAACTATTAATTTAAGACGATAAGGAATGATTTCACGTTTATTAGGAAATGTGATACTGATAAGACAAAATGCATTCTGGAAACTTGATTAATTAATAGAATGTGTTTGCTTACGAAGACTATTTGATTTATCTTATCTTAAATTTTAAAAAATAAAAAGATCGAGTAATCTGAGAACTCTAGTTTAAAATTACAAAAACATTTTTAGTATTATTATTTAATTTTCCTGATTTTATTACTTCCTTACTTTCTAAATAGAAGTAATCTATAACTGTAGGAAATCCATTGAATATCTTGAAATTATATTTTTTTGAGTATTTGAGTATTCCACTTTACTACATTACAGTTTAAAAAACATTATTAATACACGGACTACAACAGTTACTTCTTTTATAAAAAATATATTTGTAAAAAAAAAAAATTCGAACTGAACAGCGTCTTTTATACGCTTGTATGCTTAAACAAGAATGATAATAAATCATTTTTAAAATTAAATAAGTCCAATTTAGTGTCTTAATTAGTGACGCCACATAATCAGTTAGATATGTTTGGCACTGAATATGAAATATTTATGATCCCCCAAAAAATTTAAAGATAAACTGAAAAAAAAACACAGTAAAAATATAAAAGCAGTTCTAAAAACATTATTTGAAGAAATCACAGCTTAATACAGTTGCTGATCATTTTCGATTCCTCTAGTGAGATTTGGAGGCGTAAGATCGATCCACACCCAATAAAATTATTAATTATTTTGCAGTAATTCCTTCCAAGATACGTAACTTTATTAATAACGAAAAAGGTTGTTATACCACGACAAGGGAGGAAATGTTTATCCCAGTACCTAATATATAAACAAGACGACGCCGTCAAAGTCTAAATAAATTGGTAAAAGACACTAAAGATAAGGAGGAAACCTGACGACAGGGTGGATAATTGCTGGACAAACTGGAGCCTTGATAGTTGGCCGCCTGGAGTAACCCTCATCATCATAAAGGCGGTGGAACAGGAAGTGCTAGAGTAATATTCACTACCCACTTCCAGCTGCCGGAAGGAGTCTCATTACGCCGCAGTTAAATCCGGAATTGAGGAGGAGTCGTTAAAATGAACGGAATGGGGCGAGGAAAGGAAATGAGGAGAAAAAGTACCACTATGTCCCAACGACGGGTTTTGGGTCCGGTAGATGAAAGGGAATGAACTATACAAACGGTTGTGTAGGTAGCAGATTTGGCAAAGATCCCGGAACACCGCCTTGTTTTATACACGCTTAACAGGGAATAAATGAGAAAACTCTCAACACTTCTTAAATCTCTCCTTAGAAAGAAAATGAAATATTGCTTAGGAAGTTTTCGATAATTGCTAATCAATTTTCGACAATCATCGAATTTAAGGGAAACTATGTTTTAACAAGAACACTCCTTCAATCCTATCTCACAAATAGAACTTTCCAAGTACACCATAATAATTTCTATTCATCCCTCTTTTCCCAATCTGCTGGTGTTCCTCTGCTGGCCCAATCCTTTATACAGTTTATACAGCTGACATCCCAACTCATCCTAATCCTATCCTTACCACGTATGCTGATGGTACATGTGTATTATCAGTCAACACCAATCCAGTTATTGCATCCCAAAGCCTCCAATCCCATATCACTGATCTTGAAGAATGGTTTCAAAACTGGAGAATTAAAATAAATTCTAAAAAATCGCATCAAATCACTTTTACCTTACGTCGTAAACCAATGACTTCCTGCCCTACAGTATCCTTTGATAATATCCCACTGGTGCCTGTAGAACAGATCCGATACTTAGGGTTGCACCTCGACAAACGATTAACCTGGAATCCTCATACAAGACTGAAAAGACAGGCAAACGCTCGACGTTTCAGGCTACTTCAATACTTACTAGACAAACGCTCTAAGCTCCAAATCAACTACAAAAGAATCATCTACATGACCATCATACGACCTATTTGGACTTACGGAGTAGAGCTATGGGGCACCACTAAGCCATCGAATTCCTCTCGTATCCAATCCCTACAATCCAAAATCCTTCGTAAAATCCTCAATGCTCCTTATTTTGTTAAGAATAAAGTCATCCATAACGACCTTAATGTCCCTTTTGTTGCTGATTTGGCCCGAACCCGGTATCTATCCTTTCATAACAAACTTCATTCCCACTCAAACCCTCTAGTTTCAAACCTAGCTTCCTCTTCAATTCCCGATAATCCTCCGAGGCGTCTGAAAAGAAGAAAAGCCACGTGACCTTCTTATTGAACTTTGATTTGAGTACTACCAGTGGGTAGTTTCTCTACTTGTCATTCTCATGTCATTATGTAACACGCATTCTATTTACTTGTTGTATAATTGTAATACAGTTGTAAATATCAATAAATAAATTTTAAAAAAACAAGAACACTTAGAACCATCTCGTGCATAAAACAATAAGCCTAAGAACCGATTACAGTCACACGGCCGAGGACTAGAGAGGTAAAAAGGTTCGAACATAACATGATTGACGCGTCATGCTTTCGCTTCTAGAGATTTTTTATGATATCCGACGAAGAATCATAACTTATCTACCTATAAAAACAAAAAAAAAAGTACCAATATAAATCAAGAAACGGTTTGGGTCCAGTAGACTAAATGGAATGAACCGTATCTACGGTTGTGTAGGGAGCTAATTTAGCCGAGATCAGCCACTATCGTCAACTTGTTTTCCATCAGAGGGAAGCCACACTAATTGAAGACGGTTAAGCAACGGGACTGATTGATCGAACCGAAATATCTGCCCATTACAACTTTCACCTAAAACTAAGAAAAAAAAAAAAGAGAAGAAATTTCTTTAAAAACTAATTTAACCTCTAATCAGTAATGTTACGATGCGATTCGTAGTTTAAGTACCCAAGGCTGGGTGTGCCCAATGAGACATTATTACCGGGGAAAAGTGTTCGATAGCGGCGAGACGAGAGAAGGGCTTAAATAGGACAAAGGGCTGAGGAAACGACCCAGACGGAGGAGCTTCATCAAACTTTCAACCGGCGGCGGAGGCGGCGAATTGCCAATGAAATATTCAAAAAGGTTTCGTGTGGAAACAACCAGTATCCAAGGTTACGACCCCCCCCCCCCTCCCCCCGCACCACTAGATTCGGAAGGTGCACCGTGTCTTGACCGCAAGTGGTGACCTTTCGCGGATTAATGTTAAGAAGGTAGAGCTGTCTCCTTAGCGAATTCGGAAAAATCAGAATTATATTTATTTTTATGGATATTACTGGAGGATTATAAACATATCAAGTCTCCGGAGCAAAAAAATAAATGCTTTCAGCCAGCGCGTCTCTCAATAAGAATCCTAATTCACTACAACAATGAATAAATAATCTATTGACATTTGAGAGATTTTAAACAGAACGAAAGATTTAGTTTATAAATCCATCCAAATAAATCAGTTTGTTCAAGAAACGTCTTCAGTCACTACGAAATTGCAACTGACATCTTGTAGGCTGCATAGAAGTTATTAGTCTCGAACATGACATGATCCAAGGTCGTCCATTCGCCTTAAGAGGTTTGATGTGATAAGACCTGTGTTCTCAGAACTGATGAAAAATGTCAGTGGTGCCATGGGACCATATTCAATAGTTTGAAGCATATAATATTGCATTGTAAATTTTTTGTTAACACACGGAAACAATTTCTGCAAAAATATATTGTCCAGCATGAGGATGAATTATCACTTCAAAATGTACTCACTATGTACATCGTGGAAAAATTAAACAACCCTTATTTTTATCTTCAGTTTATATGTAAAAATTCGGAATCCGGGATTTAATTGTGGTTTATGGTTTCGGGTACTTCTACAATACCTAGATTGTAACGTATAGAAAGAATAAGATAACTGTTACAATAAAGTATCAGCGGGTTAGTACCTAACTACTTTAATTTCATTGTATTTTATTTACCTATTTCCTTAAGTATATGCCTTATTTGTTTGGAATATCGTTATTCTTTTGTTATAATTGATACTGTTCTGTTCTGACTAAAAATTTTGTTTATTTATTTATTAAACGAGTGTTGATTATTTAATTATTGTAAAATATTTACATATTGTAGATATTATATAACTGTAAATAAAAATAACTGTAATTAAGTGACGATATGCTAATTACTAAAAATTAACACTAAGTGGGCCAGACTCAATGGCTACAATGTTATACATTAAAGCCAATAAAGAGTTAAAAAAAAAAAAAAGTTTGATGTGATGTTCGACAAATACCTTATCAATCTACGAACCTAATTTTACACACTAACATGTATTCAGAATTTGAAATTTATATTATCTAATGTGTAGGTAGACATTATCTGATCCTTCTAAGAGGTGCAGTAAAAACTATCAAATTTAGAGTTGAAGGTCCAAAACCCAATGATAGAACAATTGGTTACGACTTTCATTAGTTAGTAGGAGACTAAAAAGAACTTCGATGAGGGATTCCAAGTATCATTCACTCGTGCCAATATTAACAAGCTAGGAACAAAATATGGATTTATTTGAAATTATGTATAAATGTTACCTTAATAATTATTGGTTGGTCTTGCAGATTATATGGACGAGACGAAGGTACGGTTGGAGGCCAAAAGTAAATTCTTTGATGGTACGCAACTATGTGCTTTCAGAAGAATATCAACGTTTCGGCCCACACTACAGCTTATCATAATGGCGTTTCTCAAAATCCCCCCATACTTGTTACTGTTAAGCACTAATGAAAACCTGCAATACGGGTAGAAACGTTTCCTATGTCTTCAAACGGAGCAGGGTAGCACAGTTGGTAGACTGCAGGTTCCAGAGTTCAAATCCGGGTGTTGAAAATGAATCATTTGATCTATTAACATCCGTGGGTTGAGCAATGTGGGATCTGATGACCAACTGGTGCTCATCCAAAATCTATGATTGGGTACTCTCAATTTGGAGAAAATCAGGCGATTGAGAGTCATCTCGGATAAATCGCCTCTCAGAACGTCTTATAAATAGAACAGTCTCTACCATGTACTAAGCTCCATACTAGTCCACGAGTTGTAATGGTACAGGATTTTACGTTACGATTCAATGACTGTCGGTATAGTGGTGATTGCAGATATTAGTTTTGTACAGATAATATAAATTAAAAATAATAATGCCTTTTATATAATACATATATTAAGAAAAATTATACAAGTACAAATAGAGTGACTAGTGAAGAGAAAAGAAGGTGGGATGATGACCAGCTGTTCCCAAACCGGAATTGCCTTCTCTTTTTTCATTGCAGCTTTGCACCCGCCAGACTGGTTTCAGTCCCAAACCGATACCTAGTGTTCCCTACTATCCGCCCTACCTAGCAGTTTAACAATATATATATATATATATATATTTATATAAGTCATCATATAATCCATTCATTAGTGATATAATGAATGGAAACAACACTTATCTCAAAGCCTATTTACATAGAATATTTACACTAAAGCCGCGTTATCTCTGGCCAGTAGATAAGGATTGAGACTGTATGCATTATTCAACGTGTTGGCTAAACCATGGCCAGAGAGTTGTTATGCATTACTGAAATGTTCGATCGGAAATCGATACTAGCATTATGATACCAACAAATTCAAACAATTTCAATCGCGTGCCGCATTCAATGTCAAAGACGTTACGTACTGTTGAGTCCTAAGACTTCATATGTTGCTGAATTTCGTGCCAAAGGAAAGTCTTTACGAAACTCTAATCCATCACACAAGAGAGTAATCGATCGAGTTGAATCAAGCACTCATCGAAGAAATCGGACGTACAAAAAAATCAGGCAAATCAGGCTTACGTTGTATGAATCTGATCTGTATGTATTGAAGAGTAATGAGACAGGACAAGGGATACTGTAGGATCTGTAGAATTCTTATGAAATTGTACTTTCTTAAAGTACAAGTAGCTCTTAAGTGAAAGAAATTCATGCCAGAGAATGCGACATAACCCAACTTATTCATCGGAAATGTATGCCCCAGACTACAGAATATTTTCGAAAAGTTAAAAACCAGTAATAATAATTTCAAGGTTCAAAAGATTCCACCTTGGAAGAATTCCGGGTACTTGTGTATTAACTCCACCGCAGTTATATTTGCGTAAAGAGCAATCTTGTTCGCATGCGCAAGCAGTTATATTTTATAACAGTTATATTTCTAACAGCTGATTTGTTCTAGATCTGTTGTTGTTTGCTTATTTTTAGTGCTAAGAAAATGCGTATTTGGAATTTGCCAAAAACAGAAGAAGATACAATTTTATTTATTCAGGAGCGAAATATTTTACCGAAAAAACGAAAATGTACCAATTCGCATGAAATGACACTTTATTTTGGTCAACGTAACTTTTGGAAATGTCAATCTGGTTAAAGAAAATTTGGCCGTTTTCAAAGCATATTAAACTATCATTAACAACAAAACATATTAAAATATCGGCCAATTTTCCACCGAAACCCGATTGACTACTTTCTTTTTAAATAAATTATTTTGATTTGTAATTGTTCATGATATATTCCATTATATATATTTATTTACAATAATATTTATTAACTTTTCAATATTAATATATAAGTCAATAATATTTATTAACTTACCATATATTAGTAAATATAATCATCTATCTTGGATATACATACTTTGTTTATAAATAAATTCTTTTGATTTTCAATTGTTGATGATTATTTAAAAAAATGAAAATTCCAACCCAAATAAATAGATTTAAAAACGTTATCCAAGGTAACTGTTATAAAATGTAACTGCGGTAACGTTAATACAAAGTACCGAATTCCGGTCCGTATAGTTATTAGTTATTATAATTGTTTTATTTAACGTCACACTATGCTGCTGTTACTAATAGGACGATACTACAGAGGAATCCTTAAATTTTGCACATACATGTGTGATTAGAATGAGGATCTTTAACTAGTACTAGACAACGCACAGACTTGAAACTCACATTTTACGTTACATCTGAAGGACGGCATAACTTTGACGTATTTTTACTCCCTTTTAAAATTCCTCGAGCCTTCTAATGGACTGGGAAATCGTGATCCTAAGGCACAGCAGGTTCTTATGCTTACCACTACACCAAGGTGACCCTTAGTTACTTACTTTTTCAAACTTTTATTTATTGGTTTGAGTATAAATTGAAGAAGAAGTTTATATCTCCAAGTTTGACATAATGAGAATCAATCCAAAAAGAACTTGGCTTATTCAATCTAGAGGTAACCAGTTGTGCTCTATCTATAGATTAAATCGGTGATAAAAACAGAAAAAAATATAAAATATTAAACAAATTATAAATATTTTCTTCTTATAAAGAAAATATAATAAGAGATATTAGTTTAGTTCAAGTTCAGTAAGGAGAATAGTATTTAGAGGCCCAGACCACTTTTTCTTCCCGGTTCGGGCGCCAGAAAAGCTATAGCCGTTAATATAGAGATGTAAAAAATATGACAGTGACCACAAGTGACAGGGCAGCGTTCCGCATCGATCGGATATTCGCTCTGGTGACTCCAGACGTTGGGCTAACTAGTGAAAGATGATACTTCCAAAGAGAGTAAGGAGATCTAGATCAGCAAACGACGATAGGCGTTAAGCGATAAACTAACAACGATCAAGTATAAACGTTAGAAATACAGCTGGATTTTATATACTCTAAAAATTTACAAATAAGTGTGTACAAAGTCGTAATAATGCCGGTTTTGATTTGAAAGACTCTCACCCGCATCCTGGAGAGCATAATTGAAAGGAAAGTCCTACGCAGATGACCGCTCCGTAAGGGATCAGAGTCAGAACTCGTTGAGGAGAAGAACAAATAAGAAATTGCTCTCTAAAACTGGTCAGTCTATATCTCATGATATGAAGGCAAGAAGCTAACGAAGTAATACTACGATTACCTCGAGTACTTTTTTCAGTTTAGAAAAACTGGAGTCCTTAACCCAATACCTCTTCACGTGTTGTGTTCAAGTCATTATCTTCAGATTTTATAAATCTATATTACAACTGAAGCAGGAGGTCGTTAAACAATTCCCTCACTCAAGGTTTTTCAAAAAGTAATTTCCTAAACTGCTGCTTACTGTAAAGAACAACCTTTCTGCTTAACGGCACTTCTATTTCTTTTCCTGCTTAGCGGGCATTGGAACGCAATAGGTTATAATCGTGCAACCTAATCATGACCGATGATGGAAGAGAATATTATGTCTAAATCGATTGTAACAGGAAAAGATATTATCGAGAGATGGACGCCAGGAAGCCTTACAAGAGCCGTGTAGCCCTAACAGTTGAAGAAAGTGGCATCGAGTTCCGTTAGGCGGGCGGAAGTATGGCAGCAGCTGCACGATAAGTGGGGGGGTTCAGACTCTGCACTTCGCCTCTGAAGTCGATTTATTCAAGAATCGATATATAAATATATAATTCTGATAGATTCAGAGGTATCTCTTCCGCAGATTGTCGTTTCGAGTCGAGGTACACATTTTAACTATTTAGTCTTTTCATTTACAATATTTTCCAAAGGTATAAGCAAGCTTCAGTATGGAAAATAGAGTGTAATTATGGGTAAAGAGAATATTTCGATAATCATTTTATCAGGAAATAAAAATTTCAACTAACATTTCGTAGCATAAATGATTTGTTGAAAAGTTCATTTTTAGATGAAAATGGAAACACTTCCCATACTAAAGCTTTTTTTTTTTATTTTATTTTATTTTTATTATGGCTTTAAGACTTAATTTCAAAGTCCTATTTCGCCAGCAAACTATGATGGTTTAAATGTTAAAGTCTTATTTTTGTTTTCCTAAGGAATTTTATAATCTGACTAAGTCCTTCTCTGTCCTGTCCCTTTAATTTTTCTGGTATACTGAGGGCCGACCCCTCGATATGTCTCTTCCTCTCATTGTTGAATCTCTTGCAGGACATCACCACGTGTAGAGGATCCTCGACCTCGCCGCAGATCTCACAATTTGGTGTCGCCTTTATTTTCATCAGATTTAAAAATTTGCTGGTATTACCATGGTTAGTTCTTAATCTAATCAGGTTAGTCACCTCACTTCTCTTTAAAGCTATTCCAATCGAAACGAACCCTGGTTTTAAAGCAATTTTTGGTAGGATTGAATAGTGATCCTTCCCCTTGCTCTGGGACTCCCAATCATATAATCCCTGCCATTCTTTCACAATTGTAGCACTCAAAAAGCGCAAGGTATCGATTTTAGGAATTTTAATATTAAGCCTTTTTGCTTTGGTAGTGTTTCGCGCAATTTGATCTGCAGTTTCATTTCCGCTAATACCTACATGTCCTGGTACCCACTGGAAATAATATTTATTGTTGGAAGAGGCAATTGAATTTAAAATGTTTAGTAGAATGTAATTGGTGATTGAGTGTCTGTGTACGTTTTGTAAGCATTGGCAGACGGAGGCCCAGTCTGTGAGGATAACAATTTTACTATTTTTATAAGTGGAGTTGCTATGTTCTGTAGCCTTGAAAACAGCAAGAAGTTCTGCATGGAAGATACTGAATTTATTTGGGATGGAGTAAGACAGATTGATCATTTTTTGTGGATCATAGACGGCTATTGAGCATGTATTGATGGTTTACTATACTAAAGCTTACATTAACTTGTATTTTTGGAAAAATATTATAAGGAAAACGAATCAAAAAGTTAAAACATATTGCGACTCTCTTCGAAGTGACAACTTGCGGAATAATTACTTTTTAAGCAAATATTTCACATACTAATAACAAAATATTTTCTTTAAACTGTTCAATAAATAACACAATTCAGAATAACCTCCCCTGTTTTCATAACATAGTTGTTACCACAGTAACCATATCAGTGAAATTCAAAAGAAAGACGTTTGGTGTACGTCTGCATTTTACTTTTACGTGATTAGGTTATTTTTGTTTACTAGGATACTAAATTGGTTGTTTCAAATTTTAAAACGATTAAAAAAAATCTACTGTTTTTACAAGAAATAAATCATGCACTATTGAAAGGAAATCATTCACCGCTCGATTAAATATGTCGCAACCAATCTTGACGAGTTATTTACTATAGAAATTATCTGAGGTTTTATTTATATTCCCCTTTATCTCTGGCGAGATATCAGCCGGATGATATTTTATTTAAACATTATTGCACTCAACAATTTTTCGCTTTAAATAAGGATTTGAGGAGGAAATGATGATTATATTTAATGGGAACTTTAGCCTGAAAATTAAATTAAAGTATGTAAGATATTCAATATAAAATAAACCAAATTCTTTGGATCTTATAATTTCCGTTTAATTCCCTACTGTGGTACAATTTTTTTGGCATTATAAAAGCTTCCGTAACAATATATAGATTTAAGAAAATTCAATTTTAAAATGACGAAATAAAACTTGCAAGGAAAATGGCAAAAATAAATTAAATTTGAAAAACGAGTAATAAACGATACATAAATTAATGTAATTAACTTTACCGAAGTATACTACACCTTTTCCATACTAAAGTTCACGTTAACTTAATATATTAAAAGGGAAACGAATCAAAAAGTTAAAATATATTGCGACTCTCTTCGAAGCGACATTATGCGGAATAAATTACTTTTTAAGCAGATATTCCACATACTAATAACAAATTCCGTTCTTTAAACTGTTCAATAAAAAAAGAAAGTAAGAAAGTAATTAACTAAAACCAACTAAATCGTATAAATATCAGTTCCGCAGGCTGTTGTTTCGAGTTAAACAACTTGTAAATCTTCATTCGTTTCATTTTTAATATTCTCGAAAATAAAGTAATCGTGAGTTTTAGTATGAAAAAAAAGAGTATAATTACGGGAAATGTGTATATTTTAGTAAGCATTTTATCATGAAATTGACCTTTCAACAAATATCTCATCATATATACCTCGAAATATTAGTTGAAACTTTTATTTGGTGATGAAATGATTACCGAATATAAACATTTTCCATAATTAAAAACTTTTTCAACACTAAAAGTTACGATCATTTTCAATTTCGAGTATAATTGAAAAGGAAACAATTGAAAAGTTGAAACGTCCCACTTAACTCGAAGCGACAACAGTTGAGTCGTAATTATAGTTTCTAAAAAACCTGTATATACGGTTAATCTTCTTTTAAAGATTAGAAACTGAACGGAAATCGTAAAGCAGAATATTAGAAAATTCCTCAAGAGATAAAGAAGGACTCTTATCAAGTAGAGCCGGCGCCGGATCTCCTCCATCCTTCAGGATTAATTGAAGAGGTCCTTTAGGGAACAACATCCTCCGTCAATTTCCCTACCGACCCGGAGGGAACTCAGTTCACAGGATTCGGGTCCTCGAGTGGTCGGGAAAGTATTTGTCAACAGGATAATCCATTAGTGTGGATTTATAACTCCGGGAGTTGGGAGTTCTTGCGGTTCGAGTTTTAAAGAGTTCAAGTTAAATGGGAAATTCCTTAGGTTCGACCAGAAATGCGGAAGAGATTCCTCTTGGCCAGTCATCCAAGTTTGAAGTTTAATAAGACTTATAAAAGTGAAAAGTTACATATCCCTACACAATCCTTGTAAAACTTTTTTCCTCTTCAGGATCAATTTACTGTTCATCATTAATGGAAATTAATAATATTTTTTTTAAAAGAAAATAATCATCTTAATCCCTCCTTAGAGCAGGTATGATCTAAAAACAAAGCTATCTCCCGAGCTTATAAGTTCTTTTAAACAGAGAGTTGATATGATATGTTTATTATTATATCGCAGTAGAGTACAGTTTTTTATTCAAAACAAACAACTGCCCATGCTAAGACCTTTTAGCAATAAACGTAATAGTTTAGGGATAAGATAAGACCAGCTCCAATGGTTTAAAACCCAAGCAGTAGGGAAATGTCCAACAGTGAAATTGTAATAATATATCTCATTGAAAGAATTGTCATCATTTGAAACCACTTGATAAAGCGATGCCTTCTTGGAGATAGGGATTTGGAATTACTTTGATCCGACGTCGTGTTCGAACAGGGAAAAGTAAAACAACAGATTACTATAAATTTTATTATTACTATTATTAATTTCCCAACATTATCTAAACAATCTCCGGTGGCATATTCGAATGGCTTCACTTAATGCTTTGGACAAGAAAACCTAGTTAAGAGCCATGTAGAGAATGAGAGAAACAAGTTCAGTCTGAATTTAACAGAAGACCTACAGATTAGAAGTTTTTACACCCTACATGTCGAGTCGACAACACTCCCTTGATACATAATACAATACCTTTTTTATCTATCTTTATAAATAATCTAGTTATGGATGTATACAGTCTCTATGGTTATTTTGGAAGTATAGAATGTATCTTTTTCGAGTATATAAAACTCCTACAAAATATTACGTTCTTAAAAACCTGCTTTACCTTCATTGATTTCATAATAATAAAAGCCTATAATAGTTAAGTACAAAAGGATAAGTGATTTTAAAATATGTTTCTCACTCGAATGTCATCTATATCATAGTATTATTTTTTATTCAGGAAGCTTTTTGTACTAAATTTGTTGATAGATATTAAAAGGACTAAGTTGTTTTAACAGAGATAAGACAGGTTTGTTTCGAAAAATCGGCATTTAGAATAAAAAAATATTACATTGATTATAACCTTCCAATTTATCATATAGATTACAGTCGACCGACCAGTAGTAACAAGAAGACAAAAAAAAATTAATAAATAGCTCAACGTATAAAAAAATCATAACTCTGGAATGTGAAATATGATTGGTGATAAAATATGATAACGTAGTTAATAAAAAAGAAAAATTATTATGTTAGCCTTTCAACAGCCGCATTCCTAGCATAGAATAGTGTCAATGACATATGATCATATCTGCATGAATAATTTATGAATAAAGATGGCCCCTTAGAGAAGAAACATGAGGTCAAGAGTAATATTTTTCTTCTCTTAGCAAGGTTTATAATCGGGCAGATGGATAACATGTCGTACGTACTACTGGCAAATCCTCGAGAGCTCAACGGTTATGCAGATTAATTATTTAATACCATAATTAATGGTTGTCGTATTAATATTATGATCTTGAACAATCTTTTATCTGTCATACTCGCGTTTACATTTTTAAAATACCAGATACAACGAATGATTTCTTAGTCAAATTAACACTAAACAATATATAGCTCCAAAAATAATAGAGAATTAAAATTGAAATAAGCGTTTAGTGCATTAATTAATGGAACCTATTAGTTATATATATATATATATATATATATATATACACACATACACAAAAGGAAAAAAATCTCGATATGTAACCAACCATCCTCAATTAAGAGGTCATTAAAAATAAAAAAACAGTAAACAGCTTTAAAGTAATATATTTCCGGTTCACTAGCCACATTTAAAATCAAATAAATTATTTCTACATATATAGAAACTAAATTTAAAGAAGTCTTGAATAATTTAACCGACCGGTTTATATGTAGAAAAAAATTTCTATTGGCAGAAATGTCTTAAATACTAAATTTGAAATTAATTCGATATCATTTTTCTTTTAAACCGAATTAGAAAATCTTGCAGTACTACTTTATCTTTCGGGTTCACAAAGCCTTAGTATTATTCCATGTGTGTATATAGTTATAGCATAGAATAGTCATATATATATATATATATATATATATATATATATATATATATATATATATATATATATATATATATATATATATATATATATTAAGCATTATAACAGAATTACAAGTTAAGTCTAGACCCCCTTGTCTAGATGGGGGGAGAGACCTAGACTTGCTTCTATAATCGTAGAATAAGAGATTAGAAGGGTGAAGGTGGTTGTAATTGTGGTTACGAAACAAGAGGAGTCAAGGTTGCTGATAGGCCAGAGTAATCATTACAGGCAGTGAAAGTTGATAATCATACTTCAAATAGTACGCATAATTTAAATTATAATTTTATACTCAAAGAAATGATATATATATACTCATATATAAGGAATTTCTTGGCCATTGTTTAAAATAATATAAATTATCCAAAATTTTCGAATACATCTATCGAAATATCGGGCATACTCGCCTCCTATTAGTTGCCTAAATACAAACTAATGTATAACCAACAAAACAAATTAATAAAGTTTTAAAAAATGCATTTACATCCTTAAGGGGATCCAAGTATCAATGATCTTGTAATAACTGTGGAAAATGGTGAAACAAATATAGATAATTTATTGCACGCACTTCAAATTGTCGGATCAGAACCATATCAATACCCTCACCGGATAAAGTACATAATTAAGCTCGAACACTAATAGGATTAAGCCGAAAAGCTCACAAACTTCATCTCCATGCACAGAATTCGTAATGAGTTTATCATATGAAGGGATTGATACAACAGATTTAAAGTCAGTTCTTACTTTAAAAATTTAAAAAAACTTATTACTGAAATAATAAATTTGAGAGCTAACATTTTACATATTATGTATTATTATTTTTTTATAAAATAGAAAAAAATAGTAATGATATGGAGCCTATACGTGATAAAAAAGTATTCAATTTAAGAACGATTAATGTTTATTTAACATGAGCTGCAAGAAGACGAACTGAAGAAGCATAACAAAATGTCACAAACACATTGAGAAAAAAATTGTTATTGGTTTAAATAGGTTATAAGAGAAACAGCCTAGTGTTAAATGAATAATAAACATACTTTTCATAAATTTAATAAAAGTGTTTTTAAAATAAAATGAGAAAAACAACGGACTTCAGTGCAACAATAAGATATTTTGGCGCCTAAACACAAACATAACGATGCTATCAGGGAAATAAAATCTTGGAATTCATTAACAGTATTTTTTTTACTTTTTTTTTTTTAAAAAACATAACAAAAGCATAAATTAAAAAAAAATATATTATGGCTTACGAGAAATTGATAATTAATTGAAAGTAATTGCTTGTGCATAGTAAATCCATAGATGGATTAATTCGATTGCTTCATTCTTGCTTTTACAAACAATGTACAATGAATTTAACAGACATAAACTTAGTTTTAATTCACAATACTACCACATAGATCATATTTTTGTCATAAACGTAAGACTGAAATCTTTTCCTATGACTTATTTAAGGCACGAAATATTAGTAATAATTTGTGAAGCATTACACACGAATGAATGCTTTATATATATATATATATATATATATATATATATATATATATATATATATATATATACATCCAGGAACTTTAAAATAGGAACTACCTTATCCTAAACAGATCACTAGATCAGATGACTAGGAGGGCAGAATTTAATTTTAGAACTGATTAAAATAATACCAAGAAGGCCTTTGAAATAGCCACACCATCCACTGACCTACTTAATATCGTGTTTATATATGTTTATATATATATATATATATATATATATATATATATATATATATATATATATATAAAATGTATAAATATAAAGTACAAATATTACAAGAAATCAAACTAAAAAAAACAACTGTAAAACTGAACAATGTTTTAACATTTTACTTTTAAGATTATCAACAGAAAAAAAAAGGTTGAAAACTGTAAAATGAAATACATCTGAATTTTAATTATAACAATACAAAAAGTATTAATAATGTAATAGTAAAATATTAACAGATTAAAAAAAATTAATATTGAACAATGTAAGAGCAATAATATGAAAACAATTTAGTGCGGTTACAGGACCATAGAGCCTTCAACAATGGAATAACTGTACTGCCTAAAGAAGGAAAGAGAAGAAAAACATGGTTTCGGGAGAAATAGCTTTTAATGTTTCATAAAAATAAAAATATTATTTAATTATATTTAACATTAATTATTCATATCAGAGATTTATTAATTATATACACCACTAATATTAATTGTTCAAATCATTTAAAAGTACGTTATACGTTATAAATGCCTTTCGAGAATAAAATAGAATATAAACTATCATTTAAATTGCATTAATTCATTCAATTGATTGATAATGAATAAATTTTACCGGATTGTTTATTCATAATGATAAATTTAGAGACATGTAAATAAATATTTTGAAAGATACAGTCAATAATGAATTACTTATCAACTTTTAAGACAGAAATGGTTTATTATTTTTATCCCCTTTCAGCATACTAAACGATTTTATGTTATTTTTATATAACAAATAATTTTAATCCAACATTTTTTTGAATATTTAAAACAGGGAACTTCCTTTGTGGGTACGAACATATATAACTTATATAATCAGGTAAACTTATTTAGAACTAAAAATTAAATGAGTTTCATAAGCCAAATATTTTAAAAATATTTGATGACTTATAAAAACATTTAAAAAAAATTGCTTTTAGATATTGAGGTATGAAATATTTTTTGAGAATAGAACGATAATAAATAATCTATGTAATTAAAAAAATGTTTAGTTTCCCACGATTTACTAGATGTTTTTTTTCCTGTTCAAAAGAAAAAAAACCGTAAGTATTTACATATTTTATTTCAGTTAATAAACACCCGCCTAAAAACGTATACAAAAATATTATTTGTAAATAATAAAAAAAAAAAATTAAAGTAAATAAAAATGCCGGGTGAAACTATTTTAAATATGTATACTTCAGCAATAATATTTTTAATTTTGTTTTCAACATTAACAAAGGCTCTTTTATAAATGCAATAACCAAAGCATTAATAAATCATCAAATCAAACAGAAACTAAATATATACAAATTGATTAGAATAATCAGAATCATTGGTGTGATAGAAAAAATAATAAATAAATTAAGTAACTAATGTAAACCCTTATTTCTTTTACAGAGACTTTAGTTGGCATGCGTTAAAGTTATAAGACAAATATGCGATGTAAATACACACTAAAACGTCGATTAATAATTTTAAAAATGTATTTAAAAAAATGAATAAACTAATAATGAAAATAAATTTCGAGTCAATCACAGCTTGGAACCGGCTTAGTTTCAGGGCGTGGCTGGCTCCAAGTATTCCAAGTTGGCCCAGGCGTACGCCACATCCACCCGATTTAAAACTGGGCATTTTCATTTAATGAATGTTTTATTTTTTAAAGTTGATTCTTTTAAATATTTATTTTAAAATAATGAACATGGTTATCCTATAATAAAAAATTTTGATAAGGAAACAATAAAATAAAAATACTAAGGCTCGAGTTGGGGTAAAGAGAAGACAGCCACAAAAACTTCTTAATTCTTAATTCTCGATATTAAAATTAAATTTGTATAAAAATACAATCCCAACTTCCAATAAATGTCTTGTGTCTCCCTATATAAGACTTATGACAGTGTGCGTAAGCGACAATTTCAATACTAAATTTATACCCATTCATAACTGAATAATATTCATATAGATGGATATATTTTTCTTTCATTGATAAATACGCAGAAAAATACAACTTTTTCAATGGTAGGAAAAAATATATGCAACATTTCCAAAGAATATAATTTATGAAATATAAATATTATAAAATTAGCTCAAGATCTTAATTTTGTTCTTGATGCCAACTGCTTCAGAAGAGATACTTGAAAAAAATTGTATTTAATATCTTGCTATAGGCATTTCAAGCTTAGAAACAGGCAAGAGACAGAAAACGCTCAATATACAGTAGTGCCAACTATTTACCAGGGATCTATAGTGAAGAAAAGTGGGTAGGGGCACGGGGGAGAAAGAAAAAAATGGTCTTTGGGGAGGGGAAGACTGGTTGTGTTGGTGGTTGTGGAGGGATTCCAGCGTTGCCAAGCCCACCCCGTTTCAACAATTAACCCACAGCCGGCAGCAACCCAAGGCCCTCCGGTCTACAAGAGCAGCTCCCGATCCAGGAAAATGCTCAACATAATCGAAAACATCTTCGATCAAGTTTCACCTAAACTTAGCTCTATGTAATAATCGATTATTCGATACATGAAGCAATTATTAATTCAACATTGGGCGAACAAAGCGTTCTTGAACGGCTCAAGGTTTTTAAGTTAATAGCTGCAAAATAAAAAAAAATGGCAGAATTCAAACCTATGTTTGCTTCAAACATCTCATTCGAACTAATTTAAATTTAAACAAAACCAGTAAATAATTATATGAAGAAAAACAAAATGACCATTACGATTTTAAGAAAAGTCTTACAATGAATAACTTCAAAGATAATAAAATTCACAAATAAATAATAGTTACAGGATTATTAAGAGAATGCAACAGCATAATTCCATCTTCTTAATACTAATACACTATGGTAAAATATGAGATACTTATTACACAATATGTTATTATTGAAATTTAGAAAACAAAAAGAAAATCCAGTAAATAGGAACTTACAATGCTGGTTAAATGAACGCTAAAATATGTATATTACAACAAAAATAAAAATTCAAACTCACATGCGATAATCTGGAGAAACTGAACGATCGATGAAGAAATCAATCGGCTTAAAACTCACAAACAATTCGAACAGGAAAGGTTTAACATGAAAATATCTCAGAAAACGACATATTCCTACAAGCACCCGTGTATCATATGGCAAATATCGAATGAATATTAAGGAGAAATAATAACATCGATAAAAAATAGCGTTGAGTTTTGATATCAGTAATTATGTTTAAACAAAAAAAAAGAGATGAAAGTAATATTGAAGTGTGAAGGAATGAATCACACGCGTGACTCACAGAAGTGATAAATTCGAGAGCATGTTGAGTGAATGCAACGAACATGGAAATTATTGGAAACAGTTTTATTGTAAAAAGAAATAAAATTAAGTAAAGATTTGAGAAGATAATGGAAAAATTCGTTAGAACGCAACACAAAGGCGCAATTGGAGTTATAATGCGTTTTGTAAATGGTGGGGAGAGTTCCAGCCAAGCGTAAAGAGAAGGCACGCCCTCTATATCCACCATTCTACCGGCAACATAAAACTTTAATAACAATTAAAACACTATTAATTAACACTAGATGTGGTAATAAAAGTTTTAAGTTCCGTTGCAAACGGTCGTGTAACAAAGGGTAACTAACAATGGCTTGGAAACAAAGGAAGCTTAAATTTGTAATAAATAATAATATAAAATGGTCTACTTACATTCAAATATTGTTAAAAATGTTCCAAAAAGTAAGCACTAGTAACCACTCTAACCACCACTAAACTTGAGAGAGAAACAAGTGGAGAATCAAGTAGAG
Source organism: Arma custos (assembly GCA_037127475.1). Lineage (NCBI taxonomy): Eukaryota > Metazoa > Arthropoda > Insecta > Hemiptera > Pentatomidae > Arma > Arma custos. Next base: position 11,441,178 of record CM073762.1, on the reverse strand, counting down.
CAGAGGACTGTGTTCACGAAAGACAAGACCGAACTGGACTGATGCTCACACTGGAGAGTACTCAACCCGACTGAGGGAGTGGGGGCATGGCCGGGGCAGCAGCGTTCGAGCAGGGCTGCCACCACAACCCCTCTCCAGCCCTCCAAGGGGGCAACACTGTCTGCACCACGCTCATCCTCTAGTTTCAACTATTTATTTTAAAATAAAACTATTTAAACCAAAATAAATGCATTTAATAATTATTAAAATTCAAATTAAATTTCAAAAACTAATTTATGAATTCTAAAGAAATTTCTAAATCATGAACAAAAATAACAAAATAAAAACAGAATCCCCTCCCCTCATATCAGGTTGGTCGTTATTATTTAATACCTAAGAATAATTGTAAGATTATATTAATTTATAGATACCGGCCCATTATGGTAAAGGAGACAATCTGCATTCATTATATTGAATTATTCAAATTCATTGTATTAAAATCCAAATTGCTGTCTAAAATTTCCAAATTCAAACTATATAAGTCACTAACAAGATCCCTTTTAATATAAGGAGCAGAAATTTGGTGCTTGTCCCTCGATTTGACAGTCCTAAATTAAAATAGCTAGAAGAAGGAGAGAAAGGCCAAGAAACAGATGAAAGGATGTTTAAGGTGGATGTACATGTCTATGGACGCCTTGAAACTAAATATCAGAAATTGGATGAGGGAAGCAACGAATAGAGAAGATTGGAGAAGGAAAATCCAGGAATCAAAGGATCATCCAGACCTGTAGCGCTGAGGAGTAAGTTAGTAATAGGGTTATCAAATACACAGAATTACACTTAGAAAACTATTTTGAATAATAAGATTTACCTTACAAATTAAAAAAAAAATATTACTCTGCGTCCGTACTTAGGCGGATCGAGGGAGAGGGCTGGGGCACGTGCCCCCCCAGAAGGTTTTTGTGTACTGTGGAGAATCTATTGAAGTACATACTTATAGGCAAATCATTATGATAGTTGTTAAAATATATGAATAAAATAACAGAAATAACATGAGTGAAACTATTGTTTTGATATTTTAATAAACCTTTGAAACCTTTCTATAAGTACTACAAGTTATTGTTGATTTTTTTGCCCTTCTGCCCGGTTTGACCCTGGAAAAAAATCCTGGATCCCCCTTTGCATAGTGCTGAAAGAACTAAAAATAAAATGTATTAATTTTGATTTCAATGAGACAAGGGATCTTGAAATAGGGTTTTCATTAATATTCCAAAGGCAGAAAGCTAGAAATCAAGATCCGAAACTTGCAACGGGATGGAATATAATTTAAGCAACTGAGTATAACCAAGTTTCCAGTCATATCATTTTTTTTCATTAAGCCATGAATTTAACTATTTAAGCCTTAGTGGTTAAGCCTTGAGGAAGTCAGCAGCATGTCTGGCGAAACGTTGGCAGAAAATTCACCGACACGGTCTAAGAAGAAACAACAGAAGTTTTTCGTATAAATAGTGGCCGTGGAAAATTGAAAGAGTATTTAACTTAACTACAGTTCTATAACTGAATGTGATTTATAACAGAATACCAAATTGCTTAGGTCGATGCATCGCAAAAGGAAATAACCCGCATGATTAAACTTGACCTATAACCACTACGACCTGTGAGCCAGTCTGGGGTTCAGTACATGGTAGAGACTGTACTGTTTCATGGACAACGGTTCTGCAAGGAGATGACTTGTCCTAGGTCATGCTCCAAGTTTTAACTAACTCAAAAGCTTTGAATATCAGGAAAATTGGTTAGAAGAGAGTTTTTTTTATATGTGGACTATGTCTTCAGTACTGTCTATGCTAATTTCATTATCAATACGGTTCTTCTGCATACACATTCATGCAAAATGATTAGTTAACAAATCATCCTGTTGCATTAAGATTGTGGTACAGCTCATTCCTGTTTATACTATCCTAGGCCGTCCGGAAGTCTAGGAATAGAATGTATATTGTAGCGGTAGCTTCAAACCTTTGCACCACATAATGAAATTTATAATTGCTGAATATAATCACTATGCACAATAATTGAACAACAACTTGAAAGATTACTTCATTTGATATGATTTTCGATATTATCAATATAAATAATTGTGTTTTTCAGTGATCAACTCCTCCACTTTTGAAGAGTAGTGTGAGATGCCATTTACAACAGAAATATTTTCTGAAAATAATTTTCAATATATCCCCAGTATAAACATTTCAATTGATGCAATTGGAACTATGTCAAATCTCATCGGAGCAAAACAACAATCAGAAAAGTCCAAAAATAAAAATGCTGTTTGCGAACATATTTGATATTTAAAATATAAAAATAATATTTTACTTAATTTATTTAATTGCTCAGTAAAATTCGTGATGATTCTATAAATAATTTAAATCAACTTTTTTTTTTTTTAGAATAATTTATTACATTATTAATATTACATCAAGTAAATCTGCTGTATGAACAAATGACTTGAAAACAAAAACATTTGTGGAGAAACTACCCATCGGTAGCACTCCAATAAAGTTCTATAGTAGAAGGTCTCGAGGCCATCTTTTTTTCAGACGCCTCGGAGGACATGAAAAAAACACTTGTGGAGAAACTACCCATTGATAGCACTCCAATATAAATCAAGTTAGTTCATTTTTATATTATGAATTAACATGTCTGAAATTTAACGGTTATGGACAGAAGGAAGATTAAGGTAATTTCCCGATATACTTCTCTGTAATTTAAAATTAATGTCAATTTTATTAATTATAAATAAAAATGCTCATAACACGAATCACTTTCTAAGAATAGCCGCCAAGAACAATCTTTTTCGAGAAAAGTAGTATAGGTCGTCGTGCGCTTGTTGAAACGGAACTACCATGATTACTGCATCTTGACCGATTTGTCGCTGTTCATCACGAAGCATACGTTATGCTAAGAAAATTGATGAATCGGCCACAAAGGAACTAATTATGGAGCTATAGACACGCTTTTGCCGTATCAAGAAAACAATAGTTTTTGGAAACGTGAAAAATTTCTTCTCTAGCAAGTAATAAATGACTCTAAGACATAAACACACTTATATATCTACAGTCCTGGTGACTAAGTGTTTAAGTCTAATTTTCTCCAAAATTGAGTTTCGTGTACTCAAGTAAGCGGAATCGAGTTATTTTCGTAATGAATAAAAGGCCATAAGGAATTGGCTTGGAAAGGAATTATTGATTATAATTACAAATTCATTTTAAGCCAAAAACTACGAGGATGATACGATTCCGGTTATCTGAATGCAGTTAACTCTCTCTGGACAAAATCCGACTTAACCACTAATTCACCGAGGCTATATATATATATATATATATATATATATATATATATATATATATATAGTTTAGTTTTAAAATTAAAAGATTAAAAAAAAAAGAGGAGCCACTGCTGCGTGGGTTTCCGGAAGTTTCGCTAATTCCTTACCGGTGATAAATATTCTCTCCTTTTAGAATTTTATTTCTTTCCTGGCTTCTTTTAAATTGCTAATTTAATTTAAATTTTCTTAAAGCAAGGGGAGGCTTAATTAAGCGATTAATTAAGAAGCAGTAGCTCAACTAAAACAACGTTTAAGCAATAATAGAAGACAAAAATGCAAGAAACTAAAAATGTTGAAACTGATGATACAATACAGGGTCCAAAGCATTTTTGTTTTATGGGCTAAGTTAAATTATACTAAGTCATAGATATCATCATAGTTCTTCCCTCTCTACTACTCATGCAATGCGAGGTATGTCCTAAATATCACAAAAAAAAAAATTGTTGGAACTTCGCTGTTTTGGAACTATTTCTGGAACTGAGTGCTTTTCAAGGTTTTAGCATTGGCCTTTCTTTTCCTGAGCAGGAATTGAGCAGCAGAAGAACCAATTTTCCTCTAGCTTGAAGAGTGTAAAGCAATTTCATCCAGCAGGAACAAAATATGTTTACACTTCGTTGGATAGAACACTTCATTGAGGTTATGTTTTATATGCTCAGGAAGAATTATTGCCTTCATGTTGTATCAATGTGAAAGAGCCATGTCCTCACTGCACATGGTATACTGCCATTTGTCAACTTCTTTTAGAAATCATTGATGGCCATTAGGAGCATCTGTAATAATGTAATTATGGGATCTGTAATAAACTCCCATTGCTACGCAACCATATCTTCTTCCTAATAATTTGATCTTTCCTTCCACCAATAGCGATCATCACTGTTGGAACACACTCAATAATGGGCATTCTAGTCAACACAAATGCAGGATGGCATTAAACTGTGTCTTGAGAATCTTTCCACAACGAATTTTCCACAACCAAAATCTCCGGCTGTGTCCCGGGTTCTCCTTCATTGGACATCAGGCGTGCATCTCCTTAAGCTTTGTCTTACAGATTGTTGAACCGGATCTTAGCTTGAATTCTGATACCAAGGTATTCAATGAAAGCTTACATCTCTTGTTTATCCATACTCTGACTTATTTAATCTCTTTTCTTCCCGTTATTAATAAGAATGGACTATGTCTTGATGTCTAACAGCTGCAGTCCCATGGATGCCAGGCAATTGCGGATCAGCGAAACACTGCAGGTACTCAGAGCTTAAGTTTAAGGAACTATGTTATTAACCATACTTGATCTTCATTAGCTGATGCTTTGATTCTAGCAATGAACCCTCGGGCAGTCTCCCAGCTATATTGAGCATCTTGATTCAGCAATGTGTTGTACTTATCATGGTTCTAAAGTAATCGTACGTTAGGACAACCATTTCCTGTAGAGCATCAAAAATACTGTCGAATCCAGTGTGACTACTGCGCAATGACATTTCACGCCTATCCAAACTGATTTCGCTCACTCTGAGTCATGCTTTCCGGAAGCCAAACCAGTTCCTCGATTCCTAAACCACCCGTGGTCACAAGTATCCAATTTCATATAGCTTTCTCCGATGTATAAAATACATATTATGTATTTCATACAGTGGCTAACTATGTCAGTATGTATATCGAGTTAGCTTGGCTATTCTATGGTCGCGGAAAGGACTCTTCACTATAACTAAAAACTTCCTGAAAAAGATCGTATAGTTTCACTTACCGTGGTTTCGGGATTCTAGTCTAACATGGCAGGACCTTTACTAATCTCTGATGAGAATACCGCTCAGCTGAGTGCGTAGAATGGTTTAAAGATTGTAATTACTTCCTTTAAATCGCTGTAATTTTTTTTATATGAAGTCATTGTTATTCGTAATAAAATGGATGAGTGCGAAAGAATTTTCCATGTAACAAAGAAGAAATGTTTTCTCCTGCTTAAAAAAAAAATTCCAGAAATAAAATCTTTAGTACACTCGTGTTACATCCTTTATTGTTAATATTGGAATCTGTTTTTATCTAGCAGAACTAAACATTAGCATTCAAGAAAACGTCACTAGGCACGGTTAATTAATTTTCTACTATCGTGGAACTGTCTTACTGATTTTTGACAGTAAAATTTCCAATATAAGGTGCCTTATGAATACATTTATAAAATTAAAATCAATGCTGCAGATATTTTTCGGTGAAGAATTTTATTGGAAAGAACATTATCAACTGTGATCAAAAGTGATAAGTATCGCCAAATCCTCTTTTTTGCTCTGTTATTTCGATTCAGGCGATTTATTTTCGTACTTGTTATTTTATTGAAAGGTTCTTATTGAGGTGTAGATATACACTCATGCTCTACCAGAATTTTAAGCAAAATTCTTCAAAGATATTTAAAGATGCAGATATGTCTAATAGAAGAATATTAGCCAACAAACAAAAGGTATAACTATTTGTATTTTGAAGAGAAAAGATTTGTCCAGGTCGGGATTCGAACCCGGGTCACACTCGTCTCTAGCGCGGTGTTCTCTTCAAAATAAAAAAAAATTAAATATTATCACCATCATAAGAATAATACATATGAAATAAAAGGTATAACTGTATGGAGCCGTTGTAAATATACTATGAAAAGGGATATTGCTAAATTTTTAGTATATACTTTACCTAGCATTTATATTATTATATATTTATTAACTACATTAACTTATTACAATTTCAGAGGGAGCAGAGTGGCTCAGTGGTAGAGCACTGAGTTGCCATGCCGGAAATCCTAGTTCAAATCCCTATGCGGGCTAGATTTTTTTTTGGTCTGTTTGTGGCCGGAGATGAATCATAGGATTTAGCACCCTCCAGGGGCTCACCCAGCCTCTATAAAAATTATAAAAATAGGGTACCCAAAATAAGGGGGAAAATCTGGCGGTTGAGCGTGATCTAGGACAGGTCACCTCGTTGCAGAACGGTTGTCCATGAAACAGTAGAGTCTCTAGCATGTACTGAACCCCAGATCCGGTCAAGGGTTCTAATGGTACAGGTTTTTTTTTGTATAATTTCTAATAAATATTAATGCTTTTTATAATAAAATAATATTAAAATTCTAGGCTTAGTAAATACAACAAGTTAGTGATGCCATTTTGTGCTTTCCAAATGAGTCTCTTGGTAGTTAGTGAAGCGGAATCGTATTGTTTTCGTAGTTTGTTCATTTAGCGTCATTTTATGTTGCTATGGCTGATCGGATGATGCTACAGTGGGAGCTATAAATTTTGCCTATCCAGGTTTAATTAGGATAGGGATTATTAAGGAGTACCTGACATCGTGCAGGCTGTGACCCCCGTTTTACGTCCCTTCCGAAGGAACAGTCGTGCAGGAAGGTGATCAGTGATCAATCATTTTAGTAGTCTTTTTTTTCCCACGTTCTGATCCATTTTAATAGTTTGGGGGGGGTCGTCATTGGCCTTCTATTTTTTTACTTTTTATTTTCTCCAGTTATTGTCAGATTCATGTCCATACCTGCACCAAATACCCCATCCATGGTTCAGCATCGGCCATCTTCGACACAAAGGACAACCTCCTTCCACACACAGAAGACACGAGGCACGACGACCTTGCCCTCCTGAAGATGCCCGATGCCCCCCGACCCTCGAACAGAGGGTGACGTAGGACAGCTGCGAGTCCGAGCCACGTCACAATGGAAAAGGGCTCTGCAGTGTTGCCAAGTCTTGCTCTCTCCCTCGACCGGCCTGTGTTTACCTCAGCAGTGTGTACCATGTGCTCCCTACCACCTGCGCTATATATCAAGGTCGTATTCTCGGTATAGATCTGCCTTTCATCTTTACCATCTCAATTGCAGCTAATCATGGACTTAATATTCATTATCTAAAAAAAAATGGTATCAGATCCGCAGGTTGTGTATCTACATATGGCGGACAATCATGGTACACAAGAGTCTTTAGGACTATAAAATAACAAAAAACAAAAATACCTAAACGTTTTTGTTTTTTTAACTTTATTTATTGATATTTACAACTGTAATAATATTACAACAAGTAATTTTGCTAATATGAACAAATGACAAGAAAAAAAAACACTTGTGGAGAAATTACCCATCGGTAGCACTCCAATAAAGTTCTATAGTAGAAGGTCTCGAGGCCATCTTCTTTTCATACACCTCGGAGGGTTATCAGAAATAGTATGGAAAGCAAATTGTGAGACTAGCTAATTCAAATGGGTATGGAGCTTGTCATGGTACGATAGATATTTAGTTTGGGCCAAATCTGCAACATGTGGGATATTAAGATCATGATGGATGAGTTTTTTTGTGACATAATAAGGAGCTTTGAGGATTTTACGAAGGATTTTGGATTGTAAAGATTGGATACGAGGCGAATTGGATGGTTTAGTAGAGCCCCAAATCTCGACTCCTTCTGTCCAAATAGGTCTGATAACTGCCATGTAAATGTGTCTTTTGTAATTAATTGGGAGCTTAGAACGTTTGTCCAGTAAATATTGAAGTAGGCGAAAACGTCGAGCAGTTTCTTGTCTTTTCAGTCTTGTATGAGGAAGATATAATTAGAATGGGTTTTTAACGAATGAGCCAAGACTTGGAACTGTCATCTTACGTTCCCTCCGGTATGCCGGTCTTCGAACCTCTATCTAGGAAAAATAAACTCACATTTATGTAGAACAGAACAAAAGAGAAACTCGGTAAATTACACCGACCCGTCATAATTTAACATTATTAACTAAATAATCTTTATCAATGCTCTGTGAAGACCTTCCTATAAATTGAATAGGATCTTGATAAGACTAGATTCTATAAAAAACTAATTTACGAGTTTAATGCATTAATTAAAATCGTCAACGCTTTGGCATCCTGGTTTCACCATTTACAGGAATAGACAGTCTGACGCTGCTACTGATATGAATAATACTTAGACTTCTCAGTATTCTGTACAAGGTGGGAGTTTCCTTAAGTAAAAGAACCTCTACCAGTACAACCCATGAAGGGTCTTGGGTCAGTACCTGGTAGAGACTGTATAGTGCATAGGACAACGTTTGTGCAGGGAGGTGCTTTATCCGAGATCACGCTCTGACCGCTATTTTTTCTCCCGAATTAAGGTCATTCACTTTATAGAGGATCACTAAGTATAACCTGTAAGAAATTTAATAAACTAATAATGATATGAAAAATACTTTTAGTATACGGGGTGAAGGAGTTTCAGTATATGGTTGAAACTGTACTGTTTCATGGACAGCGAATCAGCAAGGAGGTGACTTGTCCTAGGTCACGCTCAACCGCCAGATTTCCCCCCTTATTTTGGGTATCCTATTTTTATAATATTAATAGAGGCTGGGTGAGCCCCAGGAGGATCCTAGATCTTATATGATCCATCTCCGGCTGCAAACAGACTAAATAAAAGTCTTGCCTGCAGCGGGATTTCAACCAGGATTTCAGGCATGGCAACTCAGTGCTCTACCACTGAGCCACTCCGCTCCCCTATAGTCTATTAATGGTGTCGATAATTAAGCATTTTGGGATTTGATTATACTATATGTCCACGTTTCGGCCTAAGCCTAAATATTATCAGTATTTATAAAGAACCATAATTTAGATAGAAAAAATTACTAAAAATAAAATAAAAACGTTTTATTTTTTTTTATATTGTTCTTTTGATGATGAATATTTGTAAATCTTTTCTCTATATATGAATAGTGGATAGTAAAGATTGTCGTTTCTTCATTTAACGTCACTTTATGCTGCTATGGCTAATCGGACGATGCTACAGTGGGAGCTCTTAATCTTGCCTATTCAGGTTTTATTAGGGTTTTTAACGAGTACTTGACATCGTACAGGCTCAGGATGTCCCGTTTAACGTCCCTTCCGAAGGACAGCATAACCAAGGATGTTTTACTCCCTTTAAAAAATCCTAGGGCCACCTGCCGAGCTACGAACCCGCGATCTTGGTCTTAGTAGTTTGTTATGCTAACCACTAGACCTCAGGTCGCCCCGATAGTAGAGGCTGTAATGTTTCTATACAACCGTTATTTGGGGAGGTGATTTGTCAGATATTAAGCACAAATACCAGGTTTTTCACTCCTACTATAGGAAACACTTTTATTGAGGCTGAATGAGTCTTTGGAGCATCAGTAGATCCCTGGCTGTTAAGAGATTGAATAATCCATCTGCCGCAGCTAGATTTGTACCCTGGACCTTTGACATGGCAACTCAGCGCTCGATAGACTGAGTTCTCTCTCACCCAACATCTTTCTTATGATTCATAATCTTAGTTACTCTATTTAAACATTATTTTTATCATCATCATAAAAAAATAATTAAGTATATACATACTGAACTTTTATTAAATTATATGAGCATAATTAACGACCTAGGTATTTGGTAACTGTATCACGTCTTCATGTATGGCTTCTACGTCAGACAAGGACATTGACTAGTTGTTGCAGATGTGATAAGAACTGGCGTGAGAAACGGAAAGTGGTGGTATTTATATGACGTGGTCGCCCTTGGGGTAGGGCCTTGTGCTATTAATATCTCCGGATTAATAACATCATCATTATCGTTATTAACCAATATTTATTTAAAACAGTTCCAACAAAGAGTAGAGAGAGAAAAAAAATAAAGATAGTAATGGCATGGATAAAGGCAACTAGAGAAACAACCCAGTGACAGCACTCAAATAACAAATTCACCTTAGGTCTCGAGGCCATCTTCTTTCCAGAACTTGGAGGATTATCAGGAATTAAAGAGGTTGCTAGATTGGAAACTAGTGGGTTTATGTGGGAATTAAGTTGTTCATAAAAAGAATGGTTCGGGTCAAATCAGCTACAAATGGGACATTGAGGTGATTATGGATTACTTTATTCGTAACAAAGTAAAGAGCGTTGTGGATTGTAATGATTGCATACGACAGGAATTCGATGGTTTAGTGGGGCCTCAAAGACTCCGTAAGTCCAAATAGGTCGTATTGGAGTCATGTTTACGAGTCTGTTGTAATTCATTGGGAGCTTAGAGCACGGGCGGATCCAGGATATTTTTCTGGGGGGACACAACAGATAGACGGGCAAAAAAATCAACAATAAGTTAGAAATAAGCTTGTAGTATGTATAGAAAGGTTCCAAAGGTTTATCAAAATATCTAAACAATAGTTTTACTCATGTTATTTCTGTTATAACATCACAAGATTTGCCTATAAGTATGTAATGGATTCTCCACAGTACACAAAAACCCGTCTGTGGGGGCACGTGCCCCCGTGCCTCCCCCTGGATTCGGGTATGCTTGGGGTGCTTGTCTAGTTAGTGAGTTGAAGTAGCTTGAAACGGCGAGCAGTTTCTAGTCTTTTCAGTCTAGCATGGTGATTCCAAGTTAAACGTTTGTCCAAGATAAAGTCATAAGTATCTGATCTGTTCCACAGGAGTTAGTGGGGTTTTATTAAAGGGTACCGGAAGGTAAGACCGTAGGTCATCCCTTAATGATGGTAGGGTCAACCCCCCCCCCTGAAATCCCGAAATTTAGTTAGTATTAAAAATTAATACAAGGTTAAAAGTGCAAATTAAATTAAAAACAACACACACAACAGAGGATCCAACACATTTTACATCATTGTGCATTGCAACAGGCATACTTATATTTACATTTGCTTGAAAATGTCCTCCAACAACTTCACAATAATTAACAATCGTGTCGAAAATCAAGAATTGAAGTATTGTTGTTTTTGGGCATTGCATTTAACTTTTTCATCATCCAATAATTACTAGTCTTACTAATATTATAAATGTGAAAGTTTGTATGTTTGTCTCTCTTTCACGCAAAAACTACTGAACGGATTTGGATGAAACTTTATAGTAATACAGGCATCAGAATAACACATGGGCTATATAGCAAGCGCGGATTTAGGGGGGCACACGGGGGCACGTGCCCCTCCCCACTCCCGACAGTTTTAGAAGTACCGTGGAGAATCCATTATAGTACATAATTAAAGGCAAATCAGGAATTTAGCATCTTGAAATTTGCAGATAGATCCTTTGTATGATTTTAGAAAGAAGTTTGGATAATTCCACCCTTAATATAATAAGGATTCAAAGATTGTATAGAATCCGTCAGTTTTAAGTTAGACATCTGAAATTTTGTACGAGTAACCTATAGTGAAAAAAATTAAATTATTTAAATAATTAAATTATTTATTATTTTAAATTATTGTTAAAAAGCACTGTCAAGAAACTTTATGCGGTAGTCCAAATTCTATGCGAGCGAAGCCGCGGGCAAAAGCTAGTATTTTATATGGGCGAATTTATCCAAATTTTAAAAATTATTATGAATAATGGTATTAAAATCCTCGATCCTGATCTGACCCCTCCCCGAAAGGTTTTCCTGGCGACGGCCTTGCCGGAAGGAAGTCATTACTCGAATAAATTGAAACAGTAATCTGATACTTCGAAAAATAAATCGAAAAAACGACCAACGACACCGGAATAAGAAAAAAAAACTTCGAAAAATCTTGATATTTAAATATTTCGAGCCTCAAAAATTATCGATAGATTTTCAATTATATCGAAATAGCATATACAGTTATACCAGATCCAATGATCCAGCTTCACATGATTGAAATCTACATCAGTCTATTTAAGAAAATATTTTATTTGAAAAGAAAAGGTATGGCTCTAATATAAGAAAATTACTATGAACGTTTAAGTAGTTTATATTCAATGAAACCGTGAAAGACATTTTAAAATGAAAAGCATTTATTATTTTAAGGTGCGGTTCCTTGTTTAATATTTGTGTTTTGGCACTTCGATACAGAAGGTTGTGGTTGCGTGTTGTCGATATATTGTTTACTGCTCCAGAAATAAATTCCTGTATAATATAAATTTCCCCAACCACGAATATCCCACCACAGTTTTATACAAACCTTGATAACTCCTTTGAATATTGCTTGCTCTAAATAATATTATCCATTATGAAATATAATCAACTTGTTGTGTTGGTGACTGTTTATTTAATGCAGTAGCTTGTGATAAAATATAAACCGACAAATTCCGCTGAGCATGATTAAAATGAAATTTGAGAATAATATTCTTGTCTCGTTTGTCGGCGCCTTGTGTACTGACTCAACTGTCGTATCGGCTTACACTGAATATTTAGCTTTCATAACTAAGCATATTAAATGTTTCAGATAAAATTAAATACGATTTATTAAATGTTTATTCATATTTAAAGTTAATTTGTGAGGGCCACTCAATAACCATTAGTATTGAAAATAAATATTAATATATAGAAACTTGTACCACAACATAGGTTCAGTACATGGTCGAGACTATACAGGCTTTCTCTCCAATTAAGGGATCGCACTTTATAGAGGCTAGGTGAGCCCAATATCACATCTATTGTTGTTAAAAAATTAAATAATTTATCTGTCACAGCACATGTGAGATACCCAACTCCAAATATTAATATATAATTGTACACAAATCGTATGAATTATATATAATAGAATAGAAAAATAATTTTATTCTGTGACCGGGTCCCTTAAGAATAACAGAAATGCACAAAATTAAATAAATATATCTGGCCAAAGGACTACATTATTATAATAAAACAATATATACATAATATCTTGAAAGTAAATACAGATACGTTTTGGTAGAGAATCAGAAAATGTAATACAATAATTTATTAAACAAATTTACAATATAAAGAAATAGGCTTATAAAAAGTGAATAAATAATAGCATCTAATAATATAAAAAATGATGTCATTATAAGTGAGGAATATTTACAGTAATTCATCATTCGATCAAGTTGAATATATCAATCAATTATTTATTGATTATAGAGCATCTGTTTGGGAATTTAGAAGATGTAGGAAAAGTCTGGATTTAAATGAGGTTAAAGAAGACGCATGACGGATATCGGGTGGGAGTGAGTTCCAAAGAGAGATAGAACGGGCGAGAAAGAAACGCTCAAAAGTTTTGGTTCTATGGGAACGGATATAAAGATCGGAAGGGCGAGATCTTGTGCCCTGGGATTGGATAGAGGATTTGAATTGTAGGAGACTATAGATGTAAGATGGATGTTATGAGTTGATGGTTTGATATAAGTAAGAACCTAGGAAATTGAGTCTACGTATAGAAGGAAAAAGCCACTTTAACTCATCGTAAAGCCCATGATATATAGACTAATTAAACTATGAATGGATAGCTTTAATGATTCTAAATAAAATCAAAATTAAAATACAAATATATTAATAGATTAAATTAATTATAATATATGTAATAATAATTAAATCAATAAGGTAATAGTTTATGAAGTAAAAACCATTTTCCAGTCAGTTTTTCTTTTTTATTTTTTACAAATACGTTTCGATTTTTTAGTCATTTTCAATTTCTCAATTCCTTAATGGGATTTTCATAATAGGTCTGTAATTTAACAATATAAAAATAATCAACAACAATAAAGATAAAACCATAATTACCCCAATTGTCCTAAAAAACTGAAATATTTAAGTATAGATACCTATTATTTTACTTCATAAATTAAATATTAATATAGTATACTCCAGTGGAATCCATATCTAAGGTAATAGTTTAAAATAATTAGATCATTTGTAAAATTTTAAGTTGGATAAAAAATAAAATTTCAATTTATTAAAACAGTATACTTTTATTTGCTTTGATGTAGAAATTTTGGACTTTTAATGTATCTTTTGGTAGAGGGTAAAGGCAATGAAATTATACACTAATATGGATAACTTATTTTTTATTACATTCATTGTTATATTGTATTTATTCATTATTATAGGCCATAATAAAAAGTTTACAATAAAGAGACAAGACGTACTTTGAACGCAATAATATAAGTACAGGATGGAAAAAAGGATTGCATCAAGAAAGTTTGAGTATAGGGTAAAAGTTATAAATTAAAAAATAGATTTATATATGTACTATTGGTGTTCCGCATCAAGTTACATTATCATTTTATAAATATTAAATATTATATGATATTCAATGTGTCGAAAGATAACAAGAAGCACATAAATAAGTCCATAATTGAAAGCATATTGCTATATGGAGCAGAGGCATGGATGATGCTGTAGAAAAAAAAATACTACTGAGATAGACTATTGGAGGAGAGCTGGCAGGGTACGCAGGCTAGAAAGAAGGACGAATGCCGAAATTAGAGAACGGATGCAAACTAGACGTCCTCTAAAATATAGAAAAAAATCCTTTTATCCTTTTCTCCATTCTTCACACTACATATTTTCCTATTTTTTCCCCCTTATCATTTTGGCATCCATCATATGTTGGTAATCAAGAGTTCATATTTTTAAGCACTAATTTTAATTTTTCAAATTCATTAATCCTATCTACTATTTTTCAAACAGTCATTGTACACTATTGTTACTGTACAATAGTATTTCACTAATTTTAATTTTTCAAATTCATTAATCCTATCAACTATTTTTCAAACAGTCATTGTACACTATTGTTACTGTACAATAGTATTTCACTAATTTTAATTTTTCAAATTCATTAATCCTATCTACTATTTTTCAAACAGTCATTGTACACTATTGTTACTGTACAATAGTATTTCACTAATTTTAATTTTTCAAATTCATTAATCCTATCTACTATTTTTCAAACAGTCATTGTACACTATTGTTACTGTACAATAGTATTTCACTAATTTTAATTTTTCAAATTCATTAATCCTATCTACTATTTTTCAAACAGTCATTGTACACTATTGTTACTGTACAATAGTATTTCACTAATTTTAATTTTTCAAATTCATTAATCCTATCTACTATTTTTCAAACAGTCATTGTACACTATTGTTACTGTACAATAGTATTTCACTAATTTTAATTTTTCAAATTCATTAATCCTATCTACTATTTTTCAAACAGTCATTGTACACTATTGTTACTGTACAATAGTATTTCACTAATTTTAATTTTTCAAATTCATTAATCCTATCTACTATTTTTCAAACAGTCATTGTACACTATTGTTACTGTACAATAGTATTTCACTAATTTTAATTTTTCAAATTCATTAATCCTATCTACTATTTTTCAAACAGTCATTGTACACTATTGTTACTGTACAATAGTATTTCACTAATTTTAATTTTTCAAATTCATTAATCCTATCTACTATTTTTCAAACAGTCATTGTACACTATTGTTACTGTACAATAGTATTTCACTAATTTTAATTTTTCAAATTCATTAATCCTATCTACTATTTTTCAAACAGTCATTGTACACTATTGTTACTGTACAATAGTATTTCACTAATTTTAATTTTTCAAATTCATTAATCCTATCAACTATTTTTCAAACAGTCATTGTACACTATTGTTACTGTACAATAGTATGTATTTCTATTATTCACATTAGTTATTGTACATACAGTTCCATACTTTTCTGTAACACTTAATATCTTTAAGTCCGTTATCATACATTTTATATCTTTATTTTACTAGTTTTTCTTTATTCTTCATGTTCCAACCTTTTTTGTATATGTAAATATTCTCATTTTGTATCTTTGGTTTACCTCCTCCTTTTTTAATTTTCCTTTATATTATTTTTACTTTACTATCCTTTCTGTACATTTATTTTCTGTGTTTTATTTTATATGCGTTATTTATAATTTATCATTTCTGCTCATTTTCTTTAATTTTATTAAATCTGTCTTACTTCATTATATCTGTCATTATTTTCATTATCATTAATTTTGTTATATCGGTCTTTATCTTAATTTTATTATATCTGTCACTATTTTAATTTCTTTTCATTATCATTATGTTTTTTAAATCTGTCTATATCTTAATTTTATTATAATCTGTCACTTTTTTAATATTTGTTATCTTTCATCTTCATATCTGTCACTATTTTAATTTTCTACATTACTTGTCACCATATTATTGTTACTGTACATTTTTATATTTTTTGTTTTGTTTGTTTCTCTCTCATAGCCCTGAAGATGACCTACACTGTAGGTCGAAACGTCGGCACATAATTATAAGTTTATTACTTATTCAGCGTTTTTTTTTACTGCACCCCCAACTATCTCTTTTACAGTAGAAAAAAAAATTGGAACGGTCATCGCAGGAGAATGAACGAAGAAAGATTACCCCAATTTTAAATTGGAGTACTTAAGGCCATAATAAAAACGGAATAGGAAACGGCGAAGAATACGACGAAAAAGGTGGATAGAAGGAATTGAGGATAGTATGCACGGTCATGGTCTGAGGGAGGAATATGTTCAAAATGGAACAAAATGGATTAAAGGAAATTTTTGGTTGAAGGAAATCCTTGAGAAATATTATATATATTATTATTTGTATTTCCATAATGATAGGCAAGGTCTATAAAGATATCATAAAAGCATAATATAACTATTCTGCGAAAGATAAAGTTTTCGAATATTCGATATTTCACTGCAAAACAAATGCCTAACTTGTACGGACTCGCGATAACTCGGAATTCTCACAAATCATCGAACAAAGGCTTGGGAATGTTTACTGACAAGTGTTCCTTGTATATTGTTTATTGTTGTATAGTGTATCTGTTTGTCCTTAATGTACAATGGCCATTATTATTGTTATTATCTGAGAACTTTCGGTTGAGATACGAAGACAATACCAGATAATAAAGTGTAGAATAAATATATTTGTATTGATATTTTGTTTAAATAAATCTTAGTTATCTTACAATAAATTTTGCAGGCGATATCGATATATTGATATCGATACAATATTCGAAAAGTCGATATTTTTAAAAACAAATTTACAAAAACCTTGCCATAAAAAAGTGTATGTTCGTGTCACTATCTTTAGTATTCAAGTCAACTATCTATTTGTATTTACAGATTTTTATTGTTATTGTTGGGCACTTACATATACAGTTTTGTGTATTGTTTAACTGTTTGTCCTTAATGAACAATGTCCATTATTATTATTATTTGAGAACTTTCGGAGGAGATATGGAGACAATACTAAGATGTTGAATAAATAAGAAGTATTGTCATTTCGTCCCTGCCATTTCCAACTATCGAATGTGAAAATCGGTACTTTTGAGAAGAATTAAAAAAAAAACAGTTTCAAGGTTTAATAAAAGCTAGGGCCAATAGTCAAACCAATGACATTCGTTTTATATTGTTTTTGTGACTGATAGATGCCTCTATATGTCCAAATAGGTCTGATAACTGTCATATAAATGAGTATTTTGTAATTAATTGGGAGCTTAGAACGTTTGCCTAGTAAATGTTGAAGTTGGCGAAATCGTCGAGCAGTGTCTTGTCTTTTCAGTCTTGTATGAGATATATTTAAAACACACTCATATATATATATATATATATATATATATATATATATATATATATATATATATAAATGAAAAAAAATCAACACAATTTTTTAATTTAGACATTCCTAGTTATTCGCGATCGGTAGAATACATTACATTCCTATTTCTCACTGATCTATTTTTAAAGTGCAAACTATGTACCTATCTGTGAGCTTTTACGGAAGAAAATAAATACGTCAAACTCTTTTTATATTTGAGTGCTGAATCCATAATGTATGTTTTATCTATATATGGGAATCTATATCAGTTACTCAGTAATGTAACTGGTTCCTGTAATGTAACAAATCCTTCCCTATTTGTAATAGATAGAAATAGGAACGGAATCGATAGAGAGGAGAAAGTGGGTGATGGGAGAGTTCTGTTAGTGGCTAATCCTGCAAAGGGGATGAATCACACAGTCCAGTACATCTCACTGACTCATCTCTACTCGCAATATCTTTACTATATAACTATATACATATATTGCGATATATATATATATATATATATATATATATATATATATATATATATATATATATACATATACATCATATAAGATCAATTAATATTATCCAAATTATCTCTGCTTTTAATATTTAATATTAATATTTACTAGCTTATATCCGCGGCTTCGCTCGCTTGGAATTTGGCCTGCCACATAAAGTTTCGTGAAAGATCAATTTAAATAAATAATTTAATTATTTTTTTAAAATATAAGTTACTCGTACATTCATAATTTCAGATGTCTAACTTCAAAACTGACGGATTCTATACAACCTTTGAACCCCTATTATATTAAAGGAGAAACCCTAGCTGTAGCCTATGATGTATAACCTATTTTACTCAATAAGTTTTATCCAAATCCGTTCAGTAGTTTTTGCGTGAATGAGTAACAAACATAAGTACAAACATTCGCATTTATAATATTAGTAGAATATCAAAACAATAGTTTCACTCATTTTCTTTCTGTTATTTTAACCACTATTATCATGTGATTTGCTTTTCATTATGCACTATAATGGATTCTCCACGGTACCTAAAAAAACTGTCGGGGGGCACGTCCCCCCGTGCGCCTCCCCTAAATCCGCGATTGCTATAGCCTATGTGTTATTCTGACGTATAACCTATATTACTGTAACGTTTCATCCAAATCCGTCCAGTTGTTTTTGCGTGAAAGAGAGACAAACATACAAACTTTCACATTTATAATATTAGTAAGATTTATCTATTTAATTCTTTATAATTTTTTCTAATTCATTTTTATTTATTTGTATCTTGTTTATTTAGCTCCGAAAAAGAGTTCCAATGTGGGTCGAAATGTCGGCTTCCAATCAATTGTTCGTTTCTATTTGAGGATTTCATTTTTTAACATTCGGACTTTTTTCTTCCCCGTTGATACTAATTCAATTATTATTATCCAAGATAAATATACAATATTTAGATTTATCTGATCTCGATATGTATTTTTTAATAGTCTCCATGGATCAAGCGCCAGACTGCCCATAGCTCGATAACCAGTCCCTTTGGGTCCATTACACAAGTTTCCATCTCACAGCTGTCCACTCAAGTTCAAGGACAGTGACAAATAAGACTAGATCCAAGAATTATGGCTTTTCAACGTCGACAGTAACAGGAGGATATAATTTATTTCACCGAATAACTCGTCTATGGACCAAACCTGCAGACAACAGTTTAATATCTTGGACAACTATAGCAAGATTTTAGATGGACGTACATGGGATAGGGTCGTCACTAATATATTCTGTTTTTATTAGTTGCTCCTAGTTTATCGAAGGGACATCAACAGTGCAAAATGCTCAGGATAGATTTAAAAGTCTTTTTTCCTGAGTTTCTACAGAAAAGTCAGCTCATTCGACCATTAATATCAATAATACACATAATACTTTTCAGTAATCTATAAGCAAAAAAGGAATATTTGAAAACATTTGTAATAGACGTACAATAAACGTCTTTTATTTGATTGCAACTGATACGGTTACCATGGTAACAGCTCTGAGGTAACAACCGGAGAGGTTATTCCTGTTTGTCTCTTGTTATTTAGTTAAAAGAACAGTTTTGTAAAAGGTGTGTGAAATATCAACTTTAAATGTTGTTTCTCTTATTACAGGTAACACTGTATAGAATAATGAATTTGTAAATCAGTTACAGGAAATTATTGTTGTAATAAAAATAAATTTACTTTTTTTTACAGAGAGAAACTCAGTTTAGTTTTATTTCGATCCATTTAAGTTCAAGGACAGTGACAAATAGGACTAGATCCAAGAATTATGGCTTTTCAACGTCGACAGTAACAGGAGGATATAATTTATTTCACCGAATAACTCGTCTATGGACCAAACCTGCAGACAACAGTTTAATATCTTGGACAACTATAGCAAGATTTTAGATGGACGTACATGGGATAGGGTCGTCACTAATATATTCTGTTTTTATTAGTTGCTCCTAGTTTATCGAAGGGACATCAACAGTGCAAAATGCTCAGGATAGATTTAAAAGTCTTTTTTCCTGAGTTTCTACAGAAAAGTCAGCTCATTCGACCATTAATATCAATAATACACATAATACTTTTCAGTAATCTATAAGCAAAAAAGGAATATTTGAAAACATTTGTAATAGACGTACAATAAACGTCTTTTATTTGATTGCAACTGATACGGTTACCATGGTAACAGCTCTGAGGTAACAACCGGGGAGGTTATTCCTGTTTGTCTCTTGTTATTTAGTTAAAAGAACAGTTTTGTAAAAGGTGTGTGAAATATCAACTTTAAATGTTGTTTCTCTTATTACAGGTAACACTGTATAGAATAATGAATTTGTAAATCAGTTACAGGAAATTATTGTTGTAATAAAAATAAATTTACTTTTTTTTACAGAGAGAAACTCAGTTTAGTTTTATTTCGATCCATTTAAGTTCAAGGACAGTGACAAATAGGACTAGATCCAAGAATTATGGCTTTTCAACGTCGACAGTAACAGGAGGATATAATTTATTTCACCGAATAACTCGTCTATGGACCAAACCTGCAGACAGCTATTTAATATCTTGGACAACTAAAGCAAGATTTTCGATGGACGTACATGGGGTAGGGTCGTCACTAATATATTCTGTTGTTAGTTGCTCCCAGTATATCGAAGGGACATCATCGGTGCAAAATTCTCAGGATAGATTTAAAAGAGTTTTTTTCCTGAGTTCGTGCAGAAAAGTCAGCTCATTCGACCATTAATATCAATAATACACATACTACTTTTCACTAATCTAAAAGTAAATACAACTGTATACGACGTACGATCACGAAGATATTGCTTCCACTGTGATAACAGTACCCGAAGGTACGATGCCGATACTAACCATCTACCTACAAACGTTCGTCTATGAACTCATTGCTTAAAAATCCTAATTATTTTAGGGTAAATTCAGGCACCAGCGTCATGGCTATGTTCTGTTAGGTTTATCTCCCTCTTGTTTAAAATTCCGTTCTTCAGAACTGAATTATTAAAACTCTGCCTCTAACTAATACAATTTAACAACCTTATCAGTCCCTTGTAAGGCGCATGCGTCAAATGATCCCATAGTTTTGATAATCTCTCTTTATAAGTGTTATCACAAATATTTGCTATGACAAGAGGTTATCTAAAAACTGTTGATTGCTGGCTTAATATAACTATTTGGGGTCAACAATCCTCAGATGGTGTAATGAATTGGAATATGATTAAAAACATATTTATTTTTGCTCAGTGTGTGTTGGAGAGCTGAGTTGTGTTGCTGGAGGGTCTAGGTTCGAATCCGGCCGTGGCAGAGAAACTATTCAATATATTAACAACCACAGATGTTATGCTGTGGGATCTGCAAGCCCTGATGGTGCTCACTCAACCTGTAAAGTAGGTATCCTTGATTGGAAGGCAACCCTGGTTGAGAGTGATCTAGAACTAATCACGTCCCTGCATAACCGTTGCCCAAGAAACAGTACAATCTCTACCATTCATTGAACACAAGGCTCTACATTGTATCTTTTTTCATGGTTGTAGTGATACATGTTTTTAACCGATTAAATTATTTGTATACTTCATCCGGATTTTTTTATTCGTACCAACGTTAACCAGTAATATTTATTAGTTACGCAGATAAAGTGAAAAATATTGCTTAAAATAACTATGTTGAAGTAACAGTGTATAAAAAAGAAAACAACTACGTCCTCTATTGATAAGTATAAAGTTTTTAACATGTTAAAAGGATCAGATGGGCATTTGGAATGTACAGACTCTCGTGGGACACAGCAGGCCTCTATTAAATGAGTGCTTTGCAAATAATCAGGTCTGTTAGTTATACGTTCACCATAGGCGTAACGATGGGGGGTTATTGGGGATGTAACCCCACCCCCATTGCTTAGAAGAAATTTAAAAAAAAATTGTAGGTAACAATTTAAAAGAAATAAAAATTTGAAGGATTTTACTTTTTCAAAGTTATTATTTTGGTATTACAGAAGTAAGAGTCAATAATGCCAAAAACACAACAAGAGAAAGTGTGAACACAGTTATTTTAATGAACAAAAGGTACACTAAAATGATAAACCAAAACATATGTAAAAACTGTTTATTTACAATTAATTTTATTATTATAGCGGCAACAATAAGATCGCAAATGTGAGAAGAACAGTTTAGACAATTCTTAGAATCTAGAAGTTAAGAGTGGATAGGTTTAGAAAGTTCCCTATGAAATTAAGTATAGTAAGTTATTGTAACCAATAAATAGGGTTACTTGTATTTAAAAGCTATTTGTTTATTGCCCTTCCAAAAATAACATTTATAAAAAATTATAATCTATTTATTTAATTTGAACCTACATGATTATAGTACCTATACTGCATATTATATCTATATTACGAGACATCTTTTTTGAAGGGAGTAGTATGTTGGAGTGGTAGACTCCATATGGGTAGGTTAACCCCCCCCCCCCCCCATAAGTCAACTCTAGTCACGCCAATGCTGTTGACAATATCTAGGCGAGAGTTTTTCTGTTTAGTGATAGCTTATCAGTGTAAAGTAACTGAAAGCCAAAGACAACGGGAAATCGTTGGATGAATCCAGCATTTCTCTGATAGACGTGTTCAAAACTCCATCTCCAAGGGAACACCTCAGAAAATACTTTTTTGAAGTAGATATCTCCAAATTTTTTCAAACAGTTTGAATACTATTACCTACATGTATTGTTCTTTTAGCTTTTTTATTAATGTGCTTATAGTTTTCTACTGAAATTTTATAGGTAACAATAATCTGTCAATTTAAGGAGTGCCTAGTATAAATATAATTTATGAAAGTAATAATCTATAATAAATTCATTTTTTTTTTACTGTTCTCATGTTTATGTTGGTTCATTTTACCCCCTGCAAAGGTTAACATTGCCCAGGTGTGAATTTGGAGGCATTTTCAATAGATAACATCTGGTGGGCAAAGTAATGTAAAAAGTAATGTTATCTAGATAGCATGGGTATTATGTAGATAACTTTGCTCATAAAGTTTTATAATTATTGCTGAAAGAGAAAGATATTAAAATATTTTTAAACATCATAGATAACCAATGACTTCCTGCCCTTCAGTATCCTTTAATAATATCCCACTGGTGCCTGTAGAACAGATCCGATACTTAGGGTTGCACCTTCACAAACGATTACCCTGGAATCCTCATACAAGACTGAAGGGACAAGAAACTGCTCTATGTTTCAGGCTACTTCAACACTTACTAGCCAAACGCTCTAAGCTCGCAATTAACTACAAAGACTCATCTACTTGACCATCATACGACCTATTTGGACTTACGGAGTAGAGCTATGGGGCTCCACTAAGGCATCGAATTCCTCTCGTATCCAATCCCTACAATCCAAAATCCTTCGTAAAATCCTCAATGCTCCTTATTTTGTTAAGAATAAAGTCATCCATAAGGACCTTAATGTTCCTTTTGTTGCTGATTTGGCCCGAACCCGGTATCTATCCTTTCATAGCAAACTTCATTCCCACTCAAACCTCTAGTTTCAAACCTAGCTTCCTCTTCAATTCCCGATAATCCTCCGAGGCGTCTGAAAAGAAGATGGTCTCGTGACCTTCTTATTTGAACTTTGATTTGAGTACTACCAGTGGGTAGTTTCTCTACTTGTCATTCTCATGTCATTATGTAACACGCATTCTATTTACTTGTTGTATAATTGTAATACAGTTGTAAATATCAATAAATAACTTTAAAAAAAACAAAAAAAAAACAAACATCATAAATCAAATCTATAAAACTTCTTCCAAGCTTAGAAATTATTTTCCCCTCTACTACTGATAGAGAAGAACTCAAATTTTTTATTAGAAATTTAAAATTGGACAAAGTAACCCCGATTGACGGTAACCTTAATAGGGGAAAAGCTTGAGCTTGAGCGATCTGTTTTCTTTGCACAACTGTTATCCTGGAAACATTGCAGTCCCTATCAAGGACTGAAAATACAGTGTGGTGGTAGGTACAGATTTTTTTTTATTGTTAGTAGGAAAATTATTTTTAAAAAAATGTGTTCAAAATACTTGGTGATTTATTCAAATACCTTTATGAACATTTATAATAATTCTGATAATTTAATTTGAATTATTACAATAATTAAACTCTTCTGAGTCTTCTAAATTAAATTAATAGATTCCAACATCTGATGGACCTAGAATGTGGGGAAAGTACCCATCTTCAAACAGAAAGCGTGTCAAATCGTGGGTGCCGGCGAGTACCAGGTTCAAGTCTACACTTAGAGGACGAGTGACCTAAAACTGACGAAGTATTTCGATATATGAAAACTCGTTATTTAAAAAAATTATTATTATTATTATTTAATTTTCATTTGCACCTGCGCAATTGCACATCCAGCAAATTTAATATTTGGAAAAAAATATATATCAATTGTTGAGTAGGTCTCTTGGCCAATGTCTTTTTAATCTTTTCTTATCTAGTCCAGGTAACAGGGAGTAGGAAAGCGGAAGAACGAGTGGGTTTGGGTGATATTGTGTCGATGAGTGGAATGTTATATATTTGTTATGAATATATGATTTATGGGAATGCTCATGTCGTTATGTATAGTGTGATTCGAAATATATCATGGTGCATTAATAGTTTTTCTGAGAATTTTGGACTTGTATTGTATCTTGTGTATGTGAACTTTTTTTGCTGAACTCCAAAGTTCTTCTCCATATGTCCAAATAGGTTAAAAAATAACTTGGTTTTCTTTAATAACAGTTTTCTACAAACGAATGCTAAGAGTCGCAGTTAATTCCATATTATCTATTCCTGACTCTAAGATATCCCTTATCACTAGTCTTTTAATATCCCAACACAGATACAGGGACATTTCTTTAACTTCCCGGATTTTATAAACAGTTATTATAATATTACTGAAGATGAACATAACATATAAAAAAGGCTATTAAATATAATTAATTGAAGAAATATCTCATCAATGATATTGTTAATTGATTCCCTTAATCAATGGTAAATAAAATATTTCTGATAAATGTTATCATACGGGACTTATCACAACTATTTATTCATTTTATCAATACTATTCTATCTAATTTAATAGTTTCCGCGTCTGTATACTAAATCATCAGTGGAGAAAAGAGGAATTGAATCGAAAGGAAATAGAACTTGAAGTATACTTTGTTTGTATCGATATTCGAAGTACTTTTGTTTTTGACGCGCTTTTGTTTTCATTCCTAGTTTAATATTTTTAATCCTCTCATTTCTTGAAAATATTTTAATTATGGCATAGTCATTAACTACTTTAATGGTTATATTTATTTTTCGATAAGCTATTTGCAGCTTTAAAAAAAAAAAGTAAAAACCTGTACCACTAGAAACTATGAACGGCCTTGGGTTTAGTAGGTGGTAGAGACTGCACCGTTTTTAGGACAATAATTGTGCAAAAAGTGATTTGTCTCAGATCACGTTCAACCGCCAGGTTGTTCAACCATGGCTAACTAATTTTTCTATTACAGCCGGATTTGAACCCTAAACATTCAACATATAAACTCAGCAATATACACGCTGAACTATTTCACTACCTATTTGTAACTGTACATATCCTCAAAGTATTTGCCGAATATAAATATGAGGAAGAAAAAAATTCGTAAAATATATGAGTTAAGAAGATTTTCGGTCATGTTGGGTATGTTCAACACAGTATATAACTTCACACACATAAATAACCAGTATATTTAATTTGAAAAAAACAAAACAATTCACACAATAGTATTTACTTTCTTGCAGGAAGTGTAGTATTGTTAATAATAATAATAATAATAAATTCTTTATTTATTCTGGGACAAGTCCCTTTAGAATAAGAATACAGGTATATAGGGTATTATTATGTCTTATTAAGTGAGAAAGATTTAGTAAAAAAAAAAAAAGTTGCGAATTACCTACAGTGATAACATTTAAAAAGAAAAAAGAAAACAGTACAAGAAATAAAAAAAAAAAACAGAAATAAGATTAAAATAATTATATATACACTAGCTTATGCCCACGTGGAATTCGGACTGCCACATAAAGTTTCGTGAAAGATCAATTTAAATAAATAATTTAAGTATTTTTTAAAAATATAAGTTACTCGTACATCCAAAATTTCAGATGTCTAACTTCAAAACTGACGGATTCTATACAACCTTTGAACCTCTATTATATTAAAAGGGAAACCCTTGGGGTGGAATTAACCTAATTTCTTTCTTAAACTATACAAAGAACCTATCTACAAATTTCAAGGTGCTAAGTTCCTGATTTGCCTTTAATTATGTATTATAACGGGGGGGGGGCATGCCCCCGTGCCCTACTCAATAAGTTTCATCCAAATCCGTTTAGTAGTTTTTGCGTGAATGAGTAACAAACATTCGGATTTATAATATTAGTAGGATATCAAAACAATAGTTTCACTCCTGTTCTTTCTGTTATTTTAACCACTATTATCATGTGATTTGCCTTTAATTATGTACTATAATGGATTCTCCATAGTACCTAAAACAACTGTGGGGGGGGGCACGTGCTCCCGTGCGCCCCACCTAAATCCGCGCTTGCTACAACCTATCTGTTATTCTGATGTATAACCTATATTACTGTCAAGTTTCATCCAAATCCGTCCAGTAATTTTTGTATGAAAGTGAGACAAACATACAAACTTTCACATTTATAATATTAGTAAGATAAACAATAGATAATTACATATGTATGAAAATTACAAAGCCAAGTAGAAATTAAGAAAGCAGAAAATGAAACAAAAATATCAACTAATATAACTTGTTTTTAAAAATATCTAACTGGATGAGAGAAGCGTCAATAATATATATATATATATATATATATATATATATATATATATATATATATATATATATATAAAATAAAAACCACATCATTCATATAGCAGTTAGAAAATATTAATCTGAAAACTGAGTATGTTATTTCCGATTTTTTAGGTATTGTAAGGATATAAGGTGATTTGAATTGAATATATGGGATTTGAAGGTTGAAAGATTATTGGAACGCCGAATGGAGGAAGGTATGGAGTTCCAAAGGGACGAGGATCGGATAAGGAAAGATCTATCAAAAGCATGTTGCGATCTACCAGTGCTAGAGCGCTGAGTACCTAAGCTGAAGATTTCCGCTTCAAGTATTGTTGTAACAGAAAATTTAATCTGTTAAAATTCTCGGGTAGATTCTGTAGGATCTGCAGACTTTACTGGGGCTCACTCACCCTATATAAAGTGTGTACCCTCAATTTGGAGGAAAAAGCTGGCGAACAAATCAGCTCCCTACACAACAAATGTCCTAGAAACAGTATCTACCAAGTAATGAACTCAAGACATTTCATGGTTCTGGAAACCAAATCCAGATATATTTAGGTCTATATTTAGGACCGTGAATAACTCATGAGTGGACAGACGCAGAAAGCTGAAATTTCGAATTTGGAGTTAAAGTAGCATATTTATTGCACCTAAATACTATTATGCGATAAATTTATCACATAATATTGTGATATCGTGAAATTCAAAACATAAAATAACAAAACAAAAAATATTATAAAGAGCAGAGACATTTAAGTGGTTAGACAATCAGAGCTTGGGACATCGCTATCGATGTATCTGGATCACTTGGCCATATTTCGTTATATTGTTTTTCGGTTATATAATATTTAAACATTTAAAATGTCATCTAATTTCAGAAAGTAGCCTGCTTTAGTAACATTTATATTTCAGAATCAGAAGACATTCCAAATTAAATTAAATATCGTACGACACAGAAGTGCCAGTTTTTGAGGAAATGGCACATATATGACCTTTTTTAAATTATAAAGGTTTTCAAATAGTGATATTTATATTAGAGGAGAACGGATATATTAGGTACTATTGTATAATTTTAATTAATTAGATTTTATTAAGTAATTATGCGAGGAGCGGAGTGGCTCAGTGGTAGAGCACTGAGTTGCCATGCCGTAAATCCTTGTTCAAATCCTGCTGATGGAAAAACTTTTATTTAGTCTTTGAGCAGCTGGAGATGGATCATATGGGATCTAGGACCCTCCTGGGGATCACCCAGCCTCAATAAAGTGGGTACCCAAAATAATGGGGGGGGATCTGGTGGAATCACCTTCCTTGCTGAACCGTTGTCTATGAAACAGTACAGTCTCTACCATGTACTGAACTCCAGATCCGTTCACGGGTTGTAGTGGTACAGGATTTTTTTTTGTTTTAAGTAATTATAATATATGAACGTCCTCTCTCTTAGTGACAAGCTATTTAAATATTTTTCAAATAATTAATTATTATTATTTTATACTACGTTAAAAAAGGAATGTTTGAAAACATACGTAAAAAACGTACATTAAACGTCCTTCATTTAAATGCGACTGATACGGTTACCATGGTAACAGCTCTGAGATAACAAACGGAGAGGTTATTCCTGTTTGTTTGTTGTTATTTAGTTTAAAAGAACAGTTTTGTAAAATGTGTGTGAAATGTTAACTTTAAATGTTGTTTTTACTTTTTTACTTTTTTATAT
This sequence comes from Arma custos, assembly GCA_037127475.1. Classification (NCBI taxonomy): domain Eukaryota; kingdom Metazoa; phylum Arthropoda; class Insecta; order Hemiptera; family Pentatomidae; genus Arma; species Arma custos. The sequence goes on along the minus strand of CM073762.1, from coordinate 11,412,366 downwards.
TTTTACTTTCTTTTACCGGTAAGACTGTATAGAATAATGAGTTTGTAAATCAGTTACAGGAAATTATTGTTGTAATAAAAAGTAATTTACTTTTTTTACAGAGAGAAAGTAAGTTTAGTTTTATATTGACACACAATAAATTGAGTACTTGAATCAATCAACATTATATATAAAGGATATAGATAGCCTGGAGGTGCAGTAAAAAAACAACACTAAATAAGACAAACTTATTTATTGTAAGTGCCGACGTTTCGATCTACGTTGTAGGCCATCTTCAGGGCTGATAGAAGGCAGAGCCACTATATATATATATATATATATATATATATATATATATATATATATATATATATACACACCATAGATAGATATATAGCATAGTAGCTCTGCCTTCTATAAGCCCTGAAGATTGCCTACAACGTAGATCGAAACGTCGGCACTCATAATAAATAATTTTGTCTTATATCGTGTTATATTGACCGCACTCCTAGACTATCTAAGACTATCTATATCCCACATTAGATCTTACAGTCAACTATTTTCCTCTCAATCAACATTATATATATTTCATCCCCATATGAATAGTATTTCTAGATTTGTAAATAACGAAGAGAAAGCGACCTTCTTCCAATATAGGAGAAAAACCATGAGGTTATATATCTACGAAATGGGGCAATAAAAAAGAGAAAAACGGGAAAAGATTATCTGTGGTAGTACTCTACCAAATTTATGTCCAGAGAATTACATGCCAAGAAGAACTAAAATAAATTTCATATCGATATCAAATAAATAAATGAATACAATACATAAATAAATATAATATCAGTAATACATATTATGAAAATGTTGTTATTGTGACCTTGTAATTTTATATTTTACAAATTAAAACTTGAAATTTATTTTTTCCTGCTTACACTATCCTGAAAAAATTACAGTTTACTACAGAATTCAAGGATATTATAATTATTCAGTTTCAGTAATGAGTAGTACAATTAAATAAAAAAGACCTGTGCCAATACAAGCTATTAAGCGTCTCAGATTCAGTACATGGTAGAGACCGTACTGTTTCGAAGACAACGGTTGTGCAGGGATGTGATTTGTTCGAGATCAAGCTCAATAGCCAGATTGAGCTCCTTATAGAGGCTTTATAGAGTTTACAGAGGCTGGGTGTGCCCCAGGAGGGTCCTAATGAGTTTTACTCCCTTAGTTTAATAATATAAAAACATTAAAAAAATAATACTATATATATATAAATAGAAATAGAAAATACATAAGTATAAAAATAGAAGAGGTAAGATACTAGGTGGTAGACCGAGGCGTAGGTGGGAGTTTGTAAATAGTGATAGATACTATAGTTAAAGACTTTTATTACTATGATTATATTACATTAAATACGATACTTGTTTTTAGGAACTCGCTTGTCATTATTTCTATGATTTCCTCATAGCTAATGGTTTCAGGTTTTCCTTCTGGGAGGGATTTTCCCTGTAATCGTCTAATTTAGTTGATGATATACCACACTATGGTTATAAGCAAAGGATGCAATTCAACAAGATGTTTTAGATGTTGCAAAGTAGTTGAGATTTGTAACTAACGAAATTCAGAAAAATCGATAGATAGACGTACTGGTTGACTGAGACGTAAGTGGGAGTATTAGGTTAAGGGTTGTATTTGAGTAATAATCCGTGGAATAAAATTTAAAATGAAGTTGGTATCACAATACTTATAATTATCCCTATAATAAAACCTAATACTTTATTAATTCTAAAGATTATTGTGTCGTAAAATTTCTAATACCAGTTTTGATAATAGTATGCAATTAATACAAAACAAAAATTACTAAGACATAAACGTGCAACGTGATTACATTTATTCCATGCTTTGAGTAGAAATAGTAATTACTTTTATAATTAATTTTTAATTAAAAATTAACTTCATACCCATTAGTTGATCTATAACGTTTTATGACATTAGTAATTTTTAATTTTTTCAGCAATTGAACATGAAGAGTATATATATATAAAGTTAAATTGAACTAGAACTCTCTATTGTAATAAAAAAAGTTTTCATTCATGTAATATTTTATCAGCGTAGCCTAGCAACGGATTCAGCAACTACTTCGTTAGTCTTTTGTCGTGCTCGAGCAGTTTTAATAGTGTCGGATCTTTAACGAAGTATATCGGCGGATCTTAACTTCTTCCTCAATCGATGTCGTGCCATTGACCATGATAGTTTTCGTCACTTGACGCTTTGCGTGACAGACAGGACAGTGGATTAGATACATTTCGGAGTTTTTGACTTGCACTGGGCGGCATAGATAACGTTTGTGTTTGGTAGCGAGTTATAAAATTGTCAACAAAGAAGTTTTTATTTAAATCTTGAAAGGATTGCCTGAGTCAAATGTTAAATGTCAATAGTTTTTCAATGCTACCTAATCATCTTTATTCAGGCTTATTTTAAATTTACTGAAAACCTCTAAGGTACGTGCTAGTGACACTGTAAACAGCAACTTTTGTTCTGGACAAACATCGAACACGAAAAAAAATTTTCGATACAAACTAAGATCAGCTGATCGGTTATTTGAATGGACGTCTAAATTCTTTTTCATTTCGACGTTCGTCAGAACAAAAGTTGCTGCTTATAGTGTTACTTACACATACCCAAGAGTTTTGCAGTGAATATAAAATAACCCTATATAAAATTTCATCTATGTATTGAAAATTAATAAGGTAAAAGACCCGCCAAAAAAGTCACGGATACGGATCTTTCTTTTCCCTCGGAGAACCGCGAATACATCACTAGTCATATACATCACTAGTCAATACATCACATCACTAGTTTTAAATTATAAATATTTTTAAAAATTGGCTATTCACAAAGCCACTGTTCTAGGCTTTTCTAAGCTTTTACACAAAATATAGCTCTGTTTTTATTTTTATATGGAAAAAATTAATTGTCTAGGGTACTTTAAAGTACTAGGGGACTTTAAAATTATATTTTTCCTTGGGTGTAAAAGAAACACATAAACCTTTAGCACAAAATTCATTTGATTTCATCTATTCTTTATATACGTTTCGACCCAAATTGATCATTTTTAATATATGTAACTTTCATCACTCAAAACAGTATAAAACTCTATCTTTTTTTTGGAGATTAATAGATTCAATTTTAAAATATGCTGGGTATATATTTTAGGGGTATGAATCTATTAATCTAAAAAAATAGAGCTTTATACTGTTTTGAGTGATGATGAAAATTATACATATATTGAAAATGACCAATTTTGGTCGATTTGGTCGCCTGGAATTTGGTCTGCCACATAAAGTATCGTGAAAGAACATTTTAAATAAATAATTTAATTAGGGTGTCTTGATAATGCCTGAATAGGCGAAACGTCGACTGGTAAGTGGGTGTATTTTTGAAACATAAGGCTTTGTATTGTGGTTTTTCCCAATTGCATTATAATAAATAATAGTGTTTCTTTTTGAGTTTTTGGCTCTATTTTAATTATTTTTAACTATAAGTTACCCGTACATCCAAAATTTCAGACGACTAATTTCAAAACTGACGGATTCTATACAATCGTTGAACACCTATTATATTAAAGGAGAAACCCTAGGGGGTGGAATCAGCCGAATTTCTTTCTTAAATTATACAAAGAACCTATCTGAAAATTTCAAGATGCTATGTTCTTGATTTGCCTTTAATTATGTACTATAATGGATTCACCACAGTAGCTAAAAAACTGTCAGGGGGGCACGTGCCACCCCATAAATCCGCGCTTGCTATAGCCTATGTGTTATTCTGGTTTATAACCTATATTACTGTAAAGTTTCATCCAAATCTGTCAAGTAGTTTTTGCGTGAAAGAGAGACAAACATACAAACTTTCACATTTATATATTAGTAAGATAGATGAAATCAAATGAATTTTTGACTAAAGGTTTTTGGGTTTCTTTTACACCCAAAGAAAAAATGGAATGCATCGATTTAAAAAGTAAAAGAAGCTACGTCTTATTCCAACATTCCGATTTTAGGACTGGTATTTCAATACAGAGGATCCAGTGAAATGACATTAAGAGCATTTAAATATATGTGTATGTATATATATATATATATATATATATATATATATATATATATATATATAAGTTTTTAATAATTTTAAGGAAGAAATAGTTGGGGGTGCAGTCAATCAAAACACGAAAATAAGCATAACTTATTTATTATGTGCCGACGTTTCGGCCTACAATGTAGGCCATCTTCAGGGCTAAGAGAGAGAAACAAACAGAAATATATAAAAACGTAGCAGTAACAAGAATATATAAAGTGGTACAGGAGTGGAAGTTAAAATAGTGACTAGATATGATGAAATAGTGAATAGATATGATAATTAAAGATAATGAATATAAGACTGGTTACAGAATATAATAAACTTAAAATAGTGATAGATAAAAATAAAATTGTAGATGATGAACAGAAATTCTAATAGTGACAGATATAATAATACAAGAATACGAATATAAAATAGAAAAAATACATGTCAAGAAAGGATAAAATGTAAACAATAATATAAAGGGAAAGAAAAATGAGGAGGTAAACGGAAAGATACAAAAAGAGAAGATTAAAATATAGAAAAAGGGGGGTGAGTATGAAGGATTTAGAAAAAACTAGTTTAATTATAGATATGGATAAGATACCAGACATGAGGGGTTACATAGGTAAAGTGTAATAATACAAGCATATATAGAAAGAAAAGATTGATAAATTTCAAAAAATTAAACATTGAAAATAGTGGTATTTATAACTATGAACTATGAAGAATGAAAAGAAAAAGAAAATATAAGTAAGGGAAGTTAATATGTAACTGTATACAGTTAGAAAGAAGTGGTATTAATATAAAATGAGATGTGAATATAACATAAACATATAGAAAATAGGTAAAGAAATACAGTAGATGAAAAATATGAGGCTAAATAATAATGAACTCTGTACTATTAACATAATTTTAATAATTTTATATATATATATATTTTTTTTAATATATAAAAAAAACTTAACATTTAAAAAAAATCATAGCACTCATATTTTAATAGACTTAATAGAGGGTTACAAACTAACTATTGAACTGAAACTCAATTTATAGAACAATAAATAGGTACCTCTACATAAAAACTTTAGATTGTTGGCTAGCCGGTTCACCCAGCCGCTGCTCTCCCAGTAGCCCTGAAGATGGCCTACATTGTAGGCCGAAACGTCGGCGCTAACTAAATATAAGTCTGGTACTTATTTGGTGTTTTTTTTACTGCACCCCCCAACTATCTCCGTTCTCTATTTTATCATCCAGTCAACTATTTTCCTCTCATACATAAAAACTTTATGTTTCTACTGCAGTACAATTAAATGAACATAAGAATATTATATATTTAATATTTTTAGAATGAGAAGGTGATAATTTAAATACAAATTTTAAAATGTACAGATAGTATACTATTTCAAAATCAGTTTAGGAAGAAGTACTACTAGAGAAATCCATTGTATCTAGCAATGAAGAAATTGGAAGAAAGATATGAAAAAACACAGAAGAAGATACGAACTGAAAAAAAGGGAGGCAATTTACTCTAAAAGAATGAGAGACCTGTAGAGAAAGAAAAAGAAAGGGAGATGAGAATGAAAAACAAAAGAAAAAATACCTCTGGGATTTAGAGCGGGTCTATTCCCACTAAATAAAAATTTATTTAACCAAATAAAATCATACAATACAGAAAAGACAAGAAACTGCTCGACGTTTTCGCCTACTTCAACATTTACTGCACAAACGTTCTAAGCTCCCAATTAATTACAAAAGACTCATTTACATGACAGTTATCAGACCTATTTGGACATACGGAGTTGAGCTTTGAGGCTCTACTAAGCCATCCAATTCATCTCGTATCCAATCCTTACAATCCAAAATCCTTCGTAAAATCCTCAATGCTCCTTATTATGTCACAAACTTATCCATCATGATCTTAAAATCCCATATGTTGCTGATTTGGCCCAAACTAGATACCTATCCTTCCATGACAAGCTCTATACACACTTGAATCCGCTATTCTCTCAACTTGCTTCCCATACTATTCCTGATAACCCTCCGAGGCGTCTGAAAAGAAGATGGTCTCGAGACCTTCTACTACAGAACTTTATTGGAGTGCTATCAATGGGTAGTTTTTCCATAAGTGTTTTGTTTTTTTCATGTCACTTGTTCATACAGCAGATTTACTTGTTGTAAGGTTATTACAGTTGTAAATATCAATAAATCAATCTAAATAAAAAACAAAACAAAATATAGTCCTTAATATTTGTTACTTTGTGGCGAATAAACTCATCCATAATGACCTCAATGTCCCATTTGTTGACATGACACACTTTATTCCCACTAAACCAACTACTTTCAAATCTAGCTACTTAAATACAAACGATCTATGTCCCTAATTCATTACAATTGACTCATATACATGACTATTATAAGGACTTACGAAGTAGAACTTTGGGGTACACTAAGCCATCGAATCGCTCTTGTATCCAATCCTTACATTACAAAATCCTTTGTAAAATCCTCAATGCTCCTTACATTGTTACGAATGTAGTAATCCATAATGACCTCAATCTTTTGTTGCTGATTTAACCCGAATCCGATACCTGTCCTTTCATTACAAACTTTATTCCTACTCAAACCTATTAGTTTCAAACCTACCAACCTGGCCCAATTCTGCAATATCTATCATAATCTTCCCATCTACGTCACGTACTTTATAGCATCGAAAAGTAGAAAGTGCAGCAACAGATACAGTAAGTAGCAGATGTGGACTGGCGAGCTATCATAGACCGTGAAATAAGAGAGAGAGTGTATTCAGGTGGAAAGTTCATTCGAAAGAAACTGGTTTCAACTTTAGTAACGAGTTCTTGACCCAGAAGTAACCACTTACTAACTTTACTAGTTTTTTTTTAGTAAACAGTTTCTTCTGATTGAACTATTATTTGGTATTCATATACTTACTGATTACTTTAAATGTTTTTAATACAACTGGAAATTGTAGATAACTTGTATTTTGTATTTTATTGTCTTCAAACGCATTTTTCTATTTATGAAGTATATTATTAAAAAAAACCTGTCAAGTACAAACAATTGAAAATCAGCCGATTGATGACAGTAAAATAATACAGAATGGCACGAAAGGCATGAAGAAGAACAGTTGCCAGCGGTACCACTCCATTGGCTTGATGTAATTTTGTTATGATAACACATCCCACATCGAGGTTCTTTTTAGAGTGTTCTCAGGCATGGAGTCGTGGCCATTTTTTTTAGTAATGGGTTTCGATGTACGTGTAGTTTTTCTTGAAAGTGTTTGTAGTTTGTTCGTCACCCGTTGGTATTTATAAGTCAGTATATAGAGTTTTCTGTTTGTAGACTTTTTTTGTCAGTCTGTTAAGCGATGCCATAAATTTGTAATTCATATATCCAAACCTGTTTTAGTAAGTTATGTAAGTGTATATTCAATAATTTTTTTATTTTGGGTAAGAGAAATAAAACCGTTTTCCAGTTGTTGTTTATTCAATAATTTTCACTCTTTAGAGACGTTTCGACACTATGGTGTCATTCTCAATCCTTTCTTCTCCTGCATCTTTTAACTTTAAATAAATAAATTAACAATAATTACAACACTATAAATAATTTAACATAAATGTCCAAAGATAACACACTATAAGTATAAATACCTGGAAAGTCATTCTTTTAAAAATTTTTAGGAGATCATTAGTCCTCCGTGGTCAATAAATAATATTGCATTACAAAACCAAATTTTGATCTTTGAACCATCAGATCCTTTTTATCATTTCTATGAATCATTAGACTTTAGTATAAAATAACAAATTATGTTCTAACAGCACATCAACAAAAATAATACAAAGTAAAAAATAATTTTTTTTTTTTTTTGACAGAAAGGATTGAGAATGACACCAGTGTCGAAACGTCTCTAAAGAGTGAAAATTAATGAATAAACAACAACTGGAAAACGGTTTTATTTCTCTTACCCAAAATAAATGAAGAATAAACCCAGTTTAAAAAAAGAAAATAATTATAAGAATGATCAATAATTTTTTTTTAAAAATTTCATAAAATGGTCCGGACAATTATTACATTACATTTAACGAATCCGCCGCTAGGCAACACTTCACTGACTATAACTTATACATACCTATACATCATTTACATATATCGTTTAAAGCAAAATATTACTATTTAGTGACAGCTGTTAGAACAAAGGAAATGGCGGGAATCCATTTGCTAATTTTAGAACTTAGGTTGCAGGGGCGTCAAGACCGGTCCTCGATGCCGCAAGAGTTCGATGACACTCTCTCAATCGCTCCTCAACAGTTCGCAGAAGACACTATCTAGGAGTCTTGGAGTTGTGCGATGGTCAGCAAAGAGATGGCTGACCTACAGAAGAATAGCTGCCACTAGTCGTCCGGTATAATATTATTATAATATCCTTGTAATATTGTATTATGGCCTGTCATGAAAACCATTAAGGTAAAAATAATAAGGCCGATGTAGGTCGTACGCCTATTAAACCCGTTGGTTGGAAACGTCATATTTGATATTACTTGCTAAAAATATATATTAACAATTATTTTTATATAAAAAACAATATATGGGACAAAGGGGGCAAGGTTTTGTGTTCAAATTCAGTTGTGGCAGATAAATTTTTTAAACTATCAATAACCATAGATGGATGTGCCCTGAGATCTCCTGACCTTCCTGGGGCTAACATACCCTCAATAAGGTCGATACCCTTCATTGGAGAAAACGAGACGGTTGAGAGAGATATCGAACAAATCACCTCCCTACAGTTTCTGACAGGTACTAAATTCATTTGTAGTAATACTGGTTTTTGTTTTTAAAATTCAGTAATTCCTCAAGGTGGCATCCTTTATACAGTTTATACAGCTGACATCCCTACCACGTATGCTGATGATACATGTGTATTATAAGTGAACACCAATCCAGTATTGCATCCCAAAGCCTCCAATCCCATATCACTGATCTTGAAGAATGGTGTCAAAACTGGAGAATTAAAATAAATTCTCAAAAATCGCATCAAATCACTTTTACCTTACGTCGTAAGCCAATGACTTTGGCACCTTGACTATTGATTAACCTGGAATCCTCATACAAGACTGAAAAGACAAGAAACCACACGACGTTTCAGGCTACTTCAACACTTACTAGACAAAAAGCTCTAAGCTCCCAATTAACTACAAAAGACTCATTTACATGACCATCATACGACCTATTTGGACTTACGGAGTAGAGCTTTGGGGCTCCACTAAGCCATCGAATTCCTCCCTACAATCCAAAATCCTTCGTAAAATCTTCAATGCTCCTTATTTTGTTAAGAATAAACTCATCCATAACGACCTTAATATCTTTTTTGTTGCTGATTTGGCCCGAACCCAGTATCTATCCTTGCATAACAAATTTCATTACCACTCAAACCCTCTAGTTTCAAACCTAGCTTTCTCTTCAATTCCCGATAATCCTCCGAGGCGTCTGAAAAGAAGATGGCCACGTGACTTCCCTACTTGAACTTTGATTTGAGTACTACCAGTGGGTAGTTTCTCTACTTGTCATTATCATGTCATTATATATCACTTAGCCTATTTACTTGTTGTATTATTGTAATACAGTTGTAGTTATCAATAAATAAATTTAAAAAAAAAATTCGGTAAATAAAATTTATATAATATATAAATATTTTTATTTTGAAGATAAAAGATTTGTCCAGGCCGGGATTCTAATTCGGGTCATCCGCGTGTCTAACGATGTGCTCTAACCACCTGAGGTAACTTTGCTCGTAACACGGCCTGACAAAGAGTTGGTATGAGCACCGCGCTAGAGACGTGGGTGACCCGTGTTCGAATCCCGGCCTGGACAAATCTTTTATCTTCAAAATAAAAATATTTAAAAATTATTACCATCAGAATAATTATTAATGTAAAATAAATTATAGTATAATAAAGTACCAAAACATAGTATAATGCAGGTAATTATGTTTTCTAGTTGTATTTTAGAGACTTAAAGCTTTTTTTTTCAGAATTTTTGCATTCAAGTACGAACTAGTCTTTAATGTCTCTTTGGAGCTTTTGTTTTTCTAGATTTAATATATTTTGTGGAATAGCCTAATGTCCACTGGGATCTTGATAATGACCATTTACTTATGTCCACTGAATTCTTGATTATTAATTATTACGAGTATTATTAATTATTTCTGTGTACTTTTTGAAGTATCTTTTGTGTATTTTGCATTTTATTTTTATTTTTTATCAGCTGTTTTTATTTAAACTTTACCAGCTGTTGTCCCGTAACATTCCCTATGATTCAATAGTTGCATGTGGTCCTTGGTGGCAGTGGGATATTTTCTCTGGGTGGTGTCTTACTGCATTTTGAGGTTGTGATGTGGTTTATTGGTATTTTCTTTACTGTTATTCTCTTTCTGTCCTGAATATGCTTGAATTAGCGAAATATCGACAGGTATTTTTGCTTCCTGTTCTTAGGTTAGATACTTGAGGCTTTTTCATTTCATTTGAGAAATTTTTCGCCTGATGTCATATAAGTATTTTAGGTTTTGATTTCATGTCTCTTTTAAGCTTTTGCTCATCTATATCAATTATATAAAATATTATGTTATATTATTATTCACAAATTTGGTTGAATGTTCTTTCAAAAGTCTTTAAATACTTTCAAATAAAAATCTGAGGACATTATCTTCAATGTAGTCTGGTAAAAATTTCGGAAACCTAATACTCATGTATTCTCTAAATTAGGTAGCTGAAAACTAATTTAAGACATACTACTTAAAATTCTATTTTTAGTTTAAAGTAAAATTGCAGTATTTAAGTTGACAGCCTATTTCGTAGTTTTTAAATTCTTCTTGTATATTCGAGTACTTCTTGGAAGAAGTGAATGGGTGTTCAGTCCCATATTCCCACTTCCTGACTGGAGACAATTATTCAGGCTGGTCGTTTCGAAAGTACTGAATAGTTCATTGGCCTCATTTGTTTTACCAATACTAAAGTAAATGTATTGTAATGTCATTAGCAAAGCCCCCTCCCAAAAAAAAAATTAAATAGTAATAATAAAATAAATTGTGAGTTGAACAGAACAGTTGAAACATTCCATAATGGCTCAATAGTAACAAAAAAAAATTGCTTTTTATGTCTCATTTCTAACAATGATACACTATTGACCAACCGGATCTTTAACTATTTTAAAGAAGTTAAGACCAAATCTGCCTGGTTATTAGAGGTAGAGAATGACCTACTGGAGATGAAGATTAATTTGAAGATATTCAAGAATACAAACGTCTCAGTAAATACCCACCAGGGTTTTCAGAAAAAACTGAAGAAGAGAAAGAAATTGAATCTGAAATCTAAAAGCACTTTGGAGCACTGCACCGGAGATGCAGACGATCCCAGTCAGGAAAAATCTTTTCTCTTCAAAACAAAAATATTTAAAAATTATCACCATCTAAATAATAATAATAAAAAATTGTATATTTTGTAAAATGTGGGTTGGTCCGCCGTGAGGGGTTCGACAGAGGGTATCTCGCTAATTCAAAAATCTAAGAAACAAAAAAAAATAGGAAAATCTATTTTTTCATCTGAAGAATTTTACAATCCTGTGAAGTTGAAATGTGTAAAATATAAAATTTCAGTTTTTACATGAATATCTTGATTGTTCCGATCAAATCTGGTTAGAATATGTATTTAAAAACAAATCTGATAAAATTCAGGAACAATATGATGTTCTCTTGAATTGAAAAGTATTATTTGATGCATAGAATTCATGTTAACCTAATCAGTATGTGTAAATCGATTCTTTAATCTATGTACAGTAAATAATAATCGATATTATATGCAGTCAGAAATAAAATTATTTTCATTTTCGAGAATATTAAGATAGAAATGAATGAAAACTTGTGACTAAACTCTAAGCGACAACTTTTGGAAGTGATACTAAAAAACTTCCTGATATTTGGAAGTAACCAGATTCAGAATTTTATAGGTTTAAAAAATAATAGTAGTTATTTTGAACAGTATAATAGACTGCTAATGATTTTAATATTTGAATTAACACGTGACGTAATAAGTTCTTAAGTGACTGAAGAAAACCTATAAATTGCTGGAAACGTCTGGCTTGTAGTTTTAAGTGGCTATCATAGATATATACAGAGTGAACTTTTATAGTTTAGGAATATGATATAATCTAATGAAACAATCGACATTAAAAAGGATTCTCGCAGATGGAAATAATAGATCCGGTACTTAGAATCGATGTTTTTGGTGTATTTCTCTAGTTTGATAATCGATTTGTAAAAAATTTTATTTTGAAGAGAAAAGATTTGTCCTGGCCGGGATTCGAACCCGGGTCGTCTGCATCTCTAGTCTAGTGCTCTAACCACTGAGCTACCAGGGCTCTTATCCAAGCCAGACAAATTCATTCTCGTCACCGAATCTTTATAAAATATTCCGATTTAAGGAGTCGACCTTATTCATAAATTGATAGTATGAAGAATAGGATATTCTCATAAATCTAAAAGTCAGTCGATACATATAATCGATAGTGTAATAATCTCATTAGACATACGATATTTCTACATCCCTGCTTAGCAGAGCCTGACGTGGAGTACAAAGGAGGTGCGCGCGGTGCGCCATCTGGCTTCGGACATTAATCTCTGCTCCCTGGCAGCCTGTGTACCAGATGTTCATCTACTAGGGCTGCCAACTTAATCTCTTCTTATCTCTTCTTCAGGGAAAAGGAGTGTCAGGAGGGAGCAAGCCTTATTACAGGAGGCAGTCAATGTCCTGTCATGAACAAGGTATAGTAAAGGATACCAACCGAACCAACCAGAAAATGGAAGAGGGAGAACGATGATGAATATAATACACGAAATGTTTCCCGTCTGTTCAATTTTTTTTTTAAAGAGCTACACTACTAACACCCATGGAGACCACTGGGTTTAGTACTTGGTAGAGACTGTACTGTTTCCAGGGAAAATAATTTTTTCTGCCACAGCTGGATTCATCACAGCAACTCAGCGCTCTGGACATTGATCTATTCCGCTCTCACATACATTTTAAAATGTTATTTTTAATTTAAACTAAACTTGTCCTAAAATTGACAGCCTAATGTTTTTCTAAGAATGACAACTTTTAAATTCTTTTAGATATTTGAGTATTCTTGGAAAAAGTGAATGTTTAGGAGTTCCATTACGTCACTTTCTGACCGGGGTGTACTCTATACGACAAGGTAAGTGCAGGGAGGTGAGTTGTCTGAAATCTCGCTCAATCGCCCGACTTTTACCCCAATTAAGGGTACACATTTTATATGATAATAATATAATGATTCCGAGGTGAGATATAGAAACACTGAACAGTATAATCTTTTCGCATTTCATATTTATGTCATGACAGTTAAAAGACATATTTGGACATACGGAGTTGAGCATTGGGGCTCTACTAAACTATCCAATTCATCTCGTATCCAATCCTTGCAATCCAAAATCCTTCGTAAACTCCTCAATGCTCCTTATTATGTCACAAACAAACTCATCCATCATGATCTTAATATCCCATATGTTACTGATTTGGCCCAAACTAGATACCTATCCTTCCATGACAAGCTCCATACACACTTGAATCCGCTAGTCTCTCAACTTGCTTCCCATACTATTCCTGATAACCCTCCGAGGCGTCTGAAAAGAAGATGGCCTCGAGACCATCTACTATAGAACTTTATTAGAGTGCTACCGATGGGTAGTTTCTCCACAAGTGTTTTTCAAGTCGTATTGTACATACAGCAGATTTACTTATTGTAATATTATTATAGTTGTAAATATCAATAAATTAAATTAAAAAAAAAAAATTATGTTCCATGCGTGATTAGAATCTATTATAAAGAAATTTGTTCCGGAATTTGGTATTTAGATTTCAAGGATAATAAAAAAATTAGCCTCTTTCACTATCTCTCACCTAGTCACCTTCATTTCTCCGATATTAGTTCTTATCTCTAGATCTCTAGATAAATATCAAGTGCTCAGATTGATTTCTGGTGATAGGTGAAAAAACCTGCTTTAAGCCAATGTCATAATTTGTCCCATTAGTTACTGTACCTGAACTACATGCAATTTCAAACAGTAGTCTAGTGATGAATATATCTGAACCTCAGGGGTAAACTATCGTAAATGACATTTTTCAAACTTTACAGGGGAGCAATTTTAATGTTAAATTTTCCTTTTTATTGTTGTCCACGGTTTTCAATGATAATTAGAGGTCATCAAGTTCAAGATCGATGATGACCTCTAATTATCATTGAAAACCGTGGACAACAATAAAAAGGAAAATCTAACATTAAAACTGCTCTCCTGTAAAGTTTGAAAAATGCCAGTTACGATAGTTTACCTCTGAGGTACAGATATTATTTTTATTTTACCAGTTTTCATTTCACTTTTGGTACATATAAAACTGCCTAGTATTTGAAATTCTACTTCAAAATTAAGGATATAATTCCTAAGAAATACACTTGTCCAATTAGTTACATAAGATTAGTTATTTATCCCGTGTTAATACTGATTAAGAGACATTGCGGAAAAAGTGCTGGGACTCAATAAGTTTGTGTAGCGATGCATCTCCATTATTATTTTGAAACACGGTATGTTTTTTATTCCATGTCATATTTTTACGATGAACGTTTTCATAATTCTTGAGCGAAACAATTTGTCGTGTGGGATTAGCTGCTGTGTGTATTTGTGCAACTCCTTTCCTCCCAACCATATTGACATTTTTTTCAATTTAAAAAGAAATTGCTTGAAAAAAGTCACGTTAGTTACCGCAAGAGGTGTAAAATGATCTTCAATTTTTTTTAAATTTGTATGGTTTCGGCTTAGTACCTTTATTGTCCGCTTTAGAAGGGTGTCCGTAAAGAGAAGTTTCCCTGTAATTTTACAGGCACGTTGCTCCCTCCCCTCCTCGTGGTTTCGAACCAAGTCACTACAACGAGTTGGCTGTAATAAATCTCTCCCTACAAGAACCCCTAAGAGATACGGAACATTCGACTCGACTAGTTATTTCGTGTTATAAATAGTGTTCTTCTTATCTGCCGGCGTAATGTCCTTTCCACCCTTCTCCAGAGTCAGCTCTATTTAGGACGCAATTACTTCTTAGGCGGATAATTTAGATAGCCTTGGGGGGGGGGGGGGTGAAGTCGGAAACTTTATTAAGCTGTACATCTTAAATATTCTTTCTTCCAAGTTTACAACAGAGTGGATAGCGTGTTTTGTCGCTATTTTCATTAAGATTTCTTGCTTCCAAAAAAAATAAAAATAAAAAACACTATGAAATATTATTACTCCATATGATAATTATAATAAACATAAAAGGCTAAGGGAACTCTGAAATAGTTATACGTTCGCTTTAACCTGTAATATTCAATTTTTTAAATAATTTATTCCTTGAAATTTACATTAATTTAATTGCATTAATTGCATGAATAAAGACAAGTAGGGAATGTACCCCCTGTAAGGTAGTCAAATAACAAGTTCAACTTAGAAGTTCACAAGGTCATCTTCTTTTAAGAAGCCGTGGAGGATTATCAGGAATTGAAGAGGTTTCTAAGTTTGAAAATAGTGGGTTTGAATGGGAATAAAGTTTGTCATGAAAAGATTGATATCGGGTTAGGGCCAAATCAGCAACAAACGGGACATTAAGGTCATTATGGATTGCAAGGAATTCGATGGCTTAGTGTAGCCCCAAAACTCTACTCTGTATGCCCAAATAGGTCTTAAAATTGTCATGTATATGAGTCTTTTGTAATTAATTTGAAACTTCTAGGACTCCATTTAGACAAACGTCTCACTCGGAATCCTCATACAAGACTGAAAAGACAAGAAACTGCTCGTCGTTTTCGCCTACTTCAACATTTACTGGAGAAACGTTCTAAGCTCCCAATTAATTATAAAAGACTCATTTACATGACAGTTATCAGACCTATTTGAACATACGGAGTTGAGCTTTGGAGCTGTACTAAACCATCCAATTCATCTCGTATCCAATCCATACAATCCAAAATCCTTCGTAAAATCCTCAATGCTCCTTATTATGTCACAAACAAACTCATCCATCATGATCTTAATATCCCATATGTTGCTGATTTGGCCCAAACGAGATACCTATCCTTCCATGACAAGCTCAATACACACTTGAATCCGCTAGTCTCTCAACTTGCTTCCCATACTATTCCTGATAACCCTCCGAGGCGTCTGAAAAGAAGATGGACTCGAGACCTTCTACTATAGAACTTTATTGGAGTGCTACCGATGGGTAGTTTCTCCACAAGTGTTCTTTGTTTTCATTTGTTCATATTAGCATATTTACTTGTAATATTATTACAGTTGTAAATATCAATTCATTAATCTAAAAAAAAAATTGAAACTTAGAGCGTTTGTCTCGTAAGTGTTGAAAGAATTATTTTCCAAGTTATGTGTGATGTAATAAACAACTCTTCATGTAAAAAACAATTCTTCTTCTTTCTTCTTCGATCTTCAAACAACAACATAACAGTTAATCGTAAATCTGTATGATACGAACACCATTGAGTTTATATTAAGTTATCTTAAAATGCTTTCCAGCCATTCCATTCAAATATTCATCTATAAGATTGCCCTAAAATTGACAATTTAAGTATTTATTTTTCATAAAACTGATAAGATTATTAAGAACTCGAAGCCATTCAATAAAATAAGAAAGATAAAGTTATTGTTCCAGAGGCTATAGTGAAAGTTTACCGAAGATAATTCGAACCCTATCACATTTTTTATCTCTAGTCTTGTAAACGCCACAGATAAGGCGGGTCACTATAATCGATTTCTTATCGATTTTACTTATCGACCTTCTCAGAACTTATCAGGGCTTAAGATGGATAGCTGACCTTTCTTAAATATGCTTTATTATCGTGCTGGATTTTAACTTGGAGAAGAATAACACAATATTTAAATATTTTTGTTTATGTTTTTATTTCGAATTCGGCTGTAAAAGTTAAATTATTTAAAATGTTAGAAGCCGAATATGTACAAAAGCAAAGCCATGTGGGATTTGTGGATCTTCTGGGGCTCACCCAGCCTCTGGAAATTGGGTGCGCATAATAGGGGGGGGGGGACCTTGCAGTGGAGCATGATCAAGAACTTCATGAACAGTTAGCCTCCATCTTGTACTGAAGGATCTAGGGCATGTTTGAGTAATAGATAGTAGGATATTTTTTTTTTATTAATGTCATAATATGAGATTTCTGTCACCCAATGTCCTGTTGCTAAGAACCAAGGCTGTACATATCTTCATAAGTCCTTTGAGGTCTCTTAACTCGGTCTATATCCATGGATGATGGATATTCGGAGTCTGCAGAAGCACTTTTACTATATTTTGTTTCCTTAATTAAATCGTACCTAGGCCAATCCTCACGGGAAAGTTATTACCGGTAGCCTGACGAAATTCACATACCCGTGAGGGAGGATAAACAACCGTAGAATCTCTGGCTTCATGACTTATCACCGTGGAAGGTGGAAGGTCATCTAGAAGTAGAAATAATGTAGAAAACATAACATTTTAAGTGATCATTGCCAATCCTTAATTATTCCTTTTTATAAATTTAACATTAAACGATAAGTATTTAGTGGTCGATGGAACCAGATTTGTAGCTTATAAAAAAAACAACGCAAACAACATTTAAATTTTTTTTATCAGTCTATTATTGGAGAAGTGATGAAAACCAAGCTCACATTACTACGATTTAGGGCTTCACGGACAGTGACGATGAGTCTAGATCCATGGATTATGGCTGTTCTGAATTTACAGGCGCACGAGGACCTATGTTTCTTTCCCCGAAATCTTCTCTGGGAGACTATTTGAAATCGTGGAGACTAAAATACGTTTTCCCATAAAAGCGCTCGTGGTATGCTCATCATTTTTAAGTCCCGATCGTAGTGTGTTGCCTCCAGTTGGCTAAAAGGCTTCACCATTCGAGGAACATTAAATATCCGCAGAATCTAAGGCATAGTTGTTTTCACAAAGGCGATCGTTGTTTAACTCTTCACCTAAAGTTTTAATTCAGTTAATTGAAATTTAAATCCTCCACTGCTGTCAAACTATATACTGTTGCATTATATCATTTGTTTCATAATGCATGTGTATGTGCCACATATTATGTGCATATATGTATATATCCACACTTGTTGAAATATTTTTATAGTGTAGTCCCAAACTATTCTGGACTAGGATATATAGACTGCTTAATATGCGACACTGTATTCTAAAATACGACCCTTTGTTTTGTCTTTGGGACTCAAGGTTTTAGCTCGGCAGTATGTGTGCCTCGTTTCCCATCAAAATATATTCCGCCATATTAGCAAATTATTTAGTTAATATTCCCCGCAGTGTAGCTACGTTTCAATATGACGCAGTATCGTCTACTGAATATTATATGAACGGAATCTTTCCCGAAAACAAACCGTTAAAATTTATGAGAAGCCAAAATATTTCTCAGTTCGATAGTTAAAGTATTTATAAAGATGGTAGTAAATTACATGATAAACTTGTGAAGAAATGAGATGGTACAGAACTCCAGAGGTGGGATTCCGAAAGCGTTTAGTGATAAGATTCAAGTCCGTATTATACATCTTTAACAGATATCTCAATTGTTATTCCTCTATTTTTTATGATTCCGACTTTCTTAAAATCCGGCATACTTATACCTTACTGAACCCTGTCGAACAGATACATTACCTAGGACTCCATGTGGACAAACGTCTCACATAGAATTCTCATACAAGTCTGAAAAGACAAGAAACTGCTCGACGTTTTCGCCTACTTCAACATTTACTGGACAAACGCTCTAAGCTCCCAATTAATTACAAAAGACTCGTTTAAATGACAGTTATCAGTCCTATTTGGACATACGGAGTTGAGCTTTGGGGCTTTACTGAACCATCCAATTCATCTCGTATCCAATCCTTACAATCCAAAATCCTCAAAATTCTTCGTAAAATCCTCAATGCTCCTTATTATGTCACAAACAAACTCATCCTATAGAACAGATCCGATACTTAGGGTTGCACCTCGACAAACGATTAACCTGGAATCCTCATACCAGACTGAAAAGACAAGAAACCGCTCGACGTTTCAGGCTACTTCAACACAAGCAATCCAAAATCCTTCGTAAAATCCTCAATACTCCTTATTTTCTTAAAAATAGTCATCCATAACGACCTTAATGTCCCATTTGATGCTGATTTGGCCCAAACTAGATACCTATTCTTCCATTACAAGCTCCATACACACTTGAATCCGCTAGTCTCTCAACTTGCTCCCCATACTATTCCTGATAACCCTCCGAGGCGTCTGAAAAGAAGATGGCCTCGAGACCATCTACTATAGAACTTTATTGGAGTGCTACCGTTGGGTAGTTTCTCCACAAATGTTTTTCATATCATATTGTACATATTAGCAGATTTACTTGTTGTAATATTATTATAGTTATAAATATCAATAAATTAAATGTAAAAAAAAAACTTATATCTTATGCTAATTCGACTACCCTCCTGTATAAGTTCGACTACCCTGCACCTCTTAACAATACATCCCTACACTGACTATTCGAACAAGACAAAAGACTATACAAAATGTAGTTCCTTGATCGAAACTATGAACTATTTCTATTTGGTACATTTAATTTTATATACTTATTATTTTTTTTATTTTAGTTTACGTCCACATTGGAGCATGCGAATCAATCCATGTGCATTGTAGTTTTTAAAATATTAAATGAGATGTTTTATGTCCTGCTCTTCTGTTTCCAAAACTTCTTCATTATTTTAGACCTGGCTGAACTTTCCTCATCCGTAATAGTGTATTCTTTCCATGAAGCTGTTTTTAAGTCTCGTATCCCTAGTCTTCACAATCTTCTTCTCTTTTCCGTCTCTAATTTATCGCATTGCTAAATTATGTTACTTTATTATTATTTTTTTTATTAATTTAAACAGTTAATTCTTTATTAAGACGTAAATCCAACTTCCATGTGTGAATGTTTTATATTAAGCCTTTTTGATCGTTCCTCAATCACAGTTACTTATTTATCCGGTTACAGAAATAACGGTAACCCATGACGTCATAAACGATATTAGCTTTCTTTGATAAATGCAGTTATTATTATCAGTTACTTCATATTAACGTCATGACAGTAACTCATCTAGACACGTCTCCTTGAAAGTAAGACTGGAACTGGTGTCGAAATGTTGGCTGATTCATCGGCTCCGGCGACCTTCCCATAACCGGTTATCTCAGAGTGTTATATAATTCTAAAAAGGAAAAAAAATATAACAGGGTCTTGTCAAAACGTTCCCTTTTTAAAACGATTATCGAACGAAGAATTCCTCGATTCCTTACTGAATAAATACAATTTAAATTGTTTACCTCTATCAATACAAACCATGAAGGGTGTTAGTACAACCGCTCAACAAGGCCAGGTTTTTTTTCAATTCATGGTACCCACTTACATGAGGCTGGGTGAGCTCCACGAGGGTCTGTAGATCCCACATTGTTCATCCATGGTTGTTAAAAAATTATATAAATTATCTGTCATAACTGGATTTGAATACTGTAACATCAGAAACTCAACACATAACCTACCCTGCGAATAGGATCATAAAAACAGTAAAGACTTTTATGATGATAAATATAGATTCGAATCTAGGGTTTTTGCTATGTTAAAGGTTCAATTTTGCTGATTCCCTTATAGAAAACAATTTAAAAAAAAATTTCAATTAAGAAATTTTATTGATATATTTTTAAAAAATTTATTTATTGATATTTACAACTGTAATACAATAATACAACAAGTAAATAGGCTGAATAATACATAATGACATGAGAATCACAAGTAGAGAAACTACCCACTGGTAGTACTCAAATCAAAGTTCAACTAAGGTCACGTGGCCATCTTCTTTTCAGACCCCTCGGAGGATTATCGGGAATTGAAGAGGAAGCTATGTTTGAAACTAGGGGCTTTGAGTGGTAATGAAGTTTGTTATGAAAGGATAGATACCGGGTTCGGGCCAAATCAGCAACAAATGGGACATTAAGGTCGTTATGGATGACTATTCTTAAGAAAATAAAGAGTATTGAGGATTTTGCGAAGGATTTTGGATCGCTTGTGTTGAAGTAGCCTGAAACGTCGAGCGGTTTCTTGTCTTTTCAGTCTGGTATGAGGATTCCAGTTTAATCGTTTGTCGAGGTGCAACCCTAAGTATCAGGCACCAGTGGGATATTACGTGTATTAAAGGATACTGAAGGGCAGGAAGTCATTGGTTTACGACGTAAGGTAAAAGTTATTAGATGCGATTTTTGAGAATTTATTTTAATCCTCCAGTTTTGACACCATTCTTCAAGATCAGTGATATGGGATTGGAGGCTTTGGGATGCAATAACTGGATTGGTGTTGACTGATAATACACATAATTCATCAGCATCATTATACGACTAATGAACTATGACTATTTGAACACATGGAGCAGAACTTTGGGGATCAGCAAAACACGTCCTTCCATATATGACAGATACCAACAAACACAGTCAAAAATTCTAAAGTGATTTATTTCGGATCACACTATACACAACGACATGAACATTCCCACCACAAATCATATATTCATAACTAGTACAGAACATTCCACTCATCAACACAAAATCCACTTGTTAATATTTTTAACATTTTTGTTGATAAATAAATAAATAGATATTTATGATTTAACTTTAACAACATAATAAATCAATAAAATATCTAAATTTTATCTCTCTGTTACTCTTTATAATTATATTTCAAAAAAGAAATTGAACAAAAATTACAGAGAACGTTTTATTGGAAATAGGGAAAAGAGTCAATGACACTTGAAGGTGAAATTTCCCCTCTTTTTGTGCCAATTTTCACAGTTGGCGAGAATCCAACCTGGTCCATTAGTCATGAGACTAAAGGATTAAATAAAAGACTTTTTTTTTTAATTGAATTTATTTTTCATTTTCACAATGATGATGAATCTTTATTTATTCGACCTTAATAAAAATTATCATGTTAAGATATAATTTCGATTGATGGGTACCCAAGTTTGTAGATGACCTTAACTGGGGGTAAAATCTGGGGTTGAGCCTGATTTCTACCAAATTCCTCTTAGCACAACTGTAGGCTTAGGAACTGTACACTCTCCAGTAGGGAAGTGGCAATACGGAACAACTCAACATTCACTTTTTCCAAGAAGTACTCAAATATCTATGAAGAATTTAACAGTCACGAATTAGCCTGTCTATTTTAGTTCGAATCCAGCTGTGGCTGAATACTTATTTGATATCTTCGCAGCCAAGGAAGGAGCATGTATAGACCCTCCTGGGGCTCGTCAAGACTATGAAATGGGTACTCTTAATCGGGGATAAACCTGGATGTTGAGAATGATCTCGGACAAATCAACGCTCTGCACAACAGTTTTCTTTGAGAGTGTACTAGGTTTCTAGCAGGTAGTGAACCAAAATCCAATTCTCGATAATATCGGTTTATAACCTGGAATCCTCATACAAGACTGAAAAGACAAGAAACCGCACGACGTTTCAGGCTACTTCAACACTAGACAAACGCTCTAAGCTCCCAGTTAACTACAAAAGACCCATCTACATGACCATCATACGGCCTATTTGGACTTACGAAGTAGAGCTTTGGTGCTCCACTAAGGCATCGAATTCCTCTCGTATTCAATCCTTACAATCAAAAATCCTTCGTAAAATCCTCAATGCTCCTTATTTTGTTAAGAATAAAGTCATCCATAACGACCTTAATGTCCCTTTTGTTGCTGATTTGATCCGAACCCGGTATCTATCCTTTCATAGCAAACTTCATTCCCACTCAAACCATCTAGTTTCAAACCTAGTTTCCTTTTCAATTTCCGATAATCCTCCGAGGCGTCTGAAAAGAAGATGGCCACGTGACCTTCTTAGTTGAACTTTTATTTGAGGACTACCAGTGGGTAGTTTCTCTACTTGTCATCTCATGTCATGTATCACGTATCCTATTTACTTGTTGTATTATTGTAATACAGTTGTAAACATCAACAAATAAATTAAAAAAAAAAAAAACAATATCGGTTTAACTGTTCTTTCAAAAATTGCTATACACCTTCAATTTTTTCTATTCAATTTCAATTTTATGCCTATTTATTTTATTGCCTACGCATATCTATTTTTATTACGTGTACTTCATTTATTACTTACTTTATTTATTACATACTGGATTTTTATATTTTTTTCTGGATTTTTTATAATTTTACAATTTTATTTCTTTCTGTATTTCTTATCATTTTCTACTTTTAATTTTTATTTTACTACTGATACCTTTTACATTTGCCCATTTTAATATTAAATTTTTATTTTTTATCTTTATTACCTTATTCTTTATTTTTCAACACTTTCTGTTTTATTCTTATTTTACTCTTTATTATCTATTTTACTACCTTCCTGGCACTTGGTTGTTAATACTAAGCACTCATACATTTTAACCTTTATATTTAGCATGCTGTGCAATTTTTATCATTTTTATTTTCAATTTCCTGTATTCACCATACTTTTGCTTATTTATATTTACTATGTTTAAAATATTTTTGTACCACTTTTTAATTCTCAATTGTCTGTATTTCGCATATAGCCCTGAAGAAGACCTAGAAAGTAGGTCGAAACGTTGGCGACTTAATAAACATTTCTCTAATTCTAAGAGAAATTTATTGACCTCTACCCTGACCACTTTCTTCCACATATATTATCAAGGTCAACTATTATCATTCAATTTCAATTTTTTTTCATTGTAATTTTATGATGATGCATATTTACCCTATTTTTATCCTTATCATGCGAAATAACAAAGACCAAATCTTGGTAAGATAGTTAACTTCGAAAGGAATATAATGAAAAAAACGAGTTCTTACTCACGTAAAATGCGAGTTCACGTACGTCGCTAGACGTAAAATGCTTAATTTATTATGTACTTCATTGAAAATGAATTAATCTGGCTACTGCAATAACTTGTGGTATAGCTAAAAAAAATTATACTACTACAACCCATGAATGCTCCGAAGTTTAGTAGATGGTAGAGATTGTACAGTAGACAACGGTTATGGAGGGAGTTGATTTGTCCTAGATCACGGCTAGATCAACAGCCAGATATCCCCCATTATTTTGGTTTCCCGCTTTATAGAGCCTCCCCCAGAAGGGTCCTAGATCCCATATGATCCTGCTCCAGCCGCAAACAGATTAAATAAAAGATTTCTCCGAGCTGGACTTAAACCCAGGAACATCAGCATGGCAACTTCGCACTCTATCAATGAGCCCCTCTGCTTCCTTAAGGATTTTTTAAAGGAGAAAAAAAATCTTTGGTTATGCCGTCGTTCAGAGGAACGTAAAATGGGGCTTCTGTGCTTTTATGATGCCAGGTACCCGTTTAAGATACCCATCATAATTATCCCTGTATAGCCAAAATTTAGAGCTCCCACTGCAGCAACGTGCGGTTAGCCTTAGCAGCATAAAGTGACGTTAAGGAGTAAACAAACTGAATTTATCGACTTAGAATTAATTTGTAGAAATTTTCACGTCTTTATGTACTGCATTTATTACCTGTTTCATTCCTCTCAAAACCAATCGAGCGATCTAAAATTTTCCAATGAATCTGGGCCATCCAACTCAGCACTGAGATAGCTTCCAGCGTGCAGAATCCTCAACATGTGCAGGTAACGGTATGAGCTTAAAGTAACCGTTACTCCCCCGCCTTGGAAAAAAGTACGGGAGCGATTACACGGAAGATTACGCCGATTGCACCAGAAGCCGGCCACAAAGCTGTTCCGAAGTATCCGGAGTTATTTAGGTAGCATAAATAACTGTTTATATAATTGATTCGGGAACGTCTTTGACGATATAGAAACAATTTAAAATTATATAACTTTTTAATATACCTAGTTTAATTTTACTTTATGAAATTACTACTGTGATTAAAAAGTAAGGTGAAATTATCATTTAAAACTCCCGGGCATTAGGAAGGCAGGTAATTTTTTTTAGGTTGGTAGGACTGTCTATAACATTTGCCAAGCGTCTGTTTGTCGAAAGGTTTGATTATCACCGAGTTACACGTTTTTTGTAAATTGTTAAAATGTTACATTAGATTTTTTTTTTGTTCCGCAAACAAAATTTGATGCAAGTTCTTCGCTCAACAAAATCACCCATTATCATTAGGGAGTTTATGCCATAGTAGTATTTGCTTTTAATTAAGTCTGCTATAGTGACGTCACCCAAAGATAAATAAAAGTCTTGCCAGCAGCGGGATTTGAACCCAGGACCTTTGGCACTGCAATTCAGTGCTCTACCTCTCAGCCACTCCGTTCCCCATTATACTAATATTAACTAAGAAATACGTTACTTCAACTTTCCGCTTTTTTTTTGCCTTCTCAATTCCTCAGTTTTCTCTACCCTCTCATGTTCCGAGAGAACCCCTGTCTTATATTAAAGTGCTTCCTGAAAACCCATAGATTTTTGTAATTTAACCTTTAGAGATGATCCTTCGGTAATATGTGCAGGACCTTACCTTCAGTTCATCTATGTCTTTTTCCACTTGTTTGTTTATCCAAGTTCATTGCGTCCCTATCCAGATTTAATTAGGATAGGGATTTTTAACGAGTTCCTGTCATTCAAACGCTCTAAGCTCCCAATTAATTACAACAGACTCATTTACATGACAGTTATCAGACCTATTTGGATATGCTGAGTTGAGTTCTGGAGCTCTACTAAACCATCCAATTCATCTCGTATCCAATCCTTACAATCCAAAATCCTTCGTAAAATCCTGAATGCTCCTTATTATGTCACAAACAAACTCATCCATTATGATCTTAATAGCCCATATGTTGCTGATTTGGCCCAAACTGGATACCTATCCTTCCATGACAAGCTCTATACGCACTATAATCCGGTAGTCTCTCAACTTGCTTCCCATACTATTCCTGATAACCCTCCGAGGCGTCTGAAAAGAAGATGGCCTCGAGATCTTCTACTATAGAACTGTATTGGAGTGCTACCGATAGGTCATTTGTCATTTGTTCATATTAGCAAATTTACTTGTAATATTATTACAGTTGTAAATATCAATAAATTAATCTAAAAAAAACGAGTACCTGAACTCGTAAACGCTCGTGATACCCGTTTTTCGTTCCTTCCGAAGGCATAATCAAAGACCACGAGCCAGGCTACGAACCCGCGATCTTGGGCATAGTAAATCATTAAGCTAACCATTACACTACTGGTCACCCACTTCTGCAAACCATGTATTCTTTAACTTAAGCTTTCTAAAATATTTGAAGTCTCCCAGTTAATCGTCTGGGGTGCTCACAGAAAGGAATTCTTCTTTTCCGAATTTTTTGTTCATGATTGACAAGGCGTCGTTGTTATTGATTTCTAACTTTAACTGGGCCTTAGATTATTATAACATGAAAGTAATTAATAATTTAAATAAAGCTTGGTTATATTTGTATATTTTTTAAAACGTATTGCATTTTCTTGTCGGATAGGATACCCTATTCTCCCACCCTCAGATAGAAGACACCAGAGGCTGCGACAGAACAAGAGGAGATCTAATGCAGGGGCGAGAATAGAACCTACTCCACTAGCAATAAGAGGACCGGAGACCAGGGTCTGCTCTTCTAATCTCACTCTGCGCATCGCATTCCGGTCTCTCATTTCCGCTAGCCTTCGAGCCCGCCATTGCTAAACATCTCTCCCTCTCTTTTGGGCTTACTAGGACTTTCGTTACACGCCCTATTACTTAGTTTATATAATTATTAAACAAATAAGAAGTATATATTTATATAATCAACATTATCATGAACTATATCTTTTTTTTTTTAGATTCATTTATTGATATTTACAACTGCAATAATATTACAACAAGTAAATTTGCTAATATCAACAAATGACATAAAAACAAAAAACAGTTGTGGAGAAACTACCCATCGGTAGCACTCCAATAAAGTTCTATAGTAGAAGGTCTCGAGGCCGTCTTCTTTTCAGACGCCTCGGAGGGTTATCGGGAATAGTATGGGAACTAAGTTGAGAGACTACCGGATTCGAGTGTGTATGGAGCTTGCCATGGAAGGATAGGTTTCTAGTTTGGGCCAAATCAGCAACATATGGGATATTGAGATCATGGTGGATGAGTTAATTTGTGACATAATAAGGAGCATTGAGGATTTTAGGAAGGATTTTGGATTGTAAGGATTGGACAAACTAGATCCGTATGTCCAAATGGGTCTGATAACTGTCATGTAAATGAATCTTTTGTAATTAATTGGGAGCTTAGAGCTTTTGTCCAGTAAATGTTGAAGTAGGCGAAAACGTCGAGCAGTTTCTTGTCTTGTCTGTCTTGTATGAGGATTCCAAGTGAAGGTAATTTGATGGGGTTTATTTTAATTATTCAATTTTGGCACCATATGAACTATATTAAAAGTTAAATTCATGGGATCCTCGCAACCTCTCATCCAAGATTTTTTAAAACTGGCGTCCGAATCAAGTCTTGGTAATGAAACCAAAATGGCTGCATCTGGTTCATTTATTAACATAAGAGAAAATATACACACTCAACAGCCTGAGTAAATGTGTAAATTAAAAAAAAAAAATCATGTATTGTTTAAAATATTTAGTCTATTGATTGAATTTAACAGTGGGAGTACAATGTTTTAGCTATGTTCTTCCTCATTCGTTTTAACATATTTATAGTAAAATGACTCCATACGTGTAGAGTATTAGGATGAACTACAACGTTGGCACTAGTAAAAAATAAATATTTTTTATTTGTTTGTTTGTTCATTTAACGTCACTTTATGCTGCTATGGCTAATCGGACGATGCTACAATGGGAGCTCTAAATTTTGCCTATCCAGGTTTAATTAGGATAGGGATTTTTTTAGGGATTAAAATAGGGCCAGGAATATACAACTATGTATGTTGAACGTCTTGGTGGTGGGGTGCTGTCTCATGTTTGGAGCCTGTTTGGGCTGTTGATCGTTGGGATGTATTGCACCTTTTTCTTCGAGATGTGATTCACATAACCCCCTTTTTGTTTTTGGTGTCTTGATAATGCCTGAATAGGCGAAACGTCGACTGGTAAGTGGGTGTATTTTTGAAACATAAGGCTTTGCATTGTGGTTTTTCCCAATTGCATTATAATTAATTTTATTATTAATTACTTTTCATTATTTAAATAATATAATGTTTTTCAGGGATTAATTGAATACAAGTTGATATCAATTTATCATAGAGGACATAGGAAATATCGCTATCGTATTAGGCAACAGGTGCCAAGGCTCGGCTCACGCGAACTTGGCAACAGCTGCGCACAAATCACGCGGTTTCGTGACTTCCAAAATCGCCGGGGACACCTGCCCTAAGTGTTTCTTTTATTTATTTATTTATTTTTTTATGTAAATTTGAATGTTTTAGTCTAGTTTTATTTTTTATAATTATGTGGGGAATTTTAATTTATGGACAGTTTTCACAGTTCCATCTGTAAAAAAAGTATAAAATAAGTCTTAACAGGTTTAGAATTGGCTACTTGTGATAGAATATATCAGAAAAATATCTATACTGCCTACATATACATATATATATATATATATATATATATATATATATATATATATATATATATATATATATATTTGTATGTATGTGGGCTCACCCATGCTCTGTAAAGTAGGCACCCTTCTTCTTCTTAGTGTTTAATTATCATGTCGAATTATTTACCTCTGATGGAGTTTTCTTTGTTTTCAATATTCCTTCATACGTTCACTGGCACGCATCCTTTGATCCAACTTCGTTCGACCTTCTCTAGTCTTTCTCCATCACTTAGCTCTTAAATTGATTATTTCTAACATGATGGGACAGTGTGATGTCTAAATGTACCTTATCTTCCCTGAAGTCTTTGGTGTTCTTCAAGAAATAGTCGAATATTTACTCCTCCACCAATATGGAGGCATTGGTAAACTACAAATCTCCGCGATTCTGCGCTATTATTGGATTCTCCTCCATTATAGTACAACTTAGCAACTTCATTTCCTGCTCCACATCGTCCAGCCATCTGAACCGATACATCCTCTACTTTGCTTGCCGTACAGTTTCCCTTTGAGCATGCTCTTTGGTATCCTGTAGTCTGACATTCATTCCTTCTCCATATTCCATTTTCGGCTACTTCGCTTAC
Source organism: Arma custos (assembly GCA_037127475.1). Lineage (NCBI taxonomy): Eukaryota > Metazoa > Arthropoda > Insecta > Hemiptera > Pentatomidae > Arma > Arma custos. The sequence continues at coordinate 11,382,955 of CM073762.1, read as the reverse complement.
AAGCCGTTAGTCTACTTTATGGTCAGTCTTCGGTCCCAAGCCCAGATAAAGGAAGAGGGCTGGTTCGCTGGGCTAACTAACTAACCGAGAAATACAACACATAGCCTCAGATATTTGGCAAGTTACAAAGGTTATTTGACCCAGGCTAGGAAACATGGACTTAATACAGCTTCTTGTAATTGGTCCGACTTGGATTGAGCAAACAATTTTAACGAATATTAACAACCATAAATACCCATTGGTTCTTCATTGTTTATTCTTTTTGAGCGTCCAGGCTTCAACTTCGTACAACAGCTGCGAGAATATTTAGCCTTTGATAGTTCGTATTCTTAGTTTTTAGTCCAGGTAAGGATTCCCTTAATTGGGGGGGGGGGACCTTGCTCAATCGCTGGATCAGAAACAGTAAAGTCCCTACCATGTACTGGACCTTATGCCTAATGTTGTGAAGACCTTTAATCTAGTAGTCAGCATAACAAATATGCCGAAGATCGCGGGTTAATAGCCCGGCAGGTGGCACTAGGATTTTCAAAAGGGAGTGAAAAATCCTTGGTTATGCCATCTTTCGGAAGGGACGTTAAACGGGAGTTTCGAGCCTGTACGATGCCAGGTACTCGTTAAAATCCCTATCCTAATAAACCCTGGATAGGTAAAATTTAGAGCTCCCAATGCAGCATCGTCCTATTAGCCATAGCAGCATAAAGTGACATTAAATGAACAAGTAATGAGCATAATAAAAGGTTCTAGTTGTACAGGTTATAATGAATACAGTGATATTATCGATTTATTTTACTACTATCGATTTATCGATATCTATGTCTTTCATCATCTTTAAGTTCCAAAGGAACTCTAAAGTCGTGAGGACTAAAAATAAAGACGCCAGGAAGAGAGAAGTGTGGTGAGGGGTGAGCGGGGGAGGAAGTGGATGTAAATATCGATACTAGCCGCCATTTATATTCAGCTCGAGGAGGCACTGGCTTCCTCCCTACATTCACTTCTCCCTTCACAACATTTTACTAATCCCAACTAATAGTTATTCACTTTTATTCCGACGCGGTTAATAAGTGAACGGATGGACAAGGTACAGCGTCCGGGCCAGCGGGAGCGATTGCGTGGGCGAACGGAGTCGATGTGTCGGAGCATGCGCAACAGGTCTCTCTCCACGAACCCTGACAATTGAATAACAAGAAATAAATACGAGCCTGATTATTCATAAGCATCTAAAGATGTAATTATTTAATTAATTAAATTTTTTTGGTATCTGTTCCGCTGGATGTTACTTCGAGTCGAGTTACAAGTTTTAACTGTAAATTCGTTTAATCTTACTAATATTATAAATGTGAAAGTTTGTATGTTTGTCTCTCTTTCACGCAAAAACTACTGAACGGATTTGGATTAAACATTACAGTAATATAGTTTATACATCAGAATAACACATAGGCTATAGCAAGCGCGGATTTATGGGGGGCGTACGGGTACACGTGCTCCCTCCCCCCGACAGTTTTTTGGGTAGTGTGAAAAATCCATTATAGTACATAATTAAGGGCAAATCACATGATCATATTTGTGAAAATAACAGAAACAACATGAATGAAACTATTTGTTTTGATATCCTACTAATCTTACTAATATTATAAATGTGAAAGTTTGTATGTTTGTCTCTCTTTAACGCAAAAACTAAAGGACGGATATGGATGAAAATTATTGAGTAAAATAGGTTATACATCATAGGCTACAGCAAGGGCAGATTTATGTGGGAGCACGGGGGCATGTACCCCCCTCTTATAGTACATAATTACAGACAAATCAGGAACTTAGCATCTTGAAATTTGCAGATAGGTTCATTGTATAATTTAAGAAAGAAATTTGGACAATTCCACCTCAAGGGTTTCCCCATTCATACAATAGGGGTTCAAAGGTTGTATAGAATCCGTCATTTGTCAGGCATCTGAAATTTTGGATGTACGAGTAACTTATATTTTAAAAAATAATTAAATTATTTATTTCAAATGATCTTTCACGAAACTTTATGTGACAGACCAAATTCCACGCGAGCGAAGCCGCGGGCATAAGCTAGTTTTTGATATTTTCTAAAAATAAAATATACTATGAGCTATATTATGGAAAAGGGAATGTTTATACGGGCAATGAGTGGATTTCGGTAACCATTTCATCAAGAAATACAAGTCTCAACTGATATTTTGAAGTGCGAAGATTAGATGATACATGTTTGTTGAAAAGTTCGTTTTTGGAGGAAATGATTACTGTATCTTTACAGTATCCACTTAATAACATAAAAAAAAATGTACAGAGTTACAAAAAATAGTAAAAAATCATGAAAATTTTCTTTATCTCTAGATCCTTCTGAGACTCACAAAGCCTCTGTAAAGAGCGATATATATGGTAAAATATATTTAAAAAATTAAGCTGATATCAGTCAAATCAATTTCTTGCACGACTGATGGCTTAGAATATTAGAGTCCCTACCATTTACTACCACAACTGTTAATGTTTGTTTTGACTTTTATATACATATGTGAACATTTATTTATCCTCTTTCAAACAGAAATGTTTATTAACCTCTGTAACGTTTTGCTAACGGAAATAAGTCTTTACTAGAGTCGGTAGGAACAATTGGCGTAACTAGAGTTGACTCATGGGGGGGTTAACCCCAGTCAACCACTCCAACATATTACTCCCTTCAAAAAAGATATCTCGTAATATAGGGACAATATACAACTATTCATTTATATATATATATATATATATATATATATATATATATATATATATATATATATATATATATATATATATATATTATTGAAATCAAAACTGTGTACAGTCATGGAAGATAAAACAAGTCCCGACATAAAGGCAAGTAGAGAAACTCCAGGTGTTAGTACTCAAATAAAAAGTTCAACTTAGAATGTCACGAGGCTATCTTCGAGATAAACTTACTATTAAAAAATCTTAATTTTTTACGACTGTTTATAAAGTTTGAAAAAACGTGATGAAATTCAGGATATATTCGCAAGAATTCAGTTTTATCTAAATTCTGGAAGAGTTAGAAGTACTTGAAAATCTTCCAAAAATGTTAATTTCGCAAAAACCGTTTGAGTAAAACAGCCGAGATCTTATCAAAGAGGCAGCTACGGACTTTGAATATTAATATCTTTTAAGTTCTTTTGATCTTCCTAACGGTCTTTACAATATTATATTAATAATTATATTATTAAAAAAAGTTTTTAGTAATGTTTAATGTTATCGGCGTTGCCTAGCAACGGATCCAGGAAGTACTTATTGTGTAGTCTTTTGTTTTGAGCCATCTGTTAAATTGCAAATATTCTATTAATGTGATAAAACCTTTTTCCAGTCAAATCTCCTTTATTTAAAAAAAAGGTTTCGACTACCTATAGAGTCATTTTCAATTTTTGGCATACTTCTATAGTATACTTCTACTACTTACAAGTCAATTAATTTGAATTATCATTCTATCAAATTAATAACAAAAACAATATAAAATAACAAACAATACAATAAGTACATAAGTTATAAAAAATTTGTTCTGAAATACGGAATTTAAGTATAGATACCTCGATATAGTTGTCCAGAAATATTTTAAAACTTTTCCTACTTAGAGTTTCAATATCCTCCATGGTCTATCTCTAATCTTATTATTGAAACTCCAAGTAGGAAAAGTTTTAAAATATTTATGGACAACTATATCGAGGTATCTATACTTAAATTCCGTATTTCAGAGCAAATTTTTCATAACTTATGTATTTATTGTATTGTTTGTTATTTTATATTGTTTTTGTTATTAATTACAGATTTGATAGAATGATAATTCAAATTAATTGACTTGTAAGTAGTAGAATTATACTTATGCAAAAAATTGAAAATGACTCTATAGATAGTCGAAACCTTTTTTTTTTAAATAAAGGAGATTTGACTGAAAAAAGGTTTTATCACATTAATAAAATATTTACTAATACTTAATCCAGTGGCATCAAATTTAAAATCAAAATGCAAATATTATTTTGTAGGTCATCTTCATGGTAGAGGGAGTTGGTGGAGGGAAGGGTCCTCGGGCAGTGAGAGTGTTCAGTGAAATCCTCACTGTAAGAGGACTCTTCGCCCCACTTGCCCTGAAGATGGCCGGCCGAAACGTTGGCACTTACAATAAATTATCTAACTCCCACATTAGATCTTCCAGCCAACTATTATCCTCTCGAAAAGAACTATAGTTCACCAAAACAGAGAGCGCTCTTTATAGTTCATTTTCCGGATCTAGTTCAATGAACTAGTTCGTCCACGTACTTCTCACCTCTAGTATGGACTGCATTATTACCAAGACAATGGTTATGCAAAGGATTTTATGCTCGATCTTAGTTGAAACTAGCTAACGCTGTATTTCTTCAGCTTGTCATTGCTCTCTGACCAAAAGCCCTGAGATCTAAACCGGATGTGGTAGATAATATATTCAGGATTTGGAAGCTCTAGCTGGGCTCATCCAACCTCTGCACTGTTAATTATGTTGGATGATCGCTACCAAATCAAATTAATCAATGATTTGGTATGTTATGCTTTTATGTACAGTCCTTTCTATGTACTGAACCAAACTCTGAAGGCTTCTAATACGGTGAGCCAGATAAGCGAGGTTATAATTTACTTCTAAAACATATTTGAAACAAATAATTGACAATAAATAGATTGCATCTATGTTAATGTCACCTTCGTTCAGTAGGTATAGATTTATCTTCTTCTGAAGAGTCCTCTTCATTCCGAAGGCTATTCCAGGATGCAGCAGATCTGAAAAGCTGTTTTTGTAGTGAATTTCAACCATTCTCTTAGTTTTTGCAGGCAAGAGTGTCCTTCCTACTTCCTGCGCTTCTTGTTTCCTGAATTTCTCTACATTATCAGCTGTAGTGAGTTATATTTATCTCAACACTACAACAATCTACTACAAATATTTGTTTATTTTTGCGAACCAACCAATGACAGGATCTGACAGACATCATGCTTTTAGCTTCTTCTTTCTTCACCTCCAATATTCCCTCTGAATGTTCTTTTCTCCTCCATCCATCCTATTGACACTGCTGCGTTCTCTTTTCAACAAGAAGACTAATTTTTTTCAGTCGACTTCTAAATCTCTCTCTGTCCAGGGAGTCCTCAGTGTTAATTCCAAATCTTTTAAGTTCTTCTTTCATCCGCTTACCATAACCATTTTGGCTTTTCAGGTCGTATATCTTATTAAATATATGCTTATTCAACATTCTAGGATCCGTCCTGATAACGTGCGCATAAAAACATGGACGTATTTTCCTCAGATGTTTCCAAGACATATGTCCTTTCGTATACCTCATTATTCGATCTCAATATGTCGCTCAATATGTGATATTCTTCTTAATATTAGCTTCTGAGTTTCAAACGTTCAAAATTAATTTTCGTATCGTTTCTTTTCCATTGGACAACAGTTGCAATGAATTAATTAATTTTTTTTATCTTTTAATATAAAAACCAAACCAGGAAGTTTAATTTCCTATATCACGGCTGATTAATCCAGGAAAAGTGGACGAGGCAGCTGCCAACGTTGCAAGATGCATACACATTATGTTTAGTTCTGTTGGCGCAGTGCTCGGATCACCTTGAGCTCCAATGAATCATTTGCATAAAAACTTGAAGCTATCTAAGAGCGAAAACATTTTTATCACTTCCTCTCTCGTCGGGAGGAAAACAGATTTGTTTGCCAGGTAGGAATCATTCGAAAGCACAATACATCCTAAAGGCACTTTGAGGAATTGCAACAATTTAGAAGAGAAAGAAGTTTATTTTAATTTTTTTCTTTAGATTCGATTGAGGAGCGGAGTATATACGTGTTTAGAGTGATGAATTGCTATGCTGAAGGTTTCTCGAGTTGAAATCAGGCTGTGGCATATAAATTTAATCTACTACAGTCACAGATCAATCCTATAGGAACGCAGCAGGGTCAAGAGGATGGATGGAGGAGAAAAGAGCATTCAAAGGGAATATCGGAGGTGAAGAAAGAAGAAGCTAAAAGAATGGTATATGTGTGATTGGTTGGTTTGCAAAAATAAAAAAATATTTGTTGTAGATTGTTGTAGTGTTGAGATAAATATAACTTATTACAACTGATAATGCAGAGAAATTTAGGAAACAAGAAGCGCAGGAAGTAGGAAGTACACTCTTGCCTGCAAAAACTAAGAGAATGGTTGAAATTCTCTACAAAAACAGCTTTTCAGATCTGCTGCATCCTGGAATAGCCTTCGGAATGAAGAGGACTCTTCAGAAGAAGATAAATCTATTCCTACTGAACGAAGGTGACATTAACATAGATGCAATCTATTTATTGTCAATTATTTGTTTTAGAAGTGCATTATACCTCGCTTATCTGGCTCACCGTATTAGAAGCCTTCAGTACATAGAAAGGACTGTACACAAAAAAATAACATACCAAATCATTGATTGATTTGATTTTGTCCTGAAGTTCACCCAACCTCTATAAAGTTGGTATCCGTAATTAGGGAATCCTTGCATTCGAAGGTGATCTCCATTGCTGGGGCAGAAAAAATCAGTCCCTACTAAGTATTGAATTCCACACTCCCTGTGGGTTAGAATTGTAATAGATCGTTTCATAAAAAATGTCCCATTTTCTAAAGGAAAGATGATTTAGTAAAACAACTTGATGAAATCGAAACATTATTATTAAAAATTTATAAATATGTCATGGTACTCTTCCAACTAAGCCATCTTGGTTCGACTCTCGGTGTTCGACCCGGGTTCGAGTCCCGGCCCTGGACATATCTTTTGTTTTCAAATAAAAATATTAAAAAATTATAAAAACTAACAAAAAATAAAATAAATAAATTATAATAATATATAATGACGTATGTCAACAAGATCCTAAATAAAGTTCAATGAACATTCTTCCCCTTGTATACATCGCAAACTGCAAAAACACGGGGACATGGGATCAGTGAAGAGAAAGGATGTGTCTGACCGAGAGTCGAACCAATGGCTCATAGTACCATGACAGAAACATGGGAGACCCGGTTCGAATCCCGGTCCTGAACATATCTTTTCTTTTCAAATAAAAATATTTTATTAAAAATTTAAAACTTTTCCCCCAACTTGTTAACAAATTTTCAGCGCCAGAACTATAAAAATCCGGGTTTTGGATTGAAATTATACCTGAACATGCGTTTTTGAATTGGAATCATTTTTAAAGATCTTACCCTTTCAGAGAGTGTGGGAGGACTTAGTAAAACTATAATTTTTATAAATGAGTAGAAGCTTTAATTTATCTATTAAATTTTTTTTTCTTTAGAGATTCAATTAGAGAGTAAGATCCAATGGAGAGTGCTGAATTGGCATACAGGAGAATACGTGTTCAAATCTACGGATTTTACGGGTTACGGATGAACCGTAAAGGATTTACAGACGCTTCTTGGGCTAACCCAGCCTCTATTAAATGAGGAAAAATCTTGAGCATGATCTTGAACACACATCTGAACAACCATTGTCTTAGAAATAGTGTAGCCTCTACACTATGTTCTGAATCTAAGACCCTTCATGGATATTAGCGGTTTAGTTTTTCATAAACTGCCTTCAAAATCTGGCAATAAATCACTTCAGTTTCGTTAGGATGATTTAGACTCTTCCATTAGATCCATCGTTTATTTAAATGCTAATCTGAGGTTATCAGTGGAGGGATTTTCCCCGATGTTGGAGCGAAGGGGGCGGCAGTTTAACGGAATAAAGGGATCACGAAACCTTTTTTTTTTTGCCAGGTGAAGATTTAGATACAGGAGGCTGTGGGGCCGGTTGCCATGGCGACCGCTCTTATCGCCAACCAGGGGACTATATTGTCTCTTCACCGCTTCTTTATTGTTTCTTATTGAAGATTTATCTCTGTTGTATATTTTTTTATTTATTTATTTATACAACAATGGAATTGAAAATAAATTTAGTTTGAAAATAATAACAACAATATTTTCTGATAGAATATTATCGTTATATATCCGTGATAAGTATCTTAGTGGCATTGACCAGCTGATTTATTAATAATAAGCTGAAATATTTTAAAATAAATACATATTTTTATCCAATCTCATTATTAATATATATATATATATATATAGAATATAATATATTACTATTGAAATATCGTGTGTAATAATATAATGTCAAGATTTATAATGTACTAAATATCATTAATTTGGTGTAACATAATGTCTGGATTTTGTGAAACGTCCCAATTTCCTCCAATATTATGAAGATTAATAACTTTGCTTTTACATGTTTCGGTTCTGTTACGCATGTTATCGCTTCGTGGTGAGTTATTACAATTTTACTGTTTATTTGTTTCATTTTTAATATTTTCCCAAAATACAAGTTACCGTGAAGTTTAGTATAGAAAAGAGAATGTAATTTCGGTGACCGTTTCATCAAGAAATGTATATGTTTGTTGGAATGTTTATTTCTAAATGGAATGATCACCGAAATCTACTTATTATCCATAATTTCATAATTTTTCCATGCTATACTCAAAATAAATTGCATTTTTGGAAAATATTAAAATATATTAAATGAAACAAATAAACAGTAAAAATTTATTGTGACTCAACTAGGAATAAGTACCCTTATTGTATTATTATTACAATATATTTTTAAATTTCAGTAAATATATTTTTAAAAAAGTATTTATGGAAAAAGTATAGGTCGATAATATCTGAATACTTTTTAAATATTGAGATACAGATATTTTTTAACAAAACATATTTGAAAAAATTATTAAGATAAAGAACTGTTAGAGATGTATTTTTGTTAATAATAAGAAAAAATGGCTCGGATTGTTTTTCAAAAATTAATAAATAAATAATATAAATTGATACTCCTTTATAGTGCAGTGCCTATGATATAATAAAAATATACTAAATATATGTTAAAGATATATTATAACTAACACTTACCTTCTTCCTGTTCGTCTGAAGATAAACTTAAAGTGAATTCCAAGAGACTGAATGAGGATTCTGGAGTAAGAATTAAATCTTCAGGAACTATTTTAGTTTTCACTAAAAAAAAAGAAAAAAAAAAGCATTTTCTTTTAAATTCTTTAAAATTCTATTTATAATCAATATATTAATATTTTTACTTCATGCCTAATCATTTTTCATGAGAATTTGGTTCCTGTTTCTCTATCACTTTCAAAAATTAAATTAAAAAATCCGAAAACTTGATGGATTGAAAATATTTTAAATAAAACATAATTTTTATAAAAGTTTAATAATTTATTTTTTAGCTTACCTAATCTCTGCTCATCAGTAAGATTGGTTTTTATATCTTTATCTAAAAAAAAAAAAAAGAAAAAATAGTAAAATGAATGAAGAAAATATAAGAAAAAATAAATCAAATGTAGTAATGATTGAATGAATGAACTATATTGCCTAAGAAATTTTGGAATCTATTCCGCAGGTTGTCGCTTAGAGGTGAGTTTCAAAACGTTTTAATTATTTATTCGTTTATTTTATAATATTTTCCAAAATTTATCCAGAGCTTTAGTATGGAAAAGGGAACGTAATTATGTGTAATGAGTATATTTCAGTAATGATTTCATCTTGAAATAAAACTTCCTATAAACATTTCGGTGTATAGATGAAATATGTTTCTTGAAACGTTCAGTTCTAGATGAAATGATTACTGAAGTATACACATTACCCATAATTACATCATATTTTCCATAATAAAGCTCTTGATAATAATAAGATTTTTAATAAGAATTTTTGGGAAAATATTACAAGGGCGAAACGAATGAAAAGTTAAAACTTGTGACTCAACTCGAAGCGACAACCTGCCAAATAATTACCGGAGTTAATAAATACCTATAAATAATTAAAACAGTGTAATAAAGTTAAGATATAAAAACAAAAATTTGCTTTACGATCTGAGGCAAATAAAAACAATAAATCTCTATTCTATATATTATCATTTTATAATTAACAAGTCTCAATTGATTGAATATAGACAGACTTCGGAAGTTCCATGTCAAGAAAGATGATTGACAGTTTATTATAATTATAGATTATATTATATAGATTATATATTATATTATAATTATTCAAATTAATAATAAATAATTAAATTATTATTTAGTTAGCCATACATATGAAACTCAATTTGAGTTTTCTACTAACAACTCATCATGTCAAAGCAACATTTGTTTAGATGTTGATACGTCATAAATAAAACCTTGTATATACTAAGCTGTTGTTTATTAAACCAAACCTAAATAAGGAATAAACTAAATACAAACTATATTTTAATGAAATCATATCTCAAACAAGACTGCACTACAAGATTTTGAATTTTCATTATATAAGTTTATTACTGGGCTGTTATTACAAAATTTATGTACATACAAATCTCCCACACATACCTATAAATATTCAAAGATTAGCGGTATGCAATTTAATGATTCCATTTTTAGTACTAATAATCTCTTACCAACAATTGGAAAAATAAATTTAAAAAATTTGCATTGAATTAATTATTTTTTTAAATTACCAATTGTATTAAATAATACGACAAGCAAATATTTTGATTGATATAAACTGACAAGTAAGTATAGGCGAGTAGAGAAACTAACCACTTGTAGTACTCAAATAACAGATTTAAATTGGTAGGTCACGAGGCCATCTTCTTTCGACATGCCTTGGATGATTATCTGGAATTGAAGAAGTAGCTGGGTTTGAGTGGGAATAAAGTTAATCGTGAAAGGAAAGATATCGGGTTTGTAGCAAATCAATAACGAATGAGACATTTATGCCTTTATGGATGATTTTATTAGTAACAAAGTAAGGAGGATTGAGGATTTTACGAAGGATTTTGGATTGTAAGGATTGACTGCGAGAGGAATTCGATGGCTTAGTGGAACCCCAATACTCTACTCCGAAAGTCCAAATACGTTAAATATGCCAAATAATATTTGACAAATTTATGAACTATAATTATAATATATTTTTTTTATTATAACAGGTTATCAATTATATATTTTTAACCAGAACACGAAAAGTGTTTTATATTTATGCAATGTTGTGTATAAAACCATTATCATGTCTGGGAGGGTATATATATACACATATACTTCATATATCCAATTTAAAACTCATTCTTAGACCTAAATTATTTATCAGTGTTGCAAAATTAGTTTTGGATAAGATATAAATTCCATCATTCAACAATATCTTATATCACCCTGCGTCACCAAATCAACTACTTGGAATTCTTATCACTCGTAGTTTTCGATAAGTAATTCCAAAAACTTAAGCTCATCCAAAATTGTCTTATCACCTCATGTAATAGATAATTGATAATAGAAGGCAGGTGTAAACAAGTGATAACGATTTTACTGAAAATTGTACTTTATCATCATCACTTCATACAGTGATTAAATTTAAGAAAGCCTATAATTCGAAAATTCCCTATATTCTAACTGTTTGTCACTCTAACTTACAAAAATGAATTACTATTATAGATAAAAAAAATATTTATAAATTGTAGTTCAATTGAGCACTTATGTTGTACCCCCCCTCTATGAGTAAAATATTTTGTTTAGGTTTCTTTTACTGATATTTTTTTTTTATAAGAAAAATGTCTTAATTTTATTTCACTGCATTTTCTGTATCGAAATAACAAACCTAAAATCGAAAAATTGGAACTGTCACAAGATCATAAGATGTAGATCATATGATGATATGATCACAAACAATCATAGGATGATTGTTTTACTTATGTAGATAGATGTGTTACATTTTTCAATTTAAATTCAAAACAGTGCATTATTGTGTATGATAAATTAAAGAATTCTGAAAAAGTGGCTTAGTGATTTGCCAATTTTTACAAATATTTATAATATGACTAGCTTTTGCCCGCGGCTTCGCTCGCATGGAATTGGTCTGACACATAAAGTTTCGTGAAAGAACATTTTAAATAAATAATTTAATTTTTTTTTAACGGATTCTATACAATCGTTGAAACCCTATTATATTAGAGGAGAAACCCTTGGGGAAGGAATTAGCCGAATTTCTTTCTTAAATTATACAAAGAACCTATCAGCAAATTTCAAGATGCTAAGTTCCTGATTTGCCTTTCACTATGTACTATAATGGACTCTCCACAGTACCTAAAAACTGTCGGGGGAGGGGAACGTGCCCCCCCATAAATCACTGCTTGCTGTAGCCTTCGTGTTATTCTGATGTATAACCTATATTACTGTAAAGTTTCATCCAAATCCGTCCAGTAGTTTTTGCGTGAAAGAGAGACAAACATACAAACTTTCACATTTATAATATTAGTAAGATTAGTAGGATATCAAAACAAATAGTTTCACTCATGTTCTTTCTGGTATTTTAACAACTATGATCATGTGATTTGCCTTTAATTATGTACTATAATGGATTCTTCACAGTACATAACTCTGTCGGGGGGGGGGAGCACGTTCCCCCCCATAAATCCCCTCTTGCTATAGCCTATGTGTTATTCTGGTGTGTAGCCTATATTACTGTAAAGTTTCATCCAAACCCGTTCAGTAGTTTTTGCGTGAAAGAGAGACAAACATACAAACTTTCACATTTATAATATTAGTAAGATTAATCGAGCACGACAAAAGACCAAACCTAAAGTAATTCTCGATCCGTTCACTGTAGTCCGTCTTTTTTAAATATAAAGTTTACACTACACTTCTAATATACTAGTATGTTAGTATGTTGGTATACTATTATTACAGTTTACTACACAATACTACACTCTACTGTCCTGGTACATATGATAGTGAGGGCCGAAGTCGGCTTTATTCGGAACATTGAGGGTTCCATTCCTTCTTGGGACAAATAATATTTGACATATTCAATGGTAATTATCAACAATAATTATAATATATATTTTTTATTATAAAAGCATATATATATGTTATATATTTTTAACCAGAACACGGTCCTAGTGTTGTAATGAACACCCTCTTTCAGTGAGAGGAGGGTGTCGATCGTAAAGACTGTTGTGTATAAAAGCATTATCGTGTCTGGGAGGCTTGGTCTAGAGGGCTCTGGCGCCCATTCGATAATGATCCACAACGAGTAAATTACCTAAATTCTTTTTTATTTAGTCATCAATTCCGTTTAATTAATTAAATTTTTAACGATAATAGAAGATATAGTCCAGGATCTCTGGTACATTTTTGCACTTGATTACTATCAATCATTTTTGATGATTGATGATCGATACATGTTGATCGATAACGAGGTAATAAAAAATGATTACTAACCAGCTGATTTTTTTTTTACTTAGTTAATATTTATATAATTTAACAGTCACATTGTCCTACAAATTGCGTGGCACGTTATCCTTAAATTTTGGAGAATCATCAAACCGACATATTTTATCCTTGCTACCTCTGTTAGCTACCACAATCGAGAATTTTCTCAAAGGAAATTATTGGGCGTCTCAACAAAACGAAGCTGTTCACGAAGATTCAGCTTGATAGTAATCAAGTGCAAAAATGTACCAGGGATCCTGGACTAATAGATTAACTAACTTAAATATTTATTTTATATAAGGAAGAAATAGTTGGGGGTGCAGTCAATAAAAACACCTTAATAAGTGTAACTTATTTATTGTGTGCCGACGTTTCGGCCTACAATGTAGGCCATCTTCAGGGCTAAGAGAGAAAAACAAACAGAAATATATAAAAAAACGTTGCAGTAACAAGAATATAGGGGCAAGTAATGTAGTAAAGTGGTACAAGTGTGGAAATTAAAATAGTGACTAGATATGATGAAATAGTAAATATATATATGATAAATAAAGATAATGAATATAAAAGTGGTTACAGAATATAATAAAATTAAAATAGTGATAGATAAAAATAAAATTATAGATGATATCCACCCCCTTTTTCTATATTTTAATCTTCTCATTTTGTATCTTGTATCTATCACTATTTTAATTTTATTATATTCTGTAACCATTTATATTCATTATCATATCTATTCACTATTTCATCATATCTAGTCGCTATTTTAATTTCCACACTTGTACCACATTACTACATTACTTGTCACTATATTCTTGTTACTGCAACGTTTTTATATGTTTTCTGTTAGTTTCTCTCTCTTAGCCCTGAAGATGGCCTACATTGTAGGCCGAAACGTCGGCACACAATAAATAAGTTACACTTATTAAGGTGTTTTTATTGACTGGACCCCCAACTATTTCTTCCTTATATTAGAAGTTACAGTCAACCAATTCTTCTCTAACATAAATATTTATTTGCATATGAAACATATATTTATTTATTTATTACTAGGCTCTATATTCCCTGAAGAACCTTGGCCTCTGCTGATTTCTTTTACCATTCTCCTCTGTCCTCCGCAAGGCGCCTCCAGCGGTTTATATCCATCGCCTTTAAGCCTCCCTCCACGTCGAGCCATCTGAGACGGGACCTCCCTCTCAATCTTCCATTCTGTGTTCCTTTCATAATTCTGTTTTCCATACAAAATTCTTCTCGGCCTAACTAAATATCTATATCAGGTTCATCGTGTAGCTCTTCAATTCTTCATTGTACTAGACTGAAACGACAAGAAACAGTTCGCTGTTTCATGCTACTTCAACATTTACAAGACAAGCGCTCTAAAATCCCAATTAATTATTTATACATGATAATGGAGAATTGAGATAGTTGGGAGGTGCAGTAATTTTCTTTCCTTTTATATTATGTTTACATTATTATCCTTTCTGTACATTTATTCTGTATTTTATATCCGTTATCTTTTTATTATTATATCTGTCACTATTTTAATTTTATACATTACATGTTACTATTTTATTGTTACTGTAACGGTTTTTATATATTTGTTGTTCTGTTTGTTTCTCTCTCATAGCCCTGAAGATGGCCTACATAGTAGGTGGAAACATCGGCACACATTAAATATAAATCTTGTACTTATTTGTTTTTTTTACTGCACCCCCCAACTATTTCCATTCTCCATTGTATCATCCAGTCAACTATTTTCCTCTTAAAAATGATAAGAATTAGACCCATCTGGACATACGGAGTAGAGTTTTGGGACTCCACTGAGCCATCGAATTCCTCTCGTATTCATTACTTACAATCCAAAAATCCTTCGTAAAATCCTCAATGCTTCTTACTTCGTTACGAACAAAGTAATCCATAATGACCTTAATTTCCCATTTGTTGTTAATTCGGCCCGAATCCGATATACATCTTTTTATGAAAAAGTTTATTTCCACTCAAACCCATTAGTTTCAAACCTAGCAACCTCTTCAATTCCCGATAATCCTCCGAGGCGTCTGAAAAGCAGATGGCCTCCTGACCTTCTAAGTCAAACTTGTTATTTGAGAACTATCACTGAGTAGTGTCTCTACTTGCTGTATTGTTATAATACAGTTGTAAATTTATAATTTTAAAAAAAAATTCTTTATTGTACCTGATTCTCTACTTGTTCTCTACTCTGACAGGTCCAAACATTTTCCCATTGTGAGAAGTTGGTTGCCCCGAAGAAAATAACTGGGCTAAATTGAAAAATATATTGTAAAGAAAAATATTGAGATGATAAAAAATTTAGGAATCGGATTATTCAACGGAAATATAATACCCTTTCAGAACCTCTGAATTCAATCGCGTATCACAAAATGATCTTTTTGGCTACTGGCAAAATATCTAATTTAAAAAATTGGTATCTATAACCCATGCAGTTTTGGGTTCAGTACTTGGTAGAGACAGTACACTTTTTGGGGACAAAGATTGTGCGAGGAAGTGACTAGTCCGAAATCACGCTCAACCGCCAAGTTTTCCCCCAATTAATGGTGTGCTATTTATTGAGGATGGGTAAACACCAGAAGGGTAAAAAATCTCAAGGATCCATTTGTGGCAGTGAATAGATTCAACAATTTATCTGTTATAGCTGGATTCAAATCCAAGACACAGCACAGCAACTTAGGGCTCTAAGCACTCTATTCCTTTCTCGTGTATATATATATATATATATAATATTATAACAATAATAAAATTATATAAATAAAATTATAACATATAAATCATAATGACTAATGACAGCTGAGTTGGTTATCTGTTGCTATACAATTATAGAGAGCGACTTCCTGATACTTAGAGAGGAGAGGAATGGGTTCCTGGTTGGGCGAGGGCCAGGACAACAGCCGTGGCTTGGACCTCCTCCAGTTCTTCTGCTCTGGGGGCCTTATATTACCAATTATCCTTCGCCAATCCTGGCCTCACTTACCTTAATTGCTACTTATTTTAAAAACCCTCCCATTATTTTTTATATAGTTCTCTCGGTATAAGTGAAGAAATATTTCAAAACATTTAAGATATTATGTCAAATACTTTCAAGGGTAGAGAGCGAGGTAAAGTTGTTTAGTTTTGATTTATATTGATGGTATATAAAAATACTAAAAAATATATATTATGAAATATATTATTGTAGAATAGGATATTTATAATTTTTTTCTTTATAAGGATATAGTTTATCATTGAAACTCAAATTCTCGGGTCTAAATCCGATTAACAGCTGTAGATGGATCCAGGGAAATCTGCTAACCCTCCTTGAGTACATATACTCCCTATACCGTACTCTGATTGGGTATAAACCCTGGATTGAGCGTTTGTTCATTTAAAGCCACTTTATGCTGCTATGAATAATCGGACGATTCCACAGTGGGAATATGGGAGCGGAGTGGCTCAGTGGTAGAGCACTGAGTTGCCATGCCGGAAATCCTGGTTCGAATCCCGCTGCAAGGCAGTTACTTTTATTTAGTCTGTTTGCAGCCGGAAATGGATCATATAGGATCTAGTAACCTCCTGGGGCTCACCCAGCCTCTATAAAATATTATAAAAATAGGGTACCCAAAATAAGGGGGAGGGGAATCTGGCGGGTGAGCGTGACCTAGAACAAGTCACCTCCTTACAGAACCGCTGTCCATGAAACAGTACAGTCTCTACCTTATACTGAACTCCAGACCCTTCACGGGTTGTAGTGGTACAGGTTTTTTTTTTTTTTTTTACAGTGGGAATCCTAAATATTGCCTATCCAGGTTTAATTACGATATGAATCTTTAACGAGTACCTGATATAGTAAAGACCTGGGACCCCCGTTTAACGTCCCTTCCGAAGGACGTGACAACCAAGGAATTTTTACTACCTTAAAAATCCCTAGGGCCATCTGCCGGGCTAAGAACTCACGATCTTAGTTGTCTGACAATAGAGTGTCATACAGGATAAATCACTTCCTTGCACAACCGTCAAGATAAAAACTGTACAATCTCTGCCGTGTATTGAATCCATGATCCTTAAAGGGTAGTAGTAGTTTTTTTTATGGTCAGTTCGATTCTTTTTTTTTTACGTAACGCCATTTCAAGACCACGAATATCATTACTTTCCTTTTCTCATTTTCGCCTTTCTTTTATCTCAGTATTTTATCATCATTTATGAGACCCTTCCGTTTTTCTTTATTTTCCACAAGAACCCTGACTTTTAGACCCTGAGAAACTGACTGTTAATTTTTTACATATTATTCTCTATCTACGCAGTCTTTTCTGTCATTTTTAATTTTTCTGCTTCCTCTCTCATTTGTTTTACATAGCCTCCTATGCTCTTGTATTCACGGGTTCCCCCAAAACTTTTTTGTTTAGTCTACCGTGGTCCATTTCAATTTCCAGATCTTTCATCTCCAAGCATATTTCCTGTTCGGATCTTAACCTGTAGCCTTCCTGTGTTTTCTTGGGCCAATAGATTCTCCTCACGACCTTTTCTGCATTTTCATTTAATTTTATTCTATTTACCTATTTTTTAAAAACAAATAAAAGCTTATAATTATTATGAATCAATTTGTTTATCGTAAATTCAACCGCACACAATTCATAGAAGAATTACAATGCCTTTTTTAGATATTGTTAAAGCTTTTAATGGGGTTTGGTAATTTTTAAAGACTCAAATATTCTTATTAGATTAACGCTATTATCTAAGAAGCGTGCTTATTAATGTTGAGAGAGAAAAATAACAAGACTTTCCTTCTTCTAAAAGCGCCTTTATTTCCTTTATAGTTCGTATTTTCTAGTTACCGCTAAAGACACTAACTTCGTTAACTTCCGACGTGTCCAAACTCGTTCCTTCCAATATCAATTACCCGAAATTTCCACCGTTTCTTCAAATAACCATTTACCACGTCTGATCCGAACTTACTTCAAATCCTTTACACAAATACATCTACAATATTGTATTTTTTTTTAGATTAATTTATTGATATTTACAACAAGTAAATTTGCTAATAAGAACAAATTACATGAAAACAAAAACAATTTTGGAGAAACTACCCATCAGTAGCACTCCAATAAAGTTCTATAGTAGAAGGTCTCGAGGCCATCTTCTTTTCAGACGCCTCGGAGGGTTATGAGGTATAGTATGGGAAGCAAGTTGAGAGACTAGCGGATTCAAGTGTGTATGGAGCTTGTCATGGAAGGATAGGTATTTAGTTTGGGCCAAATCAGTAACATATGGGATATTAAGATCATGATGGATGAGTTTGTTTGTGACATAACAAGGAGCATTGAAGATTTTACGAGGGATTTTGGATTGTAAGGATTGGGATACAAGATGAATTGGATGGTTTAGTAGAGCCCCGTACGTCGAACTCCGTATGTCCAAATAGGCCTGATAATTGTCATGTTAATGAGTCTTTTGTAATTAATTGGGAGCTTAGAGCGTTTGTCCAGTAAATATTGAAGTAGGCGAAAACGTCGAGCAGTTTCTTGTCTTTTCAATGTTTTATGATATTGTATTTACAACTGTATTTATTAATTGACCAAGTAAAAATATTATATCTGATATATAGCGGTACAACATAAAGGCAAGTAAAGAAACTACCCATTGATAATACACGAATAACAAATTCAAATTAGCAGGTCACCAAATCATCTTCTTTTCAGACGCCTCGGAGGATTATCAGGAATTGAAGAAGTAACAAGGTTCTAAACTAGTGGGTTTGAGTAAGAATATAATTGGTCACGGAAGGACTGAAATCGAGTTCGGGCCAAATCAGTTACGAACCAGACATTAAGATCATTATAGATGTCTAAATTCTTAAAAAAAGTAAGGAGCATTAAGGATTTTATGAAAGATTTTGGGTTGTAAGGATTAGATATTAAAGAAATTGGATGGAATAGTGGAGCCCCAAATCTCTCCTCCCTAAGTCCAAATAGGTCTTGTAGTAGTCATGTGTGTGTGTTAATCATTTGGAATGAATTGGGAGCTTAGAACGTCTGTCTTTAGAAGTTGCCTGAAACGGCAAATTATTGTATTTAGTTTTTAAATCACCCATTAGATAGTAATATGGTTTATTTAACATATAATGTTTGACATGTATGAATGTAAGAATTGGATACGAGATTTCGATGGCTAGGTGAAGCCCAAAGCTCTACCCTTTAAGTCCAAACAGATCTTAGAATAGTCATGTATATGAATCTTTTGTAATTAATTGGCAGCTTAGAGCTTTTATCTTTTAAATCTTTAAGTAACCTAAAACGGCGAATTATTGTATTTAGTTTTAAAATTTTCATTTCTTCATTCAAATCACTTCAATTAATATTATAAATTGAGCCGTTTATTTTGAAAGTGGCCAACCTCCATTTATCTTCAAATTGAGATATTTAAGGGTTTGCGTTTCAATGAATTTAAAAATATACATATAGGATACTAATGAGTCATACTGCTTTAGTGTATCTAAGCCTGTTAAATCCTATTAAAATAGCAACAATTATTAAGTTAATAATGTACGTTTTCCTATCAAGAATGGAGTTAGGCCACTTTCAAAATTTACAACCAGATTCATTATAAAATTTGAAGGTACCCAAATCCATTCAACATAATTTAAGATGCTTCAAATTGAAAAAAAAACAATACTCAATTTATTTTACATATCTTTAAAACACTTCGGAAACACTATTTATGCGATTCAAAACATTTTTTAATTACAGAACATATAAAATTACAAACATAAATTTATTACAAAACAATTTACTATTCATCTACATTTTGCACGTGTGAAAGGGATTTGAAGAAATCATGATGTTCCGGTCGTATATATCCCATAATGTCTATTATCAATAGTAAATATCTTGATGTAAGTATAAAATAAATGGAGTTAGGCCACTTTCAAACTACACAGTTCAGTTATTGAACTAATTCTGAAAACTTATGTGTCAAAAACTTATCGAATTTGCTCAGAATATAAGCAACCTGAAATGCTACAATGATATGTAATATGAAGTTGTACATGTAACCATGGTAACCGGCAAAAATTTGAAAAACGGAGTTAGTCCACTTTCAAAATAAACGGATCAATTAGTTTTATGCAAAAATATATTATAAATCACCTATAATCTTTGAAATCTTCTAAGAATCCAGCTGTATTTGCAGCACAGTTTGTTTACTTCCCAGAGCTGGAGATAGGCCAGAACACCTCCTGTTCATCACAGCTTAGACTGTTGGAAAGATGTGAGACTCATTGTTTTCATCTCTCATTTGTTTGTTCGGATATTTTGGTACTAAAAGCTAGCTTAGCACTCTCGGCATCGATTTATTTATTTATTTTTTTGAATAGACTTCAAAACGTATACAATTTTGGAACAGTATTGATTTTTTTTTTAGTTGGACCGACTATGCTTGTTAGTAATAGTTGAGCCAAAATCACTAGGAAACATCAGATACATTTGTTTCGAAGCTTCACTTCTAGTTACAATATCTCTTTATTCAATAATCTATTCACATAGATTAGTGATATTTTAATAAATGATTATATCTACAGCCCCGGTGAATGAGAGGTTAAGTCGGGTTTTTCCAGAGAGAGTTAACTGCTTTCAGATAACCGGAATCGTATCATTCTCGTAGTTTTTGGCTTGAAATGGAGTTTTACTATAATCAATAACTCCTTTTCAAACCAATGCCTGACTTAGCCCCTTATTCACTACGAAAATAACTCGATTCCGCTTACTTAAGTACAAGAAACTCATTTTAAAGAAAATAAGATTTGACCACTTATTCATCGGGGCTGTAGAAATGTATCTTCAATACTTAAATTATAAAAAATAATTAATCTTTAAAAATCATTCTTGAAAAAATATTTTATGACTAATAGTAATTAAAAACCAAATGATTGAAATTTTCAACTAATAAAGTAATATATAAAAATAAAAAAGTTAAAACTAAAAAAAAATATATTTTATATTTAATTAATGGTTCAAAGAAGTCATTCATAATATAGATGAATAATAAAAAATTAAATAAAAAAAAAATTAACGTTAAAAAAATTTAAAAAGATTTAATAAAAATTATATATATTTATAAACGTGATTATATACCTATATCCCTCTGTATATACGTTTACTAGTGTTTAAAAGTCACAAGTATATGTTCAGTGCTCAGGTAATAACAAATAAAACCAACTACCACAAAACTTATAGAAAGGTCACCCCCTCTTTAAAAAATACTCATGTTAAAAATCACTCTTAAAAAAACTAAAATGAATTATACACTACGTACGTCTATCAGTACAGAAAACTTTACTCTTATTTGCTCAAATTTCTAAAAATATAAAAACAAAATAAAATAAAAAAATAATATTAAATACCTAAATTTAAGGAAGAAATAGTTGGGGGTGCAGTCAATCAAAACACCAAAATAAGCATAACTTATTTATTATGTGCCGACGTTTCGGCCTACAATGTAGGCCATCTTCAGGGCGAATAGAACACGCTACAGCTTGGGGAGCTCAGACACAAGTGAGAAATACGTTAGATCGGCTATTGTTAGCCGATTGTTAGCCGTTATATCGGCTACGTTAGCCGATCTAACGTATTTCTCACTTGTGTCTGAGCTCCACAAGCTGTAGCGTGTTCTATTCGCCCTGAAGATGGCCTACATTGTAGGCCGAAACGTCGGCACATAATAAATAAGTTATGCTTATTTTGGTGTTTTGATTGACTGCACCCCCAACTATTTCTTCCTTAAATTAGAAGATACAGTCGACCAATTCTTCTCTAATATTAAATACCATTTTTAAACGATTGAAAAACATTTATACACAACAGCAATATATCCTCGATTTACAATTATTGCAAAAAATAAATAATAATACAAAACTATGATTAAAAACCACTCTTAAAAAACATAAAAAAGTATAATGTATAACACTAATAATAACTATAACTACATAATGAACTATATATTTTTATGCACTCATAGCATATTCTTTCTAGTTTCTAACTTGTAAAATTCTTTGCTGACGTTTTGAAAGAACTGCTTCTTCAGGGCTTAATCTCAGACTGAAAATGTCCTAATATACTTCGGTATTTATAGTTTTTCTGGTCCGGGTCGAAGCTTATTCTTCCAGTGATCTGATTGGCTTTAAAAAAAGGCGATGAATGGATTAAAAATATTGGCCGTGGATATTTAAGAGGGTATATTAAATAATTATTTACCAAAACATTAGTAAAATAATAGGACCTCTCGTAACCTTCCAGTATGGATTTGCTAATTATGTACATCCAGTTTGGAGTCATTCTACATGTCAATATTATATTAATAATACAAGTGGATATATATATATATATATATATATATATATATATATATATATATATATATATATATATATATATATATATCCACTTGTATTATTAATATAATAATATTGTAAATTAGAAAAAAAAAAGTGTTAGAATGTCAGTGGTGCATTGCTATTGAGTACAGAATTAAAGAGTACTTCATCATATCATCATAGAAATGATGAAGTACGAGTACAGAGAGTTGATAGCGGACAAAGTACCAAAAGATAACAAAGATAAGAGACTTAAGTTCTCAAGCAGTCAATTAGTACAGAAGCTGTTCACTTCACTTCTACAGAAGTGGCCATGTGCATTGTACGCTGCCCGGTGGCTCTGTGGGAACACATCGCCACTTCTCTGTAGCTATCTAATCTTCACTAATGGCCACTCATTGCCTCACTAATATACTCTTATTATTACATTAATAATATATTATTAATTATTATCTTATTATTGGAGGTTACTTCGGAATGGAAGGCAAAGAAGCTAAAAAGTTAAAAGGGAAGATCCCAGTTTCGAATTCGACTATGACAGATAACTTATTTAATCCGCGCATTATCCTTATAACTGAATAAACTGAATAATAAAACTGAAAAGACAAGAAACAGCTCGACGTTTTCGCCTACTTCAACATTTACTGGACAAACGCTCTAAGCTCCCAATTAATTACAAAAGACTCATTTACATGACAGTTATCAGACCTATTTGGTCATACGGAGTTGAGCTATGGGGCTCTACTAAACCATCCAATTCATCTCGTATCCAATCCATACAATCCAAAATCCTTCGTAAAATCCTCAATGCTCCTTATTATGTCACAAACAAACTCATCCATCATGATCTTAATATCCCATATGTTACTGATTTGGCCCAAACTAGATACCTATCCTTCCATGACAAGCTCCATACACACTGTTTCCGCTAGTCTCTCAATTTGCTTCTCATACTATTCCTGATAACCCTCTGAGGCGTCTGAAAAGATGATGGCCTCGAGACCTTCTACTATAGAAGTTTATTGGAGTGCTACCGATGGGTAGTTTCTCCACAAGTGTTTTTTGTTTTCATCTCATTTGTTCATATTAGAAAATTTAATACTATAACAGTTGTAAATACCAATAATTTATTCTTGTTAGAGAAGAATTGGTCGACTGCATCTTCTAATGTAAGGAAGAAATAGTTGGGGGTGCAGTCAATCAAAACAATATATAAATCAAAAATAGTTATAAATAACACTGTTTTCAATGTTTAATTTTTGAAATTTATCAATCTTTTCTTTCTATATATGCTTGTATTATTACATTTTACTTATGTAACCTCTAGATGTCTGGTATCATATCCATATCTATAATTAAACTAGTTTTTTCTAAATCCTTCATACTCAACCCCCCTTTTTCTATATTTTAATCTTCTCATTTTGTATCTTTCCGTTTAACTCCTCATTTTTCTTTCCCTTTATATTATTGTTTACATTTTATCCTTTCTTGACATGTATTTTTTCTATTTTATATTCGTATTCTTTTATTATTATATCTGTCACTATTAGAATTTCTGTTCATCATCTACAATTTTATTTTTATCTATCACTATTTTAAGTTTATATTATATTATATTCTGTAACCAGTCTTATATTCTTTCTTTATTTATCATATATCTATTCACTATTTCATCATATCTAGTCACTATTTTAATTTCCACTCTTGTACCACTTTATATATTCTTGCTACTGCAACGTTTTTATATATTTCTGTTTGTTTCTCTCTCTTAGCCCTGAAGATGGCCTACATTGTAGGCCGAAACGTCGGCACATAATAAATAAGTTACACTTATTTAGGTGTTTTGATTGACTACACCCCCAACTATTTCTTCCTTACATTAATAATTTATTCTAGTCTAAAAAAAAAAAAATCCGCGAATAGCCATGGATTAACCTTATGGAATCTGGAGACCCTCCTGGAGGTCATTCAGCCTCTGTAGAAATGTCCTTATTTGGTAAAATAAACTTATAGATTGAGCGGGATCTCGGACAAATCACTATCCTTCACAAACGTTAGCTATGAAATGGTTGATACTAGTCCAGTCCAGTTTCAATTGTGACCCTACCGCAATAGCCCTGAAGATGACCTGCAATGTGGGCAGAAACGTCGACTTCCAAATAAATAGTTCTCCCTAAATATGATAAATTTTTACCGGACCACTTTCTTCCTCTATTAGTATTCTTATTTACTTATTGTTTTTATTTACTTATTATTGTTTTCTTTTGCAGGGGAGTTAATTTTCTCACCATTTTTATATTACATTTGATTGTATAGTAAGTAATTAGTAAATCTTGTAATTCAGCTTAAGATAAAATACAACAAAATTATTACACTCACACACACATAAATGCACTCATATGAAAAAATACGATTTATTTTTTGTTTTTACACTACATCGTAATTGTATATAATATATCATACACTGTAAATAGGTTTTTTAAATAGTTATAGAGAGAGCAAATTAACCAAAAACCTAACAAAATCGTGGAGATTTTAGACTCTCATAACTATTTCAGTGTCCTAAAATATTTTTGTTGGGGCTGTAGAGGTGTGCAAAACTTGAAAACCCGCTTCCAGGTATTCAGAGCAGGTAAAAACCTGTACAGCTTCAACCCACGTTGGGGAATTGGGTTCCGTGTATAGTATAGCAGGAACTGAACTGCTTCAAAGCCCAAGGTGTTGAGATCAAGTTTAAACTTCAGTTTTTTTCTTGACTTCATACAGACTGAGTGAGCACCACAAGGGTTTCAAGACCTCACAGAGTTGACAGAATACACAATTTATGGGTATCTTGTCTGAATTTTAGGAACAAAGGCCCAGTAATCTAGAAGCCTACGTGCTGAGCAACCCTATCCATAAAGTTCAGGTATTGCCATTCAGGAACTGACATTTTGACTGAAATATTTTCCTAATTTTATGGTAATGACTAGGAAATGGTCAGGCACAGTGAATTCCAGATACCGATACAAATAGCGATTTTTCAAAACACCTTTGTTTTCCTTGTTAGACTTCAAAAACCTATATTTTTATCTGTCAAATGAAAGTCAGGTATACTCAGAGGGATATATTGGAATACCTAAGAAAGGTGGAATACCAGTCAGCTAGGAGCATAGACAGAATACGTTAGGAAAACAACAATACATAATATATCAGGAATTAAGTACAACAATGAAATTGACAACAGAATAATACAGAAGTACAGGAAGATATGAGTCTGTAAATTTTTTTATTTATTTCTTTTATTTATTGATATTTACAACTGTATTATAATAATACAACATGTAAATAGAATGCGTGTTACATAATGACAAGTAGAGAAACTACCCACTGGTAGTACTCAAATCAAAGTTCAACTAAGAAGGTCACGTGGCCATCTTCTTTTCAGACGCCTCGGAGGATTATCAGGAATTGAAGAGGAAGCTAGGATTGAAACTAGAGGGTTTGAGTGGGAATGAAGTTTGTTATGAAAGGATAGATACCGGGTTCGGGCCAAATCAGCAACATATGGGACATTAAGATCTTTATGGATGACTTTATTCTTAACAAAATAAGGAGCATTGAGGATTTTACGAAGGATTTTGGACTGTAGGGATTGGATATGAGAGGAATTCGATGGCTTAGCTGTAAAATTCAATACGATATATCTGAGCTAATACTTGTCTGATTTCGATGTTATCAATATCTTTTTTTTAATGGAGTTTGCTAGCGACCGATTCTTCACAACCCCAACGAAAAAAAATATAATATAAAGAAAAATAATGTAAAAATAAATCACTTATCGGTCGCCATTTCGAAACTAATTGAAAGAAATGTCAAGTTTCGATGATGACCTTTAGAGCTAACCTCAAGAAAATCAGTTCAGTTGATTTTGTTATTTTAATTTTGTTTATTCGGGACAAGTAACCGTCTCTCCTTGTTGCTTATAATATATAATATACTGAAAAAAAATAATAGACGTAAAATTCGAAAATATTTCTTGGGGGACGAGGATAGGAGATAGAAATATTTGGAGAGAATGAGGGATTGTTGGAAGAGAAGGAAACAAGACACTCGTAATTACTTTGTTTTCCGGTTCGCAAAAAAAAATAATAATAATAATTAAAAAGTAAATACAAATAAAGGGATAATTCGCTTAAATCTGATGTAAATATAATACAAAAAATAGTGTAAAAATAAAACAAAACAATAACTCCATCTATCCATTAAAAGGATCTGACAACCTACGCGATAATTAAGGATTACATAAACAACGAATATCTCAAGCCTAGGAAAGCTCCTAAAAAATCCCAAGAATATCACAGGGAAGCAACATTTTGAGATCGAATAAAGAAATATATACCAAAGGATTGAGAGGGCACTTGGTCAATATGGATACGAAAAGGTTTAATGAGGAAATATTTGATAAAATATACAATCAGAAAAGCGAAAAGGGTCATGATAAGCAGATGAAGAATTTAAAATACTTGGAATTACTGATGTGGACTGCCTGGACAGAGAGATTTAGGACACGTAGTGGAAGCAGAACGAATATTACGAAAGAATGAAGGGTTATTGAAGAAGAATGAATGGTATTATAAAGGAATGATAGCTTTAGTACGTTGGTTCGCAAATACAAATATATAAATACATTTTTTTAAGATTAATTTATTGATATTTACAATTGTAATCATATTACAAGTAAATCTGCTATATGAACAAATGACATGAAAAAAAAACACTTGTGGGGAAACTACCCATTGATTGTACTCCAATAAAGTTCTATAGTAGAAGGTCTCGAGGCCATCTTCTTTTCAGAAGCCTCGGAGGGTTATCAGGAATAGTATGGGAAGCAAGTTGAGAGACTAGCGGATTCAACTGTTTATGGAGCTTGTCATGGAAGGATAGGTATCTAGTTTCGGCCAAATCAGCAACATATGGGATATTAAGATCATGATGGATGAGTTTGTTTGTGACATAATAAGGAACATTGAGGATTTTAAGAAGGATTTTGGATTGTTAGGATTGGATACGAGATGAATTGGATGGTTTAGTAGAGCCCCAAAGCTCAACTCCGTATGTCCAAATAGGCCTGATAACTGTCATGTAAATGAGTCTTTTGTAATTAATTGGGAGCTTAGAGCGATTGTCCAGTAAATGTTGAAGTAGGCGACGTCGATATAAATAAATGTAATAACGAGTACGCTTTGTTTAGTAATTAATAATTTATACTATTATCTTGTTTACAAGGTACTAAATGTTTCTATGGAAACTGATTTATTTGAATTAAGATAAGTGAAAGTTCTTTGGTTCGCGCCCCAGATTGTTTTTAAAGTCAGACCGATCCATCTTGCTTGAAAATGGTCATCCATTGACAGAATGGAGTTATTTATCGCAACAACACCTCTTGAATAACTGAAGAAGGACCCAACGATGACTGTCGACAAGACAACAGATGTTAGTCCAGAACTGGAGAAGGCTGAAAACATGTTGACATCGATACTGAATGCCAAAGAGTGTTCGTCCTTATTTAGCACCTGCCGTATAATCGTCTGGATAAAGCTGGTGAATTACAACGGTAGTCTTTGTAAGGTCTCTGTTTTCGAAAATATTAAATAAATAATTTAAGGACCTTGTAATCAAAGACGACCTTCAAATGTATGACTCCTATTGTCACACATTTCAATGAAGACTATTCATTACAAAAGCGTTACAAACAAACATATTCTTTAACAAGATTCTTCCGGTTGTTTATGTCGAAATTTTTGAGATTTCTCAAACCTTCTGTTGTTTCCTCCTGACCCTCGTAGTTTCCTATAGGATATACACACCCATATACACCTGTATTTTCTCTTTATTCGATGAATGAATGATGTTTTTTGATGTACATTTGTGTGTGTTATTACGTATTTATATATATATATATATATATATATATATATATATATATATATATATATATATATATATATGAGTGTGAGGAATTTAAACCACGTGCATATTTATTAATAATATCATATAGATAGATATTAAAAAAGACAAAAAAAGATGAAATGTAAATTTCTGATAATATTGTTTAATTTTTCTTCATTTTTTTTCTTGGCATAAATTTGATATATATATATATATATATATATATATATATATATATATATATATATATATATATATATATGTGTGTGTGTGTAATCATAAATTGTTTCTCATGTATAATTATTGTTAACATATTTTAATTTTGTTTTCTTTGTTTTCTTCTAATCTGTTCTTAAAATATTGTTATTGTAGGTAATTCACATTTTTTTTTGTTCATTTTTTTATTCTTTCTCACTTACTAAATTACTTGTAATAATTAATTTTAATTCTTATCTAATATACTGGACTCAATTTCTATGTGAATTTCATCTTCGAAAAAAAAAAACAGCTTCCAGTCAATTTGTTTTATTCTTTCATAAACAAGACGTTTCGGCAAACTTAATACACAGTAGTGGACAATTGACCATGGGAGGATAGTGAATTCCCAGGAAAATGAGGAAAAAAGATAATTTTTAAATATTTCTTTATATGAGAATTTTGACTTATAACTTTTTTTAAAGTTAATTTTTAGTATGTTGATGTATTTTAATATTGAAAATGGCATTAAATTTGCCGAAACGTCTTGTTTATGAAAGAATAAAACAAATTGACTGGAAGCTGGTTTTTTTTTCCAAGATGTAATAATTAATTAAATGTAATTATTTTACACTCTTAGGCATAATAGCTTACAATACCTGTATTGTTATTCTAAAGGGACTTGTCCCAGAATAAATAAAGACATTATTATTATATATTATATTTACGTATATAACACTATATTATGTATATTCGAACTCAAAGACAGTGACAGATAGCTTTAGATTCAAGAATAATTACTATTCAGGTATCAGTAAGCGCATGATGACCTATACCTCTTTCTATAAAATAGATTGTGCAATGAGAATGAAGCATAGTATCCTATATGTAGTAGACGGCTACAAATACCTTCAAAATCTAAAATAACGGTTGTGCAATACAATAAAGAAGCCAGTTTTGATACAATCATATACCTGGGCTATATGATTACATGAGGATCCCCCCCAGATGGGTTTTTGTGTACTGTGGAGAATCCATTACAATACATACTTATAGGCAAATCATGTGATGTTATAACAAAAATAACATGAGTGAAACTATTGTTTATATATTTTAATAAACCTTTGAAACCTTTCTATAAATACTAAAAGTTTATTTCTAAGTTATTGTTGATTTTTTTGCCCGTCTGCTTGTTGTGCCCCCCCGGAAAAAATCCTGGATCCACCCTTGCTCTGATACTGGCTTTATATTTATATACTTGCACTATTAATTTTCAGGTTATTTTATTAATTTACTACTGGAAATACTATTACTTTTGCTTATTATAGAGTGTTATCAAGTCTACGGAATATTTCCTATAATTTTTATATTTTTTCGATCTAGTTGTCAGTGGTTTTTACTTCTTTCATCATCAATGACAATGCAGTGTTTGTTTTTTTGTTATTTTTTATTTATTTTTTTACGATACAGATACTATGGACGGACTAGGTCTGCTTTAAATGATCTTTTCTTTTCTTGTTTTTAATTTTCTTCCTACGTTTTTGTCTCTTCTCCTGCGTCAGTATTACGCATTTCTAATACAAGCACCAAATAATTTTTATGCTAATTCAAGGATTGATAGCATAAGAATTCGCGCTAACGATTAACAATCAAACCATTAAATATACAATATACATATTTATAATTACGTTTAATTTTAATTATAAAAAAGCAAATGGATTTCTATTACATATTATAATGCATCCTTAATTTTGTCGTAGACGGTGGGAACTCCCTCAGCACTCGTCATGAAGCAGACGATACAAAAAGGCGACTGAAACAAAAGAAACAAGAAGAAATCGGAACGGTTGCACCGATAGGTGATGGACCTATCACCCTGGACTATTATGGATGGAGGATGGGAGATGGGATCTCACCGCAGATTCCACTTACAGCAAGAACAAGAAGAACGATTGGGTATCCAGTTCGTTTTGCACTGTCAGCAACATGAAACGGCCGATACGATTGGCTTAAATTCCGATAGTGCAATTGCATTCTAAACATGTTCGATTGTAGCGCTCAATTTAAAAGAAATGGGATCACCTATCCATTAAACATTTCTCATTCCATATTATTAAAAATAATTTTCTTAATACTTATATTGAAAGGAGCTGGTCAACGGAAAACACAAAATAAAAAGAAGATAAAGTATCCAATACATACAAAAAAAAATGCATATTGCTCAGAAGTTGGGTATCGACGTAAATTTTAAATGGTGTCAAAATTGGAGAATTAAAATAAATCCTAACAAATCCCATCAAATTACCTTCACCCTTCGTCGTAAACCTACAAATTCCTGCCCTACTGTATCCTTTAATAATATTCCACTGAACTCTGTGGAACAGATACGTTACCTAGGAGTCTTTCTGGACAAACGTCTCACTTGGAATCCTCATACATGACTGAAAAGACAAGAAACTGCTCGTCGTTTTCGCCTACTTCAACATTTACTGGACAAACGCTCTAAGCTCCAAATTAATTACAAAAGACTCATTTACATGACAGTTATCAGACCTATTTGGATATACGGAGTTGAGCTTCGGGGCTCTACTAAACCATCCTATACCTCTCGTATCCAATCCTTGCAATCCAAAATCCTTCGTAAAATCCTCAATGCTCCTTATGTCACAAACAAACTCATTCATCATGATCTTAATATCCCATATTTTGCTGATTTGGCCCAAACTAGATACCTATCCTTCCATGACAAGCTCCATACACACTTGAATCTGCTAGTCTCTCAACTTGCTTCCCAAACTATTCCTGATAACCCTCCGAGGCGTCTCAAAAGAAGATGGCCTCGAGACCATCTACTATAGTACTATATTGGAGTGCTACCGATGGTTAGTTTCTCCACAAGTGTTTTTCATGTCATATTGTACATAATAGCAGCTTTACTTATTGTAATATTATTATAGTTGTAAATATCAATAAATTAATTTTTTTTTTAAATATACATATTATTTTTAATTGAATTTATTTTTAAAAATTTACAATCGCAAAAGTTTTGAATTTGCAATTTGTCTCAAGCCATCCTCGAATCCATTCTAAGTGTGATTGAATTTTTATGAATATCATTACGTATTTTTGTAAAAATGTTTAAGAAATAATTCATAAATTATTATTTTATTTAAAACATAACTGAAAAACAAAGCCTTAAGTCCCTAGGTAACAGGTAACATTTCACCAATAACTACCACACACGTAAAGAACTAACGTTAGAGAGAAAAAGACTGGAAGATCTAATGATGGGGGGAAATAGTTGGGGGGAGGGGAGGTGCGGTCATAAATAAACACCAAATAAGTGAAGACTTATTTTTTTTTTCCGACGTTTCGACCCTCTTTATTAGGTTCTCTTCATCTTCAGGGCTATGAGAGAAAAACAAAAAAAATATTATAGTGGTCGAAACGTCGGCACAAATAATGGCAGCTGATCAGCAAAGAGCATTGTCTGGCCGTGTTACGAGCAAGATTAGCTCAGTTGGTTAGAGCATCGCGCTAGAGACGCGGGCGAACCGGGTTCGAATCCCGGCCTGGACAAATCTTTTCTCTTCAAAATAAAAATATTTAAAAGTAATGACAATAATAAGAATAATAAATAAAAAATAAATTATAATATAAAATTGACATAAACCAACGAGATCATAATTAAAGTAATGCTCAATGAACATTCTTCCCCTTGTTTATTCGCTAATGCCTTAATAAATATTTAGTGATAAAAGAATAGGCCCGACAACCAGCCGCGATATTTGCACTCGCAGACGATTAGCAAACATTACTCAATCCTCTGAGGCTGTCCTATATTTGTTCAAAGGAACAAACTGTTTCCTTCAGCGTGCGTTGAACCCAACCCTTTTTTAGTGCAATATAAAATTATTTGCTCTACTGAGGTATCTTCTTTTCAAGGACTGCTTCTTGCTAAAATAAGTCGGATTCGTGTAGGATTTCCTTGTGCTCTCT
Organism: Arma custos; assembly: GCA_037127475.1. Classification (NCBI taxonomy): domain Eukaryota; kingdom Metazoa; phylum Arthropoda; class Insecta; order Hemiptera; family Pentatomidae; genus Arma; species Arma custos. Next base: position 11,350,127 of record CM073762.1, on the reverse strand, counting down.
ATAGTCCTTGTACGACAGTTATAACAATCTCTTCAAAAAACTACACGAATCCTTATTCGTTTATTTATTTTTTTCTTATCAGTAACGTAATATTTCAGGCATTATTTTATCCTCCCCAACATGAATAATAATGGTATCTCATCAATATTGTTAGTAACTCAAAACCCATTTTTCTAGTTAAAATATTTTAAATAATACCTTTATTTTATTCAATAATTCAATAATGATTTACTCCAGTAGTTTTATTCTTATGTATTATTTAGTTAGTTTATTTAACGTCACTTTATGCTGCTATGGCTAATCGGATGCTTCAGTGGGAGCTCTAAATTTTGCCTGTCCAGGTTTAATTAGGATAGGGATTTTTAACGAGTACGACCCCCGTTTAACGTACCTTCCGCTACGAACCCGCGATCTTGGGCTTAGTAGTTCGTTACGCTAACCACTAGACCACATGTGACCTTATGTATTATTTTATTCTTTATAATTAGTTCTATTTCTTCGTTTATTTCTTGTTCGTATATTTTATATAAGATGCCTGGCCATGAAGAGGATCTGCAATGTGGCTCAAAACGTCGGCTTCTAAGAAAGAGCTCATCTCTATTTAAGATACTCTTTCTTTGACAACAACACAGCCTATGTTTATAAAAGGACAATTTTAACTATAAGAGATACGATTCAATAAATGAATAAAGCACTCTGTATTAAAAACCATATTTATGCCCCTTTTATAGTTTTCCTTGCAGATACCACGATGCGAATCTTTATCAGTTTTATAATATATTTAAGAAGTATTTTTCCGTATAAATTAAAATTCATTTAATTAGGAATTTAAAATAAATTAAAATGATCATTTTGAAGAAGCTGGAATTTGTCTAAATAGCAAGTTAAATACATTATCAGAATTAATTTTAAATGTACACTTTTTTATGTTTTCCATAATAAGGAGATGGATTCAGTAAACGATAAAGACTCTACTGTTATTAAGACAACAGCAGGGAGGTGATTTTCCCGAGATGACACTAGAACGATAGATTTTTCTGCCAATTAACGTTACCCACTTTATGGAGGCTTGGTTAGCCCCAGGAGGGTCTGTAGATGACAGGATCCATCCGTGGCTGTTAACAGGTTAAATCATTTATATGCAAGAGCCCCCATAACATCTAAATTAATAATTTATTTCTTATAATCATAATTTTTTGTGTTATCTTTTTATGAAATATACATCAAAGGCATTTTTCGAAGAAGATATATAAGAACATAAAACGTAATTTTAGCACTCATCTATATAAATATTATACTAATGGAAGGAATAAAATCGCGCCGATAATTAACAAAAAACATAGAGCTTAGTATTATTAAAGATTTGCAAGTCATCATAGAAAGAATAATAGCTCGGAACAACAAGTGATAAAAAACTATAACAATGAAACTGTTGTGAAACTGAATAATAATTCAATTAAGACTGCATTCATGGAATTCCCGACTTCTAATTATGGTCGTAATATCTTAATTACCGTTGAATTGAAATATTACAATTTAACAGTGGTATGTCTTTGTTTATTTAGGGAGCGGATAGGCTCAGTGGTAGAGCACTGAGTTGCCATGCCGGAAATCCTGGTTCAAATGGATCAATGGAAAGATGGATCTTACAGGATCTAGGACCCTCCTGGGGCTCACCCAGCCTTATAAAAATAGGGTACCCAAAATAAGGAGGAAAAATCTGGTGGTTGAGCGTGACCTAGGACAAGTCACCTTCTTGCAGAACCGTTGTCCATGAAACAGTACAGTCTCTACCTTGTACTGAACCCCAGCCCCTTCACGGGTTGTAGTGGTACAGGTTTTTTTTTTAATGTATTTATTGGGATTGAAGTACCTAAGTGTGGAAAGCATTGAGTTGCTGTTCTTACGGTTCAAACCTGTTAATAGCATTAATTCAAAGACTTCGTGCATCTGGGGCTCACCTAATCTCTATAATTTGGGTTCGCTTAGTTGAGGGAATTGCCTTGCAGTTATGTATGATCTTGGTCAGATCTTCATAGTGCTCCAATCTTGCTTAGGAACTCTAGTTTTATATTATTTTCACACTTTAACATTTATATAAATTGAAAATCAAACCATTTACCTCTTTTTTAATGATAAGGGATGATGAATAATAAGAAATGATAAAATAATATAAATAATAGCAAGGAGCAAAAAAGGGAAACAACGGAGAGAAGACTATTTTATTGCGCATGCGCTTAAAATTTACTGAAATGACGATCAAACTACCTATCTGTTCATTAAACTTGATACTTTTAAAAACATTATTTATTAGTCAATCATTCACGTGAGTAAATTAAAACCTTTTCCAGTCATATATTATTTTCCTTTATTCTAAAAACGTTTCAACAATTTTATGTCATTTTCAATTTACATCATTTTCAAGTCCTTTAACATTATTTAATTTTAAAAATATTCTCTAAAAATTCTTTATATAATTTTGTACATTTTCAACCTAAAATTAAAAGACAAATCAAATAAATACATAATTTTACATACAAAAATATGTCCCAAAATTACTGAATAAGATATAGATACCTTTTTGGTTGATTGTCATATAATTCAAAACAAAGCTTAGAGTTATAGTGTACTCCATGGTCAATTAACAATTTTTGTAATTTGTACTTTGGACTGTTTTTTATTATTATTATTAAAATAGTACCTCAATCTATTTTCCTCTTCAATATACAGTCATCATGAATAGTCAATTAATATAATTAGTAATTTTTTATCTATATTGATCTATTTTATATCTTTTATTTATTTTAAAAAGTTAATTTTATGAATTAAGAATTGGAAAATGAAAACAATGCTGTGAGGTTCCTGAGAAGGTTATGTTATCTGTGTTATCTAATAAGTGTAGACTTCTATATTTCTTTATTTCATTTTTAACTTTAAAATCACTGATGAGTATAGTTTGCTTATTTCGTTAGATTCCTTCCTATCATTTATTACCTTATCTATTTTGTCATTTATGTATAATGCTTCTAAAAATCTCCTTTTTATCTTATTTCCCTCTCTGTGCAAAAATTTACTCACGTGAATGATTGACTAATAAAGATGCACTCCAGTTACAAAAACAAGATAATTAAAATAAAACATTATTTATTGAAATTTATAACTTTATTAATATTATATAAATAAATATTATATTGCAAGTACGCAAAGACTTAGTAGAGAAATTACTAACTGGAAGTACTCAAATATAAAACTTGAGAGGAAGAAATTGGTCCGGGTGGAAATGGTGAGAAAAAAATTCTCTTATATATGGAGAACTGTTTATTGGTAAGCCAACGTTTCGACCCACATTGCATGTCTTCTTCAGGGCTGCGGAGATCAAGAGTTGATACTTGACTACTCGGAGGATTATCGGAAATTAAACCTGAAAGCTTGAAAGTTTGAAACGACTGGGTTAAATTTATTTTTATTTATTGTTATTTTGACCGTGATTATCTTGAAATATTTTTATTTTGAAGAGAAAAGATTTTTCCTGGTCGGGATTCGAATCCGGGTCGTCTGCATCTATTGTGCAGTGCTCCAACCACTGAGCTACCAGGGGTCGTTTCCAAGTCAGACAAATCCATTTTCTTCACCGATCCTACATCCCCGTGTTTTCGCAATGTATACAAGGGGAATAAACATTCTTCAAACATTTACAACTTCATTATGATTTAGTAGTTCGATTTGGGTGTTGAAAATCATGGCGTTCTCTGGTTGCTGTCTTGTCTTGTAGGGCTGTCAGATTCCTATATTATTATTTATGTGTGACCCTTATTACTATGCACTTCGGCCTAAAAAGGCCCATTGTGCTTGAGTCCTAAAAATCCCTAACATATGTCTAGACTTCTGAGAAATTTTAAATAGTCTTTAAACCTCAATTCTTGAAGTTCCTTGTATCCACCGGGGCCAAGGTCAAATGTCCTCTTTCGACTTAGTGCTATACATTCAAAGAGGACGTGCCAGGGGGTTTCGTCCTCCTCTTTGCACCATCTGCACCTAGGATCTTGTTCAATGCCCAGACGATGCATGTGTTTCCTGAGTTTACAGTGCCCAGTGATGGTTTCAACCATACTTTTGAGGTCGGTTCTCGACGAGTGACCAGCTTCTTTCTTGATTTTATCAGAAAGATTATCATTGGGATCCTTTATGAAAAGTTTTGTATGCCTTATCTTGGCTCTATTCCAACGTGTTTTTATCAGATTCCTATAACCTTCCTTTTGGCTTAGGTAATAACCGTACTTGGAAATTTATGGTATTGGGATGGTCTGGGGCTGGTGTTTTTGTTTGGATTTATTATTTATTTAACTTTATAACTCTCGTTGTGTCCTGACGATAGCTGAATGGTGAAATATATGTATTGGTTCGAAAAGAAGTGAACGTACATGGTTCGTAGTAATTTTTTATGAAACCACATCACTTGATCAAATATGTTAGTAACGAACCATAAGAATCTAAACATATGCATATAAGTGAATGCATACTATAAATAGCTATGTATTGTGCAAGAGATTGGTAATGCAGGCTGTATTTGTAGCAGTGAAAGTTGAATAAGAGTCACGGAAGTTCTCGCCCACAGATCACGTACAACGATCACTTCGCTATTATTAAATACTGTAAAGAACTCCACGCATAGATAACTGTAATGTGATATAATTCACTATAGTACCTTGTCATAATAATTATTATTAAGCGGAAGACATTTATTTAAACAAATTACAAGGTTGTCAATACTTTTAGATGATGTAAGTTAGATAATGACAAGTTATTCAATTATTAAATTGTATTAAAATTACTAATTCACATTGTCTCCTTGAAGCGGAATGGCTAACAGTCCCAAGGTCCCAAATCTGGTTGCGGATGATTTTATTTAATATGTTTACACATACAAGACTGAAAAGACAAGAAACTGCTCGACGTTTTCGCCTACTTCAACATTTACTGGACAAACGTTCTAAGCTCCCAATTAATTACGAACGACTCATTTACATGACGGTTATCAGACCTATTTGGACATACGGGGTTGAGCTTTGGGGCTCTACTAAACCATCCAATTCATCTCGTATCCAATCCTTGCAATCCAAAATCCTTCGTAAAATCCTCAATGCTCCTTATTATGTCACAAACAAACTCATCCATCATGATCTTAATATCCCATATGTTGCTGATTTGGCCCAAACTAGATACCTATCCTTCCATGACAAGCTCCATACACACTTGAATCCGCTAATATCTCAACTTGCTTCCCATAATATTCCTGATAACCCTCCGAGGCGTCTGAAAAGAATATGGCCTATAGAACTTTATTGGAGTGCTATCAATGGGTAGTTTCTCCACAAGTATTTTTTTTTCAAGTCGCAGTTGTAAATATGAATAAATTATTCTAAAAAATAAAAATATGTTAACAACTAGAATCGATCCTACGAATCTGAGAGTTCTCGAAAAGACAATGTCATGGTAGGCCTGACACTGATTTTCGATTTTTCCCGTTGCATAGTGTCTTATAACCTGATAGCACAAATTTGTTCGAAATTAATGTAACTCAAAAAGGTGAAAATCAACCTCAAGGGAGGACATTTTGGGGCACCGGAAAATATTCAAACAGACTTAACCCATCAACTAAAGGCTGTTCCTGTATCCGAGATCCAGGAATGGAACTGCTGTGAGTAATGGAAGAATCGTCTCCAGTTCTATGTGGCTTCCCTAATCAGTCAGTCTGAAGGAGACAATGTGTATTATTTATTTATATCAATAAAACTTGTAATTTTATTGATATAAATAAATATGGTAAAAATACATTCTCATTACTTAAGATATATTGGTATTGCAAGTAGGCATTAGAACCAATTGAAATCAGCAGAGAAGATGGATACAAATTTGGCAAATTATGGCTTCCGAACAAACGAGCTGCCAATAAGCTTGAAAGATGGGACGAACCAATCAGAAGAGCAAGTCAAGGCCATTTCAATCAGAGACCACCCGGTCGGTACCCAGCCAACCAGATCACGGGAAGATTAGGCTCCACCGAAGTATAGAAAAACATTTTCAGTCTCAGATTAAGGCCTGAGGAAGCTAGCAGTATGGCCAGCGAAACGTCGACAATGGATTTGGCGGTCGAAACCAGACGAAATACGTTATGAATACTCCCTGAATATTTATTCAAGATAAACCCAAGAACCCAGCCGAAACCAAGAAATCCAATAATAATTAAAATTATTGATATGAGTTATTGTTGTTGATTGATTTAACGTCACTTTATGCTGTTATGGCTAATCGGGCGATGCTATAGTGCAAGTATTTTTGCCTATCCAGGTTTAATTAGGATATGGATTGCTATAGGAGACAATAAGGAGTGGCCTAGGCCAGGTAGAGTAAAATGATCCTTAGGGTTCATTACTTTACTTTGAAGAGAGAGGGCAGTTGTCGGTACGCAGCAGTGGAGTCAAGACGTTAGAGGAGGAGGATGCAGAATGAAGCCCCATGTATCATAAGTCACCTATAGCTTCCCGTTTTCATTGTAAGTTGTTTTTAATATTTATGAAGTCTGTAACCATGATCAGCACAAATAAAATATAATGTTATTCTTTAATTATTCTTATTAAATAAACAATTCCTGGTCAGTCAACCACGTTAGCCTTTGGAGAAGAGTCTCTTATGTATTAATAACATAAAATTACTAAATATTAAGTATAACGATCTCCGGGTGGCATCCCATTTTAGTATTTAAATATATTCAGATCAAAGGATCTGACTTTTCTCTGAGATCATAACTTGGGCAGTAAAGCCAATATAGCAGGATCAGGAGTACCTGACATCTTACAGGCCCATTTTACGACCCTTCCGAAGGATGGCATAACCAAGGATTTTCACTCCCTTTAATTAATCCTAAGGCCACCGGAACTCACCATTTTGTGCATAGTAGATTGTTACGCTAACCACTTGACCATATGTGACTTGACATGAGTTAAATACCAGCCAATTCAGAATCCTTACTTCACACAAATGTTTTTCGAAAGATCTTTACATTGAGATCCTAAATGCTGCAATTAAATCTACTACGATAAGTGAGACGAAGTACCTTTGTGATCGGATTTAATCGAACCAGCCGATCCGAAAGTCATCGATAAGTCCACCGATGGAAGATAAACTTAATGAATGACTCCGGACTAAATACAGTCGAAGATATCTGCATTCGCTGTAGGCAATCTTCCATTGATAGATGTGATTAGTAGGCTGGCTCGGAGTGAAGAAAGTAGCCAGGTTGTGCCCGGAGGATTGGGGAGGTGGGTTGGTCAGTCGAAAGTGGTCCTTAGTATTCACGATAGGCAGGAAGTCGTATACGTGTGTCTTCGTCCGGCGTTAAGCCACTCTCACCTTTCCAAAGAACGAATATTTAGTCTTCTCATCAAATCAATTATTTCGAACTATTAATAAATAAAAGTGAGCAAATCTCATCAAAATGTGACTTAAAATAATTATTAGAATTCAACTAGTAAACTCACAAAAAAAAAATGTCTGAAGCCTCTGAAATACTGGAAAATAACAAGCCAGTGAACGTTTTGCCATTGCAGGCATCATAAGGACATGAAAAAATTTCAAAATCAATGAAGATCAAATCCAACAATTTGTATCTCCGGGATTAGCAAGTATAAACTTCCTTTCTTGACCAGCAACTTCACTGCCGAATGTTATGCGATTTGCGCGGCACTCTATTATATTATGCAATGCGAGGAAGAAAACTTCGTAATATACACGGACTCCCTATCTGCTCTAAAGGCACTAAAACACATCTATAGTAAAGACCATCTTGTAAGGAAAGAACAAGTTTATGCATCAATGTTAAAAGATCTGAAAAAAGGACATATCTTTGGTTTGGATTACATCACATGTGGGAATTAAAGGTAACGAAGTAGCAGATCGGGCTGCCAAGGAAGCAGCATTGTCATCGATTGATATTACGAGTATCTACACCACATCCGACATATGCCACTTTTTAAAATATGAAGTAAAACTAGCTTGGGCCCAGCTTTGGGAAAATACTGGGGAACTAAATAAGCTTAAAGCTGTAAAAAAGGAATTAAAAATATGGAAAAGTTCCAACCGCAGTAACAGAAGGGAAGAGGTGGTTGTAACAAGACTCAGAATAGGCCACACCCGACTTGCCCATAGTTACCTTATAACAAAGGACGGTCCACCGAAGTGCACAACATGTAATAACACACAATTAACAATTAAACACATACTGGAGGACTACCCCCTCTGGGATAGTTATTTTCAGGAAGCTCAATTACAAAGATACCTCCCAAATATTCTTGGTGATAATAACAAAAATATAGACACAGTCATCAAATTTCTAAAAAAATATAATCTTTTTAACAAAATTTAAAAAATGGTCAAGAATATAAAGAATAAAGAAACAAAGAAATAATATTACCAAATCTCATACAAGAAATAATATGGATTGAAGGACGGACACTGAAGACCCTTGATGTTGAGTATCCGTAAGCAATTCCACCTAACCTAACCTCAAATCCAGCACATCCAACATTATCAGTCAAAAAACACTCATCAATCAAACAGTAACCTAATTTCAACAGGTTCCTTAAAATACCAAAGTTTCTATAATGTGAGAGATTGCTGTCTCTGATGGATGAGTCTGTTTGGACTGTTGATTTGTGATGTGCTGCATATTATTTTTTTGGTGTGAAACCTTTTTTTTTGTGTTTATCCTGATGTTACTGAACTGGTCAAAATGGATTACGAGCTTTTCAGACAGTAGAAATGCCAATTTTCTAAATAAAATTCGATTTTTTCACGATTACAATAACTACCATTTCATTGCTTTTTGTAACGAAATAGAGAGTATACTAAACTCCCTCCAAATGTTCTATATGGGGTTGAAAATATCTTTGAGGGAGGAAAAACGTCTTAAGGTATTTGAAAATAAGATACTGCGTAGAATATTCAGCCCGAAAAAGGATGAGACAACTAAAGAAATACTTTAATCTTCTTATTTTGTATCTTGCCGTTTACCTCCTCATTTTTCTTTCCCTTTATATTATTGTTTACATTTTATCCTTTCTTGACATGTATTTTTTCTATTTTATATTCTTATTCTTGTATTATTTTATCTGTCACTATTAGAATTTCTGTTCATCATCTACAATTTTATTTTGATCGATCACTATTTTAAGTTTATTATATTCTGTAACCAGTCTTATATTCTTTCTTATTTATCATATATCTATTCACTATTTCATCATATCTAGTGACTATTTCTATTTCCACTCCTGTACCACTTTATATATTCTTGTTACTGCTACGTTTTTATATATTTCTGTTTGTTTCTCTCTCTTAGCCCTGAAGATGGCCTACATGGCCGTCCAGTAAACTTACTATACTAGACTTAGAAATTTCGGACTGCCCTAAGGTATAGATAAGAAGATTGCATTAATTAAATTGGGAGCGAACTACATCTATCGAATAGAGATCTAGATTGCGATCATATGAATTTGGAACATTTTTATCAGGATTCCTTTATGGTTTGTAAAGAGATTTTGAATATTTTTCGTTAAATAAAATAACGAATTTGCTATATTAAGTTTGTTTTATAAATAAAAAAATAATTTATAGTTATAAGAAAAATGTTTTAATATTATTTCACATGACAGATATCAGCCCTATTTGGACATACGTTGAGCTTTGGGGCTCTAGTAAACATCCAATTCATCTCGTATACAATCTTTAAAATCCAAAATCCTTCGTAAAATTCTCACTGCTACTTATTTGTCACAAACAAACTCATACATCATGATCTTAATATCCCATATGTTGCTGATTTGGCCCAAACTAGATACCTATCCTTCCATGACAAGCTCCATACACACTTGGATCCGCTAGTCTCTCAACTTGCTTCCTCTACGGTGACCTGTGCTCTAGTGGTTAGCGTAACAAACTACTAAATCCAAGATCGCGGGTTCGTAAACCGGCAGGTGGCCCTAGGATTATTTTTAAGGGAGTAAAAAATCCTTAGTTACACCGTCCTTCGGAAGGGACGTTAAACGGGGGTCCCGAGCCTGTACGATGTCAGGTACTCGTTAAAAATCCCTATCCTAATTAAACCTGGATAGGCAAAATTTAGAGCTCCCACTGTAGCATCGTCCGATTAGCCATAGCAGCATAAAGTGACGTTAAATGAACAAACAAACAAACAACTTGCTTCCCATACTATTCCTGATAACCCTTTGAGGCGTCTGAAAAGAAGATGGCCTCGAGACCTTCCACTATAGAACTTTATTGGAGTGCTACCGATGGGTAGTTTCTCCACAATTGTTTTTGTTTTCATGTCATTTGTTCATATCAGCAAATTTACTTGATGTAAAATAATTACAGTTATAAATATCAATAAATTATTCTAAAAATAATGTTATTTCAAATGTTACAAAAATTGAAATTGTTTTATATTTAAAGTAAATAATCATAAAAAAGCTTAACGAATCCGAAAGTTCTATACCGATACCACAAACCACTACTTACATACACCCACAATCCAGACCCAAACCCGCCAGATTCTTAACGCAATCCTCTCACCTACGCCTTACTCTACCATTCAGAGGCTTATCAGTCGGCACAGCGCTTATTAACCTCTTAGGAATTCATTCGCTATTAAGTCCAACAACATTATAAGGCGATCTTAATCTTCGTGATGCAACTTAAATAATATTAACCGGGTGCATGCTTCGCAATTCCGCGTTATGTAGACTCCTAAATTCTCTACTGGTCTCACCTTTTTTTTTTTTTGGATTTAATATATACAACTACTACACAACACCTTATTTTCGAATACCTTAAGACGCCGTCCATCCTTCAGCTTTAGCGGTCACGATTCACATCCGTAAAGAAGAGTTGGAAGGAGGAGGGTTCTATAAATTCTGATTTTTATATTTCGTGACAAATTTGACATGTGACGTAGGTTAAAACGCCCAAACGTCTTACTCACATTATAATTTAGTTAAAACACTATTAGTCATGGATCATTCTGAGGTAAAATGCATCCTTAGTATTATAAACCTAAGCACACATAGAAGCAATCACTGAGATATATCCCTTTGTAAGGGAGTATTTGTACAGTTAAGCGAACAGTTAGAGCTGGGCCATGTTTGGGATCGGTTCATTGTGGTCCTGTCTCCTTTGTCTTTTATTGGACTCGTGTCCTGGGCCTCTATTCAGGATTCTTCCAATTTAACGGTATTATCCTGGATTGGTCGGGACGGCTATCGATTCGGAGGATACGGGAAGATGGCGGCAGGATAGCGGCCAACACAACAGGTTACTCAGGCGTGTAATGCTTTATTTGTAAGACCATTATGACCCTCTCTCTCTCTCTCTCTCTCTCTCTCTCTCTCTCTCTATATATATATATATATATATATATATATATATATATATATATATATATATATATATATATAATGACTATACTGTATTTGTATATCATTACTGATGCTGCGCGGATTCGTATCTTCCGGACGGATTGAAATTTATTTCATGGCAGAATGAATGAATCCTCTGATTTTTAACTGTAGTAATAACCCATCTTATAATTGTACTTTATTACCGTTTTGTAAAGTTGTACTTTCTTATGGTTTTTATTAAGAAAATTTAAAAAAAAAGCAACATAATTTCCTGTTATTTAAAAAAAAAATCATATAATTTCCTGCACATTAACTATGTTTTCCATTCATAATATTTCTCACAAGTTATTACGTAATTTACCTTATTCTTTACTTTTTCTCACTAGTTATTTCATAATTTATCTTGCTCTCAGAATTTCTTTACATTATTATCAATTCTGTACATAAACTTTGTTATTTTTCCTTGGAGTTGCATAGAATTAGCAGCATCAAGTGATAATGACCTAATGAATGCTAGAGCCGAAAACAAGAACTTGCTTTAGAGTTGAAATCGTTTTATCACTTGGAAAAAATGATGGTACTCCTATTTCATTTCACCCTTGTACATTAGTCAGTCGGACATCTGCAGACTTATTAAATTATTAAAATTAGCAATATCCTTTACAAACCTTTGAATTTTGTATTCTGAGATCTGGTTTTCAATTTCAAAAAATAAATATCCTCATACAAGACTGAAAAGACAAGAAAATGCTCGACACCTTCGCCTACTTCAACATTTACTGGAAAAACGCTCTAATTTCCCAATTAATTACAAAAGACTCATTTACAAGACAGTTATCAGACCTATTTGGACATACGGAGTTGAGCTTTGGGACTCTACTAAACCATCCAATTCATCTCGTATCCAATCCTTACAATCCAAAATCCTTCATAAAATCCTCAACGTTGCTTATTATGTCACAAACAAACTCATCCATCATGATCTTAATATCCCATATGTTGCTGATTTGGCCCAAACTAGATACCTATCCTTCCATGACAAGCTCCATACACACTTGAATCCGCTAGTCTCTCAACTTGCTTCCCATACTATTCCTGATAACACTCCGAGGCGTCTGAAAAGCAAATACCTTCTACTATAGAACTTTATTGGAGTGCTGCCGATTGGGTAGTTTCTCTACAATTGTTTTTTTCATGTCATTTGTTCATATTAGCAGATTTACTTGTTGTAATATTATTACAGTTGTAAATATCAATAAATAATTCTAAAAAAAAAAATAATAAAAATAAATCTAGTAAACGCTGTAAGACAAAAGGCATCAAGTGAAGAATTGTTGGAGTGTTAATGAATATTAATATTTCTATTTAATTGATTTAAGGAAAAAAATATACAGTCGAGCTTCGATTATTTGAACGTTCATTTAACCGAACTGTTTTTTTCAAATGTAATTTTGATTACATTTTGATTAATTTGATCAGATCTTCCAGTTACTTATTTGTATTGTTATTTTAACAATAAAATTTGACGAAAAATAAAATATTTTCTTCCATGAACGTCAATAAGGGGGTCTCGGAAATTGCAAAAAAAAAAAAATGAACTTAGACTTCAATACTCTATTAAGAACCGTAAACATAATTATGTAATTTCATTTGTTTTTTCTAATCCCTTCCTATTCATTTGGTTGGTAATAGGTTGCTCATCCACTTATTAATCATTCTTTGTGAGGTGTACATCGCATTTGTGATCACTTTTTAAAATACCAGTATGTCAACAAAAAGAAAACGAGTATTTTTTTCATTAAAAAGCAAATTATAAATAATTACGTGGCTATAAAAAGGTGAATCGGGTCAGACATTAGCTACGGAGTTCGGTGTTGGTAAATCAACCATAACGGGAATAAAAAATAATTCTAATTCAATCACCAGGTACGCAAATAATCTTTACACTGAAGCGGGCAGTTCCAGTCGTAAAACATTGAAAAAAAGCGAAATTATGTTGGAAGATGCTGTTTACACTTGCTTTTTGCAACTACGGTCTTCTGGCCAGGGCAATTTTGAAAAAGCGCTGAAATGAAACATGAAGCTTGGAGGTGACCCAACAAGTTGCCGCAAGTTCTGGTTGGTTGAAAATTTTTAAATTACGACATGGAATACGGCAAATTGAAATTCAAGGTGAAAAATTAAGTTCCGACGTACTATTACTATTGGAGGTAGCAGTTTTTGGTACTCTTCCAATCTAACGACGACCTACCCCAGCGCCCCAAGTATAGCCCCAAGTTTCCTCAACTACCTGCTACTGTTGCCGTAACCTTTCTTAGTCCTTTGTTATTGTTTGTGTCAAGTGGACGTTTATTTGTTTTCATGTTAATTATACAATATGAGTTGGAATTTAATGAAGATTTTTCGCGAGGTGATTGATCAAAAGTCAGCTGTGCTATTTCTACAGGAGCGGAACGTCATTCCCCGTAAAATGTCTTGTAGAAAGGGACATAATATGAAACTGCAACTGAATATTGTTCTTTTTAATGAACATTGTTTATAATTTTTGTAATATATTGTTCTTTTTAATTAATATTGTTTATAATTGTTGCTAGATATTGTTGTGTTTAATCAATATTGTTCATAATAAATGTTTTATAATATCTTATTATTTATTTTCTATTTTAAATATTTCAATTTGAAACATAAATAATTATATTTAACTACAATGTGATGTTTTTTGGTTAATTGTTTTGATTGTTCTGTATATACGACACGGTTTTGATGTGATATTGTTATTTTTAATGAATTTTGTTTATAATAAATGTTATATTTTATCTTCTTATTTATTCAGTAGTTTATATATTTTAAATTTAAAGAGAAATTGTGATATACAACTAAAATATGATTTTTTTTTTATTGTTTTTATTTTTTTATTTTTAAAAAGAAAAACAATAAAAAAAAAAATCATATTTTAGTTGTATATCATCTCCTATTTCATTTCCTAAGAATCCTCTTGTACGATAATGAAAGAATACTATTTCAAATATATTTCAGGCAGGATAACCTGACAGGGTCCAAATAGTTGAGGTAAGTGCCAGAGGAGCGTGATGGGGCAGGTCGTCGTTAGATGGGAAAAGTACCCAGTTTTTTAATTAATTTAATTTAAATTAATTATTCTATTAAGGTATAAATAGTATAAAATAATTACTACTTTGTTTTAATATAGATTAACTTTTTAATTTTTTTTTCGTAGCGGCATTAGGTGATAAACAGGCTGAAAAAATGCGACAATCCTAATCCTGCGAAGGAGGCCATTACGATAACCGGAGGAATCCTTTCAAGGAAGAGGTCTTTCTAGGGTCCTTAAAGGATAAAGACAGGGCGGCTTTTAATAATCCTCACCGTAATCTTGTACCTTAACTCTCATTATCCTTACCTACTTAATTAATTAATAATGAGAGCTACTTAAGGCGAGTTTGTTTACAGTACAATGAATGCGACGTGTGAAAAAGAATATTGATTTGCAAACGTTAATATTAATTAATAAAATAGAGCCAAAAACTCAAAAAGAAACACTAATATTTGTTATAGTGCAATTGGAAAAACCCCAATGCAAAGCCCTATGATTCAAAATTCTCCAGTAAAACACACACTTACCGGTCGACGTTTCACCTATTCAGGCATTATCAAGACACAAAAAAAGGTTATATAAATCACATCTCGAATGCACAACATCCCACAACAGTCCAAACAGGCTCCAAACCTGAGACAGCAACCCACCATCAAGATGTTCAATATACAACAGTTGTTTCGAGATGTGATTTTTATAACCTTTTTTGGTACTTTTCCAATCTAACGACGACCTACCCCAGCACGCTCCTCTGGCACTTACCTCAACTATTTGCAGCCTGTCAGGTTATGATGCCTGAAATATATTTGAAATAGTAAACAGACAAGAGGATTGTTAGGAAATGAAATACGAGATGACATACAGCTAAAATATGATTTTTTTTTTTGTATTTCTTTTATTTTTAGCTATTTTTCTTTTAAAGAGAAACGATTTGCCCGGGCACAATACAAAAATCTTCGTTAAATTCCAACTCATATTGTATAATTAACATGAAAACCAATAAACGTCCACTTGACACAAACAATAACAAAGGACTAAGAAAGGTTATGGAAACAGTAGCAGGTAGTTAAGGAAACTGACACTTGGGGCGCTGGGGTAGGTCGTCGTTAGATTGGAAAAGTACCAAAAATAGTTAATATTAATATGTATATCAAGAGAGAAGTATATGGCACTGATTTAAGACTCCCAGTTTCGATTCTGTTACCAGCCATGGATTGATCCTTTGGTATCTCGAGGCCCTTACCATGGCTCATCCAGCCTCAATAAAGCGGATTATTAGCATTATGGATAGGGTTGGAAGCTGCAGGTTAACTGTATTATCGGCCAAACACTTTGCAAAACCGTGGGTATATTGACAATTCATTACCTAACCATGTACTAAGGCCAATTCCCTTTTTGGGTAGTAATGGAAGAGGTTTATACCCTGAGTTATCGACTCTGATTGGGAGAAAAAACAGAAAAATATCATACAACACCTCAGAATTTGCAATATTTTGAAAGATACCGTTTATCTTTAGGCATTATGCCGAAAATTCTCATGCCAAGAAATATGAGAAGATCAAAACATATGATAAGCCAATTCTACTTTTGTAATCGTGGAATAAAACAAAAGCTGGTTTCAGTGCCATGTATTATTTTAGAATCATAATATACGAATATACATTTCATACAAAATTGCTACATGTGAGGATGGTAGTGAGCCAGGGCCAGGTAGAGTAAAATGACCTTTAGGGTTTATTACCTGTTACTCTGAAGAGAGGCAGTTGTCGAGAAGGAGCGGACAAGCCAAGACGTAAGGAGGAGGATGCAGAATGAAGCCCCATGTATCATAATTCACTTATAGCTTCCCCTTTTCATTGTAAGTTGTTTTTAAGATTTATGAAGTAACCATGATGAGCACAAATAAAATATAATGTTATTCTTTAATTATTCTTATTAATAAACAACTCCTGGTCAGTCAACCAAGTTAACCTTTGGAGAAGACTATATAAGTCTCTTAATTATTAATAACATAAAATTATTACATATTAAGCATATAACGATCTCAGGGTGGCATCCCATTTGAGTATATAAATATATTCAGATCAAAGGATGTGACTTTTCCCTGAGATCATAACTTGGGCAGTAACGCTAGAACATAGCAAAATATTTTAGGCCTACAAATTGTACACAAACGAAAAGTACCGGCTCAGAAGCAAAATAATAAATCAAACAATATTGTTAGAACTATATTGGGAAACAAAGATTGAGATTTTATGTACATATCAAAAGAATGAACTGAGGCAGACTTAATAAACGAATAGTCCTATTCTTTTTTTTCAAAACAGTAGGATGAAATGAATAGGCGAAATCAATAAAATATCAGAAATTGGCAGGAGTTCCACCAGAGGATATCCAAAACCAGGCAAGCAGCAGCACATTCAAAACTAATAAGCAGCAAATTGACCAACAGGTAATGTCAAAGAAGACTGGAACAGCAAGGCCTCAAGAGAGAAAGGAAGCCGCTAGCAAAAGACTAAAAGAAATATGGGTTCAATTGATGATTAGACACTTGTGACTTTTCAGAACGTTTCGACAGCAATAAAATATAACTAATAATTAGATCTATATGTAATTATCAGGAAGTGGAGTGGCTCAGTGGTAGAGCACTGAGTTGCCATTCCTGAAATCCTGGTTCAAATCCCGTTGCCGGCAAGACTTTTATTTAGTCCTTTTGTAGCTGGATTTGGATCATATTAGGATCTAGGACCCTCCTGGGACTCACCCAGCCTCTATAAAATATTATAAAAATAGGGTACCCTATCCTAGTAAAATAAGGGGGGGGGGAATCTGACAGTTGAGCGTGACCTAGGACAAGTCACCTCCTTGCAGAAATGTTGTCTATGAACCAGTACAATCTCTACCAGGTACTGAGCCCCAGACCCGTTCACGGGTTGTAGTGGTACGGGTTTTTTTATATATGTAATTATCAATCAATGTATAAGCCCTGAGGGCTCACCAAGCCTCTATAAAATATTATAAAAATAGGGTATCCTATTCTAGTAAAATAAGGGAGGGGGGGAAATCTGACGGTTGAGCGTGACCTAGGACAAGTCACCTCCTTGCAGAAATGTTGCCCATGAAAAAGAACAGTCTCTACCAAGTACTGAGCCCCAGACCCGTTCACGGGATGCAGTGGTACGGGTTTTTTTTTTTATATGTAATTATCAATCAATATATAAGAAAAAACATTACGTATGTATATACTTATGATAAAATGTTTATTACTCTACTACTCAATCAATATACCTATGTAATATTAGAATATAATATAGAATATTAATATAAGTAATTAATATGCCTAGTTATTATTAGTCCTGTAAATACTATTCAAGACTTCAATGCTATCAATTTGTAAGCATAATTTATGCAATGCCATTGTCTTATCATATTACAATTGTATAATTAGTCTAGTGAATGATTAAATATAATTCACCAAAAACTTGTTTTATTTTCACTGTACATGAGAACAATAGAATCCCGAAACTTCACTTTCGGAATTTAAAATTCAAAAGATAGTTTAACGATTACTGACTGAAACTCAAGAACTGGAAGATAAAATAGATAGGAATT
The DNA here is from genome assembly GCA_037127475.1 of Arma custos. Taxonomy (NCBI): domain Eukaryota; kingdom Metazoa; phylum Arthropoda; class Insecta; order Hemiptera; family Pentatomidae; genus Arma; species Arma custos. Next base: position 11,331,953 of record CM073762.1, on the reverse strand, counting down.
ATATTTATGTGAGTAAGTGTATATATCTACGGGGCCCCGGTGAATAAGTGAATAAGTCTAATTTTCTCCAAAATGAGTTTCTTGTACTAAAGCGGAATCGTGTTATTTTCATAGTGAATAAGGGCTTAAGTAAGGCATTGTGTTGAAAAGGAGTTATTGCTTATATTAGAACTCCATTTTAGCCCAAAAATTACGAGAATGATACGATTCCGGTCATCTGAAAGCAGTTAACTCTCTCTGTACAAAATCCGACCTTACGTCTTATATGGACGGCCTCGGTGCAGAAAGAAACAAGTCAATATTTTGATTTTTTTTTTTATTGAAAACAAGTCAACAAATTTAATTAAATTTTCGATTAAATTACGTAACTTTAATAAATTCACCAATCACTACTTGTATAATAACATTTTATGTGAATACCTGCAATTTATTTTTCAAAGGAAATTGTAGAAACGTTTTTTTTTATTGTTTGTTTGTTTGTTTTATTTTTTAAGGGCAAACAACTACAAATGGTTATGATTGCCCTCACCACTAGAAAATATACATATTTACATTATCTAGATAGTTACAACTACTTAATAGAAACATTAGACAATAATAATAGTAACATATTACATATAGTAGGAACATATTAAACATATAATAGAAACAATAGATAATACGTAATAAAAGTAACATATTACATATAGTAGAAGCATGTTAACATATTAAACATATAATAGAAACAATTGATAATAATAATAGAAACATATTACATATAGTAGAAGCATATTAATATATTAAACATATAATAGATACAATGGATATTAATAATAGAAACATATTGCATATAGCAGAGACATATTAACGTATTAAACAGGTAATATAAGGATAAATACTTGTATAACGTTATACATATTTCTATATAATTTTTAATATAATACAATATAAAATTTATAATATTTATATAAAAATTGCACAAATTAATAGTTCAAACATAGTTTATAACGTTGTACACACACTACAGACATTACATTACACACACACATATATATACATATTAGATATATAAATATATATATATAAATCCACATACACACATACACATATACCTTTACGTATATGTCAAATTGACTGGAATATGTTGATGCTTTTAATAAATTCTAACGTATTATTTACACGTTTTTTTATTATTACGTATTATTATTATTATTATTATTGTAACGTATTATTATACGTTTTTTTTATTATTCCTGAAAAGTGGAGTTTTTGACTTGTTACTTTCTGCATCGAGGCCGTCCATATATATGTGTGTATATATATATCCATACATTCAAATAGAATACTAATTAATTAATTAATTTTAATGTATTTTTTTTAAACACCACCGACGTGTCAGTGAGACAGGGAAAGCAGTTGTACGTCGCAGCTGACTGAGCCAGCAGATGTGAGCAGATGTTTGGTCGAAGGGGGCTAATTTCAGAACAGAACATCTTCCCTTATTAGCTATATTCTCTGTATTATATCTTCATTCAGTATACTATTATACTTATTATAATGTAAATATTATACTAATCAGAAGGTGGAAGCTATTATTTTCATAATTAATATTTTTGAATAATAGCTGCAAAAAGATTTCATTAAGCTACTCAACGAAGAATAAAGAGACAAAGACTTAATTCTCTAAAGTCTATTGATAAATAACAATGTTTCCCCAATAGGGATCGTTAGCTAACTTCATATATATTATAAATATATATGTATATATATATATATATATATATATATATATATATATATATATATATATATATATATATCATTTACATTAAAAAAAGCATCCGCAGGTGTTCCTCAAGGCAGTATCCTCGGCCCAATACTCTACACAATTTATAATACTGACATTCTTACCACGTATGCTGATGATAGATTGTATTATTAGCCAACACCAATTCAGTCATAGCACCATATACCCATCATCCTTTATCACTGACCTTGAAGAATAGTGTCAAAATTATTTAAATAAATTCAGGATTAAAATAAATTCCCACAAATCCCTTCACATCACCTTTAACCTCAGTCTTAAACCAATATATCGCTGTACTCCTTTATCGTTTAATAAAATCCTACTGATTCAGAACAGGTCCGATACTTAGGACTACACCTTGACAAACGCTTAACTTGGAATCCTCAAGTTACAATTTAAACTTAGACCAGCTCGCCGTTTCAGGCTACTTCAACACTTACTAGACAAACGCTCTAAGCTCTCAATTAATTACACAATTCATATACATGACAATCATTAGACCTAGCCGGATTTACGGAGAAGAGCTTAGGTGCTCCACTAAGCCATCGAATTCCTCTCTTATCCTATCCTAACAATCCAAAATCCTTCGTAAAATCCTCAATGTCCAATTACCTTAATGTCCAATTAGTTATTGATTTGGCCCCAAACCGATATCAATCCTTTCATGACAAACTTTATTCCCTCACAAACTTTTCTTCGTCTTTTCTCTGAGGCGTCTGAAAAAAAAAGATGGTCTCGTGACCTTCTAAGAACGTATATCCCCATGTCCACGCAATTTTTGCTATGTATACACGTGGAAGAATGCTTATAAAACATTATTTTAAGTAGGTTCTTGTTGACTTGCGTCAATATATTATTTATAATTTGTGTTTATTAAATTTTATTTTGATGGTGATAGGATCGGTGGAAAGAACGGATTTGTCTGACTTGGATATGACCCCTGGTAGCTCAGTTAGAGCGCTGCTACGGAGAAACAGGGTTCGAATCCTGGCCAGGGCAAATCTTTTCTCTTCAAAACAAAAATATTTAACTTTAAATGTTTCCTTTTTTTTTTTTTTTACTTGTTAGCCTGCATAGAATAATGAATTTCTAGATCACTTACAAGAAATTATTGTAATAAAAATAAATTTACTTTTTTTACAGCAAGAAACTCAGTTTAGTTTTATTTCGAGACTCACTAAATTCATTATTTGAATCAATCAACAGTATAAACCTATATAATTAATTAATTGTATGTTCATTAATTTATATTACTTCCTCTACAATAGAGAGAATCTTCGGAATCAGAAATGAAAACAAACATAGGAATCGTTCGAGAGTGACTCACTACAATTATCACTAATTATACCAATCTAGAAGCATGCAGTATAATTGATCCGCCTTCAAATTAATTACGTAATTTTTGTTATCCTTTTCTTTTTTTTTTGTTTAGTTAATAGTTAATTCTTTTCCTTAACGAGCCTTAACTGTTTCTCATGTGAAAGAGGAAAGGATCTCTAGGCTTCAGGCGTCTGTTCTGCAATTATCTTTAATAGCGATAATTTTTTTTCTATTAAATAGTTAGAGTTGTAGGAACGAAATATTCTAAAAGGTATTTATGTTATTTTAAGGGAGCAGAGTTGCTAAGTGGTAGAGCATTGAGTTCGAATCCCGCTGCGCAGAAGATGGATCATATGAGATCTAGAAACCTCCTGGGGCTCACCCAGCCTCTGTACAGTGGGTAACCAAAATATAGAGAAAATATCTGGGAGTTGAACAAGATCTAGGACAAATCACCTCCCTACACAACCGTTGTCCTTCAAACAGTACATTCACTACCATGTATTGAACCCCAGACCAGTTCACAGGTTATAGTGGTACAGGTTTATTATTTAAGTTACTATAGCTATAGCAATAATATATGACATTCTATATAATATATAAAATCATTACTACAATACTTGACATTTGTTAGCTCGCGACTTAGTCTAATAATCTAAAAATAAAAATTTTATTTTTAAAAATTTAAAATCCTTCCATCTCTTCTTTAAGGATATGAAACATGGCCGCTAACGCTGAAGGATTAACGTTTTAAGTTATTCGAAAATAAGGTGTTGCGTAGGATTTTCGGTCTAAAAAAGGATGGGACCACTGGGGAATATTGGAGATTACACAACGCTGAATTACGAAGCATTTACCCGGTTAATATTATTTAAGTGATTGCGTCACGAAGATTAAGATGGATTTTAAAGTAGCTGGGCACAGTAACGAACGTTAACAAGCGCTGTACCGACTGGGAAATGTCTGAGGGATCGACCGAGGCGTATGTGGGAGGATTACGTTAAGAGTGATCTGGAGGATTTGAAATATGAATTTGATAGTTAATGAAAAGAGGAAAAAAATAAACACGGAAGCCTGTATTATTGCATCCCGTAATGAGTTTTGGGTTCAGTACACAGTAGAGACCGTTCTTTTGTTCAGGGAGCTGATTCGTCCATCATCTCCCCAGGTTTTTCCTCCAATTATGGGTAAACACTTTATAGAAGTTTGGTGACCACCAGGAAGGTCAGCAGATCCCAGAGGATCCATAAATTGTGTTATTAATAAAATAATATATTTTCTAAAGTTTCATTTGAATTCGAGACCTTAAGCACAAAAGACTGATGACTTTTTGAAATCGTTTTTCGAATTCTCAGTATTTTGAGTTACAGGTCAAATCTTGAATTTCGTGCTATGATTTCTAATAGCCACAGACGAAAATAAAATCCGAAATTTATTACACCATTTTGGCACCAAAAGGTAATTGGGCCGGATTAAAGAAATTAAGCATAAATCCAGAGATTACTAAAAATATCTGGGCACGAGATATTATTAGCTTTAAGGAACGGTGGAAAAATCATAATTTTATATACGATTTTTTTTATTTTGTTTGAAAGACTATCTATTGGTGAAAATCCGTGAAGTAGTTATAAGTTCACCGCGAACAAACGCGGGGAAGGACTTTGTTTTATAATATGTATAGATATTTGGTTTAACAGCTTAATGAAGTCAGAAGCAGTGGCTTTGTGATTTGCCAGTTTTTAAAAATATTTATAACTAGCTTATGCCCGCGGCTTCGCACGCGTGGGTTTTGGTCTGCCACGTAAAGTTTCGTGAAAGATCATTTTAAATAAATAATTTAATTATTTTTTTTAAATATAAGTTACTCGATCATCCGAAATTTCAGATAACTAACTTCAAAACTGACGGATTCTATACAACCTTTGAACCCCTATTATATTAAAGGGGAAACCCTTGGAATGGAATTATCCGAATTTCTTTCTTAAACTATACATAGAACCTAACTACAAATTTCAAGATGCTAAGTTCCTGATTTACCTTTAATTATGTACTATAACGGGGGGGAGGACACATGCCCCCGTGTCCCCACATAGATCATCATGTGATTTGCCTTTATTTATGTACAATAATGGATTCTCCACAGTACCTAAAATACTGTCGGGGGGGGCACGTGCCCCCTTGCACCCTCCCATAAATCCACGCTTGCTATAGCCCATGTGTTATTCTGGTGTATAACCTATATTACTGTAAAGTTTCATCCAAATCCGTCCAGTAGTTTTTGCGTGAAAGAGAGACAAACATACGACCATTCACATTTATAATATTAGTAAGATTAGTAGGATATCAAAACAATTAGTTTCACTCATGTTCTTTCTGTTGTTTTAACAACTATTATCACGTGATTTGCCTTTATTTATGTACAATAATGGATTCTCCACAGTACCTAAAATACTGTCGGGGGGGGGGCACGTGCCCCCTTCCACCCTCCCATAAATTCTCGCTTGCTATAACAGTGCCTATGTGTTATTCTGATGTATAACCTATATTACTGTAAAGTTTCATCCAAATCCGTTCAGTAGTTTTTGCGTGAAAGAGAGACAAACATACAAACATTCACATTTATAATATTAGTAAGATTTAACTGATCGAGCACACAAAATAATAAACAAAAGCTTCTAGATCCGTTGCTATGCAACGCCTATAACATTTTACATCACTAAAACTTTTTTTCATACAACAGAGAGATTTGAGTAAAACTGTAATAAGAAATAAAGTTTTTACTCGAGATGTAATGAAGGCTGATTGTAGAGAGCGGGGAGTTTAATTTTCTCAATTACTGCAATATTACAGTAATATCCGATTTTATTACTAAAACGGGAAGCAAGCTTATTTACTCAATGAAGGTCGTAAAAGTTATCTCCAAGAAAATTGAAGTTTGAGTTCGCATCGCAAAAATAATAGGACAGCGTCGATTATTCGAACTAATGTCTTCGGGCGTAGCTCAGATAATCAAAACTTCGGATGATAATAATTCAATTAAAAACAAAGAAAAAACCGCACAATGACCGCATTTGTATAAAAAAATATTTTATTGTGCTGTAAACTTAAAGAAATAGACGACAATAAACATAAGACGTATCAATATATCGATATTTTTTCGATGTACCGAACTATTATATCGGCCTATTAAATATTATCGATACTCAACACATCGATACTAATTTACCCTATTTAAAGAGGCCGATAGAAGAATACAGAATAACGGTTTGAAAAGTAACAGGTTAAACTATTTTAACATAACAACAAGTTATTTTAACATTTATTGTAAAGCTTTGTAGTACTTTTTACCTCTACTATTTGTAATATCGTTTTATTGAGGAATTATTACTTCATTTCGATAATATTTTACTACGTTTCAAGTAACCGAAAGAGGAACTGTAAAGAGTAACAGATTAAATTATTTTAACATAGCAACAAGTTATTTTAATAAATTCTTGAAAAGTAACTTAATCTTTGCCACGTCTCTAATTTATAACATCAAAAAAACTAGGAAAATAAAATATTTCATATAGACACTTCGCAGATTTTTATTTTTTTAGATTAATTTATTGATATTTACAACTGTAATAATATTACAACAAGTAAATTTGCTAATATGAACAAATGAAATGAAAAAAACAAACACTTGTGGAGAAACTACCCATCGCACTCCAATAAAGTTCTATAGCAGAAGGTCTCGAGGCCATCTTCTTTTCAGACACCTCGGAGGGTTATCAGGAATAGTAAGGGAAGCAAGTTGAGAGACTAGCGGATTCAAGTGTGTATGCTTGTAGCTTGTCATGGAAGGATAGGTATCTAGTTTGGGCCAAATCAGCAACTTATGGGATATTTGGATGAGTTTGTTTGTGACATAATAAGGAGCATTGAGGATTTCACGAAGGATTTTTGTATGTAAGGATTGGATACGAGATGAATTGGATGGTTTTGTAGAGCTGCAAAGCTCAACTCCGTATGTCCAAATAGTTCTGATAGCTGTTGTGTAAATGAGTCTTTTGTAATTATTTGGGAGCTTAGAGCGTTTATCCAGTAAATGTTGAAGTAGACGAAAACATCGAGCAGTTTCTTGTCTTTTCAATCTTGTATGAGGAACCGCGTTTTTATTTAAAAAAAAATGTATTACTTAACATAACAAGTTATTTTAACCGTTTCTTGAAATGTTTTGTAATTCTTGACACCTGTATAACTTATTTGTCATAATATCACATAACTAAGGAACTAATATTTCATACCGATACTTATCCGTTTCTGGGAGCCGAATTCGGACAGCAGATTAAGGAGTAGAATAAAACGGATTCAATTATTTCAACATAAAAATAAGTTAGATACTCTTTCAGGTTTCCACGGCCATTATTTATACACAAATTTGTGTATGACAACAAGTTATTTTAAATATAATCCATTAAATATAATAGGAACTGTTACTCCGTAGATAATCAACATGACTAATCCCGTGTCACGAAAGAGATCAAGCAAGTTGAATGAGGAACCTTAAAAAATATATTTCAAATTATTATTGTAATGTCAAACAAATTATATAGGAAGAAATTGTTATTTCGCAAATAGTACGCAGATAGCCAACATATGGGGCATAATGACCAATCCACTGCCAGAAAGATACAATATCGAATGAGAGCCACAGGTTAAGGGATTGAAACGTAACGGGTTAAATTATTTTAAAATAACCACAAGTTATTTCAACTGGTTAAATTATAGCTAATAGAAACTGTTACTTCAAAATAGGAAGCTCAAATAGGAAGCTTGTAATACTCAAAGGAATATAATCACCAATCCGCTGTCTGAAAAGATATCAAGTGGGTCGAATGAGAAAAACACGGTAAGGAATTGGATAAGTTATTTCCGATAAGTTATTAGCATAACGAGTTATTTTTAACCGGTTAAATTATGTACGAATGTAGGGAAGTTAAATAACAAGAGAAAATTATTTAGCTGATGGTCAACCTTCGCTTTATAATAACCAATCCGCTGACAAGAAAGAGATTAAGAAACTCGAATGAGGAATCTCTGTTCTAGTAAGGGATTAAAAGGTAATTTCAGTCAATGTAACAAGTTATTTTTAACAGGTTAAATTATATAGGAAAGAAACTGTTATTTCGCAAACATACAAGGTATAATGACCAATCCGCTGTCAGGAAAGAGATCAAGTAACGATTGCTAAATATAGCCGAGACGATACGAGGAGTGTTGGCAGCTGCTGCGGCTCAGGCCATCCATCTCTGCCAGCATCCTCCAAGGGCGACCTTCAGCTAATTCTGCGCCGATAAACATCCCTTCGTGGAGTACGTCCTCGACCCGATAACTACTTAGTCGAAATATGGGTGAGGATGAGGTAATCGTCATCAACAAAAAAGTCATAGAATTGAAAATCTTCATTAAACGAAATGAAAAGCAACGTAGAAGATGGTATATAAAAAATTAAAAAATCTGTACTGCAATCCATGAAGGATCTTTGGTTTAGTACATCGTAAAGACTGGCACGGTTCTAGAACAACGGTAGTGCAAGAGGTGATTTGTCCGAGATCACCCACAATCACCAGGTTTCTCCCTCTTTATAGGTCCCTACATCATAGAGCTTGGGCGAACCTCACATCTGGCAAGCTGAAATGGCTTTTATTTAATCTGCTAGAGACTGGAGATGGATGCCAAAGGTCATCACCCCCTTCTGTAAAGTGGATACCCAAAATAAGGAGGAATACATGTCGGTTGAGTGTGATCTAGGACAAATCACCTCCCTATACAACTGTCGTTCAAGAAACAGTACAGTCTCTACCATGTACTGAACACCAGACCCTTCTCGGGTTGAAGTAGTACAGGTTTTTTTTTAGAAAAATGGAACATTTCTAAGATTAAGCTTAGTCTATTTCAATAATGTTCGAATCCAGTTTATTTTGAGAAATGTTTGTAAAAATTCTAAAAACGTTTCATATCATCCGTAAAATATGTTAATTACGTACGATCATGTTAACGAGGTAATGATTAATAACACAGGCCAACGATGAAAAAACTTTTTTAATGAAAATACCTTATTCTTATGTTGTTTAGGTTGCTGAATCCAAATATGATGCTTAAAAAGTTGTATCACCCACCATTTATTCACATTTTATAGTTAAATTCATGAAATAAAGAAATATTTTTAGAATTTAACAGCTTTTTCATAGTTAAGATAACATGAAAAAATAGGTCTAATGAACAAAGATGATGTTGGCAGCACTGCTGAAACACATGCTAAACAGCTGATGTTTTGTTTATTTTCAACATAACCTCACTTTTACGTTTCCTGTACATGTGCTCAGTGCAATGTCTCATCGCGGCTGTAAAAACTCTGCTGACAGTTTTTGTTATATTTGTGGTGAGTTTGTTATTAAAAAGCACCAAAGAAACATTACAGACTTTGTGAAAAAGGTTTATCTAGCATACTTTGGAACCAAACTTGGAGACCAGGATAAACCTTGGGCACCGCATAAGGTATGTTATGTATGTGTTGAAGACCTCAGGAAATGGTCAAAAAAAGAGAAAAAACACTTTAAATTTGCTGTTCCCATGATATGGAGGGAACCAAAAAATCATTCCGATGACTGTTACTTTTGCAGTGTAGATATTACTGGTCATAACTCTAAGAACAAGAAGGTAATAAGCTACCCTAACCTTCCGTCCGCCATCCGACCAGTAGGGCACGGTGTAGATTTGCCAATCCCGGAACCACCAGAGGACTTAAATTCTATTGAAACAGAAGTATTTTCTGATGTACAGTCGGAGTTAGATGAACACGATGAAGAATTCCAATGTGTTACAGAAAATGTAGAGCCTAAATTGTTCACTCAGGTCGAGCTTAATGACTTAGTTAGGGATCTGGGCTTAACAAAAGAAAAAGCTGAACTGCTTGGCTCTAGGCTAAAAGAAAAGAACTTGCTGGCGGCTGGAACCAGCATTCATGTGTATAGGAAGAGAGAACAACAATTTTCGAAGTATTTTGAACAAGAGGGTGATTTGGTGTACTGCTCAGACATTCATGGTTTAATGAATGAGTTTGGAATTGAATACAAAACAGAAGATTGGAGGTTGTTTATTGATTCATCCAAAAATAGTTTGAAGGCAGTTTTAGCACACAACGGTAACATGTATGCCTCTGTACCTGTCGGTCATTCTGTACATATGAAAGAGAGTTACGAAAATCTAGAAATAGTGTTAAATAAAATAGGTTATTCTGCACACGGTTGGATGATATGTGGTGATTTGAAAGTTACGTGCATGCTCCTTGGTCAGCAAGGGGGTTTTACCAAATTTCCATGTTTCTTGTGTGAATGGGACAGTAGAGCTCGGAATCAACATTGGTGCAGAAAGAACTGGCCTGCTAGGGAGTCTTTAAAGCCTGGCGAGAAGAACATTTTACGCAAAAACCTTGTAGATCCAAAAAACGTGCTCCTACCACCACTACATATTAAGTTAGGTCTCATGAAACAGTTTGTAAAGGCTTTGCCTAAAGATGGGCTTTGTTTCAAATATCTCTGTCAGAAGTTTCCACACCTTTCAGAAGCTAAACTGAAAGAAGGCGTCTTTACCGGGCCTGATATTAGAAAAATGATGTTTGACGTTAACTTTGAATCCACAATGACCTCAAATGAAAAGGAAGCATGGGTTTCATTCAAGCAAGTTGTCACCAAGTTTTTGGGAAATGAAAAAGACCCAGAATATAAGGCTATTGTTGCTAACATGTTAAAAAAATTTGAACAGTTAGGATGTTTGATGAGCCTGAAAGTTCACTTTTTGAGCAGCCACCTCGATTACTTCCCGGAAAATTTAGGAGATGTTAGTGAGGAGCAAGGTGAGCGTTTTCACCAGGACGTTAAAGTGATGGAAAAACGTTACCAGGGCCGCTGGAATACCAACATGATGGGGGATTACTGTTGGTCACTTCACCGGGAAGTTCAGCAAGCTATTCATCGCAGGAAAAGCTACACAAGAAGCTTCAAGGAAAAAAGGGAAAGAAAATATAAACCAATTCCAGTTGACAAGTGAACCTTGTATCATCACATAAAATTACTATTCCAAGTATTTTACTGTAAATACAAACCATTTTTACGATTCTACAGTGTTTCATTGATTTCCCTGTATACTGTAAATGGGTATTAGACTATATAATAAAATACATTTTGCTTGGAAACTAAGGGTGATACATAAAAACTACGAGCAGATTTGGATTCAGCACATAAAAATCTATCAAGATCAGCTATTAAAATTAAAAAAGTTTTCAAAAAGGTTTTTTTTGTTGGCCTGTGTAATGAGCTACTGTTCCAGGCCAAGCGTGAAGGAGATTTTATTAAATCGATTTAACGGATCGGTGCATTGATGTTATTCTGATTATATATCTCTTCTTTTAGGAGATCACTGAATATATAAGCAATCTACTTAATGAATATTTAAATAAACAATATGGTATATAAATCACGTGGAACTGGAAATAAATATTTATTACTATTAAGCCTGAGTGATGAATGATCATGATTTAAAAAAAAACAAAAGCATTCTTATGTAAATGATGATTGATCAATTAGGCAATTGGTGAACCATGATTTGTTTACATTTCTTATGTAATACCATTACATAAATAAAGGCGGTTTTTCAACTGTAATCACTAACCACAAAAATTATTTAACCAATTTACCAAATTTTAGTATAATAACTTCATCTTCTTGGTCTCAAGTTGTTTTGTTTGTTAAATGTATTTATTGAAATTCACAACTATATTATAACAATACAACAAGTAAATGGAATGTCAGGAATGATGCATAATGACAAGTTGAGAAACTACCCAGTGGTAGTACTCAAATAACAAATTCAACTCAGCAGGTCACGTGGCCATCTTCTTTTCAGACTCCTAGGAGGATTATCAGGAATTGAAGAGGTTGCCAGGTTTGAACTAGTGGGTTTGAGTGGAATAAAGTTTGTTATGAAATGATTGATATCAGATTCGGGCCAAATCAGCAACAATTGGAATATTGAGATCATTATGGATAACTTTTTTCGTAATAAAGTAAGAAGGATTGAAGATTTTACGAAGGGTTTTGGATTGTAAGGATTGAATATGAGAGGAATTCGATAGCTTAGTGGAGCCCCAAAGCTCTATTCCGTAATTCCAGATGGGTCTAATGGTTCTCATGTATATGAGCCTTTTTTAATTAATTGGGAGCTTAGGTTTTTTGTTAGCTGTTTATTGTCGTTTCAGTCTAGTATGAGGATTCCAAGTTAATCTTTTGTCAAGGTGTAGTCCTAAGTACCGGACCTGTTCTACAGGAATCAGTGGGATGTTATTATATCATACAGGGGGGCAGGAAGTCGTTGGTTTATGACGGAGGACGTTGAAAAGATTAAGATGTAAAGTAATTGAGCTTAGTAAATACAGAAATCCTAAAACGTTTGCAAGCGCTGTACCAACTGGGAAGCAGTAAGACCGAGGCGTAGTTGGGAGGATTGCGGTAATTTGTGGACGGAAGTTTGTAAACTGAACTTTTTATTTGAGTACTACCACTGGGTAGTTTCTCTACTTGTCTGTGTCATTATATTTACGTGATGTATTCTGCATACAGTTGTAAATTTCAATAAATATATTTTTAAAAAAATCTTTTCAACGCTGTCACTTCAATAATATTAACCGGGTGAATGCTTCGCAATTCCGCGTTGTGTAATCTAAATTCTCTCGGCGTCTCATCCTTTTTTTTTTTGACCGAATATTCTACTTCTAAATAGATTGTTTTTTTTTTTTATTAAGTTTCCTGTTGATACTCTGTGTAACTAGACAAACGGAACGTACTCAAATACTTTTAGACTACAGTATTTCAGATTTATTTATCATTTAGTTTGTATAATGTAGCTATGGAAGTTTTCTTATTCCCCTGGAAATGTGCTAGCAATCACATTAATCACCAAGCACTTTTGGTTATGGGTTATGAAAATAAATACATTTTTTCTTCTTGTAGTTGGACCCTTGGGCCAAAAAAAAATTGTAGGCCATTGTTTGTTAAAGCCTACAGAACAAGTGCTCGCCATATTTGACTGTTTTTGTTGGCCATCTGGGTCATGTATGCGTTGGGTTGGTTCTGTTTGAAGAGGTCTCAACTTCGCAAACTGTAGATATGGGTTTCAGAGGAATGTGAGTCAACGAATTGCGAATCGGTACTGTTATGTATCATGTTATATCAATAGAATAGCGTATGGTTTTATAAGGGAATAGTGAATAAAATCATATCGAATTTATTATGAATAATATAGCGGTGTCATTGAGCATGGTGTTATATAAGTACAAAGGTACGTTTGACATCATATGAGTATTGTTAAATATATGATCATGTATCGGTAAAATTATGTATGAAATTATATTAGGAAGGTAAAGGAATTAGAACAATCCAATTGTATATTTATTTATTTAATGGTTCATCTCATTAATTTGGTAAAACCATTTTCCAGTCTATTTTATTTATTTCAAAAACGTTTCGACTACATAGTCATTTTCAATTTTTCCTTATTTTTCGTAAGCATTACTTTAACTGCTTATAAGTCCATATTAGAATTGTCATTCTACCAATTGTTTATATAAATGTCTATAATTTTAAAATTTCTTACTTGGAGTATCATTATTCTCCACGGTCATTCTCTGATCAGATCATATATATATAATACTTATTTATTGCATGTATACCATTAGTGTCCTATATATTATATACTATTATAGAGGCATTGGAGAGGTCTCAATACATTCAGGTTTAGGGAGCCGGGTTCTGAATCCCGCCTTGGTATCCTCCCCTCCCGCTCCATTCTACTCACTCATTTATTATTATTATTATTATTATTATCCTCACTTATCCTTTCTTATCATTGTTATATTTTTTCTTATACTAATTCAAGGACTCTCGACTATTAAATAGAATAGAAAGTAATATATAAATCTAACAGTATTACAATGATAATGGTTCTGTAATACATAATACAAAGTCGTGCAATGTATCTCATGTTATATAAAAAACTAAAACTTCGAATGATCTATCAATGTAAAGTAGAGTAAGCTGTGCTCCAAAAATTCCATTACTTCAGCTTCCGATGTATCACACACCAACATAGATTTCTACTAAATATTTACCACAAAGTGATCTATTAAATTCCAAAGTGTTTGCCAAATTACTTGTTTTCAGACTTACTTAAGAAGAAGATATATTGCTAAATTTGTCAGCTTTAAATTCGCCCTGCTGAAATTAGCTTATTGCTAATTACAATCCTCATACAAGACTGAAAAGACAAGAAACTGCTCGACGTTTTCGCCTAGTTCAACATTTACTGGACAAACGCTCTAAGCTCCAAGACAGTTATCAGACCTGTTTGGACATACGGAGTTGAGCTTTGGGGCTCTACTAAACCATCCAATTCATCTCGTATCCAATCCTTACAATCCAAAATCCTTCGTAAAATCCTAAAATCTCATTATTATTACATAAACAAACTCATCCATCATGATCTTAATATCCCATATGTCGCTGATTTGGCCCAAACCAGATACCTATCCTTCCATGACAAGCTCCATACACACTTGAATCCGCTAGCCTCTCAACTTGCTTCCCATACTATTCCTGATAACCCTACGAGGCGTCTGAAAAGAGATGACCTCGAGACCTTCTAACTTTACTGGAGTGCTACCGATGGGTAGTTTCTCCACAAGTGTTTTTTTTTTTTATGTCATTTGTTCATATCAGCAAATTTACTTGATGTAATATTTTTACAGTTGTAAATATCAATAAATTAATCTAAAAAAAAATTACGAAAAGTACCAATAATGTGCCTTGGGTATGAAGAATAAAGGAAAGAAGGTAGCTGGACCAGGTTAAATTGTAAGCTACGACGTAAAATTGTAAATCTAATAAGTATGAAACCGAAACGAAAGCTAAAAAAAAAGAAGAAATATTAAGTTTACAATACTTAATTGGTATCATAAATGTATAATATATATATTATTGTGTACAAAACATATGCGCAGTATTAAATGTCAGTAACTAGATTTTAAAGGAGACAGTTACGGTGGAATGAACCGGCAGATTACAGAGAGAGAGATAAGTGTTGCTTGCATTGGTATTTCCTCTGCCATAGCACACCCACACCTCTGCCTATATATAACCTTAATCTTATACTGCCATGTATATGTATAGTCACGACATATTACATTATTGAGTTGTTTTTTTTATTTTTTTATTTAACGTCAATTTATGCTGCTATGGGAAATAGGGCGATGCTACAGTGGGAGTCCTAAATTTTGCCTATCCAGGTATAATCATTACAGGGATCCTTAACGATTGCCTGACATCGTCTTTAGACCACCATTTTACTTCTTCTTGGAAGGAAGGTAAAACCAAGGATTTTTTATTCTGTTTAAAAATCCTAAGGCTATCTCCTGGGCTGAGAACCCAAGATCTTGATTAGATATAATAAGCATTGCTACAGCTAGATTTTCAGAAATATAAGAAGGAGTTGAAAATGAGTCTATTAGACTTGCTCGGACATAATTGTATGCTATTGGCTGGGCCAATCTCGTAGGAGGCCACTATATTATTTTTCCACTCAAACACTCTTAAATTAAGTGAACAGCACCTGATTTGGGCTATCATTTTATGTCTCCTTCGAAGGACTGCTAAAACAAAGATTTTTTTTCTTACTTTAAAAAATCCAAACACCATCTGCTGGGCTGTGAAACAGCGATTTTGTGCATAAAAGGTTGTTATACAAAACTAATTATGATTTTTAAATATTTTTATTTGAAAAGAAAATATATGACCAAGACCGGGACTCGAACCCCTCGAACGTATCCGTCGTTGTGCTTCACCAATCAAGTCATCCTGGAAGAAATATAAAGACAGTATTTTGTGTAGTGGAGGATCCATTATAGTACATAATTAAAGGCAAATCACATAACCATAGTTGTTAAAATAACAGAAAGAACATGAGGGAAACTATTGTTTTGATATTTTAATAAACCTTTGAAATCTTTCTATGGATAATACAAGTTAATTTGTAAGTTATTTTTGTTTTTTTCCCGTCTGCCCGTTGTGCCCCCCCCCAGAAAAAATGCTGGATCTGCCCCTGCTTTCACTGATCCTATATCTCCGTGTTCTCGAAAGTTGCGATGTATACACGGGGAGAATGTTCATTAAACATTACTTTAACTCGAATCTTGTTGATTTACGTCATTAGATATTATTATAATTTATTTCATTAGTTTATTCTTGTATACACAGAACACGGAGATATAGGATCAGTAAAACGAAGGAATATGTACGGCTGAGAAGCGAACCAGCTTGGCTTGGTTGGTGAAACACCACGACGGATACGTTGGAGACCCGGGTTCGAGTCCCGGTCTTGCTCATATCTTTTCTTTTCAAATCAAAATATTTAAAAATTATAACAACTAACAAAAAAAATAAAAGAAAACTAATTATAGTTACTTCTGAACTCTATGTAGAGATTTTACAATCCTAGTCCGCGATGATGTTTAGAAAGTTAGACCAAAACGTAGGCAAATAATCAGTAAGTTTTATTTAAGTAAACCATAATAATTTCTATTCATCCCTCTTTTCCCAATCTGCTGGTGTTCCTCAAGGTAGTATCCTTGGCCCAATCCTTTACACAGTTTATACAGCTGACATCCCAACTCATCCTAATACTATCCTTACCACGTATGCTGATGATACATGTGTATTATCAGTCAACACTAATCCAGTTATTGCATCCCAAAGCCTCCAATCCCATATCACTGATCTTGAAGAATGGTTTCAAAACTGGACGATTAAAATATTCTAAAAATTCTAAAAAATCGCATCAAATCACTTTTACCTTACGTCGTAAACCAATGACTTCCTGCCCTACAGTATCCTTTAATAATATCCCACTGGTGCCTGTAGAACAGATCCGATACTTAGGGTTGCACCTCGACAAACGATTAACCTGGAATCCTCATACAAGGCTAAAAAGACAAGAAACCGCTCGACGTTTCAGGTTACTTCAACACTTACTAGACAAACGCTCTAAGCTCCCAATTAACTACAAAAGACTCATCTACATGACCATCATACGACCTATTTGGACTTACGGAGTAGAGGTATGGGGCTCCACTAAGCCATCGAATTCCTCTCGTATCCAATCCCTACAATCCAAAATCCTTCGTAAAATCCTCAATGCTCCTTATTTTGTTAAGAATAAAGTCATCCATAACGACCTTAATGTCCCTTTTGTTGCTGATTTGGCCCGAACCCGGTATCTATCCTTTCATAACAAACTTCATTCCCACTCAAACCCTCTAGTTTCAAACCTAGCTTCCTCTTCAATTCCCGATAATCCTCCGAGGCGTCTGAAAAGAAGATGGCCACGTGACCTTCTGATTTGAACTTTGATTTGAGTACTACCAGTGGGTAGTTTCTTTACTTGTCATTCTCATGTCATTATGTAACACGCATTCTATTTACTTGTTGTATAATTGTAATACAGTTGTAAATATCAATAAATAAATTTAAAAAAAAAAAAAAAGTTTTATTTATTTCTGTGCTAGGACCGCAATCACCACTATTTTCTACATTATTCAGTTTATTGTCTACAATTTCGTTATCTAATTCACTTTTCTTATCCAGAGGTAAAACGATCATCAGGTACGGTCACCTGTGGTCTAGTGGTAAGCGTAACAAACTACTAAGCCAAAGATCGCGGGTTCGTAGCCCGGCAGGTGGCCCTAGGATTTTTTTAAGGGAGTACAAAATCCTTAGTTACGCCGTCCTTCGGAAGGGACGTTAAACGGGGGTCCCGAGCCTATACGATGCCAGGTACTCGTTAAAAATCCCTATCCTAATTAAACCTGTATAGGCACAATTTAGAGCTCCCACTGTAGCATCGTCCGATCAGCCATAGCAGCATAAAGTGACGTTAAATGAACAAACAACAACGATGATCAGGTTATTTTCTATCTATTGTTTGGTCTACTGATCAAGGGATGTTTGCCAGAGGCAGACATTTTGTAGCCAAACCTGTACAAACATCTACAAGCAGACAGCCCAGATCAAGGCAGACTTTGTGTATTCTGTAGAGATATCTACAAGCAGAACTGATATTGATGCCTAGAGACAACAAGCAGGACTGAGATAGTCACCACACCTCCGCCTGCTAACAGCTGTTGTCTATATCTGTTCTATCCAAAATATACCTATATAGATAGATATGTGTATACATACATACGTGGGGGTGATCTGTGGTCTCGTGGATTAGTATAAGAACCTACTTAACACAAGATCGCGGGTTCGCAGCACGGCCACCTGCCATAGGATTTGTTAAAAGGAGTAAAAAATCTTTAGTTATGCCGTCCTTCGGAATGGACGTAAAACGGGCGTATGCTTATACGATGACATGTACTCGTTAATTATCCATTTCATAATTAAACATGGATAGTCAAAATTTAGAGCTCTCAAAAATTATTCATTTTTTTAAGAATAATAATGGTTCTGTTTGTCATACCTATTTTTCACTAAGTTAATAATTCGATCAACTATGAAACGTTTTCCCATCACGTATCCTTTAAATCACTGGTTCCCATCCTGAGGGGCGCGAGAGAAAATTTGAATTTAATTTTCACTATTTTTCTTTTAACAGTGCTTCGTTATCTTAAATTGAAACTTATAATGCTGTATCTTTTGATAGTGTAACTATCTTGTTTTCTATTTAATAAAACCATATCTCTGAAATTTCTCGTCCTACCTTCTCCAACTTAAAGCGTCTCAATTACCTTTGTTACCTGTTCCCTTTTCAAATCCGTAGACTCCTAGTTTATACCTTAATTTTCCCTCATTTGGACTATTGTTGTACAGTGTATGGGGGTATCTCTGGGGATTTCGAAGCAAAATTAAAACGGTTGCTTAATTGCTTCGTTCGATTCATCTTTGGGATCCCGAGAGATGCCCCGGTGACCCGATATAACGAAGAATTGAAATGGCTCTACCCTTCCTACCGCCGTAAGTACGTCCTAGCATCTTTCCATCTTATCCAATCCCCCCGACCATCATACATTTTCGATCTCCTCCAGTTCAAAACCACAGTCCTATCCCGTAACACCCGCCCTCGACTCTCATATCCATATACATCCCACCGAACAACTGCTTTTGACAGAGCTTTCCTTATCCGATCTTCCCCCCTTTGGAACTCTATACCTTCTTCCATTCGTCGTTCCAATAATCTTCCAGCCTTCAAATCCCGTATATTCCATCACCTATTATCCCTACAATTCCCAAAAAATCGAAAATAGTAGGGGATCAGTTTTGACTTAATGCTCTCTTTATTAGATGAATGAATGCTGTTTGATGTACATTTGTATGTGTTATTATGTATTTATATATATATATATATATATATATATATATATATATATATATATATATATATATGAGTGTGTGGAATTTAAACCACGAACATATATATTATTAATATTAATATAGATAGATATTAAAAAAGAAAAAAAGTCAAAAAGGGATGAAATGTAAATCTCTGATAATATTGTTTAATTTTTCTTCATTTTTTTTTTGTTTGGCATAAATTTGATGTTTATGTAACCATAAATAGTTTCTCTTATATAATTATTGTTAACTTATTTTAATTGTTTTCTTTCTTTTCTTCTAATCTGTTCTTATAATACTGTTTTTATAGGTAATTCACATTTTTTTTGTTCATTTTTTTATTCTTTCTCACGTATTAAATTAATTCTAATAATTAATTAAATGCAATTATTTTAAACTCTAAGGCATAGTACCTTACAATACCTGTATTGTTATAGGGACTTGTTCCAGAATAAATAAAGATTTTATTATTAATATACTTTTTTTTCATATGCCCGAAAAATTTTGCTTAAGGCATTATTAAATGAAGCATTCATTTGAACAGGGGAGAGAGGCGTGGTACAAAAAAAAGATTGGGAACCACTACTATAGCCCGGGTCTCCCGTTTAACGCCCCCACTAAATGATAATGATAATAGACTCCGGTTCACAGTTCTCATAATGATCATAATGATAACAGTTCTCGCCAAAGAGAGTTAGGCGAAGTAAAAGACAGCATTGAGGAAGATCCAAATCAATCAATTGGATTTCGTTTGACTGTTAAGTTGTTTAACGTCACTTTTATGCTGCTATGGCTAATCGGATGATTCTACAGTGGGAGCTCTAAATTTTGCCTATCTAGGTTTATGAGTGCCTGACATCGTACAGGGTCGGGTCCCCTGTTTAACGTCCCTTCTGAAGGACGGTGTAACAATAGATTTTCTACCCGTTTAAAAATCCTAGGGTAACCTGGCGTACAACGAACCCGCTATCTTGGGCTTAGTAGGTTTGTGTCCATCCACGTTATGAAACATTTTATGTAAAGGTTTGTGTTCACAAGATTCAATTTGTGCAGGAAATAAAGTCAACATACCATCGATTGAGCCATAAACGGGAACTGAAACCCAAAATGGTATTGATGCTGTTTTACTTTTAAAAAAAATTGTTCACATTTGGTTGTATGGGTAACTAAATTGTCGCATTTGGAGGGAGGAAAATCCACAAAACCGTTACTAAATACCATTATAATCAGGAAAGTCACTGTTATGTGCTCTTTATGGATGCATTGGCACATATGTCTTGAAAAGATAGAATGTTATGTTAGTCCATTGTGAACGAAATGGAGACAGTATCAAGAGCATTTCGTTGGGGGGGGGGGAGGACGGTCGGTTAAGCTTTGACTTTGATGTAACGCTTTAAAATAATAACTATATATACATACATACATTGGCGTAACTAGAGTTGACTCAAGGGGGGGTTAACCCCCACCAGTCAACCACTCCAACATATTACTCCCTTCAAAAAAATGTCTCGTGATATAGGTATAATATGTATTATACTATAATCATGTAGCTTCAAATTGAATAAATAGATAATAATTTTTTATAAATGTTATTTTGGAAGTTATAAATGTTATTCTCAGAAGGGCAATCAAGAAATAGCTTTTAAATACAAGTAGCCATATTTATTGGTTACAATAACTTACTACACTTAATTGCGTATGGAACTTTCTAGACCCATCCAAACTTTACTTCTAGATTATGAGAATTGCCTATACTGTTCTTCTCATATTGTTGCCGCTAGATGCCACTACTACCGCTACAATAATATTATTAATTGTAAATAAACAGTATTACGTTTGGCTTTGTCATTTTAGCGTACCATTTATTCAACTATGTTTGCACTTTCTTTGTTTTGGCATTATTGACCCTTAGTTCTGTAATTCCACAATAATAGCTTTGAAAAACTAAAATGCTTCAAAGTTTTATTTTTTTTAAATGGTTAAAAATTACAATTTTTTTTTAAATTTCTTCTAAGCAAGGGGGGGTTACATCCCCAATAACCCCCCCTCGTTATGCCTATGCATAAACATTGCCAGCCGGTAGTGGTTCTAAGAAACACGAGGTCGTGAAGAAAGGAACCGTTATGAAAAAAAAACTGCATATAGAGGGCGCCGGGTGAAGGTGAGCTGCAAAGGTTAGTAGAAAGCAAGCTTCCATGTATTTAATACCATACTATATTTTCCATAACATAATATATTTTATCTTATAAAATGGATCCTAGGCCTAAACGACAATAATAATAATAATAATAATGTCTTTATTTATTCTGGGACGAGTCCCTATAGAATAACAATACAGGCATTGTAAGCTATTAAATCTTAGAGTGTTAAATAATTACTTTTAATTAATTATTACAATTAATTTAATTAGTGAGAACGAATAAAAAAATGAACAAATAAAAAATGTGAATTACCTACAATAACAGTATTTCAAAAATATATTAGAAGAAAAGAAAGAAAAAAAATTAAAATAAGTTTACAATAATTATATAAGAGAAACAGATTTATGGTCACATATATCAAATTTATGCCAAGAAAAACAAAACAAAAAAGAAAGATTAAACAATATTATCCGAGATTCACCTTACATCCCTTTTTGTTCTTTTTAATATCTATCTATATGACATTAATAATAATATGGTAATAAATGTGTAGAAATTATACTAAAAATTATCTAAGGAGATTTTTTTTTTAGTAATCGGAAATATTCTAATTAATTGTTATTTTGGTGGTAATTATTCTTAAATATTTTTGTTTTGAAGAGAAAAGATTTGTCCTGCCCGGGATTCGAACCCGGGTCGTCTGCTTCTCCGTAGCAGTGCTCTAAACCACTGAGCTACCAGGGTTCGTATCCCAGTCAGACAAATCCCTTCTATTCACCGATACTATACCCCCGTGTTGTCGCTTTTTATGTATTTACTTGTGTTTTCGAGAAAAACCAAAGCTTTCAGCTTTGTCTTCCCTTCGTCTTCAGCGGGAAAGAAATGGACGGAAGAAAGAAATATACAAAAAAAATTACTTGGTCCATTGTAGCCCAATTCGAAAAAATAATAAAATAACTATCAGAAATAATAAGAAATAAATTTAATTATTAACCTTTAATTTAATATGAAAAAAAAAAACAGAAATCTCTTAACGAGACGCGTTGGAAGTTTTCGGTTATATCTCCACATCTCTCGAGACGAAATGACCATCGCGTGTTTGTTAATAGCTGCGTTTGTGTCGGTTTTTGTATTCTCAGGCCAGACAGTCAGGCCTCCCTTTGTCTGGAGAAACCTTAACAAATATAAGCTAAACGAACTGGACCGAACCCATAATAGAAGCATCAAATAAAATAAATATATGTACATATACATATATATATATATATATATATATGTATATTATGTAAATGCGTTTTTATTTTTCACTTTAAACATTTCTCTTCCTAAAAAAAGAGTTTCCATTAGTCATCCGAAACATTATGGAAATAATTTTATTTTTTTTTTAGATTAATTTATTGATATTTACAACTGTAATAATATCACAACAAGTAAATCTGCCAATATGAAAAAATGACATGAAAAAAAAAACGCTTGTGGAGAAACTACACATCAGTAGCACTCCAATAAAGTTCTATAGTAGAAGGTCTCGAGGTCATCTTCTTTTCAGACGCCTCGGAGGGTTATCTGGAATATTATGGGAAGCAAGTTGAGGAACTAGCGGATTCAAGTGTGTATGGAGCTTGTCATGGAAGGATAGGTATCTAGTTTGGGTCAAATCAGCAACATGTGAGATATTAAGATCATGATGGATGAGTTTGTTTGTGACATAATAAGGAGCAGGATACGAAGGAGGATTTAACGAAGGATTTTGGATTGTAAGGATTGGATACGAGATTAATTGGATGGTTTAGTAGAACCCCAAAGCTCAACTCCGTATGTCCATATATATATAGGTCTGATTACTATCATGTAAATGAGTCTTTTGTAATTTATTGGAAGCTTAGAGCGTTTGTCCAGTAAATGTTGAAGTAGGCGAAAACGTCGAGCAGTTTCTTGTCTTTTCAGTCTTGTATGAGAATGGAAATAAATTAACCATCATTACAATAATTAATAGATTATATCTTGGATTTAAATCAAAGGTATTCGCCTTATCTGTACTATTTAAATTTCTAATGTCATTTTATTATATATCGTAAAATATTGAGTATAAAATATATCTGATGCGTCTAAGAACGTGACGTTTGGGCGCCAAATAAGCAGTTTAGTTTTGCTTTCGTGATTTTTGTTTACATTAGTCAGATTTTATTTTTTAAATTTCAGATATATATGTATATATATATATATATATATATATATATATATATATATATATATATTTATTTATTTATTTATTCAATAAGAAATTTTAAATAAGAACGAGTTCGGTAATTGGTACAACCGCTAATGCGCAAAGGATTGTTTAATTACTTATTGCAACACATTTAAATATATCAATGGTCTTGTTAAGTAAAAATTCAAATAGTAGCGTTGTATTAGATTAAGTGTTATAATAAAACCCTAACATCTTCACCAGGTAAAAGTTTTACTGTTGGTACAGTCAAAACTTGCCTATAATATATATATATATATATATATATATATATATATATATATATATATATATATATATATGCGTGTATGTGTATGTGATCTGAAATTTTTTAAAAAAATCTGACTAATGTAAACAAAAATCACGAAAGCAAAACTAAACAGCTTATTTGGCGCCCAAACGTGTGTGTGTATATATATATATATATATATATATATATATATATATATATATATATATATATAACCCTATTTTATGGGGAAAAATCGGTACAATATATATCGGTATAATAGAGACTGTACTGTTTCTATGCCAACGGTTGTGCATGAAAGTGATTTGGCGAGATCAAACCGAAACGCCAGTTTAATAAAGATTAATCGCTTTAAGGGTCTGCTTCTATCTACCACTGCCACAAATTTTTTTCCTACCACAGTCGAGACCTTCAGTACAACAACTCAGCTTAAATCTCTCCTATTTTATGGAAAAAAAACCTGTACCGCTACAAGCCAACAAAGAGTCATGGATTCAGTACATGCTAGAAACTATACATTTCCTGAGACAAAGGTTGTATGTGGTGGTTGTCTGAAATTAAGATAAACACTTTATAGAGACTGAGTTGCCATCAGGAGGGTCTGCAGATCTCGCAGGGTCCATCCATGTCAGTTCCCACATTTTCCGCTATTTTATGAGCTATTGTTAATTCAATTATCGCCTGGAGAAACAGTTATTAACCTATTTCATGCTATTAGATTGACATTTAAGCTTCGCCTCGCTGTCTCCACTTACATCACCGGAGCGTACCAATAACCCCAATAGCGACTCATAGGCGGTTACGGGTGTGCTGACCCTCAATAGCGGACAATACGTCCGGAGGCGTCGCTAATGGGGGGTATGTAGGTGGCCTAGATGCGTAGAGTCAATCGAGTTGACAATGAGAGTAGACAATGGCGCCACCTTTCGTTAATTAATTTAGCGGACTATTTTGATGCCTGGCTAACTGGGTCATCCCCGGGGAGCGTATTGACCGGGATCGTCCTGGTTCGGGACCGTTACTCGCTCTATGTGTTTGTGTACGCTTGTTAACAACAGCTAGATGAGGGTCACCTGTGGTATAGTGGTTGACCTAACACTCTGAGTGGGGTTCGCAGCGCGGTAGGTGGCCTTAGGATTTTTTAAAGAGAGTGAAAAATCCATTGGTACGCCGTCCTTCGTAGGGGACGCAAAATGGCGGTTCTCAGCCTTTACGGTGCCAGGTACTCGTTATCCTGATTCAGATTCCTTATCCTGAATAGGCAGAATTCACGACTCCCAAAGTAGCATTGCCCGATTTGTCATAGAAGCAATTCAATGAAGAGACCTTAAATGAAAAATCAAACAAACTAACAAGAGGAAGTTCAAAATATATGGAGCGATATTGCCTCCAGCTTCTATCAGTCCTGAAGATGGCCTACAACGTAGGTCGAAACGTCGGCACTAATAATAAATAAGTTTGCCTTATTTTGTGTTATTTATGACTGCACCCCCCCCCCCAACTAATTCCATCCTTCATTAGATCTTCCAGTCAACTTTTTTCCTCTCTATCATTAAAAATCATAAACTATCTTTGCTTCTAGAAACAGTAAAAACTGTATTGTTTATAAGCCAACACCTCAACCTCCTGGTTTTACCAGCAATTTAATATACACATTTCACATAGCCAGCCTGAGTTACACCAATACTATAAAATCTGCAACGACAAATGTATAAGATTTCACCATTCAATCCGCTGGTTTATCTAATTCGGTATGCCTGGACCAAAATTTAAAAAAAAATGGCTGAGGTCCAGAAGTAGGAGATGCTTTTACAGTTTTAGTTAGTATATAATAACTAACATTGTAATTTATAGCTTAATGATAATTGGACGTAGTTTAAAAGTAAGGACTCAACCCACAATACGTCATTTTTGACTTATCGAGGTTTTTAAAATACCCGTCCCTATGTGGGTTGGTTCGCGTCATTAAAAAATGATCCTTATGTTAGTAGTATCACGGATCTTTTTTGCTGAGTGAAAGAACCAACCTTTAGGACCTCTTTGGCATATATAACTCATTTTTGACCATAGTGTGGGTTGAGTCCTTTCAGCTAAACTGCGTCCAATTATACAATCAAAATGGACAATGACTACATTCCTAAGAAAAACTATCTTCGTCATCTCGGAGACTAAGATTCACTATTCTTCCAAAAACACAAAAAAAACAAAAAACAGTACCACTAAAATCGTTAAGTCTTTGGTTCAATACATGGTAG
The DNA here is from genome assembly GCA_037127475.1 of Arma custos. NCBI lineage: Eukaryota > Metazoa > Arthropoda > Insecta > Hemiptera > Pentatomidae > Arma > Arma custos. The sequence continues at coordinate 11,305,469 of CM073762.1, read as the reverse complement.
AGAATAAACTGTTTCTGAGCCAACGTGCTAAGAAGATGATTTCACCGACATCACGTACAATCTTGATGGACTTCAGGGAAGGTGTGCACACAAGAAATATAAAACTGCGACGGCAATTATTTAAAAAAAAAATCCCTCTTCAATGCATAATCACTCCTTTACACGAGGTGTTATTGGAAAGATAGAAGTTTTAAAGGGGCATCAATACTATAGTATTCAAACATCTTTCTTCCAATCACATACTTAAATTCACATTTATTTCACAATTCACATCTTATTTTGCATTAATGCCACGTCTTTCTAACTGTATACAGTTACATATTAACTTCCCTTACTTATATTTTCTATTTGCTTTTCATACTTCATAGTTCATAGTTATAAATAACACTATTTTCATGTTTAATTTTTGAAATTTATCAATCTTTTCTTTCTATATATGCTTGTATCATTACATTTTACCTATGTAACCTCTAGATGTCTGGTATCATATCCATATCTATAATTAAACTAGTTTTTTCTAAATCCTTCATATCCAACCCCCCTTTTTCTATATTTTATGTTCTCATTTTGTATCTTTCCGTTTACCTCCTCATTTTTCTTTCCCTTTATATTATTGTTTACATTTTATCCTTTCTTGACATGTATTTTTTCTATTTTCTATACGTATTCTTTTATTATTATATCTGTCACTATTAGAATTTCTGTTCATCATCTACAATTTTATTTTTATCTATCACTAGTTTATTATATTCTGTAACCACTCTTATATTCATTCTTTATTTATCATATATCTATTCACTATTTCATCATATCTAGTCACTATTTTAATTTCCACTCTTGTACCACTTTATATATTCTTGTTACTGCAACGGTTTTATATATTTCTGTTTGTTTCTCTCTCTTAGCCCTGAAGATGGCCTACATTGTAGGCCGAAACGTCGGCACATAATAAATAAGTTACACTTATTTAGGTGTTATGATTGACTGCACCCCCAACTATTTCTTCCTTACACATACTTAAATGTATCTTGGATCTCTACCAGTAAACAAACTGTTACTTTCTCATTCATGGACAGTTATAAAAGAAATAAGCAAATAAAGACGAAATCGATCAAAAACTTTTACAATTTACGACAGAAGACAATCGAAACTTGGGGACAAAGCTCGTTTATTTAGTTGCATTGTTGGCTGCTAGGGGGTGCTAGTGACTCCAAGCCTTATCAGGCCGCAATATCTTCCTCCCCTCCCCCTTCTTCACTATAACCTGGCCCTTATAACCTCCTAAGCCTTTTTTTATTTGACGCCTTTGTTGAATGAAAGGTCTTTATTTCCTGTTATTTATTTTATTCATCTAAAAATTGCGGCATTTTATGAAGATAAAACGTAACTTTTTGATTGAAAAAAAAAATGTCCAATAAATTCAACAGGAACAAATGAAAAAATAAATAAATTAAGCAAAAAGTTTAGTCTTACTAATATTATAAATGTGAATGTTTGTATGTTTGTCTCTCTTTCACGCAAAAACTACTGGACGGATTTGGATGAAACTTTACTGTAATATAGGTTATACATCAGAATAACACATAGGCTATATCAAGCGCGGATTTATGGGAGATAAAGGCAAATCTATGTGATCTATGTGGGGGCACGGGGGCATGTGCCCCCCCCCCCGTTATAGTACATAATTAAAGGTAAATCAGGAACTTAGCATCTTGAAATTTGTAGTTAGGTTCTGTGTATAGTTTATGAAAGAAATTCGGATAATTCTACTCTAAGGGTTTCCCCTTTAATATAATAGGGGGTCAAAGGTTGTATAGAATCCGTCAGTTTTGAAGTTAGACATCTGAAATTTCGGATGTTCGAGTAACTTATATTTTAAAAAAATAATTAAATTATTTATTTAAAATGATCTTTCACGAAATGCCGCGGGCATAAGCTAGTGTATTTATATTGGATTTTCTTTTCTTATATATTTCATTTGGAGCGGAATGGCAACAGTTGCCTTGCCGAAAGTCCTGGGTTAAATTTCCTCCATCTGAGATCATGGCACATGTTGTGGTACAGTTTTTTTCCTAGTTTATTGGATTAAACAAAACATTTACTAAAGACAAAAATGTAAATAATTTATGTAATGTATACAAATAACGTTGTATTCTGATATATATATATATATATATATATATATATATATATATATATATATATATATATATATAAATTACATAATATATTGTAAAATATTGAGTATCATATTAAAAATATAACTGTTGAGAATAAGACATGCATCGTAGGTTTGGGCGCCAAAAAATATTTTAACGCTCAGTACATGGTAGTGATTATACTGCTTCTAGGACAACGGTTGTGCAATGAAGTGTTTTAACCGATACGACACTCAACCACCGGGTTTTTCTTCCCAATACCTACTTTATAGAGGCTGAATGGGCTCCAGGAATATTTGTAGATCTCATAAGATCCATCCGTGACTGTTAAGAGATAAAATAATCTATCTGCCTCAGTCGGGTTTGAACCCGGAATCTTAAGCATATCAGCGTTCTATACAGAGAGGAATAAAAATATTCATTCTACACACGTCGGCTTTGAGGAAACCTCTCCAGTTTTTTGCTAATAAAATTCCGCTGATGCAAAGGCCTACTCGATTTCCATGTGCCGGGATCAATCATTCATAATTCGACGTGCCTTGGAGTTTGAGTCATGAATAAAACATGTCTTGTTGCATAAACGAGTTGTAGAGATCAAGTGAAGTTTTACACTGTTTAATTTGATTTCCATATTAGCAATAACTTCTATTTTTAATTGTTTAATAATTGCTGTTGCAAATGATGCGTAGCAATAATGGGATGCACCGTCAAGCCATGAATAATATCGGTTAATTTCTGAATGCCGTCAGAACAGAATTTAAGTAGAATTGCTGCAGAAAAGAGTACAATACACCGTCGATTATTTATTGAAATTTAGAACTATATTATAACACTACAATACATAAATGATACATAGTGGCATGGATAGAGGCAAGTACAGAAAGTTCCAGTGATAAGAGTAAAAAACAAATTCAATTTAGAAGGCTGATGATACATGTGTATTATCAGTCAGTACCAACCCAGTCATTGCATCCCAAAGCCTCAAATCCCATATCACCGATTTTGAAGAATGGTGTCAAAACTGGAGAATTATAATAAATTTTCAAAAATCGCATCAAAACACTTTTACCTTACGTCGTAAACCAATGGCTTCCTGCCCTTCAGTATCCTTTAATAATACACCTCTGGTGCATGTAGGACAGATCTGATACTTAGGGTTGCATCTCGACAAACGATTAGCCTGGAATACTCATACAAGACTGAAAAAACAAGAAACCGCTCGACGTTTCAGGCTACTTTAACACTTACTAGACAAACGTTCTAAGCTCCCAATTAACTACAAAAGCCTCATCTAAATGACCATCATACGTCCTATTTGAATTTACGGAGTGGAGCTTTGGTGCTCCATCAAGCCATGGAATTCCTATCGTATGCAATCCTTACAATCCAAAATCCTCAATGCTCCTTATTTTGTTAAGAATAAAGTCATCCATAACGACCTTAATGTCCCTTTTGTTGCTGATTTGGCCCGAGCCCGGTATCTATCCTTTCATAACAAACTTCATTACCACTCTTTGCAATCGGAAATAACTTTACTAAAGTCAGTAGGAACTGATCCCAAACGGCCAGAAATATCAACGAAGTCTGGGGCGAAGGCAGTTTAAGTGAATGCACTGTTCAACGGTGATTCCAGAGATTTCGAGAGGGAGACTCGAGGCTTGGAGGCAAGAAAGGCCGCGGAAGAAGTTCTGTCAACTTATTTTTTAGAATTTCCACAAATCCAGTGTTTGTGTTATGTTTTTGTGTTGTTTACTATTATTTATTTTTTCCTTTTGTGTTGTTTGAAGTTTGGTGAGTGTATATTGAATTTTCAATTTCTGAAGTATTTATCAGCTGTTTTTAACTAACCTTATCCAGCCGGGGTCGAGTAACCTTCCTTATGATTCATTAGTGGCATTTGAGCCTTGGAGGTGGTGGGATGCTTTTTGGGTGCATTATTTATGTTTTGTTTTGCTGTTATTCTCTATCTACCCTGAGGATGCCTGAATGGGCGAAATATTGGACAGATAATTTCAATTTCTGTTTTAGTTTGGAGACTTCGTTTCGTTGGAATTTCGTTTTTCGTTGGAATTTTTCCCCGGTCTTAATATAAACAGTTTATTTTATAGAACAGGCATTATAAAGAAGAAGCTACGTTTCGGCCCAAAATAGTGAACCATCATCCGGGCTACTTGTTCCATAGAGACTTATCAGCTGATCGGCTGTCAGAGTAAGTAACATAATACTGACTGTATCTCAACTGTTTATATTTTCCATTCCTATCAAATGTTTTAATGCTATTTTAAAATGTTTATGTATGATCAATGTTATACGTAGGAGGATGTTTGTTAATTGAACAATGAGCGTAATGTAGATGCTGATATGTATCAGAAGATTGCTCAGCCACACGCTACTCACATGACCCACATACACACAACGCAGTCTAACTAAATTAAAAGCCAGTGACTATATTTAAAAATGAATAATTGGAGTATAATATAATAGTTTGGATTAATTTTATCCTTTATTAATATAAAGTAATATTCTCAAAAATATCGTTTTTAAAATTTATTTATTTATTAAACAATTTCATTCGTTGTAATGTTTACTTCAAAGTTTAGTCATAGTGCTTTTTGGCTATTATTCTTACATTTTGATTTATACTAATGATAACATATCATAGGTATATAATATATTGGATTTTTCATTTAATCCCCGAATTTCTCTTATGACATTTTATGTTGAATTTGTTTTTCTTGTACAACCAGTGAGAAGTTTCTCTAATCTCCTTTATCTCATTTCATTATATATCTATCTGTGGAAGAAGGGGCTCCTAATAATAATTCGCTAACCTTCTATCCGAGCGAATTTGCCGGTTGTGAATTCAATAAAAAAACCTAATAGTTGGATTTGGTGACGATTTTCCCAAATAAATATAGTTGAAGCTATAAAAGGAAAGAAAAGAAATTCATCAAGTAAATACAAATAAAAACATCCAAAAATGAGTAAATGATAAATATATAATGTAAAAATAGGAAAATAACAATTATAAAATTATTAATGTGCACAACCAAACCTAAGAAAATACAAAGAAAGTTATTTAAAGTAAATTAAAAAAGTTATGAAAAAAAAGAAAAGAAAATGCACAAAGCTATTATCTACAATTATTTATATAAAAAATGAAATTAACTTATTTACTAAAGAGAGATGAGTCTTTGAACAAAAAAATTACTGGTCTGGGAATCAATGAAAAACTGAGAAATGAACTGAGTTCTTGAAAAGTGTTGAGTTCTTGATAGCGATGACTTGATGATTCGAAATGATGATGAGTAGAAAAATTAAATGACTCTTACCGGTAAGTCCAAAATTAGATCCAAATAGCGAGAAGTTTTACTGGTTAGAGTTGACAGAATTCAAGTTGAAGAAGATGTGAAAGTGATGAAGAAGTGGCGACAAAATCAAGTGTAGAGTAGCAAGCAACCTTCTCACAGGGCAACTGTCTTGAGACTCATCTTGTTTTGTTTTTGCGAACATTACACTTTATATTAAAACATATGTTTTTAAAATTACTCTCTGAATTCTTTTGTTTCCTTTTAATAAATTTTGTTAATGTTAGAATTATATAAAACAAAAAAAAAAACATCTAGCTTTTAATGCAATAAAATATTCATTTGGAAATAAAAAACATAAAATAGTTATTGATACCCGACACTATCATTATATTTACTCGGTGTATTATTATTATATAGTTTTCAATAAATAAATTTTAAATAATCTATTTGTTTCTAAAAAAAATGATATTTCGTAATCAGACTCATATTGTACAGCATCATGAGAGTTATTCTAGTTATTGAGATGGTGACAATGAATACAATCGGTAACGAGAAAGTCAAATCAGCTTACTCTATCAAGAGAAAGCATCGAACTAACAAACATCGATCCTACGCAGTCCGAATGAAGAGCACTTCACCGAACGAAAAGGAAAAGTAGAAAAAAATAAAACAAAGAAACGTTTCTCATCAACACAAGAGTCACAAAGAACCATTAATTATACATACAGAATTATACTTCGTAGTGGACGCCTACGAACAATTGAGGAATTTCTTGAGTGAGTCATTGCTGAAGAATGTTAATCATTATCACTCTGTTTCCAAATTGCTTTCAGTCCTAAGCTCAGTTATTTGACAGCATTATGTGATATATGTCAAGAAGGGTTATACAGGGAAAGCAAGGAAAGGAGGTTTTATAAGATAACTAAAAAAAATCCTTGTCCATTTCAAATAGTAGTAAAAAGTGCAATAAATTATTAGAAATGATAAGGGAATAAAAATAACAGCAATGAGCAGAAAAGGTAAATAACCGACGGAAGACTATTTCATTGCGCATGAGCTTAACAATTTACTGAAATTACGTCCTATAAATAAATATTATTTTAATTCTCTTGTTTAAGTTACTGGAGAATATATTTTTGAGTCATTCATTCAAGTAAGTAAAAAAACCTTTTTCCAGTCAAACATTTTTTCTTTATTTAAAGATACGTTTCAACTTCTTCAGTCATTTTCAATTTATATCTCTTATAAGTCCATTTTTTATTTAATTTAAATATATTTTTTAAATACTTATAAATTTGCACATTTTTAACCTTTTAGTAGATTGTCAAATATTTAAATTTTTCTTTTAATACTTAGAGTTTGCAATGTACTCCATGGTCATTATTAACATTTATTTAATGTTATAAGAGGTGTAAATTGAAAATGACTGAAGAAGTTGAAACGTATTTTTAAATAAAGAAAAAATGTTTGACTGGAAAAAGGTTTTTTTACTTACTTGAATGAATGACTCATAAATATTATTTTGCAAGTACGCAAAGGCTAGTAGAGAAACTACCCACTGGAAGTACTCAAATATAAGACTTAAGAGCAAGAAAATGGTCCGGGTGGAAAAATTCTCTTATATTTTGAGAACAGTTTATTTGGAAGCCGACGTTTCGACCTGCATTGCAGGTCTTCTTCAGGGCTGCGGAGATCAAGAGTTGACCCTTGACTACTCGGAGGATTATCGGAAATAAAAACTGAAAGCTTGAAAGTTTGAAACGTCTGAGCTTAATTTATTTTTATTTATGGTTATTTTGACGGCGATTATCTTAAAATATTTTTATTTTGAAGAGAAAAAATTTGTCCTGGCCGGGATTCGAACCCGGGTCGTCTGCATCTCTAGTGCAGTGCTCTAACCACTGAGCTACCAGGGTCGTATCGAAGCCAAACAAATCCATTCTCTTCACCGATCAATTTTTGCGATTTATTCACGGGGAAGAATATTCATTGAACATTACTTAAATTGGGATCTCGTTGACTTATGCCTATTTTATATTTATAATTGTTTTGTTGATGGTGATTATCTTACTAATATTATAAATGTGAAAGTTTGTATGTTTGTCTCTCTTTCACGCAAAAACTACAGAATAGATTTGGATGAAACTTTACAGTAATATAGGTTATACAGCAGAATAACACAGAGGCTATAGCAAGCGCGGATTTAGGGGGGAGGGGCACGTGCCCCCCCGCCTATAGTTTTTTAGGTACTGTGGAGAATCCATTATAGTACATAAATAAAGGAAAATCACATGATAATTGTGGTTAAAATAACAGAAAGGACAGGAGTGAAACTATTTGTTTTGATATCCTACGAATATTGTAAATGCGAATGTTTGTTACTCATTCACGCAAAAACTACTGAACGGGTTTGGATGAAACTTATAGAGTAAAATTGGTTATACATCATAGGCTACATCCAGGGCAGATTTTTGTGGGGTTACTTGGGCATGCCCCCCCCCCGTTATAGTAGATAATTAAAGACAAATCAGGAACTTAGCCTCTTGAAATTTGTAGATAGGTTCTTTGTATAGTTTAAGAAAGAAATTTGGATAATTCCACCCCAAGGGTTTCCCTTTTAATATAATGGGGGTTCAAAGGTTGTAGAGAATCCGTCAGTTTTGAAGTTAGACATCTGAAATTATGGATGTACGAGTAACTTATATTAAAAAAAAAATAATTAAATTATTTATTTAAAATGATCTTTCACGAATTTTTTTGTGGCAGACCAATTTCCACGCGAGCGAAGCCGCGGGCATAAGCTAGTCTTTAAATATTTTTATCAATTTATATTTTGATTTTATTAAGACTGGGTTTAATGTTTTTATTTTTTAACTTTACTTACTAATCTTATGAAGTTTGTCATGAAATGATTCATATCGGATTCGGCCCAAAGCAGTAACAAATAGGACATTAGGTCAATATGGATGTTCTTCTTTCTTAACAAAGTAAGAAGCATTAAGGATTTTGTATTACTAAAGACCCAATGCTCCGGAAATCCAAATAGTCTTACAATAATCATAATAAGCCTTAAACGGAGAATAGTTCATAGTATGAATTCTTAGTAGTTTAATTAGTAATAATTACTAATAATGTTTAAAGTTATTACAAATAATATCTTTATATCCGTTCCCATAGAACCAAAACTTTTGAGCGTTCCTTTCTCGCCCGTTCTATCTCTCTTTGGAACTCACTCCCACCCGATTTCCGTCATGTGTCTTCTTTAACCTCATTTAAATCTAAACTTTTCCAACATCTTCTAAATTTCCAATCAGGTGCTTTATAATCAATAAATAATTGATAGATATTTTCAACTTTATTGATTGATGAACTACTGTAAATATTCCTCACTCATAATGAAATCCTTTTTTTTTATTTTTTATTACTGTTGCCAGATGCTATCATGTATTTACTGTTTTTTTCCCCATAAGTTCTTTTTATTGTAAATTTGTCTGTTTTTTAATTTTAATTTTGCATCACTTTTTCTGATTCTCTACCAAAACATACCTGTTTAGTTATTTACTTTCAGGATATTTTGTAAATAAGTTTTTACTCAGATGTAGGCCTTTGGCCAGATACATATTTTCTTAATTATGTTCGTCTCTGTTATTCTAAAGGGACCTGGTCCCGGAATAAAATTATTTTTCTATTTCTATTTCTATTTCTAATAATCCCAAAGACTATAAAGGGTGATTAGCAAGCAGTTTCTTGTCGTTTCAAGTCTAGTAAAATATTTCTTATATGTTTATTTTTATTTGTCTCCGTGACAGATGATCCGGGTTCGAATCCCGGCCAGGTACACATCTTTTCTCTTTAAAATGAAAATATTTAAAAATCAAAACAGTTGACCAAAATTGATAAAAAATATTTCTTATATGACTTTCTTTGATGTAATTTATTTTTGAAAATGAAAATAATAATAAGAGGAATTTTTTTTAGGTCCACTCGGACCATTTTTTTCCTCGTCGATGTAAGGTCGACTAACATTACCCAAGATGAAAATAATGATAGCATACCAATTAATTAAGAAACGGATTAACAACCAAAACAAAAGAGACAAAAAATAAATAGATTAGGTTATACAAGGCACAGGGAGCGGGATAGGTCAGCGTGTAAAGCCGAAAGTATGTTGCAATGACGAAACTCCCATATTCGGCTGTGACAGTTAATCTTTTAACAATCACCGTTGAACTTTACAGGATCTGGAAAATCTCCTGGGGCTCACCCAGCCTCTATTAAGTTAGTATTTTTAATGGTGGAATAACCTGGTGGTTTATCTCAGACTAATTACAAGAAATATATTGGAAAATGTTCGGTATCTACCAAGTATTCAACTAAAGACCCTTAATGTACTGTAGTTACATAGTTTAATTGGTACCAGTATGTTTAAGGGCCTGCTGACATCAGCGCGCTCAGGTGTCACTTTTCTTAACCATCTCCTACTGTTATAGTAACCTTTCTATTGTTTTGTTATTGTTTATGTCAAGTTGAACGTAAATGTGCTTTTGACTATTTTCTTGAAATTTGGAGATACTTTGGAATACTTTGGAAATACTTGGAATTTGAAGAACATTTTTCGCACGGTGAACGATGAAAAATCAGCTGTTAGGTTTTTTCAGGAGCGGAATGTCATTCCGCAGAAAATGCGTTGTGGAATTGGACATGATATGAAACTGGAAGTGGGGAATAAAATTAGATGGAGATGCCAGAAAAAAGGATGCAACAAGACCCTGGGTATTCGATTAAATACGTGGTTGAGGAATAGTACATTACTTTTGGAGACTATTGTCCATTTTATATATTTTATATAACGAAGTTAGAGGGAAGAAACCCTTTTGACGCAATTTTTGAAGATATTGTTCTTTTTAATGAGCATTGTTTGGAATAAATCTTTCATTGTCTATCAACATCATATTTTAAATATTTCTATTTTAAACATTAAATAACAATCTGTAACTAAAATACGATAATTTTTTTAATTTTTAAATGTTTTTATTTTAAAGAGAAAAGATTTGCCCGGGCAAATAAATTGTTTTAATAAATGTTTTATTATTTCTAGTTTAATTTTATCTACATTTTTCTCATTTATTTCATTTCCTATAAATCTGTTGTATCATAATGAAAGGCAATGCCTATTTAAAATTCATGCATAACCTGACAAGGTCCAAATAGTTGAGGTAAGTGACACCTGAGCGCGCTGATGTCAGCAGGCCCTTAAACATACTAGTACCGTTTTATCCACGGCACACAAGTGCAATAATCAAAGAATATTCGTAACTAATAATCAATCATATTTTACTACTTCCATTCATAATCGTTAAACTCATTGTTTTTTTAAGGACAGATTCTGGCATCCTGAGATCCTTGGCAGAGATGAGGAATTCAGGATTTGGATCAGAGCCGACCTTAACCCAGTTGGGACTAAATTACTAAATCCTTACTGACTCAAAGCTCTGGCGTGAGAAAATCTGTTAGTTATTAGCAAGCTAATGACCACTGCCTTTCTCTTTTAGAACTGAATACTTCGTTGTTTTTTTTTTTGTTAAATTAAGTACTCTTTGGAATTTTGAAACTGAGTAAAAGTAACTATAATCTCGCACAGGTATTCAATTAGGGCAAATGACAGGTAATAGGAGAGGTGAGGGCTTATTAGTCTAGTTTCCTCAGAACTCAGATGAAAGGGCACAACCTAACTAGAAACTATAGGGTCGTTTCATATGAGATGCCTCTTTTCAAAGGGAAGGCTATTTAGTAAAACAACTCAACGAAATTAAAACATATTTATGCACATATTTACCCTCATTCTCTAAACATTTTACCAACGTGTTATCAAATTTTCCTTCTAAAAACTGAAAAATTAAATAAAGTCTGAAAACTCTTTAACTTTTTTTTTCTTTAAATTTATTTATTGATATTTACAACTGTATTACAATAATACAACAAGTAAATAGGCTAAGTGATACATAATGACAAGTAGAGAAACTACCCACTGATAGTACACAAATCAAAGTTCAACTAAGAACGTCACGTGGCCATCTTCTTTTCAGACGCCTCGGAGGATTATCGGGAATTGAAGAGGAAGCTAGGTTTGAAACTAGTGGGTTTGAGTGGGAATGAAGTTTCTTATGAAAGGATAGATACCGGGTTCGGGCCAAATCAGCAGCAAAAGGGACATTAAGGTCGTTATGGATGAGTTTATTCTTAACAAAATAAGGAGCATTCAGGATTTTACGAAGGATTTTGGATTGTAGGAATTGGACACGAGAGGAATTCGACGGCTTAGTGGAGCCCCGAAGCTCTACTCCGTAAGTCCAAATAGGTCGTATGATGGTCATGTAGTTGAGTCTTTTGTAGTTAATTGGGAGCTTAGAGCGTTTGTCTAGTAAGTGTTGAAGCCGAGTGTGTCCTATTCTAAGGCCAGCAATAACCACCTATTCATGGCGTTTACTACGATTAGATGCAGTCCAAGGCTTTACTTCCCTTTTTATATATTTCAACTTACTGGCTGGACTTTCAGTCAACATTGCTTGCTGTTGCATGTTTTATCTATACATTCTTTAAGGGGAGCGAGCAAGTTCTTGGGGTTGTTAGAATAGCTGTGCCTCTACCTAGGAGGGTTAGAGGTGCTCGACTATATAATTTTTTTATATGTTCGTGACCGGAGATGTATCATTCTGAGGTATATCACACAGCCTCTATAAAGTTGGTACCCAAAATAAGGGAGAAAAATCTGGTGGTTGAGCGTAATCTAAGACATCTTCTCACTGCAAGTTAGAGAAGAATTGGTTGACTGTAACTTCTAATATAAAGAAGAAATAGTTGGAGGTGCAGTTAATAAAAACACGTTAATAAGTGTAACTTATTTATTGTGTGCCGACGTTTCGGCCTACAATGTAGGCTATCTTCAGGGCTAAGAGAGAGAAACAAACAGAAGTTCTGTGTATGGCCCCGCTTACTGTGGTTCATGTGATTCATGTTAGAGAAGAAACGTAGTCACACACAATAAATAAGTTACACTTATTAAGATGTTTTTATTGACCCCAACTATCTCTTCCTTATATTAGAAGTTAAAGTCAACCAATTCTTCTCTAACATGAATCACATGAACCACAGTAAGCGGGGTCATACACAGAACTTTTGTTTGTTTCTCTCTCTTAGCCCTGAAGATGGCCTACATTGTAGGCCAAAACGTCGGCACACAATAAATAAGTTACACTTATTAAGGTGTTTTTATTGACTGCACCCCCAACTATTTCTTCCTTACATCTCACTGCACTACCGTTGCCCAGACAGACAGACTCTATTAGGAATATTTTTGATAAGATTTTGTAGCATTGTGTCCATATCCCTGCAGTACTATGCTGATGGTTTCACTTCTGGCTAGAAAGGAGAATTAGATTATTTACAAATTAATTATTTATTTATGAATTAAGGTGCGTCACCAGCTGTAAATTCCTCAAACCAATAGGTTTTTTTCCCAATTAAAGTTGTCTACTTTAAAGAGGCTGGTTGAGCCCCAGGAGGGTCGGTCCATCCAACTTGGTCCATCCGTAGCTGTTAAAAACTTAAATAATTTATCTGTCATAGCTGGATTTGAACCCATGGACCATCACCACAGCAACTAAGCGCTGTACACACTGAGCTCCCACGCTCACGAGAGAGAAATTTACAAGACCTATATCTGTTAATATTCTCACACTGTTGCACAAGAAATAGCTTGTTTGTTATTCGAATGCTTCCAGTTCTAAAAATAGTTACTGATCCCGCCTTGTTTATTCCTTACCTGCAGCTTTGCATATAATACAATCTGACCAATCGTGTTTTCAAGGCTGTTTAGTAACTTATTCCCAGTTTAACATATAATTATTTATGTAACTGCGATTCATAATTCAATTACAAAGTACAAATATTTGCTAATTTAATTTACAATTATTTGACAGAGTCATTATCAGGTTTATGTATATAATTTGAATTAGCATAAAGTTTTATTAGTATTCATGATTGCGAAGCGTAGCCGTTAGCATTGAAGGGTGAAAACTTCTTGGGGTATTCGAAAATAAGGTATTGCGTAGAACATTATGCCCGAATCCGAGTCCACTGGAGAATTAAGGAGATTACCCACAGCTGTTTCGAAAAATATGCACCATGCTAATATTTGGGATTTGTTAAAATATATTATTATGCCTTCCTTCGGAGGAACATAAAATGGCGGTACGGGGTCAATGATGTGACAGATACTCGTTAAAAATACCTATCTTAATTTAACTAGACAAGTTAAAAAACAAAAATATTATGAATCCCCTGTAACATTATCCGATTAGCAGTAGCAGCATAAAGTGACGTTAAATGAAATTAACAAACCAAAAAAACTGTCTCCAGTCCCTGGCCATATTAATGTGACCACCAACAAAGATTTTTTTCTTTTTGTTTTTCCTAATTTTTTTATATACTTTCGCGTGTCTTCTGTTTTAAGTAATGGCAACACTTTATAAGTGTTGTATTTTTTTTAGTAATGGCAGCATTGGTTTCAGTACAGCCATTTTGTTTTACGAGTGATGACGTGCATAATTTGTGTTGTGAAATTTTTGTGGATTTATTGTTCCTTTTTCATTAAATACCAGCCGGATTCGGTAAGTTTATAATTGATTTATTATTTGTATCATATATTTTAACTATTTTGATAGTTTTTTTTTCATCAATATGTAAAATAGGGTGTAAATAGGGTGACACCACAAAATATTAAAAAATAAATAATGAGTTATTTTCGAAACTATTATTATCAGATAACTAACTTAACCATAAAACCAATATTTAAACTCGATTTATATTGTAGATGTGTATGCGTAATACAAAAATATAATGCAAACATGTAACAAGAACGAATCTATCCAGTGGTCACATTAATATGGCCAAGGGACTGTATAACTGAAGTGATAGCGCCGCAAAGGTTGGGTTGGGCTTAATAACGAACAAGTTCCTGTAAAATTAATAAACGATGAGCCTGCTGCAAGACCGAGACGTAGGTGGGAGGATTGTCTTAAGCGTGATCTAACCGATTTTGGAATGGGTAGTGGTCCGTGGATAGAAGTTCGTAAGCAGAAATTGGTCGAACCGGCATCGAGTCTTATTGACCTCTATAATTGTTTTATAAATAAATAAAAATATTTTATGGTATATATGTGGTAGAGTCTTTACTATTTAATAGACAGGGATTGTGCAGGGAGGTGATTTGTTCTTGATTACCTCAATGAGCATAGGCGTAACGAAGGGTGGTGGTTATTGGGGATGTAACCCCCCATTGCTTAGAAGAAATTAAAAAAAAAATTTGTAACAATTTAAAAAAATAAAACGTTGAAGGATTTTACTTTTTCAAAGTTATTATTGTGGGATTACAGAAGTAAGAGTCAATAATGCCAAAAACACAACAAGGAAAGTGCAAACACAGTTATTTTAATGAATAAAAGGTACACTAAAATGACAAGCCAAAACGTAATACTGTTTATTTACAATTAATTATATTATTATAGCGGCAGTAGTGGCATCTAGCGGCAACAATAAAATCGCAAATGTGAGAACAGTTTAGACAATTCTTAGAATCTAAAAGTAAAGTCTGGATGGGTCTAGAAAGTTCCCTATGCAATTAAGTATAGTAAGTTATTGTAACCAACAAATAGGGTTACTTGTATTTAAAAGCTACTTCTTGATTGCCCTTCCAAAATTAACATTTATAAAAAAATTATAATCTATTTATTTAATTTGAAGCTACATGATTTTATAGTATAATACATTTTATACCTATATTACGAGACATATTTTTTAAAGGGAGTGGATATGTTGGAGTGGTTGATTGGTGGGGGTTAACCCCCCATGAGTCAACTCTAGTTAGGCCACTGTCAATGAGTACCCATTTTATAGAGGCTGGGTGAGCACTAGTAGGTATGTCTCCAAATCCAATAAGACCCGTCCGTTGAGCACATCAACTCGACTTTCATAAGGCAAGCATCAAATATTTGGTAATTATTGAATGCTAAGAACTCGATTGATACTATAGACTACAGGAAGTACAATGGCAATGGACTGACTAAGAAGATTATCGAACGCCTACACAGTCTTCTATTGTAGAACGACGACAAATCGGCAAATCATCGAATTTCCCTCGAAAAGAAATGAGTCAGTGATTGCCTCCTGCTCCCGAAGAAGATGACTCATTGGACATCATCCCGGTCATTGATGTTCGAACCCACGTGCTTCGGGACTTCCGCGTCTTGGCCGAGGTCTGGGTTCTAATCTCGTCTGGACCAGCTAAAAATACAATTCATTCAGTACGCCTACTACTGTCCTGTCTCTTGTGGGTGAGGAATGTGAACTCAATTATTTACAGCTTTCTCTTTTCTCCGATTCGGAATATTTAATGGATTTCAAATGTTACAGTCCTAACAAGATGTTACAAACTGAAGAAAAATGATTTGTTTGTAGTTGGTAAATACTGTTTACCTAACGATACATTGTTATTTGTTGCTAAATAGTTAACGCATTAGTTAGCATAACAGCCTTCTATACCTAAGATCGCGTGTTCGCAACCCGCCTTTTGGTCATGCGATTTTAGTAAAATTTTTTTTTAATTTTAAGGGAGCAAAACATCCGTGCTTATTCCGTCCTTCGGAAGAGACGTATAATGATTGTCCCGAGTCTGATCTTCGTCAAAAAAAAAAAAAACTGTACAACCCATGAAGGGCCTTGGGTTTATTACACGTTAGAGTCTACTGTTTCTTGGATAACGGGTGTGCAGAAAATTTGTCCAAAATCACGCTCAACCGCCAGATTTTTCTCTTTAATTTCGGGTACCCAACAGTCTAACACTGAGTACCACCCCCCCTCCCCCCCCCCGCCCTGTAATTAAACCTGTGTAGGTAAAATGTAGGACTTCCACATTGTAGCTACTTCATTTAATGCTTTTAATGAATAAGCAGTGAGTACACGCAAATCATGGTTCAAATCCTGTTGCAGGCAGTACTTTTATTTATCTGTTTGCGTCGGGAGATGGATCATATAGGATCTAGGACCCTCCTGGGGCTCACCCAGCCTCTATAAAATATTATAAAAATAGGGAACCCAAAATAAGGGGAAAAAATCTTGTGGTTGAGAGTGATCTAGGACGTCACCTCCTTGAACCGTTGTCCATGAAACAGTACAGTCTCTACCATGTACTGAAGTCCAAACCCGTTCACGGGTTGTACTGGTACAGGTTTTTGTTTCAAAAATATTATATTGCAAGTACGCAAAAGGCTAGTAGAGAAACTACTAACTGGAAGTATTCAAATATAAGACTTAAGAGACAGACAATGGTCCGGAGGAGGAAAAAAATTCTCTTATATTTTGAGAACAATTTATTTGGAAGCCGACATTTCGATCCACATTACAGGTCTTCTTCAGGGCTGCGGAGATGAAGAGTTGATACTTGACCACTCGGAGGATTATCGGAAATTAAAACTGAAAGCTTGAAAGTTTTAAACAACTGGGTTTAATTTATTTTAATTTATTGTTTTTTGGTGGTGGTTATCTTTAAATATTTTTATTTTGAAGAGAAAAGATTTTCCTGGCCGGGATTCGAACCCAGGTCGTCTGCATCTCTAGTGTTGTGCTCTAACCACTGAGCTACCAGGGAGCGTATCGAAGCCAGACAAATCCATTCTCTTCACAGATCCTATATCACCCAGCCTCTATAAAATGTTATAAAAATAGGGTACCCAAAATAAGGGGGGGGGAAATCTGGCGGTTGAGCGTGATCTAGGACAACATCCGCATCGTACTAAGGTATATTGACATAAACTAGGCAAAGACTTGTAAAAAAAAGAGCTCAGTTACGAAGTCCTGCCAAACCCACTTTACTTGTCTCCAACAGAATTCCATCTTTTAAGAAATTTGGACAACTTCCTTCAGGGTAAAATATTTAAAAAGGAGTCTCATGCCACAAACGCACTTTCAGACTTTGTTTCATCCCAAATCCTGAATGATTCAGTTCAGGAATTGAATTTTTGATAAAATTCAATCTAAATCTGCCCTTAATGTAGCCTATATGTTATTATTATTATGTATAACCTATATTACTGTAAAGTTTCATCAAAATCAGTTCAGTAATTTATGCGTGAAAGAGAGACAAACATACAAACTTTCACATTTATAATATTAGTAAGATTAGTAGTATATCAAAACAAATAGTTTCACTCATGTTCTTTCTGTTATTTTAACATCTATTATCATGTGATTTGCCTTTAATTATGTACTATAATGGATTCTCCACAATACCTAAAAAACTGTCTGGGAGGGTACGTGCCCACATGCCCCCCTCCTAAATCCGACCTTGCTGTAACCTATGTGTTATTCTGATGTATAACCTACATTACTGTAAAGTTTCATCCATATCCGTTCTATAGCTTTTGCGTAAAAGAGAGACAAACATACAAACTTTCACATTTATAATATTAGTAAGATTTTGAACTTGAAGAAATATTTCCGTTTTCAAAGGAAAATTCTTGTGAAACAACCTACTTTGGTCAGTAACTGCAATGACCTTTCTAATGCTCTTTAAATCCCAAATGCCCACATTTTTAGGGTTATTTTTACGAATATTTTTGTACTAGTTATATATTCTTTAGACCAATTTCTTCCTAAATACCCTGACCTGCTTAGAGTATTAGACAAGGTGCTATAAGCTGCAGACGGTGGAGAAAGTACTAAGCCAGTGTGGTTTGCCAAAGGCGAAAGGTGGCCAGAGTTCGTTGCTCTCTCAGTTGTCTTGCATTATTGTTTCTTCAAGCCAATTATAATGCAACCGGGTTATTTATTGCAATATACATTTTTATTTATATATACATTATTATATAATCATTATTATAAAATTATTATTAAAATAAAATATATAATAATATATCAATAACAGTTTCAGCATTTATTTATTTGTTGAAAATTGTGATATACTATATAATTATTGGTGTTGCCTAGCAACCGATCTCAGGAACTACTTTTTGGTTATTCTTTTGTTTTGCTCGATCAGTTAAATTAAAAATAATTTTAAAAATTTATAATTGTAATGTACTGTTCCTGATTTCTTTAAGCCATTATATAAAGTATTTTTATTATATTATATAAGCACTGTTTTTGGATTCAAATTGAAAAAATGTGGAATTAATCGAATCGAAAAAAATAAGATAGGATGTTAAGCCCGTGGAAACATTCCGACGAAAAGGCCTTAATTCTCCAAACTAACATAGAAATTGAAATTATCTGTACAATATTTCGCCTATTCATTCAGGCATCCTCAGGGTAGAAAGAGAATAACAGCAAAACAAAACATACTCAAATTCTGGAGTATTTATCAGCTGTTTTTATCTAACCTTATCCAGCCGGGGTCGAATAACATTCCTTATGATTCATTAGTTGCATTTGAGCCTTGGAGGTGGTGGGATGTTTCTTGGGTGCATTATTCATGTTTTGTTTTGCTGTTATTCTCTTTCTACCCTGACGATGCCTGAATGGGCGAAATATTGGACAGATAATTTCAATTTCTGTTTTAGTTTGGAGACTTAAGGGCTTTTCGTTGGAATGTTTCCATTTATGTGAGGTCTCTTTTTACTTTTCAATATAAAAAAAAAATTTATAATTTTTTTTTAAATACCAAATACTGAAACAATATTCAGTGGTATTAAAGTGGAAAATAGTTGACTAGATAATTCTAAGAGTGGTGTATAGTGGTCAAGTGTGCATATCAATGATTAAAAAAAATAAGAATGACTAACTTTAATGGGCCTACGTTTCGGTCTAGTATTTAGGCCATCTTGAGGGCTGGGAAATGTTTTATATAGGTTACTGCAATATAGTTACTTTCTGTTTCTTTTTCTCAGCCCTGAGATGGCCTAAATTTTAGGCGAAACTTGGTTACTATAAAATAAATTATCATTTTTTCCTGACAGAATTGAAAAGGATTCCAAACCATAGTGGGACATTCAGGAAAAGAATCTTATATCCACAGCCCCACTACAATAAGTGGTTAAGTCGGATTTTGTCCAGAGAGAGTTAACTGCTTGCAGATAACCGGAATCGTATCATTATCGTAGTTTTTGGCAATAACTCCTTTTGAAGCCTTACTTAGCCCGATAGTCACCACGAAAATAACTCGATTCCGCTTACTTAAGTACAAAAAACGCATTTTGGACAAAATTGGACTTAACCACTTATTGTAGTGGGGCTGTAGATGTATGATAGATATTTGTTATATACAGGTGGTGATAAGAATACACAGTCAAGCATCAAGCACATCCATGTGATAATAGTTAATGAATCCTTTTGTTAGTAAATATACAAATAATCTAACAGATAATTAATGGTTATTATACCTAAAAAACAAAACACTAAAACAGGAAGTGCTTTATAATTAAGGACTATTCATTGGACTACGAGGGGAAGTGGAACATCCGCTTTGAGGAAACTGTAAATCAGTGAAGCAGATTTTCGGTGCCTAGTACTCGATTCTGTCACAGTTTTTGAATATAACGTAAAATATATTATTTTTAAATATCAAACGATTAACCTGGAATCCTCATACAGGCTACTTCAACATTTACTAGACAAACGCTCTAAGCTCCCAATTAACTACAAAAAACTCATCTACATTACCATCATACGACCTATTTGGACTTAAGGAGTAGAGCTTTGGGGCTCCACTAAGCCATCGAATTCCTCTCGTATCCAATCCCTACAATCCAAAATCCTTCGTAAAATCCTCAATGCTCCTTATTTTGTTAAGCATAAAGTCATCCATAATGGTCTTAATGTCCCTTTTGTTGCTGATTTGGCCCGAACCCGGTATCTATCCTTTCATAACAAACTTCATTCCCACTCAAACCCTCTAGTTTCAAACCTAGCTTCCTCTTCAATTCCCGATATTCCTCCGAGGCGTCTGAAAAGAAGATGGCCACGTGATCTTCTTATTTGAACTTTGATTTGAGTACTACCTGTGGGTAGTTTCTCTACTTGTCATTCCTATGTCATTATGTAACACGCATTCTATTTACTTGTTGTATAATTGTAATACAGTTGTAAATATCAATAAATAAATTAAAAAAAAAAATTTAAATATTTTTATTTTGAAGAAAAAAATTATATAATATAAATACTTTACTTGATATGCAAATAAGTGAATCAGTATGAAAATAATTATGTGATAAAATGAATTGATACTTATAATCTTCTTTCAAATAAAATACTCCAATCGCTCCACTAAACTGTTCGATTTGGAGTATCCTCTTTTACAATCAGATGGGACGGAAAAACAGAATTATATGTCAAAGGACGGGATTTCAATCAAATCCTCCCTCCCCCCCCCCGTGAAATGAAACAAAGCCGTGTTATATTGTCGCAGCTACAACACCTGCAGGGACCAACTTCTGTGAGCTTTGTAACTGTGATGAAAGGGCAGTGTAGCTTTGTATGAGATAATCATGCCTTTGAAGCGGTAGACGAGTTCATAAAGGTGAGAATATTAACAATGTACAACGACCTGTATTTTCTGGTTTCAATGTGTTGACCAGTGAAAGGCGGAAAATAGCAGGTTTGTTTTATGACCGACTTTAATCGTTTTTGAAAGAGGTTCATTATTTTATTTAAAACAGAAATAATGATACGCGAATACTCAAAAATAATAATAATAAATTTTATATTTAAAAAAAAATTATTTATTGATATTTACAAATGTATTACAATAACACAACAAGTAAATGGGCTAAGTGATACATAGTGACATGAGATAATGACAAGTAGAGAAACTACCCAGTGGTAGTACTCAAATCACAAGTTCAACTAAGAAGGTCACGTGGTCATCTTCTTTTCAGACGCCTCGGAGGATTATCGGGAATTGAAGAAGAAGCTAGGTTTGAAACTAGAGGGTTTGAGTGGGAATGAAGTTTGCTATGAAAGGATAGATACCGGGTTCGGGCCAAATCAGCAACAAATAGGACATTAAGATCGTTATGGATGACTTTATTTTTAACAAAATAAGGAGCATTGAGGATTTTAGATTGTAGGGATTGGATAAGAGAGGAATTCGATGGTTTAGTGGAGCCCCAAAGCTCTACTCCGTAAGTCCAAATAGGTCGTATGATGGTCATGTAGATGAGTCTTTTGTAGTTTATTGGGAGCTTAGAGCGTTTGTCTAGTAAGTGTTGAAGTAGGCCGAAACGTCGAGCGGTTTCTTGTCTTTTTAGTCTTGTATGAGGATGGCAGGTTAATGGTTTGTCGAGATGCAACCCTAACTATCGCTGATTCTAATTAAACCTGGATATGCAAAATTCAGGAATCCACAGTAACATCGTCCGAGTTGCCATAGCAATATTAAGTGACGTTAAATGAACAAGAAACAACCTTTTCGTAAAACTCGATCATACCACGGAAGACTCGAATAGACCTTAGATGGTAACATGATACGATGCTTTTATTTCATATTTTATGGGTTTCTCACTCTTACTAACAACTATTCATGAGCTTCAGGAAGTTTGAGGTTTACAAATTACAATTACAGTACAATATACCATAATACAAATTAAAGTTTACAAACACAGCTCTAAAAGATTCAATTATTGCTGTCTGATTACTTTTCACTCAGTAAGGAAACTGACCTATTCAGTGCATAGACATTCGGTATTACTAATGAAAGCAGTCACTGGTCTACGCACGTTTTTTATGCGGTACTTTTTGCAAAATAATTTCGAAAGCAAAATGGATGGAATGCAGGCTGTAATTTTCCCCACAGCCAACCTTTGAGGATAATCAATGGAGAGTCAGTTGTTCGTGATCCTTCAGAACCTCACCTGAAGCCTGTTTACGAAGCCAGCGATAATCACATTTAAATGTACGATAAGTAATTGAGTGAAATAAATTTTTCACATAGTACACGTGCTTCTTCAACACCACTTCTGGAATAGTCGCTATAACACCACCTAGCATCGAAAAACCGAACTCCAGAGTTGAACTATCTTAAATTGATGGAATATCCTCATAAACTCCAGGGTCTTGAAAGAACTCTTAGAGAAAAATGGGGTACCCTCTAACTATGTGAAATTCCCAGGCTGGTAGAAAGATTCCAACCTCTCCGGGAAGACCGCTGGATCAACCCTTGGACGAAGGATAACCGAGGGAAGAAGATGAGGAAAAGCATAAGGTGTAGCCCTAAGGTGCACAAACGTGCACCGGGCTATACCATAGTTCCAGAGGTTTTATACTAATAAAGACAATTATCAGAATAAAATTCCCGATTTGTACATCCAGTGGTGAACCCCAAGTGGTGATCCTGTACCCTGTGACAGGCAGGGAAGGGAGAAAAAAAAAAAAAGAAAGATTCCAATTTTCCTTTTTTTCTTACCGAGGCGTCTATAAAAGTCTCGTAAAGCTAGAGGTGGAAACACGTGGTATTGATCTAATAAAGAAATGAAAAAATTAGGAATCTATCGTTTGTTAATTTCCTAAGCAATTTTTGTTTTTCAATCACTTTATCAATAACATTAGTATTCATTATAATAAACAAATTTTAAAAGCAGTATTTCTTTTCTTTGGTTCTCACTATAGATATGCGCGTTGTGGTCATCTTGCAGCCATATATTGCTTGGAGGAGCCAAACAGCCTGAACATTGTCACCCAACTTCACGTTTCTAAGAACCATGGTTTCTGTGGTATAGCGGCATGTAGTCCATAGCTCCATGACCAGTCCCTTTGGGGCCGATTCACCAGTGGCCTTTTCCAACGACGTACACTCGGATACAAAGACAGTGACAACTCTGTCTCGTTCCAAAAATTATTGCAGTTCAGCAGCCTATATTTATGAGGGTCTATATTTGTTTACTCGAAACTACAACTGTTCTGGGGTTCAGTACATGGTAGAGACTGTACTGTTTCATGGAAAACGGTTCTGCAAGGAGGTGGCTTGTCCTAGGTCACGCTCAACCGCCAGATTTTCCCTCCTTATTTTGTGTATCCTATTTTTATAATATTTTATAGAGGCTGGGTGAGGGGGGTTCTAGATCCTATACGATCCATCTCTTGCTGCAAACAGACTAAATAAAAGTAACTGCCTGCAGCGGGATTTGAATCAGGATTTCCGGCATGGCAACTCAGTGCTCTACCACTGAGCCACTCCGCTCCCTTTAAAATACGTATGTAACTAAGATTATATATATAAACTTTACCACCAAAACCTATTCATGGTATATATTGTTACGGGCTACTGGGTATTAAAAATGACTTAAACGCTCCTTAATTAAAGATACTAATATTTATTTACAAAAGTGATAAAATAATACAATTAAACTATTATCAATTAAATTAATAACAGAGAAATTACTAACAAATAAATTATTAACTGAAATAAATTTACAACAAC
The DNA here is from genome assembly GCA_037127475.1 of Arma custos. Taxonomy (NCBI): domain Eukaryota; kingdom Metazoa; phylum Arthropoda; class Insecta; order Hemiptera; family Pentatomidae; genus Arma; species Arma custos. The sequence goes on along the minus strand of CM073762.1, from coordinate 11,281,533 downwards.
AATATTTTTAGATATTTATAATCTAGGCCTAACTTCTATTTAATTATTAGAATAATACAAGATATTACTATCACTAAATAGCTTAACTATTTACATAAGCCTGTACAAATCACATAAAATTACAACTGCTACTTAACTAATTAATTACTACTAATTAACACTTACAGTTCATTAATTAAAGTCCACCGACCGTAAGAATCTCTGAATATAACAAACTGTCACTGACTTATTACACTGGCTTATCACTGTTTCCGATGTTAACCGTACCGTGTGCTTTACACTCTCCTGTACTCGCGCTGAGATGCTGTTTAAATAGACAGAATGCCAGATCTAGAACATACGGGAAGGATCTCGAAGTTTCGCGAAAAGGCCTCTTTCATCTCTGCCGACAAGGGGGCTTTGTTCTCTTCCAGGAATCGCCAATTCCCGCGCCCGTAACAATATTCATGTTACAATGTCCCTTTATGGTAGAGAATGTACTGTTTCTGAGAAACAGCTGGGCAGAGATGTGATTTATCCTAGATTACACTCAATACGTAGACATTGCATATATTTATCGATTGCAAGAAAACAGATGAAGGATAAATATAGAACAAAAATTAAAAAAAAAAAAGGAATTAATTCTTCTACTTGGATCTACAGAACAGGAGGAAAAAAAGAGGGAATCATTTCTTTTAAGTCCCTATTTGAATTTTCATATATATGCAAAAAAACAAAACAAAACAGAAAAAAAAACCGAACTGCATAAATTTGTCCTCTCGGTCGGATGGGAAATGCAGCTAAGAGAGAATTCGCCGTTTCTATTATGCAAATTCCTACCGGCAAGGCCGGCGCGCTAGCAAAGAATACAGAAATAACAAAATGCAGGACATTAAGATTCAGCAAGTGTTTTTTTGTTCTTGTTGGTTAACTGTGCAAAGTGGTTTTAGTTCCATTGTACTCTCAGATCTATACTGTAATGCACTTAAGTTAATAACACCACAGAGCAATAAACTGTTTTGGTATTTGTCTTACTAATATTATAAATGTGAAAGTTTGTATGTTTGTATCTCTTTCACGCAAAAACTACTGAACGGATTTGGATGAAACTTTACAGTAATGTAGGTAATACCTCAGAATAACACATGGGCTATAGCAAGCGCGGATTTAGAGGGGCGCACGGGGGCATGTGCCCCCCGTCGACAGTTTTATAGGAACTGTGGAGAATCCATTATAGTACATAATTAAAGGAAAATAACATGATCATAGTTGTTAAAATATCAGAAAGAACAAGAGTGAAACTATTTGTTTTGATATACTACTAATCTTACTAATATTATAAATATGAAAGTTTGTATGTTTGTCTCTCTTTCACGCAAAAACTACTGAACGGATTTGGATGAAACTTTACAGTAATATAGGTTATACATCAGATTAACACATGGGCTATAGCAAGCGCGGATTTAGGGGGGCGCACGGGGGCACGTGCCCCTCCCCACCCCCGACAGTTTTAGAGGTACTGTGGAGAATCCATTATAGTACATAATTAAAGGCAAATCAGGAATTTAGCATCTTGAAATTTGCAGATAGGTCCTTTGTATGATTTAAGAAAGAAGTTTGGATAATTCCACCCTTATTATAATAAGGGTTCAAAGGTTGTATGGAATCCGTCAGTTTTGAAGTTAGACATCTGAAATTTTGTACGAGTAACCTATAGGGAAAAATATTAAATTTTTTAAATAATTAAATTTTTTATTATTCTAAATTATTGTTAAAAAGCACTGCCAAGCAACTTTATGAGGTAGTCCAAATTCTATGTGAGCGAAGCCGCGGGCAAAAGCTAGTGTATGTATAAAAAAAAAAAATACACAAAAACAGTGAACTATACCATTACAGCACATACAGTTTATACAATAGTGTATTACTACTGAGACAAGGGTTCTGCAGGAAGATGATCCAAGATTAACCGCAAGGATTTTCACCCATCGAAGAGTTTCCACATTATATAGGCTGAGTGAGCTCAAGATCCCACAAGATTCTAGAACTAATGAAAGGTAATAATTTTTATGTTAAAATATAAATTTGCTGCTCGAATATAATAGAGGCTGTAAAGGTTCTAAAAAAGACGATGTTATGCATAACGCTATTTTCTGGCTATTGAGGATACCCACTCTTTAGATGCTGATTGATCACCAGGAGGGTCTGCAGATTGCTCAGAGTTCATCCAAGAATGATAGCAGATAAAATCATTAATCTACCATAGCCGGATTTGAGCCAGGAACCTTAAACATATGAACTTTACATAGTGAGCTGCCTACTATATATATTATTCGTATAATATATACAGATATTACACAAATTCCTTGAGTTAAGACCGTGGAAAAAATCCAACGAAAAGCCTTAAGTCTCCAAACTAAAACAGAAATAGAAATTATCTGTCCAATCTTTCGCCCATTCAGGCATCCTCAGGGTAGATAAGAGAAAAAAACAACGCCAACAAAACATGAATAAAAAAAATAATAGCAAACATCACAAAACTTAAGACGAAAGACCATATAAAAAAACGAAAGTAAAAATGCAAGAAAACAAAAATTATCATTATCAAGAAACCAGTGGACCTACGGCTACTCCACAAAATATATTAATATTGAAAAGTAAAAAAGAGACCTTACATAAATGTTAAGACCGTGGAAAAATTCCAACGAAAAGCCTGAAGTCTCCAAACTAAAAAAGAAATAGAAATTATCTGTCCAATATTTCGCCCATTCTTTTTTACTTTTCAACATTAATATATTTTGTGGAATAGCCGTAGGTCCACTGGTTTCTTGATAATGATAATTTTTGTTTTCTTGCATTTTTACTTTCATTTTTTCATATGGTCTTTCGTCTTAAGTTTTGTGATGTTTGCTATTATTTATTTTTCCTGTGGTGCTTTTTGAAATTTGGTGAGTGTATATTGAATTTTGAATTTCTGAAGTATCTATCAGCTGTTTTTATCTAACCTTAACCAGCTGGGATCGAGTAGCCTTCCTTATGATTCATTAGTTGCATTTGAGCCTTCGAGGTGGTGTAATGTTTCTTGGGTGCATTATTCATGTTTTGTTTTGCTGTTATTCTCTTTCTACCCTGAGGATGCCTGAATGGGCGAAATATTGGACAGATAATTTCTATTTCTGTTTTAGTTTGGAAGGCTTTACGTTGGAATTTTTCCACGGTCTTAATATTTATGTAAGGTCTCTTTTTTACTTTTCAATATTAACAAATTCCTTGAGTGTATATACATTGTGTATATATATATTCCTGAATATATGTCTGTAAATGACCTTGAATACCTACAATCCGTGACTGGTCTGGGGTTCAGTACATGGTAGAGACTGTACTGTTTCATGGTCACAACTGTTCTGCAAAGAGGTGACTTGTCAGATTTTTATCCCTAATATTGGTTACCCAATTTTTATAATATTTTATAGAGGCTGGGTGAGCCCCAGGAGGGTCCTAGATCCTATATGATCCATCTCCAGCTGCAAACAGACTAAATAAAAGTCTTGCCTGCACGGGGATTTGAACCAAGATTTGCGTATACTCACTGTTTATTCATTTAAAACATAAAATGATGTATTGAATGATAATTGTTGACCTTGATAATATATGTGGAAGAAATTGGTCCGGGTAGAGGTCGCAATGAATTTCTCGTATAATTTGAGAAAAACTTTATTGATAGCCAACCTTTCGATCTACTTTGTAGGTCTTCTTCAGGGCTGTGTGGAGGCTGGGGGTAAATCCTCACGGGTCAACCGTCAACGGGTCCCCGTCTCAATTTTAAATCAGTCTGTGTTTCAAGCCAGTGAGGACCTACCCCCCAGCTCCCCCCCCCCCACATCCCTGAAGAAGACCTACAAAGTAGGTCGAACCGTTGGCTATCAGTATAGTTTATCTCAAATTATAAGAGAAATTCATTGTGACCTCTACCCGGACCAATTTCTTCCACATAAAATGATGTTGGTACAATGTGGGAGTCCTAAATTTTATCCTTGACATCTTTGTCTATGTCAACAATATTAAACCATAAATAAACACAAATATACAGAAAATTAAAGTAAATGAAACCACTCACCAGAAACTTCCTCTAATATTGAAATTTCCGTGACTTGACTCAAAACCGATGATGTTGTTATGTCAGTTTCTAACGAATCTGTAAAAAATTATATAAAATTAAATTATTAAATGTGGAATATCCAATTATAAATTGTTTTAATAATGTTAAATAGGCTTTTATTGAATTTTATTAAATAACACACTATTGATACAATAGACATATAATATTGACCATGTACTTTGGTTGATTGATGTTGTAATAATTGAACAATATTTACATAATACACGGTAATATTAAATAGATTTTATGATTTATTGATGTGATAATAATAACATTCCTATGTATGTATCCTTATGTAAAAGCATCGTACAAATGTCAATTTTATATTTATTTTAGTGAGTTATTTAATATAATTCATTCATTCAAGTGAGTAAAAAACCTTTTTTCCAGTCAAACATTTTTTTCTTTATATTAAATTTTTAATAAGTTTCGACTTATTAAGTCATTTTCAATTTTCTTTTCATTTATACATTCCTACCGCCTACAAGTTCATTAATATTTAAATATTTACTCTCATTAAATATGCACATTATCAACCTTTTAATAGTTGTCAATTAATTAAATTTTTTAATTGTTTGTAATGTTCTCCATGGTCATTCTTAACATTTATGAATTCATAAATATTTACTCCAGTAACATCCACGTGAAAATTAAAAATTAATATAATTCATAAAATCCTGCTTTTAGTGATGGCTTATGGAGTACAGAGTGAGGGCTGTTATGGTGTAAAAAGAATACTTCATGATTTATAATGGCCTTTATAATCCTCAGGATCTTTAAGCAGGTCGTAATTCAATACTATTCCAAATGATGCCTCCGACCATCCCACGACTTCTTGGAATCTCCAAGCTCCGGATGCCATGAAGACATGCCAACGAGGAGCCTCCATATCTGCCAGAGGTGCGGCTTCGGATTCCTCCGAGAAAACTTCCGGTCACAGATCGAGATAGCGATCTCCTTCGAGGACACCGGCGCCGAGGACTTCCTATTTGACCTGCGCCTCCTCAGGACCCTCCGCCATTGTCTTCTGCCGGAGGAAACGAGCTAATGGTTTTCCGTACCTCTCCGGTATCTGCACGAATATCAACCCCTCCTTTGAACTTATACAACTTCCTGACTTGATTAGGGAGACGAGATAGTGACTAATGGATCGTTGCTTCAATTTAACCGTGAAAGGAAGTGAGCGAAGATAGGACAAATATAAAATAACAAATGCAGTTATTGAATCATTAAGCAACATTGTTTATATCACTATAAATATGTATACAATATACATAAAGAACATTGAATAATATTTAATGATACTTTTTTTCCCAAATCACTGCAACAGTTAAAATGTGGTTGAGCACACGATGACTCAAAACAGCTAGGCATTTCCAATTTAGGCACCCACTTTATAGAGGCTAGTTGAGCCCAAGGAGGATCCTTGATCCCATAGGATCCTCGATCTCATAGGATCCTCGATCCCGTAGGATCCATATCTAGCCGCAAACATATTACATAAAAGTCTGCCAGCGGGGATTTGAACTGAGTCATTCCTTTAATAATTTTAAAGAATGGTTGCTTTTTCCCCCAATTAAGGTTATCCAGTTTATACAGTCCCTGGCCATATTAATGTGCCCACCAAGAAAGATTATTTTCTTGTTGTTTTTTCCTAATTTTTTTTATATACTTTCGCGTGTCTTAATAAATTGCTGTTTTAAGTAATGGCAAAACTGTTATAAGTTTTTTAAAGTATTTTTTTTTTTTAGTAATGGCAGCATTGATTTTAGTGCAGCCATTTTGTTTTACGAGTGACGGCGTGCATAATTTGTGTTTGAAATTTTTGTAAATTTATTGTTTCTTTTTCATTAAATACAAGTCGGATTCGGTAAGTTTATTATTGATTTATTATTTTCATCATATATTTTAACTATTTTGATAGTTTTTTTTCATCAATATGTAAAATAGGGTTTAAAGTATTAAAAAAAAAATAAAGATTTATTTTCGAAACTATTTTTTTCAATTTCATACTATTATCAGATAACTAACTTACTCATAAAACTAATATTTAAACTCGATTTACATCATTACGCATACAAAAGGATAATGCAAACATGTAACAAGAACGAATTTATTCAGTGGTCACATTAATATGGCCAGGGACTGTAGATTGCAGACACCAAAAGAAAGTTTAACTAATTATTTATTAAATTATTAATAAATAATTAATTATTAACGATAATTAACAAGTGTATTTAAATCATATTTAAAATGTTATTGCATTTATTATAAACAATAGATTTTTTAATAAGCTCTAACAAGCATCGATTCTAACTAAAATCTTATTTAAAATGCTTTTAGAACTGGATTAATATGGATAAGAATTGATATGAGAACCTATGGTATAGACTTTATCGATATAATAATGTACAATACTTAAAAGCTCAATACAATTTAGTTAAAACCAATAGTAATCTCGAAAATAAATACGAAATAAGATTTTTTTATTTTAAATGAATAGGTCATATACGATGATGTATTACTCAGACATTTCCGCGGAAGCTAGAACCTTGATATTTGGCCGAAGGATACGCGACACTGATAGTCCTTGTCGATAAGATCCTTACGCAGGATCAAGATGGCCGGGTTGTGATGAGCCGCTTCATTGATGTCCTGGGCTAATGGACAGTTTAGTCACTCCTTAATTACCAGTAGCACATTTGGTAGATCATTTGACCATGATCCTCTAAAATAGTCATATTCTTAGTCCCGCGGCCTTCAGCGCCCATTGAATAGTCTACATGATCTTAAGTTGATAAGAGAAACTATTTGGAAAAGTACACATGACTTCCTTGTAATCCCCATTTTACAAGTTATACAGCTGTACTTCAGTAGGAACTTAACGTTTTAGTTTAGCCCCCGAAGTTATTCTATAAATCAAAGTCAAGTTTACTACATATTTTGTATCCCAATATTGAGCCTGCTATAACCAATTTAGTAATATAATAGTAATATTTAGTTTTAAATAAACCTAAAAATGTTTTACAGATTTATTTATAGTGAATAAGAAAAATGTCTTTGGATCTTATTTCACTGCATTATCTGTATTCAAATAAAAAACCCTAAAATCGAAATGTTGCAGTAGCATATTTTTTTTTCTATTTAATTTAAAAACCCCTCAAGGTAGTATCCTTGGTCCAATCCTTTATACAGTTTATACATCTGACATCCCAACTCATCCTAATACTATCCTTACCACGTATGCTGATGATACGTGTGTATTATCAGTCAACACCAGTCCAGTTATTGCATCCCAAAGCCTCCAATCCCATATCACTGATCTTGAAGAATAGTGTCAAAACTGGAGAATTAAAATAAATTCTCAAAACTCGCATCAAATCACTTTTACCTTACGTCGTAAACCAATGACTTCCTGCCCTACAGTATCCTTTAATAATATCCCTCTGGTGCCTGTAGAACAGATCCGATACTTAGGGTTGCACCTCGACAAACGATTAACCTGGAATCCTCATACAAGACTGAAAAGACAAGAAACCGCTCGACGTTTCAGGCTACTTCAACACTTACTTATCAAACGCTCTAAGCTCCCAATTAACTACAAAAGACTCATCTACATGACCATCATACGACCTATTTGGACTTACGGAGTAGAGTTTTGGGGCTTCCTCCTCCCATCTTCACAATCCCTCTCGTATCCCATCCTTACAATCCAAAATCCTTCGTAAAATCTTCAATGCTCCTTATTTTGTTAAGAATAAAGTCATCTATAACGACCTTAATGTCCCTTTTGTTGCTGATTTGGCCCGAACCCGGTATCTATCCTTTCATAACAAACTTCATTCCCACTCAAACCCTCTAGTTTCAAACCTAGCTTCCTCTTCAATTCCCGATAATCCTCCGAGGCGTCTGAAAAGAAGATGGCCACATAACCTTCTTAGTTGTACTTTGATTTGAGTATTACCAGTGGGTAGTTTCGCTACTTGTCATTATCTCATGTCATTATGTATCACTCAGCCTATTTACTTGTTGTATTATTGTAATACAGTTGTAGATATCAATAAATAAATTTAAAAAAAAATTAAAAACATTGCTATATTTCGTGTCAGAAACAGTGGCTTTGTGATTGGCCAATTTTAAAAAATACTAATAATTTAACTGATCGAGCACGACAAAAGACTTAACGCTGAAGGTCCATGGGTTCTGATCCCGCCGCTGGCAGACGTTTATTCAATCTGTTAGGGGCCGGAGATGGATCCTATGGGATCTAGGACCCTCCTGGAGCTAACTCAGCTACTGAAGTGTGTTTACCTACAGTAGGTAGCCAAAACAAGGGGGAATATCTGGTGGTTGAGTTTGATCTAGAACAAATCACCTCCCTGCACAATCGTACAGAAGTAATTGTACAGTCTCCTCCATGTACTGAAGTCCTGACGGGTTTTAGTAGTACAGTTTTTTTTTTTTTATTATTATATTGGGTTGTAACATATGGAATGTTAGTGAAGGTGTAAAATTAAATTATTAGCAAGAAAAATATTAAACAATACTTTTATTAATCAAAATAAGATCCTTTACTTTCAATACACTTCTCCCAACGTGAAACAAGCTTTTCTATCCCCGCTCTGTAGAAATTAGGTGTCAAGGAAGAAGCGAAGTCTTGGAAGACCGATTTCAGGGCGTTTCATTTTAAAATTCTTTATTTCGTAAAAAATTATCCAAACAGAAAAAGTAAAAATCAGTTGCAGAAAGGTCCAGAGAATACGGTAGCTGAGGAAGGACCCAAGACTTCCTTGACACCTAATTTCTACAGAGCGAGGATAGAAATTCTTGTTTCACGTTTTCACGTTCACGTTCACTTTTAAAGCTCCCGTTTTCTAAACAGGCAAGGAGCTTTATGTTACAATTGTAGCCTTAAGTTAATTTATAGTTAGAAGATTATAATATTGGTTTTTAATTATAGAAACTATTCGAGTAAAATATTTTCAGTCCCAAACTTTTTGGACTTTCAAATTTGTAATGGAGTTGACAACCTCACCGACCCTCTCGCCACAACGAGGACATTGATATCTATCAGAAGAAAGATGATATTGTGACGGAAGTGAAAACCGCAATAAGATTGGGTGTTTACCGCAGTATTGTCTTTCTGATAGAATCCGCCCAGAATTGCGGAATATTGTTGAATAGAAATTCCGGCAGAATAAAACAAATATTTCTTTTGCAAGTTAATCATTTTTAAGTTTAAAAAACCTGAAGCAGCAGAGCTTCATGGATCAGTGGTAAAGCGCTGAGTTTTCGAAGGTCCAGGGTTCAAGGGCGGACTTTTATTTAATCAGCTAGTTTCCGAGGTGGATGAAGGACATACACTGAAGTTCATCCAACCTATAAGATGATACCCAAAATAAGGGGTGATCTAGGACAAATCTACTCTCTGCATAACCGTTGTCCATGAAACAGTATAGTCTCTACCACGTACTGAATCCACAGAACGTTCACGGATTGTAGTGGTACAGGGTTTTTTTTTCAAGGTAGTTTGTTTCGTCGTTGCGGCCTACTGAGTACAACTGAACTCTTTATCCGTATCAATTTTGTATTTAAATGAGAATTCCTTGAATACATGTACTTGCAAATGCTCCTAAACCTACAAACAAACTAACTAACATGGAGTTCGAGGATGCTAATAGGCGATTATCTATTTACCTTGAATAATATTAGCTAACCTTATATACACGAGGAAGAAAATGGTCCGGATGGAGCTCAACAAATTTCTCTTGAATTGTGAGAACTGTTAATTGCAAAGCCAACGTTTCGACCCACATTGCAGGTCTTCTTCAGGGCTAAATATACAAAATACAGACAATTTAGAATTAGAGAGGAAATTAACTGACTGGAAGAACTAATGCAAGGATGGAAATAGCTGGGAGTGCAGTGAAATTAAGCACCAAATAAATGAAGACTTATTTATTATTAGTCCCGACGTTTCGAACTACCTTGTAGGTCATCTTTAGAGCAATGAGAGATAAAATAAAAATAACTATAAAAATACATTACAGTACCAAGAATATAATAATATTGTTACGGTCACAAAGAGGAAGACGGAAATAAGGGATTAACATATAAAGCCGTCGGCGGGAGAAGTTAAGATTGGATTAGAACCTTCTCGAACGCCTCCTTTTGTCGGAAAAGATCAAGAAGGTTCTCGACATTCCCAGAACAGTCTTCCCCTACTTCCGCGTTCTTGTTCGGCCTTGCCTATTTAAATACCCCTCTCGCCTCGAGCGAGTCAGTCTGAGAGTAGACCAGGCACTGTGATGAACTCTAATAAGTGAGTTATTACTGTGTGTCAGTTTGTGATATTTGGAGAATCTTACGTTCGGTGGACTGCAAGTGTTAATTAGTAATAGTTAACTAGTTAAGTAGTAGTTGTAATTTTATGGTATTTGTACAAGCTTATGTAAATAGTTGTCATTTAGAATTAGTAATATCTTATATTATTGTAATAATTAAATAGGCCTAGGTTATAATAAATATTTAGAATATTGTTTGTATTAATTGTTTGTAACTTAATTGTATTCTTTTTATCATTTAATTAATAAACTTTAATATCTTTAATTTAGGAGTAGTTTAATTCATTTTAATACCCAGTAGCCCGTAACAATATAAAAATATAATAATATTATGTAGAGTAATAGAAAATTTGAGCGAAATAGTGAAGGATACATATGAATAAGAAATATTACAGAATAAATGTCCAGAAAGGTGATAATGCAAACAGAATACAAAGAGAAAAAAGAAGGTAAACAGAAAGTTGCAAAATTTTGTACTTGTTTTAAAAACATAAAAAGGTGAGATATAAGAGAGAGATATAAAAGTATGGAAAACCCAGTTTAATTACAGATAAAATATAAAATATATGATAATAGACTACTAGAGAGTTTACATAAGTAAAATGAAAGAAAATTGTAACAAAATATGATGGCAAAGAATAAATAACGGAAGAAATATGTAGAAAGATATTTGAAGAGGAATTGAAGAGGAAGAATTGCTAGTTTTGAAACTAGAGAGTTTGAGTGGAAATGAAGTTTGCTATGAAAGGATAGATACCGGGTTCGGGCCAAATCAGCAACAAAAGGGACATTCAGGTCGTTATGGATGACTTTATTCTTAACAAAATAAGGAGCATTGAGGATTTTACGAAGGATTTGGATTGTAGGGATTGGATACGAGAGGAATTCGATGGCTTAGTGGAGTCCCAAAGCTCTACTCCGTAAGTCCAAACAGGTCGTATGATAGTCATGCAGATGGGTCTTTTGTAGTTGATTGGGAGCTTAGAGCGTTTGTCTAATAAGTGTTGAAGTGGACTGAAACGTAGAGCGGTTTCTTGTCTTTTCAGTCTTGTGTGAGGATTCCAGGTTAATCTTTTGTCAAGGTTCAGTCCTAAGTATCGAAATATATAAATGTGGGAAGTTAATTATATAACTGTATAAAATTAGAATGAAGTTGTATTAATATAAAATATGATGTAAATATAGAAGAAACGTATAGAAATATAGGTATAAAAATTTCATTTTGAGAATGAAGATAAAATGTAAAAATTATGTATGTATATTTACTTAAATAATAATGTCATTATAATGTAATAAAAAAGGTAAAACAGTTTTAAAAAGGTATAAAAAATCTAATAGAGACGGTGAAATGCAATGATATACGAAAATTGTTGATAAAATATAAGGCACATAAATCTATTTACTTTATCTATTTAGTTTCTATGGATGTTTATAACAACTATTGGTTATATCGGCAACACATGTTTTTTATTAATTTTAACAAATTTTTTATTATTATTTTATTGTAATTATTTAATGTCATAAATAAGCCTTGTAAAATATAATGAGTATCCTTTACTCAGGTTTCCAAACAGAGAACTAATAATCGAATTATATTTCTTAATTAAAAGCTGTATTAGGTTTTACTCGTGTCAATATATAAGATTAGATATAGGATATTAAAAGCTATCCTTATCCTGAAAGGACTCTGGGAGGACCTCTTCCTTGAAAGGATTCCTGCGGTTATCGTAATGGCCTCGTCCTTTGAGATAGGATTCGGTTAGCCATGTCGTCTGTATCCAATGTCCTCTCGAAACCCCTTTGTTAAAAAAAAAATCTAGTTGGTTTTTACTCAACTCCAAGTTATTAGACTTTCTACTTTTTTCTTAACATTTAGTCTTTTGTTTTGTTTTTCTTCATGTATTTACTGATCATATGATCCTCTCTGTGTTTATACACATCTACAACCCTGATGGATAAGTGTTTAAGTCGAATTTTCACCAAAAAGAGGTATTTGGAATTAAGGAAGCGGGATCGTGTAAATTCATACATTGGCTTGAAAAAGAGTTATTCCTTATACTACAACTCCAAAAACGAAAAGGTTTTGAATTTCAGTTGAAAAGGAGTTATTGCATATATTTAACCTCTATTTCAAGCCAAAAACTACAAAAATGGCACGATACCGCTTCCTCGATACAGTTAACTCTCTCTGAACAAACTTCGACTTAACCAATTATTCACCGAGGTCGCAGATATATGATTCAATTTCAGATGCTGCAAAAAATAAAATAAAAAATTTGTATGGCCAATTATTCAGGAAGTCTGATTTTTGTATTAATTAATACATTGAAATATAATACTGTATTATAACAATACAAGAAGTAAATGGCAGGAATGATACACAATGGCATATATAAAGAAAAGTAGAGAAACTACCCAGTGGTTGAACTTAAACAACAAATTCGACTTAGAAAGTCACGCGGGCATCTTCTTTTCAGACGCCTCGGAGGATTATCAGGAATTAAAGAAGGTTTGAAACCAATGGATTTGAGTGGGAATAAAATTTTTCATGAATAGACTTGTATCCTTGCAGAACCGTTGTCCATGAAACAGTAAAGTCTCTACCGCGTACTGAATCTCAGACCCTTTCACGGGTTGTACTGGTGCAGGTTTTTAATATTTTCTTTAATAATCGAACTGTGTATATAATTACACCTCAAGTATTCTGTTTGCTAGCTCAATGAACAATGAATTCAGATACCCTGCACATCAGAAAACTGGCAAATATAGCTAGTCGTATAGACATAGGGGGGAAATCTGGCGGTTGAGCGTGATCTAGGACAAGTCACCTCCTTGCAGAACTGTTGTCCAAGGTTGTAGTGGTACAGGTTCTCCTCCCCCCCCTCCCCCCCGAAGACGGCATAACCAAGGATTTTTACTCCTTTTAAAAAATCCTAGCTACGAACCCGCTATCTTGGCTTAGTAGCTTGTTGTTGTAAAACACTAAACCACAGATCGCCTTACATCAATTTTAAAATAAATGTTTCTAACCAGTGGCAAAGACGATATATGTAGATTATTATTTGATATTCAATTAAGTATTTCCAAGCTTGTTATTGTGGAAAAAATACTTGGCGATTTCAATGCGCAGTTTAAATAGCACATTTTGCTGACAATGGTAGCCTCTGTGGCTGAGAGCGCATACAAAGCAATGCGGGGACACTAGGCCAGCAGTCGGCACCAAGGGCACATTCCAACCTATCATCGCTTCCTCCATACCACTCAATCAATGTGCTATCGTATCTATTTTATTATAATATCAGTGTTTTTGAAGAAAAATAAGTAAGAATAAACAAAAACAAACCTAAGTTACTTAAATATATTTGGCAGGGCATAAATATGTGGCACCTGTGCATAGAGGGCTAAGTCGAATTTTGTGAATTTCAAACTATCTACTTAGAATCGTAATTTTTTTCTCTTTCCTTGTGTCTAACACGCTAAGTGTTCCGTCCATTGCAATGAAAGATATTCCTTTGTGAATCGTGGGCTGATACTCCAATCTTGAACTTAAAATAAGTTCAAAAAATTACGATTCTAGCTTGTATGTTTAATTAATTAATTAATTAATTGTATAATAAGTAGATAGCTTGAAATTCACAAAATTCGACTTAGCCCACTATGCACAGGTTCCACAGAAATATCTTTAAAAAAAAAAACTTTACCACTGAAAACAACCCAGGACGTTGAGTTTCGTACACTGTTTATAATTTGTGAGATGGTAAAGCCGAAATAACATTCAATCGCCTGGTTGATTCCTTCCAATTGAGAGTAACCACTTTACTGATGATGGATGAGCCTCAAGAAGGATCTTTAGATTTCACATAATCGATGGCTCATAACAGATTAAATAATTTACCTATCTCAGCCGGATTTGAACCCGGAACCTTTAGTAAAGCTACTCAGCGATCTACAAACTGATATAGTGAACTACATAGAGTACCTGGTCATATTAATGTGACCACCAAGAAAGATTATTTTCTTTTTGTTTTTTTACCTAATTTTTTTATATACTTTCACGTGTCTTCTGTTTTAAGTAATGGAAACGCTGTTATAAAAAAAAAAAATGTAAGAAAAAAAGAAAAGAGAGTAGAAAAAATTAAGAATTGTACTGTAGTTTTTAAGTATGCGTTTAAAACAAACAAATTGTAATGTTCATTATGTCCGATATGGATTGATCAGTATGCTGTGTATTAAGGCAATCCAATATAATTGGACATCACTGCTGAAAATATAGCAGTTCTCTCTCTTTAAAGTATTTTTTTAGTAATGGCAGCATTGGTTTTAGTACAGCCATTTTGTTTTACGAGTGATGACGTGCATAATTTGTGTTTGAAATTTTTGTGGATTTATTGTTTCTTTTTCATTAAATAAAAGTCGGATTCGGTAAGTTTATTATTGATTTATAATTTGTATCATATATTTTAACTATTTTGATTGATTTTTTTCATTAATATGTAAAATGGGGTGTAAATAGGGTGACACCACAAAATATTTAAAAAAATAAAGATTTATTTTCGAAACTATTTTTATCAATTTCATATTATTATCAGATAACTAACTTACCCATAAAACCAATATTTAAACTCGATTTATATTGTAGATTTGTATGCGTAATACAAAAATATAATGCAAACATGTAACAAGAACGAATATATACAGTGGTCACACTAATATGGCCAGGGACTGTACATACAGTACTAATCATCTCCCTGATATAGTAATAAAAACTCAAAGATGAGCAAAAACACAAGATGAGATTATTATGAGATTTAATAATTATTATAATGTAATAGGAAAAAGTTCAGAAAACAAATCTTTAGAGATATAAAATTTATGGAAAAAGCTGATGAATCATCATTTTGTTTGTAACGTGGCTGGGTGAGCCCCTCATAATTGTTTTGATGGAATATGTCTACAGCCCCTGTGAATAAGTGGTCGAATTTTCTCTCAAATGAGCTTCTAATAATAATCACAGCGGAATTGTCTTGTTTTCGTAGTAGATGAGAGACTAGCTACGGAATTAACTTAAAAAAGAGTTATTCCGCTTTCCTCAATACAGTAAACTCTCTCTGGACTAAATTTGACGTAATCACTTCACCGTGCCTGTAGTCATATGTTTTTTAATTTTACATTCCATTATTGTTTTCTGCGTCAATATTGTATATATACCAGATATTTTTACTTTCATCGAAGACTTTTTTTTTTTTTTAGATTAATTTATTGATATTTACAACTGTAATAACATTACATAAAGTAAATTTGCTGATATAGTAGAAGGTTTCGAGGCCATCTTCTTTTCACACGCCTCGGAGGGTTATCAGGAATAGTATGGGAAGCAAGTTGAGAGACTAGCGGATTCAAGTGTGTATGGAGCTTGTCATGGAAGGATAGGTATCTAGTTTGGGCCAAATCAGCAACATATGGGATATTAAGATCATGATTGATGAGTTTGATTGTGACATAATAAGGGGCATTGAGGATTTTACGAAGGATTTTGGATTGTAAGGATTGGATTCGAGATGAATTGGATGGTTTAGTAGAGCCCCGAAGCTCAACTCCGTATGTCCAAATAGGTCTAATAACTGTCATGTAAATGAGTCTTTTTTAATTAATTGGGAGCTTATAACGTTTGTCCAGTAAATGTTGAAATAGGCGAAAACGTCGAGCAGTTTATTGTCTTTTCAGTCTTGTATGAGGATGGAAATAAACTTAGATTAATAATATATTTCAATGTAATATAGCAGATACATTATTCTGTCAGTAGACATGGACCCGCCTGGTGCTCATCCCGTCTCTATAAAATGGGTACTTTTGAATTACTTTATTGTTAAAACCTAACCCTTTTCTAATTAAAAAGTTCTTAAACGTTACTATTTTCTTGAATTTTTTCTTCAGTTGCTGGCAGTGAAAACTTTTTCTCGTGACCTTTGTAAAGACGGAACGGGTTGGACGTAATCAAGCGCTGGAAATTGGGTTCACAACCTTCATCCGTCGCGTTTACGACGTGACGCCGGTCGTATCCTCGGCTATAATCACTTCGGTCCAGAAACTGAACATCCGGCTCTTCGGGATATCTAATCACGAAGGACTTCTCCAGTTATCACGCAGCTGGAGAAGAGATAATTGTGTCGGAATGTATCTGGAAATGTGAGACAATTAACTTAGGTCTATGTGACCTGTCTTTAATTTTTTTCTGTTCTTCTTCTGTTGTTCAGAGAAGAATAAAAAAAAAAAATAAAAGAATATTTAAAAATAAAAACTAGTAGAACCAGACGGGATTATTCATGAGTAAGGACTCATTAAGATGGCGTCAACTTGTTAAGTGTCACACTACAGTCTCGTTAGTTACTGTACACGAAGAAAACTCTTTAAAGCGGACTAAAGCCTTCATCAATCATTTACGTCATCTAATGAGAGGTTTCCTATTATTATCACGTATATATGTATACCTTGTTTATTTACTTTATAAAATTTATTTATTGAAATAATAATATAGTATAACAAGTAAATAGAATAAACTTTATGTAATAATAAGCTCAACACAGACGGTCACGAAGCAATCTTCTTTTCAGATGCCTCGGAGGATTATCGGGAATTGAAGAGGAAACTGATTTGAAAGTTTGTCATGAAAGAATTGATATCGGGTTGGGCCTAATAGGTAACTAATAGGACATTAATGATATTATGGATTATTTTATTCGTTACGAATTAAGGAGGATTGAGGATTTTACGAAGGAGTTTGGATTGCAAAGATTGAATACGAGGGATGGATTAGTGGAGCTCAAAACTCCGTTCAATAGTGATGTATATTTACTTGTTTACGATTCTTTTAAAATTAATGGGGTTCTTAGAGCTTTTTTAAGTGTTTTTAAGACAAACATGAAGATTAGTTTTTTTTTTAAACAAACATACATAAAAAATGTATTTAAAAAATCTGTATCATAGGTTTAAGGTTTAGGAACCTGTTTAATGGTTTAAGAACCAAATAATTTACTGTTGCTTAGCCAACGGCTAAGCAGAATGAATATTTGGTTGAGATCATCATCAACTACCAGATATTTCCCATAATTTAGAAACTCTTTTTTAGAAGCTAGGTTAGCCAATGACTGTTTCCAGGTCTGAACTTTAACTTAATAATAAAAAAAAATGCGTAATACTCCTCGTCTATGAAATATTAGTTAAAGCGTTTTCATATGTTCTAATGCCTTTAAATTTAACTACGTCCTATAATTGGAGGTGTCCGTTAAAGAGAGAGGTCCTTATCAAGAGGAAACACTGTAACCCATAAGCTATACAGACAAAATAAATATATGTAATTGATTAATGTTAGTTACTTTGTTAATAGTCAACAATTGCTTTCAGCCGAGCACGTAGCGATTGTTTGTAAGAACACTTATCATAATATTGCTTTGATGTGTGTTGAAAATATCGATTTTAATCGTCTTGTATCGATTTTAATTTTAACCTGTTGCCGCAAATGACGTCTATTCATAATTTTATTTCACTGGCTAAGTTTTTTTTTGCATAAAAAAAAATTAGGTTCGTTATTATAATGTAATTGGGAAAAAACCACAATGCAAAGCCTTATGTTTCAAAAATACACCTACTTACCAGTCGACGTTTAGCCTATTCAGGCATTATCAAGACACCAAAATCAAAAAGGGGTTATGTGAATCGCATCTCGAAGAAAAAGGTGCAATACATCCCAACGATCAACAGCCCAAACAGGCTCCAAACATGAGACAGCACCCCACCACCAAGACGTTCAGTTGTATGTAGAACGTCTTGGTGGTGGGATGCTATCTCATGTTTGGAGCCTGTTTGGGCTGTTGATCGTTGGGATGTATTGCACCTTTTTCTTCGAGATGCGATTCTCAAAACCCCTTTTTGATTTGAGTGTCTTGATAATGCCTGAATAGGCGAAACGTCGACTGGTAAGTAGTAAGTAGGTGTATTTTTGAAACATAAGGCTTTGCATTGTGGTTTTTCCCTATCGCATTATAATAAATAATAGTGTTTCTTTTTGAGTTTTTGGCTCTATTTTAGTAATTAGGTTAGTTGTTATAATCGACAAAATCCAAAGAGTATAATAAGCACTTTTAGAAGATAAAACTTATACTTATGGATTTGGGTTAGGATGGAATCATTTTTCTTGTGTCATCTAAGACTTTTCCTAACAATAATTAACAATTATGGAACTTAATTACGTCTTGAAATATCATATGATTGGCCATGAATTGTATTCATAATCATAATGGTAATCATCTTTTACATTAAAAAAAAAAAGATTGGATCTGTTATTCATAATACTTTCACCTGAGTCACAAATGCTGCAAGTAGTTCACAGCTAATTTGGCAAACTTTCGCTATAGGCTCTTATTTATTGCTCCTAAAGTAATAAATTTTATGGTCATTCGACCGACAAAGGGGTTAACTTTCTAATAAAAGTGCCCATCGTAAAGGAAGATAAACATTCGGCCTTAGGGGGTGCTTTTATATTCTCCAGGCTAAATGGATCGAAAAGAAAATGAAAGGGATATTTTTATGTTGGAATAGTTTCAAATTTATTCATAATATATTTTAAGGAAATACTGGGCGGCGACCTATGCTCTAGTGGCGAACACAACAAACTATTAAGACCAAGATCGCGGGTCATATGATTATTTAAAGGGAGTAAAAAATCCTTATATGCCGTCCTTCAGAAGGGGCGTTAAACGGGGGTTCTACGATGTTAAACTTTAGAGCTCCCAATGTAGCATCCTATATGCATTGTGGCATCATGTGACGTTAAATGAACAAACAAACAAAGGAAATATCACTATTCAAATAGAGCTTATTCATTTTTCGTGCCAGTATGCTGCTATGGCTAATTGGATTATGATACAGAGGGATTCCAAAATTTTGTGTATACAGGCATAATAGGGATAGGAATCATTAACAAGTTCCTGATACCACATTAACTTTGGACCCTAATCTTACGTTCTTTCCGAAGGAGTGCAAAATCAAGGATTAATACTTCCTTTTAAAAAATCTGCGATTTTTTTCGATCTGACAATTTGCAATCTTGGGCATATAAAGTAGCTATGCTAATCACTACACTACAGGTGAATCCCATACGAGCATAATCTTATATTAATGGTGATAATATCCAATTTATATAATTTCTCTGTTATATAAGAACGATTTTTAGTGATCACCGTATAATATTTTATTTTGCATATAAGGTGAAACAGGAATAAAGGATCGTTAAAAATTGAGCTTAATATAAGAAAAGTCACGTAGAATTGGTATTACCTGTTTTGGTCCACCGTTAAGAGTTTATTCTCTAGATGATTGAATAAATCAAGATAATGGCTTAAGAAAAAATTTGATTGAATAAAATATTAAACATGAATAAATCCTAAATATCTGTTCGGACTACTGGTGTGATTTTTCCTTTGGTGTATGTCTGAATTAGGGAGCGGAGTGGCTCAGTGGTAGAGCACTAAGTTGCCATGCCGAGAATCCTGGTTCAAATCCCGCTGCAGACAGTTACTTTTATTTAGTCTGTTAGCAGCGGGAGATGGATCATTCGGATATAGGACCATCCTGGGGCTCACCCAGCCTCTATAAAATATTATAAGAATAGGCTACCCAAAATAAGGTGGGAAAATCTGGTGGTTGAGCGTTACCTAGGACGTCACCTTCTTGCAGAACCTTTATCCATGAAGCAGTATAGTCTCTATCTTGTACTTAACCCCAGACGCTTCACGGATTGTAGTGGTACAGATTTTTTTTTTGTTTTTTTCATTTCTAAATTGACAAAACGTTGAATGGTTAGCTTTTCAAAATCTTTTTGAGTTAAAGCTTATTTTTATTAAAAATAAAATAATAACATAAAAGGTTATGCCTTAAAGTGTGTTCTTCTGTGTTATATCAAAAATATGTGAAAGAAAAAATTATACATTTTAACTTTTTTAAACTTATACTCTGATAATCCTCATACAAGACTGAAAAGACAAGAAACCGCTCGACGTTTCAGGCTACTTCAATACTTAGTAGACAAACGTTCTAAGCTCCCAATTAACTACAAAAGACTCATCTACATGACCATCATACGACCTATTTGGACTTACGAAGTAGAGCTATGGGGCTCCACTAAGCCATCGAATTCCTCTCGTATACAATCCCTACAATCCAAAATCCTTCGTAAAATCCTCAATGCTCCTTATTTTGTTAAGAATAAAGTCATCCATAACGACCTTAATGTCCCTTTTGTTGCTGATTTGGCCCGAACCCGGTATCTATCCTTTCATAGCAAACTTCATTCCCACTCAAACCTTCTAGTTTCAAACCTAGCTTCTTCTTCGATTTCGATTCTTCGATTCGATAATCCTCCGAGGCGTCTGAAAAGAAGATGGCCACGTGACCTTCTTATTTGAACTTTGATTTGAATACTACCAGTGAGTAGTTTCTCTACTTGTCATTCTCATGCCATTATGTAACACGCATTCTATTTACTTGTTGTATAATTGTAACATAGTTGTAAATATCAATAAATAAATTTTAAAAAAAAATACTCTGATAAAAACACGCCTAACCATTTTTCTGATTATTACAGATTATAAAATAGTCTATTTTTTTTTTTAAGTCTAGTTTAACTTCGTTATCAAGTTCGAGGGTAGAATGAAGCAGCTATTTTACTTTTTTAAAGACTCGGCTGAACCAATAGTTAGCAACTGTAAAAAAAAGGTAATAACCATTGAAAAAAGAAAATTGAAAATTGGACACATGTGCACATAAAGTTCTCGAAAACGGTTTATTTATGCTCTCGAAGTACGATTTAGAAAGCACTTTACCTGAACTTTCTAACTAATCGGCCGTAACCCGTTGATCATGCACGAGAAATTTTCAATGCAATTAAAATTGTTTTGGAAAAAAAGTCAAAAATGTATAATAAAGTTTTATTATCATTATGGGCAAGCTAACAATGTGAAAGCAGTTCTAATAAGTCCGAGTTAACTTATAATGAACGGTTTTGGAAAGTATAAGCGAATGGTATTGGATAAAAAAAAAAAAAGTGAAGGCTAGGTCAACCCTAAGATGACCTTTGCTCAGGTTCCAATCACGCTTAACGTTAACCATATCTCTTTCGTTACGAGCCAGTGAAGTTGAAGTATATACTCGGCCACTTTCTCCGTTTCTGAAACGATTTGCATCTATCTCCTGGACCATTCTTCCCTCGGGGATTGCCGGTTATTATACGGTAATGCTCATCTCAGGAGTTCTAAGGATAATGGGACACTTTGAAGAAAGTGCAGTCACAAAGTGGTACAGTAGATCTCCGTCTATACGGAATAGTCGCAATGCATGGTAATATAATGGTAGAGAAGAATTCTAAAAGAAACTGTTATTTATAAATTAATATTTATATAATTTATATTATTATAATGGAGAACAGAGATAGTTGGAGGGTGCAGTAAAAAAAACACCAAATAAGTACAAGACTTATATTTAATTAGTGCCGACGTTTCGACCTACCATGTAGGCCATCTTCAGGGCAACTCACTCAGTGTCCACCCAGCCGCCTCTCCCAATTCCCCTGAAGATGGTCTACATGGTAGGTCGAAACGTCGGCACTAATTAAATATAAGTCTTGTACTTATTTGGTGTTTTTTTTTACTGTACCCCCCAACTATCTCCGTTCTCCATTGTATCATCCAGTCAACTATTTTCCTCTCTTATATTATTATAATTTATATTATAATAAATTAATATAATGGAAGTTTCATAAATTTCATTATTTCTAAAATGCATATAAAAATGTATGTTTACAGATTGTAATGCGCTGTTATTAATCCTATATTTTTTGATAATATTTATTAACACTAATATTGAACGAAGTTTGTTTAGTATAACATCAAATATGAACATGGAAAAACGCGATTTTTGTATACTTTTTTTATGAGTTTGAACTTGGACAATTGGTAGTCGAAAAAATATTACCACCGCGTTTGGGGAAAAGTGCTATAACGAAAGAACGATTGACACATGCCAAATTTTCATTCTAAAAATTATTGGTTTCTGTGTGAAGTTCAGAAGGAATAATTCATTTATATTTTCTACCCAAAGGTGACATCATCACATCCACATCGTACTGCAGGGTATAATGCAACAAAAACTTATCATATTATATATATATTATCATATTTCATGACAATGAAGGCTAAACTCTGGGTTACGAACTCCTACCAAATTCACCTTATTCACCTGACTTGTCTCCATCAGATTTCCAGCTGATCAGAAATTTGAACAACTTCCTTTAGGCAATATCTTTTTTTTTTTTTTAATTCTCAAGTCAAAAACGCATATTCAGACTCTATTTCATCAAAAACCCAGATTTTTTCAGTTCCGAATGAAAAATTGATAATACGAATTTTCCCAAAAGTATAGAAAATGAAGGCCGTAGCAGCAAAAAGAGAAGTTAAATGAACAAATAAACATAAAAATGAAGGAATACGACGCTTCGATTTCATAAAGTTGTTTTACTAAATAATTTTTTTAAACTTTTTTTTTTAAATTTTTAAAATTTTTTTACTCTCCGTGGTGACGCCTCAACCATCTCGGCCACCCTGGCATGTTTCTCGGCCAGCCTTATCAATTCTTTTCACCGCCGAAGGCTGGCCGAGAAACGTGCCAGAGTGGCCGAGATGGTTGAGGAGTCACCACGGAGAGTCCTGGTCCTGACCATATTTTCTTTTCAAATAAAATATTTAAAAAAATTATATCATATAACAATTAAATAAATTATAATATTAATGACTTAAAGTCAACAAGATCCAAAAATAAAGTAATGTTCAATTAACATTTTCTCCGTGTATATATTGCAAATTGCGAGAACACGGAGATATAGGATCGGTGAAAAGGCGAATAAGGCTGGCCGAGAAACGTACCAGGGTGGCCGAGATGGTTGAGGCGTCACGACGGAGAAGTGAAATACCCGGGTTCGAGTCCCGGTCCTGGCCATATCTTTTCTTTTCAAATAAAATATTTAAAAAAATTATATCATCTAAAAATTAAATAAATTATAAATAATCTTTTATTTGAAAACAGAGATTTCATATGGAGCGACCCAATAAATGAAACTTTAAGATCCAAATAGTACAAGTACTTATAGAACATTGTAGCAATGTAGCATGTTAAATAAGATTGTGAATACTCCTTGTATGGGGATATTGTTAGTATCAGGAAAGGCTCTTAACGATGTTATATTTTTCAAAAAAAAAAATTCTATTAAAAAAATATAACAGTGAATTGTGACCCAAGGTGTGTGACATAAAGGGGATCCTACTAATTGGAAAAAAGAAAAATCGAAAGATTTTTTTGGGTTCTCCGTGTGGGCGTCGGGTTGTTCCGCTCCAAGCAGCCAACCTGGACAGACCCACAATCTCTTTCATTAGATCCCGACGAGATAGTCTTCAGTGGCAGGAGGGCAAGGAGTTTATGGGAAGATGGATTGAGGATGAGATAGGGATTGAACACCAAAGTTAACCAATAAATCACATTTAGTGGCATTTTATTCATGTATCTGCATTAATTTATCCCTGTGTTGAGAACATTTGAATTATTCAGTTCCAATCGAATGAAAACAAGAGATATCATATATGGAACAGGTTTAATATTTTTTAAATTCCTATAAAGAAACCGCACGACGTTTCAGGCTACTTCAACACTTACTAGACAAACGCTCTAAGCTCCCAATTAACTACAAAAGACTCATCTACATGACCATCATACGACCTATTTGGACATACAGAGTAGAGCTTTGAGGCTCCACTAAGCCATCGAATTCCTCTCGTATCCAATCCTTACAGTCCAAAATCCTTCGTGAAATCCTCAATGCTCCTTATTTTGTTAAGAATAAAGTCATCCATAACGACCTTAATGTCCCTTTTGTTGCTGATTTGGCCCGAACCCGGTATCTATCCTTTCATAACAAACTTCATTACCACTCAAACCCTCTAGTTTCAAACCTAGCTTCCTCTTCAATTCCCGATAATCCTCCGAGGCGTCTGAAAAGAAGATGGACACGTGACCTCCTTACTTGAACTTTGATTTGAGTACTACCAGTGGATAGTTTCTCTACTTGTCATTATCATGTCATTATATATCACTTAGCCTATTTACTTGTTGTATTATTGTAATACAGTTGTAGATATCAATAAATAAATTAAAAAAAAAAATTCCTTTAAAAAAATCTGTACTTCTTACAACCCATGAAGCTTGAACTTGTGCAGGTGGGTGATTGGTGCCAGCTCAACCCCCTGATGTTTTCCCTGATTGTGATACTAAACATACTAATAGGCACTTCAGACATCATTGTAGCGGAAGATAATGTGGTATTAGTAAATTTTTTTTTTTTAATTATTTTATTGAGTTGTACAACTGTAATATATACATCCAGTACAATGAAAAAACTATTTTCAAGGTTCGTCGACACAAATAAAAAAAAACAAGTCTTGGCTCATTTGGTGTTAATTTATGAATGAACCCTCAACTATTTTCATCCTACATTAGATCTTCAGTCAACTATTTTCCTGACATTATAAATTGTTGTTGTGCCTTGTAGATGACTCAATATGAGTTTTATATCAATTCTATTTATTCTAAAGATATCGCTATGTGTGATTTCACATTCCATACTTTGCATTTATTTCAAAAATATGAATATCTCCTTTCTTCATGTCTGGATTTCCTAACCTTGATATACATAGTTAATCACAGCTGATTGAGAAACTTAAGCCTTTGTTTTGGAACCTTTGGGAAAGAAATCGCTCACAGACAATAGACCAGTACTTTGGTTAATGTGTTAACTCCTCGTTGCACCTCACACCATATCCTTGAGTACCTTCATAACAATCGACACCAATTTCTTGCGTGAATTGTGAAAGGTCCGACCATGACACCCTCGTAGGTTCAATATCGTTCCCAATTGCTCAGCCGTTGGCCAACCCTTGTGGAATTGAGGATCGATTCCCATTGCCAATATCGATTTTTATTTACTAACTCCTCCCTGGCCCATAATTATAACCCAGATCCCAATGCCCATTCGAGTGTTGTCTTCTAAAACTATTCTTTGGATTACTTCGATGAAATAAACTGCCTCAATAAAAGAAAATAATGTATTCTAACGGACTGATTTTTTTTTTTGTTTAGTCTTTAATCCTGATCGATCAGTTAAATCATTATTAGTTTAAAAAATTATCAAATCATATAGCCACTTTTCCTGACTTTTAAGTCTTTCCACTAAATATGGCACTGCTTTGTAATTGAAATGACCGTTTTTTAACCAAATTATGCTATTTCTTTGATATAAAATACAGTATTTTTCGACACTCCACACTCTCTGGCAAGTTCGGGAGTACTTGTGGTCGGATTTGACTCAACAGCTTCCTTCAGAACCTCATCAATATCCATTAGTGGTAGCCATGAGCCCTTCTTCCTTTCCAACGTCGTATATCCACTGCTAAATTTTTCAAACCAACACCGCGCAGTGCGCTTGTCGAGGACACCTTCCCCTTCATATTTAATAATTTCACGAGTTGCTTCAGCGGCTGTGATTTTTTTTTCAGGAATGTCTTAAAATTGCGAGAATTTCGTAGGACACTGTCATGTTTCTTCTTTGAAATAAATAATTAAACTGAGGCTTTTTTTAAACAAGCTTAGAGAATGCTCTAATGGGATTATTAAGTGTTGGTAAATAATAAATAGCAATAAAATATTTACAGACATTTGAACTCTGGAATTTCAAAAAATGGTTATTTTTTTGTATAACAAGCTTCGTATTACTCCAATATATCGATTTTAAGACAAAGAACGCAGTGAAATAAGATATATAAAAATACACTTTTTTTATCATTGAAAAAAATTTAAATAAAAATAAATTCTCATAATTTTATACATTACAAAATACTGAATATTTCAAAAACTTACTAAGGGTGTACAAAAAAATTACAAACTGAGCCTCAATTTCTAGAATAATATTACATTCTTGCTAACAAGAAGAATTCATCGTAACTAGCTATGCCAACTAAATTTACCTTTTTTTAATACTAATACATTTCGAATGATTCAAATTTAAGTTGCATTAATTTGATCTTATTTAACCTAATCTTCAATGTCACGCGTTCTAAAAAGAAACTGCACCAGTACAACCCATGAAGGGTCTTCGGTTCAGTACATGTTAGAGACTATACTGTTTTTAAGACATCGGTTGTGCAGGGAGGTATCCGAGATCACACTTAACCACCGGTTTTTCTCTCAGTTAAGAATACCCTCTTTATAGACCTAGGTGAACCAGGATAGGTTGCTAACAGATTAATCAATTCATCTTCCATAGCAGGATTTGAACCCGGTACCAGCACAGCAACTCAGGAATCTATACACCAAATTACCGCTCATAAATAAACTATTAAATTTTCTATCTTGTTTTTTCATTCACGATAAATACCTGCAAGGTGGGTCGAAAATTTGCTTTCTAATAAATATTTTTTTACTATTTGGGAATTTATTTTGACCTTTTCCTGAATAACTTTCTCTTAAATATTGTTAGTTAGTATAAGTCACGAGAACAATTTACTAGGAGAAAATTAATAGACGTAAATGCGAGACCTTAAATAAGCATTAGAGAGTACCTCAAAAACAGCTCACAGGAATTTAAGAGAAGAGAGTATGCTTACTGCTCTACATTTTTAATGAGTTCTTTTGGGCTAGTTCTTTTTTGGACTCGTTCTTTTTTGGACTCGTTCTTTTTAGGAGTCGTTCTTTTGAGATAATTTTGAAGCACTCATACTCTCAGACTTCAGGCTTTCGCTTTCTCACCTCGCTAAGCCTTGCAGGGCTGGATTCAACGTACGAGAGTTTCAAAAGAGAGGTACTGGCGTTGAAGGAGGCTAGAGAATTCTTTGGGAAAAGGCATCAAAGCTATGGGATATAATTCTCACACTACGAGAAGACTCAAGGAGACCCCGTTTTTAATAGAGCAATTAAATACTATTGCTGTATAAATACGGGTACCTTCCACATGCGTTACATCTTATCTGCAAGTAAGCATTATAGCAGTATACGCTCCATCCAACTGTACATGAAAAAAATACATTTTTACGAATAAAAACAAAGAAAACTCTCAACATCCATGTGTCTTAATATAACAAAAATGGGCGGGAGTGGAGTGGCCCAGTGGTAAAGCACTAATTTGCCATGCCGGAAATCCTGGTTCTAATTCCGCAGCAGGCAGTACTTTTTGTTTAGTCTGTTTGCAGCCGGAGATAGAACGTATGGATCAAGACCCTCCCGGGGCTCACTCAGCCTCTATAAAATATTATAATAAAAGGGAGCCCAAAATAAGGAAGGGATATGGCAGTTGAGCTTGACCTAGGACAAGGCACATCCTTGCAGAACCGTTGTCCATGAAACAGCAAAGTCTCTACTATGTACTGAACCCCAGGCCCGTTCACGAGTTGTCAGAATGAAATGAGAAAATAATTTTCAAAATTATCTTAAAATCTAAAGCTTTGAGTCTCTAAAACACAGGAAAATAACGAACCAGTCAACATTTCGCCAATTCTAGTATCATCAAGATAGTGATCTAAAATTCTTATCAATTAATCAGAAATAGCAGCCTCGCTCCACAACGTCGAATCAAATACTTCGATATTACGACTTGAATGAGTTTTTAAGTATTTTAGAGAAGAATTGGTCGACTGTATCTTCTAATGTAAGGAAGAAATAGTTGGGGGTGCAGTCAATCAAAACATCTAAATAAGTGTAACTTATTTATTATGTGCCGACGTTTCGGTCTACAATGTAGGCCATCTTCAGGGCTAAGAGAGAGAAACAAACAGAAATATATAAAACCGTTGCAGTAACAAGAATATATAAAGTGGTTCAAGAGTAGAAATTAAAATAGTGACTAGATATGATGAAATAGTGAATAGATATATGATAAATAAGAATGAATATAAGAGTGGTTACAGAATATAATAAACTTAAAATAGTGATAGATAAAAATAAAATTGTAGATGATGTACAGAAATTCTAATAGTGACAGATATAATAATACAAGAATACGAATATAAAATAGAAAAAATTCATGTCAAGAAAGGATAAAATGTAAACAATAAAATAAAGGGAAAGAAAAATGAGGAGGTAAACGGAAAGATACAAAATGAGAAGATTAAAATATAGAAAAAGGGGGGTTGAGTATGAAGGATTTAGAAAAAACTAGTTTAATTATAGATATGGATATGATACCAGACATCTAGAGGTTACATAGGTAAAGTGTAATAATACAAGCATATGTAGAAAGAAAAGATTGATAAATTTCAAAAATTAAACATTGAAAATAGTGTAATTTATAACTATGAACCTAGGAAGTATGAAAAGAAAAGAGTTTTTAAGTACTTCATAAAACATCATGGATGAGTTTATTTGGACTGTTGATCCAAGATGTTCTGAATTGAACTTTATATGTGAGAATTTTGATATTCTCTGGAGGGTTTATGGAGAGTGCAGTGAGGAATTTAATATAACTTCAAGACGTTCAATCAACAACAATATTCACGTTAGTTATCATTCGTCGAGTGATGAGTTCTTATGTTGAAGGTTACCTCTCACTATACTCCACTATTCAAATCCGACTGTGACAGATAAATCATTTAAAAAAAAACATAAACCTTATTGTCTTATTTACAGAGGTTTAGCATGATCACGGACAAATAACCTCCCTGCAAAACCGTTGTCATAGAAACATTACTACCAGGAAATGGTGGATCGAAGACGGCCTCAAACTGCATCGATCGTCAGTTTTTATCGTCATATTAGTATCATTAGACCAATCTTGACTTGCGGAAAAGTTTTGAGGCTCCACTAAGCCATCGAATTCCTCACGTAATCAATCCTTACTATCCAAAATCCTTCGTAAAATCCTCAATGCTCTTTACTCTGTTACGAACAAAGTAATCCATAATGACCTTAATGTCCGGTTTGTTGCTGATTTGGCCCAAATCCGATATCAATCTATTCATGAAAAACTTCATTTCCACTAAAACCCACTAGTTTCAAACCTGGCAACCTCTTCAATTCCTGAAAATCCTTCGAGGTGTGCTGAAAAGAAGATGAACTTTTTCTAAGTTGAACTTTTTATTTGATTACTTCCACTGGGCACTTTCTCTACTTGCCTTTATCTCTGGACATGATTTATCTTTCATTATATTTACTTGGCGTATTCAGTATGCAGTTGTAAATTTTAATAAATATGTTTAAAAAATTTAAGGAAGAAATAGTTGGGGGTGCAGTCAATGAAAACACCAAAATAAGCATAACTTATTTATTATGTGCCGACGTTTCGGCCTACAATGTAGGCCATCTTCAGGGCTAAGAGAAAAAAAACAGAAATATATAAAAACGTAGCAGTAACAAGAATATATAAAGTGGTACAGGAGTGGAAATAAAAATAGTGACTAGATATGATGATTTTATATATTATATTATATAATTATATTTCCTCTCCTGTACCACTTTATATATTCTTGTTACTGCTACGTTTTTATATATTTCTGTTTTTTCTCTTAGCCCTGAAGATGGCCTACATTGTAGGCCGAAACGTCGGCACATAATAAATAAGTTATGCTTATTTTGGTGTTTTCATTGACTGCGCCCCCAACTATTTCTTCCTTAAATTAGAAGATACAGTCGACCAACTCTCCTCTAACATGTTTAAAAAATGTATATATTTTGTAATACTGGATTTTCGATCATTAGGCATTGTGAAACCTATAGCATATCCTTAAGTCCTCACTTAATATCTCAGTGTTACAAGTCTTGCGCAATACGTCACAAGCATGTCGCTCATGCTGGTGACGAGAACCCATAAGTTTTTCCTCTGCCATCAATCGCTCAACGCGGCTAAAGAAGTTTTTACTTCAAAAAATGCTACTTCTTTGGATTATCAAGATGAAGAGGAGTGGGGGTGTGTAATCGATTAGTAATTGTTTAAAAAAAAATGGCCTATCGCGTGATGAGTGACTGTTTTTGCCAGTGTGACCTCTTTGGCGATCTGCGACCTCAATCTGCCTATCGATCAGTTTTAGTCTAGTATTAACGGAGACGCTAAGTCTGCCTGTTTCGATCTTCAGCGGGCTATAGAATCTTATCATACAATTTTTTGGATGCCGCTATAAACTTAAATAATTAAAATGAAGCGAATAATTCAGACTATAATTGATTGATAATTGCACTTCTATCGGCAGACTGATAATAATTTTTTTACCCGATTTCGCTGTAAAGAACTTAGATTACACTTTCTAATTTGGAGGAGTTATGAAGGCACAGGCCGTGCCGTTTTGAAAATTGAGTTACCGGGCCATCATAAAAGTTGCCGGGGAGTTGAAGCTATAACTCGCGACCCCTATAAACTGGATCCATCAACTCCAGAGTCTGGAGAGAACTTTCTGGATCAACTTTCCAGTAAGGAGAAATATGTCGGTGGAACTTAACTTTGCTTGGAATCTTATTCGAAGTGATAAGGAACTAGATATAAATATATCTGAGGTGATAACCACTGTCAAGCTAACGACGGACCAACCAAATTTTACAAATTGTACAACTGTTGATTTTATTGTAGTACAGTAGGTACTTAACGTTTAAAAAAATAGAAAAAAAATGAAATAACAAAAATTATAATATAAGAAATGCGTAGTTTTTAAAAAATGTGTCTTAATCTTATTCGAATGTATTCTCTATGTTTAAAAAAAACTATCTGAACAATCCATAGTCACGAGGGGTTCATAATAGAAATAGTACTATTAAAAATAAATTATTTTTATTTCCGACAATTCTAAAAAGAAAACGAATGAAAAGCTGTGACTTAAATCCAAGCTAAAACCTGTGGAACTGATGCCAATTTATTTAATCTGTTAACAGGCATATGCTCTAGGGATCTGCAGACTTTTGCTGGGGCTAACTCATTCTCTTTAATTTGGGTACCCTTCATTGAGTGAAAATTCTGGCGGTTAAACGAGGTCTCGGAACATAATAGTCCTGCCTCAACCATGTGCTGAACCTTCATGAGTCGTACAAGTTTATTTTTTATAACGAACCTCTATGGAATGGAGACTGTGACCCATATTGTAAATGGGTCACAGACGCTGTTCTTCTCATATTTGGGATCTTATTGTTGCCGCTAGATGCCGCTATAATCATATAATTAATTAAATAAACAGCATTACGTTTTGGTTTGTCATTTTAGTGTACCCATTTAGTGTACTCGTTACGTCTGTGATCCATTTACAATATGGGTCACAGACGTAACGAGGGGGGTTATTGGGGATGTAGCCCCCCCATTGCTTAGAAGAAATTTTAAAAAAAATTGTAAGAAACAATTTAAAAGAAATAAAAGGATTGAAGGATTTTACTCTTTCAAAGTTATTATTGTGGGATTACATATGTAAGGGTCAATAATGTCGAAAACGCAACAAAGAAAGTGCGAACACAGTTATTTTAATGAATAAAAGGTACACTTAAATGACAAACCAAAACGTAATGCTGTTTATTTACAATTAATTATATTATTATAGCGGCAGTAGTGGCATCTAGCGGCAACAATGAGATCGCAAATGTGAGAAGAACAGTTTTGACAATACTTAAAATCTAAAAGTCTGGAGGGGTCTAGAAAGTTCCCTATGCAATTAAGTATAGTAAGTTATTGTAACCAATAAATAGGGTTACTTGTATTTAAAAGCTATTTCTTGATTGACCTTCCAAAAATAACATTTATAAAAAATTATAATCTATTTATTTAATTTGAAGCTACATGATTATAGTATAATATAAATCATAACTATATTACGAGGCATCTTTTCTGAAGGGAGTAATATGTAAGAGTGGTTCACTGGTGGGGGTTAACCCCCCCCCCATGAGTCAACTCTAGTTACGTTAATGTCGAGGATATCTAAATAGTTAAAATAAAATGAATATCGAAAAACTAAGCTTCGGAAAAGGAAATATTTATAAGAAGAAGAACCTATCCGATATAGAAAAAATAATAAAAAAAAAAAAAGACTATAAGAAAAAAAACTACAACAGGGTGGTAAAACCAATAATTTTGTACTAGATGGAGACAACATGTCATGTCTAAACTAGAAAAATTACTTAAAACAGAAAGGAGGATTCTGAAGAGAATCTATGGAACCAAGAAGACACAGGAAGGCTACAGGTTAAAATCCAACCAAGAAGATGTATAACGAAAGACATGGAAACTGAAATAAAGATCAGAAAACTAAGTTTGTACGGACACATGGTAAGAATGGACCCTGGAAGACTAAACAAGAAAGTGTTTGCCAAATAAAATTTAATACAAGAGCATAGGAGGGTATGTAAATGAAATGAGAGAAGAAGAAGAAAAATTAAAAATACCACAACAAACTACCTACATTGACAGTATATTGTATATCACTGTTAATGCAGGTAAATAATGAACAGTGAAACATCGATTGTCATAAGATGTTTATGATAAAAATTGTCTTAAACGATCGAGAATACTAAACAAGACACAATTACCACGTTTATATTAAAAGAAATTTATTTTATTTCTTATAATGCAATTGGAAAAAAACACAATGCAAAGCCTTATGTTTCAAATCTAGTAATATACCCACTTACCAGTCGACGTTTCGCCTATTCAGGCATTATCAAGACACAAAAACAAAAAAGGGTTATGTGAATCACATCTGGAAGAAGAAGGTGCAATACATCCCAACGATCAACAGCCCAAACAGGCTCCAAACATGAGACAGCACCCCGCCACCAAGACGTTCGACATACAACTGAACGAAAGTAATACGCAACCCTTCTTCCAGATGTGATTCACATAACGAAGGGTTGTGACAACTTTCGTTCAGTTGTATGTCGAATGTCTTGGTGGCGGGGTGCTGTCTCATGTTTGGAGCCTGTTTGGGCTGTTGATCGTTGGGATGTTTTGCACCTTTTTCTTCCAGATGCGATTCACATAACCCCTTTTTGATTTTGGTGTCTTGATAATGCCTGAATAGGCGAAACGTCGACTGGTAAGTAGGTGTATTTTTTGAAACATAAGGCTTTGTATTGTGTTTTTTCCCAATTGCATTATAATAAATAATAGTGTTTCTTTTTGAGTTTTTGGCTCTATTTTAGTGAAAAGAAATTTATTTTATTTCTTATAATGCAATTGGGAAAAAACACAATGCAAAGCCTTATGTTTCAAATCTAGTAATACACACACTTACCAGTCGACGTTTCGCCTATTCAGGCATTATCAAGACACAAAAACAAAAAAGGGTTATGTGAATCACATCTTGAAGAAAAAGGTGCAATACATCCCAACGATCAACAGCCCAAACAGGCTCCAAACATGAGACAGCACCCCACCACCACGACGTTCAACATACAACTGTCATAACCCTTTTTTGTTTTTGTGTCTTGATAATGCCTGAATAGGCGAAACGTCGACTGGTAAGTGGGTGTATTACTGGATTTGAAACAAAAGTCTTTGCATTGTGGTTTTTCCCAATCGCATTATAATAAATAATAGTGTTTCTTTTATAGAGTTTTTGGCTCTATTTTATTGATTTATTTTATTTCATTTTATAGTGCATATAGTGTTTATAGTTCAGTACAAAAAACTTTTGAATCTTTTTCAGCTAAGTGTACTATTATAAAATACTTATTTTGATACGGTCATTAAACATAAGGAAGATATTAATTTCTTCTGTAAACTTTTGAACATGGAATTGAATGTTCAGAAATTTTAACTGCCTGAAAATTCATAAATTTTCGTACAGTAAAGTGATCAATAACTTCCTACTAAGTTTTAAAATATTAATTTATATATATATATATATATATATATATATATATATATATATAAAATAATAATAATAATAATAAATAAACGCGAAACAGCCATGAAAGACTATAGACTAGCCCATCTTTTCCTCATGGTTTCACTAAAGGCCTTTTATTCTTTCTTCTGTCCAGGTCTTAGATGGAAATTTGTTTCTTTCTGCCACTAGAACCGCATTTTTGAGGAATTTTCGGTATTCAGCCCTGTTTTCCAATAAATCTGGTGTAATGCCGTGTTTCTGTGTTTCTTGTTTTATTTGTTCTGTATATCCTTGTCTGAATTTGTAGCCCATAATTTTGGTGAAAATTTTTTTGTTTAGTCTCTTCTCGTTCATCCTCATAATGTGACCATAAAATCTGAGTCTTCTAACCCTCATTTCTGTTTCCAAGTCACTCATTTGAAAGTAAATTTCTTTGATAGATTTCAGCCGGTATCCTTCTGGTGTTACTTTGGGCCCGTGGATTCTCCTAAGAATCCTTCTCTCTATTTTAAGGATAAGAATTATATATATATATATATATATATATATATATATATATATATATATATATATATATATATATATATATTGATATGTATACACTATATGTATATATATATATCTACACTATTGATCACACACTATATGTATGTATATGTATATATCTACACTTAAGTGTATATATATATATATATATATATATATATATATATATATATATATATATATATATATATATATACACTATTGACCCTTATATATATATATCGAAATGAAATGATATTCGCGTGGTCTTAAGAGGCCGTTTCGTGAGAAAAAAATATATAACTAAATATGGATTTCCTAATATAAAAATATTATGAAAAATAGATTAATGTGAGTTTATTGAAACCGAAAGATGTAGTGCTCATTTAAATTTTTTACTTTGAACTTTTGTCTTAGTAAGAATATAGTTTGACCATGTGCCGAGCCCAAGAACCTTTATGTGGTACAGGGTTTTTGTTTTATATAATTTTTTTTTCTATCCTCTACTAGTTTACACGAGCAAATTCCTCAGAATAAACAGAGTGACAGTATTAATCCTTACATGATTCAATATGTAAGGAAGAAGATGGCACTTCGCCAGAACAAGGTGAAGGAGTATAAAAGACAAGAAAATCTTATTTCGCCGGGATCAGACCCGAGACATGTTTATACAGGCCTTCACTTCAGGCTTACACGAGTCCTGGCAAGAAAACACAGGTACAGGCAAGAACATTTTTATACAAAAATATTTTACAACATATATCTATATATATCTCATATATATATATATATATATATATATATATATATATATATATATATATATATATATACATACAGTGAGTGTAAAAAGTATTGGGACATCTAGTCCAATTTAAAAAAAATAAATAAATAAATAAATGGAATGTATTGAAAATAATTTTTTTCCGAAAATTCCAACAGCATATTTTCTGTGTGCATAATTTTATGATCAAATTTTATCATTCGCGTTTTGAAGTATCGAAAAAGACACTGACCGAAAAATGTTCAATGGAATAGTACATAAACAATAACAAACAAAAAGTATTGGGACAAAAGGTTGATCTATAATTCTATTATATTTATTTACGTCACTAATCCCTTTTTCTTATTCTATATCGTCTTTCTAATGTTTATATTGAAGATTATTTCAGTAATTTTTTATAAACCTAACAATAGTGTTCGAAATGGGACGGAAATCAAAAGAAACTAGTGTAGAAGAAAGAAAAATTAGTCAATCATTCACATGAGTAAATTAAAAACCTTTTCCAGTCATTATTATTTTTCTTTATTCTAAAAAACGTTTCGACAATTCCATGTCATTTTCAATTTACATCATTTTTTTTAAATCTTTCAACACTATTTAATTTTAAAAATATTTTCTAAAAAATTTTTCAATTTAATTTTGTACATTTTCAACCTTTCTAGTTAATTGTCATATAATTCAAAAATAAAGCTTAGAGTTATAGTTATAGACAAATTACAAAAATTAGTAATTGACCATGGAGTACACTATAACTCTAAGCTTTATTTTTGAATTATATGACAATTAACTAGAAAGGTTGAAAATGTACAAAATTAAATTGAAAATTTTTTTAGAAAATATTTTTAAAATTAAATAGTGTTGAAAGATTTTAAAAAAATGATGTAAATTGAAAATGACATGGAATTGTCGAAACGTTTTTTAGAATAAAGAAAAATAATAATGACTGGAAAAGGTTTTTAATTTACTCATGTGAATGATTGACTAATAAAGATGCACTCCAGTTACAAAAACAAGATATTTAAAATAAAAGAAAGAAAAATTGTAATCCGTCTCCACAACCAATGCAAAACAGTAAGAGAAATATCTAAACTAGTTGGGATTCCAAGAATGACTGTGTGGAATATAATAGACAGGTATGGAATAACCAAAAGCTATAAAAATAAACAAAGAAGTGGAAGGCCAAAAGTATTTTCTGAGCAGGATAGAAGGTCAATTGTTAGGAAAGTGGCTAAAACCCCACGTTATTCTGCTCCGAAATTAGCCACAGAATATAATCTTAACAGTGAAAAACCAATATCTGTGAGCTCTGTCAGAAATATTTTGAGAAATGCAAATTTTCATGGTCGTGTAGCAAGGAAAAAATTTTTTGTCAGTGAACAAAATAGGGCAAAAAGATTAAAATTTGCAAATGAATTTAAAAATAAACCTCAAACGTTTTGAAACAGCATCCTTTTCACAGATGAAAGTAAATTTAATGTTTTCGGTTCGGATGGGAAAGGAAAAATTTGGAGAAAGAAGAATTGTGAACTGGAGAAAAAAAATTTGTTTCCAACCGTGAAACATGGAGGTGGGTCAGTGATGGTCTGGGGGTGTATGAGTGCTGCCGGTGTTGGAAGATTAGAATTTGTCGAAGGAAATATGGACCACAGGCAATATGTACAAATTCTACAAAAAAATTTAAAACCATCAGTAGAAAAATTGGGAATTTCCGAGTCATTTGCCTTTTATCAGGACAATGACCCAAAGCATTAAGCCCTAGATTCTCGGCTCTGGCTACTGTATAACACACCAAAATGCCTAGAAACTCCACCCCAGTCACCCGATCTCAATACCATTGAGCATTTGTGGGATTTTTTGGAACAAAAAATTAGAACAAGACCGATCACTAATAAAACAGACCTAAAACATGTAATTAAGGAAGAGTGGGAAAAAATTGATCCTTCATTTACTTTAAAATTAATAGAATGAATGCCAAGGCGACTTCAGAGTGTTATAGACGCTAAAGGGTATCCGACAAAATATTAATGTTTTAAAAAAAGAGAACTATGTATTCAATGTGTATCTAATGTTTTTTCATGTGTCCCAATATTTATTGTTCAGTTATTCATCAGTCATTTTCAATAAATTTATTTAAAAAATATGTTATCGCATTGTTAATCTATATAAACCCTTATATTTATATTTTGAATATATTTTTAATTACATGTTGATTATTTATAATTAAATAAATGCATACAATTATAGTAGTACCGTTTTTTCAATCACCTTTCCACGTGTCCCAATACTTTTTACACTGACTGTATATACATATATATATATATATATATATATATCATACATATATATATATATATATATCATATATCATATATATATCTCTTTAGTAACCGCATGATTTATTCCTAGTTTACATGATTCAAATCTTATAGAGGCTTTTACATATATTATTAATATTTTAAAATTTAAAAGGAATTGAGTGGTGCTTCATTATCGAATATTTGCATAGGGAGTTAGACGTTTCGGGGCATTCGTTATTATCTTCAACGCTTTATAAAATAAATAAAAATCTTCCTCACTTCAAGCAATTTTATAAATAAAAACTTTATTTAAAATTTATTTATTTTTAATTTTGTATATTGTATGTATATCATTGCTACATTATATGGATTAAATGTTTGTTGCTTAATTTTCCTTGTTCTTTTTTTTTTTTAATAAATTTGAGTACATTCAAATTGAACAGTAAATAGTGTATTATCTAAATTACACATATATATAATCAAATGATATATTTATTTTTGAAATTGTGGCTTGAATTCCTTATATTCCTTAAATAATAATAGGAATTAATATTAAATATTTAAATCTTTGTTTAAAAAAAATTATATTTTTAGGGCGTTTTGTGAATTAATTCCCTCCTTCGAAATTTATTTGAAGAATCCTGCTCATGTTTAATAATGCAATCAAAATTTACAGAAAATATATTTAAATTTACAAATTTTATTTGTGTAAAATTAAAACTCTTGATATTTTGGTTATACTACGCGATATAAAGAAGATCCTAATTCAGTTCTGATGACGGATATCAAAGCCCCTAAAAGACAAACGATCAATTTTTGGACAATAATTATAGAGGTAAATTATAGTAACCATTATGGAAATATAGTTGCCATAAAATAATAAAAGATACATATAGAATAATAAATAATAAAAGACAATTTTTATAACAAGAAGAAATTATCTAATAAAACTAGAAAACTAGATTATAAAACAGTCATCAAGCCCGTGATACTTTGTGGAACAGAGAACTCTTGTCTTCCCAGCCTAGAGAGGCTTCTGAAAATAGAAATAAGAATTCTCAGAAGAATCTATGTATCTGGAGGATACAGGTTGAGGTCGAATCAAGAAATCTATGAGGAAACAACAGACTTAGGTTCTATGGAAACACGATGAGGATGAATTCTGAAAGACTGAACCATAAAATTTGTCACCGAATCCACTGTCACAAAAATTCAACAGGATGTTTCAAACAACTTAAGAATGATATGGACCAAGTGGGGATAACAGACCAAGATTGTTTTGACAGAGATGAATACAGAAGGACTCTCATAGGAATAAAGGATCTTGTAGGAAAAAAGCGCCCCAAAAAAGGTCTTGCGTTGTTTGAGGAGATAAAATTTAGGCACGCAAAGCTCATGAGGGACATGTGGGAAAAGAGGAAACAGATGAAGAAAGAAGCATTAGAGTTATGATATTCGTGTGGTCTTCACGGACTTTTCGTGAAAAAAAAAAGACACACATTAAATGTTTACAAATGTAATGGAGATAGTTGGGGGGTGCAGTCAAAAAAATACCAAATTAGTCAAGAATTATTTTTATTCGTGCCGACGTTTCCATCTACTTTGTAGCTCAACTTCAGGGCTAATGGGAGAGGCGGCTGGGTGAACTGTGTAACTTACAATGTTTAGTAGTATTATGATTAGTGTTTTTATGTTTGATTAGTCTTTTTATATATTTTAAAATATATTGTTCAGTTCTTGACTGCACCCCCCAACTATCTCCATTCTCCATTATATCATCCAGTCAACTGTTTTCCTCTCTGACATGTTTACAATTATAATTTTAAAAAAAGAAGACAATTACTATAATACTTAACTTGCGAAGATGGATAATCGATTCAGTACATGGTAGAGAGCGTACTGTTTATCATACAACGTTCGCGCATAGAGATAATTTGGCCCGAGATCACGTTCAACATTGAAAATAATATTTTTTCCTTCCAATTTTAGTTAACCACTTTATAAATATGGATGAACCCAAAAAGAATCTCTTTGTGACTTTTAAAAGAACAATTATTTCAACTGCCACAAGCAGATTTGGACCTGGAAACCTCAGCACAGGAGCTCGGTACCCTACATACTGACCTAACCCGCTCCCCAATGTTTTAATATAGTTCAACAAAACCAGACTAAACTAGTTACAAATTTGAAAAAAACGCTGTTCGAAATTTCAGTGCTACTGCTTCTGATCCTGGACATATCATTTATTGGCAACACTGACTTGGAACTCAGGACATATGGCTCTGTAGCGCAGGGCTTTACACATTAAGCTACCCCGCTCTTTTAAGAATAAAACAAAGGAATTCTGACAAAAAACAAAAGAAAAATCGTGAGGTTCATGAGTGTATTTAAAACAATTAAATACACTCGTAAATGCCTGAAAAAATTTCCCTTACTTAATGCTACCTGAGTTACGTCAGGTTTTATAGGTCACTAGCTTTTGCCCGCGGCTTCGCTCGCATACTATTTGGACTACCGCATAAAGTTTCTTGACAGTGCTTTTTAACAATAATTTAATTATTTAAATAATTTAATTTTTTTCACTATAGGTTACTCGTACAAAATTTCAGATGTCTAACTTCAAAACTGACGGATTCCATACAACTTTTTAACCGTTATTATAATAAGGGTGGAATTATCCAAACTTCTTTCTTAAATCATACAAAGGACCTATCTGCAAACTTCAAGATGCTAAATTCCTGATTTACCTTTAATTATGTACTATAATGGATTCTCCACAGTTCCTATAAAACTGTCGGGGGGCACCTGCCCCCGTGCGCTCCTCCTAAATCCGCGCTTGCTATAGCCTATGTGTTATTCTGATGTATAACCTATATTACTGTAAAGTTTCATCCAAATCCGTCCAGTAGTTTTTGCGTGAAAGAGGGACAAACATACAAACTTTCACATTTATAATATTAGTAAGATTAGTAGTATATCAAAACAAAATAGTTTCACTCTTGTTCTTTCTGATATTTTAACAACTATGATCATGTTATTTTCCTTTAATTATGTACTATAATGGAATACTATTATGTAATTATGGAAATAATGGGGCACCTGCCCCTGTGCGCCCCCCCCCCTAAATCCGCGCTTGCTATAGCCCATGTGTTATTCTGATGTATAACCTATATTACTGTAAAGTTTCATCCAAATCCGTTCTGTAGTTTTTGCGTGAAAGAGAGACAAACATACAAACTTTCACATTTATAATATTAGTAAGATTATTCAATTGCATTTACTGTAATTATTTTTATATCAACCCTAATGAGCATAGAATAGAAAAAAGTTAAGTATATTCTATGATAATTAATTCTTTCATGAATGAAAATTCCACAACGTTTATTCCATATTCATGAATGCTTATTATTATAATTCTTTATGAATGAGTCGTCTATTGCGTCCCTTCTTCGGAATTCTCAGTCGCCTCGGTTCCATATAAGTGGAGGAATGAGCAATGACATCATGAGATCATTTGTACGTAACGTTTTTACTGGAAATAATTGAACTAATGACTCGAAGATGACGTAGCAGACTGGACTGATGACTCACAATGACTGCCTACGTCATCAGTACTACGTCATAATTGACCAAGTACCGCAATGTTGATTTAGGTCATGGGCTTAGCGGTCTCTGAGGCTCTTTCACCTTGTCCGGGATTTGTTTAATAAAAAGTTATTAAATAAATAAAAGTAATGTATATTATTAATATTATTTTTTTAATATATATTTACTCTTCATCTTAAACCAATGACTTCCTGCCCTACAGTATCCTTTAATAATATCCCTCTGAATCCTGTAGAACAAATCCGATACTTAGGGTTGCATTTCGACAAACGAAAATGGTTATACTTAATGTAGTAAGATAAATACACAAAAAAAGTGAAAAGAAGCATTTTAGAAGTGAAAACTTCTTTACCGTGTTGAGCGAATTTTGGTTGGGAAAAAACTTGGGGGTTCGCGCCATCGACATGCTCCTGACGTATTGCGTGAGACTGGTGGCCTGTGTATGAATTATAAGATTTGCTTTATTTAACGTTAGTTTAAAGGCTAGAATTCCATCGGTATTACAATACCTATATTTAATTAATGAGTCGTTTAATAGTTGAGCAATTTATATTAATAATAATTAAATTAAAACTGCAATAACTATTTGAAATTTTCGTTTCCCCTAAAAAATTGTATTTGTCTCAGTTAAATGTCTTAATTTTGTGAAATGAATGAAAGTTCAAATTATCTTAGTATTGTTGAAATTGAAACGATGATTTTTATTATTTCAATTAAATTATTGATATTAAACTACTTTCAAATGTTCATAATTATTGTTCAGAGTGTCAGAATCTGCGATATAACATAGTTATTCCATTGTTTTGACTTTTCACTTCTCTCGGCAGTCCTCATGACGGTATCTGTTCCGCGGGTTGCAGCTTCGAGTTAAGTTACACCAGGTCTTAACTGTTTATTATTATATTTTCCAAAGGATGTAAGTTATCGTGAGCATTAGTACGGAAAAGAGAATAGAATTGTGGGTAATGAGTTAATTTCTGTTATCATTTCATTTAGAAATA
This sequence comes from Arma custos, assembly GCA_037127475.1. NCBI lineage: Eukaryota > Metazoa > Arthropoda > Insecta > Hemiptera > Pentatomidae > Arma > Arma custos. The sequence continues at coordinate 11,238,905 of CM073762.1, read as the reverse complement.
AAATTTTCAACGAACATTTCGAAGTATAGATGTTTGTATGTTCGTTAAAACGTTACCGAGGTATAGACATTTCCCATAATTACATTCTCTTTTCCATTCCGAAGCTCGTGATTACTTGTATTTTTGTATTTTCAGACGCGGCCTATTGGTGAAAACCGCATGAAAATCCGTGCAGTGCTTATTGAGATTACCGCGAACTGACGCGGCCGAGGACTTTGTTTTAAAATATGCATAAATAGTTAGATACATATGAGATATTAGGAGACGTCTTCAATGGAACCTCCCAGGCGGCTATACTTTTTCCAACATTTCTGCAAAATATCGTAATATTCAAACCCATTTACACAAAACCTCGACAAATTGTATACCTAAATTTTCCTGTTGAATCCCTCTAACTATTGGTGAAAATCGCATGAAAATCCGTGCAGTAGTTATTAAGACTACCGCGAACAAACGCGGCCGAGGTTTTATTATATGTATAGAAAGAAACTGTTATATATTTATATGTAATACGAGTTTATTACAACAATCGTCACATGTCGTAGGCTAACAATGATTTTTTCCACTTTTCCCGGTCCTGACAGTCCTCCTCCGCAAGCCCTCTGGCTACCATTCATTCCTGCAATCCATCGTACCATTTCTTTGCCGGACGTCCTCTTCTCATCCTCTCCTTAGGAAGATAATTTATTATTCTCTTGGGCCATCGATTTTCTGACATTCTCATTACATGGCCGTACCAGCTCAGCTTTTTGGTACCGATAGTGTACAAGATATTGTGGGGTTCCTGTACTTTTTCTCTGATCACGTGATTAGGGATGTGCTGGAGTTTCGATATGCCACCACTACGTCTCCAGAAGTCACTCTCCGTCGCTAGGTCTTTTCTAAGTTGTAGTGATGGCCCATGTTTCTGAGCCATATAATGCCCCTCTTTTGACAAAAGAGTGGTAAAGTCTTTTCTTTGTAGACAAATGAACTGCCTTACTCCATAATATAGAATTTAAAGTAATTTTTATATTAATTTTTAGCTTTTTTAGTCCCTCACCAACCTCTTTTCTCTTTGTTCTAATTCCCTGCACATTTCCACGTTCCTATTCGTATAGTCCGTTTCGGTAGCCGATGTCGTTGTCGGTTCTCCGAGGCTGTTTTGTCAGTTTTGGAAGCAGGTTTATATTTTTTATGATGATGAGGTGCTGGCCCAACATGAAGCCCCAACCTGGAGGACCAGGGATCTTGATTTTAGGGTACCCTACCCCTTGACGGGTGGCCTTCACTGAGGTTCGGAGCCACACCTGCCCTCGAAATGCCATTTCCTGCACTTCGTGATGGTTATACCGCCATGGCTCGGTACCGCCTCCATTAGCGTTAACCAGGGAGCACCACGTGGAGGTTGAGGACGGATTTTGCTCCCCAAAAATGTGGAACGTTGCATGTCATCCTTGCGCAGGGGCCATGCTAATCTTCTCTGTATCGTTCCAATTATAGTATATTTACCGCCGAAGCAAGTAAAATAATGTAGTAGTATTCCAATAATGTAGCCATTTGGCCAGATAAAAATATTTTTATAGTCTATTTCACTCCCGTTACAAATAAATGTTTCAATTTATTGTAACAGTGTTTTTTTTTCAAAATGTGCAAATGATTAACCACATTAGAAAAATATAAATTTTTTGGGAAAGTTATAGCAACATAACATGTAAATAAAATTCAAGCCAAAATTTACTATACCGTAATAAACAGAACTGAAGTGTTTTCAACCAAAAGTTGTGTATCCATATTCCCTTGCCAAGCCTTATAACAACAGTGTCCATGAATAATATTTTTTATTAATTTATTTAAACTTTTGATTGAAATTACTTAAAGCCTTCCATCAATTAAGCCTAAGTATGTTTAAATATTTGTGTTTTGAAGAGAAAAGATTTGCCCCGGCCGGGATTCGAACCCAGGTCGTCTCCGCCGCAGTGCTCTTAGCAGCCGACTCGGGTTCGAATCCCGGCCGGGGCAAATCTTATATGGCTCAGAAACATGGGCCATCATTACCAACTTAGAAAAAAACTCCTAGCGATGGAGATGGACTTCTGGAGACGTAGGTCCTTGGTTCGCCCGTTAGTCTGCAGTTATATACATATTAGCTATAAGTATATTTGTTCGATTGTTAAGTAACAAGGGCATGTCTTATCGTCTGTAAGTTTAAATTTATACAAGTAGGATTTTGTGGGTCCATGTCCTGTCAACTTTTGTGTGATGTAGAAGTCAGTTATAATTTTATTATTCCTATAATATTCTTGTAAGTCAGTTATGTATAACTTTAGAGGTTGTCCTTTAGTTGTCATATTCTATGTGTCTTTCCGACACATCGATACTGTAAATAAATTTAGTGAGTTCGGATCGAAAGTGATTGTATAGGTCATGTTCAGCAACTGGCCAAACTTTCTCTCTTAATATTGAGGAGATAATTAATTTTGATCTTTGTCCTTCATATATTTGGCAGTCATATATTATGTGTTTAAATGTCTGTTCTTCTCTGTCTATTGAGCAAGTACTATCGTTGGTTATGTGAAATCTGTGTAATTATGATTTGGTATGTCCAAGTTCAGTTGAAGCATCTTAAATTATGTTGAATCGACTTGGGTACCTTCAAAGTTTATAATGAATCTGGTTGTTAATTTTGAAAGTGGCCTAACTCCATTCTTGATAAGAAAACGCACATTGTTCACGTAATAATCGTTACTACTATTTTAATAGGAACCATAAATTTAACACCCTGAGATACAATTAAGTAGTATGACTCATTAGTATCCTAGTATATTTTTAAATTCATTGAAACGCAAACCCTTAAATATCTCGATTTGAAGATAAATGGAGGTATTCCACTTTCAAAATAAACGGCTCATATATATATATATTATTATAACAGTGTTTTTTTTTCAAAATGTGCAAATGATTAGTCATATTAGTATAGATACATTTTTTGGGAAAGTTATAGCAACATAACATGTAAATAAAATTCAAGCCAAAATTTTTGCTATGCCACATATATATGTGTGTGTGTGTGTGTGTGTGTGTGTGTGTGTGTGTGTGTGTGTGTGCTTATAAATAAAAAAAAAATTTTTACTTACCTGAATTAGCTTCGTGATGGAGTTGTAACTTCTTCTGCAATGCTTAACTCAAAAAGACTTTTCATTTTCAACCATTGGCGCTAAGGATTCTTTGATATTTCTCAAATTTCGCTTACTAATTTTCTTGTTTTAAATTTGACTATTCCATCAGAAACTCAGTTGACAAATAAAAAAAAAAAATTCGTTCTTTCTTTTATCTAAATACACTCAAGTATCATAGCAACAGAATAATCTTTATTACATCGTTATTCGCTGTACTTTTCCAAACATTTCCGACAATTATCGTTATATTCCAAACTATTTACACCAAACTCGACAAATTATATGCTTAAACCTTTCTAGTGAATCACACTGTCTATTGGTAAAAACCGCATGACAATCCGTGCAGTAATTATTGAGATTACCGCGAACAGACAGGCAGACACAGCCAAGGGTTTTGTTTTATAATATGTATAGATAGATAAGAGATGTTAGGTAGCGTCTTCGGTGAAACCTCCACACGGCTATACTTTTCCCGACATTTCCGACAATTATCGTTATATTCCAAACTATTTACAAAAAAAAAAATTATATGCCTAAACCTTTCGGGTACATCACTCTATCTATTGGTGAAAACCGCATGAAACTCCGTGCAGTAGTTATTGCCGCGAACAGACGCGGCTGGAGTTTCGATATACCACAACTACGTCTCCAGAAGTCCATCTCCATCGCTAGAAGTTTTTTTTCTAAGTTGTAGTGATGGCCCATGTTTCTGAGCCATATAATGCCACACTTTTGTCAAAGGAGTGGTAAATCTTTTGTTTATAGACATTTGAACTTCCTTACTCCATTATATAGAATTTAAAGTTCTTATTGTCTTTCTTCCTTTAGTGACCTTTTCCCTTATGTCAAGATCGCAGCCAGTTCTATTGGAGAGCCACCTACCAAGATATTTAAAATTTTCACTTTGGGTAAGACTCTAATTTTCTAGTGTGAGGGAAGCATAATCCATAATCAAAGCCAAATATTCTGTTTTTTGTTTGCTGATTTGTATGCTTCAAACAGTTTTCTTATCATATAGGAAGCATCCTCCTCCTCATGGCTATTACCAAAGGCATTCATTTCCTACCCATCTTCTGACATTTCCTTTTCCACTCACACAGTACAAGCCCCGTTTAAGCCCTTTGTTCATTTCAAATTCTTTGGATAAGCCATTCTTGAGTTTTACTCTGGCTTTACCACTCCTTTGTCAAAAGTGTGGCATTATATGGCTCAGAAACATGGGCCATCACTACCAACTGAGAAAAGACCTAGCGACAGAGAGTGACTTCTGGAGACGTAGTGGTGGCATATCGAAACTCCAGCACATCCCTAATCACGTGATCAGAGAAAAAGCACAGGAACCCCACAATATCTTGTACACTATCGGTACCAAAAAGCTGAGCTGGTACGGCCATGTAATGAGAATGTCAGAAAATCGATGGCCCAAGAGAATAATAAATTATCTTCCTAAGGAGAGGATGAGAAGAGGACGTCCGGCAAAGAAATGGTACGATGGATTGCAGGAATGAATGATAGCCAGAGGGCTTGCGGAGGAGGACTGTCAGGACCGGGAAAAGTGAAAAAATTATTGTTAGCCTACGACATATGACGATTGTTGTAATAAAGTCGTATTACATATAAATATATACAGTAAAACCTCTACTAACGGACACCCCTAAATAGCGGTCACTCCCCATTACCGGACGATTTTTTTTGCACCAACATTTGAATACAATTTTTAAGGCATTTGAACCTCTATTTAACGAAACCTCTCATTAACGGTCACGGACAGGCTGTGTTGGTTAGAAATCGATTAAAAAAACCTCTAAAAGACGGACAGTATGACTTTATCCCTTTCCCGTTTCTCGGAAACAATTAGTTGTTTCCGGTCTAAGGAGACAGGGACAGCTGTGTTTACTTTTGAGTAAAGGGTTTCCACATAAATACTTTTTTTTCTATTCTCGAACTTGCTTTATTAAAATTTAGTTCTGTTCTAACACTCGTGGCAGGCGGCTGAAAATGTCTCCCTTACGTAAGAGACTCACTTTAGAACAAAGAATAAATGTAATCGACTTTTATGACCTTGAAAAGTTAAGGGTACGTGCTCTAGCGGAAAGACTCAATATCGGTTTCGGGAACACTCAAAAACCGTGCGATGTTTTTTTTTTTTATTCTACTTACCTTTTAAACACATGGGATATTGAATAAGAAAGAATTAATTAGTACAAAAACATATTTATAAAAAAATAAAACCTCCCTTTAAAGGACACCTTTAAATAACGGACAAAAATATTTGCACCAGGGCTGTCCGTTAGTTCCAGGTTTTACTGTAACAGTTTCTTTCTATACATATAATAAAATCTCGGCCGCGTTTGTTCGCGGTAGTCTTAATAACTACTGCACGGATTTTCATGCGATTTTCACCAATAGTTAGAGTGATTCAACAGGAAAATTTAGGTATACAATTTGTCGAGGTTTTGTGTAAATGGGTTGGAATATTACGATATTTTGCAGAAATGTTGGAAAAAGTATAGCCGCCTGGGAGGTTCCATCGAAGACGCCTCCTAATATCTCATATGTATCTAACTATTTATACATATTTTAAAACAAAGTCCTCGGCCGCGTCAGTTCGCGGTAATCTCAATAAGCACTGCACGGATTTTCATGCGGTTTTCACCAATAGGCCGCGTCTGAAAATACAAAAATACAAGTAATCATGAGCTTCGGAATGGAGAAGAGAATGTAATTATGGGAAATGTCTATACCTCGGTAACGTTTTAACGAACATACAAACATCTATACTTCGAAATGTTCGTTGAAAATTTTATTTCTAAATGAAATGATAACAGAAATTAACTCATTACCCACAATTCTATTCTCTTTTCCGTACTAATGCTTACGATAACTTACATCCTTTGGAAAATATTATAATAAACAGTTAAAACCTGGTGTAACTTAACTCGAAGCGACAACCCGCGGAACAGATACCGTCATGAGGACTGCCGAGAGAAGTGAAAAGTCAAAACAATGGAATAACTATGTTATATCTCAGATTCTGACACTCTGAACAATAATTATGAACATTTGAAAGTAGTTTAATATCAATAATTTAATTGAAATAATAAAAATCATCGTTTCAATTTCAACAATACTAAGATAATTTGAACTTTCATTCATTTCACAAAATTAAGACATTTAACTGAGACAAACACAATTTTTTAGGGGAAACGAAAATTTCAAATAGTTATTGCAGTTTTAATTTAATTATTATTAATATAAATTGCTCAACTATTAAACGACTCATTAGTTAAATATAGGTATTCTTATACCGATGGAATTCTAACATTTAAACTAACGTTGAATAAAGCAAATCTTATAACTCATACACAGGCCACCAGTCTCACGCAATACGTCAGGAGCATGTCGATGGCGCGAACCCCCAAGTTTTTTCCCAACCAAAATTCGCTCAACACGGTAAAGAAGTTTTCACTTCAAAAATGCTTCTTTTCACTTTTTTTGTGTATTTATCTTACTACATTAAGTATAACCATTTTTAAAACAAAAATAATTATTTATTGATTAATAATAAAAGTTTTTTATGTATGAGTTCCTATAGCCATACCTTAGAGAGAGCGTTACAGGTTGATAAGTAAACATTTTAATTCAATGATCAGAACAAGAAATGCCGATAATCCTGGTTCAAATCCCGCTGGTGGCGGGGATCATTTATTATCAATAATAATAAAGTGAGCAGTCGGAGATGGATCAAATGGTCTAGGGCCCTCCTGGGGCTTACCCAGCCTCTATAAATTGGGTACCCAAAATAATGGGGGGGGGGAAATCTGGCGGTTGAGCGTGACATAGGACAAATCAGTTACTTGCACAATTGTTGTCCAACAAACAGTACAATCTCTACCGTTCAGTTTAGACAGGTTCAGTCTATGTACTGTACCCCAGACCCGTTCACGGGTTTTAGTGGAAGAGGTTTATAATACTATAATATTATTATAATGTTAATTTAAGCTCATTACTAGCTAATCCTTCCATGAGTACCCGTAATAGATTAATCCTTTTTTAACTTCGATAAGAGAAATAAGGATGATTTTAAAAAAAAAATGAAACTTCTTCGCTATACACGGGACTTTTGGTAAGGGATAAAGTTTTGAACTATTGTACATAAAATTCTGCAAGTGCAGTTCCCGGAAGGCCTGTACTACTGTCTACAGTAAATGCAGTGCTACCAGCATTTATAGCGGAAGAAGAGGATGACACCCGACAACGTACCATAGTTGGTCTTCCTTAATGCCTTTCCTTACAGAATCATTAGGATACAACGGCTAGGTACTTGAAGGTTGCAATAAATTGAAGAGAGCTGAATTTCAGATATATTGTAAGGGCATGTCTGACTAGTGAAAATCCAAGTTTGCTACCGAAAAAAAAGGATGGGAAAACTTTGGTGGTCGAAAAACCTCGAAATTTTCGGAGTTATTTTAGTTTTTGGCCTATATCTCCTAATCGGTGCGTTTTTGATAAAACAACATTAGTAACCGTTTTTAAATTAGATTCAATTCGCTAAAATTTGAGCTCAACCGCAGCTCTGTAGCTGGAATAGATTCTGAGTTACGCCTCTCTGAAAATTGATCATTTTTTCCAAAAAATCCAAATTTAAGTTTTGGCCAACTTTCGTGAGGAACACTGGCCGAAGTATTGATCCTACGATGAAAGTAAAGGTAGTAAATTTAATTAGCTTTAATTTATGCTTAGACTAAGGCCTGTAGGAGTAACAGATTCTGAGTGCCTTCTTGAAAACGCCTTCCGTTTTTTAGGTAGCAAACTTGAATTTCCAATAGTCCGACATGGCCTTACAACATATCAAAAATTCAGCTCTCTTCAATTTATTGCAACCTAAGGTCCTTTTCTGGTGCCTGGCCGCTGGCTTACATTCGTTGACTAGGCTTAAGGACGGTTTTAGTGGTCAAGTTTTAAAAAGAAATATATATAGTTACAATATTTAGTACGTTATTAAAAAAATAAACTAAACCATGAGCTTGAAGAATTCAAATAAATATATTGTCATAAAACTAAAATTATAGCCCCTATAAAGTTGACTTGAAAAAAATATTTGATTACTAGCAAAAAAGTTTGATTGATAGTGTACAGTTATAATTTGTATTCCATTTCTCTGGAGTTCTGGTAGTCCCTCCCCCTAAGAGTTCTACAAATTATCCTCATTAACTTTTACCCTACAATCGATAGCTACAAAGTACCAGAGTTTTTATAGTTACCAGTTACAAAAGTATTAAGTTGGCTCCCGCATCTTAAACAACAGAACTATTCCTAAAATCTATAGAGCTCTAGAACAGTTTGGGGACCACCAGAACTCTTACAAATAATAAAAGGGTATGAGGGGCCGACTTGACAGGGGCCAAATTATATTACCTTGGAAGTGAAAATGTGCTTAGAGGTTATTTTATGGAAGGGCGCCGAGAAAGGGGAGCTAATTTGGCTCGATTCATCGAGAACAGGAGTCCCAAAGGCAGGGAGGCAACCTTTGAGAGGTCGGAGACAAGGGGACGCTTATTGAGAAGTGGCCGGAGCTAAATGTGGATTGGAGCCTTCATCGGCAGATCGTATGCCTCTCGGATTAGTTAGTTCTTCATGAGTATATTGCATATCGAAGGGCACGTGCCTCACGTTTAGGTCTTACATATTCTTGATATAACCCCGAGTAGTATCATCCGATCCTCTCTTCGAACTACTATATTTCGCTTGGTCATATACCTATGGTGGTTACCTACTCCACGTGCCAAATCATATAATAGGCAGATGAAGGTTAAATCTTATCCTTTACAAGAATAATCATGAAGAGTTTGGGATTAGTACGTGGTAGAGACTGTACTGTTTCTTGGACAACGGTTGTGCACGGAGGTGATTTGTTTTAAATCACGTTCAACCGCCAATACGAAAAATACGAAACTCACCAGGTGATAAAGCAGATGAGACAGCTCATTGACTGTAATGATTTCCAATGATAATTATAGTAATAGGTTGATTCATTTCTATTAACATATTCTTTGCGTGAATGCAAGTAAGCTAACGAAAAGAATATTCTTATAATTTATTTAATTGTTATATGAGATAATTTTGTTTTAAAATATTTTATCTGAAAAGAAAAGATATGACTAGGACCGGAACTCGATCCCGGGTCTCCCACCTCTCCGTGGTGTCCTCGCGTATACATCGCAAATTGCGAGGACACGAAGATGTAGGATCAGTGGAAAGAAGGGTTATGACTGACCGAGAAGCGAACCAGGATGCCCGAGATGGTAAGATCTTTTCTTATCAAGCGCGGGTAACAAGGAGTGTGAAATAGAAAGAACAGGTGGATTTTGTGTTGATGACTGGAATGTTGTGAATATACGAATTTATAGTGGAAATATCCAAGTCGTTTTGTATGGCGTGATTCGAAAAATTGTAACTACAAGAGGGAGGGAGGGAGAGAGGGCGAGAGGGAAAGAGAGAGAGAGGGAGAGAGGGCGAGAGGAAGGGAGGGAGAGAGGGAGAGAGGGCGAGAGGGAAAGAGGGAGAGAAGGAAAGAGGGAGAGAATATCCACCTGTCGGTGCATGCAGACAGACAGGTTTGAACCTGCACGTTTATGTAGGGGGCTTCTAAACCAGCATTTTGATCATGTTCAAACCTGTTTTGACAGGTTCAAACATGTTTTGACAGGTTTGAACATGATCAAAATGCTGTTCTAGAAGCCCCCTTTTCATACTACTCATCGCACCTCTAAAAGACGAAGTTTTTGTAGGAAAACCTCTACATATCGAAGTCATTTCGTTAAATATGAACCGTTTAGCCTGAACAACTCGTTCTGAGAAGCATTGTCATTCTCAGAACGGCCTTTTTTTTTCAAGTACCATAATTCTGTAACTCCCCCACTCACATTTGTTTCCAGTTTGTTTCGGTTTCTGCTAACACTTGTGCAATAGGTTTCGTCTTCTGTAGGTTAAGTATTGGATGATGCATTGGATAAAGTGTCGTTTTCAGGTATACAAACTACAACTTCCGATTTTTTTCAAAGCTCAGCTAATTTTTTTTTTCACAAATTCAATATGCATCTGTTTTTTTAGTCTATTGTTTTATTGTTAAATAATGACGAAGTATGGTTTTTATTCTAATTGCGTATTTTTTTTTTCTAACTGCTTTTAGTTATACTCGTCATAATAATTATTCATTTCAATATTCAAAAATAGCTATCTTAAGCAATGTAATTGGCGTAAATTGTATTGTTGTACATATTTGTACAATATTTTAATGAAATAGGTACATTTTCTATCAAAAACGCACCAATTAGGAGATATAGGCCAAAAACTGAAATAACTCCGAAAATTTCGAGGTTTTTCGACCACCAAAGTTTTCCCATCCTTTTTTTTCGGTAGCAAACTTGGATTTCCACTAGTCAGATATGCCCTTACAATATATCTGAAATTCAGCTCTCTTCAATTTATTGCAACCTTCAAGTACCTAGCCGTTGGCCTAATGATTCTGTAAGGAAAGGCATTAAGGAAGACCAACTGTGGTACGTTGTCGGGTGTCACCCTCTTCTTCCGCAATAAAAGCTGGTAGCACTGCATTTACTGTAGACAGTAGTACAAGCCTTTCGGGAACTGCACTTGCAGAATTTTATGCACAATAGTTCAAAACTTTATCCCTTACCAAAAGTCCCGTGTATAGCGAAGAAGTTTTCATTTTTTTTTAAAAAATCATCCTTATTTCTCTTATCGAAGTTAAAAAAGGATTAATCTATTACCGGTACCCATGGAAGGATTAGCTAGTAATGAGCTTAAATTAACATTATAATAATATTATAGTATTATAAACCTGTTCCACTACAACCCGTGAACGGGTCTGGGGTACAGTACATAGACTGAACCTGTCTAAACTGAACGGTAGAGATTGTACTGTTTGTTGGACAACAATTGTGCAAGGAACTGATTTGTCCTATGTCACGCTCAACCGCCAGATTTCCCCCCCCCATTATTTTGGGTACCCAATTTATAGAGGCAGGGTAAGCCCCAGGAGGGCCCTAGATCCCGTATGATCCATCTCCGACTGCTCACTTTATTATTATTGATAATAAATGATCCCCGCCACCAGCGGGATTTGAACCAGGATTATCGGCATTTCTTGTTCTGATCATTGAATTAAAATGTTTACTTATCAACCTGTAACGCTCTCTCTAAGGTATGGCTATAGGAACTCATACATAAAAAACTTTTATTATTAATCAATAAATAATTATTTTTGTTTTAAAAATGGTTATACTTAATGTAGTAAGATAAATTCACAAAAAAAGTGAAAAGAAGCATTTTTGAAGCGAAAACTTCTTTACCGTGTTGAGCGAATTTTGGTTGGGAAAAAACTTGGGGGTTCGCGCCATCGACATGCTCCTGACGTATTGCGTGAGACTAGTGGCCTGTGTATGAGTTATAAGATTTGCTTTATTCAACGTTAGTTTAAAGGCTAGAATTCCATCGGTATAAGAATACCTATATTTAACTAATGAGTCGTTTAATAGTTGAGCAATTTATATTAACAATAATTAAAATAAAACTGCAATAACTATTTGAAATTTTCGTTTCCCCTAAAAAATTGTGTTTGTCTCAGTTAAATGTCTTAATTTTGTGAAATGAATGAAAGTTCAAATTATCTCAGTATTGTTGAAATTGAAACGATGATTTTTATTATTTCAATTAAATTATTGATATTAAACTACTTTCAAATGTTCATAATTATTGTTCAGAGTGTCAGAATCTGCGATATAACATAGTTATTCCATTGTTTTGACTTTTCACTTCTCTCGGCAGTCCTCATGACGGTATCTGTTCCGCGGGTTGTCGCTTCGAGTTAAGTTACACCAGGTTTTAACTGTTTATTATAATATTTTCCAAAGGATGTAAGTTATCGTAAGCATTAGTACGGAAAAGAGAATAGAATTGTGGGTAATGAGTTAATTTCTGTTATCATTTCATTTAGAAATAAAATTTTCAACGAACATTTCGACGTATAGATGTTTGTATGTTCGTTAAAACGTTACCGAGGTATAGACATTTCCCATAATTACATTCTCTTTTCCATTCCGAAGCTCATGATTACTTGTATTTTTGTATTTTCAGACGCGGCCTATTGGTGAAAACCGCATGAAAATCCGTGCAGTGCTTATTGAGATTACCGCGAACTGACGCGGCCGAGGACTTTGTTTTAAAATATGTATAAATAGTTAGATACATATGAGATATTAGGAGGCGTCTTCGATGGAACCTCCCAGGCGGCTATACTTTTTCCAACATTTCTGCAAAATATCGTAATATTCCAACCCATTTACACAAAACCTCGACAAATTGTATACCTAAATTTTCCTGTTGAATCACTCTAACTATTGGTGAAAATCGCATGAAAATCCGTGCAGTAGTTATTAAGACTACCGCGAACAAACGCGGCCGAGGTTTTATTATATGTATAGAAAGAAACTGTTACAGTAAAACCTCGAACTAACGGACAGCCCTGGTGCAAATATTTTTGTCCGTTATTTAAAGGTGTCCTTTAAAGGGAGGTTTTATTTTTTTATAAATATGTTTTTGTACTAATTAATTCTCTCTTATTCAATTTCCCATGTGTTTAAAAGGTAAGTAGAATAAAAAAAAAAAACATCGCACGGTTTTTGAGTGTTCCCGAAACTTGTGTCCTACCGATATTGAGTCTTTCCGCTAGAGCACGTACCCTTAACTTTTCAAGGTCATAAAAGTCGATTACATTTATTCTTTGTTCTAAAGTGAGTCTCTTACGTAAGGGAGACATTTTCAGCCGCCTGCCACGAGTGTTAGAACAGAACTAAATTTTAATAAAGCAAGTTCGAGAATAGAAAAAAAAGTATTTATGTGGAAACCCTTTACTCAAAAGTAAACACAGCTGTCCCTGTCTCCTTAGACCGGAAACAACTAATTGTTTCCGAGAAACGGGAAAGGGATAAAGTCATACTGTCCGTCTTTTAGAGGTTTTTTTAATCGATTTCTAACCAACACAGCCTGTCCGTGACCGTTAATGAGAGGTTTCGTTAAATAGAGGTTCAAATGCCTTAAAAATTGTATTAAAATGTTGGTGCAAAAAAAATCGTCCGGTAATGGGGAGTGACCGCTATTTAGGGGTGTCCGTTAGTAGAGGTTTTACTGTATATATTTATATGTAATACGACTTTATTACAACAATCGTCATATGTCGTAGGCTAACAATGATTTTTTCCACTTTTCCCGGTCCTGACAGTCCTCCTCCGCAAGCCCTCTGGCTATCATTCATTCCTGCAATCCATCGTACCATTTCTTTGCCGGACGTCCTCTTCTCATCCTCTCCTTAGGAAGATAATTTATTATTCTCTTGGGCCATCGATTTTCTGACATTCTCATTACATGGCCGTACCAGCTCAGCTTTTTGGTACCGATAGTGTACAAGATATTGTGGGGTTCCTGTGCTTTTTCTCTGATCACGTGATTAGGGATGTGCTGGAGTTTCGATATGCCACCACTACGTCTCCAGAAGTCACTCTCCGTCGCTAGGTCTTTTCTAAGTTGGTAGTGATGGCCCATGTTTCTGAGCCATATAATGCCACACTTTTGACAAAGGAGTGGTAAAGCCATAGTAAAACTCAAGAATGGCTTATCCAAAGAATTTGAAATGAACAAAGGGCTTAAACAGGGCTTGTACTGTGTGAGTGGAAAAGGAAATGTCAGAAGATGGGTAGGAAATGAATGCCTTTGGTAATAGCTAATGAGGAGGAGGATGCTTCCTATATGATAAGAAAACTGTTAGAAGCATACAAATCAGCAAACAAAAAACAGAATATTTGGCTTTGATTATGGATTATGCTTCCCTCACACTAGAAAATTAGAGTCTTACCCAAAGTGAACATTTTAAATATCTTGGTAGGTGGCTCTCCAATAGAACTGGCTGCGATCTTGACATAAGGGAAAAGGTCACTAAAGGAAGAAAGACAATAAGAACTTTAAATTCTATATAATGGAGTAAGGAAGTTCAAATGTCTATAAACAAAAGATTTACCACTCCTTTGACAAAAGTGTGGCATTATATGGCTCAGAAACATGGGCCATCACTACAACTTAGAAAAAAAAACTTCTAGCGATGGAGATGGACTTCTAGAGACGTAGTTGTGGTATATCGAAACTCCAGCCGGGTCTGTTCGCGGCAATAACTACTGCACGGAGTTTCATGCGGTTTTCACCAATAGATAGAGTGATGTACCCGAAAGGTTTAGGCATATAATTTTTTTTTGTGTAAATAGTTTGGAATATAACGATAATTGTCGGAAATGTCGGGAAAAGTATAGCCGTGTGGAGGTTTCACCGAAGACGCTACCTAACATCTCTTATCTATCTATACATAGTATAAAACAAAACCCTTGGCTGTGTCTGCCTGTCTGTTCGCGGTAATCTCAATAATTACTGCACGGATTGTCATGCGGTTTTTACCAATAGACAGTGTGATTCACTAGAAAGCTTTAAGCATATAATTTGTCGAGTTTGGTGTAAATAGTTTGGAATATAACGATAATTGTCGGAAATGTTTGGAAAAGTACAGCGAATAACGATGTAATAAAGATTATTCTGTTGCTATGATACTTGAGTGTATTTAGATAAAAGAAAGAACGAATTTTTTTTTTTTATTTGTCAACTGAGTTTCTGATGGAATAGTCAAATTTAAAACAAGAAAATTAGTAAGCGAAATTTGAGAAATATCAAAGAATCCTTAGCGCCAATGGTTGAAAATGAAAAGTCTTTTTGAGTTAAGCATTGCAGAAGAAGTTACAACTCCATCACGAAGCTAATTCAGGTAAGTAAAAAATTTTTTTTTATTTATAAGCACACACACACACACACACACACACACACACATATATATGTGGCATAGCAAAAATTTTGGCTTGAATTTTATTTACATGTTATGTTGCTATAACTTTCCCAAAAAATGTATCTATACTAATATGACTAATCATTTGCACATTTTGAAAAAAAAACACTGTTATAATAATATATATATATATATGAGCCGTTTATTTTGAAAGTGGAATACCTCCATTTATCTTCAAATCGAGATATTTAAGGGTTTGCGTTTCAATGAATTTAAAAATATACTAGGATACTAATGAGTCATACTACTTAATTGTATCTCAGGATGTTAAATTTATGGTTCATATTAAAATAGTAGTAACGATTATTACGTGAATAATGTGCGTTTTCTTATCAAGAATGGAGTTAGGCCACTTTCAAAATTAACAACCAGATTCATTATAAACTTTGAAGGTACCCAAGTCGATTCAACATAATTTAAGATGCTTCAACTGAACTTGGACATACCAAATCATAATTACACAGATGTTCTAAAGTGAGTCTCTTACGTAAGGGAGACATTTTCAGCCGCCTGCCACGAGTGTTAGAACAGAACTAAATTTTAATAAAGCAAGTTCGAGAATAGAAAAAAAAGTATTTATGTGGAAACCCTTTACTCAAAAGTAAACACAGCTGTCCCTGTCTCCTTAGACCGGAAACAACTAATTGTTTCCGAGAAACGGGAAAGGGATAAAGTCATACTGTCCGTCTTTTAGAGGTTTTTTTAATCGATTTCTAACCAACACAGCCTGTCCGTGACCGTTAATGAGAGGTTTCGTTAAATAGAGGTTCAAATGCCTTAAAAATTGTATTAAAATGTTGGTGCAAAAAAAATCGTCCGGTAATGGGGAGTGACCGCTATTTAGGGGTGTCCGTTAGTAGAGGTTTTACTGTATATATTTATATGTAATACGACTTTATTACAACAATCGTCATATGTCGTAGGCTAACAATGATTTTTTCCACTTTTCCCGGTCCTGACAGTCCTCCTCCGCAAGCCCTCTGGCTATCATTCATTCCTGCAATCCATCGTACCATTTCTTTGCCGGACGTCCTCTTCTCATCCTCTCCTTAGGAAGATAATTTATTATTCTCTTGGGCCATCGATTTTCTGACATTCTCATTACATGGCCGTACCAGCTCAGCTTTTTGGTACCGATAGTGTACAAGATATTGTGGGGTTCCTGTGCTTTTTCTCTGATCACGTGATTAGGGATGTGCTGGAGTTTCGATATGCCACCACTACGTCTCCAGAAGTCACTCTCCGTCGCTAGGTCTTTTCTAAGTTGGTAGTGATGGCCCATGTTTCTGAGCCATATAATGCCACACTTTTGACAAAGGAGTGGTAAAGCCATAGTAAAACTCAAGAATGGCTTATCCAAAGAATTTGAAATGAACAAAGGGCTTAAACAGGGCTTGTACTGTGTGAGTGGAAAAGGAAATGTCAGAAGATGGGTAGGAAATGAATGCCTTTGGTAATAGCCAATGAGGAGGAGGATGCTTCCTATATGATAAGAAAACTGTTAGAAGCATACAAATCAGCAAACAAAAAACAGAATATTTGGCTTTGATTATGGATTATGCTTCCCTCACACTAGAAAATTAGAGTCTTACCCAAAGTGAAAATTTTAAATATCTTGGTAGGTGGCTCTCCAATAGAACTGGCTGCGATCTTGACATAAGGGAAAAGGTCACTAAAGGAAGAAAGACAATAAGAACTTTAAATTCTATATAATGGAGTAAGGAAGTTCAAATGTCTATAAACAAAAGATTTACCACTCCTTTGACAAAAGTGTGGCATTATATGGCTCAGAAACATGGGCCATCACTACAACTTAGAAACAAAAACTTCTAGCGATGGAGATGGACTTCTGGAGACGTAGTTGTGGTATATCGAAACTCCAGCCGCGTCTGTTCGCGGCAATAACTACTGCACGGAGTTTCATGCGGTTTTCACCAATAGATAGAGTGATGTACCCGAAAGGTTTAGGCATATAATTTTTTTTTGTGTAAATAGTTTGGAATATAACGATAATTGTCGGAAATATCGGGAAAAGTATAGCCGTGTGGAGGTTTCACCGAAGACGCTACCTAACATCTCTTATCTATCTATACATATTATAAAACAAAACCCTTGGCTGTGTCTGCCTGTCTGTTCGCGGTAATCTCAATAATTACTGCACGGATTGTCATGCGGTTTTTACCAATAGACAGTGTGATTCACTAGAAAGGTTTAAGCATATAATTTGTCGAGTTTGGTGTAAATAGTTTGGAATATAACGATAATTGTCGGAAATGTTTGGAAAAGTACAGCGAATAACGATGTAATAAAGATTATTCTGTTGCTATGATACTTGAGTGTATTTAGATAAAAGAAAGAACGAATTTTTTTTTTTTATTTGTCAACTGAGTTTCTGATGGAATAGTCAAATTTAAAACAAGAAAATTAGTAAGCGAAATTTGAGAAATATCAAAGAATCCTTAGCGCCAATGGTTGAAAATGAAAAGTCTTTTTGAGTTAAGCATTGCAGAAGAAGTTACAACTCCATCACGAAGCTAATTCAGGTAAGTAAAATTTTTTTTTTTATTTATAAGCACACACACACACACACACACATATATATGTGGCATAGCAAAAATTTTGGCTTGAATTTTATTTACATGTTATATTGCTATAACTTTCCAAAAAAAAAAATATATATATATATATATTTACAGAAATTTACAAAAAATAGTATAAATATTTATACTAACGGGCGAACCAAGGACCTACGTCTCCAGAAGTCCATCTCCATCGTTAGTAGTTTTTTTCTAAGTTGGTAATGATGGCCCATGTTTCTGAGCCATATAAGATTTGCCCCGGCCGGGATTCGAACCCGAGTCGGCTGCTAAGAGCACTGCGGCGGAGACGACCTGGGTTCGAATCCCGGCCGGGGCAAATCTTTTCTCTTCAAAACACAAATATTTAAACATACTTAGCCTTAATTGATGGAAGGCTTTGAGTAATTTCAATCAAAAGTTTAAATAAATTAATAAAAAATATTATTCATGGACACTGTTGTTATAAGGCTTGGCAAGGGAATATGGATACACAACTTTTGGTTGAAAACACTTCAGTTCTGTTTATTACGGTATAGTAAATTTTGGCTTGAATTTTATTTACATGTTATGTTGCTATAACTTTCCCAAAAAATTTATATATATATATTCTAATCTGGCTAATCATTTGCACATTTTGAAAAAAAAACACTGTTATAATAATATATATATATATATATATATATATATATATATATATATATATATATATATATATATATATATATATATATGAGCCGTTTATTTTGAAAGTGGAATACCTCCATTTATCTTCAAATCGAGATATTTAAGGGTTTGCGTTTCAATGAATTTAAAAATATACTAGGATACTAATGAGTCATACTACTTAATTGTATCTCAGGGTGTTAAATTTATGGTTCCTATTAAAATAGTAGTAACGATTATTACGTGAATAATGTGCGTTTTCTTATCAAGAATGGAGTTAGGCCACTTTCAAAATTAACAACCAGATTCATTATAAACTTTGAAGGTACCCAAGTCGATTCAACATAATTTAAGATGCTTCAACTGAACTTGGACATACCAAATCATAATTACACAGATTTCACATAACCAACGATAGTACTTGCTCAATAGACAGAGAAGAACAGATATTTAAACACATAATATATGACTGCCAAATATATGAAGGACAAAGATCAAAATTAATTATCTCCTCAATATTAAGAGGGAAAGTTTGGCCAGTTGCTGAACATGACCTATACAATCACTTTCGACCCGAACTCACTAAATTTATTTACAGTATCGATGTGTCGGAAAGACACATAGAATATGACAACTAAAGGACAACCTCTAAAGTTATACATAACTGACTTACAAGAATATTATAGGAATAATAAAATTATAACTGACTTCTACATCACACAAAAGTTGACAGGACATGGACCCACAAAATCCTACTTGTATAAATTTAAACTTACAGACGATAAGACATGCCCTTGTTACTTAACAATCGAACAAATATACTTATAGCTAATATGTATATAACTGCAGACTAACGGGCGAACCAAGGACCTACGTCTCCAGAAGTCCATCTCCATCGCTAGGAGTTTTTTTCTAAGTTGGTAATGATGGCCCATGTTTCTGAGCCATATAAGATTTGCCCCGGCCGGGATTCGAACCCGAGTCGGCTGCTAAGAGCACTGCGGCGGAGACGACCTGGGTTCGAATCCCGGCCGGGGCAAATCTTTTCTCTTCAAAACACAAATATTTAAACATACTTAGGCTTAATTGATGGAAGGCTTTAAGTAATTTCAATCAAAAGTTTAAATAAATTAATAAAAAATATTATTCATGGACACTGTTGTTATAAGGCTTGGCAAGGGAATATGGATACACAACTTTTGGTTGAAAACACTTCAGTTCTGTTTATTACGGTATAGTAAATTTTGGCTTGAATTTTATTTACATGTTATGTTGCTATAACTTTCCCAAAAAATTTATATATATATATATATTCTAATCTGGCTAATCATTTGTACATTTTGAAAAAAAAACCACTGTTATAATAAATTGAAAAATTTATTTGTAACGGGAGTGAAATAGACAATAAAAATATTTTTATCTGGCCAAATGGCTACATTATTGGAATACTACTACATTATTTTACTTGCTTCGGCGGTAAATATGGTATACTATAATTGGAACGATACAGAGAAGATTAGCATGGCCCCTGCGCAAGGATGACATGCAACGTTCCACATTTTTGGGGAGCAAAATCCGTCCTCAACCTCCACGTGGTGCTCCCTGGTTAACGCTAATGGAGGCGGTACCGAGCCATGGCGGTATAACCATCACGAAGTGCAGGAAATGGCATTTCGAGGGCAGGTGTGGCTCCGAGCCTCAGTGAAGGCCACCCGTCAAGGGGTAGGGTACCCTAAAATCAAGATCCCTGGTCCTCCAGGTTGGGGCTTCATGTTGGGCCAGCACCTCATCATCATAAAAAATATAAACCTGCTTCCAAAACTGACAAAACAGCCTCGGAGAACCGACAACGACATCGGCTACCGAAACGGACTATACGAATAGGAACGTGGAAATGTGCAGGGAATTAGAACAAAGAGAAAAGAGGTTGGTGAGGGACTAAAAAAGCTAAAAATTAATATAAAAATTACTTTAAATTCTATATTATGGAGTAAGGCAGTTCATTTGTCTACAAAGAAAAGACTTTACCACTCCTTTGTCAAAAGAGGGGCATTATATGGCTCAGAAACATGGGCCATCACTACAACTTAGAAAAGACCTAGCGACGGAGAGTGACTTCTGGAGACGTAGTGGTGGCATATCGAAACTCCAGCACATCCCTAATCACGTGAGCAGAGAAAAAGTACAGGAACCCCACAATATCTTGTACACTATCGGTACCAAAAAGCTGAGCTGGTACGGCCATGTAATGAGAATGTCAGAAAATCGATGGCCCAAGAGAATAATAAATTATCTTCCTAAGGAGAGGATGAGAAGAGGACTTCCGGCAAAGAAATGGTACGATGGATTGCAGGAATGAATGGTAGCCAGAGGGCTTGCGGAGGAGGACTATCAGGACCGGGGAAAGTGGAAAAAATCATTGTTAGCCTACGACATGTGACGATTGTTGTAATAAACTCGTATTACATATAAATATATAACAGTTTCTTTCTATACATATAATAAAACCTCGGCCGCGTTTGTTCGCGGTAGTCTTAATAACTACTGCACGGATTTTCATGCGATTTTCACCAATAGTTAGAGGGATTCAACAGGAAAATTTAGGTATACAATTTGTCGAGGTTTTGTGTAAATGGGTTTGAATATTACGATATTTTGCAGAAATGTTGGAAAAAGTATAGCCGCCTGGGAGGTTCCATTGAAGACGTCTCCTAATATCTCATATGTATCTAACTATTTATACATATTTTAAAACAAAGTCCTCGGCCGCGTCAGTTCGCGGTAATCTCAATAAGCACTGCACGGATTTTCATGCGGTTTTCACCAATAGGCCGCGTCTGAAAATACAAAAATACAAGTAATCACGAGCTTCGGAATGGAAAAGAGAATGTAATTATGGGAAATGTCTATACCTCGGTAACGTTTTAACGAACATACAAACATCTATACTTCGAAATGTTCGTTGAAAATTTTATTTCTAAATGAAATGATAACAGAAATTAACTCATTACCCACAATTCTATTCTCTTTTCCGTACTAATGCTCACGATAACTTGCATCTTTTGGAAAATATTATAATAAACAGTTAAAACCTGGTGTAACTTAACTCGAAGCTGCAACCCGCGGAACAGATACCGTCATGAGGACTGCCGAGAGAAGTGAAAAGTCAAAACAATGGAATAACTATGTTATATCGCAGATTCTGACACTCTGAACAATAATTATGAACATTTGAAAGTAGTTTAATATCAATAATTTAATTGAAATAATAAAAATCATCGTTTCAATTTCAACAATACTAAGATAATTTGAACTTTCATTCATTTCACAAAATTAAGACATTTAACTGAGACAAATACAATTTTTTAGGGGAAACGAAAATTTCAAATAGTTATTGCAGTTTTAATTTAATTATTGTTAATATAAATTGCTCAACTATTAAACGACTCATTAGTTAAATATAGGTATTCTTATACCGATGGAATTCTAGCCTTTAAACTAACGTTGAATAAAGCAAATCTTATAACTCATACACAGGCCACTAGTCTCACGCAATACGTCAGGAGCATGTCGATGGCGCGAACCCCCAAGTTTTTTCCCAACCAAAATTCGCTCAACACGGTAAAGAAGTTTTCGCTTCAAAAATGCTTCTTTTCACTTTTTTTGTGAATTTATCTTACTACATTAAGTGTAACCATTTTTAAAACAAAAATAATTATTTATTGATTAATAATAAAAGTTTTTTATGTATGAGTTCCTATAGCCATACCTTAGAGAGAGCGTTACAGGTTGATAAGTAAACATTTTAATTCAATGATCAGAACAAGAAATGCCGATAATCCTGGTTCAAATCCCGCTGGTTGCCGGGATCATTTATTATCAATAATAATAAAGTGAGCAGTCGGAGATGGATCAAATGGGATCTAGGGCCCTCCTGGGGCTTACCCAGCCTCTATAAATTGGGTACCCAAAATAATGGGGGGGGGAAATCTGGCGGTTGAGCGTGATATAGGACAAATCAGTTACTTGCACAATTGTTGTCCAAGAAACAGTACAATCTCTACCGTTCAGTTTAGACAGGTTCAGTCTATGTACTGTACCCCAGACCCGTTCACGGGTTGTAGTGGAACAGGTTTATAATACTATAATATTATTATAATGTTAATTTAAGCTCATTACTAGCTAATCCTTCCATGGGTACCCGTAATAGATTAATCCTTTTTTAACTTCGATAAGAGAAATAAGGATGATTTTTTAAAAAAAAATGAAAACTTCTTCGCTATACACGGGACTTTTGGTAAGGGATAAAGTTTTGAACTATTGTGCATAAAATTCTGCAAGTGCAGTTCCCGAAAGGCTTGTACTACTGTCTATAGTAAATGCAGTGCTACCAGCTTTTATTGCGGAAGAAGAGGATGACACCCGACAACGTACCACAGTTGGTCTTCCTTAATGCCTTTCCTTACAGAATCATTAGGCCAACGGCTAGGTACTTGAAGGTTGCAATAAATTGAAGAGAGCTGAATTTTAGATATATTGTAAGGGCATGTCTGACTAGTGGAAATCCAAGTTTGCTACCGAAAAAAAAGGATGGAAAAACTTTGGTGGTCGAAAAACCTCGAAATTTTCGGAGTTATTTCAGTTTTTGGCCTATATCTCCTAATCGGTGCGTTTTTGATAAAACAACATTAGTAACCGTTTTTAAATTAGATCCAATTCGCTAAAATTTGAGCTCAACCGCAGCTCTGTAGCTGGAATAGATTCTGAGTTACGCCTCTCTGAAAATTGATAATTTTTTCCAAAAAATCCAAATTTAAGTTTTGGCCAACTTTCGTGAGGAACACTGGCCGAAGTATTGATCCTACGATGAAAATAAAGGTAGTAAATTTAATTAGCTTTAATTTATGCTTAGACTAAGGCCTGTAGGAGTAACAGATTCCGACATGCCCTTACAACATATCAAAAATTCAGCTCTCTTCAATTTATTGCAACCTAAGGTCCTTTTCTGGTGCCTGGCCGCTGGCTTACATTCGTTGACTGGGCTGAAGGACGGTTTTAGTGGTCAAGTTTTAAAAAGAAATATATATAGTTATAATATTTAGTACGTTATTAAAAAAATAAACTAAACCATGTGCTTGAAGAATTCAAATAAATATATTGTAATAAAACTAAAATTATAGCCCCTATAAAGTTGACTTGAAAAAAATATTTGATTACTAGCAAAAAAGTTTGATTGATAGTGTACAGTTATAATTTGTATTCCATTTCTCTGGAGTTCTGGTAGTCCCTCCCCCTAAGAGATCAACAAATTATCCTCATTAACTTTTACCCTACAATCGATAGCTACAAAGTACCAGAGTTTTTATAGTTACCAGTTACAAAAGTATTAAGTTGGCTCCCGCATCTTAAACAACAGAACTATTCCTAAAATCTATAGAGCTCTAGAACAGTTTGGGGACCACCAGAACTCTTACAAATAATAAAAGGGTATGAGGGGCCGACTTGACAGGGGCGAAATTATATTACCTTGGAAGTGAAAATGTGCTTAGGGGTTATGGAAGTTATGGAAGGGCGCCGAGAAAGGTAAGCTAATTTGGCTCGATTCATCGAGAACAGGAGTCCCAAAGGCAGGGAGGCAACCTTTGAGAGGTCGGAGACAAGGGGACGCTTATTGAGAAGTGACCGGAGCTGAATGTGGATTGGAGCCTTCACCGGCAGATCGTATGCCTCTCGGATTAGTTAGTTCTTCATGAGTATATTGCATATCGAAGGGCACGTGCCTCACGTTTAGGTCTTACATATTCTTGATATAACCCCGAGTAGTATCATCCGATCCTCTCTTCGAACTACTATATTTCGCTTGGTCATATACCTATGGTGGTTACCTACTCCACGTGCCAAATCATATAATAGGCAGATGAAGGTTAAATCTTATCCTTTACAAGAATAATCATGAAGAGTTTGGGATTAGTACGTGGTAGAGACTGTACTGTTTCTTGGACAACGGTTGTGCACGGAGGTGATTTGTTTTAAATCACGTTCAACCGCCAGATTTTTACCCCTTATTTTGGGTACCCAATTTATAAAGGCTAGCTGAGCCCCAGGAGAGTCCTAGGTCCCATATAATCCATCTCTGGCCGAACATATGTAATAAAACGCTGTCAGCGAGCGGGATTTGAACCTATAGCCTTCGAATATTCAATTTGCTGATATTGTTAAAAGTAAAATTATGAATATATTTTAAAAAGGAACCTACGCTTTTATACGATAAAATGTTTTTTTTAACTTATTGCAAAATATTTTCTATCAAAGCGTGTTTTTTATCTATTTTCTACATTTTAGTTCGACTGGCTACAAAAACGTGTTGGTTAGTTTTTCAAACTATAATTTTTTTCTATTGCAAAATATACGAAACTCACCAGGTGATAAAGCAGATGAGACAGCTCATTGACTGTTATGATTTCCAATGATAATTATAGTAATAGGTTGATTCATTTCTATTAACGTATTCTTTGCGTGAATGCAAGTAAGCTAACGAAAAGAATATTCTTATGATTTATTTTATTGTTATATGAGATAATTTTGTTTTAAAATATTTTATCTGAAAAGAAAAGATATGACTAGGACCGGGACTCGAACCCGGGTCTCCCACCTCTCAGTGGTGTCCCCGTGTATACATCGCGAATTGCGAGGACACGGAGATGTAGGATCAGTGGAAAGAAGGGTTATGACTGACCGAGAAGCGAACCAGGATGCCCGAGATGGTAAGATCTTTTCTTATCAAGCGCGGGTAACAAGGAGTGTGAAATAGAAAGAACAGGTGGATTTTGTGTTGATGACTGGAATGTTGTGAATATACGAATTTATAGTGGAAATATCCATGTCGTTTTGTATGGCATGATTCAAAAACTTGTAACTACAAGAGGGAGGGAGGGAGAGAGGGCGAGAGGGAAAGAGGGAGAGAGGGTGAGAGGGCGAGAGGGAAAGAGGGAGAGAAGGCGAGAGGGCGAGAGGGAAAGAGGGAGAGAGGGAGAGAATATCCACCTGTCGGTGCATGTAGACAGACAGGTTTGAACCTGCACGTTTATGTAGGGGGCTTCTAAACCAGCATTTTGATCATGTTCAAACCTGTTTTGACAGGTTCAAACACGTTTTGACAGGTTTGAACATGATCAAAATGCTGTTCTAGAAGCCCCCTTTTTATACTACTCACCGCACCTCTAAAAAACGAAGTTTTGTAGGAAAACCTCTACATATCGAAGTCAATTCGTTAAATATGAACCGTTTAGCTTGAACAACTCGTTCTGAGAAGCATTGTCATTCTCAGAACGGCCTTTTTTTTCAAGTACCATAATTCTGTAACTCCCCCACTCACATTTGTTTCGGTTTCTGCTAACACTTGTGCAATAGGTTTCGTCTTCTGTCGTACTAGGTTAAGTATTGGATGATGCATTGGATAAAGTTTTCGTTTTCGGGTATACAAACTACAACTTCCGATTTTTTTCAAAGCTTAGCTTATTTTTTTTTTCACAAATTCAATATGCATCTGTTTTTTTAGTCTATTGTTTTATTGTTAAATAATGACGAAGTATGGTTTTTATTCTAATTGCGTATTTTTTTTTCTAACTGCTTTTAGTTATACTCGTCATAATAATTCTTCATTTCAATATTCAAAAATAGCTATCTTAAGCAATGTAATTGGCGTAAATTGTATTGTTGTACATATTTGTACAATATTTTAATGAAATAGGTACATTTTTTCTACATTACATTGAATATATACATATTTTATTATGAACCTCTACCTCTATATATCGAAGTCAGTCAGAAATCACCTCAATAAATCGAACCTCGCTATATCGAAATCCTGGATAATTCGAAGTTTTCTCGTTCCCCCTGAGTTTCGATATACCGAGGTTCGACTTACTTATTGTATTATTATAACACAGTTGTGAAATTACAATAAACAGTACTGACGAATCTTCAGATATTTAAGAGGCAATGCCTTACCTTTG
Organism: Arma custos; assembly: GCA_037127475.1. Taxonomy (NCBI): domain Eukaryota; kingdom Metazoa; phylum Arthropoda; class Insecta; order Hemiptera; family Pentatomidae; genus Arma; species Arma custos. The sequence goes on along the minus strand of CM073762.1, from coordinate 11,212,528 downwards.
TCAATTTACTAATTGATCATGAGCTATTAAACAAAATTATTACTTATGTGAATAAACGAATAATGTTAAATGCACATCACGAATATCACCAAAGTGAATTCAACTCATAAATAATTCCGGTTAAATAAATATGAAACGAACATTCGAAAAAATAAATTAAAAAACAAATTCCGTGAAACCAGTTCCAATTGAAGAGACCTTGGATCCAAACCGGCTAAAAAATCTCTGCCCAAATTTGTATGCTAAATGCACTTTCTGAGTATTGAAACTACGCAGTATCCAGTTTAATAGATTGATATATATTTATACTTATTATATACTTATGTATTTATATTATTTGGTAAATATATAGTTATTTTTAAATCATTTTCATATTAATTAAATTAAAATATTACTATTTTTATTATAAATGATTATTTATAATATTATATTTATATATATATATAATATAATAATAATATGGGTACTAGTATGTTTAAGGGCCTGCTGACATCAGCGCCCTCAGGTGTCACTTACCTCAACTATTTGGACCTTGTCAGGTTATGCATGAATTTTAAATAGGCATTGCCTTTCATTATGATACAACAGATTTATAGGAAGTGAAATAAATGAGAAACATGTAGACAAAATTAAACTAGAAATAATAAAACATTTATTACAAGCAATATTCATTAAATAACAATTTGTAACTAACATATGATAATTTTTTTTAATTTTTAAATGTTTTTTTTTAGAATAAAAACATTTAAAAATTAAAAAAATTATCATATTTTAGTTACAAATTGTTATTTAATGTTTAAAATAGAAATATTTAAAATATGATGTTATGATGAACAATGAAATATTTATTCCAAACAATGCTCATTAAAAAGAACAATATCTTCAAAAATTGCACCAAAAGGGTCTCTTCCCTCTAACTTCGTTATATAAAATATATAAAATGGACAATATTCTCCAAAAGTAATGTACTGTTCCTCAACCATGCATTTAATCGAATACCCGGGGTCTTTTTGCATCCTTTTTTCTGGCATCTACATCTAATTTTATTTCCCACTTGCAGTTTCATATGTCCATTTCCACAACGCATTTTCTGCGGAATGACATTCCGCTCCTGAAGAAACCTAACCGCTGATTTTTCATCGTTCACCGTGCGAAAAATCTTCAAATTCCAAGTCATATTTGAAGAAAATAATCAAAAACACATTCACCTTCAACTTCACATAAACAATAACAAAACAACGGAAAGGTTACTATAACAGTAGGAGATGGTTAAGAAAAGTGACACCTGAGGGCGCTGATGTCAGCAGGCCCTTAAACATACTAGTACTATAATATGTTATATTTATTATAAATTTAATATATTATTAAGTTTACATTTAAATTTTATTCATCTGCGTTTATCTCCTTTTAATCCGACCATCTTTTCGATTAAGGATCTGTAGAATAGAGAGATTTAGGAAAATGTTTGAATCCGGGAGTTCAAAATATTCTCTTATATAGAGAGAATAGTTTATAAAGAAGCTGACGTTTCGACCAACCTTGCAGGTCTTCTTCAGGGCTAAATATTAGTCACGTGCCGGATGGTTAACAAAGTATATCTTCGGATACGGATACGGATCTTAACTTTTTTACTCAATCGATGTCGGTGACTTTGATCTTGATAATTGTCGCCACTTGACGTTATATGTTTCGAGTTTTCGACTAATGCGCGGCATTGGTAACGAGTGTGTTTGGTGGTGAGTTATAAAATTGTCTACAAAGAAGTTTTTCTTTAAACTTTGAAAGGATTGGCTGATTCAAATGTTAAATGTCAATAGTTTTCACTGCTACCTAATAAACTTTATTCAGGGGTATTATAAATTTACTGGAAACTTCTTAGGTACGTGTTAGCATAACACCAAAAACAACAAATGTTCTGGACAAACATCGAAAAAAAAAGAAAAAATTTTGTTTCTCCATTCAAACTAAGATCAGCCGATCGGTCATTTGTATGGAGGACTGAATTTTTTTCATTTCAACGTTGGCTAGTACAAAAGTTGCTGTTTATAGTGTTATTTTAGAATAGAAAATAAACTTTATTCTGGGACCAAGTCCCTTTAGAATAACAATAAAAAACATAAAATTCATCTGGCCAGAAGGCTACATAATAACACAAATCATGAAATAATCAAGTGTGACAAAACATAGTAAAAGAAATAGATAAGAAAATAAATAAATAAAGTACGAAGAACTTGACTGCTTTTTAACAAATTGTCGAAAATAAATATATTGATATTAACAAAATAATAATTAATAATATTAATACAGAGTTAATGACGAAATTGCTAACTAAAATAATTGATTAGCATAGCATGCGATTATGTATTTACAAAGTCGGTATCATCTTTGTTGTTGGAAAAATAAACAAAACACAAGGGTAGCGAGATCGAGCTTACAATACTAATATATTCAAGCGGACGTTTGACCTGCTTGGAGAGCGACTTTTTGAGATGCCAAGAGATGATGGAAAAGCAGGGATTTAAATGAAGCTAGTGAAGAGGAATGGCGAATGAAAGGAGGGATTGAATTCCACACAGTGGTGGAGCGGGCGAGGAAGGAGCCCTCGAATGTCTCAGTTCTTTGGGAAGGAATGTAGAAATCGGAAAGGCGAGATCTAGTTTTGTGGTGCTGGACAGAGGATTTGAATGGGAGGAGACTATAGATATATGAAGGGTGTTGCGAGTTAATGGATTGGTATAGAAAAACGCTAAGGAAATATTGTCTACGGATGGGAGGGAAGAGCCACTTTAACTCATCATAGAGATGTGACACCCGGGATCGCCTCAAGAGTACCAAGGACAAATCTTAAAGCGCAGTTCATTATTCTTTTTAAGCGGCTCTCAAGCATTTTCGAGAGGCCCCCGTATACCACACTACAGTAGTCGAAGTGGGGGAAGATGAGGGATGATACGAGCAGCTTCCGAGTAGGTTGTGTAAGGAGATGCCGAGAGCGATGGAATAATTTTAGGGAACTAATTATTCGTCGGGATATTTGTTATTAACATTATATTTGTGTTATTAACACATACCTAAGAGTTTTGCAGTGATTACAAAATAACCCAATATAAAATTTCATCTATTTATTGAAAATTAATAAAGTAAAAGATCCGTAAAAGCTCCGCCAAAAAAGTCACGGATACGGATCTTTCTTCTGAACCACCAATCAAAAGTCTAGATTCGATCACGTGACAGATAACGTCATCATGTCAAGAAATTTGAATTTCAACTACCGACTAACGTTAACCATCCGGATTCCCTCTCTCTTTAGTTTGGTGAAAATGGGAAATTTATTCATCCACCTAGCTGACATTACAGGGCACGTGACCAAAACCAGTCTCCTGATTGGTTCCCGTTTCTTATCTACAGACCAGTAACCTAACTTCCTACGTACCTTCTTCATATTGTTATGAGAAGATTTAAGGAATAACGGGAGATTTATTCACTTCTATTACACAATAGAGAGATATAATGTGAACAAACCGAACCGAATAATAAATTACTCCTTTCTGACTTGACTGAATAGTAAAGACATTGACTCGGGACCTTTTAGAACAGCCATTGCGAAAGACACGAAGACGCCCTATCTGGAGATGGCTGATCACGACCAAGCTAGTCAGTGCATTAGTCTCTTAGCCGTTACGACACAGATATGGTCACCATTTTGTATACTACCTTCAATACTAATTGTAAATAATTACACCTGTAGGATAATATTATGTCCTGTTTTATAATATATTTTCCTGTACAATCCTCTACACCGCTCATCTGCAGGAAGGGGCATGATCACATGACCATATGGAAATACTAACCTGTACCACTTTAACCCATGAAGAGTCTTATGTTCAGTACGTGGTAGAGACTATACCAGTTGTTCCAATCTTTTTGTACCCCCCCCCCTGTTCAAATGGAAACCCACTAGGTCCCCCTTGCATATTAAATTGCATTGAAAACAATATATTTTTTTTTTAAATTTATTTATTGATATCTACAACTGTATTACAATAATACAGCAAGTAAATAGGCTAAATGATATATAATGACATGATAATGACAAGTAGAGAAACTACCCACTGGAAGTACTCAAATCAAAGTTCAACTAAGAAGGTCAGGTGGCCATCTTTTTTTCAAACGTATCTTAGTATTATCGGGAATTGAAGAGGAAGCTAGGTTTGAAATTAGAGGGTTTGAGTGGGAATGAAGTTTGTTATGAAAGGATAGTGTTCAGTCGCGAGTCAAACCAATTTAAATTCCGCGAGCTGCTTCACAGTTGTTGCCTTGGCAACAGATAGAGAGGACTTTTGTTTTCCCCCTCCCGACCGTCTAGTACTACTTCTCTGGACTTCCAATTTCAGACCGCTAGCTCACCACATCTCTCCGTTCTTCTCGACTGAAGCTAACCTCGCTATCCAGCACTGCATTGGGACGGTACAATAATCTCATTCGCCCATTGGCCAAGAGACGCCTATCACCAGACACAAGATGCATGGCCCTTATAATACCACTAGATCGCCAATCAACCGTATAATGCCAGAACAAGGGTAGTAACTTTCCACCAGTAAGTCTCCGCCTCCAACTGTAAGTTCTCTTTCATTCAATCATCAAAAGACAATACGATATAACATAACCGTTCGAGATAAAGACTCAAACACCGTGTGGCTCTATCGTCCAGTGTCAACATTTTGTTCATATGAATCATCATTTCGAGTTAAAAATTAATATTTACTAATTTCTTTGTATAACATTATTATTAACCATTCCTTTTTTTTTCTCTTTCTTTGTAAAATTGATAATTTGTGTATTTTCTTTAAATGTAAAAATTGCCTAACCTTTTTAATATATTTAGATTTAATAAAACCACATGTTTCAGTATCTGGTCTAATTTATTTCAACGCCACAAATCTATTCAACTCATATATTCAGAATATTTAATTTTTTTTCTATTCAGTCTAATCACGCGATCAAACAGATAGATACCGGGTTCGGGCCAAATCAGCATCAAATGGGACATTAAGGTCGTTATGGATGACTTTATTCTTAACAAAATAAGGAGCATTGAGGATTTTACGAAGGATTTTGGACTGTAAGGATTGGATACGAGTGGAATTCGATGGCTTAGTGGAGCTCCACCAAAGCTCTACTCCGTAAGTCCAAATAGGTCGTATGATGGTCATGTAGATGAGTCTTTTGTAGTTAATTGGGAGCTTAGACAGTTTGTCTAGTAAATATTGAAGTAGCCTAAAACGTCGAGCGGTTTCTTGTCTTTTCAGTCTTGTATGAGGATTACAATATATTTAGTTTTACTTTCACAACATACAATACAGGTTCCAATTTAAGTTAAGGATAAACTTGGAATCCTCATACTAGACTGAAACGACAAGAAACAGCTCGCCGTTTCAGGCTACTTCAACATTTACTAGACAAACGCTCTAAGCTCCCAATTAACCTCAAAAGACTCATCTACATGACAATCATTAGACCCATCTGGATTTACGGAGTAGAGCTTTGGGGCTCCACTAAGCCATCCAATTCCTCCTGTATCGAATCCTTACAATCCAAAATCCTTCCTAAAATCCTCAAAGCATCCTCATTATTTTGATAATGACCTATATTTAGTAATCCATAATGACCTTAATGTCCCATTTGTTGCTGATTTGGTCAGAACCCTATATAATTTTTTTCTAGACAAACTACATTCCCAATCAAACCCATTAGTTTCAAACCGAGTAACCTCTTCAATTCCCGATGATCCTCCGAGGCGTCTGAAAAGAAGATGGCATCGTGATCTTTTAAGTTGAACTTAATGTGAGCTATGTGACTACTACCACTCTACTTATCTTCTAGTTTCTCTGCTTATCTTTTCATGTCAATGTGCACATTCATTCTATTTACTTCTTGTATTAGTATAACACAGTTGTAATTTTCATTGAATAAATTAAGACTGAATAAAAGTCTTGCCCGCAGCGGGATTTGAACCAGGATTTCTCCATGGCAACTCAGTGCTCTACCACTGAGCCACTCTACTACGCGGTAGAAAAATGGACAGAAATGTTAGAGAAGAAAGCATTGAAAAAACCAGAAACAAAATGAACAGAGGAAACGACGTCAGAATGCTTTGCATGGTCCGCCTGAGTCCATTCGCGATAAATAAATAATAATATACATATAATACATAAAATACATAAAATATATCTACAGCCCTGGTGATAAATGGTTAAGTCTAATTTTCTCCAAAATTAGTTTCTTGTACTTAAGTAAGCGGAATCGAGTTATTTTCGTAGTGAATAAGGGGCTATGTAAGGCATTGGCTTGAAAAGGAGTTATTGCTTATATTACAACTCCATTTCAAGCCAAAAACTACGAGAATTATCCTAAATAATACTCGAATACCCTGGGCACAAAATGTCACCTACCTAGGTCTGCAATTAGATAAAAGATTAACATTTACTCCCTATATAAATAACAAATGTTGTAAAGCCAAAAAACTTATGGCCCCATATTTCCGTAGAAAATCTCCGCTCTCTAGTAAAAACAAAATTATATTATATAAATCAGTCATAAGACCTTTACTGACATATGCCTCCCCTGTTTGGAGCTACATCTGTGACTCCAACTATAAAAAAATATAAAGAATACAGAACTTATGTATGAGAATCATAAATGACTACCCCAGGTACACAAAAATAACCGACATGATACTTGATTTAGACCTACAACAATTAAACAGTTTATTCATTCCCAGACTTGGAACTTTTTCAACTTAACAAAAAACTCAGCAAATCCCGTAATGGAATCAATAGGCAATTATAACAAACAAACCTTAAGACGATGCATACATAGACGAACTAGACGTATACTATTAGAATAAATATGATTAATTTAATACATTATAATAAGTAATCAATCATAAGCGAATTTATTCCTTAAATGGTAGGAAAAAAAAAATTGTACTAAGATTGTTTTGTACTAAAATTGTTTATTTTTACTACAAAATATTATACATATTTTAGTTATTTATTTTTCGATTTTGTGTAGGTTTTTTTTTTTCTTTTTCCTACTGCTATAAATATATTACAGCTTTTATTTATTATGTTTATTCAACTTGCAGTGTAAATTGTTATACTCCAACATGTAATTAAAGAATTGTTACAAATTGTAAATTAGCATATTAAAGGATTAAAACTTTAAAAAAAAAAAAAAAAAAAAACTACGAGAATGATACGATTCCGGTTATCTGAAAGCAGTTAACTCACTCTAGACAAAATCCGACTTAACCACTTATTGTAGTGGGGCTGTAGATATTGTCCCTTTTATACTGTAATAATAGTTCTACCTATTTCATGATATTGTTAATGTTTAGGTTATACTTGTTTATGTTATTTTAAGTTAAAGGATCGGTGAAGAGAACGGAATTGTCTGACTTGGATACGAACATGGTAGCTCAGTGGTTTAGATCACTCCACCGGAGATGCAAACGACCCGGGTTCGAATCCCGACCAGGACAAATCGTTTCTTTTCAAAACAAAAATATTTAAAAATAATTACCATCAAAATAACAATTAATTAATAATTAATTAATTTAAAAAATTATAAATAATATATTGACGTAAGTCAAAAAGATCCTAATTAAAGTTGTGTTCAATGATTCTTCCCCGAGTCTAGATCGCAAAAGTTGCGAGAACACGGGGATTGTTGAAGAGAATGGATTTATCTGACTTGGATACGACACCTGGTAGCTCAGTGGTTTAGCCCGGCCAGAACAAATCGTTTATCTTCAAAACAAAATATTTAATAATAAACACACATGTTTTATATCGATCCGGACCAAGTTATTATTTCTGTCATTATCAAATTTTATCCTCGACGGAAGGCAGACTAGATCCCTGGCTGTCGAACACAATGGCCGTCTTCATCAACAGAGTGGACAGGCAGCTACTATCACATCTCTCATGTCCAGTCAATTATATTTCCCACGACATCGGGGACGTTTGACGTTTCCATCAGTCGGACGTTTGATGATCAAGTATAATGTACTTAGATATGAAGTATTATAGTATGTTATAGTTATTAAAATGGTCCGGGTTGAGGTAAAAAAAAAAAATTCTCTTATATAGGGAGAACATTTTATTGGAAAGCCGACGTTTCGACCCACATTGCAGGTCTTCTTCAGGGCTAAATATCCAAGACAGTGTTACGGTCGCAGAAAGGAGGACGGAAGCACGGGATTAGCGGCTTAAATCCGTTGGCGGGAGAAGTTAAAATAGAATTAGGACCTTCTCAGCATAGTAGATCCGCCTCTGCTTTGTCGGAAAAAGGATTAAGAAGATTCCAGAACAATCTCCACCTTTCCGTGTTCTAGAATGTTCGGCCTTGCCTATTTAAATACTTCCCTCGCCTCGAGTCATCTTAGCCTTAGAGTAGACCAGGCACTGTGAAGAATTGTGGTAACTGAGTGCCAGTGTGATAAACTAATCAGTGTTGAACCGGCCAGTGTAATAAGTGTATCAGTGAACTGTGACAGTCTCGCGAGTGTAATAAACTGTGAGCGAGTCAGTCTTAGTCTGAGAGCACACCAGGCCCTGTGATGATCTTGTAATAAGTACGTGTCAGTGTGATAAGTGAGTGTCAGTGTGATAAACTAATCAGTGTTGAACCGGCCCGTGTAATAAGTGTATCAGTGAACTGTAGCAGTCTCGCGAGTGTAATAAACTGGTTCTGTTTGTTACTGTGTGTCAGTTCGTCATACTTAGAGAATCTTACGGTCGGTGGACTAGTGAACTGTAAGTATTAATTATTAGTTATAATTAGTTATTGTAATTTTATAATATTCATACAAATTTATGTAAATAGTTAAGTCATTTAGAATTAGTAATATCCTATACTATTGTAATAATTAAATAGGAGTTAGGCCTAGATAATAAATATTTAGAATATTGTTATTGGAAATTTATATCAGTTTAATAATTGAATTGTTAATAGTTTAATTGTATCCTTTTTATCATTTTGTTAATAAATATTAGTATCTTTAATTAAGGAATTGTTTAATTCATTTTAATACCCAGTAGCCCTTAACAATACAAATAATTGTTTATATTAATTAAACAAATTATCATTTGTATCTTGTATATTTAGCCCTGAAGAAGGCCTGCAATGTGGGTCGAAACGTCGGATTTCCAATAAACAGTTCTCCCTACTTTAGAGAATTTTGTTTTCCTCCACCTGAACTATTTCCTTCCTCATATATATAAAGTCAAGTAATATTCTTCAACAAATAGTTATTAAAGACCATTTTTATGAAAAGTTCAGATTTTTTATTGGGAGCGGAGTGGCTCAGTGGTAGAGCACTGAGTTGCCATGTCGGAAATCCTGGTCCCAATCCCGCTGCGGGCAAGACTTTTATTTAGTCTGTTAACAGCCGGAGATGGATCATATATGATTTAGGGCCCTCCTGGGGCTCACCCAGCCTCTATAAAATGCTATAAAAATAGCGTACCCAAAATAAGGGGGAAAAATCTGCCGTTTGAGCGTGACCACACATCCACGTACTACCAGTGGGTAGTTTATCTACTTGTCATTATCTCATGTGTCATTATGTATCAATTTGGTCGACACTTTGTTGCCGACTTTGGTTTTCTGATATGTCAGTCATCCTTTTCGAATATATGTTCAGATTTTATATTATGTTTTCCAATGGTGCCTGTAGAACAGATCGGAAACTTAGGGTTGCATTTCGACAAACGATTAACCTGGAATCCTCATACAAGACTCAAAAGACAAGAAACCGCTCGACGTTTTAGGCTACTTTAACACTTACTAGACAAACGCTCTAAGCTCCCAATTAATTACAAAACTCATCTACATGACCTTCATACGACCTATTTAGACTTACGGAGTAGAGTTTTGGGGCTCCACTAAGCCATCGAATTCCTCTCGCGTCCAATCCCTACAATCCAAAATCCTTCGTAAAATCCTCAATGCTCCTTATTTTGTTAAGAATAAAGTCATCCATAACGACCTTAATGTCCCATTTGATGCTGATTTGGCCCGAACCCGGTATCTATCCTTTCATAACAAACTTCATTCCCACTCAAACCCTCTAGTTTCAAACCTAGCTTCCTCTTCAATTCCCGATAATCTTCCGAGGCGTCTGAAAAGAAGATGGCCACGTGGCCTTCTTAGTTGAACTTGTGATTTGAATACTACCAGTGGGTAGTTTCTCTATATTTTCACCTCATGTCATTATGTATCACTTAGCCTACTTACTTGTATTATTGTAATATAGTTGTAAATATCAATAAATATATGGAAAAAAAACATATATTAACTCATTCTATTTTCTCGATATATTTAAAAGTCAGAAGTAAGACAGTACAAATATTAAAATAAATTAATTGATTTTTCATTTGTAAACACTTTTCCAGATTGAATTTTTATAATTTATTAACTCATTTTCATTAGTTTATATAAGTTTTCCTTTTTATACTATTATTTTTTTACTTTATACTATTATACATATAATACTTTAAGCATATTATGATTATATACTAAGACAAAGTCATAAGAAATGCGGTCAAAATAAACATTATTTGAAAACTTCTATAAGTTGATAATCCTTTGTTGGGGGCTAAACTTGCGATAAAGCGTCATCCAGGACAATTCATCTCTTCACACTACTTTTGTCATAGAAGTAGAAAAGTCTCTACCAAGTACTAAACCCAAGACCCTTCATGCTACAGGATTTTTTGTCATGACTAACAGGACAATTCGCGGTAATGTTACAAATATATATATATATTTTTTTTTTCTCTTGTAGATGTTACTTGAATACATATTTTTGAATCATTCATTCAAGTGAGTAAAAAACCTTTTTCCAGTCAAAATTTTTTTCTTTATTTAAAATACTTTTCGACTTACAAAGTCATTTTCAATTTTCTTTTCTTATAAGTACATTTTTATTTAAATATTTTTACTCATAAATTTGTACATTATTAACCTTTTAATAGTTGTCAATTAATTAAATTTTTTTTTACATGGAGTTTGTAATGTTCTCCATAGTCATTCTTAACATTTATGAATTGAAATTACAGTCCAAAGTTCAATTCATAAATGTTAAGAATGATCATGGAGAACATTACAAACTCCAAGTAAAAAAAAAAAAAAATTTAATTAATTGACAACTATTAAAAGGTTAATAATGTACAAATTTATGAGTAAAAATGTTTACATAAAAATGGACTTATAAGAAAAGAAAATAGGAAATGAGTTAATAAGTCGAAACGTATTTTAAATACAGAAAAAAATTTTGACTGGAAAAAAGGTTTTTTACTCACTTGAATGAATGATTCAAAAAAATTTTTTTTTAATAACAAAACTTTAATTATATTTTTCGTATATACTTCTACTTTATACTTTAAAACACAATAATATTCCCCTACTAACTCCGTTTATTATTTTAAGATAAAATCTGTTAAATAATGAGCAGTATTGCAATTAAATATAATATATATTGTTACGGGCGCCGGCAGGAAGACGGAAGCAAGAGGATTAGCGGCTTAAATCCGTCGGCGGGAGAAGTTAAAATAGGATTAGGACCGTTCTAGATCGTCTCCTTTTGTCAGCAAAGGATTAAGAAGATTCCAGAATTTTCTGGCCCCTTCGTGTTCTAGAATGTTCGGCCTTGCCTATAAAAAGACTTCCCTCACCTCGAGTCAGTCAGTCTTAGCCTGAAAGTAGACCAGTGAAGACCTGTGATAAGTGTAATAAGTGAGTGTCAGTGTGATAAACTAGTCAGTGTTGAACCGGCCAGTGTAATAAGTGTATCAGTGAACTGTAACGGTCTCGCGAGTGTAATAAACTGTTTCTGTTTGTTACTGTGTGTCAGTTTGTGATACTTGAAGAATCTTACGGTCGGTGGACTAGTGAACTGTAAGTGTTAATTATTAGTTAGAAATTGTAGTCATAGAAACTATTGTAACTAGTTAAGCTATCTAGAATTAGTAATATCTAATATTATTGTAATAATTAAATAGGAGTTAGGCCTAGATTATAATATTTAGAATATTGTCATTATAAATTTATATTAGTTTAATAATTTAATTGTTAATAGTTTAATTGTATCCTTCCTATCAGTTTTGTTAATAAATATTAATATCTTTAATTAAGGAATTGTTTAATTCATTTTTAATACCCAGTAGCCCGTAACAATATTTAAAATTTTTTAAGTTATGTTCTATTTATTATTACTACAATTATTAAATTGTTATATGAAAGAGTTTAAAATGATTAATTTTATCTGTCATTCCTCTTTTATAATTTGCATATTAATATTATTTAATTTAATTATTTATGCTTAACGATCAGAAGTAATATTACACTCCTTAACTTACTATAAAATCTAGTAATTAATAATAGTACCTTAACTTATATTAAATAAATTATATTCAATATTATTTTTATTACGGAGTGTAAATTACGTATTTTATATTTATTTTTAGGTTCTAATTGAATATAATAATTAAATACGTAAGATGGCTTTTCACATAGCCAATTAGATTTTACTAGCTTCTGTAGAGGTTTGGTTATATCCAAAATGGATGGTATAATATACTATTATTATATAATATTTTATTACTGATAATAAAATGTGATATGGTTGACTGAAGAGGATGGAAAGAGCCACGTAATTAGCCTATAAAGACGAGATGAGGTTCAATAATATTCTGGCGCCTCTCCAGTCTAACGTTCTTCAACCCCTGACAATATAACCTCACAACTCCCAACAGTTGGTTTCTTTATATATTTATGTATCTTTATATGTATTTAATTATATATATATATATATATATATATATATATATATATATATATATATATATATATATTCGTTTATTTTTATTTATTAAACCCTCTGCTTCATACATATTTACAACTGTTAAACAATTACATTATCTTTATTATTATCAGAAGACTTTAAGTTTCTTTATATCAACAGCCCCGGTGAATAAGTGGTTAAGTCAGATTTTGTCCAGAGAGATTTAACTGCTTTCAGATAACCGGAATCGTATCATTCTCGTAGTTTTTGGCTTGAAATGGAGTTGCAATATAAGCAATAACTCCTTTTCAAGCCAATGCCTTAGCTCCTTATTCACAACGAAGTTAACTCGATTCCGCTTACTTAAGTACATGAAACTCATTTTTGGAAAAGACTTAAACACTTATTCACCAGGTAGATGTAATGATATAAAACAATACCTTTTTACAACTCTATAATTTAAGTTTTAAGCTTTAAGTTTTTTTATATCTTTCAAGATCTAATTATAGTCCTTATAATCTAATTATATCCTAATTATATATAATCTAATTATATCCTATATCTCCGTGTTCTCGCAATTTGCCATGTATACACGGGGAGAATGTTAATGGAACATTACTTTTATTTTTGGATCTTGTTGACTTAAGTCATTAAATATTATTATAATTTATTTTATTGTTATATGATATAATTTTTTTTATTAGGACAGGTGGGAGACCCGGGTACGTGTCCGGTTCTGGTCATATCTTTTCTTTTCAAATAAAATATTTTTAAAAAATATTATTGGATAAAAACGTAAAAAATTAACAAGATTAGGGCTTAGTAGTTTGTTTTGATAACGACTAGCCCACAGGTGACCCCTGGTCGTAAGTTGTAGCCCAGCAGGTGACCCTAGGATGTTTTAAAGCGAGTAAAAATCCTCGGTTATGTCGTCCTTCGAAAGGGACGTTAAACGGGAGTCCCGTGCCTGTGCGATGTCAGGTACTGCTTTATTACTTATGTTAATTAAACATGGATAGGCCAAATTTAGAGCTCCCAATGTAGCGTTGACGGTTTAGCCATAGCAGTATAAAGTGACGTTAAATGAACAAGCGACAAGATTACGGAAAGGGGTGAAGTAAATAAAGTTCTCCACTGATCACAGATTTTCATAATTACCTTTTATAAATAAATAAATAAAAACAATTTTCATGACAAGTTCATAGTATTAACTGTGCTATTTCTAGGGCAACAGTTGTGCAGTGAAGGGATTTGTCTGGGATTACGCTTTTTTACCCTAGTTAAGGGTAACCATTTTATAAAGGTTGGGTGAGCTGAATGAGAGGGAGTAGATCTGTTGCTGTTAAAAAATTAAATAGTTAATTTGATACCAAAGGCGTAACGAGGGGGGGTTATTGAGGATGTAACCCCCCCCCCATTGCTTAGAAGAAATTAAAAAAAAAATGTAATAATTTTTAAAAAATAAAACTTTGAAGGATATAACTTTTTCAGAGTTATTATGGGATTACAGAAGTAAGGGTCAATAATGCCAAAAACACAACAAAGAAAGTGCAAACACAGTTATTTTAATGAATAAAAGGTACACTAAAATGACAAACCAACCGTAATACTGTTTATTTACAATTAATTATAGTATTATAGCGGCAGTAGTGGCATCTAGCGGCAACAATAAGATCGCAAATGTGAGAAGAACAGTTTAGACAATTCTTAGAATCTAGAAGTGAAGTCTGGATGGGTCTAGAAAGTTCCCTATGCAATTAAGTGTAGTAACCAATTGTAACCAATAAATAATATATATAACTTCTATTTAAAACCTACTTCTTGATTGCCCTTCCAAAAATAACATTTATAAAAAATTATATTCTTTTATTTAATTTATTTAATTTGAAGCAACATGATTATAGTATAATAAACGAGACATATTTTTTGAAGGGAGTAATATATTGTAGTGGTTGACTGGTGGGGGTTAACCCCCCCCCCTGAGTCAACTCTAGTTACGCCAATGTTTGTTACAGCTTGATTCGAACCCAGTTTAGCAAAGAAATTCAGCATTCTATACTCTGAGATACCAACACTAGAATTAAATTCTTACTTAAGATCTAATGATAGGCAATAACGTTGTTAACAATTTCACATGAAGATAAATAATCAACTTAGTTGAAAATAAGATGTGTTTTATGTTAACATTAAATAAATTTTCATATAATAATAATAATAATGTAAAATCGGCCCAGTTTAACACTAATCAAAGAAATAAGTAACCTTAAATTTAAATATTATAATTTCAGGGCACTGTCAGCTAAGACTCATACAGTCTATGAGTCTATGAGGCTCAGATAGACATTTGAAAACTTAAATATTTATCACAACTTTTTTTTTTCTCTTTAAATTTTCATCCACAACAGTCAAATAAAAAACAATGACAATCAGTTGATTGGATGACAATAAAAATATAATACAATGTCATAAGAGGCATGAAGAAGAACAGTAGCCAACAGCTACCTCTCCATTGGCTTGTTTCAATTTCCTATGATAACAAATCCCTCATCCACGTCCATTTTAGTCTCCTCCTAGTGTTCTCAGGCATGAGAGTAGTGGCCATTTGTTGTATCAATGGGTTTGGGTGTTCAATTAGTTTTTCTGAAAAGCGTTTGTACTATGTTCGTATGTGTTCTTCAACCGTTGATATTTTTATATAAAATTCTTTCTAACTGTATACAGTTATATATTAACTTCCCTTACTTATATTTTCTATTTTCTTTTCATACTTTCGAGTTCATATTTATAAACACTATTTTCAATTTTTGAAATTTATCAATCTTTTCTTTCTACATATGCTTGTATTATTACATTTTACCTATGTAACCTCTAGATGTCTGGTATCATATCCATATCTATAATTAAACTAGTTTTTCCCTAAATCCTTCATATTCCACCCTCTTTTTCTATATTTTTTTCATATTTTAATCTTCTCATTTTGTATCTTTCCGTTTACCTCCTCATTTTTCTTTCCTTTTATATTATGTGTACATCTTATCCTTTTTGGACATTTATTTTCTGTATTTTATATTCGTATTCTTTAATTATTATATCTGTCACTATTTGAATTTCTGTTCATTATCTACAATTTTATTTTTATCTATCACTATTTCAATTTTATTATATTCTGTAACCACTTTTATATTCATTATCTTTATTTATCATATCTATTCACTATTTTAATTTCCACACTTGTACCACTTTACTACATTACTTGTCACTATATTCTTGTTACTGCAACGTTTTTTATATATTTCTGTTCGTTTCTCTCTCTTAGCCCTGAAGATGGCCTACATTGTAGGCCGAAACGTCGGCACACAATAAATAAGTTACAC
Source organism: Arma custos (assembly GCA_037127475.1). Classification (NCBI taxonomy): domain Eukaryota; kingdom Metazoa; phylum Arthropoda; class Insecta; order Hemiptera; family Pentatomidae; genus Arma; species Arma custos. The sequence goes on along the minus strand of CM073762.1, from coordinate 11,196,307 downwards.
TTTTTTTTGCACTGCACCCCCAACTATTTCTTCCTTATATTAGAAGATACAGTCAACCAATTCTTCTCTAACGTTGGTATTTTTAATTCAGTATGCAGAGTATTGTTATTGACATAAGTCTAAGTACTTTTTATTAAAAAGTTTGCAGTCATCACAACTTAAGGACCGAATTCAGACGAAATTTATAGTAATTTTATTTATATTTAAATTAAATTTTTAAATAAAATTTAATTTTATTATTTAAATAAAAATAAAAATATTTAAAAATTATAAAAATTAATAACAAATAAAATAAATTCTAATAATATATAATGACGTGAGTCAACAAGATACTAATTAAAGTAATTTTCAATGAACATTCTTCCCTTTATACATGGCAAATTGCGTGAACACGTGATCAGTGAAAAGAAAGGATGTGTAGGATCGAAATACGAGCCAGGCTAACTCAGTTGGGAGAGCACCACGCTAGAGACGTGGTTTATTCTTTTCAAATAAAAATATTTAGTAATTTTATTTAATAGAGCTTTATTAAGAGCCAAACTATTTACTTGAAACCATCAGTATTTATTATATTAGGTATTTAAATTTGTAATTAAAAAATAATTAAAAGATAAAATTTCCTATGCCTACTATGATTCCTTAACCTCTCTCAATGATTACTAAAGTCTCACTCCAGCGAAATCTTCATTCAACCTTGAACTTAATTAGCGAATTTCCAAACGATCCGACTCCCTAACGATTCGATTCAAAGGCTCAAGTCGATTTTAAATTCGATTAATTTAGAATTGTACGACGAATGATATAATCACGGATGCATGACGGGAAGGGAATGGAATGCCGAGCTGCAGAATTTGAAAGTACGCTCCTCAGGCAAGGACGGCATTGCAGATGAGCGTCTCGGAGGAATAAACAGTTTTGTTTATATTAAGTTTATTTTATATAGCAAGAAACCTTTTTTAATTAAAAATAATGTTATTAAAATAGTTATATATGTCTGCAACAACACCCAAAAATTATAATCTCTCTATTATATGTAAAAGACGTACAATAAACGTCTTTTATTTGAATGCAACTGATACGGTTACCATGGTAACAGCTGTGAGAGAACAAACCAGGGAGGTTATTCCTGTTTGTTTGTTGTTATTTGGTTAAAAGAATGTTTATTGTGTGTTAAAATAAAGCTAAACTAAACTGAGTTTCTCTCTGTAAAAAAAGGAAATTTATTTTTATTACAACAATAATTTCTTGTAACTGATTAAAAACTTCATGAGCAACATACAAAAAAGAGAACTTACAGTTGCAAGGCATATTCATAACAAACATAGCCATATATCTTCGGAAAGAAGATTATTCAAACGGAGCTTGAACGTAGCTAAATAGTCGCTATTGATTGAATTCAATGAAGAAATAATGAAGAAAACGAAGCTAGAATATTTAAATAATATACATACAAAAGAAGTGGACAGAAGAGAATGGAAGGATCACAAAATAAAAAAACGACTTTTTTTCTAATACTCTTCTTATATTTATTAATTAATTATTATATTATTATTGATAAATACAGATAATAATAATAATATTAGAATATTTAATATTGATAGGTTTTTGTGGGAAACCGTATAGGAGTTGTGACCGAGAGGAAATACCCAGAGTACGGTCTGTGGTTCTGTAGCTACTAACCGTAAATCCTTCTAAACCTACAATTTGGTCGACACTTTGTTACCGACTTTGGTTTTCTGATATGTCACTCATCCTTTTCGAATATATGTTCAGATTTTATATTATGTTTTCAACTGGTGCCTGTAGAACAGATCCGATACTTAAGGTTGCATCTCGACAAACGATTAACCTGGAATCCTCATACAAGACTGAAATGACAAGAAACCACTCGACGTTTTAAGCTACTTTCACACTCACTAGACAAACGCTCTAAGCTCCCGATTAATTACAAAAGACTCATCTACATGACCTTCATACGATCTATTTGGACTTACGGAGTAGAGCTTTGGGGCTCCACTAAGCCATCGAATTCCTCTCGTGTCCAATTCCTACAATCCAAAATCCTTCGTAAAATCCTCAATGCTCCTTATTTTGTTAAGAATAAAGTCATCCATAACGACCTTAATGTCCCATTTGTTGATGATTTGGCCCGAACCCGGTATCTACCTTTCAAACCTAGTTTCCTCTTCAATTCCCGATAATCTTCCGAGGCGTCTGAAAAGAAGATGGCCACATGACCTCCTAAGTTGAACTTTTTATTTGAGTACTACCACTGGGTAGTTTCTCTACTTGCCTTTGTCTCTGGGTATGATTTATCTTTCATTATAATTACTTGATGTATTCTGTATACTGTTGTAAATTTCAATAGATATAAATATTTTTTAAAATATTTAGAATTTTTTATTATGACATATTGCAGTCAATCAATTTTGTGTAACACGATACTTAGCCACTGTATTTCTCATGGTTTTAAACCTGTAGTTTCTGGAACACAAAATTTGAGTACTACCAGTGGGTAGTTTCTCTACTTGTCATTATGTAACACTTAGCCTATTTACTTGTTGTATTATTGTAATACAGTTGTAAATATCAATAAATTTTTTTTTTAAATAATTAATTTTGAAAAACCTTTAAGAATGTATACTAACATATATACTATAATTTATATTTCCATTAAATTAAATTTTAGAAAAGGCCTCATCTTCCATTCTAGTCCATTCTAATCTTTAAGAAGCAAACAAAACCGTTCCATACAACAAAACTTGGCGGACTGTTTTATACGAGTTTGGTCTGCGGTGTTAAAAGAATTCCTTGCATGGACCAAAGTAACGCCTGTTGGCCATTCAGATTCTTTTCTTTAACTCGAATGCTCGTTTACGTCTATAAAAACTAACAGTGCAATACACAATAAACAGTTTAATGTTAAAGAATTTGGTCCGGGAGAGGTCACTGAATGAAATTCTCAAGTAATTTCAGAAGATCTTTATTGATAGCCAACGTTTCGACCTACGCTGTAGGTCTTCTTCAGGGCTATATGCAAAATACAGACAATTTAAGAAAACGGTACGAATATATTAAATCATTTTAAATATAGATAAACTAAAAGAAGGTGAATACAGGCAAAAAAAATTGATAAAGATGTACAGTAAGGTAATTATGAAGGTTAAAATGTAGAAAATAATAATAAAACATGAAGAAAATAATAATAAAACAGAAAGTGTTGACAGTTAAAAAATTAAGGTATTACAGATAAAAAATAAAGACTGAATATACAATAGGAATGTGAAATGATATGGGTAAATTAGAAAGTGATAAGAATTACGCACTAAAAATTATAGGTAATAAAAAAGAAGAAATAAAAATTGTAAAATTATAAAAATCTAGAAACGAATTATGTAAAATAAAATAAAAATGAAAATAAAAATATTTTAGAAAATACAGTATTAATATTGATAGGCAGAAAATATTTTATACTAGTGTAAAGAATATTAATTGCATAAGAGAATGTAAGAAGAGAGTTTATATAAGTGTAAAATATCAATTGTATAAAAGTAGGTATGTTTTAAGTAAAGTAAGTGATAATACAATCAGGCTATATTGGACCAAAATACATATAAAAACAAACCAAAAAAACGGCAAGGATATGGTATTAATGATATTATGATATTTATGATATTATATAATATATAATGATGAATATTTAGGGTGGTATATAGATAACTAAACAAATAAACGCCTTACAGTAATAGTGAGCTTGGAAGTAGTGATAATAACGGTAAATTGAGTATAGTACTGTTTTAGGTTATGAGGGAAAGAAATTAAAAAGAAATGGAGGAGGGAGGGTGAGTAAATAGTGCAAAACATAAGTTACCTGTGGGGAGGAGGACTGGGGGGGTTAATAAACAGTTAACTATTCGAAATAAACTATAAAAAATAAACAGTTTACTATTCGAAGGGATATTTTTAAGAAAGCATAAAATCCTGCATTATTTTCCAGATAGCCCAATATTTTGGTATAAGATTATTTCTACACTTTGAGCTACCCCAACAACCTCAATCTTAAATAATGTAACAAATGAACTTAGAGCTAACGAATGTCTTGAAAGTGACCCAGTTTGATTAGAGAGTTCTCTCAACTTCGTGTTCTTTTTTCTCTTCTTCTTTTAAACTAACCTCATCATGTCTGAAGAGATAAGTAGTCGTTTCAAACTCTCATCAACGACTCCATCATAATTCATCTTTTCGGGAGAAGGAACGTTCCATCTTCTGATGTCATTTTTATCGTCATTACCTACTTAATGACTAGGTACTCAGTAACGCTACCTACCAATTGCCTACCGTAACTATTACCAGATTCCACTTGTTAATAGTTATAGGTAGCCGTTTATTTAAACTGCATCAGTTATATCTATACTAAAGCTCGTTTTGTAAACAGACAAAAATTAAAAAAGAAGATAAATAAAACAATTCTAAAGTACAGACAGCGTTATCAATACTCTGCCATAATAGTGCTATCTAGCGGAATTAGTGATAAGTAACTTCGTCAAATCTATAAGCTCCCAATTAATTACTAAAAAAACAAACAATATATATGACTGTTATGTGACTCATTTAGGCTTATGGGGTAGTCTGATATGTCACTCATCCTTTTCGAATATATGTTCAGATTTTATATTATGTTTTCCACTGGTGCCTGTAGAACAGATCCGATACTTAGGGTTGCATTTCGACAAACGATTAACCTGGAATCCTCAAACAAGACTGAAATGACAAGAAACCACTCGACGTTTCAGGCTACTTCAACACTTACTCGCTCTAAGCTCTAAGCTCCCAATTAATTACAAAAGACTCATCTACATGACCTTCATACGATCTATTTGGACTTACGGAGTAGAGCTTTGGGGCTCCACTAAGCCATAGAATTTCTCCTGTATCCAATCCTTACAATCCGAAATCCTCCCTAAAATCCTCAACGATCCTTACTTTGTTACGAATCAACATCTTATCAAACATTTCTGTTTCTGACAAATGGTCTCTATGACAACCGAACAGATCTCTATGACAACAGAACTGACTTAATGATCTCTATGACATCCGAACAGGCTTAATAATTTAATAATTTAAGGAGTAAAATTTGTTCAACTAAAAAAATTATGTTAATTCGCCATTCACCAGAATTAGTACTATGAGTGAATGAGGACTTACTAAGTTGCATAAAGAAGTCCGCTAAGTGCACTGCATAGGATGAACTAAATGCAGGAGGTGCACCCGGAAGTGATGTACGCTGCATTTTGATGGCTTCCGTTTTCCGCGTAGGTATTAGTTCCGCTAGCGGATATGTCGCGGGTTATGTTTTCAATATGGAGTATCATTAATGAAAATCAAAGTTTAAGAATGATATGTTATTTTTATATAAATAATATTAAATTCATTTCAAGCCAACTTTGACGTAGCAATTAATGCATTCCAAGAATGAAGAGAATCTGCTTTTCCATTAAATTATCCTTCATATAATTAAGGATAATATTAATGGAAAATTGACTAAGGTTGAGTGAAGACGGCAGACTATTTATTAGCCAACTTATACTGGATGCATATCAGCTGTTCTGCGTCCGTTGTGTTGGCAAATCGAACAATAAAAAATCGATTTACAAATACACACCTAGTATAGTCAACAATTTTATTATAGGGTCACTTGTGAATATAAATAACAACCAAATAGGCCCAAGATCGCTGGATCGGATCGCGGCATTTGGCCCTAGGATTTTTTAAATGCCGTCTTAAATCCTTAGTTATCAATGGCGTAACTAGAATTGACTCATGGGGGGGCTAACCCCCTCCAGTCAACCACTCCAACATATTATTCCCTTCAAAAACGATGTCTCGTTATATAGGTATAATATGTATTATACTATAATCATGTATTTTAAAATTAAATAAATAGATTATAATTTTTTATAAATGTTATTTTGGAAGTTATAAATGTTATTTTTGGAAGGGAAATCAAGAAATAGCTTTTAAATACAAGTAACCCTATTTATTGGTTACAATTACTAACTAAACTTAATTACATAGGGAACTTTCTAGACCCATCCAGACTTTACTTCTAGATTCTAAGAATTGTCTAAACTGTTCTTCTCACATTTGCGATCTTATTTTTGCCGCTAGATGCCGCTACTGCCGCTATAATAATATAATTAATTGTAAATAAACAGTATTACGTTTTGGTTTGTAATATTAATGTACCTTTTATTCATTAAAATAACTATGTTTGCACTTTCTTTGTCGTGTTTTTGGCATTATTGACCATTACTTCTGTACTCCCAAAATATTACTTTGAAAAAGTAAAATCCTTTAAAGTTTTATTTTTTTAAATTGCAATTTCAATTTTTTTTTTATTTCTTCTAAGCAATGGTGGGGGGTTACATCCCCAATATCCCTCCTCGTTACATCTATGATAGCTATGCCGTCCTTCCGAACGGACGTAAAATGGGGGTCAGATACTCGTTAATGATCCCTTAAATTAAACCTGGATAGGTAGAATTTAGAACTCCCATTGCAGCATAATCCGATTAGCCATAGCAGCATAAAATTGGCGTTAAACGTTTTATCACAAACCAGTAATTTTTTGGTAATTTTATACAAGCCCATATTTCTATCCATACAAATGAGTAATCTACTGTGCTCAAGTAAGAGATATACATAACTACGAATATAGTTAAAATTTTATTATAATTAATTATGTTTATTTATGGAAGTTATTGACACTGATTTGATATACAGACATTCCAGCTTGGTTATAATCATCAATGATAGTTGATATCCGAGCTAAGACGTCAGAGATGTTTGTTGACGTGGCCCAGATGCTAGGCCAAGAGCACTTGTCTTCCAACGAATTGTTTACTGTCCACGTGATCTCCAGTTGATAGTACTTCAATCATTCATAGTCCATTACTATTGTAATAAAGAATCTAAATAATTATTAACACGGAGCATAAAATAATAAAAATAATCAGAAAATTAATTTCATCCTGATGTAATTATTTGATTTATTTGAGTTTATCTAAATATTGAATGATTTCCCGTCTATTTATAATCCATAATAAAACACGCACAGTCAATTACTTAACAATAATAATAAACAAACACTTAGTGGTATTCGTTGCCGAAATATTTCGACTAATACAGAATAAATACATTTAAAGAAAGGAATTTTTCGCTAGTTTCGTCAAGCAATTTTATGTTCCCGAAACTTCAGGTTTTAATCCATGAGAAATATAGCTGCAAAGCATCGTGTTATACAAAATTAATTGGTGACTGGAATCCTCATACAAGGCGTAAAAGAGAAGAAACCGCTGGACGTTTCAGGCTACTTCAACATTTACTAGACAAACGCTCTAAGCTCCCAATTTACTACAAAAGACTCATCTGACCATCATAAGACCTATTTGGACTTACGGAGTAGAGCTCTGGGGCTCCACCAAACCATCGAATTCCTCTCGTATCCAATCCCTACAACCCAAGATCCTTCGTAAAATCCTCAATGCTCCTTATTTTGTTAAGAATAAACTCATCCATAAAGACCTTAATGTCCCTTTTGTTGCTGATTTGGCCCGAACCCGGTATCTATCCTTTCATAACAAACTTCATTCCCACTCAAACCCTCTAGTTTCAAACCTAGCTTCCTCTTCAATTCCCGATAATCCTCCGAGGCGTCTGAAAAGAAGATGGCCACGTGACCTTCTTAGTTGAACTTTGATTTGAGTACTACCAGTTGGCAGTTTCTCTAATTGTCATTAGCTCGTGTCACTATGTATCACTTAGGCTATTTACTTGTTATATTATTGTAATACAGTTATTGTAAATATCAATAAATAAATAAATTTAAAAAAAATCATTTTTCTGCCTAAGCCGGATTTGAATCTTGAATCATCAGCACATCGACACGGCACTCTACACACAGAACAAACCTTCTTCGAGGTCAATGATAATTCATTAAAACAAAACAAGAGCGATAATAATAATAATTATAATTATTATCATTTATATAAACATATTTACTATTGAGGACAGAAAAACATTTACATATAGATAAAATATTTCCGTTGAAATGCTTTTCCCGTGAAGAGATCACGATTTGGACAGCGGAACCAGCGAAGCATATCCATGCATTTCATACTTGTTTAGTCGAGGCCGCAACAACTCAAGATGCTATCTCTCCCCTTCAATCTTCCCAGGATAAACATCTACATTTTGTCTAAAATTATTTTATATACATACTTTACTTCTGCATTACTCGTTAAATCTCTCAAAAGATTCTAGATATATACACTTTTTTTCGTGATAGCGGGTTACCCCCAGTATGTAGATATGAGTTGCTGAGCTAATGGTCGTGGGGGCATATAAACAATTTAATCGGTTCATAGCCATTGATCGATCCTGTGGTTGGTGCAGTCTCTTATAATGGCAGAAAAACATATCGATTAAGTGCGATCGTTCAGTTCAGTTGTACAATTATTGCATCAGACATTGCGCATTATACAAAAAATCACCATGTACAAAAAAATCAATGTTAAATTCGCCCGTTGTATTGCAGCGCAAAGTTATATGAAATAATATTAGGAACAAAAGTCTACTTTTCATATTTAAATCACATTTTTAAGGATGTAATTGGGTAAATATTTTTATAATGTAAATTATAATGCAATTGGGAAAAACCACAATGCAAAGCCTAATGTTTCAAAAATACACCCACTTACCAGTCGACGTTTCGCCTATTCAGGCATTATCAAGACACCAAACAAAAAATGGAGTTATGTGAATCGCATCTCGAAGAAAAAGGTGCAATGCATCCTAACGATCAACAGCCCAAACAGGCTCCAAACATGAGACATCACCCCACCACCAAGACGTTCAACATACAACTGAACGAAAGTAATACGCAACCAGCTGGGAAGGTTATAGAATCAGCTGATCCACAAAACATATCAAGTAATATTAAAATATAAAAATTTATACATATTAGCAAAGTTAGCCAAATTTTTCTTTTAAAATATTCAACGTTTCCGAATAATATTGGTTCAAATTTCTGCAATCTGTTTTATAATTAACCGAAATGTCAATCTTTTGTGCAATCTGCATGGCCTCGAAAAACTTCCTTCTAGAGCCATCACTCTCCTTGTAAATAACTTTAGCATTCTCAAAATCAAATTGATGCTTACAAGTTTTGGTATACTTTTTAATATAAATATATTTTTTTTTCTTTCAGTTTCCCAATTATTTTCTCAGTAACCCGTTGAATAAAATGTGTAAAGTACAATTAGTGCCCCGGAGATTAAGGTCACAACAAAAAGGTCCATAAAATAGGTAATGTTTTAGGTAATTTGTTATAAATGATCAATAGTTCCAATTTCAATAACAAGGTGAACAATTTCCATTAACTATTTTATTTGAAAAGAAAATGACCAGGTCCGGGACTCGAACCTGGGTCTCCCACTTATCCGTCGTGGTACTTGGCCACTTCAGCCATCCTGGTTCGCTTCTCGGTCAGTCATATCCCTTCTTTTCACTGATCCTATATCTCCGTGTTCTCGAAATTTGCGAAGTATACACCGGGAGAATGTTGATTAAACAGTACGTTTTTCATATTTTTTCTTTTAAATAAAAAATTATAAATATTTTTTAAAAATTATTACATCTAGCAATAAAATAAAAAGGAATTTCCTTTAACCTTTATCCTGAAGTCTTGAATAGACAATTTTAATTAATTCGAAAATAATCGAAAATTGGAACTCTTCTTTACGGATGGGAAACATGACCATTAGAGGCAGAAGGATGAACACTGTCTTTAAGTATTAGAAAATAATATATGGAGCAGAATATTTAAACCAAAAGAGGATAAGACTACTGAAGAATTTAGGAGATTACACAACACTGTATTACGAAGCATGCATATTATTGAAGAAATAGCGTCACGAAGATTAAGATGGGGTTAAGTAGTGGCTGGAATTAGTAATAAATGAATTCCTAAAATGTTAATAAGCATTGTGCCGAAAGTTAAACGTCTGAAGGGTATACCTAGGTGTAGGAGGGAAGGTTGGTTTAAGAGTGGTTTGGAGGATTCTGGATTAGCAGTGGTCCGTGGAGGTTTGTAAGAAGAGACTGGTCGTATCGGCATCGAGCCTTTGGGTTCTAATCTTATGGGTGCTAATCCTTATCTTTATTAATATTACGAATTATTTAAAATAGGTCTGTCGATGATATTTTCTATGATACAGATAGGAGTGGCATGCTGTTTATTTTTTGTAAAGGCTTTTTTTCTCCACTTCATTTTTTTCTCTTTGATAAACGGTAAGTCACACTCGACCCATAATTTAATTTTCAAAGACCCTCCATTGACACTGACGCGGCCCATGAGAGATCTCAGTGACAGCTGACACAGCTCTAGCGAGCTCAAGATGTAATCAGCGGCGTGGCATTCCTCGGCCATCGCTGACTGGACGGAACCTCTCTTCAGATTAGGGTTAATGAGATGTCCTACTGGCACGGCGAGGGTATTCAGTTTTTATTACTGCTTTATGAAGACTAAGTAGGTCATTAAAGTAATACATCTACAACTTTATGGTAGGAAAAAAGAGGAGCGAGGTATCTCATATGTAGAGCGCTGACTTGCTCTGCTAAAGGACCCGGGTTCGAATCCCGATGAGCTATATGACTATTTTTTCCCGCGGCTTCGCTCGCGTGGAATTTGGACTGCCACATAAAGTTTCGTGACAGATCATTTTAAATAATTAATTTTTTTTAAAACTATAGGTTACTCGTATAACCAAAATTTCAGATGTCTAACTTCAAAACTGACGCATTCCATACAATCTTTGAAAGCTCTATTATATTAAGGGAGAAACCCTCGGGGTGGAATTATCCAAATTTCTTTCTTAAATTATACAAAGAACCTATCTGCAAATTTCAAGATGCTAAGTTCCTGATTTCCATTAATTATGTACTATATTGGATTTTCCACAGTACCTAAATTACTGTCCAAATACGCCCTTGCGGTAACTGATGTGTTATTCTGATTTATAAGCTATATTACTGTAAAGTTTCATTCAAATCCGTTCAGTAGTTTTTGCGTGAGAGGGACAAACATATAAATTATCGCATTTATAATATTAGTAAGATTAGTAGGATATTAAAACAACCGTTTCACTCATGTTCTTTCTCTTATTTTAACAACTATTATCATGTGATTTGCCTTTAATTATGTACTATAATGGAGTCTCTTCAGTACCTAAAAAAACTGTCTGAGGGGCATGTGCCCCCGTGCCCCCCCCCCCTAAATCCGCCTTTGATGTAGGCTATTCTGATGTATAACCTATATTACTGTAAAGTTTCATCCAAATCCGTTCAGCAGTTTTTGCGTGAAAGAGAGGCAAGCATACAGACTTTCGAATTTATAATATTAGTAGGATTCGAAATAAATGATTGCCAAACTTACTAATTAATTTGTTTTGAATATTTAATACACCATGTAACATTTTTGTGTTTGTTCAGAGGATTCAATTTTCCATAATAATCAGGCTTATAGATGCCGATACCACCAATCTCTGCTTACAAACTTCCATCAATGGACCAATACCAAAAACCTAAATCCGCCAGATCGCTCTTAACGCAATCCTCCCACCTACATCTCGGTCTAACCATCCAGAAGTTTAACATTCATCACAACGCTTATTAACATTTTAGAAATTCGTTCGTCACTGAGCCCAGCAACTTAACAAGCCCTCCTTCGCTTGAATAATATTATCTGGGTGCGATTCGGCGTTTTGTAATATCCAATATTCTTTAGTGGTCTCATCCTTGTTTTGTTCGAATATTCTAAACTGCACCTTATTTTCGAATACCTCAAGGCGCTGTTCATCCTACAGCGTTATACGGCAAAGTTTCACATTCGTAAAGAAGTTTAGTAACGTCAACCGAATTATACCAAGCATTTCCTGCCTTTAATCACGTGTTTATTTTCTCTTGAATTTCGGTTTTTCTAGTTTCGATCGACTAAATCTACATTTGTAGGCCGAAACGTCGGCATACAATCAATAAGTTACACTTATTTAGGTGTTTTTATTGACTGCACCCCCAACTATTTCTTCCTTCTGTTACACAATGATTCGCTAATTTTAAAATGCATTCAGATATCGCGGCCGATATCTTTAGAAGATTGTTGCTTAGGAAAGGAGATACGGGAGATGGTTTGATAGCCACATCCAGGTCAGGGTTATCTTGAAGGATGAAGCACTCGGCCGTTCCAACTGAACATCTCGGACTGTAATTAGATTAGGGAATAGTAACAGAACAAAGCTCAGCCGACGCATCCGGAGGGTGTCCGATCGAGTACGAGGGAGTCCGGAGGAAGCCGTTATTAAAGAACAAGAAGGACCTACTTCCGCTCGAGTGTTCCTCTTGAGTCCTGGAGGATCATACAGGTCCTTCAATGAATAAGTGCATCTAACTAAGAGTAAGTTAAAAATATGATTTAATTGTCGAAATAATTAAATTTTACAATTCAGAATGCAGTTATTAAATACCCATAACATCCTTACTAAGATTTTTTTGTAAATTATAACACTCTGATTACTATCTCACACTGACAAGTTGAATATTCTTAATTTTATTTATAATTATTCAAATTGTTTTAAGCGAATTGATAAATAAATTGTTTCCCGAAATACTTTATAGTCAGCAACTTTATATTTTATTATAATTGCAGACTGACCTAAAACGCACCCTACAATAGAAGGTACTTCGTAATTTGATTTTCATATATTATTTTGTTTGTTTGTTCATTTAACGTCACTTTATGCTGCTATGACTTATCGATGCTACATTGGGAGCTCTAAATTTTGCCTATCGAAGTTTAATTAGGGATCCTGAGTAGCTGACACCGTACAGACTCCCGTTTAACGTCCCATCCGAAGGACAGCATAACCAAGGGTATTTTACTCTTTTTACGAACCCGCGATCTTGGACTTAGCAGGTTGTTATGCTAACCACTACACCACAGGTGCATATGTCATTTTAATATATCAATTCTCTTGTTAATTTTATTTTATTCATATGTTAAAACTTGCATAGTTCATTTTCCGTAATGCTGTTCTAAAATGGCATACCCTAGTATAATAAATACTTTATTTTAAAGAGGAAGAAAGGGAAATGGTCGAGGAAAAAATCCTCTTATATAGAGAGAATAGTTTATTGTGAAGCCTGCGTTTCGAATCACATTGCAGGTCTCCATCAGGGCTTGTGATCAAGTTTTGACACTGGACTGTCTTAGAGTTATTTATTTTAAAAAAATATACATTTATTGAAATTTACAACTGTATACAGAATACATCAAGTAAATATAATGAAATATAAATCATGTCCAGAGACAAAGGCAAGGTCACGAGGCCATCTTCTTTTCAGACCACTCGGATTATCAGGAATTGAAGAGGTTGCGAGGTATGAAACAAGAGGGTTTGAGTAGAAATGAAGTTTGTCATGAGAAGATTGATATCGGATTCGGGCCAAATCAGCAATAAACGGTACATTAATGTTATTATGGTTTATTTTGTTCGTAACAAGGAGCATTGCGGATTTTGGATTGTAAGGATTGAATACGAGAGGAATTCGATGGCTTAGTGGAGCCCAAAGCTCTATTCCGTAAGTCCAGATGGGTCTAATGATTGTCATGTATATAAGTCTTTTGTAATTAATTGGGAGCTTAGAGCGTTTGTCTAGTAAATGTTGAAGTAGCCTGAAACGTCGAGCGGTTTCCTGTCGTTTCAGTCTAGTATGAGGATTCCAAGTTAAGCGTTTGTCAAGGTGTAGTCCTAAGTACCGGACCTGTTCTATAGCAATCAGTGGGATATTGTACAGGAAGACAGGAAGTCATTGGTTTACTTAGTTTATTTTAACAATATCATACTCTCATGTTTTCCTATGCATCCTTAAATGGTTGTAGTATGGGCGTATAAAATCATTAGAAGTATGCTAATATACACGTTAAGAAAACTTTTTCATGTTTCATGTTGCATACTAAGGATTTCTAAATTTTCTTTTGTAATTTATTACAACTTGTAAATTATACAGTGCGGTTTCAAAATATATAATTATTTTAAAGTAAATTGATTTAAATTGAAAAATATAGCAATAACTATTGGAACTGAAAGGTACTAAGTAACAAATACCAAGTACCTGGGACACACGTGCACTTACAAACACCAATTGTCTGGCACAGTTTCTAGAAATAGTTAAGCTTACTAAGAAGATGTTTGTGCGACCACGTGGCTTCATGGTTCACAACCGACCTGAATGAATGTAAACTGAAATTAAATGTTCTTCTTGAAGCGTCTTTCTAGCTTACACGAAAATATAAATAAATTTGCAATTCGATTCTCACATCCAAGTAGAAAGATACGAGCTATCGAATAATTAACCGGAAAACCAAAATTTTTTGGGAATTATAAAAATTACAAAGCTCATATTTATCTTTATATGTTTAGTACTAGGCTGAAACGTGAAGAAGCTGTTATCATTATAATCGATTAACATATCTTTATAATATATCGATTGTCTGGCTGGGATTCGAACCCGGGAATCTTCCGCATCTCTTGTGCGGCACTAGTCGTAACTCTGATACTCTAGTCGTAACCAGGCTAGACAATCTTTTCTCTTCAAAATAAAAATATTTAAAAAATCACCATCAAATAAAAAAATAAAATATACTTTCAATTTTCCAAGGCCATTATTTATACAAAAAACTTCAGTTGTTTCTTCTTGTTTTGACCGTGTCGGTGAATTTTCTGCCAACGTTTCGCCGGACATGCTGCTGACTTCCTCAAGACTTAATTGAGACATAGACAGGCTGAGTCGGACCGACACGGTCTTAACCAGAAGAAACAACTAAAGTTTTTTGTATAAATAAAATGTAATTTATAAACACTAAAATAGAGCCAAAAACTCAAAAAGAAACACTATTATTTATTATAATGCAATTGGGAAAAAATTTTAAATATATAATATAAATATATAAATTTTACGTACATCAACAAGATCCTTTGAAAAAAAAAAGAATAGTACTTATAAAGGAAAATCTGGGACATAGCATCTTGAAATTTGCAGATAAGTTCTTTGTATAGTTTAAGAAAGAAATTTGGATAATTCCATCCCCAAGAGTTTTTTTTCCCCTTAATATAATATTAAGGTTCAAAGATTGTATGGAATCCGTCAGTTTTGAAGTTAGACATCTGAAATTTTGAATGTACGAGTAACTTATACTTAAAATAAAAATTATTTATTTAAAATGATCGTCATGAAACTTTATGTGGTAGACCAAATTCCACGCGAGCGAAGCCGCTGGCAAAAGCTAGTATATATATATATATATATATATATATATATATATATATATATATATATATATATATATATATATATATATGTTGGAGAAAATGGTCCGGGTGAAGGTAAAAAAAAATCTCTTAAGTAGGGAGAAAGCTATACCGAGTTTTACCGGATATACATAAAATAGTTAATAATACATAAAAGAGTTAATTACATAAACTGGCTTAATATTACCATTACTATTTTTCTTCAATCTAGAAAAAGTCACCGATCAAGGCGTAAACAAGTAAATTTAAATAAATTAATATGACATTGAGATTTTTTTTAATGCCTAAGTTAGTAGAATATATTCCTTTCAAATTGAACTATTACTAAAATTGCTGGAAGCGAATATTCGATGATAGGTGATGTTACGCGAGTTCCCACTTGCGTGCATATTTCCATTAAATGACCAATTTAAAGATAGTCATGGCTAAATGACTGAGCTATTTCGCTAAAGGCCTTTGACCTAGGCTAGGCCAGACATGGTCAATATATCTCGAGACAGTCTCTTTTGGAGAGTTCTTTTTTATTTCTAAAAAATAAATTTTAATTAAATTTATCAATAAAAATGATCAAACTCATTTTCAAAATTCAAAGAGCACATAAAAAAAATGCTGGTATAAAAAATTAAAAGTCATACATTATAATATAGCCTTATGTTGACAAACCTTGAGACTTAACAGAAAAACAGATAAGGGAAATCTAAAGAAAGAGGAAAGGAAATTAATTAGGAAAATTCTGGGGCAAAGATTGACCGAAGAAGGGTGTAAAAAAAAAAACTAGTACCACTACAACCCATGAAGGGTCTGGAGTTCAGTACATGGTAGAGACTGTACTGTTTCATGGACGACGGTTCTGCAAAGAGGTGAATTGTCCTAGGTCACGCTCAACCGCCAGATTTTTCCCCCTTATTTTGGGTACCCTATTTTTATAATATTTTATTGAGGCTGGGTGGGCTCCAGGAGGATCTCCTATATGATCCATCTCCCGCTGCAAACAGACTAGGTATAGATAGTATAGAAGGGTATAGATTACAAAAAACATCTAAAATTGAAGAATATTCTAACATATAGATAAACATAAGGAAAAGATCTCTTAAATTCTATGGTCTCTTAATGAAGTCTCTTGATCACAGACTTACAAAGAGAATAGTAAAATGCGTAGCATCCCTTGTAAATGAGAGGAATGGACCTAAAATATAAAAAAAACTTGAAATTAGCCTAAATTATTGATGAAGATATGAAAATAAGAAACAGTTTTATTAACTGTTATCTTAACGGTGATTATTTTTAAATATTTATGTTTTGAAGAGAAAAGATTTGTCCTGGTCGGGATTCGAACCCAGGTCGTCTGCATCTCCGGTGCAGTGCCCTAAACCACTGAGCTACCAGGGGTCGTATCCAAGTCAGACAAATCCGTTCACTTCACCAATCTTATATCCTCGTGTTCTCGCAAAAATCCCATACATATACATCGCAAAAATTACCCTGGATCCAGGTTCGAATCCCGGCCGGTACAAATCATTTCTCTTCAAAACGAAATATTTGAAAATAAGAAACATATTTAAGCTTAAAGTTTAAGACAGAGACAAAAGCGCCGAGAACTGGAACAAAATGAGACGGAGAAAGAAAAGCTGAATACAAGAAGCCCCAAACTTGAACCATCTTTACTTAGCGCCTTCCACTTTGGCAGCTTTACGACTAAAACTAATAATAAAATAGCTTGTAATAAAACAGGCTATTTTATTATTATTTTTATTATAAAAAAAAAAATCTCAGAAAGTTAATATAATAATGAAAAAAAAAATTGACGATTTATGTTTACAAGAAAATAACGGTTATTTTTTTCTCAGTGAAACCGATTGTTTAATCATTTTAACAGCCCAAAATGTAACCGTGAAATCTGGATACCCTCCAAGGGCTCATTGGCCTCTATAAATTGCGACCCCTGCATCGGAAGAATAATTCGGTGATGAGCGAGCCAAGGCTCAGTTATTTCGCGTATAATTGTTGGCTTAGAAATGGTACAGTCCTTACAATGTACTGAACCCAACAATCCTTCATGATTATTTTATATCTATTTTTCCCTTCTCTGAATCCATTTTGCTTGTTTCGACATATTTCCGTACGTTCTTACTTTCTCTACGTGCAATAGCTCCTGCTGTGAATAACCGAAAACACATATTTGTTTGTTTTTTTTTGTCAACTGTTTTGATTTTTAAATATTTTTATTTTAAAGAGAAAAGATATGCCCCGGCCGGGATTCGAACCCGGATCCTCTGTCTCTCCGTGACAGTGCTCTAACCATTTGAGCCACCGGAGTCCCCTGCCGGTAGAGGACAAATCTATTCTCTTATTCGATCCCATGTCCCCGTGTTCTCGCAATTTTTTGCGACGTACACAAACGAAAAGTTTACATTATTACTTTAATTTTATAAATTTTGTTGATGGGCTGAAGACCTGTGGGAACCCCCTATTTAGGGACTTAAAACCACCCCTCCAGACCTGGGAGATGGCAGGGCAGTGTTCCCTTGGTCGAAGTGCTTACATTTGATCTAGGGATGGGGTAAGTACTCCCTTGTCCTTATCCTTCTTCCTTTTCCTTCCTCCACTTTCTTCATTCTACGACTATTTCTTGATCCCGCTAAACGGTCCCTCCCTGTTTTGTATTTGTATTGTATAAATTCAGCGGCTTTGAGTAAAAACCGCCTTCAGCGGACTCAGCCCATTGTAACGCCTTAAAATACCGAAAGGTAACAGAAGGCTTTTGGTTTATATTGAAGCATTTTCAGTTATTTATTGTAAATTGTATTATATTGTAAATAAAATCTTGGAGGATACGATATATTACTATCTATTACGTCATATTACTATTTATAATTTTTGGTCAACTGTTTTGATTTTTAAAATAAAAAAAATTATTTTTTATATATAAAAAAAATGTACATTTACTCTCATAAAAAAAGTGAATAGTTGGGTTGTATATTATCCTTCATTTTTCACCTTTTTTTTGTAATATCCGAAATGCTAAAATATAAATATATATCGACATTTTCTCAACATCTGTCTTCTGAGAAAGAATTCCTCTAGCCTCTTAAAGGTGTGCTGACCTCTTACAATCAGATTCGTATTCTTACAGTTGCCTTGTTTATGCTGACCACAGTACCACAGTTGTACGACAGTTGGTCAAGCAACAGCAACGCCTTATCGAGAACTGAGCCCGCGGTCCTTAATTGTTGTTTTCTAATTATTCAAAATTATTCCTACTAATATCTACAGATTAATAAAACATTAGATTATCATATAATAGTCAACACTGTACAATGTAACCCGTAGGGGAGTTTATAAAATATATATCTCATTGTTACCAGTTAACATGTGTTATTTATGTCCCTAAGTCGTAATATGTTTAACATGGTGTCAGAAGTGGGATCTTGATATATGTACTTTATTAGATCTGTTTGAAATGTTTCTATATTTAAATATTCTAGATTTTAGTTCGAATTGTGAATTTCTTTCCCAATATTTGAAAAGTGTTCTACAGACTTTATTATAATGAATGTTGTTCCTATAAATACAAAATAGCTGTTTCAAAAAAAACAAAACCAAAGATGTTAAAGTCATATAATAGTCAACACTGTACAATGCAACCAGTAGGTGAGTTTATAAAATATACTAGCTTTTGTCAGCGGCTTCGCTCGCATAGAATTTGGACAACCGCATAAAGTTTCTTGACAGTGCCTTTTAACAATAATTTAAAATAATAAATAATTTAATTTTTTTCACTATAGGTTACTCTTACAAAATTTCAGATGTCTAACTTCAGAACTGACGGATTCCATACAACCTTTGAACCCTTATTAAAATAAGGGTGGAATTAACCAAACTTCTTTCATAAATCATACAAAGGACCTATCTGCAAATTTCAAGATGCTTAATTCCTGATTTGCCTTTAATTATGTACTATACTGGATTCTCCACAGTTCCTATAAAACTGTCGGGGGGGGGCACCTGCCCCCGTGCGCCCCTTCCCTAAATCCGCGCTTGCTATTGCCCATGTGTTATTCTGATGTATAACCTATATTACTGTAAAGTTTCATCCAAATCCGTTCAGTAGTTTTTGCATGAAAGAGAGACAAACATACAAACTTTCACATTTATAATATTAGTAAGATTTATCAAAACAAATAGTTTCACTCTTGTTTTTTCTGATATTTTAACAACTATGATCATGTTATTTTCCTTTAATTATGTACTATACTGGATTCTCCACAGTTCCTATAAAACTGTCGGGGGGGGGGGGCACGTGCCCCCTTGCGCCCCCTCATAAATCCGCGCTTGCTATAGCCTATGTGTTATTCTGATGTATAACCTATATTACTGTAAAGTTTCATCCAAATCCGTTCTGTAGTTTTTGCGTGAAAGAGAGACAAACATACAAACTTCACATTTATAATATTAGTAAGATTAGTAGTATATCAAAACAAATAGTTTCACTCTTGTTCTTTCTGATATTTTAACAACTATGATCATGTTATTTTCCTTTAATTATGTACTATACTGGATTCTCCACAGTTCCAATAAAACTGTCGGGGGGGAACGTGCCCCTGTACGCCCCCCTAAATCCGCACTTGCTATAGCCCATGTGTTATTCTGATGCATAACCTATATTACTGTAAAGTACATCCAAATCCATCCAGTAGTTTTTGCGTGAAAGAGAGACAAACTTTCACATTTATAATATTAGTAAGATATATCATTGTTCCCAGTTAACATGTGTTATTTATGTCCCTAAGTCGTAATATGTTTAAAAATCATACAATAAAAGAATCTTTGAACTTTGGGGAATAATATAACCGAATAATGTTGATATAAGGGCAAAGTTTCTTGTTCAATATTTCGATGACTATTATATTTTTATAGCGTGGTGTGAAATGGTCAGGGCGTGCAGCCGATGTGGCTATAAAATAAAGAATAACATGCGGGGCGCTGAGTTTCTGACAATCTCTAGTTCGAATCCGGATGTTGTAGATCATAAAATCTCGGCTAATCTTCCTCCTTGCACAACCGTTGCTTAAGTCTCTACGATCCTTCATGAATTGTAGTCGTATAGGGTTTTTGATATTTTTGTTTGTTTTAGGAATATCCAAAATATAGTTTTCTCATAACAGATCAAATGACTTTCCTCTTTTGACAAGATTTCGGCCTACATTCCTATGCAGGATATGCATCTGGACATGAACCAGACAGTCCTCAAGAACTGGAGAATAGCGATGAAGCTTGAGATGAGATGAAGGAGATAAACCTTGTAGTTAGGGAGGTAACGGTACAATATGACGGTGCACTTCAATGTCGGACGGTCGTACAGTCAACTCGCTGAAGCATGGATCTGTCTAGAAGTCTGTCCTGGTTTAAATATTTTCATGACAGGAGAGAGTGGTTGAGTACTGTACCTAATATATTGTATATGAGTCTGTTGTAATTAATTGAGAACTTAAAACGTTTGTCTAGTAAATGTTGAAGTAGTCTGAAACGAGCAGTTGCTATTTTTCAGTCTATTATATTCAATTTTATGATCAAAATTAATAAATGCATAGATGAAAGAGGAGTTTTAATGGATTTATAGTTCCGCTTTACACAATTAATTTATTTTGTACAGGTTATAAAAAAAATTAAACAGATATGTTTAACGGAGAACGGAGATAGTTCGGGGGTGCAGTCAAAAAACACCAAATAAGTACCAGACTTATATTTAGTTAGTGCCGACGTTTCGACCTACAATGTAGGCCATCTTCAGGCCTATTAGAGAGAAACAAACAGAACAAAACATATCTAAGGTCACCTGTGGTCTAGTGGTTAGCGTAACAAACTACTAAACCCAAGATCGCGGGTTCGTAGCCCGGCAGGTCGCCCTAGGATTTTTTTAAGGGAGTAAAAAATCCTAAGTTACGCCGTCCTTCGGAAGGGACGTTAAACGAGGGTCCCGAGCCTGTACGATGTCAGGTACTCGTTAAAAATCCCTATCCTAATTAAACCTGGATAGACAAAATTTAGAGCTCCCACTGTAGCATCGTCCGATTAGCCATAGCAGCATAAAGTGACGTTAAATGAACAAACAAACAAACAAACATATCTAAAAACGTTACAGTAACAAGAATATAGTGACATGTAATGTAGAAAATTAAAATAGTGACAGATATGATAATTAAAGATAACGAATATTAAAATAGTGACAGATATAATAATTAAAGATAACGAATATAAAATACAGGAAATAAATTTACAGAAAGGATAAAAAAGTAAAATAATATAAAGGGAAAGAAAAATGAGGAGGTAAACAGAAAGATACAAAATGAGAAGCTTAAAATATAAAAAAAGGTTGAATATGAAGGATTTAGAAAAAACTAGTTTAATTATAGATATAAAATGTATGATAATAGACTTCTGGAGGTTACATAAGTAAAATCTATGAAACATAATAATACAAGAATATGTAGAAAGAAATGAATAAGTATCTCGTAGAATGACCGTTAGAAATATAAAAAAAAATTAAAATATAAGTATGGGATGTAATATAAAAAAATTGATAGGGATGTAACATAAAAATAATTGATTGGATTAATAAATTTGAAAAATTAAAAATAATGCTTATAAATATGAACTCTTTGATTACCAACATATGATGGATGTCAAAATGATAAGGGAGAAATAGGAAAATATATAGTGTGAGGAATGGAGAAAGACTAAAGAGAAAAAAGAGATGTGTTTAAAATTAACTAGCATCATGCGAGTTTGGGAAATTATTAAATATTTTTATTACAATTCAATCATTTATTTGACTGCTAAATTTTAAGAGACTTACCTATTATCACATTAATCGAAATAAAAACGAACTTTATTCAAATATTTCACCTATGATCGGTTTATCACATACGTGCTGACTTAGCCGAATTGCATAAGAAAACTGAGGCTGTGGTGTTGCCCTATGCTACTTAAAAAGCTAAAGACGCACTTGCCCCACTTTTCTTAATATATTTTTTTTTAATTTGCACCTGCGCAATTGCGCATCTAGCAAATTTGAATGAAGTTTCTTTCTCTTCGTTTTTCTCCATGATCATCCAGTTATTTTGGAAAAAAAAAATATATATACATATATATCAATTGTTCAGTAGGTCTCTTGGCCAATGCTTTTTTAATCTTTTTTTTATCAAGTCCAGGTAACAGGGAGTAGGAAAGCGGAAGAACGATTGGGTTTGGGTGATATTGTGTCGATGAGTGGAATGTTATGTATTTGTTATGAATATATGATTTTATAGTAGAAATGTTCACGTCGTTGTGTATAGTGTGATTCGAAACATGCCATGGTGCATTAATAATTTTTCTGAGAATTTTGGATTGTGTTATTTGTATCTTGTGTATGTGAACTTTTTTTGCTGAACCCCAAAGTTCTGCTCCATATGTCCAAATAGGTTTTAGTATACTATTATAGATAAGTCGTTTGTTCCTCAAGTCAAGTATCTGTAGATAGTTGTTTGTACCGTCTAGTCAGTTCTTGTCTTTTTAATTTTGTATGTACGTTCCATGTAAGTCTTTTGTCCAAGTATAGTCCGAGGTAACGTACATAATTTAAAGAAAGTCTTGATATCCTCAATATTTTAGATAGAAAATTCAATATATTTTTTTTTTTTTATAAAACGACTTTATTACAACATTTATTGCCGCCATTTCTTTTTGTCGTAACAGTCTTCCACCCTAAGTCTTTCCGCCATTGCCTCCGGGATCCCTTCCATCCACCTATTTTGTGGCCGACCTCTCTTCCCCCTTTCCGATGGTACATGTTTCAGTACCCTTTTAGACCATCGGTGGTCCGTCATCCTCATAATATGACCAAACCAACTCAGTTTTTTAATTTCAACTGAGTACAGGATGCTAACTGGTCTGTTTACCGCTTCCCTAATTCTGACATTCGGAACGTATTGTAGTCTTGATATCCTACAACTACGCCTCCAAAAATCCATCTCCATCGAAAGTAGTTTTCTTGCAGTCAGTTGAAACGGACCAGATTTCTGAGGCATACAGGGCGGTACTTATAAGAAATGAGCCTCTTTTATGTTGCTATCATGACGTCCTTACTCCACAGAACAGAATTTAAAGTCCTAATTAATTTTCTGCCTCTTATTACATTTTCGTCGATATCTTTTCTGCTGCTGCCCCCCTTCGAAAGCCACCTGCCTAAATATTTAAATTGTTCAGTTGGGGTCAAATCCCATTCCCCAATATTTAGTGAGGAGTTTCCACTATTATTCAATACCATGTACTCGCATTTGTTTTACTGATTTCCAGAAATAAATATAACAAAAAAGGCCTCCTGCCTTATAGGCTTCCAGCAATTTCCTCATCATAAAAGAAGCATCCCTGCGTTCCTTTAATAATATTCCACTGATCCCTGTCGAACAGATACATTACCTAGGACTCCATCTGGACAAACCTCTCACTTGGAATCCTCACACTAGAGAGAAAAGACAAGAAACTGCTCGACGTTTTTGCCTACTTCAACATTTACTGGACAAACGCTCTAAGCTCCCGATTAATTACAAAATACTCATTTACATGACAGTTATCAGACCTATTTGGACATACGGAGTTGAGCTTTGGGACTAAACCTCATTCAACTCGTCTCGTATCCAATCCTTACAATCCAAAATCCTTCTTAAAATCCTCAATGCTCCTTATTATGTCACAAACAAACTCATCCATCATGATCTTAATATCCCATATGTTGCTGATTTGGCCCAAACTAGATACCTAACCTTCCATGACAAGCTCCATACACACTTGAATCCGCTAGTCTCTCAACTTGCTTCCCATACTATTCCTGTTAACCTTCCGAGGCGTCTGAAAAGAAGATGGCCTCGAGACCTTCTACTATACAACTATATTGAGCCCTACCGATTGGTAGTTTCTCCACAAGTTCCTTTTTTTTATTTCATTGGTTCATATTAGCAGATTTACTTGTAATATTATTACAGTTGTAAATATCAATAAATTAACCAAAAAGAAAGAAGCATCTTCTATTTCATTTCCAATGACCTGTTCATGGGGAAATTGTAAAATGTACAGTCATTCATTGTCTATGATCATCCCCATACCATTACACTTTCTATTCCATAGGCTAAGGATACTTTCAACATATATATTAAACAATAGAGCCTGTTTGAGGCCTCTGGTTATCGGAAATTTCTTGGCTAAGCCATTTTTGAGTTTAACCCTAGCTGTCGCATGTGAATACAGTCCCTTTAGAGCTCTAATTAAAATTCAATATCAATACACATATATTTATTGAAAATATAAAATATGAAAAACCAAAAATATGTCAGCTATACAAGACAATTAATCGCATTAACATCATTATTATCGCGAAAGCATGGCTTCTTATATGGATTTAATCTTAAACTTATTCAACGGAATGAAAAAACATATATTTTTCATTATGTAGGCTTCAGAGATGAGTGGCTCAATTGTAGCCGTGCCGAAGTTTCTGGGTTTAAATCTCACTCTCTGGCAGATTTTTATTTAATTTGTTTTCAGCAGGATCTGGATATCGTGGAATCTAGGACCCTCCTGTGGCACACCCAGCCTCTACAAAGTGGGTACTGAAATGAGGGGGAAGAATCTGGTGGTTCTCTTGCACCTCCTTGCACAGTCGTCGTCCAAAAAACAGAACGGTCTCTAATGTACTGAACCCCAGACGCTTAATGGATCGTAGTGTTATGGATCAAGTTAATTTTTTAAATATTTTATTAGAAAAAAAAAGATATGGCCAGGACCGGGACTCGAACTCGGTCACCTACATATCCGTCGTGGTGCTTAGCCACCTCAGCCATCCTGGTTCGCTTCTCGGTCAAACATATCCCTTCTTTTCCCTGATCCTATATCTCCGTGTTCTCGCCATTTGCGATGCATACACGGAGAGAATGTTCATTAAACATTACTTCGATTTTCGGATCTTGTTGACTTACTTAAAAATTATACCATCTAACAATGAAATAAAAAGAAATAAATTATAATAATCTATAATAACATAAGTCAACAAAATCCGAAAATAGAAGCAATGTTTAATTAACATTCTCCCCGTGTATACATCGCAAATTGCGAGAACCCGGAGATATAGGATCAGTGAAAAGAAAGGATATGTCTGACCGAGAAGCGAACCAGGATGGCTGAGGTGGTTAAGCACCACGACGGATACGTGGGAGACACGGGTTCGAGTCCCGGTCCTCATCATATCTTTTCTTTTCAAATAAAATATTTAAAGATACTTGCCATCTATGTTTGAAAAAAACCTAAAACCAGATTGAATGCCGTTATCCCCTGCCAGATAAATTTAATCCATTGTAGAGTTCCGTCGATGCAATCAGTGTAGAGTTAAGAAATTTATCTCACTATTATTAGAGTAAATCTGTTAAACAACACAGAGATTATTTGTGTCAATTGTGGTGAGATGCTAGAGGGAAACCATAACAAAAATAAAGTCGAATTCACTTTGCCATATCCTATATTTCACCAGCATTTTGGTATGGTTCAAGAAAAAAAAAGAATAGGCATTAAGTTAGAGAAGAATTGGTCGACTGTATCTTCTAATTTAAGGAAGAAATAGTTGGGGGTGCAGTCAAAGAAAACACCAAATAAGAAAAACTTATTTATTATGTGCCGACGTTTCGGCCTACAATGTAGGCCTACATTGTAGGCCGAAACGTCGGCACATAATAAATAAGTTTTTCTTATTTGGTGTTTTCTTTGACTACACCCCCAACTATTTCTTCCTTAAATTAGGCATTAAGTTAGTGGTTCCTGTTTAGAGGTTCAGAACCAAACAAAAAAAGAAAAAAGAAAAGAAAGAAACATTTTGTTAAGACAACAATAGAAGGAGCGGTAAACTGCTACCTGAATTTCTACTCAAGGTAGAAAAGGTAGTCAGCACCAGGTGTGTAGGTCATAATCAGGAAGGTAGGTAGCTATACCTGCGCTCACAAATATACCTACAGCTACCTAGCATCTACAGTTAGAACGATTTCTAAACAAATTCCATATGTGACACATATAGATTCAAAATATTTTAAAAAAAATTAATTTATTGACATTTACAACTGCAATAATATTACATCAAGTAAATTTGCTGATATGAACAAATGACATGAAAACAAAACATTTGTGGAGAAACTACCAATCGGTAGGACTCCAATATAGTAGGTCTCGAGGCAATCATCTTTTCAGACGCCTCGGAGGGTTATCAGGAATAGTATGGGAAGCAAGTTGAGAGACTAGCGGATTCAAGTGTGTATGGAGCTTGTCATGGAAGGATAGGTATCTAGTTTGGGCCAAATCAGCAACATATGGGATATTAAGATCATGATGGATGAGTTTGTTTGTGACACAATAAGGAGCATTGAGGATTTTACAAAGGATTTTGGATTGTAAGGATTGGATATGAGATCTATTAGTTAAATAATAATTTAGTTTTTTATGAATGGCAATAATGTAATTGACGAATCTCAGATGATATACCTACAGCCCTGGTGAATAAGTGGTTAGGTCTAATTTTCTCCAAAATGAGTTGGTTTTTTTCCTGGAGAAGCTTAATCATGTTATTTTCGTAGTGAATAAGGATCTAAGTTAGGCATTGGATTGAAAAGGAGTTATTGCTTATATTACAACTCCATTTCAAGCCCAAAACTACGATATTGATACGATTCCGGTTATCAGAAAGCAGTTAACTTCCTCTGTACAAAATCCGACTTAATCACTTTTTGTAGTGGGGCTGTAGATACGAGTATATTTCAACTATCAAATTATTGGGAACTTATTATTTATTTATTCAATTAAAATCAAAAAGTTGTTATAAATATCTTCTACTATTTCCTAATTCATTCTCTTGCCCTGCATATGTTTGATCATCTCTTAGTTAAATAATGGCATAGTTTCTACCGATGATGGATATGATAATGATGAATTGAGGAAATAAAACAATTACATATGTTATTAATTAATGTTAATAAGTTATTGGAAGCCAAGAATTCGTTGTAAAATATTATGAATTTATTATCTTGCCCTACAGATGTTTGAATATCTCTTAGTTAAATGATGACATAGTCTCTATTGATGAAGGGATATGATAATGATGAATTGCAGCAGTAAAGGATTAAAGCAATCAAGCAGAGGAAACGCCAATCAAACGCACCCTTCAGAGCTATCAAATGAAGTCTTAACAATTCAGAGCTGCTGTAGGCCATTTCCTGGATCGGGCTGGGTTGACAGCCTATTCAAGTTCGAATCTCGCTCAGTGATAAATGGAACTTATTCAAGAAACTGGCAACTGTTGAGTATTGGATCGAAAGAGTCAACGGAAGCATGAGAAAGATACTTAAGGGAAAATATTGCAAAATAATCAGAATTTTAAAAATAATTATTATTTATTATTTAATTTTCATTTGCATATGCGCAATTGCGCATCCAGCAAATTTGATCGAAGTGTCTTTCTCTTTGCTTTTCTACATGATCATCGAGTTTTGGAATAAAAATATCAATACTTGAGTAGGTCTCTTGGCTAATGTCTTTTTAATCTTTTCTTATCAAGTCCAGGTAACAGGGAGTAGGAAAACGGAAGAACAAGTGGGTTTGGGTGATATTGTGTCGATGAGTGGAATGTTATGTATTTGTTATGAATATATGACTTTATAGTGGAAATGTTCAAGTCGTTATGTATAGTGTGATTCGAAATATACCATGGTGCATTAATAATTTTTCTCAGAATTTTGGACTGTGTTGTTTGTATCTCGTGTACGTGAACTTTTTTTGCTGAACCCCAAAGTTCTGCTCCATATGTCCAAATAGATTTTAGTATACTATTATAGATAAGTCTTTTGTTCCTCAAGTCAAGTGAAGATCTGTAGTCCAGTAGATGTGATAGTTGTTTGTACCATCGAGTCGGTTTTTTTCTTTTTAATTATGTATGTACGTTCCATGTAAGTCTTTTGTCCAAGTATAGCCCGAGAGAACGTACATAATTTTTGGGAGGTACTTCGTCGTTGTCAATTTTGACTGCTGGACACGAAGCTTTGCGTAGAGAGAAGCTTACATGGCTCGATTTTGAGGCGTTTATTCTGATTTGCCATTTTTAGGAGCACTTTTCTAAATCAATTAAATGATTTTGAAGAGCTATAGATGCTAGGTTTGACTCTCTATGAGAAGAAATAATGGCTGTATCGTCTGCGAAGGTATAGATGTTGGTGCAAGGGTGCTCCGGAATATCAGAGGTCTATAGAATAGAGAATGGGGCTTAAAACACTGCCTTGCGGTACACCCCTGTATTGAGGAATGAAGGAGGAAATCGAAGAGTCAACGGAAGTACAGAAGAATCGGTCTTGGAAATAAGATTGAAGAATTAAAAAGTATGTAGGAGGTAAGTGAGGTTTTATTTTCCAGAGAAGGCCCTTGTGCCAGACACTACCAAATCCTTTTTCAATGTCAAGAAAAATCGCAGAGCATTATTCTTTTTTGTAAATAAAAATGATATTACGAAATAACGTTTGCTATCGCCGATAAAACAAGGAGAAAATTGAAAGGTGTTGAAATAAACTATTATTTACAGATGGTTTTTACATGATTATAAAGATTGAGTGAAACCATATAAAATGGTAACGCCCAGTAGCAGCTGTAATATGCTCAATATATATAATTATTTTATCTAAATATAGATTTAGATATATACATATAATAAATATAGATGTAGATATAAAATGTAATGATAATAGTAAAAAACCGCAGTATGTTAGCACTAGAGAGAAAATAGTAATGTAAAAATAAACTCTAACATTTGCATATGGTTTTGACACACTTTTTCAAAACTTGGCTGATGTTGCAGTGCAAATCAATCTCTTAGAGGAGATATCAAACAAAACAGGATTACAAAAAATAAAAACTGTTCTCTCTTTTTTTTTTTTTTTTAAACCGTTCCTTATTCTTTAATTTGATAAATGAGAATTAAAAAAATATTAAAGTAAAATAGCCCAAGTAAGTCTGAACATAGAAATGAAAGTTTAAGGTTTGACGATAGCCTTTTGTTCCTGTGTTCATTTCAAAGGTTCCTAGCCGGCTTTTGTTCCTTTGCGGATTTTCTTTCTAAAAAGGAAACGCTTTTCAGGCGTACAGTTACGGATGAAAAACTATCAAAGCTATCATTTAAAATGGAAGGATTACCTATACGTTCTTTAAAAAAAGAATAAAAAATAAATACAACAAGATTTAATACTTTTGTATTTCTATAGAAATTGTATTGTTCCAGGAAATTATATTTTATAGAAAATACACTATCTTTGAATGGTATATCTGGTATAATGTCTCCTTGTATATACAGGGTGTCCCATTTCAAGTGGATCAAACAATTTTAACTTTTAAACGAAACAAAATTCAGAAAAACGAATCAGGTAAAAATTGTAGTTATTCAGGCCTAGTTTGAAGAAAGAAAAAAAACATTTTTTGGTTTTTCACTTTATATGATCAATATGAACCTTCAAAAAATGTAGTTTCCTCTTGACCCCCATTTATTTTTATTTTTCTGAAATGTACAATACAAAACATGGAAAAAATGTATGTAACATTTTTTTCTATCTTTCATAGGTCAAGTAGAGGAAGTATCTGAAGCTCACTAAAGTAGTCAACTTTGAATGCCTTTTCTACTTAAACTATGAAAGATAGAAAAAAATGTTACATACATTTTTTCCATGTTTTGTATTGTACATTTCAGAAAAATAAAAATAAATGGGGGTCAAGAGGAAACTACATTTTTTTGAAGGTCGATATTGACCATTTAAAAAGAAAAACCAAAAAACGTTTTTTTTATTTCTTCAAACTAGGCCTGAATAATTACAACTTTTACCTGAGTCGTTTTTTCTGAATTTTGTTTCGTTTAAAAGTTAAAAACGTTTGATCCACTTGATAAGGGACACCCTGTATATTCTGTGAAGGAAGTTCAAGTAATTGAACAATTACAGTAGAAAATAATAAAAATATTTACTTCAGAAATTATACATATGCCATTTGGCACATGTAGTTTCGATCTTCTTTCGACAACACCCCCTTAGGGGTTTCTCGTGGAAGCGTGTATAGAACTGTATCCTTGTCGGATTCTGTAATGACACAGTAATGATTGGATGTCCAGCAAGTGTCATGAAATTTCTTGTAGTTTATCTTGATTGTGGCAGTCACGAGTGGTATGTTGAGATCTTTGCGTAATGATTTATTAGTAATGTATAAGGGAAAATACAGTAGAGCATAATTCAAGAATTCTAAACAAGCCGTTTCAGACTTCTCCAACACTGACTAGACGAATAATCCAAGCTCCCAATTAATTACAGAAGATTTATATACATGACTATTATAAGACCTATCTGGATTTACGAATTAGAGCTTGGGTCCCAAACAAAAACAATAAAAAAATATATATGGACTACTACAACCCATGAAGGGTCCTGGGTACGGTACATGGTAGAGACTGTACCATCTAAGACTACGGGAGTGAAGGGAGGTGTTTTATCCAAGATCACGCTCAACCACCTGTTTTTTCTCCCAATTAAGGGTAACCACTTTACAGAGGCTGAATGAGCCCCAGGAGGGTCTATAGATCCCACAGGATCCATTCGTAGCTGTCCACAGATAATAATTTATCTGCACAGGCGGATTTAAAACCGAAACCTTCAATATAATAAGCTGAAACGTCATGAAACTGCTCGATGTTTCAGACTTCTTAAATACTTACTAGAGAAACTCTCTAAGCTCCCAATCAATTACAAAAGACTCAAATATATTACAATTAAAACACCTATTGGACTTTCGGAATAGAGCTTTGTGGATCCACTAAACCATCGAATTCCTCTCGTATCCAATCCTTATAATCCAAAATCCTTCGTAAAATCCTCAAAGCTCCTTATTTTGTTACTAATAAAGTAATCCATAATGACCTTAATTTCCCATTTGTTACTGATTTAACCCGAATCCGATATCAATATTTTCATGACAAACTTTATTCCCACTCAATCCCACTAGATTCAAACCTAGCAAGTCCTTTAACTCCTGATAGTCCACCGACGCGTCTGAAAAGAAGATGGCTTCGTGTCCTTTTAAGTTGAATTTGTTATTTAAGTACTACCACTGGGTAGACTCTCAACTTTTGTTTATCCAAGCCATCATTATTCATTTTATTTACTTGTAGTATTGCAATAATACAGTCGTAAATATCAAGAAATTAATTTTCTTTAAATCTAAAAAAAAAATTGGAAAAAATTCGACGAAGAAAAGTGTTATTTAGCTCAACATGCTTCTGGATATCAAGACCCGAAATATATTTTAAATAAAATAAAAAAAAGTTTAAATCAATCTTTTATTACCATTAGATTTCAGCGATGACTTTGAAACCGAGACTTCATTCACACTAGTTGTATATGATACTTTTGGGATGACGTCTTCTCTTTCCAACAAATCTGAAAATATAAAACAATTATTAAAGAAATGAAAGAAAAAAAAAGAACAAAAACAATCTAAGACCGTGGAAAAATTCCAACGAAAAGCCCTTAAGTCATCAAACTAAAACAGAAATTGAAAATATCTGTCCAATATTTCGCCTATTCAGGCATCCTCAGGGTAGAAAGAGAATAACAGCAAAACAAAACATGAATAATGCACCCAAGAAACATCCCACCACCTCCAAGGCTCATATGCAACTAATGAATCATAAGGGAGGTTACTCGACCCCGGCTGGATAAGGTTAGATAAAAACAGCTGATAAATACTTCAGAAATATATTATTTATTTTTTCCTGTTGTGCTTTTTGAAGTTTGGTGAGTGTATGTTGAATTTTCAATTTCTGCATCCACGTGCCCCCGTGCCCCCCCATAAAGTTGCCCTTCCTGTAGCCTATGTGTGCCATTCTGATGTATAACCTATATTACTGTAAAGCTTCATCCAAATCCAACAACAAACTTTCACTGTGTAAAGGACATAGTTGGGGGGTGCAGTCAATAAGAACACAGAATAAGTAATGAACTTATATTATGTGCCGACGTTTCGACCTACAGCGTAGGTCATCTTCAGGGCTAACAGAGAAACAAACAGAACAAAAAATATAAAAAATGTACAGTAACAATAATATGGTGACAAGTAATGTAGACAAATAAAATAGTGGCAGATATGAAGATAGAAGATAACGAATATTAAAAAAAGAGCCAGATTATAATAAAATAAAGATATAGACAGATTTAAAAAAATTAATGATAATGAAAAGGAATTAAAATAGTGACAGATATAATAAAATTAAGATAAAGACAAATATAACAAAATTATTGAAATAGTGACAGATGTAATAAAATTAAGATAATGACAGATATAACAAAATTATTGATAATGAAAAGAAAATGAAAATAATGACAGATATAATAAAGTAAGACAGATTTAATAAAAATTAAAGAAAATGAGCAGAAATGATAAATTATAAATAATGCATATAAAATAAAAAATATAAAATAAATGTATAGAATGGATAGTACAGTACAAAATAATAATTTCATAATAATTTAATAACAAAAATATAAGTTCATTACTTATTATGTGTTCTTATTGACTGCACCCCCCAACTACAGTAAAACCTCTACTAACGGACACCCCTAAATAGCGGTCACTCCCCATTACCGGACGATTTTTTTTGCACCAACATTTTAATACAATTTTTAAGGCATTTGAACCTCTATTTAACAAAACCTCTCATTAACGGGCACGGACAGGCTGTGTTAGTTATAAATCAATTAAAAAAACCTCTAAAAGACGGACAGTATGACTTTATCCCTTTCCCGTTTCTCGGAAACAATTAGTTGTTTCCGGTCTAAGAAAACAGGGAGAGCTGTGTTTACTTTCGAGTAAAGATTTTCCACATAAATACTTTTTTTTTTATTCTCGAACTTGCTTTATTAAAATTTAGTTCTGTTCTAACCCTCGTGGCAGGCGGCTGAAAATGTCTCCCTCACGTAAGAGACTCATTTTAGAACAAAAAATAAATGTAATCGACTTTTATGATCGTGAAAAGTTAAGTGTATGTGCGCTAGCGGAAAGACTCAATATCGGTAGGACACAAGTTTCGGGAACACTCCAAAACCGTGCGATGTTCTTTTTTTTTATTCTACTTACCTTTTAAACACATGGGAAATTGAATAAGAGAGAATAAGTAATACGTATTTATAAAAAAATAAAACCTCCCTTTAAAGGACACCTTTAAATAACGGACAAAAATATTTGAACCAGGGCTGTCCGTTAATTCGAGGTTTTACTGTATCTCCTTTACATTAGATCATCCAGTCAACTATTCTCATCTCATACAAACAAACTTTCACATTTATAATACATATTAGGAGGATATATATTATTTATGGTACTTTTTATTTTTATTAAAAAAAGTTATTATAGTTATTAAAATATGTATATATATATATATATATATATATATATATATATATATATATATATATATATATATATATATATATATATATATGTATTTTAAAGTAATAAAAGCAGACCCTAGGGAATAAAGTGAAGATAATGCATATCTTTATAGGGATCACCGGGAGCCCCCCGACCATCTATTCAGAGATATAAGGGAAAGGATAGAGATAAGTTCTATTGTGCTGCAGTGAATAGGGTTAAGCTATGACATGAGCCTACCCAGAGGTCGCATCGAGTGGAAAGGCTGAGAAGCATGAGTTATGTATTGAGGATATCTAATCATAGTTAAAGCATGAGTGAGCCCAAAGATCTGAGTAACAGTATGGAGAGGTTGATCCTAGATGTGAAGCATGGTTCCTGTGCTACAGCGTCAGGCTGTCCATAGTTCTCAAGTCCCTTTGGGTTCGATACACCTGAGTACTTCTCAACGAAGTATACCCGGTTTGAGGACAGAAACAAATCAGTATAGATCCAAGGATCATGGCCGATCGGGGTCAGCAAGCGCACGAGGAACCCTGAAGAATTTTTGTTCCCCTGAAGAAAACCGTCTGTAAAATTGAATATCTGTATCTCATTATTAGATGTAATATATTTCTTTTTTACTACAGTAGAATTTGAAACTTAACTAACAGGGAAAAAGGAAAGATTAAATAAATTTTCGAAAATATTGTTTCACAGCCATATAACACAGTATCTGTGTTTACATATACAGGATGTCCCATTTCAAGTGGATCAAACGTTTTTAACTTTTAAATGAAACAAATTTCAGAAAAACGTTTTAAGTAAAAGTTGTACTTATTCAAGCCTAGTTTGAAGGAAAAAAAAACATTTTTTATTTTTTACTTTAAGTGGTCAATATCGACCTTCAAAAAATGTAGTTTCCTCTTGACCCCCATTTATTTTTATTGTCCTAAAATGTACAAAACATGGAAAAAATGTATGTAACATTTTTTTCTAAATTTCATAGTTTAAGTAGAAAACACATTCAAAGTTGACTACTTTAGTGTTCCTCATTTACGAGGAAACGTAATGTAGTATTAAGTTATTTTATTTAAGAGTTTTTAGTCGAAATAACTTACTAATCAAGGTATTTTGAATCTTCCAGAAAATGTCTGGACAGTTAAAATCCTTCTGTGAAGGCAGCATACTGAAGTAGTGAGCTTCAGATACTTCTTCTACTTGACTTATGAAAGATAGAAAAAAATGTTACAAACATTTTTTCCATGTTTTGGACTGTACATTTCAGAAAAATAAAAATAAATGGGGGTCAAGGGGAAACTACATTTTTTGAAGGTCGATATTGACCACTTAAAGTGAAAAACCAAAAAATGTTTTTTTTATTTCTTCAAACTAGGTCTGAATAACTACAACTTTTACCTGAATCGTTTTTCTGAATTTTGAAATGGGACACCCTGTATACTATCCTTTTATAATACTTGTAAACGATCACGACAATTGGAGCAAACAGATTGGACGTAGCCACTAAGTTGATGAGAGCTATCTAATCAGCATATTGATTGACACGGCGGGAACAAAGCCAACATTATCCATTAACAGCCATGTATATGTATATGCATATCAGGGCGGTTAATCGATTAGTCCACCGATGGATTGCATTTGCATTGGAAACCCATTAAAACACGACGCTAACCAGCTAATGGGATGAATAATCGGGGTTCACGCTAGAAGAATATTCTTCATTCTAATAACAACCCGAAATCGTGAGCTCGGATGTCGTCTGATATAGTTGAAAAATATAATTTTAGTAATAATAGATAGATGGATCATATAGGATCTTGGACCCTCCTGGGGCTCACCCAGCCTCTATAAAATATTATAAAAATAGGATACCCAAAATAAGGGGCGAAAATGAAGCGGTTGAGCGTGACCTAGGACGTCACCTCCTTGCAGAACCGCTGTCCATGACAGTACAGTCTCTACCTTGTACTAGACCAGACCTTTCACCGATTGTAGCGGAACAGGTTTTTTTTTAGAAATAATACCATTATGGAATTGAAAACAACACAATATTAACCATACATAGATAATAGTAGAAGCTTCGAAAATGCTAGTAATTAGGTCATTGAAAATTTCCAATGAGAATTTTCCACGTTCTTGAATTTTCTATATGTTCTGATTTGTCAAAATATTTCAAATTGTTAATAAAAAATAGTTGGTAATCATTAATATAGCGTTAAAACAGTAAATAAATTAAACGAAAAAAAAAACAGACGTATCTACCTGTTTTATTTAATTTATAGTTTATCAATAAATAGCACGTTAAAGGTATTTTATTTGTAAACAAATGGTATAAGGACGAATTCCAATAAAGATAAACTTAAATCTATAAATAAGTGATAATGTTGAAATTAATCAGATTAATAAAAATTTTTATGCATCATGAGAAATTCACGAAATATTATTTTATTTTTTTAATTGCAATAATATTACATCTATAAAATAAATAAAATAAAAATAAATACGTATATATCCCTCAGAGGCATCTGAAAAGAAGATGGCCTCGTGTTCTACTAAGTTGAACTTGCTATTTGAGTAGTTTCTCTACTTGCCTTTATCTCGTCTCATTATTTATCTTTCATTATATTTACTGGATGTATTCTATTATACAATTGTAAATTTCAATAAATAACTTTTTTTTAAAATACTTATAAAAAGGAGCACCGGATAAAAAAAAAAACCTGTACCACTACAACCCATGAAGGGTCTGGGGTTCAATACGTGGTAGAGACTGTACTGTTTCATGGACAACGGTTCTGCAAGGAGGTGACGTCCTAGGTCACGCTCAACCGCCAGATTTTCCCCCTTATTTTTATAATATTTTATAGAGACTGGGTGTACCCCAGGAGGGTTCTAGATCCTATATGATCCATCTCCAACTGCAAACAGACTCAATAAAAATCATGGCTTGCAGCGGGATTTGAACCAGAGTTTTCGGCATGGCAACTCAGTGCTCTACCACTGAGCCCGGATAAATAACAACCATAATAAAACATCATAAATTAATCCATAATTACATACATTTTTTAAAAAATCATAAAACTTCTAATTTTTCTAATTTTTCAATATACTGAACCCTTTTTTTAACTCTTATTTTTATATATATCGCTACCTTAGTATTACAATGTTGTATGTTACAAAATTGAAAAATCATATATTTTGGTACCAGATGATTCTGTAGTTCAAAAACTATATATAGATCTTCAAAACGTCAAAAAATCGCGACCGAGTAACATCCAAAGATGAAAAATAAAAAATACTCAGAATCTTTGATATTGTTTTTCTCATTTTCATATATCTGTATCATACAACTTTGTAATCCTAAGGTAGCGATATGGCTTGTATAAAAAAAAAGGTATCGATAAACATATAAAGCAATTAATTTTAAAATTATAACATGATTTAAATTTGGGATCAACTCAATTAAAATTATACAGGTTTGTTCGACTAATTAAAACCAGATATGATAATTTTCCAATACAGCATACAACAGTGTTAAAATTTTAAATAGTTTCATTTAAGTAGAAAAATTGAACTAACTTGCCATAACTTAATTAAATAAAGAAAACA
This sequence comes from Arma custos, assembly GCA_037127475.1. Lineage (NCBI taxonomy): Eukaryota > Metazoa > Arthropoda > Insecta > Hemiptera > Pentatomidae > Arma > Arma custos. The sequence continues at coordinate 11,158,754 of CM073762.1, read as the reverse complement.
ATGCATCTTATTATTTAAAAAAATAAGAGATTGGAATTAAGTTTTATTTAAATAAATTGAAAATATAAAAATAGCTTTTACCTCTGAAATTCATTACTCATAAAAAAAGTTTCAATATGGCCTCCTTTTTCGGATTTGACTATATTTCTTCTGTTGTTTTTTTAACTGGTGGTTTTCGATAGTAATATTAATATTTTAAAAAAACAATCGAATAGTAAATATACATAGATAAACCATAATTATCACATTTAATAACACTTTTCACATACTAAAAAGAAATATATTGAAGATGAGACATCCAGACAGAGAACCGAACTAAAGAAGAATGATTTAAATGGAGGGAATCAGGGAGGTGAGGCAAATGCAAACTTGATCACAGAGAGTACTTAATTCTCATTGGCTCGAAGTTCCCGCCATAACTGCTCTGAACTATTCCCGCAAAAAAGTAGAGAATATTCAGTCTGCATAATACGATCCTATAGAATGGCTGGAATCGAGTAAGTAGGCAGAAATATAATTTTTTTAATTTCAACTATTTATTTCTTAATAAAATACAAATATATCTATTACAGAAAAGTTTGTTTATATTTAATAATTATTATTTACTCCTCTAAAGTTGTAATTAACCTGTTATTAATATAAAAACTTCAGGTAACATTTATTGATAAAATATCTTATTAATTAGTAAATAAATATTTTAATTGGTTTTGTAAATATATAAACTTTTGATGTTTAGGCTGTATTGATTATATCAGAAATCTTTTATTAATAAAGCATCAATTAGATTTTTATGTTAATTTAAAATATATAATTAAATATTTGAAACTTTAAGTGGGCGTACTCGTACAGGGGGGAAATCTGACCGAATATAATATCTTAACCCCCCTCTGTACGAAATTTATAAACAAATTTTTTGTTTTTTTATAATTAACAACATAAGTATTTTAAGTAGTATTTACGGTACTTGTTTGTTCACGCAGCTACTGTTATTTTTGCCTACTTGTTCGCATGCGCAAGCAGTTATATTTTGTAACAGTTATCTTTTATAACAGCTATCTTGCATAACGTTTTTAAATCTATTTATTGGAGTTAGGGGAGGTTAGGGGTGGTTTGTGTTAAAAATATAATGTATGATATAATCATCTGTAAGAAATATAACTGTTATAAAATATAACCTTATTTAAATTTCAGTACAATAAAATAATAGATAACGAAATAAAATAATTCAAATCCAAATAGTGAGTAATTAAAAGTATAATAATTAGCGATTATATCTATTGGCTTAGAATTGAACAATTTTCTTTATTATTATTAGTATTCATCGTTATATTCTAAAAGAAGACCATTTGTATTGATAAACATATACATATGCGGATCCAGGGGAGGGTACGGGGTCACGTGCCCCCCAGACGGTTTTTTAGGTACTTTGGAGAACCATACTTATAAACAGCACATACTTATAGGCAAATCATGTGATGATAGTTGTTAAAATATATGAATAAAATAACAAAAATAACATGAGTGAAACTATTGTTTAGATATTTTAATAAAACTTTGAAACCTTTCTATAAATACTACAATTTATTTTTGATTTTTTTGCCCGTCTGCCCGTTGGCCCCCCCCCCCAGAAAAAAATCCTGGACCCGCCCTTGTATATATAGAATTCACCCGTTACCTACTCTCTCGACAGTCTAACATGTGAGTATATTTAAATAATAAATATTAAATGCTAAATTTTTTCTTTGATAACAAACAAAAACAAGTTCATATTTTTTATTATTATAATTATTTGAGGAATACTGAAAAGAGGGTTAATTCAAATTTCCAAAATTTACTTTGGAATTTACTTTTTCTCTAATTTCGTTAAGCAATCCTTTGTCTTCCCGAAACTTCAGTTTCTGATATGGACTAAAAGCCTAAGAAATATGGGGATAATGTTGTGTTAAACAAAATTCCTCGACTAAACTAGCGCAACTCTACCAATTATTATTTCTTAAGGTCATAAGGTACGAGTAACAGGTATTTTGCGGATTGGGAAAAATTGGAATGACAAAATCTATTTTAAGCAAATAATTTTATGTAAAATTGTTAATTTTAACAAAAATATCGAATTACTTACAATTTTCTTTGTATGAGTATGTTGTAGTCAATCTCCCATATGCAGATCACCTCCATCCGAATTAATTTGGATATGAAACACATGTACATTTTTTTTATGAGCACTTGAACACCCCCTCCTTTGCGGACACCCCTAAATATTCTGAATTGAAGGTGTCCGTTACAGAGAGGTTTTCTTTTATGTATCACTGTATTAATACCATTATAAAAATCGCACAATATCATTCCGCTTGAACGCATAACTTAATACGAACTATTTTATCGAAACAATAGCACACAAAAAACTAACACTTGAAATATATTTCCAGAAATATAAGAAGACACATCCATACCGATCTGAAGCCAGTTCGAGACTGATTTGAAACAAGAGAGAAATGGCCATATTGGAAGGTGTAAACATTGCTATAATTCGATTCGACTTCTGACAGGATATTCGATTTGAGGATGAGTTTTATCAGGTTAGCATTGCCTTCCCAATCATTTTTCAATATTTATATATTTTATTCCATGGAATCATTAATAATTATTTTATAAATATTTTATTTGAAAAGAAAAGATATGAGCAGGATCGGGATTCGAACTCCGGGCATTCGTCGTGGTACTTAGCCACCTCAGCCATCCTGGTTCTCTTCCCGGTCAGACATATCCTTTCTTTTCACTGATCCTATATCTACGTGTTCTCGCAATTTGCGATACATACACGTGGAGATTGTTCATTAAACATTACTTTTATTTTCGGATCTTGTTGACTTACTTCATTATATATTATTATAATTTATTTCTTTTATCTTATTGTTAGATTCTATAATTTTTTTAAATATTTAAATATTTTGAGATCTAGGATCGGTGAAAAGAAAAGAGACCCGGGTTCGAGACCCGATCCTGGTCATATTTTTTCTTTTCAAATAAAATACTTAAAAATTTTATAACATCAAATAATAAAATGAAATAATTATTTTTAATTATAATAAGGCCGAAGGAATCGGGTTCAAATCTGACTGAGGCAGATAATTTATTTAATCTGTTAAAAACAGGGGATGGATCTTGTTCAATCTGTAGACCCTCCCGGGGTTCATCCAGCCTCAATGAAATAGGAACTCTTAATGGGGGGGAGGGCTGGGATTAAGCGAGATAAAAGACAAATCTGAACTACTGTTGTCCTATAAATAGTCACTCTCTACCACTTGCTGAATCTAAGACCTTTCATGGGTTGTAGTGGTACAGGATTTTTTCATTATTACTAATTATTATAGTACTTATGTATTATTTAAAAAATAACTATTTTTTCTACTTATAATAAAAATATTATAATATAGAAGAATATTTTTTTAACGAGCAAAACTGTTTAAAACATGGATACATGTTGATCGATAACGAGGTCATTAAACATGATTACTAACCAGCTGATTTTTTTTTTTTACTTAGTTAATATTTATATAATTTAACAGTCAAATTGCCCTACAAATTGCGTGGTACGTTATCCTTAAATTTTTGAGAATCATCAAATCGACATATTTTATCCTTGCTACCTCTGTTAGCTACCACAATCGAGAATTTTCGCAAAGGAAATTGTTGGGCGTCTCATCAAAACGAAGCTATTCACGAAGATTCAGCTTGATAGTAATCAAGTGCTAAAATGTACCAGGGATCCTGGACTATATAACTGAACCTATTCAGTCGTAGTCACTGAATTATTTTATCGCCGTGATTAGATTATTACTGATTTATTTGTAAAGGAGATGGTTGGGGGGTGCAGTCAATAAGAACACCGAATAAGTGAAGTACTTATATTATGTGCCGACGTTTCGACCTACAGTGTAGGTCATCTTCAGGGCTAACAGAGAAACAAACAGAACAAAAATGTAAAAACATCAAAGTTGTACAGTGACAAATAATGTAGAAAAATACAAAGTGGCAGATATGAAAATAGAAGATAAAGAATATTAAAAAAGGAGTCAGATTATAATAAAATAAAGATATAGACAGATTTAAAAATTACTGATAATGAAAAGGCATTAAACTAGTGGTAGATATAATAAAAATCAGATAAAGACAAATGTAACAAAATTATTGAAATAGTGACAGATATAATTATAGAAAATGTGATAGAATATAATAAAATTAAGATAAAGACAGATATAACAAAGATATTGATAATGGAAAGAAAATGAAAATAATGGCAGATATCATAAAGTTAGACAGATTTAATAAAATTAAAGAAAATGAGCAGAAATGATAAATAATAAATAACGCATATAAAATAAAAATAGAAAATAAATGTACAGAATATAACTTTATAATATAATTTTATAAATAATTTTTATAATTATAATTATAAATATAATTATATATAATTATAAATAAATTTTATAAATAATATAATTTTAGAATTATAACTTTCATAACAAGCCAAACGAAAGACGGCACAATTGAAATATCAGCGATTTCAATTATTTTTATGGATTTGAACAAAACAATTGAATGCAAAACAGTCATTAAACACGAGCCAGTAGCACCCTAAACTACTTAACAGCAATTTCGTATCTTAATCGTTTTTCTATTAAATGACCAGTTGAATAAAATACATTGATCACACATAATCATCTTCTATAATCTTTTAGATTATTACTGTGCGATCATTAAAGACATATATGATAATTATTACTAATTATAATACTAAGAATTCCATTATCCTCCCTTTCAGGCTTCTCTAGCACTTACTAGAAAAGCAATCAATACTGTCAATTAATTACAAAATATTCATATATATATATGACTGTACTAGCTTTTGCCCGCGGCTTCGCTCGCATAGAATTTGGAATACCACATAAAGTTTCTTGACAGTGTTTTTTAACTACAATTAAAAAAAAAATTAATTAATTAAATTTAATTTTTTTAACTATAGGTTACTCCTACGAAATTTCAGATGTGTAACTTCAAAACTGACGGATTCCATACAACCTTTGAACCCTTATTATATTAAGGGGAAAACACTTGGGGGTAGAATTATCCAAATCATCCTAATTTCTTTTTTAAATCATACAAAGAACCTATGTGCAAATTTCAAGATGCTAAATTCCTGATTTGCCTTTAATTATATACTATAATGGATTCTCCACAGTACCTATAAAACTGTCGGGGGGGGGAGGGGGCATGCGCCCCCTAAATCCGCGCTTGCTATAGCCCATGTGTTATATTGATGTATAACCTATATTACCAACCACAATACCTAAAATACAGTCGGGGGGGGGCACGTGCCCCCGTGCGCCCCCCCTAAATCCGCTCTTGCTATAGCCTATGTGTTATTCTGATGTATAACGTATATTACTGTGGAGTTTCCTCCAAATCCGTTCGGTAGTTTTTGCGTGAAAGAGAGACAAACATACAAACTTTCACATTTATAATATTAGTAAGATATATATGCAGTTATGGAGTAAAGCTTTGTGGCACCACTAAGCCACCGAATTCCTCTCGTATCAAATCATTACAATCAAAAATTCTTAGTAAAATCCTGAATGCTCCTTATTTTGTTACCAACAAAGTAACCCATGATGACCTTAATATCCGGTTTGTTATTGATTTGCCCTGAATCCTTTCATAACAAATATTTATTTTCACTCAAACCCACAGGTTTCAAACCTAGCTTCCTCTTCAATACTCTTCCAATCTCTGAAGAGTATTCTGCGTCTGAAAAGAAGACTGAATCGTGATTTTTTTAAGTGGAATTTGTTATTTTAGTTCTTCTAGAGGGCAGTTTCTCTACTTGCCTTTATCATCAATTATCAACCATAATTGATTGAGTTGTATGTGGAACGTCTTGGTCTTAAGGTACTGTCTCATCTTTGGAGCCTGTTTGGGCTGTTGATTGTTGGGATATATTTTCTTCGAGATGTGATTCACATAACCTTTTTTTTGTTTTTGTGTCACGATAATGCCTGGATAGGCGAAACGTCGACAGGTAAGTGGGTGTATTACTGGAGAAATTTGAAACATAAGGCTTTGCATTGTTGTTTTTCCCAATTTTGGATTATAATAAATAATAGTGTTTCTTTTTGAGGTTTTGGCTCTATTTTATTGATCAATCATAATATTTACTTGTTGTATTATTAAATACCGCTGTAAATTTCAATACATAAATATTTAAAATTATTGTTTCTATCTGAGTGTACGAGGAGCTGAGTGTGTAAGGTTGCATTCTAAGCATAGATACATACTTGAATTCATGGATGGAATCAGGGTTTGGTAGAATCTCTTAGTGCGCATTCAGCCTCTAAAGTAAATGTCTTGTGCATAAATTAATTGTGATTAAGTGATATTTAAGTTGGATATTGATAAAAAATTCTTGCATAACTGTTGAGTACAGCTAGAAGTTCTCAACCGTTAATTTCCATGCGCTGTAAGTCATTCACAGTTTTAATTTTTTATAATTTTGTGTCGATTTTATTGAGTTTTAAATATTTTTATTTTTAAAGAGAAAAGATATGCCCCCGGCCGGGATTCGAACCCGGATCCTCTGTCTACGTGACAGCGCGCTCTAACCAATTGAGCCACCGAAGTCACCTGCCGGCATATCTTTTCTCTTAGAAATAAAAATATTTAAAAATCAAAACAATTAACAAAAAATTATGAATAGTAATATGACGTAAGTCAAAAAGATCATAAAATTAAAGTAATGTTCAAAGATCATTTGTTCTCGTGTATATATCGCAAAAAATGCGAGAACACGGGGACAGGGGATCGGATAAGAGAATAGATTTGTCGGCCTTGGTGGCTTAAATGGTTAGAGCGCTGTCACGGAGAGAGAGAGAGGATCCGGGTTCGAATCCCAGCCGGGGGTATATCTTTTCTCTTCAAAATAAAAACATAGTTTTAATTAATTATATTATTAATTAATTATACTTAGCCATATAAATGCCAAAATAATTTAAAATTAACAGGAGTGTGTATTTCTAATTATACAAATCACATAATTATACATTAAACAAAATGTTAGTTTGAATATAATTTAATTGGACGCGTGTTTCTCTTTGGAATATTTTAATTGGAATAGCTCGCTAGCGAACGCTGGAATATTATCGTTCTAGCGAATCCATTTGCTTTGAGCTGTACATTCGTGAAGCGAAACATAGCAACTTGTTCAGTAGGCTGTTATGGCCTGCACTCGACCGTAAACTTGTAATATGATTTGGACTAATGGATGTGATTGTTGTGGTAGTGCAATATTCAGCTCATAATTCTAAAATGTATTTAATCAATTATTTAATTAATTATTAACGATAATTAATGAATAAACGTGTGAATGGGGTAGCTCAGTGTGTAAAGTGCTGAGTGAAATGCTGACTGTTATTGGCTCAAATCCGGCTGTTGCATGTATTATGCATAGTATATTATTTAATTAGTTAACAGCCAGAGATGGACCCTTTAATATCTACAGATCCTCTTAGGGATCATACAGCCTCTACAAAGTTGATATCCATTTTTAAAAAAAATGTATTTATTGATATTTACAACTGTATTACAAATATACAAGTAAATAGAATGCGTGTTACATAATGACATGAGAATGACAAGTAGAGAAACTATCCACTGGTAGTACTCAAATCAATGTTCAAATAAGAAGGTCACGTGGCCATCATCTTTTCAGACGCCTCGGAGGATTATCAGGATTTGAAAAGGAAGCTAGGTTTGAAACTAGAGGGTTTGAGTGGAAATGATGTTTCTTATGAAAGGATAGATACCGGGTTCGGGCCAAATCAACAACAAAAGGGACATTAAGGTCGTTATGGATGACTTTATTCTTAACAAAATAAGGAGCATTTTACGAAGGATTTTGGATTGTAAGGATTGGATATGAGAGGAATTTGATGGCTTAGTGGAGCCCCAAAGCTCTATTCCGTAGGTCCAAATAGGTCGTATGATGGTCATGTAGATGAGTCTTTTGTAGTTAATTGGGAGCTTAGAGCGTTTGTCTAGTAAGTGTTGAAGTAGCCTGAAACGTCAAGCGGTTTCTTGTCTTTTCAGTCTTGTATGAGGTTTCCAGGTTAATCGTTTGTCGAGATGCAACCCTTAGTATCGGATCTGTTCTACAGGCACCAGTGGGATATTATTAAAGGATACTGAAGGGCAGGAAGTCATTTGATATCCTTAATCGGCAAAAAAACCTCGTGGATGAACGTGATTTCCGACAAATTTCTTGTCCAACTTCATCCCAGAAATAAAACAGTCTCTACCATATACCGAAACAAAGCAGAAAATTATCGTTAAATAGAAAGCAGAGGACCTTCAAAACAAGCATACGATCGTCGTTCAGGTTCAGTACGTGGTAGAGACTGTACTTTCTCTAGAACAAAGGACTTGTCTGAGATTATGCTCAAAAACCAAGTTTTCCGATAATTAAAGGTACCCACTTTATAGAGTATAAATAATTTATATGTCACAGCCAAAATTGAACCTGGAATCCTCTGACCCACTCCCTCTAGGATAATGGTTTAGAAAATTATGAAGAACCTATTCACAGAATAGAAATAGCATAAGGTATTAGCAGGAATGTTTACAACAAAAAACACCAGGTTTTCCGCCAATTAACTATAACCCAAACTCCCATAAGGGAGGGTCTATGCTAAGAAAATAAAGAAAACATAAATAATAACTTGTAAATAAATATTGAATCATGTATTAATATTTGTGCATAATAAAATGCTATTTTCATTTCATTTCAAAAGTACCCACTATACCAGCGGTTCCCAAACTGTGGGGGGCGTGAGGACACGTCAGGGGGGGGGGGCGCGAGACAAGATGAACATTAAATTCAATTTAAGTTATCTTTCTAAAATTCTAAATTAACCATGATGTTTAGAAAATTGACCACTTTGATATAATGGACAAACCTTCATTTTGGTTAAAATATTTCAAAGTATATCCTAGTGTATCACGGAAAGCACTTCGTTTATATTTGCCTTTTTCAAGCACCTATTTGTTGCCATTTTCAACACTTGTGGCAATTAAAACAAAGTATCGGAACTTGATGTTGCTAGTGACTTGTGTTGTGCACTTACTAAAACTCAGCCACGAATAGGCATACTAGTAAGAAAAATGGAAGCCCATCCATCTCACTAACCAACCTAATCTATTTTTCTCTTATTAATAATTTTTGTATTTTACGAAAACTGATAGTGTTGTACCTTATGGCAGTATAAATAAATGTTTTGTTTAAAATTTAACACTTATATGTTAGAGAAGAATTGGTCGACTGTATCTTCTAATATAAGGAAGAAATAGTTGGGGATGCAGTCAATAAAAACACCTGAATAAGTGTAACTTATTTATTATAATCCTTATATGTTTTTGTTTTGTTCCTGGTCCCACACAATTTATTATTAAGGGCGCGAGAAGCTTTCATTTCAACAAAAGGGGGGCGTGGTACAAAAAAGTTTGGGAACCCCTGCATTATACAGAGGCTGGCTGCAAGACAACCTTAATATAGATATAATCGTCAAGATGCACATCCATATTGAATATCATTCATATACATAAATGGATATCATCCATACTTACTATATATATATATACATGTATGTATTAGTTAATTTCTCAACTAGGATGAAACTATTTATTTCCAATACTCTCCTCCATTTAGTTTATAACAGTTTACTAACTATATTACAGTCGACTAATAATTAATATATATATATTTTATAATATAAATATATAATTACACAAATATATAACTATAATATATGACAAAAGACAGACTGCATTATATAGTGAGAGGCTAAGCGTGAGGTAAGAGCAGGAGCCTATCACATGTCCTTGCTGGTGCACTGCCCCCGTAGCCAAGGACGCTTTTTTACTGCCTTACATCAACTCTAATTCCTTATATATACCTATTTAAGTAGTATATACATAGTATGTATATATATATATATATATATATATATATAAAAGGAAAAATATACACTAAAGATAAATAATTTGTAAGTAGAGGATTAAGGTTTGTTGTTACGAGTTTATAAACATTATCGCCTATATATATATATATATATATATATATATGAGAGGTAAGATAAATAAAGTTCATTTGCTACGTAAATCTGTGTCGTTACTCTGCCCGAAACCCTATTTTTTTTATTGTATATTTTCAGTCTAATTATAACTTATATATATACTAGCTTTTGCCCGCGGATTCGTTCGCATGGAATTTGGCCTGGCACATAATGTTTGGTAACAGATCATTTTAAATAAATAATTTAATTTTCTTTTTTTAACTATAAGTTACTCGTACATCCAAAATTTCAGATGTCTAACTTCAAAACTGACGGATTCCATACAATCTTCGAACCCCTACTGTATTAAGGGGAAAACCCTTGGGGGTGGAATTATCCAAAATTCTTTCTTAAATTATACAAAGAACCTATCTCCAAATTTCAAGACCGAAGTTCCTGATTTGCCTTTAATTATGTACTATAATGGATTCTCCACAGAACACAAAAAAATGTCTGGGGGCACGTGCCTCCTTGCCCCCCTAAATCTGCCCTTGCTGTAGCCTATGTGTTATTATGACGTATAACCTATATTACTGTAAAGTTTTATCAAAATCCGTTCAGTAGTTTTTGCGTGAAAGAGAGACAAACATACAAACTTTCGCATTTATAATATTAGTTAATTTTATTATATCTTTATGGTGTTTAAATAAAATACTATAATTATAATAATTAACATACATCATTTTCTTGTGTAATTTAATAATCCATATTATAAAAAAAATAATCCTTTACCACAACAATCCGTGAATGGTCTAGGGTTCAGTATTTAATAGAGAAAGAACTGTTTCTTGGACAATAGTTGTGCAGGGAAGTGATTTGTCCTAGATCACACTGTACCGCCAAATTCCCCCCTCATTTTGAGTGCCCCAGGAGGGTCCTAGAACCCATAGGATTCATCCCCGGCTGCAAACAAACTACCATTGATCTAGAAACAGTACAGTCTCTACCATATTCAGATTTTTATATATTTATATATGACTGTATATAAACATGTAAGTAACAATATAGCATGATTCTAAAGTCGAGTATGAAAACTAAAATTATAATTTTATTTCGAAAATCACAATTAGCATTAGATTTTAAGAATTTTTAAAGAGGGAGGGATTAAAATCTCTTTCTCTCTCTCTCTATCCAAGTTTAGATAAAACTTGTCTGGAATTAATTTAATCTACAGAACTATCGAAAAATGTTGTATATCCAACAGGATGTAGTACCTGAGATACACCTATCGTGTATAATATCTATGCATGGTTTGGCGGTTTCGCACTTCCTCTGCACGATCTATCATTAGCGATGTGTATAGCAGGATTGTCTTAAGCACATCGTGTAGAATAATAATGAAGCTAATATTAAATGATTAAGTCATTAGGTAAATCCCCCCTCCGGTTAAAAGCACCCACACACATACGTTTATATTTAAAACACAGAAACCAGTTTTGATTAAACGTGTAAGAACAGATAGTACTTGAATAACACGAGTGGTTTGCTGTTGGAATCATAATTTAACAGAGCATACACGGTAAATTTCACCTTAAAAAAACCCAGCTTCCAGTCAACTGCAGTGTAGTAGTGGACAATTGACCATGGGAGGATAGTGAATTCCCAGGAAAATGAGAAAAAAAATAATTTTTAAATATTTCTTTATATGAGAATTTTTGACTTATAAATTTTTTTAAAGTTAATTTTTAAATTTGTTGATGTATTTTAATATTGAAAATGGCATTGATGTTGCCGAAACGTCTTGTTTATGAAAGAATAAAATAAATTTACTGGAAGCTGGTTTTTTTTTGAAGATGAAATTTACATAGAAATTGAGTCCAGTATATTAGATAAGAATTAAAAAGCATAAACGGTTTAAAAAAAGAACAAAAAACAAGTTATTACTACAGATTGTTGCTTATTCGTTATAGGAGGGGGGTTTGGGGATGTTAACCCTCCATTGCTTAGAAGAAGTTTAAAAATAAATTGTAAATAACAATTTAAAAAAAAATGTAAAATCCTTCAAAGTTTTATTTTTCAAAGTTATCATTGTGGGATTACAGAAGTAATGGTCAATAATGTCAAAAACACAACAAAGACCAAACACAGTTATTTCAATGAATAAAAGGTACACTAAAATGACAATCCGAAACGTAATACTGTTTATTTACGATTAATTATATTATTATTGCGGCAGTAGTGACATCTAGCGGCAACAATAAGATTGCAAATGTGAGAAGAACATTTTAGACAATTCTTAGAACCTAGAAGTAATGTCTGGATGGGTCTAGGAAGTTCCCTATGCAATTCAGTGTAGTAAGTTATTGTAACCAATAAATAGGGTTACTTGTATTTAAAACCTACTTCTTGATTGCCCTTCCAAAAATAACATTTATAAAAAATTATAATCCATTTATTTAATTTGAAGCTACATGATTTATAGTATTATACATATTATACCTAGTTTACGAGACATCTTTTTTGAAGGGAGTAATATGTTGGAGTGGTTGACTGGTGGGGGTTAACCCCCCCGTGAGTCAACTCTAGTTACGCCAATGATTAGGATAAGGATCTTTAAAGGTAACCTGAATTCGTAGAGGGTCTGTACCACAATTTTACGTCCTTTCCGAAGGACGGCATAACATGCTTGCGTATAGTAGATTGTTATGCTGACCATAGCAGATGTTCATGCTTTCAATCCAGAGTGGAAAGTTCGAAATTGATACTCAAGGACTAAATAAATTGCAATAGAAAACAATTATTTTTTCCCTGATGTTGACCTATTTGGCGAAATTCCGACTACTTTTTTCTCTTTTGGTATTTTTGAGAAGGAAGCTTCTTGTTTAGATTTTTTTCTTATCGTCTTAAAAAGTTAATGTTTTCATTTCATCTTAGAATTTGTAAATTAGTGTCTTGTAAATTTGTGTAAAGTGCGTAACAAAACAGCACTACCAAGGCTATTTCCTCTCTATGGCGCCGAAGAAAATAAGGACTCGTGTCCTTAAAGCTATTCCTGTAGACTCATTGATAATAGTGATGTAACTTGTCGGCATATCTTCACGCAATGAGTACGCACGCGCTAAGGCAGAAGGACCTTTTCGTAACCACTGCGTTATGGTTAACTGGGTTGTGAATGAGCGACATTAAAAAATCGATCTCAAGCTGAATATTAATCGATTGTTAGATATGGAGAACAAACGCGAGGTTTACGTTGCGTAACTGTCTCATGGAGCTTCGGCCATTGTCTTTTATTTGGCGTGGTTGGAGTGAAATTATGAAAATTTCACTCTAACAGCGCCAAGTAAAATCAAACGTGATATGAACTAAAGTACGAAATCATTGTGATTTATTTATCGAAATTTACAACCTTTGAGTAAATAATACATCAAGTAACACAGGGAGGCTTCAGGGTAAGATCCGACCAGGAAATATACAGGGAGATGAAAGACCTGGAAAACAAAATAAGAATCAGAAGACTAAGATTCTTTGGGCATAAGGTAAGAATGAACCAAAGAAGACTTTAAAAAAGGAAATATTTGACAAAACCCGTGAATACATGAGCGTAGGAGGATAAAACCAATGAGAGAGGAAGCAGAAATTATGTGAAAATACTAGGAAAAATGAAAATTAATGATTTTTTTAAATGTTTTATTTGAAAAGAAAAGATATGGCCAGGGCCGGGATTCGAACCCGGGTATTTCACCTCTCCGTGGTGACGCCTCAACCATCTCGGCCACCCTGGCACGTTTCCCAGCCAGCTCTATCAATTATTTTCACTTGATCCGATATCTCCGTGTTCTCGCAATTTGCGATGTATAGTGAAAAGAGTTGATAGGGCTGGCCGAGAAACGTGCCAGGGTGGCCGAGATGGTTGAGGCGTCACCACGGAGAGGTGAAATACCCGGGTTGAGTCCCGGCCCCGGCCATATCTTTTCTTTTCAAAAAAAATATTTTAAAAAATTATATAATATAACAATTAAATAAATTATGAAAATTAATGATATTCGCGTGGTCTTTAAAGACCGTTTTGTGAAAAAAAATTGAGGAACTACCCCAAGGTAGTACTGGAATAACAAATACAACTTAGGAGGTTACGAGACCATCTTCTTTTCAGACACCTCGGAGGGTTGTCGGGAATAGAAGAGGATGTTATGTTTGAAACTGATGAGTTTGAGTGGGAATAAAGTTTGTCATGAAAGGATTGATATCGGGTTCGGGCCAAATCAGCAAAAAATGGAACATTAAGGTCATTATGGATGACTTAAGAGGAATTGGATGGCTTAGTGAAGCCCCAAAGTTCTATTCCTCAAGTCCAAATAGGTCTTATAAGTCATGTATAAGTGGCTGACATAATTGCGTATCTTGTGATTAATTGGGAGCTTAGGGCGTTTGTGTTGAAGTAACCTGAAACGGCTACCTGATTCTTGTGCGAAATCATTTAAAGTGATGGATTTCATCGATGAGGTACAGGACAAGTGGCGTAAATATAAAAAATTTACCTAACGCAATGATTAGAACAGTTCTCTTCTCCATACAGACTCGCGTGCAGGTATACATTTGATCTTAAGATATATTTTAAAAGAAGAATTGCAGAGTGCTATGGTGCTGGTGTTGAAGGTTAGGGGTTCGAATCCGGCTATGACAGAAAAATCAATTAATCTGTTATTTGACCTCCTAACGCCAGCGCTTATTGACATTTTAGAATTTTAGGAATAATTAATAAATTGTTAATTCTATCAACGACCATGATTCAACCGTATGAGATCGACAGACCTTTGGGCTAACTTAGCTTCTCTATAAAATAGATACCCTTGATTGCTGGAAAAACCTAGTGGTTGAACGTGATCTCGGAAAATTACCTCCGTTCACAACCATTGTAAAGAAGTACAGTCTCCACCATGTACTGAAACCAAGACCAATGTAGTGGTACAGTTAATAAAACAATTAATGGGGTGTATAAAAAAAAAATTACCGTTTTCTCCTTCCCCATGGAGAGAAGATGGCGACTATGAGTATCTTTCGACCCACCACACTCCCTGGCAAGTTAGCGAGTACTTGTGGCCGGATTTGACTCAACAGCTTCCTTCAGAACCTCATCAATATCCATTAATGGTCGCCCGGAGCCCTTCTTCCTTTCCAACGTCGTACCTCCACTGCTAAATTTTTCAAACGCCGCGCAGTCCGCTGGTCAATGACACCTTCCCCTTCATATTTAATAACACGAAATTACTACAGCGACTGTGAAATTTTTTTTCCAGTAATGTCTTAAAATTACGAGAATTTCGTAGGACAACGGTCATTTTTTTTTTTTTACACCCTGTTATAAGAACGTGTTGCTAATATTTAAAGTTTCTCTCTTAAGATGTAGATCTCTTTTTACTTATCTATATTAATACTGTATTTCCTATAAGGGAATTTTTCTGGATTTTTTATAATTTTACAATTTTCATTTATTACTATTTTTCTGATCATTTTCTACATTTACCCATATATTTTTTATCATTTTTTTTTGCATTTTTCATTTGTATTCAGTTTTCGTTTTTTATTTTTATTACCTTAAATTTTTGTTTTTCAACACTTCTGTTTTATTATTATTTAGTTCTTCATTATGTGTTTTGCTGCCTTCCTGGCACTTCCATGTTTGTACTGTACACTCATGCATTTTAACCTGTATATTTACCTTGCTGTGCAATATTTGTCAATTTTTTTTCTTTTTCAATTACCTGGATTCACCATACTTTTTATTATTTGTATTTCTATGTTTTAATATATTTGTGCCATTTCTTGATTGTCTGTATTTTGCATGTAACCCTGAAGAAGACCTGCAAGGTGGGTCGAAACGTTGGCTACTTAATAAAGTTTTCTCTTGTTACATGAGAAATTCTTTGACCTCTACCCGGGCCACTTTCTTCCACATATAGTATCAAGGTCAACAATTATCATTCAGTATAATACTTAAAGTTCTTAAAGCATACGAAACTATTCCTAATTTTACCTTTTCTTCTTGTAATTATGTTATTATAAGTAATGCCGTATTGTATGAAGGAAAAAGAAGTTAGAGCTCGATTCAAGAGTCATGGTATGGTCCATGATCAGCTGAAGGTCACAGGTCATATTCAACGCCTATAGTCATAGAAAGAAAAGTAACTTGTCCTTTCTCTTACATTATGTTTTTCTTTACTTCGACTACTCACAAAAAGAAAAAAAAAATGATACACGTAAACAAAACAGCGATTACGTAAATAGTTGGTATTCTCAGCCCAAGGGCATCGCCTTGATGCATTCCAGGAGGTACGGTATTCTTCAAATGGTCTGATAAAACATACACAAATACCTTCAAAAACAATGGCGTCTCACGTAGGGGTACTATGACATAACACAAAAGTAAAGCCTGTAACCAAACCAGATATTTCGACAAAGATACATTAATATTTTTTTTGGCTACTAGTATGTTTAAGGGCCTGCTGACATCAGCGCGCTTAGGTGTCACTTACCTCAACTATTTGGACCTTGTCAGGTTATGCATGAATTTTAAATAGGCCAATGATTGCCCGGGCAAATCTTTTCTCTTTAAAATAAAAAAATTTAAAAATTAAAAAAATATCTTATTTTAGTTACAAATTGTTATTTAATGTTTAAAATAGAAATATTTAAAATATGATGTTATGATAAAAAATGAAAGATTTATTCCAAACAATGCTCATTAAAAAGAACAATATCTTCAAAAATTGCATCAATAGGGTCTCTTCCCTCTAACTTCGTTATATAAAATGGACAATAGTCTCCAAAAGTAATGTACTATTCCCCAACCACGTATTTAATCGAATACCCAGGGTCTTGTTGCATCCTTTTTTCTGGCATCTCCATCTAATTTTATTCCCCACTTCTAGTTTCATATCATGTCCATTTCCAGAACGCATTTTCTGCGGAATGACATTCCGCTCCTGAAGAAACCTAACAGCTCATTTTTCATCGTTCACCTTCACATTCACGTTCAACTTCACATAAACAATAACAAAACGATAGAAAGGTTACTATAACAGTAGGAGATGGTTAAGAAAAGTGACACCTGAGCGCGCTGATGTCAGCAGGCCCTTAAACATACTAGTACCTTTTTTTGTTATTGATAATCCCAATTGTCAAATATCAGAGCGTATAAATGAGTTAAATAAAAGCCTTATTTCTAAACGAAATCAACCGCCTGATGATTAAAGTAAAAATATATACAAATTAAGCTGATAGAACATTCATCAGTCGACACGCTAGATGCAGTGCAGTTAATGTAATGGGAATGCTCAGTGAGCACTTTGCCACGAATGTATTTCAATTATCAACGACACGAAGGCAAGTAATACTTATTTAAATAATTATATAAATAGGATTGAATAATAATAAAAAACCCTGTACCATTACCAGTACCAGTACAACCCTCTGGAAAAACCATATCTCTGGAATCTCACGTCGTACCTTTTCCAACTTAAGGCGGCTGAATTACCATTCTGTTACCATCAACCGACTGTTACCATTTGAAACCCATAGACTTCTAGTCACTTCCTTAATTTTCCCCCATTTGGACTATTGCTGTACAGTATATGGAGGTGTCACTGAAGATCTCGATGCAAAACTAAAACGGTTGATCAATTGCTTCGTTCGTTTCATCTTCGGGATCCCGAGAGACGCCCGTATCACCCGATATTAGGAGTTGAAGTGGCTTTACCCTTCCTATCGCCGTAAGTATTTTCTAGCTTTCTTTCTTAACCAAGTTATCCAATCTCCGATCTCCTTAAACTCGTACACAATCCCATCGAACAACCGCTTTTGATTGAGCATTCCTTATCCGATCCTCGTCCCTTTGAACCTCTATACCTTCTACCATTCGTCGTTCCAATAATCTTTCAACCTTCAAATCCCTTATATTCAATCACCTTATATCATTAACGGTTCTGCAGGAAGGTGATTTGTCTTTGATCAGATCTCCCCCTTATTTTGGGTACTCAATTTTTATATTTTATAGAGGCTGGGTGAGCCCCAAGAGGTTCCTAGATCCTATATTACCAATCTCTGGCTGTAGACTAAATAAATGTCTTGCCTGCCAGACCTGCTAATGATGGTTCTTAAGTAGGGAAAATGGTCCACCAGTTCGAGAACCTCACCATTGCATAACAAAAGTACATCTTCCTGTTCATGCCTAGATATAACAAGCATTTTGCTTTTGGCAATATTTATTGGCGTTCCCTGATGTTAGTACTTCTCTTTCCATTCCACAAGGGCTAGCTGCAGCTTCTCCTTAGAGTCCGGCAGAAGAACAATGTCATCAGCGTAGAGAAGGCTCTGGACGACGACAGGACGCATATTCCATCGACCGATTAGAGTTGGTAATGTTCTCTTCTTGCATATTTTATGGATCTCATTCATAAAACCTAAAAATAGTAGGGGGCCAAGGCTATCACCCTGCATAACTCCTTTATCCATGTAGAATGTATCGGTCTCTCTCCCGTTGATCCCACTGCCCCTTTTGCATTTTTATAAACTGCTTTTATAGCATTGATAAGATTCCCTGGGGCGTTTTTATTCGCCAAAGCATTCCATATCTCCGGGTGTGGAACAGAGTCGAAGGCTAGGAAAATGTCTTTGTTCACATTTATTTATTAAGTATATATAAATATTATTAAAAGAAAAGTCTGCACCACGACTACCTGTCCACGGTTTGGTTTCATTACATGGTAGAGAATGTAATGTTTCTATGATAGCAGTTGGGGCGATCAACCGCCAAGATTTTCGTCATAACATAGGTTACATTAGTTGAATGGTTAAATTATCTGCTACGGCGAGATTTGAAACAGGAAAACACACAGCAACTTAGTGCTTTACCGCAGCACAACCCGTTAAAACTTAATCAATGAGGATATTGAAAAATAAAAAGAGACCTTACATAAATGTTAAGACCGTAGAAAAAATAACAAAGAAAATCCCTTAAGCCTCCAAACTAAAACAGAAATTGAAATTATCTGTCCGATATTTCGCCTATTCAGGCATCATCAGGGTAGATAGAGCATAAAAAACAAAAGAACAAATGCAACTCACAGTTGCACATTTGAGCCTTGGGATGCTTCTTGGGTGCATTATTCATGTTTTGTTTTGTTTTTTTGTTTTTTTTTGCTCTATCTACCCTGAGGATGCCTAAATAGGCGAAATATTGGACAGATAATTTCAATTTCTGTTTTAGTTTGGAGACTTAAGGACTTTTTGTTGGAATTTTTTCCACGGTCTTAACATTTAATCAATGAGAGTAGACGTTATATATGTATGCATACATTTGTAAAAATACTAATTATGATCTTATTTTACAGACATAACTTTATCTTATCAACATATAATCAAAATCAACAAATTTATTAATAAAAAATTTAAAAAAACGATGCTCAAGGTAGTATCCTTGGCCCAATCCTTTATACAGTTTATACAGCTGACATCCCAACTCATCCTAATACTATCCTTACCACGTATGCTGATGATACATGTGTATTATCAGTCAACACCAATCCAGTTATTGCATCCCAAAGCCTCCAATCCCATATCACTGATCTTGAAGAATGGTTTCAAAACTGGAGAATTAAAATAAATTCTCAAAAATCACATCAAATCACTTTTACCTTACGTCGTAAACCAATGACTTCCTGCCCTACAGTTTCCTTTAATAATATCCCACTGGTGCCTGTAGAACAGATCCGATACTTAGGGTTGCACCTCGACAAACGATTAACCTGAAATCCTCATACAAGACTGAAATGACAAGAAACCGCTCGATGTTTCAGGCTACTTCAACACTTACTAGACAAACGCTCTAAGCTCCCAATTAACTACAAAAGACTCATCTACATGACCATCATACGACCTATTTGGACTTACGGAGTAGAGCTTTGGGGCTCCACTAAGCCATCGAATTCCTCTCGTATCCAATCCCAACAATCCAAAATCCTTCGTAAAATCCTCAATGCTCCTTATCTTGTTAAGAATTTAATGTTAAGTCATCCATAACGACCTTAATGTCCCTTTTGTTGCTGATTTGGCACGAACCCGGTATCTATCCTTTCATAGCAAACTTCATTCCCACTCAAACCCTCTAGTTTCAAACCTAGCTTCCTCTTCAATTCCCGATAATCCTCCGAGGCGTCTGAAAAGAAGATGGCCCCGTGACCTTCTTATTTGAACTTTGATTTGAGTACTACCAGTGGGTAGTTTCCCTACTTGTCATTCTCATGTCATTATGTAACACGCATTCTATTTACTTATTGTATAATTGTAATACAGTTGTAAATATCAATAAATAAATTTTAAAAAAAACTATGATTTTTTTAATAATGTAACAGTCTTGTTACCTTCCTCTGTTAATCGATTTTTAATGTTATTTATCGCTATTGTCAAAGTGAAAAATGATCATATCTCCAATCAAATTATCTTAAAAGAGGCTTTTATTATTATTAAGGACCTTAAAAGCTTAATAAAGGAAGGGAAGTTTAAGGGGATTAAAATAACACAGCCTAATTTTGTTAATAATTAATATTTTACAGTTTCTACAAGGCTTGTTATAAGGGGAAACATTTAATTTTAAGGCATTTTAAAAACAAACACAGTACAAAGCTAACTGCATATATATATTATGTAACTGCTTATAAATAAACGCAGTCACACTATCGATTGTATGGCCTAAATGATTCTATGAAAAAAAAAATCGATTCCTAGTCGGACAATGACCTCAGACAAGTTGTGAATACGCTAGTGAGCGCTTACGTAATTCACCTGAACTGCTATCATCTTATAAAATATCCTGTCACATTATTGTTAGGTATTTTTTAAAATAATAACAACGATTATTTTTTTGACAATATTGTACAAATGACATTTGTCACATAAAGTATCTGTGCTCTTCTTTTGAAAATCTCTCTTCAGAGAATAACATGAAACGTCATAATAAAGGCACTATTAGATCGTATTTTTGAGTTATTAACAAGGAATTTTAATTGTCAATATTTTTGAAATCCTTACATACGAAAGACGAGTTCACTATTTTAACATTTTCAAACTATAAATTCATTTTTGTACAGGAGCATGCAAAGTATGAGTTACTCGTATACCAGACTAATAAAAAAAATATATAAATAAATACAATATCATTTATATTTTTTAAAAATTCAGTTATGTTCGTACCATTTCACCTAACGTACCAGTCTTGAAACAAAATTGAGAAAAATATTCAAATAGGTTCTGAGAAAAATTTAGCCAACCTTTGAATGTCGTTGAACTTCGATTTTCAGATCACCCGATGTAATTGCGTATCGATCCAAAGCCAAAACGTTTCTTCGAACTTGCTATCGGAAACCTTGAAGAGATTTTTATAAATTAAATTAACTGAAAGCTATTTCGAATGAAAATAATAAATAATATTTTCAAGTGTATACTCAAGCCTAAAATTATACGACAAAAGACGAGACACTCTCAGTACGAGCAAGATGGTTCACCGAGGTCGAAGTGGTGTCTCATGGGACCAGTCTAATGAGATTAATGCTCTGAATTATAGTCCTAAATTAGACTATCAAGCAATTCTGAGATCTGCAGATCCACTGGCGGATCTAGGAGAATTTTCAGGGGGGGGGGGGCATGGGTCAATGTGAAGTTGTTATCAATATATATGAGTGAAGATACATAAAATATCAATTTTTAATTTATGACACCTGAGGCCAGAAAACAATAACATGGATAAAATAAGCTCCTTGATCAAAGCGGTAGCTATCTATATGTGAATGAAAAACATAAAAGGGTTCGGAATCGCCGATTTCGGATGACCAAAATTTTCGATACAATGAATAATTTTGGTGTGTAAAGCGTGTTTTTTTTTCTTGTTGAAAACAAACTAAAATTCAAGTCAAATCAACTAATTAATGAGAACTCTAGGTGGGGGCGTGGCACCCCTGCCCCCCCCTCAAATTCGCCAATGTGCAGATCATCCTTCACATTGGATGATTTCGATTAAAGTCATCCCTCTATAAAATGGGTGACTTTAATCGAAGGGAAAAACAAGGTGGCTAAGCCAAATCACAACAAATCACGCCCCTACACAATCATTGCTTTGAAATAGTAATGTCTCTACCATGTAATGAAACCAAAATCCTTCATGGGTTGTAGTAGCGCAGTTTTTTAAACAAATTTATTACACAGGTCTGTAATAAAAAAAAAATGTAGCATATTTAACTAGTGGGTTCACAGTATTTTTTTGCTGATTACGAAAAAGATAGACAAAAAATTCCACCCCCCTAGATAAGTCACAAATGTTTTATTAAATTCGTCAAAAAGGAGTTCAAAAGCTGAATTTCTTCACAATGGTAACCGATATGCTTCTATACCTGTTGGACACTCAGTCCATTTGAAAGAATGCTACGAAAATCTAGAGTTTGTTCTTAATAAGCTCGGCTGCTCTAACCATAAATAGGCCATTTGTGGGGATTTGAAAGTTATTTCCATGTTAGTAGGCCAAGAAAGTGGTTACAAAAATTTTCCATGTTTCCTCTGTGAATGGCATAACCGTGACAGGAAACAACGCTATGTCAAGCAGACGTGACCAATCAGAAAGACTATTCCAGGAGTTAAAAATGTTGAAAGACAAAGTTTATCGGATCCTAAAAAGATCTTACTTCCACCACTTCATATAAAATTGGGGCTAATGAAACAGTATGTGGAAGCATTACCCAAAGAAGGAGAGTGCTTTGTTGGCCCTATGTACCTACTGCAATATACTCTTGTAAACCATGTTACTTGCGAGTAAGAAACACGTGAGAAAGAATAAATTTCTACCCCTTTTTAACCCCGTTAGGAGACGAATTTCAATAAAATACGAAACATGTCTTCCATCAATTCTGTTAAAAAAGGTTTATGCAAAGTTTAAAGTAGATTGGACCAACGAATCACGTTGTCCCATACAAACTTTGCCCCATTTTTTCACCCCCTTCAACAAATTTGAAAAGAAAAAATATTTCTTGTAGAATATGAATCATTACATTCATTACCCATTGTAATTCTCCGCTCTTACATTTTTTGTATGACTTAAAAGTCTTACTTGAACATCTTTATAAAAATTAAGTAATTTTTTTACTTAATTTCCAAAATTGGACTATACGTCATACAAAGAGCACACCCTGTGGCCCATATAAGAAAGTTAGCCTGACCAGTCTTTTACTTGAGGCACGATTATGAACTTTATATATATATATATATATATATATATATATATATATATATTTTAGAGAAGAGTTGGTCGACTGTATCTTCTAATTCAAGGAAGAAATAGTTGGGGGTGCAGTCAATGAAAACATCAAAATAAGGAAAACTTATTTATTATGTGCCGACGTTTCGGCCTACATTGTAGGCCGAAACGTCGGCACATAATAAATAAGTTTTCCTTATTTTGATGTTTTCATTGACTGCACCCCCAACTATTTCTTCCTTGAATATATATATATAATTTATTGCATGGAAAACCCATATTAATAACGTAAGGAAGAAATAGTTGGGGATGCAGTCAATAAAAACACCTTAATAAGTGTAACTTATTTACTGTGTACCGACGTTTCGGCCTACAATGTAGGCCATCTTCAGGGCTAAGAGAGAGAAACAAACAGAAAAACATATAAGAAACGTTGCAGTAACAAGAATATGGTGACAAGTAATGTGGTACAAGTGTGGGAATTAAAATAGTGACAGATAATAATAAAATTATAGATGATGAACAGAAATTAAAATCATATCTAGTCACTATTTTAATTTCCACATTACCCGTACCACATTACTACATTACTTGTCACCATATTCTTGTTACTGCAACGTTTCTTATATGTTTATCTGTTTGTTTCTCTCTCTTAGCCCTGAAGATGGCCTACATTGTAGGCCGAAGCGTCGGCACACAATAAATAAGTTACACTTATTAAGGTGTTTTTATTGACTGCACCCCCAAATATTTCTTCCTTATATTAGAAGTTACAGTCAACCAATTCTTCTCTAACATATTAATAACGGTGCAGTATCTACCACGTTCTGAAACAAAGAGCCTTTATGGGTTATAGTAGTTACAAGGTTTTCTTTCTTCAACAATTTTTTACTGCCTACAAGAAATTAAAAATACAGGATCACCCTTTATAATTAAGAGGGAGATCGATTCACACATTTTGTTGTTTACAAGGGCACTTTACTTCTTATACAACGGACTCCGACTGTTTGGACGAAACTAATCCATTAATGGGTCGGAGTAATCAAATTTAATGTCCATGAGTTACAGGGCAGGGTTGAACCCAATGGGGAATTCCCGACCAGGGTCTAATTCAGCCACTAATAAACCATTTGTCCTTACGCTGATGAAAATTTAATGGCTTAGCTTTATCAAATGTAATCCGGAAAATACATTGTATTTAGAAAAAATATTTATATTCATTATACTCTTGTGAGAACTCCTGCATTAAAAATTTACACTTTTTTTTATATGGGTGTAACAATACAAAAAAACTAAAATTACTATAACTTTAGAAAGTGTAAATTTCTCAATATCAATCTTCTAGGGTACTGGGCTTTACAGATTACATTTTTTTCTATGGGTGTATAATAATACAAAAACCTTTAGTCCAAATTCATATATTGTATCTATTTTCTATAAACGTTTCGATCCTCGATTGGTCATTTTCAATACACTCTTCACATCACCATTTAGTCAGTACATTTGAATTTTTTTTTTCTGTAGACTAACATTTAAAGGGAGCTGGGCGAAGTCCACCCATAGTCCTGATGATAAATTACCAATAAAGTAACTATGCAACCTGTTTGCAGTGGCTGACTATGGGTGGACCTCGCCCAGCTTCCTTTAAATGTTTGTCTACAGAAAAAAAAGATTGAGATGTACAGACTAAATGGTGATGTGAAGCGTGTATTGAAAATGACCACTCGAGGGTCGAAACGTTTATAGAAAATAGATACAATATATGAATTTGGACTAAAGGTTTTTGTATTATTATACACCCATAAAAAAAAAAATGTAATCTGTAAAGCCCAGTACCCTAGAAGATTGATATTGAGAAATTTACACTTTCTAAAATTATAGTATTAGAAATGTAGGATAAAATAGAATATAAATTTGAAGTTGGGACTATGTTCATTAAGAACAAAGTTATATATAAAAAAAAGTTTCTTTTTTATGCCAGATACATATTTATTAACTGATAAAGTGCAATGCACGCATATGTATTTCCATCAAAAGCATTCTGTGGGGACTATGAGCACATAATATGCGCCTGCAAATTATATGCGTCTGTTGAAGGACACCAACATTATATGCGTTTATATGCATTATTATGCGTTTTCAATTTTTTTTTTTAATCTTTTAGAAATAATTACATGTAAATTATGATTAAAAGATTACCTATTACATTATGTGAGACAGATATATACATAGCTACAGCGTTACCGACAGTTAAATTATGAAAAGATCAGGTTTATAGAATTTATAGAATAAAACTTAAAAGTTAGACGAAATATTAAAAAGTTTAAATTAGCTAAAATAGATATTAATAAATTATATGGTATGTGTTATTGATATATTGTTCTAAAAAAAGATGCGAATGCACTCCATGCTATTTCTTATTTTTATATGCTGTAAAAATATAAATTTTATTCATTTTAATAGATGATCGATGCTTGAAAATAACATTCTGCTTTTTCAAGCACCCATCATCTGTTAATCAAGCAATAGAGCTGGCACGAGTGAAAAGTATTCAGACCAAAGCGATGGTAAGCGCTAAGAGATCGCAGTCTCTCTGGACCACATCAAGAATCGACCGAACTTTTTTTTTTTTTTCAGAGAGAGAGAGAAGAAAACACTTTATTGAAGCATTACAATCTGCCTGTTGTGGGCAATAAGTAACGGTGCTATGTAGCTTACAATCATTCCATAAAAAATCAATGATATAAACGAAATAAATGCATAAATAAATATATACAAGCGAAAAAATAAAGTTTAAAAAAAAATATATATATATATATATATATATATATATATATATATATACATATATAATAAAAAAAAATATAATAATAATAAATAAAACATAAAAGAAATATACTGTACACATTCATACTCTATTTACAATTTGCCTGGGTCCCCGAACTGAGCTTCTTCCTCATGAATGAGGGCAAAGCAGGAGTCCGGGAGGCCCCAGCCCCCTTTTCCAGCCGCGTCACTGGCATTAAACGCCAATGGAAGCTGGTTAAGGGCGCTTCACACACACACAGGTCGTGAGTGGAGAATCTGGCCAGTGCCAGTACTCCAAATAAGATTATTATATCAGGTCTCGAGGCCATTGCCGGTTTAGGCGGCGGGGTGGGTTATATGGATGTGTGTAACTGGATAATGACTGAGCCAGGGGGTCTGGATGACAGGCAAGGTTTTGGTGAAGGTTTGAAAATTTAGTAGGGATGAGATCGAGGACGAAAGGAATGTTGAGATCATTATGGAGGGTTTTGTTGGAGACATAATAAGGAGCATTGGCAATAGTTCTCAGGACTTTGGATTGAAAGGATTGAATGCGTCTGATATTCGATTTTTTCGCGGTCCCCCACAGTTCCAGTCCATAGGTCCAGATAGGTTTGATGATGGTCTTGTATATTAGTAGTTTATTGTCTAATGAAAGATGGGAGGTCCTACATAGTAATCTGTATAGTTGGCTGAATCGTCTGTTAAGTTCTTGTCTTTTGAGTCTGGTATGAGGATTCCATGTAAGTCTTTTGTCTAGGAGAAAGCCAAGGCATCGTACTGTGTCGGAAATGGGTAGGACGGTTTCATTGTATTGGACAGAAGGACATGCTTCCCGGCGAAATGTAAAAGTCACGTGCTTGCATTTTTCCTCGTTGACTTTGATCCGCCATTGGTTACACCAAATTTCAATGACGACCGAACTTTAAGTGTTAAAAAGGCAAATAAAAATCATAACTGATAGAAAAAAAAATGAAAATAATCTTTGTGAAACATTATTATTAAGTTCCTAATGAAGAAAAAAATATATACCTTCAATGTAAACTAAAAGAGGGAAATGCCTGTTATTATTCAGTCCCAATATTACTAAGCTCCCGTCTTTTGTTCCGAAATCTGAAATTCACTTTTCACCTTCCAACTCTTCTTTACGGATGCGAATCTTGGCCGCTAAAGCTGAAGGATGAAGATCGTCTTCAGGTATTCGAAGGTAAGGTGTAACATAGAATATTCGGTCCAAAAAAAGAATGAGACCACTGGAGATTATAGTCGATTACATAACGCGGAATTGCGAAGCATGCACCCGGTAAGTATAGCTTAATGAAGATTAAGATGAGCGTGTAAAGTTGCTAGGCTTCGTAACGAACGCATTTAATTTTATGACGGATATTTATATAATAGTTAATTATCAAATTACAATGTACATTTTTTAATAAACATTTTAGACAATAAAGATTAAGTTGGCATACATGGTAACGGCTGGCTTATCGGATTGAAAACTAATGATTTTGAAATGGGAAAATCGCACCTGATCGTACAGTATCGCATCGGATCCAATGTAGGTATGTAGGTACCCCCTTAGGGGTAGACCGAGGCATAGCTGGGAGGATTTCGTTAAGAGTGATCTGGTGATTCCGGTTTGAGTGGTCCGTGGACAGAAGTTTGCCAAACAGAGATTATTAATTAATTAACCTTATTATTATAATTATAATAATAAATAAATAGAAACTAAATCATTAAAATACAAACATCTTATCACATAAGAGTTGCATATAGGGTGTTTACAATTATTAAACAATACGCCAGTGCCAACAGAATTTATTAACACGATGGCACGTTATTTTTACACTCCCTATTAACAACTTTCATTGGAGATAAAACTGATTTATAGTCAGTACACGATCAATAATTACTAGCATAAGCGATGTTTTTCTATTCCACAGGTAATTTAAAGTCCAACACAGCCGGTGCAAGATTAATAAGGTTTCGAAACTAAACAGGACGCAGACAGACTGCACCAACTTTCATTTTGAAATGTCAAACGAATGTAAATAGCTTTGCAAGGGAAACTGATTACTTGTTCAGTTCTCACCTGCTCGTGACGTGTTCATTTGGCATCAGTTAACACCTGCATTTAACTTTAACTAACCGTAAAACCAGAAAACAATATAAATTTTCAATTGTAAATGATAATATATCCTCATACAAGACTGATAAGACAAGAAACTGCTCGACGTTTTCGCCTACTTCAACATTTACTGGACAAACGTTCTAAGCTCCCAATTAATTACAAAAGACTCATTTACACGACAGTTATCAGGCCTATTTGGACATACGGAGTTGACCTTTGGGGCTTTACTAAACCATCCAATTCATCTCGTATCCAATCCTTACAATCCAAAATCCTTCGTAAAATCCTCAATGCTCCTTATTATGTCACAAACAAACTCATCCATCATGATCTTAATATCCCATATGTTGCTGATTTGGCAAGATACCTATCCTTCCATGACAAGCTCCATACACACTTTAATTTAATATTAAACTCTTATAGATGTACATTTTGATTTTCAAACAATATCAAGGTGTTTAAGAATAAGTGCAGTCCAAAGTATAATGCAGAGCAATAATGACCATGGAGAAGAGTGTATCTCCTAATAATTTTTAAATTATAGACGTCCATATGAGGTATCTATACTTGAATTTTTCAGTTTTTTTGGGACAATTTTAATATAATTATTTATAGTTTTGTTGTTGTTGATGTTGATAAATTTGTATGGTGGAATTACAGACATATTGTATGAATCCTGATAGACATTTAAGAAATTGCGAATGACCCAAGGGGTCGAAACGTCTTTATAGTAAATAAAAAATAAAAAATTGGACTGGAGAATGGTTTTTTTTTTGCTTCATAATATCATCAATTATAGTCGAGTAGAACCCATATTATAATCCATACACACTTGAATCCGGAGATGGATCCCTCCCGGGGCTCATCCAGCCTCTATAAATTGGGTATCCAAATAGCCAGAAAATCTGGTGGTTGTGCACGATATAGGTCAAATTACCTTGCTGCACAGCTGTTTTCCAAAAAACAATACAGTACCTACCATGTACTCAACCAAAGACTCTTCTTAGGTTTTAGGGGTACAGGTTATCCTTTAAAATGGTCTTTATTTTCATTTTCAGTATTATTATCATCGTTCATTTCAACAATACTTAGGTCATTTTTACTTCAATCATTTCATAAAACAAGTCATTTAACTTGACAAATAACATTTTTTAGGGTAAACGACAAATTAAACTAGTTATCAATTCTTTAAGCTACTGTTAATATCGATAGCACAACTATTGTCAATGGAATGCTATTTTTTTTTTTTTTTTTTTTTTTTTTTTAAGGATTTTCTTCCCAAATGAAGGTTTCCTCATCCAAATTCTTCTTTCAGCCTTCTCTTCCATTCGTCCCTGTCAAGCGCATCCTCCTCCGTCATTCCACGCCCAGCCAAGCTTTCTTCTACTTTAGCTTTCCATTGGGTTCGAGGCCTTCCTCTCTTCCTCCTTCCCTCGGCCTCCCACTCCATGACCAATTTCGGGATCCGCTTACTGTCCATACGTTTCATATGACCAAACCATTTCAATCTTCTTTCTTCGATGACCTCTAGTATGTTCTTGTTAACTTCCATTCTTTCCCTGATGTCGCTATTTTTGACATGTTCCACTCTTGATATTCGGGCAGATCTTCTCCAGAAGTCCATCTCTACTGATAGCAACCTTCTTTCCTGAACTCTATTGAGGGCCCAGGTTTCAGAGCCGTAGATCATTATACTTTGGACCACAGCACTATATATCAGTTTCTTCGTCCTTCCCAGTATATTATTACTCCATAGGAGAGAGTTTAACATGCCAACTGCTTTCCTACCATTCGTTATTCTTTTTTCTACTTCCACATTCGTGGTCCCTCCGCTTTCCAGTATGGACCCCAAATAGCAAAACTGCTCCACTCTGTCCAAGCTCCCAATAGTTGGGTCGTCTGCTTCGCTCCTATCTGTGCACATATACTTAGTTTTAGTATAGTTGACATTTAATCCCCACTGGTTGTATTGGTCTACCGCTTTTCTAAACATGTAACTCGCATCTTCTTCGTCCTGGGCAATAATCACTTGGTCATCAGCAAATAGTAGATGGTATAAGTGAAAGCCGTTTATAGGTATACCCATGGAATGCTATATATTACTCTAAAGTTGATTTAAAGAAACTGTATAACTTATATAGAGGCCGCTAGGTATCGTCAGTGTCGAGCATGTTGCTGACGCGAACCCACAAGTTTTCCCCACTACCATAACTCGCTAATGCGACTAAAGAAGTCTTCACTTCAAAAAAAGAAAGCGCTTCACAATAAACATTTACAGAAATTTAGCAAAGACAAGTGCATTAAATGGCAATTCTTCTACATCAGGACTGGCAGCTCTCGGAGCATTAGCATAGCATGCTATTAGCCTGAATCAAACCTCCCTACAAAGGTTCCTCGCAAAGAGCCAATCTGAATTGTAAATTCGGAAGGATCTGCTAAACTGATTATCCACTTTGTGGGAGCTGTCTCTTTGTATCTATCTCCTTCCCGTTATTAGGGAAGACGTCGGTTCAAAAAATACCTTTTGAGGTATTATTCATTAAGAAATCTTGTTATGGGAGTTGGTTATAGTCGAAATTCCTATAAAATAGCTTCTTTTATTGCACTGTCTAGAACTTTGTCAGCAACTATATACATTTTACGAATTAACCCATATATTTGTTGAAACATTCTACAAAAATGGATCGTAATTCTAAACACTTAAGTTCTAGCAGCTAAGATTAATACAAACGGTTTGAATGATCAAAATATCGGTACTAGTATGTTTAAGGGCCTGCTGACATCAGCGCGCTCAGGTGTCACTTTTTTTAACCATCTTCTACTGTTATAGTAACCTTTCTATTGTTTTGTTATTGTTTATGTGAAGTTGAACGTAAATGTGTTTTTGGTTATTTTCTTGAAATATGATATGGAATTTGAAGAAGATTTTTCGCACGGTGAATGATGAAAAATCAGCTGTTAGGTTTCTTCAGGAGCGGAATGTCATTCCCCAGAAAATGCGTTGTGGAAATGGACATGATATGAAACTGCAAGTGGGGAATAAAATTAGATGGAGATACCAGAAAAAAGGATGCAACAAGACCCTCGGTATCCGAGTAAATACGTGGTTGAGGAATAGTTCATTGCTTTTGAAGACTATTGTACACTTTATACATTGCTGGTCGGAAGAACTGACTTCCATAAAGTTCTGTCACAAACAGCTGAACATGTGTCATTGTTCAGTAATTGATTATTGTAATTATATGAGAGAGGTTTGTGCTTATAAAATAGAAAGAAGTTTAACAACTATTGGAGGCCCAGGGATGTATGTAGAAATTGATGAAAGTCTATATACTAGAAGAAAAAGCAACAGAGGATGCAATTTTTGAAGATATTGTTCTTATTAATGAGCATTTTTTGGAATAAATCTTTCATTGTTTATCATAACATCATATTTTAAATATTTCTATTTTATTCAATAAATAACAATTTGTAACTAAAATATGACATTTTTTTTAATTTTTAAATGTTTTTATTTTAAAGAGAAAAGATTTGCCCGGGCAATTTAATGCCGGGTTATTTAATGAATATTGCTTGTAATAAATGTTTTATTATTTCTAGTTTAATTTTGTCTACATGTTTCTCATCTATTTCATTTCCTCTAAATCTGTTGTATCATAATGAAAGGCAATGCCTATTTAAAATTCATGCATAACCTGACAAGGTCCAAATAGTTGAGGTAAGTGACACCTGAGTGTGCTGATGTCAGCAGGCCCTTAAACATACTAGTACCGAAATATCTTTATCAATAGATATTATAAACCAAAGTCCTCGGCGCGTCTGTCTGTTCGCGATAAACTCAATAACTACTGCACGGATTTTCATGCAGTTTTCACCAATAAATAGAGCGATTCATGAGAAAGTTTTTGGTATATAATTCGTCAATGTTTTGTGTAAATTGGTTGGTATATAACGATGATTGTCGGAAGTGTAGGAACAAGTATAGCCTCCAGTTTCATCGAAGACGCTGCCCAATCCCTTTGTCATATAACGAAACAATTCATGGTGGAATATTCCTCTTTTATAGATCTACAAAAAAATCCGTGATATCATATATCTATCTTTTAAGGATAGCTTACTATACCTATTTTATCTTCTAATGAACCTGAACACCTTCACTGCGATAATGAAAATAGTGGTTCCTATTACTGTGCGTTATTGGTCCCCGGGGACCGATAGTAGAACTCCTCTGATGTGGTATCAGTCATCGGTCGCTGATAACTTATTTCTATTCACTTCTGCCTGTAATTTTCCAATCACACTATAACCTGATTTTTATTATTTCAATTTGTTTGGAGTCGAAAGACAAGCATCGGTCCCCGGGGACCGAAACCGCAGTGAAGGTGTTAAGGAGCTTGGTAAGACAAAAAGCTGAAAATATGGGTACCACATGAATTAACCAAAGCCGAGCAGCTCACCCGATTTTTTTTTTTTTTCAGGAGCTGAATATAGAGGTCCTTCCTCATCCACCATATTCTCCGGACCTTTCTCCAACTAATTTTTACTATCCGGAAAATACACTGTATTTAGAAAAAATATTTATATTCACTATACTCTTGTGAGAACTCCCCTAGAAAAAATTTACACTATCTAAAATTATAGTAATAGAAATATGGGATAAAATAGAAAACAAATTTGAAGCTGAGGCTATGTTCACTAAGGACAAAGTTAACCGACAAAGTTGTTTGGATAATTTTTTAAGAAATATTTCCTATTTTATACAACATAGATTTTTAATATTCCAATTTCAATATAATATTTTTTTAATTATTAAAAAAAATATCACTTACTTTTTCAAAATCCTTAATGTGGAACATGCGTATAAAGTCGTGATAAGCAGGAAGAAATATAGAAAGAAACGTGACGCGATAAACCAGCTAGAGAGACTAGGCAGCTTTAAGATGACAGGTAAAAGAGAAATAAGAGTCCAGCCCAGCCAGTTATTTATCATTATAATATAAAACTTGACAGAGATTGATAGTCCAGAGGATGCTCTAGGAGTTTTTTTGTTGTCTAGGTTATGTCCTATTTGTAATCTACATTAGCTACAGTGGAACCGTTACTTTCTGTAACAGGTTTCTGTCAAAACATTATCAAGTTATAATATATGAATATATCTAATACTAGCGACCCGCCCCGGTTTCGCACGGGTACTAAGGCATACTATGCCTAAATGTTCTATTTATCTAATGTATTTTATTATTTAGATATTATAAACATAAAAACAAAACAAAATATTTCTTTATATACGAATTAATTCCATGAGCGTTAAGTTTTTGCGATAATCCATAAGATACTCATTTAAATTATATGGTATAAAATATTCTAATAATGCCCATGAAATGCTTAAGATAACTAAAGTATATAAGTTGATAAGGATTAATACTGTACTCGTCTAAATAGCTTCCCCAATACCGCATTGTACGTTATCAATTTTTTAGAAGATAAAATAGGCATAAACATATGTTATCACTGACTTTTTTTTAAGTCTATAAAATAGGAATATACTGCCATGCATTGTTTCGTTGTTTGAAACCTCCCTCGAGGCTATACTTTTTCCTACACTTCCAACAATCATCGTTATATGCCAACCAATTTACACAAAACATTGACGAATTATATACCGAAAACTTTCTCGTGATTAACTCTATTTATTGGTGAAAACGGCATGAAAATCCATGGAGTAGTTATTGAGTTTACCCCGAACAGTCTGACACGCGGCAGAGGACTTTGTTTTATAATATGCATAGATATAGATTGTTGATTATGTAAAAATTTTCTTAAATATGTAGGTTATGTAGGAGTAATAATGTAACCTACAGCTACTAGTGACAACAACCTTTCTGTAACATATGTTTTATTGTTATATGTTATATGTTAGTATTTTGTTTTATTTTCTCAATTGTCACATCACTACATCCCAAGAGTCTAAAGAAGTATCATTAATTCAGTTTATTCCGTTTTTTTTCTAATTGTATCTTATATAAAATTTTGTTATTTGTTACTGATTTAATATTTCGTTCAATAAATTTTAAGACATTTGGATGTTTAATCTGAGATTACTTCTTACATATTAGAATAAGATACAGATTAGATTTACATTAACTGAATTAATGATTCTTCTTTCGACTCTTGGTGTGTAATGGTGTGAAATTGACAAGATGAAACAAAGGTTTTGTTGAAATTTACTATAAGACCGGTGATATAATCTAATTTTTTCATACTTCACCCTTCGTCGTAAACCTACAAATTCCTGCCCTACTGTATCCTTTAATAATATTCCTCTGAACCCTGTCGAACAGGTACGTTACCTAGGACTCCATCTGGATAAACGTCTCACTTTGAATCCTCATACAAGACTGAAAAGACAAGAAACTGCTCGTCGTTTTCGCCTACTTCAACATTTACTGGAAAAACGCTCTAAGCTCCCAATTAATTACAAAAGACTCATTTACATGACAGTTATCAGGCCTATTTGGACATACGGAGTTGACCTTTGGGGCTCTACTAAACCATCCAATCCTTGCAATCCAAAATCCTTCGTAAAATCCTCAATGCTCCTTATTATG
Source organism: Arma custos (assembly GCA_037127475.1). Classification (NCBI taxonomy): domain Eukaryota; kingdom Metazoa; phylum Arthropoda; class Insecta; order Hemiptera; family Pentatomidae; genus Arma; species Arma custos. Next base: position 11,123,813 of record CM073762.1, on the reverse strand, counting down.
TCACAAACAAACTCATCCATCATGATCTTAATATCCCATATGTTGCTGATTTGGCCCAAACTAGATACCTATCCTTCTATGACGAGCTCCATACACTCTTGAATCCGCTAGTCTCTCAACTTGCTTCCCATACTATTCCTGATAACCCTCCGAGGCGTCTGAAAAGAAGATGGCCTTTCTACTATAGAACTTTATTGGCGTGCTATCTATGGGTAGTTTCTCCGCAAGTGTTTTTTGTTTTCATGCTATTTGTTCATATTAGCAAATTTACTTGATGTAATATTATTAAGGTTGTATGTTACAAAATTGAAAAATCAGAGATTGTGATACCAAATGGTCCAGTAGGTCGAAAACTATACATAGATCTTCAAAACCTCAAATAATCGCGACCCGTGACCATCCGAAGACCAAAAATAAAAAGATACTTAAAACCTTTGATGTCGTTTTTCTCATTTTCATATACGTATCATACAACTTTATAATCTTAAGGTAGCGATATGTGATTCAAGCGATATCTGAAGCTGTGCCAGTAAAACATATTAAGTCTTACATTAAGTACATTCACATTTTACATTACATTTTTTTCATTCCATTTGTTCATATTAGCAGATTTACTTGTTGTAATATTATTACAGTTGTAAATATCAATAAATTAATCTAAATAAATAAATGCATCGATTTAAGAAATATGTATACATATATATATATATATATATATATATATATATATATATATATATATATATATATATATATATATATCAGTTACAATCGATAACACATTCCTCGCCTGGAGCGATCGTTATTATCAATAAGTAATGGCCAATAAATCGAGAACAAACCGATTCAACATTATATACATCAGTTTCGTAACGTTCATTAATGGAACAGCTCGTTAAAAATAACTGCTTCAATAAGTTATTAGTTCAATAGTGATTGGCAGAACAGGATATCGTTCCTAATAATATTTCAAAACGGTTACTTTAAGTTCAATAGCTAAACTAAAGCAGATGCAACAGTGTCTCTCTTTTTAGGCAGCGGGGACAAAGAGTTCGGTAAAGACCTTGGTGTAGCTTTCGGAATCTTACTGTAGAGGGCTCCACCGCCTGAGGTTTATCTTTGTGTGTGATTGTATACATATATATTTAATTTTATTTATATGTATAACTAGCAACATACCCCAGCTTTTCTCGCGTAATAATATATATATATATATATATATATATATATATATATATATATATATATATATGCATATTATGCCTAAATAATTTGTCTGTGTAATGTATTTTTTTTATCACGTAGCGGCCACTAAGAACCACGGGAATATCATTGGCTTCTTTGGGACTCTTGATTTTCTTTCTTCCCATCTCAGCTAATTTACTTGAATATATATGAATATAAAAATAAAAACACAACCAAATATTTCTTTATAGACAAATTTATTATCTTGCACGTGCAACTGGTTGTAAATAACATCCTCAAATGTTACTTGGTACCCAGTTTATTAAATTTAAAACAAAAATCATCTAAAATCGTACATCATAAAAATCATGAAATTCATTTAACATAAGGAAAAATACAATGAATGACACAGCTAACGCTAAAACTGTACATACTGTAAAACTGTAGGTACAGTAGTAAACGAAAACTTCTGTCCGTCCCGTTTGTTAATCAGTGTCAATGAATGTTCCACGGCTGTGCTGAAATTTGATATGGATAATCTCAAACATAGGCTACTTTTTATCAACACAACACACAGGCGAGGTTTATTTAAAACGGTATGTAACCTAATTGACTAACACACCCAGCGGTCAACGTACAGCAGAAACTACTGAACTTAGCATCTTGAAATCTTCAGATAGGTTCTTTGTATAGCTTAAATGAGCACTAAGAAAGGAATTTGGATAAGTCCAACACCAAGGGTTTCCCCTTGATATAATAGGTGTTCAAACGGTTGTGCAGGAAAGTGAAGTGGCCTTGAGATAATGCTCAAACGACAGGTTTTTCCCAATTTTGGACACCCTTCATGAACCAGGTGAGCTCAGGAGAGGCTGTAGGTTGCTTTCAGGTCGTCTGTTGCTGTTAAACAGTAAAAATAATCCGTTTGCCACAGCTGGATTTGAAATAGAGATCTTCGGAACAGGAACTCATAATCCCTCTGAATTATATACTCTCCTTTTTTGGTTGTGGAATGCTATCTCTGTTTCTTTTCCTTTTTTGGGTTGTTTGTTTGAGATGAGATTTATTTTATTCGTTTAGCATTTACTTATTATTATTAGCTTCCCTCTATTCCGACGCTGCTTCAATAATCGAAATATCGATAGGTATTTTTATTTCTGTAACTTTAGATACTAAATGCTTCTTGTTTGTGATTTTTCCACGCATGTCCTGATACATAAATGTACGAATATATTTTATATTTAATTTTCAAGCATCATTTGCCATATTCAGTGACTGGAAATACGATGGGAAAAAGGATGTGAAAATATAACTACTGACAGGATTCTTGAACAATGGTCTGAATAATTACAGAGTGCAGTCCTTCCTGCCCAGTTCTAGCTAACTGATACAGTCAACCAATTTAGAGCAGTCACTGTTTTAGATGTTACAACAGTATTCAATTAAATAATATATATTAAATATTCTATTAAATGAGCCGTTCAATGCACAAATTGATTAACTCCATTAAACAAAATGTGAAAAAATGCGAGAAAATAGCGTGTATTGATTTTTAAAATTCCTTTTATTTTAAATTAATACATATAAATATTGTAGAATGCATAAATAAAGATGTAGCTTACATCTAAAAGTATATAAAATTAATGAGAAAGACTAGCAAAAAAGCTATCAGCAGAAATAATACAATTTTTATGTGATCGGTGGAGTTAATCAATACAAGTGAAAAAAGTAATAAATTTAAATTCAGTGTTTACATTTTTAAGTTTATCATCATATAAAAAGTTAATTATGAGATATTTTTATTGCAAATTTTCCATACAAATTAATGTTAACAGTTCTCTTATTTTATATCTTTTGTTGTGACTAATTCGTCAGCAGTATAAATGTCTTCTTCATCAGCTGTATTTAAGGATTCGTCATTTCGATTTCTTCTCAAGTTTTTAGAGTAATCATGTTCAACAGGAGGTATGAATTTTAGCAAATCCGTCATGTCTCTCCTTTTTTCTCTTTAGAACAGCGGTTCTCAAACTGGGAGCGCGCCCCCCTGGGGGGGGGGGGGTGTCAGGGCATGTCAGGAGAGCGCAAGACAAGTTGAACATTAAATTAAATTTCAGAAGTCTTTCTAAAATTCTAAATTAACCATGATGCTTAGAAAATTGACCACTTTGATATAATGGACAAACCTTCATTTTGGTTAAAATATTTCTAAGTGTATCCTAGTGTATCACGGGAAGCTCTTCGTTTAAATTTGCCTTTTTCAAGCACCGATTTGTGCGAAAAAGCATTTTCAACACTTGTGGCAATTAAAACAAAGTATCGGAATAAACTTGATGTTGCTAGTGACTTACGTTGTGCACTTACTAAAACTCAGCCACGAATAGGCATACTAGTAAGAAAAATGGAAGCCCATCCATCTCACTAACCAACCTAATCTATTTTTCTATTATTAATAATTTTTGTATTTTATGAAAACTGAAGGGAGGCGCGAGAAGCTTTCATTTCAACAAAAGGGGGGCGTGGTACAAAAAAGTTTGGGAACCCCTGCTTTAGGATATAATAAAGGTTGATCCACATTTTTCAAACTTTTTGGTCTATCAAAATTTTTATATCAAAAGTTCCATTCAAAATTTGGCCTATCTGATTTCCTTAGATTGCATAAAATTTCGAATCTTCATTATAGTCACATTTATACTGGAAAAGGTTTTGATCTTTCTGACTAGATAAAATTCATCATTTAGGCTTGTTAGAGCATTGCCTCTGAGAAAAATTATTTATTATTATTAATAGTGTTAACCTTTATTTCTTGGGAAACATTTTATCAATATAATAAAATGTCTATGACTATTCCAAGTGCTTTTACACTTAAATTTAAGGTTTTTAAAAAAGTGTAGTTAGTCAATTGTGCAGTGGACGGCTCAAATATGAGTGAAATCGCATTTTATAATTAGGGAGCCTATTTAAATCACATAATTTACAACCTTTTTTATATAATAGAGAGATTATATAAGTGCAGCAATAAACAGGATAATAATGAATTTATTTTTTTTAAATTAATATTATTTTAAATACTTCCATATTCTGTTATATACTCAATAAATCAGGTTCGAATCTACGTGAAGGTTTCGCAACCAGTATTCCCACAATTATATCATTCCTATATTTAGATCGAGACTTCTTATTCTTCTCGCTGAGTTCGCCGATTGCCTCAAAGTGAGAGATAAATACTGTGAGCTATTAACCCTGTAACCAAGATAATTTCTTCTAACCAAAAAAAATAAACTTTAGCTAACGAAGGAAAAGGAACCTTAATAACTCGGTGTAACCTTATCTTGGAAGTAATTGTGACATCCATCTTGATAATTTTACAACTACAGGTCATTTAATTTAAATACATCGGTATGTCATTAATAGGCGTAACGAGGGGGGAGATTGATTGGGGATGAAACCCCCCATTGCTTAGAAGAAATTAAAAAAACATATTGTACCTAACAATTTAAAAAAAAAAACTGAAGGATTTTACTTTTTCAGAGTTATTATTGTGGGATTACAGAAGTAAGGGTCAATAATGCCAAAAACACAACAAAGAAAATGCAAACACAATTAATTTAATGAATAAAAGGTACACTAAAATGACAAACCAACCGTAATACTGTTTATTTACAATTAATTATATTGTTATAGCGGCAGTAGTGGCATCTAGCGCAACAATAAGATCGCAAATGTGAGAAGAACAGTTTAGACAATTCTTAGAATCTAGAAGTAAAGTCTGGATGGGTCTAGAAAGTTCACTATGCAATTAAGTACAGTAAGTTATTGTAACCAATGAATAGGGTTACTTGTATTCAAAAGCTACTTCTTGATTGCCCTTCCAAAAATAACATTTATAACTTCCAAAATAACATTTATAAAAAATTATAATCTATTAAAAATTATAATTTGTCAACGTTTCGGCCTAAGCTGTATGCCATCTTCAGGGCAACCAGTAGTGTGTGCCGAGTCTGAGATAACCGCGTCAAACTATCAGATGTTGTACCATATGATCATATGAGGAAGTATGATTTTGAAAGAGTGTGAAGGATGACCAATGTCTCAAGGTATTCGAAAATAAGGCATTACTTAAAATATTTTGTCTATTAAAAGTTAGATGAACGAAAACCTGAAAATTATCACTGAGCCGCTGAAAAACGTCCGAGACGTTGAAGACGTATGTGGGAGAATTACATAAAGGATGATCTTACGGGTTTAGATTTCGCTGAAAATCCGTGCATCGGCTTCGAGCCTTTGGGTTTCCTCAGCCTATTAATAGTTTTATTAGGAAGGAAAATAAAAAATACCTCTATCATACAAAATAGATTATGTAATGTACATCTAATTTTGATATTGATTACAAGCCTATGTGATGTTGATAGCTCACTCTGAAACAAGAGCTATATATCCATATATTTAATTTGAAGCTAAGACATTTTAGTATAATACATACTATGCCTATATTACGAGACATCTTTTTTGAAGGGAGTAATATGTTGGAGTGGTTGACTGGGGGGGGGGGTTAACCCCCATGAATCAACTCTAGTTACGTCAGTGATATCATTTAATGACTTTATCAATAGTACTTGATAATAATAAAAACATTTTGCTATTTGGAAATGAATCACAGACTTTACTAAGAAGTCAATGCGTGACTTTTCTATAATTTTTCTTTATGAGTTCAAACTCTATAAATAAGGTAAAATCATATAAAAATAAACTAAAACTGCAATAACGTTTTCAGGACAGTTAGTAGAGAGCAAGAACATGAGTGTTAGCCCGGACCTGGGGCATACTCTTCCAGTTAGTCCATCAATCAATAAAATGTCTGCGTCTCGTGCTATCGCTGTCTAGACTCGTGTGCTCTACCACAACCTCTGCTAGGTCGTCTCTTACCAATACTAGTATTATAGGAGCCGTTAGTATCATGTTGGTTGGTTTGTTTCGTTTTTTTGTTTAAATTATTTATGTTGAATTGTATAACTGTAATATATACATTACAAGGGCTATATGAATAAATAAATATACATAAAAGACCATGCAGAGGCACTACACACTGGCAGCTCTCTTATTACATTTCTACAATAGAATGTCCCGATCCAATCTCTTCAGACACCTAGGAGGATTGTCCGGGATGGAATTGGATGCAAGGATGGAAACTAGTGGGTTATGGTAGGCCTGGAGTTTATTATGGAATGATAGGTATCTGGAATGGGCTAAGCCGATAACATATGGAACGTTAAGGTCATTATGTATGGTTTTATTTGTGACAAAATAAGGAGCGTTTGGATTTTGGATTGAATACGAGAGGAATTCGATGGTTTGGTGGAGCCCCATAATTTAATTACGTCCATATACAGTCCCTGGCCATATTAATGTGGCCACCAAGAAGGATTATTTTATTTTTATTTTTTTCTAATATTTTTTATATACTTTTGCGGGTCTTAATAAGTTGCTGTTTTAAGTAATGGCAACACTTTTATAAGTTTTTTAAAGTATTTTTTTTTAGTAATGCCAGCTAAAACCAATTAGTACAGCCATTTTGTTTTACGAGTGACGGCGTGCATAATTTTTGTTTGAAATTTTTGTGGATTTATTGTTTCTTTTTCATTAAATACAAGTCGGATTCGGTAAGTTTATTATTGATTTATTATTTGTATCATATATTTTAACTATTTTGATAGTTTTTTTTTTCATCAATATGTAAAATAGGGTGACACCAGGAAATATTAAAAAAAAATAAAGATCTATTTTCGAAACTATTTTTTTCAATTTCATATTATTATAAAACGCTCTAAGCTCCCAATTAACTAAAAAAGACTGATCTACATCATCATACGACCTATTTGGACTTATAGAGTAGAGCTTTGGGGCTCCAATAGCCATCAAATTCCTCTCTTATCCAATCCTTACAATCCAAAATCCTTCGTAAAATCCTCAATGCTCCTTATTTTTGTTAAGAATAAAGTCATCCATAACGACCTTAATGTCCCTTTTGTTGCTGATTTGGCCCGAACCCGGTATCTATCCTTTCATAACAAACTTCATTCCCACTCAAACCCCCTAGTTTCAAACCTAGCTTCCTCTTCAATTCCCGATAATCCTCCGAGGCGTCTGAAAAGAAGATGGCCACGTGACCTTCTTATTTGAACTTTGATTTGAGTACTACCAGTGGGTAGTTTCTCTACTTGTCATTCTCATGTCATTATGTAACATGCATTCTATTTACTTGTTGTATATTTGTAATACAGTTGTAAATATCAATAAATAAATTTAAAAAAAAATATTATTATCAGATAACTAACTTAACCATAAAACTAATATTTAAACTCGATTTACATCATTACGCATACAAAAAGGTAATGCAAACATGTAACAAGAACGAATCCAGTGGTCACATTAATATGGCCAGGGACTGTAGGTCTTATAAGAGTCACATAAATAGGTCTTTTGTAATTGATTTGAAACTTTGAGCGTTTGTCTAGTATTATTGTGTGTTGATATAACAGTATTTTTTGTGCTGATTACGGAAAAAATAGTGAAAAAATTCCTAGATAAATCACACCAGATAAGTCACAAATTTCACCTGAAAATTTCTTATTTAATTCATCAAAAAGGAGTTTGAAAACTGTACTTCTTCACAATGGTAACCGACATGCTTCTATGCCTGTTGGACACTCAGTCCATTTGAAATAATGGTAGGAAAATCTTGAGTTCGTTCTTAATAAGCTTGGCTGCTCTGGCCATAAATCGACCATTCATGGGGATTTGAAAGCTATTTTTCATGTTACTAGGTCTACAAAATGGCTACACAAAGTTTCCATGTTTCCTCTGTGAATGGGATAACCGTTACAAAACTACAAAATGGCGGACTGCATCATGAGTGTCAAAGTTCATTTCCTTCACTCACATCTGGACTACTTTTCAGAAAATCTTGGGGCTGTAAGTGAGAAACAAGGAGAACGTTTCCATCAAGATATAAAAGAAATGGAGCGCAGATACCAAGGTCGATGGAATATCATGATGGCCACATGATGGCTGACTACTGTTGAGGTAAAATTCACAAGAAAACAGCCGAAAAAGTACCAAAAGAAGCTTTGATGGAAAAATTAGACTTATAATAACTTTGCATTAAATGTGCATCACTTTTATGGTCATTTCAAGTTGTTTTTTTTGTTGGACATGGGGTTTCTCAGTGTGTAGAGCTCCAAATGGCTAAGCAGAAGGTCCCGGCTTCGAGTCCGACTGTGACAGATAAATTATTTACTTCCTGAACAACCATTGATATAAAGTAAATTATTCTACCGCTGTTTATTTCTTTATTTTAGATTTTTTTAGATTAATTTATTGATATTTACAAATTTAAGAATATTACAACAAGTAAATTTGCTAATATGAACAAATGACAAGAAAATAAAACACTTGTGGAGAAACTACCCATCGGTAGCACTCCAATAAAGTTCTATAGTAGAAGGTCTCGAGGCCATCTTCTTTTCAGACGCCTCGGAGGGTTATCAGGAATAGTATCGGAAGCAAGTTGAGAGACTAGCGGATTCAAGTGTGTATGGAGCTTTTCATGGAAGGATAGGTATCTAGTTTGGGCCAAATCAGCAACACATAGGATATTAAGATCATGATGGATGAGTTTGTTTGTGACATAATAAGGAGCATTGAGGATTTTGGATTGTAAGGATTGAATACGAGATGAATTGGGTGGTTTAGTAGAGCCCCAAAGCGTAACTCCGTATATCCAAACAGACCTTATGATAGTCATGTAAATGAGTTTTTTGTAGTTATTTGAGAGCTTAGAACGTTTGTCCAGTAAATGTTGAAGTAGGCGAAAACTTTCTTGTCTTTTCAGTCTTGTATGAGGAACCATTGATATAAAGTAAATTATTCCACCTCTGTTTATTTCTTTATTTAAGTATATTTACGGTTTAAACACGGTTTATATAACCAACAATAATTTTTTTAAACTTTAAATCTTACTAATATTATAAATGTGAATGTTTGTATGTTTGTCTCTCTTTCACGCAAAAACTACTGGACGGATTTGGATGAAACTTTACAGTAATACCAGGTCTGCAAGTTTAAAATGTCGTTTTAATTCCAATAGAATGCGCTCTTAGCCTATTGAAGGATTTGCTTATCTCTAAACGCTATTTTGTTTGTTAGTCATTTGTTTACAAAAGTCAGCTTTTTTTTAAGTCGTTTACGTGGACGTATCATACCTTTCTTGGTGTTAAAAATGTCTAATTTTAAGCCAAATAAAGAGCATTTGCGGCATGTCATGATTCTTATTCAATCAAAAGAAAAAGGCATCTGAATGTCATCTAATTCTTGTTGAGACTTATGGCGATCTTGCTCCAACCGTCAAGACATGTGAACGTTGGTTTCAAAGTTTCAAACGTGGTGATTTTGATGTTACTGATAAAAAACGAGAAAATCGACCAAAAAAGTTTGAGGACGTCGAATTGCAATCTTTATTAGACGAAGACAATACCCAAACCCAACAAATGATGGCAGAACAGTTGAATGTCACTAGACAAGCCATTTCCGATCGCCTGAGAGCTATGGGAAAAATTCAAAAGGTTGGAAAATGGGTTCCACATGAATTGGACGAACGACAGATGGAAAAACGAAAAATTGTGTGCGAAATGCTGCTTTTACGCCACGAAAGAAAGGGTTTTTTGCATCGAGTTGTAACTGGCGATGAAAAATGGATTTATTTTCAGAATCCCAAACGAATAAAATCATGGGTAACGTCAGGACAACCATCCACATCGAGTGCAAGACCGGATCGTTTTGGGAAGAAGACAATGCTGTGTGTGTGGTGGGATCAGAAGGGAGTAGTCTACTACGAGCTTCTCAAACCCGGCGAAACAGTCAATACCGACCGCTACCGACAACAAATGATCAATTTGAGTCACGCATTGATCGAAAAACGCCCAGAATGGGCTCACAGGCACGCCAAAGTCATTCTTCAGCATGATAACGCTCCTGCACATTCAGCCAGATTGACTAAGGAAACGATTTCTTCACTTGGTTGGGAACTCCTACCCCATCCGCCGTATTCACCTGACCTGGCGCCTTCTGATTATCACCTATTCTCATCGATGGGACACTCATTGGCTGAGCAACACTTTAACAATTTGGAGGATGTAAGAAAATGGCTCGATGAATGGATTTCAAATAAAGATGAAGCATTCTTTTGGAATGGTATCCATAAATTGCCCGAGAGATGGACAAAATGTGTAGAAAGCGAGGGCCAGTACTTTGAATAAAATATATATACTTTTTTTTTTAATTAAATTATATTTTAAGAAATAAACAATATTATAACTTGCAGACCTGGTATAGGTTATACATCAGAATAACACATAGGCTATAGCAAGCGCGGATTGATGAGAGGGTGCAGGGGGGGCACGTGCCCCCCCTACAGTATTTTAGGTACTGTGGAGATTCCATTATTGTACATAAATAAAGGCAATTCACATGATAATAGTTGTTAAAATAACAGAAAGAACATGAGTGAAACTATTTGTTTTGATATCCTACTAATCTTACTAATATTATAAATGGAATGTTTGTATGTTTGTCTCTCTTTCACGCAAAAACTACTGGACGGATTTGGATCAAACTTTACAGTAATGTAGGTTATACATCAGAATAACACATAGGCTATAGCAAGCGCGGATTTATGGGAGGGCGCAAGGGGGCACGTGCCCCCCCCCCCGACAGTATTTTAGGTACTGTGGAGAATCTATTATTGTTCATAAATAAAGGCAAATCACATGATGATCTATGTGGGGGCACGGGGGCATGTGCCCACCCCCGTTATAGTACATAACTAAAGGTAAATCAGGAACTTAGCATCTTGAAATTTGTAGTTAGGTTCTGTGTATAGTTTAAGAAAGAAATTCGGATAAATCCACTCTAAGGGTTTCCCCTTTAATATAATAGGGGTTCAAAGGTTGTATAGAATTCGTCAGTTTTGAAGTTAGACATCTGAAATTTCGGATGTTCGAGTAACTTATATTTTAAAAAAATAATTAAATTATTTATTTAAAATGATCTTTCACGAAACTTTACGTGGCAGACCAAATTCAACGCGTGCGAAGCCGCGGGTATAAGCTAGTAATAGATAATTTAATAGCCCCTTTGTCTGTTCTTGATGGACATTACCTCAAACTGTGAGACGAATAGGTAATTTTAAGGTCCTTTACCTTAAACGAAATTAAAGGCTCCTATAGAAGTTTCCTCCCTAGCCTCAGGTTAATGGAAAGTCCTGAGGCAAAAGGTTAAACGAGGCAGAGCGTGCTAACCAACCTGAGGCTAATGTTGTAATTCCACAACCTTCCTTCCCCTTTCGAGGCTAATAGCCCAATTGAGGAGGTTTCAAAATCTTATATAATGGATTTTAATTAAGGAATACTATTAATAAATAATATTTTAAAAAACCAAAAACTCACTTTAACAGAAAACAAAGCTAAATTAAAAAATTATATATTTATTTTTAAAGAGAAAGGCCCTCGGCCGGGATTTGAACCCGGAACCTTTGTCTCACCGTGACATTTTTTCTCTTTAAAAATAAAAATATTTAAAACTTAAAAAATAATTATAAAAATATTATAAATAGTAATATGACGCAAGTAAATAAGATCCTAAAATTAAATTAATGTTCAAAGAACTTCGTTCGAGTGCATTCATCGCAAAAATTGCGAGAGCACGAGGACTTGGGATCAGATGAGAGAAAAGATTCGTCCTCTGCCGGCAGGCGGCCTTGGTAGCTCAAACGGTAGAGCGATGTCACGGAAAGACAAAGGTTTCGGGTTCAAATCCCGGCCTATCTTTTCTCTTTAAAAATAAAAATATTTAAAACTCAAAAAAATTTACCAATAATTATTAAAAAAAATTATATAGTTTTCTCAAAAACATCTCCGTTTAATCTACTTGTAAAGATCAATTTGATGACTTTTTTACATAATTTATTCATTGAACTTATTCCGAACTCCTTGAAGTATTTTACAGCTTCTTTTTTCCGAATACTTTCAAAATCTTTATAATAGCAAGATTAATAATTCAAAAACATCTAATTAAATTTAATATTTAATAAAGAAATTTAAATGAACAATTAACTTAACAAAATCATTTTTAAAACAATACGGAAAACAATAAAGTTACCAATAACTCAAATACCCAAGATTAATACCCCTATCCAGGAGGTTTAAAAATCTTAAATAATGGATTTAAATTATGAGATACTTTTAATAAATATTAGTTTAAAAAAAACGCGTTTCAAAAAAATAAAATAAGTTTCAATAAATTTGAAATAAGAATAATGAACTAAGAAATTCATATTAATATTGAAATGTAAGAAGAGACCTTACATAACTGTTAAGACCGTGGAAAAATTACAAAATTCCAACGAAAAGCCTTCCAAACTAAAACAGAAATTGAAAATATCTGTCCAATATTTCTCCTATTCAGGCATCCTCAGGGTAGAAAGAGAATAACAGCAAAACAAAACATGAATAATGCACCCAAGAAACATCCCACCACCTCCAAGAGACAAATGCAACTAATGAATCCTAAGGAAGGTTACTCGACCCTGGCTGGATAAGGTTAGATAAATTGCTTACTATTATTGTTTTTTCCTGTTGTGCTTTTTGAAGTTTGGTGAGTGTATGTTGAATTTTCAAATTCTGAAGTATTTATCAGCTGTTTTTATCTAACCTTATCTAGCCGGGGTCGAGTAACCTCCCTTAGGATTCGTTAGTTGCATTTGAGCCTTGGAGGTGGTGGGATGTTTCTTGGGTACATTATTCATGTTTAGTTTTGCTGTTATTCTCTTTCTACCCTGAGGATACCTGAATAGGCGAAATATTGAACAGATAATTTCAATTTCTATTTTAGTTTGGAGACTTAAGGGCTTTTCGTTGAAATTCTTCCACAGTCTTAACATATGAAATTGATTATATTTTAAAAGAGTAGGGATCTCTTTAAGATATTTTCATAATGCCTCTGCTATTAGTAGTCGATAAAATATTTAAAATTATTAACGCTTGATATTATGATAGAATAGAATAGAATAGAAAACAAACTATATTCTGGGACCAACCCTTTTAGAACAACAAACATGAACCGAAAAATAAAAATGATATCTGCAGCCCTACTACAATAAGTGGTTAAGTCGGATTTTATTCAGAGAGAGTTAACTGCTTTCAGATAACCGGAATCGTATCATTCTCGTAGTTGTTGGCTTGAAATGGAGTTGTAATTTAAGCAATAACTCCTTTTCAAGCCAATGCCTTACTTAGCCCCTTATTCACTACGAAAATAAATCGATTCCGCTTACTTAAGTGAAGATTTATTTTGTTCTATCTTCATCAAGATCAAATGTATCACATCTTACATCAACAGTCCAAACAGACTCATCAATCACAGAAAGTAACGTTACTCGTATGAGTTCAATAAAATACTATTTTAGAGCAATGGTTCCCAACCCAAAGAGGGAGGGGGCATAATGACAAGTCAGGGGGGCACCAGACCAGTTGAAAATACAGAAAATTCATACTTAGTTTTTGAGAGGAAAATAGTTGACTGGATGATAAAATGGACAACGGAGATAGTTGGGGGGGGGGGGGTGCTGTCAAAAAACACCAAATAAGTACTAAACTTATATTTAGTTAGTGCCGACATTTCGACCTACACTGTAGGCCATCTTCAGGGCGACTGGGAGAAGCGGCTGGGTGAACCGGCTAACTTCTTACTAAGTCTTACTAAGCCGCTTCTCCCAGTCGCCCTGAAGATGGCCTACAGTGTAGGTCGAAACGTCGGCACTAACTAAATATAAGTCTAGTACTTATTTGGTGTTTTTTTTACTGCACACTCCAACTATCTCCGTTCTCCATACTTAGTTTTGGTTATTTTCTCTTAAGATGAAAGTAATAATGTTGTATTTGTGTTAGTAAAACATGTTGTTTTTTTCATATGCTCATACAAAGTTAATCCAAAGGGAGGAGCGTAGGAGGCTCTCGTTCGGACAAGGGGTGCGTGGTAAAAAAAAAGGTTGGAACCCACTGATTTAGAGAGTATTTTTAGTTTTGGGAATTTCAAGTGAACACTTGAAAATCTCACAGGATCAAGCTATGAGCTACATTATTAAACAATGATTTCAATTTATATAATGCCACTTTCGAAGTCGACAGCTTAGGAACTCGATGCTAAGAGCTCTATACATCAAAACGCGCATCAAAAATCCCCTTAGGTCCCTCTCTCTCATCTTCTCTATGAATTAGGAACAACGAGGAGACTATACTGACATACATTGCAGACTATTTCCTGACAATTCCAACTACTTGTATCTAAGAGAAACTCACCTGAAAAAATAACAGTCCTAGATCGAAAGATCGGCCAAAGCAGTTATGTTTGCAAAGAGAGTTCACTTTAGAGAGAGTTGGTACTAGAAAATGCTTAGGAAACTTAGAGAGCTTCTGGAAAGGTCAGATGTCCAGGTGCGTCTATAGTTTAGTCATTATAAGAAAATAGTTGTTTGACTTTCTCTGAAATTATGAAGATTAAATAACTTATTTTTTATTTATTATTCTTATAATGGTGATAATTTTTAAATATTTTTATTTTGAAGAGAAAAGATTTGTCCAGGCCGGGATTCGAATCAGGGTCTTCTACATCCCCTAGCGTAAAAGGTCTAACCAACCGAATAAAAACAATCATCATTAGAAATACTGCTATTAAAGTATTATATTGTCTTTTTTTCCTATTAAAAAAACCTTGACAAACAAAACTAGCAAGTATTTTCATTTTGAAGAGAAAATATATGTCCATGGCCGGGATTCGAACCCGTTTCTCCCACGTTTCCGTCCTGGTGCTCTACCATCTGAGCTATCCTGGTTCGTACCTCGGTCAGACAAATCCATTCTCTTCACCGATCCCATATCCCCGTGTTCTCGCAATTTGCGCTGTGTACCAGTGGAAGAATGTTCATTGAACATTACTTTAATTAGGATCTTGTTGAATGTTTAAAAATTATAACAATTAATACAAAAATAAAATAAATTATAATAATATATAATGACGTAAGTCAACAAGATCCTAATTAAAGTAAACATCAATGAACATTCTACCACTAGAATACATCGCAAATTGCGAGAACACGGGGATATGGGATCAGTGAAGAGAATGGATTTGTCTGACCGAGGTACGTACCAGGATAGCTCAGGTGGGAGAGCACCAGGACGGAAACATGAGAGACACGGGTTCGAATCCTAGCCCTAGATATATCTTTTCTCTTCAAAATAAAAATACTTGCTGGTTTTGTTTATCAATATTTTTTTTTAAAGTAAAAAAAGACAATATAATAGGCAGCATTACTAATGATGATTGTTATTATTCAAAATCTCTTAATGAAATTTTCGGGTATTAATTCAATTTATTTTTTTTTAAATACAAATAAGCTGAGCTAAGTAAATCTCACAAAATTTGCAAATTAACTATTTATTTTTGGGCTTTTTATATTATTGAGTTATTCTAACAGTTTATTATTTAAAAAAAAAACTGTACTACTACAACCAATGAATGAATTGTCTTAGGTTCAGAACACAGTAGAGACTGTTCTGTTTCTAGGAAAGTTTTGACAAGACAATAATAATTCTAAAGTACTGTTAGAATGCAACTGGAAAACTACGAAAAAACGCTGCTTTAAGTCACTAAAATAATGGAAAATGTTTAACTTTTTTTTATATAATTTTTGTTCAACTGTTTTGATTTTAAAATATTTTTATTTTAAAGAGAAAAGATATACGGGGATATGTAATCAGATAATAGAATAGATTTGTCCCCTGCCGGCAGGCAGCCGGCTCAAATGGTTAGAGCGCTGTCACGGAGAGACAGAGGATCAGGGTTCGGATCCCGGCCGGGGGCATATCGTTTCATTTTAAAATAAAAATATTTGAAAATATTTAACCATTCATTGATTGCCAATTAAATTCAGTACTTAGTAGGGACCTTACTGTTTTTTAGGATAACGTAAAAAGCAGAGATGTGATTTGTCCTAGATCACACTCAACCGCCAAGGATGGGTACTATTAAAGGTACCCATTTCATAGAGGTAAGCCCCAGATAGTTCTGCAGGACTCATAGGGTCAATCCTTATCTGTTGACAGATTAAATAACTGGATTTGAACCCTGGACCTTCTCAAATCTCTTATTTTTTACTAATTATAAATGTATAAAAAATTATGTTAAACAATTAAACTCTTATTGTTAAAATTTAATAATATTCTGTATCCATATTTTGATATAAACATTTAAAAAAAAATAATATATCTGAGTAGCTGGGAGAGGGCAATGCTTCTGATACGAAATCAACTGACGGACGTATAAAAGTTAAGTGGCAGTTTTAAATGCAAAAATGTTGCATGAACATTTTAACGCATGCATGCGTCGTTGGGACTAAAACTGACGGGAAATGAAGTAATTATTCAGTTGAGGGAAATCCCACGGCAGTGTTCAATTTGCTCTGGCTGACAGAATCTGGCGCCCAACAAGCTACCATTGATTTAGCATTCTGGTTCTCTCTTGTGTGTTTAGTCAATGAAATCTTGGATGTATTACAGGTGCACAGGCGTCTATTAATAATTTAGAAATGCATACAAACACATATGCATCCATAGCCGTATATTCCTAGCTAAATATATACTACATTTCTTATTCTGTTCACGTTTTGTTAATCTAAAGGGACTTTAAAAATAAAGTTACTTTTTTTTCTTGAATGCTAATAGTTGACCTTGATTTTATATATATATATATATATATATATATATATATATATATGTATGTAAACTACAGAAAGCAATTGGATGAAACTTTACAGTAATATAGGTTATACATCAGAATGACACATAGGCTATAGCAAGGTCGGATTTAGGGGGGGCATGTGCCTCCGTGACAGTATTTTGTGTGCTATGGAGAATCCATTATAGCACATAATTATAGGCAAATCAGATGATCATAGTTGTTAAAATAACAGAGAGAACATTGTTTATTAAAATAACAAAGAGTGAAACTATTGTTTTGTTATTTTAATAAACTTTTGAAATCTTTCTCTAGATATTACACGTTTATTTGTAAGTTATTGTTGATTTTTTTCCCCATCTGTCCGTTGTGAACCCCTCCCCCCTCCCGGGAAATGAATCATTGCTTGCTTACGTGTTTTTTACTCGGAAAATCTACATATTTTCGCTGAACGAAACAAGTCAAGTAGCATATTGTACAGGGTTTTACCGAAAGATAACTGAAGGCTTTTGTTTATATAGAAGTATTTGCAGGTATCTTTTGTTAATTTGTATTTATATTGTAAATAAAATCTTGGAGAATGTAAAAAAAAAAATGTTTACAGGACATTACAGGGATCATCTGATATCAGATATCATCTTTTTCAGATCTTCATATTTTTACTTTTCAATATTAATATATTTTGTGGGATAACCATAAGTTCACTGGTTTCTTGATAATGTTCTTTTTTTTATTGCATTTTTACTTTAATTTTTTCATATGTTCAATGGGCCAATTGGCAGAGCGATGTCACGGTGAGACAAAGGTTCCGGGTTCAAATCCCGGTCGAGGGCCTATCTTTTCTCTTTAAAAAATAAAAATATTTATAACTCATAAAAAATGACCAATAATTATAAAAAATTATAAAAATATTTAGGAATTAAAACAATTAAAAATAATTATAAATAGTAAAATGACGCAAGTCAACAAGATCCTAAAATTAAAGTAATGTTCAAAGAACATTCGTTCTCGTGTATACATCGAAAAAATTGCGAGAACACTGGGACATGGGATCGGATAAGAGAAAAGATTTGTCCTCTGTCGGAAGGCGACTCCGGTGGCTCAAATGGTTAGAGCGCTGAGACAGAGGATCCGGGTTCGAATCCCGGCCGGGGACATATCTTTTCTCTTTAAAATTAAATATTTAAAAATCAAAACAGTTATTTATTATTTTTTAAAAAATGTATCTTTTATTTGACGGAGGTGGATTTTCGGGGGCCTTTCCCACTCTTCGACCAAATTTTCTTTAATTTTATTGTACATCACTTTTGTCCATTCCGACAAAAATATGGATCCTAACATGAGAACGTCATCCCTTTTGCAGCTGCTTTGCCCTCGCATCAGCTCGTTCGTTGCCTGCATGAGAAGGAACCCATAATAGTGTAACCATTTTATTATTTTCTTTTCAGGCCGTATTCAGGTTTTGAATTTACTGTAAAATTGAGTTTCTTGTCCAAAGTTGTTCTAATGCATTTATCACTGTCAATAAGTCTGTTACTATGACTGATTTCTCAATGCCGTTATTTGTATGTTTTTAATATTGCCCATACTTCACTCATATAGATGAAGTTTAGTTCGTTAATTAGCCATTGGTATCTGCTTGCTTCAATCACAATAAATTAAATTGATATATCTTATTAGGCGACCTGGATTTCATATAATAATTGCGTTACATGAACTGGAAGAAGCAGAAATATTTCCAGAATGACATCACTATACTCTGCGATTTTAACTCCTTTTAAAGTTTATACCAAGAGGTATGTTTGATGAATAGAGGTTACCTCCTTGAACCCCAGTTTAGTATACTCATGCCTCTGTAGGTTTACAACGGAGATAAGCGTTCCTTTGTAGCTATATAATATTACTATAGTGTAAGACCGTGGAAAAAATTCCATTTTTTCCGAAGACTTTCAAAATCTATAAAATAGCAAGATTAATAAGACAAAAACACCTAATTAAATTTAATATTTAATAAAGAAATTTAAATGAACAATTAACAAAATCATTAAAAACAAAACGGAAAACAATAAAGTAACCAATAACTCAAATACCCAAGACTAATTTCCGTATCCAGGAGGTTTACAAATCTTAAATAATGGATTTAAATTATGAAATACTTTTAATAAATAGTAGTTTAAAAATAACGCGTTTCAAAAAAATAAAATAACTTTTATTAAATTAAAGAAATTCATATTAATATTGAAAAGTAAGAAGAGACCTTACATAAATGTTAGACCGTGGAAAAATTCCAACGAAAAGTCCTTAAGTCTCTAAACTATAACAGAAATAGAAATATTGGACAGATAATTTCAATTTCTGTTTTAGTTTGGAAACTAAAGGGCATTTCGTTGGAATATTTTCCACGGTCTTAACATTTATGTAAGGTCTCTTTTTACTTTTCAATATTAATATATTTTGTGGAATAGCCATAAGTCCACTGGTTTCTTGATAATGTTTGTTTTTTTTAATTTCAATTTTTCATATGTTCTTTTGTCTAATGTTTTTGTTTTGTTTACTATTATTTATTTTTTCCTGTTATGCTTTTTGAAGTTTGGTGAGTGTATGTTGAATTTTCAAATTATGGAGTATTCATCAGCTGTTTTTATCTAACCTTATCCAGCCGGGGTCCAGTAACCTTCCTTATGATTCATTAGTTGCATTTGTGCCTTGGAGGTGGTGGGATGTTTCTTGGGTGCGTTATTCATGTTTTGTTTTGCTGTTAATCTCTTTCTACCCTGAGGATGCCTGAATGGGCGAAATATTGGACAGATAACACTGTCCAACAAAAAAATATTTTTGTAATGTTTCCTTCACTTCATGAGTCAAATCTTACTAATTTTGGGTTGGAAAAAACGAAAATGACAATGAAAAAATTTTATTAGCTCTAGTTTCTGTGATACACCATGGGTCAAAATATATAACGTTAACAAATTGAGGAAAATCAGTAAATTTTAAACCATAAGTTTATCAACATTATAAATTAATTTGGAGTTGAAAATTAATGGCAGAATACTTGGCAGTTTGGATATTATTACCATCATGTGGATTTGATTTTTCTTTTGGCCTGTCGTCTTTTGTAGGTGAGTTCTGGAGCATCTCTACACACGCACCAACAGTAATCTGCAAGCATTGATTCATTCCAACGGCCCTTATATCTTTGTTCCATTACAGAAATATCCTGATGGAATCTCTCACCGTGTTCATCACTGACCGCACCACAGCTAGGAGGGAAAAAGTCTAGATGAGAGTGGAGGAAATGAATTTTGAGAGACATGTTGCATCCAAGTTTATGATAATTTTGTAGAAGTATCCTCACCAACTGAACATAGTCATCTTCTCTTTTGTTCCCCAAAAAACCTTTAACAACTCCCTTGAACGCATTCCAAGCTTCCTTTTCTTTCCCCTCCAAAACTCTGTCAAACGCAGGATCCTTCAGAAGCTCCCGAATTTGTGGCCAAACAAAAACACCTTCCTTAACTTTTGCATCACTTAGGAAAGCAAATTTTTCCCTCAAATATCTAAAGGCCCCTCCTTCTTTGTTCATGCCTTTGACAAAGTTTTTCATCAAACCGAGTTTTATATGTAGTGGTGGAAGAAATATATCTTTCGGGTCGACGAGAGGCAGGGCAACAACATTTTTTTCACTAGGGCTAAGATTTCTTGCAGGCCATCAAGCACTATCTGAAGAACTGAAATCACTTATATAACCTCAAAATAGCTGTACAACTGTTGGTTTTGTCAGTTAACAGGCGTACCAACATCCAAAAACTAAATTTCTCGACAAAGTGAAAGCTGAGCATTAAAAAATGACATGTTACTGTATCTTGAAAACAAGAGCTAATTGGTCATTTTCGAGGTGATTTTTGAACTCAGGGGGTGAAAATACATAATAACTGGGTATTTTTAAGCCTGAAACAAATTCATTGTTGTTCAGTGTAATTGGACAGAGACTTAAGGGCTTTTCGTTGAAATTCTTTACTTGTCAATATTACTATAGTATATTACTACGATATATTATGTTACTATAGTAATTGATAGTGACGTAGCAGTGGACCATGACCCGAGCAACATGCGGGCTACGAACAATACGACCTTACGTCACTTAACTTGGATCGATAAGCAACCATTATACTTCCCTTTGAGTCTAGTTTTATTAAATGGTTAGTAGGAGTTTTTTCCCCACTGGATTAATTTCAGACCTAAGGCAATTCTAAACATTCTTATAACGATAGCGGTGTAGTTGAGCGGTAGCACGTTGAGTTACAGCGCTGACGAATTTAAATTCGAATGTGGCAGATAAATTATTTAATATGTTAACAGACACGGATGAACCCAAGATCTGCAAACCCTCCTGGGGCTCACCCAGCCTCAATAAAATTGTAAACAGTACAGTCCTTACCATGTACTGAACCCGTTCATGGGTTGTAGGTTTTTCATGGATAGAGGATTTAATAACTGGATAAATATCATCCATTATTTTGACCAGAAGTATCCTAATAGTAATTAGGAATAGTATCCATTCTTTCAGTTTCATTCTAGCAGTAATTTAACAGTACAGTATCTAACTTGTACTGAATCCAAAACCTTCATGGGTTATAGTAGCACAATTTTTTTTTGTTTAAAGAAAATTATTTTACTGATATTTGTTTATTTCATCATTTTCCTTCTTTTTATGTTATAAGAACATTCAACATTCAAACGTTCAAAGCTCCCAATTAATTACAAAAAGACTCATTTACATGACAGTTATCAGACCTATTTGGACATACGGAGTTGAGCTTTGGGGCTCTACTAAACCATCCAATTCATCTCGTATCCAATCCTTACAATCCAAAATACTTTCTAAAATCCTCACTGTTCCTTATTATGTAACAAATAAACTCATCCATCATGATCTTAATATCCCATATGTTGCTGATTTGGCACAAAGTAGATACCTATCCTTCCATTACAAGCTCCATACACACTTGAATCCGTTAGTCTCTCAACTCGCCATACTATTCCTAATAACCCTCCGAGGCGTCTGAAAATAAGAGGGCCTCGAGGCCTTCTACTATGTCATATGTTTATATCAGCAGATTTACTTGTTGTTATATTATTACAGTAGTAAATATCAATAAATTAATCTAAAAAAAAAGTCCTTTCTTAAAATCACTTTATTGTGGGGAGGAACTTGGGATTGAGCTTTATCTAGGAAAAATCACATTTATTTTTTCCCAACTATTGCCCAAGAAACAGTATATCCTCTGCTATGCACTAAATTCAAGAACTTCCCATAGTTGAAGTGTTCAGATTTTTTAAAGTGCTCTACAACTTATTAGAATGCAATGTACAACTTTACAAAAACCCGTACCACTTCTGGTTCAAAACATGATAAAGATTGTACTGCTTCTAGGAAAACTTTTGTGCTAGAGAGTGACATCTGAGATCACGCTCAAGGGTACCCATTTTATATAGACTGGGTGAGCTCCAGGAGGATCTGTAAATCAATTCGTGGTTGTAAACAGATTAAATAATTTAACCACAGTAGGATTCGAACCCCGAAATTTTTGAAGAATTTAATATAGGCGAAGAATATAGGTATAGCGGTTACTTTTTTTTTTATGTAACAGTTATTATAGGTTATATTAGAAATTAAATAATACTGTAATTTCTTTAGATAATAAAGATACATACACATTAAGCCATATTACCTGGACAGTTGTGGGCCGCTGTTATAGCCCGTGTCGTAAGTTAATGGACTTAGTGCAGCTGGTCCACAGCTGTTGGTGCATTCTGTCTTGTACTAATAGTTCACGACATGCTAACTGATATATATATATATATATATATATATATATATATATATATATATATATATATATATATATATATATATATACAGTCGAACCTCGGTATATCGAAACTCAGAGGGAACGAGAAAACTTGGAATTATCGAGGATTTCGATATAGCGAGGTTCGATTTATTGAGGTGATTTCTGACTGACTTCGATATATAGAGGTAGAGGTTCATCATAAAATATGTATATACTCAATGTAATATAGAAAAAATGTACCTATTTTATTAAAATATTGTACATATATGTACAACAATACAATTTACGCCAATTACCTTGCTAAAGATATGCAATTTTTGAATATTGAAATGAAGAATTTTTATGGCAAGTATAACTAAAAGCAGTTAGAAAAAAAATACGCATTTAGAATAAAAACCATACTTCGTCATTATTTAACAATAAAACAATAGACTAAAAAACCGGATACATATTGAATTTGTGAAAAAAATAAGCTGAGCTTTGAAAAAAATCGGAATTTGTAGTTTGTATACCTGAAAACGACACTTTAACCAATGCATCATCCAATACTTAACCTACAGAAGACGAAAACTATTGCACAAGTGTTAGCAGAAACCGAAAAAAAACTGGAAACAAATGTGAGTGGGGGAGTTGCAGGATTACTTGAGAAAAAAGGCCGTTCTGAGAATGACAATGCTTCTCAGAACGAATTGTTCAGGCTAAACGGTTCATATTTAACGAATTGACTTCGATATGTAGAGGTTTTCTTACAAAAACTTCGTTTTGTAGAGGTGCGGTGTAAGCTAAGGAATCTTGGAAAATTCGATATATCAAGGTCTTCTAAACCAATCCTTCGATATATAGAGATAAAAATAACGTAGAAAAGATAGGCAGATTCAAGGGGAATAGAAAAACTTCGATTTATCAAGGAATTCGCTATATCGAGGTTCGACTGTATCTGTATATATATATATATATATATATATATATATATATATATATATATATATATATATATATATATATATAAGTCACCCGGCGTCTCTAGCAAAATTTGTTTTTTGGTATCTCTTTAAAACTACTAGTGCGATATATTGATTAAATGAAGTTTAGATAAATAGTAATTTCTAATCCTTTATAACTGATAAACATCCATATTAAACATGAAGACTAAACAGGATGAATTAATAAACATGTGGTGTGATGCATTAGTGACATTTAAAACTATGCAGACTTCATTTCACTGTCATTCATAATGGACATGCATGGCATTCCAAGGGGGGCTTGAATACTTGTGCGCAATATGTTGACTTCTGGTCAAGGGCATACTGTTTTTTTTAGTTATTAAGTTTTACAGAGTTTTCTAAAATGAGGCCAGTCATAAAAAAGTTAAAGCTTATTTTGATTAATTTAAAAAAAATATAAACAATTAAAAACAAAGGTTGAATTTGTACTGTTTCGGTTATTGCAGAGGTTGCTACATTAAAGTCATTATGGACGACTTACTGTAGTACGTAACGAAGTAAGGAGCATTGACACCAGTGGATTTATGGCTATTCCACAAAATATATAAGTATTGAAATCTTGGACAGATAATTTCAATTTCTGTTTTAGTTTGGTGACTTAAGGGCTTTTCGTTGGAATTTTTTCCACGGTCTTAACATTTATGTAAGTTCCCTTTTAATTTTTCAATACTCAAATACATTTAAATTATTTAAATCAGTCCATTGCTCAATGTTTTTGGCTATTTCAACGGTTACACGTGTTATAATTAATTACAAAAGACTCACACATGACTAATAAAAGAAATTTTTGGACTTACGGAGTAGAGCTTTGGAGCTCCACTAAGACATCTAATTTCTCCCGTATTCAATCCTTACAATCCAAAATCCTTCGCAAAATCCTCAATGCTCCTTTCTTTGTTACGAACAAAGTAATCCATAATGACCTTAGTGTCCCATTTGTTGCTGATCTGGCCCGAATTCGCTATCAATCTTTTCATGACAAACTTTAATCTCACTCAAACTCACTAGTTTCAAACCTAGATTCCTCTTCAATTCTAGATAATCCTCCGATCTGTCGAAAAAGAAGATGGGCTCGTGATCTTCTATGTTGAATTTGTGGAATCAGTACTACCATTGCGTAGTTCCCCTACTTATCTTTACTTATAATAGGGGAAAGGTCTACTCCCATCGTATACAAACTTGCCATTTTTTCCGTATTCACGTATCCAATACCACGTATCCAGGCCAGAAAGGTAATGAAAAAGGGAGCAGTGAACAAATTAATTTATTTTTAAGTATCAGAGATCCTCAAGGTAGTATCCTTGGTCCAATCCTTTATACAGTTTATACAGCTGACATCCCAACTCATCCTAATACTATCCTTACCACGTATGCTGATGATACATGTGTATTATCAGTCAACACTAATCCAGTTATTGCATCCCAAAGCCTCCAATCCCATATCACTGATCTTGAAGAATGGTGTCAAAACTGGAGAATTAAAATAAATTCTCAAAAATCGCATCAAATCACTTTTACCTTACGTCGTAAACCAATGACTTCCTTCCCTTCAGTATCCTTTAATAATATCCCACTGGTGCCTGTAGAACAGATCCGATACTTAGGGTTGCACCTTGACAAACGATTAACCTGGAATCCTCATACAAGACTGAAAAGACAAGAAACCGCACGACGTTTCAGGCTACTTAAACACTTGCTAGACAAACGTTCTAAGCTCCCAATTGACTACAAAAGACTCATCTACATGACCATCATACGACCTATTTGGACTTACGGAGTAGAGCTTTGGGACTCCACTAAGCCATCGAATTCGGGGGGGGGGCACCAGCCCCCGTGCGCCCCCCCTCCCTAAATCCGCGCTTGCTATAGCCCATGTGTTATTCTGATGTATAACCTATATTACTGTAAAGTTTCATCCAAATCCGTTCAGTAGTTTTTACGTGAAAGAGAGACAAACATACAAACTTTCACATTTATAATATTAGTAAGATTTTGAATTGTAATAATTGGATACGAGAGGAATTCAATGGCTTGGTAGAGCCTCAAACTTCTACTCAGTAAGTCCAAATAATAGTCAATTATTTCAATCTTTTGTAATTAATTGGGAGGACAAATATAAAAAAAAAATACTATTACCTTAACACGATGAACATTTGTAAGATTGTTATATTAGTTATTTAGCTGTCAAGTAATTGTTGATTTTAAAATCAATAAGGAGGTTATAATAAGGTTATAACAATGTGTCCCAAAAAGCTAGAATCAATGAGTTTACAGGTAATTATTCCGCAGTTTGTCACTTTGAGTAGAGTCACAACAAGTTTAAACTTTTGTTTCTTTTCCACTTTTAATATTTTCCAAAAATGCAAGTCTTCAAGTATATATTATATACATTTATATAACATCCCATACTTATATTTTTCAATTTTTACATCTCTACCTGTCATTCAATAAGATTCCTATTCATTACTTTCTACATATATGTTCTGTATTTATTCTTTGGCATCATATTTTGTATCATTTTTCATACATTTTACTTATCTAACCTTTTAGGAGTCTATTATGATACATTATATATTTTTTCTGTCATGGAACTAGGTTTTCCACACCTTTATATCTCACCTTTTTATATTTATACTTTTTCATTTTGTATCTTTCCGTTAACCTTCTCATTTTTCTTTCTCTTTGTATTATGTTTACATTATCACCCTTTTGTACATTTATTTTGTAATTTTATATTCTTTATCCTTAATTATATATCCGTCACTATTTTTACTTTTCTATTACTCTAGGTTTAGGTTGATTAATTATGGACACTTAACAGCTAAGGTCTTCAGTGTCCTTATTCTATAATTTTTGGTCTGTTAGATTTTATGAAATATACCTACTTTTTTGAGGAATTCAATTCAATTCAATTATTGTTTTAAAGTTTGTGTCATTATCACCCAGCATCGTTTGAATTTTTCTATCCATTCCTAAGTTTCTAAAATAGCTTTCATGTTGTGGGCACTCTTCAAGGATATGGCGTATTGTCAGTTGTGAGTATAACATATTACTCTATTACAACATATAACATAGAATAACATATTATTCTATATGTTATTATATTCTTAGTACTGTAATGTTTTTTATAGTTTTCTCTCTCATAGCCCTGAAGATGACCTACAAAGTAGGTCGAGACGTCAGCACAAATAAAAAATAAGTCTTGACTTATTTGCTGTTTTTTTTTTTACTGCACCCCCAACTATCTCCATCCTCCATTATATCATCTATACTTCGAAATACTAGTTGAAACTTTTATTACTTGAAAGTATTACAGAAATCTGCTCATTACCGACAATTACATTTTCTTTTCGATACTTAGGCAAGGATAACTTGTATTTTTTTTTAAATTTTAAAAAAGAAATGAATAAACAGTAAAAAAAACAAAACAAATATATACTTACGACTGAGTTTAGGAACATTCGAATAGGCCTCTTGTTAAAAATTTTAAACAATAGTAGAAACAAAATGGAATTAACTTCCGAAGTCACTGAATTACTTTTTAATGATAGTTGGTATTAATGACTTCGACCAAAATGAAAAGGGGATACGCATTGTTCCCGATTGAACAAACTGAGATAAAGGAAGCAGATACTATCTCATTTCCTGCTTCCATTCCATTTCCAGACCGAGTAATTTTGTGAAAAAACCACTTGGGAACCCCGACTTTAGGACAATATATAATGGCCAAAATGAGTAACAAAAAAAAAAAAGAAAAATGCACAAAAAAACAGCAAGAAGATACCAATCGGGCCTGAAATGAAAAGAAGTAAGTAAAAAAATATGATAATTGATAGCAACTGTAGAATATTTTTAGGTAGTCCTAGTCTTGATTTCGTAATAAACAAATATTTTTAAGACCGTGAAAAAGATTCCAACGAAAATCCCGTAAGTCTCCAAACTACAACTGAAATTGAAAATATCTGTCCAATATTTCGCCTATTCAGGCTTCCTCAGGGTAGATAGAGAAAAAATAAAAACAAAAGAAAACATGAATAATGCACCCAAGAAGCATCCCACCACCTCCAAGGCTCAAATGCAACTAATGAATCATAAGGAAGATCACTCGACCTTAGCTGGGTAAGGTTAGATAAAAACAGCTGATAAATACTGGAGCATCTGAAAATTCAACATACACTCACCCAACTACATAAAGCACAACAGTAAAAAATGAATAATTGTAAATAACACCAAAACATAAGACAAAAACCATATGAAAAAATGAAAGTAAGATTGCAATGAAAAGATAAACAACTTAATCAAGACACCAGTGGATTTATGGCTATTCCACAAAATATATAATTATTGAAATCTTGGACAGATAATTTCAATTTCTGTTTTAGTTTGGAGACTTAAGGCCTATTCGTAGGAATTTTTTCCACTGTCTTAACATTTATGTAAGTTCTCTTTTTATTTTTCAATACTCGAATATATTTAAATTATTTAAATCAGTCCATTGCTCAATGTTTCTGGCTACTTCAACAGTTACACGTGTTATAATTAATTACAAAAGGCTCACACATGACTAATAAAAGAAATTTTTGGACTTATGGAGTAGAGCTTTGGGGCTATACTAAGCCATCGAATTTCTCCCGTATTCAATCCTTACAATCCAAAATCCTTCGCAAAATCCTCAATGCTCCTTTCTTTGTTACGAACAAAGTAATCCATAATGACCTAAATGTTCCATTTGTTACCGATTTGGCACGAACCCGAAATCAATCTTTTCATGACAAACTTTATTTCCACTCAAACCCACTAGTTTCAAACTTAGATTCCTCTTCAATTCTAGATAATCCTCCGAGCCGTCGAAAAAGAAGATGGGCTCGCGATCTTCTATGTTGAATTTGTTATTTGAGTACTACCATTGCGTAGTTCCCCTGCTTATCTTTACTTATAATAGGGGAAAGTTCTACTCCCATCGTATACAAACTTGCCATTTTTTCCGTATTCACGTATCCAGGCCAGAAACGAGAGTAATGAAAAAGGGAGCAGTGAACAAATTAATTTATTTTTAAGTATCAGAGATCCTCAAGGTAGTATCCTTGGTCTAATCCTTTACACAGTTTATACAGCTGACATCCCAACTCATCCTAATACTATCCTTACCACGTATGCTGATGATGCATGTGTATTATCAGTCAACACCAATCCAGTTATTGCATCCCAAAGCCTCCAATCCCATATCACTGATCTTGAAGAATGGTGTCAAAACTGGAGAATTAAAATAAATTCTCAAAAATCGCATCAAATCACTTTTACCTTATGTCGTAAACCAATGACTTCCTGCCCTACAGTATCCTTTAATAATATCCCTCTGGTGCCTGTAGAACAGATCCGATACTTAGGGTTGCATCTCGACAACCGATTAACCTGGAATCCTCATACAAGACTGAAAAGACAAGAAACTGCTCGACGTTCAACACTTACTAGACAAACGCTCTAAGCTCCCAATTAACTACAAAAGACTCATCTACATGACCATCATACGACCTCTTTGGACTTACGGAGTAGAGCTTTGGGGCTCCACTAAGCCATCGAATTCCTCTCGTATCCAATCCTTACAGTCCAAAATCCTTCGTAAAATCCTCAATGCTCCTTATTTTGTTAAGAATAAAGTTATCCATAATGACCTTAATGTCCCATTTATTGCTGATTTGGCTCGAACCCGGTATCTATCCTTTCATAACAAACTTCATTCCCACTCAAACCCACTAGTTCCAAACCTAATAACCTCTTCAATTCCCGATAATCCTCCGAGGCGTCTGAAAAGAAGATGGCCACGTGACCTCCTTACTTGAACTTTGATTTGAGTACTACCAGTGGGTAGGTTCTCTACATTTCATTATCATGTCATTATATATCACTTAGCCTATTTACTTGTTGTATTATTGTAATACAGTTGTAGATATCAATAAATAAATTTAAAAAAAAAAAAAAGTATCATAGAACTTCTTTACCAATAATGTCGTCTAAATATGCAATATCTAAATAAATCAGCTTTTTAAAATTTTTAATAATAATCAACGGTTATTTCGGTCTGACCAGTTATGCAAGTTTGCTAATTACACTATTTCATAAACCAATTCATTGCAATAAAAATGATTAACTACCAATAATTATCAATTCGATATCAAATTCAGTGAGCAGTTCTAATTGATGAGGAAATAACTCTTTTCTATTTATATCGAGCAATAAAATATTATTAAGAGACGTTTGAGCACGACTTGGTCGAGTTCCCGCATCTCTAGCGACAGCTCATGTGATTTAATAGGTCGCCGTGCACTTGTTAATTAGTTAGGAGAGTCGATAACTCCTGCTGGCTATCGAGAATAAGTTACTTCCGCTTGCGAATAATTAGGTCAAAGCGGGTAATTAAGCCCCATTTAATATCTTGCTGGCTCAACAAGTCGAAAGTGGCATAACTGGATTTGTTACGTGGTAAGTCTAAATTTACATATATATGTATATAAACTGAGCAAAAATGAATAGGTATTAGGTATTTACTTTGACTAGCATTTTAATTATTTTTTTTTTATTTTTTTATTTATTAATGGGCTCTACAGTCCTTTCAGAACCTTGGCCTCTGCTAATTTCTTCCACCATTCGCCTCTGTCCGCCGCAATTCTCCTCCAGCAGTTTATCCCGTTCGCCTTCAGGTCATCCACATCGTCGAGCCACCTGAGGGCTTCCCCTTTAATCTTGAACCCTCATTCGGTATCTCATACATCTTGGAGTTCTCGTTGGGTCCATCCTCTACACATGCCCCAACCATAGCAGTCTTTTGAACTGGATGACTTTTATTATATCAGGCTCTTCGTGTTGGTTAGGCCCTTAGCTCGTTATTGGATTCTCTTGTCACTTGTCCTCCACTCTGATAGGTCCAAACATTTTACGCAGGACTTTTCTTTCTCATACTTCAAGGGTCCTTTTTCAATTTTTTGTCAGCAACAAGGCCTCGCATCCTGGTCGCAATTGCTTTAATTATTTTTATTATAAAAAGCGTAAAAAGTGTAAAAATTTCTATAATAATATACTACAAATTAGCAATATCCCTATTCATTTTTGCTAGTATAGATAGATGACTTCGAAGAATAATGGAATGTAAAAACGTTTTCAAGAAAAACTACACAGACACTCAAACCAATTGATAGACCAAATGGCCACTACTCTCATGCCTGAGAACACTAAGTGTTGACTAAAAAGGACGTGGATGAGGGATTTGTTATCATAGGAAATTGAAACAAGACATGGGAGAGGTAGCTGTTGGCTACTGTTCTTCTTCATGCCTCTCATGTCATTTTGTTCTATTCTACTGACAATTTGTTGATTGTCATTATTTTTATTTGGCAGGTGTGGATGATATATAAGAATTAGGAACGGAAAGGCAGCCAAATTCCTCCCAATACTGGAAGATCCCAATTATAGAATTTATGCATGTTTTTACAGATGAATGACTTATGGTCAAATAGTTAACCAGATAATAAGTAAAAAAAAAAAAAAAAAATGAAACAATTAGAATAGAAGATTGAGAATGGCCTGGGCCGAAACGTATCTCGAAAATAAAGAATAAAAATATTTTTTTTACTGAAAATAGGTTTTTTGTTCTCCTATTTAAAGAATATATTATATGATGAGTCCAGTTGAAATTTTATAAAAAAAGGAAGATCCCAATTTAAAGAGGCATATCAGTCTGTTAAGAGACGTTGCTATCTCTGATCAATGTGCCTGTTTGGACTGTCGATGTAAGGTGCGCTATTATTCTTATTAGATGAGAAAATTTTTGTTTAATTCTTTATATTGTTTGAATTGGTGAAACGTTGATTGATCAGATATGTTAGTATTTTAGATGCTTAAAAAATAAAATTGCCTCCACTACAACAACCTATGATTATACACAAAACTTCACTGGTTTCTGGTTTAGACCATGTTGTTGAATTTTTCTTCGCCAACGTTTCGCCAGACATACTGCTAGCTTCTTCAAGGCTGGATCGAGAATGAAGACGCCTTATAAAAGCCTTATTATTCATTAGAAATTATACTACATTAAATATCGTAAAGTTTAAAAATTGCTATAATAACATAAATGTAAAGGTAAAGTATATAAGCGTCTTCATTCTCGATCCAGCCTTGAAGAAGCTAGCAGTATGTCTGGCGAAACGTTGGCGAAGAAAAATTCAACAACATGGTCTAAACCAGAAATCAGTGAAGTTTTGTGTAAATAATAATGGCCGTGGAAACCTGAAAGAGTATTTAACCTATGATTATGTTTTAGTACATGGTAGAGGCTGCACTGCTTCATGAACAACAAGCAGGGAGGTGATCTGTCCTAACTCTAGTTGGGGGGCCCACCCTATAGAGGCTGATTGAGCCCCGCGAGGGTCTGCAGATCCCATAGGGTCCAGATGTAAAGGGGTCAGATGTAAACAGGTTAACGTACATAGACCTAAAAGAACCATGCATTTATGTTTTTACACGGTCGTTCCTTCTTCTCTCCTCAGTCCATCCCCCGTGCCCATGATTCGTTCTCTCCTCCATAAGAGAACTCTGAAAGCTTTGAGACGACTCCTAAATCCAAAAGTTCCTATTATCTTGCCAGGAATTCCTCATCAATAATTTGAAATATCTTAAGTTTTTCCTTCATCTGCTTAGCATAACCACACTTTGCATTTCATTGGATACGTTATGAAATATTTGCTTTTTAAAACTATTGGTATCTTAGCCTGACGCCATTTGCCAGTAAAAACTTAGTTGTCTATTTCTCATAGTTGTTAATATGATATATAAATATAAATCTGTTGTACTGCCTCCGTCTGTTAGGGCTTTTTAACCGCTCTAAGGACCGTGTCACTAAATCCTTCAATGATATATTTCCTTCTTTTTTTTTTCGATTTATTGTATAGGACATTCGGATAAAGCGGGTACAATAAACACATGAGGGCACGAACTACCGGAGCGTGAGAAAGCCAGTGACTGGAGGAGACAAATTGTGGTAGGATTGGACGACAATGGTCGGGAGGAAACTGAGCTTAAGAAGGCAACAATAGGATTCACAATGGACGGTCATTCAATCCATCTTCTCTTAAGGCTTTAAGTATATAATAACGGATAATAAAGTATCTATTTATATATACTTGCAATACATATACAAGTGATATTCAGAATCCTCTCATTAGGCATGCGATGTACAAGAGTTCAATTCCTCACGTTTCAGTAATCGCAAAAAGTAAAAAACTAGCCCAATAGAATAGGCTTGATCATATGCTTCCTCTGATTGGAAAATAGTTGACTGCATAGGCGTAACGAGGGGGGGGGGTATTAGGGATTTAACTCCTCCATTGCTTAGAAGAAATTAAAAAAAACAAAAAACTTTGAAGGATTTTACTTTTTCAAAGTTATTATTGTGGGATTACAGAATTAAGGGTCAATAATGCCAAAAACACAACAAAGAAATTCAAAACACAGTTATTTTAATGTATGAAAGGTACACTAAAAGACAAACCAAAACGTAATACTGTTTATTTACAATTAATTATATTGTTATAGCGGCAGTAGTGGCATCTATCGGCAACAATGAGATCGCAAATGTGAGAAGAACAGTTTAGACAATTCTTAGAATCTAGAAGTAAAGTCTGGATGGGTCTAGAAAGTTCCCTATGCAATTAACTATAGTAAGTTATTGTAACAAATAAATAGGGTTACTTGTATTTAAAAGCTACTTCTTGATTGCCCTTCCAAAAATAACATTTGTAACTTCTAAAATAAAATTTATAAAAAAATTATAATCTATTTATTAAAAATTATAATATGTCAATGTTTCGGCCAAAGGTGTATGCCATCTTCAGGGCAACCAGTAGTGTGTGCCGAGTCAGACTATCATATGAGGAAGGATGAATTTGGAAAGACATAAGACTGTGAAGGATGACCAATGTCTTAAGGTATTCGAAAATAAGGCATTATTTAATGTATTTTATCCATTAAAAGGTAGATCCTGTAGAATATACACTGTAACGTACGAATCCCTGAAAATTAGGACTGAGACATTGAAGACGTATGTGGGGGAATTACATAAAGGATGATCCTACGGGTTTAGATTTCGCTGAAAATCCTTGGATATTTAGTATGCAGCGTTATTGTTGTTATCGGCATCGAGCCTTTGGGTTTGCTCAGCCTTGTACTAGTTTTTTTTAGGAAGGAAAATAAAAAATACCTCTCTCATACAAAATAGATTAAGTAATATATGTACATCTAATTTTGATATTGATTAAAATGCTATGTGATGTAGATAGCTCACTCTGAAACAAGAGCCTCAGTAAAATCGGATTAAACGTGAAGCGATCTCTTGTTGAAGATGTTAGCTTTGACAGTGTGTACAGAAGAGTTGATGGCCATGTCGGGATTGGATCGTACCTGTTCGACCCTCGTCACCTCAACAATATCTCCTCTCACATCTCATACCAACAGTTTTTTTTTTCTTCAACACAGTCAGTAGCATACTCAGATTTTTTAGGGTTAGTATATTGATAAGAAGAATCCACTATATCTATGATGACAAGTGTATAAAATCGTCAGATATATTTCATATGATTTATTCTATGATTGATTGATTTATCCGGCAGTGGCAGATACATTATTTAATCTGTTAACAGCCGGGGATGGAGTCCGTGATACCCGAATACTTTCCTGGGGCTCATCCAGCGTCTATTAAGTTGGTACCCTTAATAGAGGAAACACCTGGAGTTGAGCGGGTACTAGTATGTTTAAGGGCCTGCTGACATCAGCGCGCTCAGGTATCACTTTTCTTAACCATCTCCTACTGTTATAGTAACCTTTCTATTGTTTTGTTATTGTTTACGTGAAGTTGAACGTGAATGTATTTTTGATTATTTTCTTCAAATATGACTTGGAATTTGAAGAAGATTTTTCGCACGGTGAACGATGAAAAATCAGCGGTTAGGTTTCATCAGGAGCGGAATGTCATTCCGCAGAAAATGCGTTGTGGAAATGGACATGATATGAAACTGCAAGTGGGGAATAAAATTAGATGGAGATGCCAGAAAAAAGGATGCAATAAGACCCTGGGTATTCGATTAAATACGTGGTTGAGGAATTGTACATTACTTTTGGAGACTATTGTCCATTTCATATAACGAAGTTAGAGGGAAGAGACCCTTTTGATGCAATTTTTGAAGATATTGTTCTTTTTAATGAGCATTATTGGGAATAAATCTTTCATTGTCTATCAACATCATATTTTAAATATTTCTATTTTAAACATTAAATAACAATTTGTAACTAAAATATGATAATTTTTTTCATTTTTAAATGTTTTTATTTGAAAGAGAAAAGATTTGCCCGGGCAAATCATTTCTCTTTAAAATAAAAGCAGGCCCTTAAACATACTAGTACCGTTGAGCGTAATCTAGGCAAATCACCTCTCTGCACAAACCATGTCACAGAAACAGTACAGTTTCAACCATGTATTGAACCCAAGACCCTTCATTGATTGTAAGTGGTACAGGTTTTTTTTTTAAATTATTTTTAAAATAATTATTGGTCAATTTTTTGAGTTTTAAATATTTTTATTTTTAAAGATAAGATAAGCCCTCGGCCGGGATTTGAACCCTGAACCTTTGTCTCACCGTGACATCGCTCTACCATTTGAGCTACCAAGGCCGCCTGCCGGCAGAGGACAAATCTTTTCTCTCATCCGATCCCATGTTCTCGTGCTATCGCCATTTTTGCGATGAATACACTAGAACGAAGTTCTTTGAACATTAATTTAATTTTAGGATCTTATTGACTTACGTCATATTACTGTTTATAATTATTGGTCAATTTTTTGAGTTTTAAATATTTTTATTTTTAAAGAGAAAAGATAGGCCCTCGGCCAGGATTTGAACCCCTAACCTTTGTCTCACCTTGACATTGTCCTCTGCCGGCCTTGGTAGCTCAAATGGTAGAGCGATGTCACGGTGAGACAAAGGTACCGGGTTCAAATTCCGGCCGAGGGCCTATCTTTTCTCTTTAAAAATAAAAATATTTTTAAAATAGTCGAATATGGGAGATTATAGATTATATATGGGAGATCTGGTGCTACGAGGTAATTTTAGAACTCTTAAAGGAGTTACAAGGACTCTGAATAAAAACTGCAATATCTTTGAATTTAAAAAGGGCGCAGTAGATAGTGCATAGTATGTAAGGAAATAGTCTTTAAGGTAGATGCAGTCCATATAACGATAG
Source organism: Arma custos (assembly GCA_037127475.1). Taxonomy (NCBI): domain Eukaryota; kingdom Metazoa; phylum Arthropoda; class Insecta; order Hemiptera; family Pentatomidae; genus Arma; species Arma custos. Next base: position 11,087,647 of record CM073762.1, on the reverse strand, counting down.
TCAATAGCATAAGAAAATAAGTCTTATAGTCTAACTAATATTATAAATGTGAAAGTTTGTATGTTTGTCTCTCTTTCACGCAAAAACTACTGAATGGATTTGGATGAAACTTTACAGTAATATTGGTTATACATCAGAATAACACATAGCCTATAGCAAGCGCGGATTTAAGGGGGGCGCTCGGGTACACGTGCCCCCCGACAGTTTTTTAGGTACTGTGGAGAATCCATTATAGTACATAATTAAAGACAAATCTCATGATAATAGTGGTTAAATTAACAGAAAGAACATGAGTGAAACTATTGTTTTAATATCCTGCTAATATTATAAATGCGAATGTTTGTTACTCATTCACGAAGGACTACAGCAAGGACAGATTTATGTGGGTGCACGGGGGCATGTGCCCCCCTCCTTTATAGTACATAATTAAAGGCCAATCAGGAACTTAACATCTTGAAATTTTTAGATAGGTTCTTTGTATAGTTTAAGAAAGAAGTTTGGATAATTCCACCCCAAGGGTTTCCCCTTTAATATAATAGGGGTTCAAAGGTTGTACAGAATCCATCAGTTTTGAAATTAGACATCTGAAATTTTGGATGTAGGAGTAACTTATATTTAAAAAAAATAATTAAATTATTTATTTAAAATGATCACGAAACTTTATGTGGCAGACCAAATTCCACGCGAGCGAAGCCGCGGGCATAAGCTAGTTAGTTCATAAAAATGTTTATGTTTTTCCACATTATAATGTTCAATAACTGAATAAATCTATATATTTCTTACAGTTTATTAAGTCAGTTACCATTTGATAAAATGGAGCTCCAAAGTTCTACTCTGTAAGTCCAAATAGCTCTTATAATATTAGTCATTAATTGGGAGCTTAGAGTTTTTGTCTAGTAAGTGTTTAAGTAGCCTAAAATATTGAGCAGTTTCTAGTCGTTTTAGTCTAGTTTGATTCAATTTTTTTTTGGGGGGGTGAAAAATTAACAAAAATAATGATTTTTAATGGTTAGTTCAAAATGTATATGCTGTTTCAGGCATGCTAATGTATAAAATCACTCCCTATGGCCTCTGAATGATGAAGAGGTGTCGCTATCCCATCATAGAGGCACAATACTTGACACCAAAGCAACAGACAGCAGGAGAAGATCGATGTTAAGCGAAGAGGAGTTAGGATCGATAACGCAGCGGCTGTGAGGGGGGGCCTCTGAGTCACTGTCTGCTCTCTCTCTCTTTCACACACACACATACACACTATATCTATCCATCTATAATGGCTTAGGATCGACAATGCACCGTTCGATTATACTAACAAATATCGATCTTTGCATATAGTGCGTCTTACCTGGCAATAAACATTTGTATAGCAATGTTATTGCTTCCGGTAAAGCATATACAATAAATACTAAATCTGCATGTTTTATACTCGATTCAAATGGTGGTATATTTTAATGTAATATTAATAGTATCTAAAGGTCAGACTGATTTGTCCTTTGCAGGGGTGAGGGGATTTCAATTGAAAAGGGATGGACACTCGTTCATTAAAAAAATGAATAAATTCAAAGAAATATCAAAAACATTATAGTATTCTATACAGGATATAAAAAAGTTAATAGCGATGTAATAATACATCGGCGTTGCCTAGCAACCGATCGGGTACTACTTTTTCATTAGTCTTTTGTCATGCTCGATCAGTTAAATAATACTTTTAAAAATTGGGAAATCACAAAGCCGCTGTCCCTCACGGTACACTTAATGTTAGCACTGTATTTTAATTATTTAAAAAAAAGTTATTTATTGAAATTTACTACTGTATAATAGAATACATCCAGTAAATATAATGAATAATGACATGATATAAAGGCAAGTAGAGAAACTACCCAGTGGTAGTACTCAAATAGCAAGTTCAACTTAGCAAATCACGAGGCCATCTTCTTTTCAGACGACTCGGAGGATTATCAGGAATTAAAGAAGTTACTAGGTTTGGAACTAGTGGGTTTGAGTGGGAATAAAGTTTGTCATGAAAAGATTGGTATCGGATTCGGGTCAGATCAGCAACAAATGGGACATTGAGGATTTTACGAAGGATTTTGGACTGTAAGGATTGAATAAGAGAGGAATTCGATGGTTTAGTAGAGCCCCAAAGCTCAACTCTGTAAGTCCAGATGGGTCTAATAATTGTCATGTAGATGAGTCTTTTGTAATTAATTGGGAGTTTAGAGTGTTTGTCCAGTAAATGTTGAAGTAGGCGAAAACGTCGAGCAGTTTCTTGTCTTTTCAGTCTTTTATGAGCATTTTTTGAGTTTAAATGGAAAATTGGAATGCTTCGATTTAAAAAATAAAACAAGCTACATTCCAATATTTCGATTTTATGAATGTTATTTCATTAGAGACAATATTGTAAGGTGATAAATGATTAAGGCATTCTTTTTATAAACTATAATTTTTTAAAACTGTAAATCCAACCTAAAATTTAAAAAAAATCATCATTTTATTTAATAAAAAATACTCAGTATTTAAAAAAAAAAACTTAATATTTCATACTTTAATAGGCACACTAGGACGGTACAAAATATGTACCAAACTGAATTTCAATTTCTAGAATAAATTCGGGATAGCTCTGAAACGTTAAGTACCTTCTATAGTACAATTATATGGAGAGTTATAAGATGCGTAAAATAGAATTTGTCTCGATTTAAACTTTGTTTTCAATCATTGGTAGAGTAAAAAATTTATTGACATTAAAAATATCTTGCTATTTAGCCTTTAAATAATGAATCCGTTTTTAAAAAAATTTAGCTTTACTTAGATCGTAATTCAGATATTATTTATTAGTATATTTGTCATAACAAAAGAGGGCCAGCTTAGGTCTAGGCCCCTGAATTACTAATCTCTAGGTCGAGATAGCTTGTGCTAGATAAATTATTTATTACGAGTATTATTAACAGCCGTGAATCCTTTACTGTCTGGTTTCCTTTCTTGGGCACACCCAGCTTCTTTAAACGCGGTTTTGACCAAATCACCTTGCATATCTATTAGTTTAAGATTATTTCAATACCCTTAATTTTTACTGTACTATTCTTCTTTTAATTTTACATACAATGAAATAAAAAAAGGATCTATATTGATATAATTTTTAATCATGTTCGTACAGCTATTTTTCGTTGCTATGTATTACTCACTGAAACTTGTTGAAATAAATATATACACACACGCATATATATATATATTTCAAGATGCTAAGTTCCTGATTTGCCTTTAATTATTTACAATAACGAGGGGGGCACATGCCCCCGTGCCCCCACATAAATCTGCCCTTGATGTAGCCTATGATGTATAACCTATTTTACTCAATAAGTTTCATCCAAATCCGTTCAGTAGTTTTTGCGTGAAAGAGAGACAAACATACAAACTTTAACATTTATAATATTAGTAAGATTAATTTAAGGAAGAAATAGTTGGGGGTGCAGTCAATGAAAACACCAAAATAAGCATAACTTATTTATTATGTGCCGACGTTTCTATTATACATATATAGAAACAGTATATTACAGTATATATACGTCCAACTAGTTCTTCCTTAAATTAGAAGACACAGTCGACCAACTCTTCTATATATATATGTAAAATAGTTTACGAGCATAGGAGTAATAATGTAAGCTTTTGTGTAGCCTACAATTAATAGTTAAGTATAAGTTTTTTTTGTAACATATGTTTCATTTATATTTAGTCTTTTATTTTTGTAATTGTCACTTCATTTCATTCTGATATTCTAATTAAACATTATCAATTCAGTTTATTCAGGTATTATTATTTTTTCTAATTAAATTCTTAATTAAATTTTTTCTAATCTAATGTATTTTTCTTATTTGTTACTGACTTTTTGTTTTGTTTCATAAATTGTCAGACATTGTGTAAACTGTGATTTCTCTTTATATATAGAATACAGAATTACATATATATATATATATATATATATATATATATATATATATATATATATATATATATATATATATATAATTAAATATATATTATACATAATTAAATATATATTATATATAATTAAATATATATATATATATATATATATATATATATATATAAATTTATATATATATGCACACAATTATCAATTATATTAGATACTATTTTTTATATATTTTTTCGACTGTATTGGAGCGGTTCCTCCCACTCATTGATTAAATAAGTGTTGGGGAGTTATCCTCGTTGAGTCTGATTGATTCGTTTCACTTCAGTCTAAGTCTAAGTCACTTCAAACTATTTAATCTTCGAAAACAACTTTGTTCAAATTAACCATTTTTCCCTTTAATCACTTTTTATATTAGAACATATATACCCCCGTTATATTAGAACAAAAGCTCAAAAAACTATATAAAATGCTTGTCAAGATGTGAGAGAGAAACTTTCGACAAAAAGGCCTTAAGTCTCCAAACTAAAAACAAGAAACAAAAGTACATCTCAGCAACGGTCAATTCTGGATCAAGAAAATCAATAAACATGCAATAAAATTTAAAGTAATCAATGGGCCCAAGAAAACACAGGAAGTCTACAAGTTAAGGGTATGTAAAATAAATGAGAGATGAAGCAGATAAATTAAAAATATCAGACAAAGCCTGCCTAGATAAATAGTAGCAATATGAAAAAAAAAAATCACCGAAATCAGGGTTTTTGTTGAAAATTAAGAAAATAAAAAATTGCGTAATAGAAAATAAAAAAAGAAGCAATGGCATACAGAAATAATGAGAAAATACTGGGAGAAAAGAAAAGTTATGGTCTTAAAAAGCAGTTCCATGAAAAAAAATTTAAATAAGCAAATTTTCTTTGGGTATAAATGTGTTAAATGTTTTTGTTTTTTTTAAATTTAATTTATTGATATTTACAACTATAATAATATTACAATAAGTAAATCTGCTATATGTACAATACGACTTGAAAAACACTTGTGGAGAAACTACCCATCGGTAGCACTCCAAAAAAGTTCTATAGTACATGGTCTAGAGGCCATATTCTTTTCAGACGCCTCGGAGGGTTATCAGGAATATTATGGGAAGCAAGTTGAGAGACTAGCGGATTCAAGTGTGTTAGGAGCTTGTCATGGAAGGATAGGTATCTAGTTTGGTCCAAATCAGTAACATATGGGATATTAAGATCATGATGGATGAGTTTGTTTGTGACATAATAAGGAGCATTGAGGATTTTACGAAGTATTTTGGATTGTAAGGATTGGATACGAGATGAATTGGATGGTTTAGTAGAGCCCCAAAGCTCAACTCCGTATGTCCAAATAGGCCTGATAACTGTCATGTAAATGAGTCTTTTGTAATTAATTGGGAGCTTAGAGCGTTTGTCCAGTAAATGTTGAAGTAGGCGTGTTAAATGTAAAATTTAATAAATGTACTTTAGACGTCTTAAAAAAAAAAAAAAACTCGATATATAAATATACAATGTTCTTAACCCTCTGACAGTATTTCTAATTAGTTATAAAAGGCCAGTAAAATTGTTAACTAATATAAATTTAATAATTATGATAATAAATAATACTTACCAATCGTAATCTTCAACAAGAAAACGGGCCAGAAAAACAAAACTAACAAACACGTGCAAACATTACTGCACACTGACATGGTCTATTCCATACTGAAAAGGTTTTAATATTTATCTACTTAAAACCAAAGGAGAATCAGTACGATAAACAAATACTAAATGTTTTATCATTATTTTGCTATTGTTATTGTTTTCACATTCCTCATTTTTGTGATATAAATAAGGAATATATTTGAATATATCGGAAAGGTTATGTACTTAAGGTTTATGGTAAACAAGAAAAAATACAAATTCTAAAAGAAATAAATGCGTGGTTAAAGGCATGAAATTGTTATTATTAATCGCTCTTGGCATTACTAATCCCGCGTCTATTGTTCCGAAATATAAAAATCTGAATTTATAAAACTATCATCCTTAAAATCGGTGTACAAGGATGAGAAGCGTGATCACTAAATGCGAAGGATGGACATTTTAAGGTGTTCGAAAATAAGGTGTTACGTAGAATATTGAGTCCACTGGAGAATTTAGAGCAGGGGCTCCCAAACTGGGGGGGGGGGGTGAGGGGGGCGCGAGATTAGTTGAACATTAAATTAAATTTAAGTAGTCTTTCTAAAATTCTAAATTAACCATGATATCTAGAAAATTTACCACTTTGATATAACAAGTGGTAGAGAGACAAACCTTCATTATGGTTAAAATATTTCAAAGTGTATTCAAGCGTATCACGGGAAGCTCTTCGTTTATTTTTGCCTTTTTCTAGCACCTATTTGAGCAAAAAAGCATTTTCAACACTTGTGGCAATTAAAACAAAGTATCGGAATAAACTTGATGTTGCTAGTGACTTGCGTTGTGCACTTACTAAAACTCAGCCACGAATAGGGCATACTAGTAAGAAAAATGGAAGCCCATCCATCTCACTAACCAACCTAATCTATTTTTTTCTTATTAATAATTTTTGTATTTTATGAAAACTGATATTGTTGTGCCTTATGGCAGTATAAATATATGTTTTGTTTTCAATGTAATACTTATTTGTTTTTGTTTTGTTCCTGGGCCCACACAATTTATTGTTATGGGGGGGGGTGCGAGAAGCTTTCATTTCAACAAAAGGGGGGGCGTGGTACAAAAAAGTTTGGGAACCCCTGATTTAGAGGGTTAAACAGTAGGGAACTGCAGAGCATGCTCCCCATTAATATAATGTAAGTGATAGAGTGGCGAAGATCTAGGTTAAGTTAATATTGGTAACGAACGAATTTCAAAATAGTTAAAATAGGCTTAATATCGACTAGTAAACGTCAGAGATGTAGACCAAGGCTTAGGAGGGAGGATTGCATTAAGGATTGTGTTATCAGTTCTGCAAGCTGTCACTTCGAGTTAAGTGACCAGTTTTAATTGTTTATTCGTTTCCTTTTTAATGATCTCCAAGAACACAAATTATCATGAGCTTTAGTTAAGTTTGGTAATTATGGGAAATGGGTATATTTTGATAATAATTTCATCAAGAAATAAACGTTTCAACAATCATATATCTATACTTTGAAATCTTAGTTGAAAACTTTATTTCTTGAAAAATTATTATTGAAATATACCTATTTCCCATAATTACATTAATTTTTTCAAACGATAATAATGAGTATTTTTGGAAAATATTAAAAAGGAAACAAATAAACAGTCAAAACTTGTAACTCAACTAGAAGTTAAGATTCTATAAAATTACAAGTATATTATTTGCCGAGGCCCTAAATATGAAATGAACTATCTTCAATAGGTCGTTCGTACTCATCAAGGTGTTCCTTGGTTACTCGCCATTGGGTTTGGGTACTAACCATTACTAATCAGAATTTTGGTTAAGCTAGATCATTAGGAATTTTAATTTACCTGGAAATTATTCTATATTTATACAAAAATAATCCAGCTGATTCACAATAAATTTTCTGTCTCTTTCATCACCATGGTAACAAGTTGAATAATAATACTCAATAAATTGAATTATGAAAATATATTTAACAGGCTATAATATTGACAAAAATTAACATATCGTCGCTGTCAAAACAATACCGCCTTTCTACACTTTGTGAAAATTTACAGGAGAGAAGAAAACCCGCGCCATATGTTATATAATCTTATGTATATCGGTTATCTTTCACTTGCTAATTACAGCACTGACTTGCATTTTATCTTGAAAACTTTTTTTAATATTGTGTAATTCAACCTGTAGAATGCATCACTGTTACTCATTTTCACCAAAAGTTGTAAATAGGCGATATTGTTTTGACAGTGACAATATGCAACTACAATTACATAAAACCTATTCGATATTCTACTACATACTAACAACAAATTAAAGCTTTCAAATTTGGCTAATTGATAAGACTAATTTTATTAAATTTATCAAATGATACATGTAACGTTATAGAATCATAGAAAGGTAATCACAGTGTGAAACATAAATATGTTTCATTAATTAATGATTTACAGTTTTTTTTTTAATATTTTTCATATTTGAATGATACAACTCTTAATCAAATATTATCATTTTATTTCATAATTTAAAAGCAGAATTATCAAATAATCTAAGTACATGTGGCATAATAAAGCCAGTATGTATTTTTCAATTCATCTTTTAATTCTGTAGGATTACTAGTCACTGGCGGATAATCTTTACCAGCAGAAGGCACATAGAACAAGAATAAGAAATAATTCATGCATCGAAATGACACATATTCACTTAGATAACCTCAAATGTTAAAAAAATCATTACTATGTATTAATAATACTAAAATCTAAACTAATTAAAAACTAACTCCTAATATATCTAATAATAAATATTAAGAGGAAAGTTGGAATGAAAAAACAGAACTTAAAATATTTTATTATTAGCAAAAAAAAGGGTACTTGTGTACTATACGGGCCCCCGTAATTTGGTACCAGATAACAGTGATTATATGGACATTACTTTTAATAATCATATGAATTAATTTCTTTATTTTTTCTAATTGGAAAAATTACGTATGAGAAGTTTGTGTGGGGTACTGATTGTTTTAAAGACTATTTGAACCTATAAAAACACATAAAACTTATACACACACCTACCTATAGAACCTATACACACATAAAACTGTCAATCTTAAGTTCAAAATTGTAGATCCCAAGGCTTTTAGGAATAGCCAAAGGATTGAAAGGTTATGGGGCTCTCCAAAATGAAGTAATATAAGAAAAAAATACTTCTTTTCTTTATACCTTGCGGAATTTATAAGGACTCAAAACAATAGGACTCTTCTGAGCCTATTTTGCAAGATAATAGCCATTTTTGGTCAGAACAAAATATTTAATTGCCAATTAACATATGTTTAAATTTGTTACTGTACTTTCATAGAATCACTGTTATCTGGTATCAAATCACAGGTGGCCCATGAGTACCAAAAAACTTTCTAATCTAGTAATAGTGTATCTCCACTATTTTTTACTCTACTTTTTTACCGATTTCATCAGATAACAGAGAGAGGAAATATGGAATGCAAGAGAATAATAAATAAATAGTGGATATGATTTTTTTTTTTATAATAACAGCAAATCGTTGTATAGTTGTATCATGAAAGATGTTAATCAAAATAGGTTAACAATAAAGTGTATTATATAATATAGGAGGTATCTTTTTTGGCATTACTCTTTCCTAGACAAGCTTAATATTTGCTAAAGATCGAGTATTGAATACATTATTGAGAAAAAAATGGCAATTGTAATGAAGCTCAATAAACGTACAAACTAGAACTATTGGATGTTATTTAAAAATAAAAAATTCTAGTAAGAAAATTCGATACCTATTAATAAAAAATAAAAATAAAATTCTATTTCTTAAAAAATAAAATAAAAACATAACAACTTTGCAGCTTATAACATAACCAATTATTTAACAAAAATGTATAAAACTTTTATCCCAAACACCAAAATTATTTTATTTTTTATTTATTGAGACCAATAGTCAAAATAAAGTTGTATACTTAAAAAGAAAAAAATTAATAATTTATAAACCTCACATTTCAAACTGCAACAATCATTCTTTGTTCAGATTATGAAAGTTATGAAAAGGATTTAAATTCATGTTAATTGCATTATGCTGTGTTTTTATAAAATTTAAAACTTTGTATGATGTAAAGTTTTTTTTAAATTTCTGATAACATAATAGATTAAATGCAGAATTATTAAATAAATAGAGTACTAGATATAATATCAAATTTTGATATTTAAGTTATAATATTTGTTTCTTTTTGGATGGATCGAAGAGAGAGGAACATAAAAAAGTGTTAGGTATCTTTGAGCATGGAAACGTTTGAAAATAACTTAAACCAATTAAAGTAAAAGTGTTGACCTTCAAAAAATATAAATATTTATTATGACTTTGTAATTTATAATGTTTTTTATCTCAAGGAAGCATTGTAGTAAGAAATACCACATCTTTTTTTTTTCCTTTAATTTTACAAAATAAATAAATAAAAAATAACAAAATTTAAATATTTTCTATAACTTCATTCAATAACAAAAAAGATTTAGACAACTTAAAAGAAAATTGTCATATATATTTTAAATTAAAAAAATAATCTGATTTCACATAAAAAAAATAACGATACATTTAATATTACCATAATATGTAAAAGTTTATATCTTTTTTTACTGTAAAAATGAAATATATAAGTGTTTGAGAAAAAAGATTCATATCTTGTTTGGTATAATTAAAACAATAATAATAAATACTACTTTATAATTATAAATAATTATAAAGTTATAATATAAATAATAACAAAATAATGAAAGGTGGTTTTTGAACAAATGAAGAAATAAACATTCGATGACAGAAGATAGATTCACCATAATTTTTTCAATTTCTTAAAAAATATTTGTGTGTTTCTATTTGTTTATGTTATTATTCAATTATTATAACATAATTACTTCATTATTTCCCTATACAATATTACTAATAATTATTTTATTTATCAGTTAATTTAAAATAATTCTCATTTATTTTAAGTTAAATTGACAATATAAATATGTAATAAAAAATATAAATAATGAAATGAAACATCTATGATTTTAAAACAGCATTGAGATAGAAACTACAAACGGACGGTTAATTTACCACCCCTATCATATATATATATATATATATATTTACTACTTAAATATAACCCAATACTTTTAATCGTTCAAAATCTATAACTGTGAACATCATTAAATTTCAGTATAAAATGTCGGGCGATCGATAGATAACATTTTGAATGTACTAGGTAAGAGGTGGAGTGTATTGAATCCGATCAAGGCATAAGTGATATACTTAAATATAAGATCTATCGTATTTTTGAGGGAAGACGGTGTCTCTACGGGCTCTGTCGAAACACCCAGAGCACTCAGGGTGGCATAACCTGCTGATTTGCATATAGCACGAGTAGCAACGATACAAGAAAAACCAAGAGCACATCGCAGAAATATCAGACCTGGAAAAAATTACAATCGCATTAAAAAAAAAAAAAAGAAACTAACTGAAGCAAAAGTCTTAAAATATAGAGATATAACCTATTACTACATTTAAAAGCAATAAACAGTCTAACAAACTCAAATCTTCTAATTAAAATTAATTATTATTATTGCTTTTCCCCAAATATATTATTTGACATTATTCCTCTCCATGAATTGCCATTACTTCCTCAATTTGGTTAATCCATGAACTTTCTTTTTTTTTTTCTCTTTATATTTCCATCCACACCTGTCAAATAGAAGTAATTGACAATCAACAGATTGGCTGACTGAAGAAAAAAAAAATACAAAATGACATGGAAGGCATGACGAAGAACCGTACCCAGCGGTACCTCTCCATTGGCTTTCTTTAATTTCCTACTGTAATAGATCCCTCATCCACGTCCTTTTTAGTCTCCTCCTAGTGTTCTCAGGCATGAGAGTAGTGGCCATTTGTTGTATCAATGGGTTTGGGTGTTCGTATAGTTTTTCTTGAAAGCGTTTGTAGTACGTTCGTATGTGTTCGTCAACCGTTTTTATTTTTAAGTCAGTATGCAGAGTTTTGTTATTGACGTACCATGGTGCATTAGTGATAAGTCTAAGTACTTTTGACTGAAAAGTATGAACTTTTAAAAAATAATTTTTTTAAAATTTTTTATCATTACTGTTATTAATATCTCTGAGATTCAGGATCAAAAGGGGATAACTCCCAAATTTAAAAAAATGAATTTTTCACATTATTCTCTAGTTTAGTTAATTAATGTGACACTTTGTCGCCTTATTTCTCATAGCTCCAGTCCGTTCTGAACCTGAAGCTTCAGGAGCATAAAGCATTGCTTAACTGAACGAGCGAGAAATGATAAAAAGCCAATTTTTTAAGTTATCCGCTTTTGATCCTGAATGCGTCATTTATCCAATTCTTCTTTTTGGTGAGACCTACGCAGGATCACGTGTTGATTTAAATTTTTCCCATCGTGTTGTTTTCTCTACCGTTTCTTTCATCCTTTCAAAGTGCTGCTTCGTTCTGTCCTCGGACCACTCCGTCACAGGTTTTACACTCTTCCCTGGAATCTCTACATACTCAAGATCCTTTTCCTAAAAATATCTCGGTTCACAATGTCATCTTCACTAAAATTATTTTATTCTAAATCTTCTTTCTTCAACTCCTGAACTCAGCTAGTTGTTAATTTTGCTACAAAAAGTGCTTGAATATTCTTTTTGTTAGTATGGAATCATCCATTTTGAATATAAGTCCAAAAAATAACAATCTTCTTTTTCCCTATATTTTCTGTTATATTTTCGATATTCTTGTGTCTTTCATTCTATCTAGAGCTAGTTAAGCAGGTTTCTAGAGTAAAATAACAAAAAATACAACCTAATCAGGAATTGTGCAAAGGTCCGGGTGAAGATAAGAAAAAATTCTCTTAAATCTAAACTAAGCTGACTGAATGGAATCATCCATTTTGAATATAAGTCCAAAAAATAACAATCTTCTTTTTCCCTATATTTTCGATATTCTTGTGTCTTTCATTCTATCTAGAGCTAGTTAAGCAGGTTTCTAGAGTAAAATAACAAAAAATACAATCTAATCAGGAATTGTGCAAAGGTCCGGGTGAAGATAAGAAAAAATTCTCTTAAATCTAAACTAAGCTGACTGAATGGAATCATCCATTTTGAATATAAGTCCAAAAAATAACAATCTTCTTTTTCCCTATATTTTCTGTTATATTTTCGATATTCTTGTGTCTTTCATTCTATCTAGAGCTAGTTAAGCAGGTTTCTAGAGTAAAATAACAAAAAATACAATCTAATCAGGAATTGTGCAAAGGTCCGGGTGAAGATAAGAAAAAATTCTCTTAAATCTAAACTAAGCTGACAAAAATGTGCGTAAATTTATAACAAAATTAAAAACTAAAGTCTAGTCATTTGATTTTTCTTTTTGCCAAAATTCAAAATGTACAAACGATTGTTTATTTAACTTAATGATATTTATAAACCTCACCTAGCATTTCATACGTAGGCCAAATAACGGTGTACGGAGGCGACGAGGGTGATTCTGACATTTGACCGAGCTGGTAGTTGGTCCAAGCTCCGATATGAATCCCGACGCAGACGCTCACAATCATAGCTGTGTCACCCCTGCAAAAATAAATAATAAATCCTCTAATAATTCTCTTGAATCGAAAGTAATCTAATATTCATACCTAGTCGGTGTCCAAATCTTGTCTTTAGGGTGAAACACAATTACACATATGCTTAACGTGAGAAGAATGATCGGCGACCACCTGCTCGTTAATAGGAACATGTCCATGTAATCGACTAAAGGCACAAGAGGAATCAATAGAACTAGTGCGAGTACGATTCCGGCAATAACGTCCTAAAAGTAAATAGATTTTTTCAATTTAACAGTTAACTTCATGATTCCAATTATATTTCTTATTTAATAACTTCAAATCCATTAGAATTTAAAACAAATGCTTTCTAGTTTCAACAGAAAAATAATCATTTAATAAAATCTTTAAATCAATTTAGGTATGATAGAACCTACATCATTACAAATACCAACATACACTACTGAATATTAGAAATTGAAAAACTTAATAAATATAATTCGATATTTAATATGTAATTATCAATTTTCAAAAAAAATTATATTTTTGCACCATCCAACTCTGAAACCTTGAGTTTTATATAGAGATAAAATTTTGTAATGCTTAAACAATATTTTTACAATCTTGTCATATTCCTGTATCAATATATTTTTACAAGTTATAAATCACTCATAATCTTTACAACACTCTGAAGATATTCATAGAGTATCGAAATGCCGGATTTAAGTAATTTTTTTGTTTGAGTTTGCTTTTCTGCCATCAATTATAAATTAGGTTGACATAATATTTACTATAATAATTAAATTACGACATAGTAATTAAATAATAAAATTAATGAATTATTATCCCAATACAATAAAAGTATAAACAAATGATTATTAACTATGCTAATGTGTAAAAGTGCTATTCTATACCTAATAATTTAGTCCAGATAATAATATATAATATTATATATAATATTATTATACCAATATATTTTGTTTGAAATACATTAGAGCGTCAATTATTCGAAGCAATGTCATCGGATGTGGTTCTGAATGAAATTAAGTTAAAAAAAAGAAAATACCAACCATAAATAACATAAAAATATTTTGTATGACGCATGCCAAGTAATCAGCCATGCAACAATTTTTAATAAAAATGTTTATTGTCTCATCAAACTGTTTTTATCACAAAACCAACTTCCCTCATACTGCTAAAAGCATGTAAATTAAGACAAAGCATTAAGAAAAAACAAGATTGGAATTTTAATATAGTATTTCTAAAGTATCTAACTTTAAAGAAAATATTTTTTATAATTATTGGTCAACTGTTTTGATTTTTAAATATTTTTATTTTAAAGAGAAAAGATACACCCCACCCCGGCCTCCAAAGATCCTCCAAAAGATATGCCTGGATCCGGGTTCGAATCCCGGCTGGGGGCATATCTTTTCTCTTTAAAATAAAAATATTTAAAGAAAATACTTTTAAAACTTCTTGTCCTTATCCATCTTATCTTTTCCATGAAGCCAGTTCTGATAATAAACGTTTGGATAATTGGCGCTCTACAGTATGGCAAAAGTAGCTCGACTTTTCCTACTACCATTACTCTGTTAGTTTGTATTAAACTGCTTTAGTGATTTTCAGTCATCTCAATTCTCAAATAGGTGAAACTATGACCTGTTAATTGTTAATATATTTTCTTAGATATCCAATATTAATTTTGTCTTTTCCTTGAATAAAAACATCTTTTAAATTGACAAAGGATTCATTTTGATAAAAATACTCAAAAGTGCGTGGTGAGCAGCTGTAAAAAGATTCTTAAATAAATATTTTATATAAAAAAAAAAATAAGCACAACTCACCGCGACTGTATGCATTCCGAGATACAATCTGCTGACTGATACCACACAACACCACAAGACAGCTACACATAATCCAATCAAAAACGGATACTAAAAAATACATAGGAATTAATTTATACAAATTAAATATAAAAATTGCATATGAACAATAACAATAAATAAGCAAAACAAGAATATTAGTAATAGGTCCATTTATTTTAAGGGATCATGCTAAAAAACTAAAATGAACATGTGCAAATTTAAAACATTTTAAACAGCTTTGCTCGAGTAATAAGGCATATTCAGCCTACATAATTAGTCTGTGTAATGTATTTTTTTTTTATCACATACTGGCCACTATGGACCACTCTAATAATGGCTTCTTTGGGAGTCTTGATTTTCTTTCTTCCCATCTCAGCTAATGTACTTTATGATATAGAAATTATAAAAATAAAAACAAAACCAAATATTTCTTTATATACGAATTTATTATCTTGCACGTTAGATAATTGCACTGGCTTACGCAAGCAGCATCTTCAGTGAAACCCATCGATATTCCAACCCATTTACACAAAACCTCGAACAAATTATATATCTAAACCTTCCTGGTGAATCACTCTATCTATTGGTGAAAACCGCATGAAAATCTGTGCAGTAGTCATTGAGTTTACCACGAAAAAACGCGGCCGAGGACTTTGTTTCATAATTTGTATGGAAGAGTTAGAGATTAGATTCCAGTTATTTATTATATAATTGGAACTTAAATTAGAATCTATTAGCCCAACAGAGCTGCACTTTGGCTCAAATTGTAGCAAATTTAATCTTTTTTAAAAATGATTACCTATGTTTTATCCCAAAAATGAACCGATTAGGAGATACAGGCCAATAACTCCAAAAATTTCGTAGTTTTTCGGCCACCACAAGTTTTTCCATCCGTTGTCTCAAACTTGGATTTACACTACTCAGACATGCCCTTACAACATATCAAAAATGCAGTATCATTAAGCGTCACTGCTACAATCGACGCATAATCAATAATAATGACAGACACATATCACTTAGGGGTTGAAAAATAGTTTACATCCTAATCTCAGGCCTACTGAATATACATACAAAATTTCATAAGAATCGGTCAAGTCGTTTTGTTACAAACACTGTGACACGATAATTTTATATATTACTAGTGACCCACCCCAGCTTTGCTCGGGAAGTAAGGCATATTCAGTCTGCATAATTTGTCTGTGTAATGTATTTTTTTATTTTATTTTATTATTTTTTTTTTATCACGTACCAGCAAAATTTTTTTGTATAGAAAAAAAAAAGCAAATAGACAGAAACTTTTACTCCCTCCCCCCCCCCAAAAAAAAAATCAACATAATATAATTAACACATTAAATATAAAGTCTAACAAAAGTTTTACTAACTTAACCCTAAAAGATGACATCCCAAACCATCCAAGCACTGTCCTCACTACGTACGCTGATGACACATGTGTGTTATCAGTAAATAAGGATCCATTTGTTGCATCCCATTCTCTTCAATCCCATTTCTCAAACCTTCAAGAATGGTGTCAAAATTGGAGAATTAAAATAAATCCTAACAAATCCCATCAGATTACCTTCACCCTTCGTCGTAAACCTACGAATTCCTGCCCTACTGTATCCTTTAATAATATTCCACTGAACCATGTCGAACAGATAAGTTACTTAGGACTCCATCTGGACAAACGTCTCACTTGGAATCCTCATACAAGACTGAAAAGACAAGAAACTGCTCGTCGTTTTCGCCTACTTCAACATTTACTGGACAAACGCTATAAGCTCCCAATTAATTACAAAAGATTCATTTACATGACAGTTATCAGGCCTATTTGGACATATGGAGTTGAGCTTTGGGGCTCTACTAAACCATCCAATTCATCTCGTATCCAATCCTTGCAATCCAAAATCCTTCGTAAAATCCTCAATGCTCCTTATTATGTCACAAACAAACTCATCCATCATGATCTTAATATCCAATATGTTGCTGATTTGGCCCAAACTAGATACCTATCCTTCCATGACAAGCTCCATACACACTTGAATCCGCTAGTCTCTCAACTTGCTTCCCATACTATTCCTGATAACCCTCCGAGGCGTCTGAAAATAAGATGGCCTCGAGACCTTCTACTATAGAACTTTATTGGAGTGCTACCGATGGGTCGTTTCTCCACAAGTGTTTTTCATGTCATATTGTACATATTAGCAGATTTACTTATTGTAATATTATTATAGTTGTAAATTTCAATAAATTAAAAAAAAAACCCTAAAAGAAAAAATTAATTTCAAATATACATATTTTGATCACCTCTGAATCAATTTTGACTAATTTTATCAATATACCTATACAGAGATTCTTCTTTCTTTTTTTTTTATATACATTCATAACTTGTATAAAATAAAAACAGTAAGCAATGAAAACTTTAAAATTTGAATTTTTTATTATTATAAAATCTATTAGTGCACCTCTCTTTCTGGTCATAAAATAAAATACTATTAACTTGAAGGTAATAGAGTTCCAACAAAAAATATATCAGAATATAATGAATGACTATAATGATGAGTACATGCCTGGGAACTTAAGTCTTATTATCATATTTTTTCCCACAATTTCATTTATTACTTTAACAAATACTAACAATACCATTTTATTAGTCTTACAAGGCTATTATTTAAATCACAGGAAAAAACTGTTATTTTATGCAACATGTGAATAATAACATAAATGGCCTTGTCCAAATTAAATTTTAAAAATAAATTAAACATGTAATTCGATGGCAAAAATTTCAATTAAAGAGAAAAAATATTAAATAACATAAAAATTACCTCATATCTTTTCATAGTATACAGAAGAACCGAAAATGGTATCGAGACGCCAACCATCGCGTGTGTTGATGGCATTCCGTATTCCAAAATCCATTTTTTTTGTAACCTGAAAACAGGAGGACTAGATGGTCTCGGCCAGCAAATTATGTCTTTCAATCCTTGACCTGAAAAATATTCATGCTTTAAAAGAAATTTTAAAAATAAGTCTTAAAATGTTCCCGTAAATAATATTAAAAAAACCTGTAACCACTAAGACCCGTGAATGAGTCTGGGGTTCAGTACATGCTAGAGACTGTACTGTTGCATGGACAACGGTTCTGCAAGGAGGTGACTTGTCCTAGGTCACGCTCAACCACCAGGTTTTCCCCTGTTATTTTGGGTACCCTATTTTTATAATATTTTATTGAGGCTGGGTGAGCCCCAAGAGGGTCCTGGATCATATGGGATCTCCCATATCCCGCCACAAATAGACTAAATAAAAGTAACTGCTTGCAGCGGGATTTGAACCAGGATTTCCGGCATGGCTACTCACTGCTCTACCACTGAGCCACTACCCCGCTCCCTGTAAATAATATATAAAAAATATTATAATCGAAGAAAACGGCTGAGGGGTCTCCGAAGTGAGGACTGGAAACATAGAGGAACTATAGTAGGAATTGAAATAGCGATAGCCCTATGGGAAAAGCCGAACAGTATAAATACAAAAAAGAATAAGGCCATTATAAACGTTTAATGCCTCTCAACCATTACAGTAGTAAAACAGTATTGTGAATGGTTATAGCAATACTGCTAAACAATGCTACCATTCATTAAAATTACTGAAGTAGTAAATAATTATAATGTAATCAAAATTTTGTTTTTACCAACACTGCATACAATATATAAATGTTACATACAGCTGCAGTTACAGTGAATAAGTGGTTGAGTTGAATTTTGTCCAAAATGGAAGATTATATTGAATTTATATTGAATTATATTGCTTATATTATAACTCCTTGAAATGGAGTTATAATATAAGCAATAACTCTTTTTCAAGCCAAGGCCTGATTTAGCCTTTTAGGCACTTTGAGAACAACAGAATTCCACTTTATTTAAAAAAATTAATTTATTTTGAACAAGATTCGACTGAACCACTCATTCACCAGGGCTAAAATTTGGTATGCATGTTTGTGATTGTATAACTCCTCAAAAACTTCTATTATTATGTTAACATTAATACAATTAACTGTTAGTTAATTATTTAGTCATTATTAATAATCATTAAGAACATAAGTAGGATCACTCTAATAAATACAAAAAACTACTATTTTAAGTAATGAAACCCATATTATCGACAAGAAATGAAATTTATGTAGGAACCATCTTATTCAGGGGATAGTTATTGTGAGTGTATATATATATATATATATATATATATATACACAAAATTTTAAATGGTATTTATAAATAAATAAATTTATTGGTTAAAAAAAGAAAGTTAGATTATAAGTTTGATGTAATCTCATTTGATTTCATGAATCATTGAGTAATTGACATACCATCATGTATAGTCAGCAACAATTATAAACAAGATAACAATTGACTGTAAAGTTTCTATTTTGCATATTTAATTTTATACTTTATATTCATGCATTCTATTTTTGTAACAAAAATGTGAGAGAGGAAAATAGTTGACTGGAAGATCTAATTGAGGATGGAAATAGTTGGGGGGTGCAGTCATGCATAACACCGAAATAAGTGAAGATTTATATTTTATTTGTGCCGACGTTTCGACCTACTTTGTGGGTCATCTCAAGGGCTATGAGAGAAAAACAAAAATAACTATAAAAAACACAATTAACATAAAATAACTATAGCATGATTCTATATACAAAGAAACAACTAAAGATTTTTTGTTGTTTTTATTAAACACCATGTTTACAAACTGTTTCCCATCAGGAAAACCACTTAATTTTATAATATTTTTAATATAACATAAAATTAATTATTATTACTGATGAGGATGATGAGAGGAAAATTAATTATAATTACTGATAAGGATAAGGAGAGCACCTAGGCACTGTATTAATTTGTTCGGGATAGTCAATTGTATCATTGAAATCTTTATGGCCTACATTAATATTTGGTCAATGATAAGAACACCTGTAAGGAAAAAAATAAGATTGAACCTTCTAGAATCAGACAGCTAAATCTTACCAATGTACATAACGATTGTCCAAACCATAACAATTCTTCGCCCAACAGCACCATCAATGTTCCAAAACCAGAATGGTATAAATGTTGCATAGAATATTTCATCTCCTAATTCAGTGCCTAATACAAAAACATAATACCAAAACAAATTGTTTATCTTATAGTTTTTTTTCTCTGAGTCTGAATCAGAGCTGAATTCTTCGCTGTTGCTTCTATCATTATCATGATTGTTCCAGCACTTGTCACTTTCAGAATTATCACTTAACAC
Organism: Arma custos; assembly: GCA_037127475.1. Classification (NCBI taxonomy): domain Eukaryota; kingdom Metazoa; phylum Arthropoda; class Insecta; order Hemiptera; family Pentatomidae; genus Arma; species Arma custos. Next base: position 11,067,312 of record CM073762.1, on the reverse strand, counting down.
TCCTTCATCTTTATATAATAATTTATTATTTTTATTTATGTTAATTGATTTTTTATCTTCTTTATAAGAAATACCGAAAAACTGTTGCACATAAAGAACTAAGTGAGGATCTTTTAAATATTCTATATAACTCCACATTACTCTGGCTTAGAACGTAGTAAATTTGAAAATACATTAAACTTCAGACACTTATCATAACCTTGGAGATAACCCGACATAAGCAACCTTTCCAAAGAGGTCGATGATATAAAATAAACATATTTAAACATTGAACAATAATAGAGTCGTTTAATATTTTTTAAACTTAAAATACTTCGCAAATTTCTGATATAGTTATTCGACAATACTAGAGCATATAAATTTGGTAAGGCCATTCTATATGTTTTTATCACAAACAGTCTCAGTGTTTCAAAAAATCTTCTTTTCTATCAATATCGTTTAAATATTTCGATAGTATCTTCGGGACTCAAGGGTGAGTGACGCGATTTACATAGCCACTAGCGGCTACTCAGCCTCTCCTCCCAAACTCCACTCTCACCTTCCCATGGCGGGCCCTACTAAGCCAAGCAACCCAGTCCAAGGTGGTGGTATCCAATCCCTGCGGAGGACTGGGTCGGTGAACAAACGGGAGAAAGGGGGTCCTATCCTATCCTCGGGCGCCTTACTGCTAGAACCGTGATCCCAGATTCTGCTGACTAGGCCAAGTAGATAATACTAGATTCAATGCACTGTTACCGCAAGCCTCGGATGTGGACGGAATAAACGGTTACGACATGGCGCGATCAAGGAACTACACTTGGCAACTTGAAATATCAGATCTCTTACAGGGAAGGAAGCGGAGATGGTCGAGGAAATGGAGAAATATCATGTATATGTTCTTGTTATCAGTGAGACAAGAAAGAAAGGCAGTCAGCACAAGCAGAAAACTTATAAAAATTTATTCTTTACATAATTATATTTACTATCAGCTACCTGAGTTCCATTCTTCATAAGTAGAAAGTTTAATCTGTCATGATTTCGAATTATCGTTCAATAAACCGCAAAAAGTTTTAGTAAAGAACGGCAAGCTCTATTGCTAATAGCTGCAGTCTTATACAGCTTGTTGTTAATTAATCCATTATGGGCTAGTATCTTATTATTATATCATGCCAATAATGTAAGTTTACTGATGAATTCAAGATATATTTTTTAATTACTTTCATGTGTTAAGTTGATGAAAAGATTTTATGTATCCTCCTTATCCTCAGAACCTCTTAGCAGCAGCAAATCTAATATAACCTAGTGAAACCTTCAGACGTTTTATAGTACGTCGGTATTTATGTTTATTTCATTTAATAGGAATTATTAAAACAGTAAAATGAGTGCAGTTAAAGCCGCATCGCTACTATTAGCTAAGTGCATGCCCTCTGTCAAAGGAAATGCTTCGAAATTCGCTTATGCGAAATTGGAATTGGATGAAAACCTTTACATGTATTTTAAGAAAATGGAAAGTGTTTATGCCTACGATCCCGACAAGATTTGTAAAACTGGTGATATAGTTCTGATCGAGAAACTGCCTCAAAAGATGTCCAAACTAATCACTCATAGAGTACTCAAAGTTGTCTACCCCCTTGGTGATGTGGTGGATCCTATCAGTGGAAAGAAAGTTGCTGGGTATGATTTCAGAGATGATATTTGTGATGTAAGTGATTTGTATGGTAAGAATCCCTCTGCTTTTGATTATCAAAAAGCTCCTCCCAGAGGGTGGCAAGAAGGCAAGAAGGACTTTTCTGATAAAGAAACATATTTCAAATATCAAGAGGATGGTACTGATCAACCTTATGCCTTATAAGTCTTCTGTTTACTATTTTCATATTTAGTTCAGTTAAAAGTTTGTACAATATGATGTAAATATATATCTTTATTTCCAATGTGTTTCATTTATTTTCATACCCATTTAAGTAATAAAAAATTCTTAAGAATTCATTATTAAGATAATGTTGATACTTAGGTCAGTGCACTTATCAGTTAATAATTGCTTTATTCATTATTGCAAGCATAATAACTTTTATCAGTAACCTCATTGCAACCTCACCTGTTGATAGTTACCAAGGTAACTGTTGGCACTCCATGGATTTTATAACTTTGTAATCAGGATTAAATAGTTTTATGATTAGTTGAGATGGATTCAGATTTTCAGTTCTCTCCAGAGCACAAGGTATTGATCAAACTCATTTAAGTTACTATATTAGTTACTGAAGCACTTCATTATTCATAATGTAAGTCAATTGGGTCATTTTATTTATTTTCATTCTTTATTATAGAGCTTTTTTGGTGAACCATCCGCTCCTCCTAGAGCTAGAAAGACTGGAGTATGGGGTGATGAAAATGTCAAATCTGCTAAGTATGGATGTAAATCTGTTTGAATTTGTAAACATACACTATGTTGTGGTTTACATTTTTTATTATTCATAATGAGAGGAATTGTGTATAATTTATTATAAGGAATAAGTAAATGTATATTATTAAAAAAATCAACAAATTATATAAAGCTTATTTGAGATTTAAAAATATAATATACTATGTTTATTACTATAATTAAAAAGGCAATTTTGAATAAATGACTTGACATAAAAGCATTTTAAGTATGTTTTTTAAGAGTTAATAAAACAAGTATATTAAATAAATAAAATGGATAAAAATGACTGTGGTTTCATAATAAAATACTATAGTACCAGAAGTAAAGAGTATGAAATTTTATTCAAAAGATAAGTAGTATACATTTATTATTAAATATTATATATATATATATATATATATATATATATATATATATATATATATATATATATATATATATATATATAATACACAATACATTAAGTAAAAGGTACAAATAAAAAAAACGGAAATTGAATAATTTGTAAAATAGTTAAAATATTATATTTGTTTGGTCCTAAATTGATGTATGATCATTTAATGGTATAGATCTAAAATGTTATAGCAGAAATTGAATTGAAATCCTAAGTATTCTTCGCTATTTAATAAAAACAGACATTTATTATGATTGTAAATGGTTTGGTTTTGATCCAAACTATAATTTATTTATAAATTATAGTCATTATTTAAAAATTAATTTCTAATGAATATTCTGGTTTTTATTGCTGTGCTTTTTAAATGAAAGTACAATTACTGAAAGTAAATAAAAAACGTTTTCTTTTTAGGAGCAAAAAATCTGGCATTTCTGGGTTCTTCGAACAGTGAGTAACTGTTTTTTTTCAATTGAAAGTTTAAAAAATACAATATAAGAGTCACTGAAATATATAATATGCTTGTATTCGTTTTAGGGAACGTTTTCAATCTGCCAGTCGTGGAATTAAAAAGCAAGATTCTGAAGATGGTATATTGAGCTTGATTTAATAAACCCAAGTTAAAATAAAAAAAATTTATAGATTACATAGAGTAATTAATTCTGCGTATTTTTAGTATTTTTTCCCTTCTATTAAATTTTAAATACTGTTTCAGTTATTAATATTTTTCATTGATTTGGTTTAAACTATTATGTAGACATTCCTGTGATTCCTGATGTTGAAGAATTACAAGACGATGATCAATTGGGAGATATTGCAGATGCACCTGTGTAAGACATCTTATTCATCAAATATATTTCTGAGAACTTAATTATTTTTGTTGATTTTAAACAAACAACAGATTTTGGATTTAAAGCTAAGCTATAATTTTCACAGTTTGTCGCTTAGAGTAAAGCCACAATAAGTTAAAGCTTTTCATTATTTTTCTTTTTAATATTCTTGAAAATAAAAATAGTAGCGAGTTTTAGTTTAAAAAAATAATGCAATCATGGAACCATGTGTGTCTATTTCGGTAATCATTTTATCAAGAAATAAACACTTTAACTAACATTTTAAAGTATAGATGATAATGTATATTTGTTGAAACGTTTATTTATTGATTAAATGGTTACCATAGTTACCAAAATATACATATTTCTCATAATTATACTCTTTTTTCCATGCTATAGCTCACAGTTACTTTTATTTTATAGAATATTAAAAAGGAATCGAAGGGAAAGCTAATACTTGTTGGAACTTTACTCGAATCGACAACCAGTGGAACGGATAACAAAGTTAATAGTTTTGGAAACCAAATAAAATAAAATCATTAAAAACCTGTATGTGCTTTAAATATTTGTGAAAATATATGGTGAAGTATCTCAGAAAAACTCTATTGATTTATTATTTGTTTGTTTTTGGCAGAGCTAAAGATGAAAAATCTAGTTTTTCAATAAATCATTTACTTTTTATTATATTTTACTATTTTTGTTTCAAATAAATTAACTTACAGAATAATTATTTAAAATACATACACATATAAAATGTTTTTGTTGTTTTTTTCGCATGGCTCTACAGCCCTTGTAGGGACCTGGCCTCCGCAACAACGCCTCAAATATAAAATGTTAAAACTGATAAATCATTTTTTTATTTTAGAGTTAGCACCAACATCCCTTCACTTTCTGAATTGAATGCAGATTTAAAAAAGCAATCTGTCTTCAAATTTTATGAAAATATTAATATGGGACTTCTTTCAAAACATCTCTTCAAGGATAGTGAGATTAGAGAGGTTTGTATAATTAATTATAATTTTTCTTGATATTGATAAAATGTAAATATATTTGTATATTTAAGAAATTCTTCTTCCTGCATGGCTTTACAGCCCATCAATGGGCCTTGGCCTCAACGATCTGTTTCCTCCAGTCCTCTTAGTTTAATGTGTCAGTCTTCCGATTCTTACCATATTATGAACTCCAGGAGTCCTCAGTAATCTCAGCTTGGGCCACTCTACTCTTCTGGTGCTTGGTACATTTTCTTCCATTACTCTTCTGTGCGCTTCAACATTTGTCATTCTGGCCACATTGCCTGCCCAGCACAACCTGGTCAGTTTCATCACTTTAAAAATATATTTACTCATCGGCTTTAGTACGGCTCTCTGCCGTATTTAAAGCTAGGTTGGTAAGTATGTAAGCGGTAGTGTAGCCTAGTGTCAAATCCCGTTCTTACCAGCCCTGAAAAAGACCTGCAATGTGGGTCGAAATGTTGGCTTACCAATAAAAAGTTCTCCCTGTGTAGAGAATTTTCTTGACCTCCGCTCAGACCATTATCTTCCTTGTGGTAAATTGTGACTCCCAGGTGCTCTGCAATTTTTCTTTCTGTCTGTAGTTTTCCTACTCTCTTCTTCATCAGGCAGCTCAATAACACTTACCCTCTGAAGTGCCAGATTACTACTTCTTTCCCCAGTTTCCTTATTCAGAAATTTCCCAAAATGACTTGCCTATCGATCGAATAACTCACTCACCTTTATTTATAAAACAGTACTTGTAGCCGCTTGGCCAAATATATTTTTATCTAATTTTGTACGCTTCTGTTATTCTTAAGGGACCTGGTCTCAGAATAAAATTAATTTCTATCCTATTCTACTTAAATAATATTTTTTTCTTATTTTGTGTAATATTTGACTGCACCCCCTGACCATGTTAATCCATTATTAGAATTATTAAATTTAAATAATAATTGGTTGACCATAGGTTCTATTGGTATTGGCTATAACCTACTCTGTAGCCAATAGCATTCTCTATTACAGCAGTGGAAGTTTTTTTCATATTTATAGTTAGTTGTATGGGGAGTTGGATATCCTTCACTTCCCTGTAAAATTGTTTGAAGAATACACTTATAAAACTCCCTTATATATAAAAGGTATTAAAGCTAAACAAAATATATATTTACTTGCTCCTTGGCACTACGGCCTTACAAGGACCTGGGCTCATCCACCTCTGCCTGCCAATCACTCCTAGTCCTAGTGCTAGTCTGATTCCGAGCTGGTGAAGATCGGCCTCCACATCTTCTAGCCGTCTAGTATGGGACCTTCCTTTGGGTCTTCTACCACCGAGCTTCCCAAACAACAGTCTTCTGGGCATTCTTATTTCCGGCATCCTTATCCTAACTATCTCAATTGAGCTCTTTTTATGAAAGACACCAATTCTGGTTCTCTATAAAGTTGTCGTAGTTCTGCGCTATTACAGATTCTCCATGCTCCCTAAAATATATATTTAAACTTCAAAATACATAAGACTGACTATTTAACAGGTACCTAGGGACCCACATGCACATGCTTATGACTTTAACCTTTATTATCAGACTTCTGTTTTGTGATATTTTTCTTTTTTAGAACTGTTTTTAGTTTAATCTGAGATTTCAACTCTAAATTTTAAATTACTAAATTATTCTTACAGGCATTTATTTAAAAAATATCAATATTGATTTACATTTCTGCTGCAGGAAGACAACCTATGGTCGTGGGACTTGCTTTTTACTGAAGTCTCTTCTGAACTTAGATCAGAATGGGAAAAGAACAACTCAACTAAAGTTTAAGTTTTGAATATTTAAAATTTTTCATTATAGTATTATTTTTTGTTTTTTATTAACTTTTTAAAACAGAATTTTAAAGAAATATAGTTTATATTTGAATATTTTAGTTAGATAAGAATATAATCTCTAAAAATATACATTTTTTTTCTAAGTTTGTATATTTATTATTGAACAGTATGAACAGAATAAAGTTTGTTTATTAATTTAATTAAACAATTTCCTTTTAATATCAATAAGGAATAACTATAATTAACACCTAATATTTATTCAAATCCAATCAATATGTTAATATATCTGTGGCACCTGTGCGTAGTGGGCTAAGTCGAATTTTGTGAATTTCAAGCTATCTACTTAGAATCGTAATTTTTTCTCTTTCCTTGTATCTAACACGCTGTGTTCCATCCATTGCAATGAAGGATATTCCTTTGTGAATCGTGGGCTGATACTCCAATCTTGAACTTAAAATAAGTTCAGAAAAATTACGATTCTAAGTAGATAGCTTGAAATTCACAAAATTCAACTTAGCCCACTATGCACAGGTGCCACAGAATTATGTCTTCCTTATAAGTAATGTAATTATTAAATGTTGCATTAATCAGTGACATGGCCAGCTGTATATAAATAGACAAAAGGAAAATGACAGCTAGATATCGTAAGTTGTAGCTCCAGGTAATAAAAGTAGCGAAATTACCCAGAGAAGAAAGTACTTCAATTTCGAAAAAGTATTAATAAAACTCAAGGAGCTTATAATACTTATAAGCTCCTTAATAAAACTGGCGAAATTACAAAGAGAAATTATTAATAAAAGTGGAAAAATTACAAAGAGAAAGTACTTCAATTTCAAAAAGTTTTGCCAACATATTACTTTTCGTGAGCTCTCACCTATACTACTGTAATGTTAAAATACAATAATTAATAATAATAATTATACAAGAAGGCAGAAATGCACAATAATAAAAATATTTTTGTTAGAGAAGAATTGGTTGACTGTAACTTCTAATGTAAGGGAGAAATAGTTACACTTATTAAGGGGTTTTTATTGATTGCACCCCCAACTATTTCTTCTTTACATAAATTATAAAAATACATGATAAAAAAAGATGCAGAGAACTGTTCTTCAGTGAGAATATTAAGGTGGTCTTCACACCAAGCAGTACAATCGCTCCCGTACGTAAAATGTATAATACAATAATACAAGACAAACAATAAGGAAGATTACTAAATTAAGACACAAACAAATAAATGAATTACATATTTATACTAGTGATGGTATACAGTATACCACCTTCTTTCCAAGCAGTCTAGTCTATCTTCCTGTATTTATTGGTTTAAATATTAAAAGGTACTTGTGTGTTAACGCAGCCCTAGTTATTTTTGCCAGCTTGTTCGCATGCGCGAGCAGTTATATTTGTAACAGTTATCTTTTATAACAGCTATCTTGCATAACGTTTTTAAATCTATTTATTGGGGATAAGGGCGGTTTGTGTTAGAAATGTAATCTTACTAATATTATAAATGTGAAAGTTTGTATGTTTGTCTCTCTTTCACGCAAAAGCTACTGGACGGATTTGGATGAAACTTTACAGTAATATAGTTTATACATCAGATACATATAGGCTATAGCAAGCGCACGTCCCCCCCCCCCTCCGACGGTTTTTTAGATACTGTGGAGAATCCATGATTGTACATAATTAAAGGCAAATCGCATAATCATAGTTGTTAAAATAACAGAAATAATATGAGTGAAACTATTTGTTTTGATATCCAATTAATCTTACTAATATTATAAATGTGAAAGTTTGTATGTTTGTCTCTCTTTTACGCAAAAACTACTGAACGGATTTGGATGAAACTTATTGAGTAAAATAGGTTTATACATCATAGGCTACAGCAAGGGCAGATTTATGTGGGGGCATGTGACTCCTCCCCCGTTATAGTACATAATTAAAGGCAAATCAGGAACTTAGCATCTTGAAATTTGTAGTTAGGTTCTTTGTATAGTTTAAGAAAGAATTTGGATAATTCCACCCCAAGGGTTTCCCCTTTAATATAATAGGGGTTCAAAGGTTGTATAGAATCCGCCAGTTTTGAAGTTAGACACCTGATATTTTGGATGTATGAGTAACTTATATTAAAAAAAAAATAATTATTTATTTAAAATGATCTTTCACGAAACTTTGTGTGGCAGAGACCAAATTCCACGCGTGCGAAGCCGCGGGCATAAGCTAGTCTATAATATGAATGAATGAATGAATAAAGCCTTTATTACAAAAAATTAACAGGAATTATTAAAATAATAAAAATTAAAGTAATTTTACTACAGACACTATATACAATATTTGGCTTGTTAATTTATGTAGGCCTTCCCCTTAGGGAGTGATGGTCTAACTTCTCTGGAGTGTATAATATAATCATCTGTTAAAAATATAACTGCGCTCGCATGCGAACAAGTAGGCAAAAATAACGGTGGCTGTGTTAACACACAAGTACCCGATGTGTAAAATGGAACCAGTTCCTCATTTTTCGTAATTGGATAACGTATTATAGTAATTAAGATAATACAATGTATAATGCATAACCACAATGATAGTAATAAAATAGACGAAAATAAAAAAGAAGGCAGACTGATAATGACACGTAACACTTATTGCTGAGATGTTTTTTGTAAGTAGGTAACGTATATGTAATTGCAATTGTTATAACAATATATTATACCTATAAATATGCATTCCCAAGGGGGGATGAATTAAACTGTTACAAGAAAAACAAAAACAAATGTATAATAGTTATTTATGCTCTTGCCTAGAAAAGTCTTTACTCGATAGTTGGTATTTGATCTTGATCCCCCCCTACCCACCCGTCTCAAATTATGAGAGAAAAAATCGAAACATTCAACTCAAGCTTTTTAATCAGATATATTATTAAACAAATGCTTTTGAGAGAAATGTACGAATTTAACAAAGAATAGATCGTTTAGACTCTATAAAATACGTGTTAAGAAATAGTAGTAATGACTTGCCCCCTTACTAACTTTGGTAGATTTTTACATGTGCACTTTTGTTTTTACAAGGTTGGTAATAGTGGCCTTTTCTGGCTCATAACCGGCATTTTTTTTCTCTCTGAGGTGGACTAGCCGTTTTAAAATTATTTATTCTTGCCTGGTAAGTATCTTATTAACATTAATATTCATAAGTATTATTAACATTTAAATATCTCCATTTAGGAAGTATATATGTACCTTAAGGTATTAAATCGGAATGAAATAAAGTGTTATAAAGCACTAAACACTTAGAACAGAATTACTTAATACAATTTATACTCAGTGGTTGAATTTTCATAATCTTTGGATCATTCATTTTCTCCCAAATCATTTTCACAAGTCTCTAGAATTGCTAAGTTAGTTAAAAGTATAACTAATAACCAATCATTTAACAAATGATTGATATGCATATTGCGTTCCTTCACTGGTATTATTAGTTAAAATCAAACATTAATTTTTAAAACTAAAAACTGTCTCTTGATATGGTAAGTTAAAAGGCCTATTAATATTGACCTATGTAAATTAATAATGCCTCTTACATATACTATTTATTAGAACTTGCAATGTTGATTTTTTAAGTTAAACTTTCGCTTTAAGTTGTCCCTTTTGAGTTGAGTTACAAATTTTAAACTGTTTATTCATTTCTTTTATAGTATTATTCAAAAATACAAATCATATTGAGCTTCAGTTTGGAAAAAATAATGTAATTATTGGAAGTGTAGATTTTAGTAAGCACTTCATCAAGAAATAAACATTTCAACTAACACTTGAAAGTATAGATGATATATTTTTATTGAAACATTAATTTCTTGATGAAATGGTCACCAAAGTATACAAATTTCCCCTAGTTACTTTATTTTTCCATACTAAACCTCACAATAATTTGTATTTTTGAATAATATAAAAAAGGAAACAAATGAACAGTTAAAACTTGCTGTAACTCAACTTGAAGCGACAACCTGTGGAATAATTACCAAATAGATGAAATGGTGCTATGGACAGTGATAATTTCTCCTGAAACTCACAATAAATAAGGTGAATCGAGACTGGTATCTCACCATAATTAAATCTGCATTTATCAAAGTTGAAAGCTTCAATATATAATGATAAGAAAAGAATATCTGAAATGAGAGGAGTGATAAAAAGATGTTACATGAGATAAGGAGCTAGGTTTCATGAAGACCAGCTAATACACAAGTACCTTTTTTCAATGTAGCATAAAAAAGAAAAAAAAATTCAAATCTGTATCCTAGTATTTTAATTTGTTCTTCAATTTAGAATCTCTTTAAAAACAATGTACATTGCCACTTTTTAAACTAAATTTCATTAAATGTTTATTTGATTTAAATTAAAGTAAATTTAAGTTTTAAATTTCCTGTCTTGTTCAGGCTTTAAGTTCTATGCCTACTTTTCCCCCTAACTAAGCAGGATGGAAGTTTTCAACAATTCTGTTCTGTAACTATTTCTGTCTTTATTACACCCTTTTCCTTTGTTCTTTTTTCCGAAAAATGTATTTTTCATCAGTTAAACTCAATTTTTTTATAACCGGTTTTTATTATTTTACCTTATAGGTAAAATAAAATATTATACAGGTATCACTAAAACTTGTTTATATAAGAGTGTTTATAAATGATGATAATGTTTTATTATTTCAGGTGTGAACATTTTAATCATTCAAGCTTGGTGCCTGTCTACAGAAAAACATCTCATGCTTTGATGCAAGCGAAATATAATAATGCTCGACAGATATTGTACTTGTAAGTCATAATCTTATTTAGTCAAAGTATGGCATGAAACATATCATTGTCAGGAATGTATCTTACATATCATAAAATATCTCTGTGATTTTTATAATTTAGAGGTAAAATTAATTTATAATTAATAAATTAATGAACTTCTTTGGCAGCTTTGTTAAACTAAATGTGGGCTTCTAAGCAATGTGATTTATTTCATTTTGGAGTTCCTATCCTATTTAAAGTTTAATACATTAAACATTTTTATTTCATGAATGAAAAACGAGACAAAATATTAAGCGATCCATAATCTTGACCCTGGATTATTTCAATTTAGACTTAATAACAATAAATATAACGTATTAGATTGTATATTATCTGACTCTACATCATCTTGTCTAAATTTATTTTTATTGTTTCCTCAAAGAATATTTCTAAAGACTACAAAAATTTTGATGATATGATAGTTGGTTTTAGCAGTCATTGAACAAGTGAATTCAAATTCAATACAAGAATTTTCAGTATGCTCAATCACAAGTCACAAATAAGTCCTATAGTGAATTTCTAGAAAATAATTACTTCTGCCTAGTGAAATAAACTGATAAATTAAATTTAAGGGAATAGAGGATTGAATCAGTGATGTTTCCCATTTATAACTATTTATGTGGTATAACTACATGGTTGATTTGCTACATATTCGTTTAAAGCATATCAACCATATATTTGGATTGATTGAGTTTCAATTTTTCCCCCACTATGTGAGAGGCATAGTTTATTTCAAACGGCCAGAAATAAATAGTTTAAATTTTACTTAATAAAATTAAAATATTCAGTATATCCTATCCCTTTGTTGCTACTGCTATTATTAATAAATAGTATTAATATTAAAAATTATGAATGATGCAGTTTTAAAATACTTTAATAACACCGATATCTGCTGAATTAAACCTTCATTAATTTACGTATATTTTATTACATGAAATACATTTTTAAAGCGTTTATATAACTTTAAAAGAATATATAAATTTAATTATTTTCCTATCTCCACTGCTCCGTGAACATTGAACCTGTACTTCGTACCCTATCGTCTCAGTGAAATCTCAACTGCCTAACTGCGAACATTGCTGCAATTTATAATTTAACTTTTAAGACCAAAGTTAAACAATATATTCAGATAAAATGAACTATCCTACTATAAGAAAAGGTAATGAACGAGTTTTTAATATTGAAAATTAGATATGAAGTAGTTTTAAAACACTTTAATAAATCATGAGCCTAACTGCGCACATTGCTGCAATTTATAATTTAACTATTACAACTAAAGTTAAACAACATTTACAGATAAAATAATGTATTCTACTATAAGAGAAGGTAATGAACGAGTTTTTAATATTGAAAATTATGAATGATGTAGTTTTAATATACCTTAATAACTCTGATGTCTGTTGAATTAAACCTTCATTAATTTACGTAGATTTTACTGCATGAAATACATTTTTAAAGCGTTTATATAACTCAAAAAGAATATGTAAATTTAATTATTTTCCTATCTCCACTACTCCGTGAACATTGAACCTGTACTTCGTACCCTATCGTCTCAGTACATTTCCGCCTGCCTAACTGCGAACATTGCTGCAATTTATAATTTAACTTTTAAGACCAAAGTTAAAGAATATATTCAGATAAAATGAACTATCCTACTGTAAGAAAAGGTAATGAACGAGTTTTTAATATTGAAAATTAGAAATGAAGTAGTTTTAAAACACTTTAATAAATCATGAGCCTAACTGCGCACATTGCTGCAATTTATAATTTAACTTTTAAGACCAAAGTTAAAGAATATATTCAGATAAAATGAACTATCCTACTGTAAGAAAAGGTAATGAACGAGTTTTTAATATTGAAAATTAGAAATGAAGTAGTTTTAAAACACTTTAATAAATCATGAGCCTAACTGCGCACATTGCTGCAATTTATAATTTAACTATTAAAACTTAAGTTAAACAATATATTCAGATAAAATGAACTATCCTACTATAAGAAAAGGTAGATAAAGAGTTTTTAACATTGTAAATTAGAAATGAAGTAGTTTTAAAACACTGTAATAAATCGTGTGTCTAACTGCGCACATTGCCGCAATTTACAATTTAACTATTAAAACTAAAGTTAAACAATATATTCAGATAAAATAAAGTATCCTACTTTAAGAGAAGGTAATGAACGAGTTTTTAATATTTAAAATTAGAAATGAAGTAGTTTTAAAAAGCTTTAATAAATCGTATGTCTGTTAAATTAAACCTTCATTAATTTACGTATATTTTATTACATGAAATACATTTTTAAAGCGTTTATATAACTCTAAAAGAATATATAAATTTAATAATTTTCCTATCCTCCCTACTCTTTGAACATTGAACCTGTACTTCGTACCCTATCGTCTCAGTGAAATCCCAGCTGCCTAACTGCGCTCATTGCTGCAATTTATAACTTAACTATTACAACTAAAGTTAAACAATATATTCAGATAATATAAAGTATCCTACTTTAAGAAAAGGTAATGAACGAGTTTTTAATATTGAAAATTAGAAATAATGTAGTTTTAATATACCTTAATAACTCCGATGTCTGTTGAATTAAACCTTCATTAATTTACGTAGATTTTAGTACATGAAATAGATTTTTTAATCGTTTATGTAACCCTGAAAGAGTATATAAATTTAATTATTTTCCTATCCTCCCTACTCTTTGAACATTGAACCTGTACTTCGTACCCTATCGTCTCAGTGAAATCTCAACTGCCTAACTGCGAACATTGCTGCAATTTATAATTTAACTTTTAAGACCAAAGTTAAAGAATATATTCAGATAAAATGAACTATCCTACTATAAGAAAAGGTAATGAACGAGTTTTTAATATTGAAAATTAGAAATGAAGTAGTTTTAAAACACTTTAATAAATCGTGTGGCTATCTGCGCACTTTGCCGCAATTTATAATTTAACTATTACAACTAAAGTTAAACAATATATTCAGATAAAATAAAGTATCCTACTTTAAGAAAAGGTAATGAACGAGTTTTTAATATTGAAAATTCGAAATCGTGTAGTTTTAAAACACTAATAAATCGTATGTCTGTTAAATTAAACCTTCATTGATTTTCCTAGATTTTATTACATGAAATACATTTTTAAAGCGTTTATATAACTCTAAAAGAATATATAAATTTAATTATTTTCCTATCCCCCCTACTCTTTGAACATTGAACCTGTACTTCGTACCCTATCGTCTCAGTGAAATCCCAGCTGCCTAACTGCGCACATTGCTGCAATTCATAATTTAACTATTAAAACTTAAGTTAAACAATGTATTCAGATAAAATGAAGTATCCTATAATAAAAAAAGGTAGTTAAAGAGATTTTAACTTTGAAAATTAGAAATGAAGTAGTTTTAAAACACTTTAATAAATCATGAGCCTAACTGCGCACATTGCGGCAATTTATAATTTAACTATTACAACTAAAGTTAAACAATATATTGAGATAAAATAAAGTATCCTACCTTAAGAGAAGGTAATGAAAGAGTTTTTAATATTGAAAATTCGAAATCGTGTAGTTTTAAAACACTAATAAATCGTATGTCTGTTAAATTAAACCTTCATTGATTTACCTAGATTTTATTACATGAAATACATTTTTAAAGCGTTTATATAACTCTAAAAGAATATATAAATTTAATTATTTTCCTATCCCCCCTACTCTTTGAACATTGAACCTATACTTTGTACCCTATCGTCTCAGTGAAATCCCAGCTGCCTAACTGCGCACATTGCTGCAATTCATAATTTAACTATTAAAACTTAAGTTAAACAATGTATTCAGATAAAATAAAGTATCCTATAATAAAAAAAGGTAGTTAAAGAGATTTTAACTTTGAAAATTAGAAATGAAGTAGTTTTAAAACACTTTAATAAATCATGAGCCTAACTGCGCACATTGCGGCAATTTATAATTTAACTATTACAACTAAAGTTAAACAATATATTGAGATAAAATAAAGTATCCTACCTTAAGAGAAGGTAATGAAAGAGTTTTTAATATTGAAAATTCGAAATCGTGTAGTTTTAAAACACTAATAAATCGTATGTCTGTTAAATTAAACCTTCATTGATTTACCTAGATTTTATTACATGAAATACATTTTTAAAGCGTTTATATAACTCTAAAAGAATATATAAATTTAATTATTTTCCTATCCCCCCTACTCTTGGAACATTGAACCTGTACTTCGTACCCTATCGTCTCAGTGCAATCCCAGCTGCCTAACTGCGTACATTGCTGCAATTCATAATTTAACTATTAAAACTTAAGTTAAATAATATATTGAGATAAAATGAAGTATCCTAATATAAGAAAAGGTAGTTAAAGAGATTTTAACATTGAAAATTAGAAATGAAGTAGTTTTAAAAACTGTAATAAATCGTATGGCCAACTGCGCACATTGCTGCAATTTATAATTATCTATTACAACTAAAGTTAAACAATATATTGAGATAAAATAAAGTATCCTACCTTAAGAGAAGGTAATGAAAGAGTTTTTAATATTGAAAATTCGAAATCGTGTAGTTTTAAAACACTAATAAATCGTATGTCTGTTAAATTAAACCTTCATTGATTTACCTAGATTTTATTACATGAAATACATTTTTAAAGCGTTTATATAACTCTAAAAGAATATATAAATTTAATTATTTTCCTATCCCCCCTACTCTTGGAACATTGAACCTGTACTTCGTACCCTATCGTCTCAGTGCAATCCCAGCTGCCTAACTGCGTACATTGCTGCAATTCATAATTTAACTATTAAAACTTAAGTTAAATAATATATTGAGATAAAATGAAGTATCCTAATATAAGAAAAGGTAGTTAAAGAGATTTTAACATTGAAAATTAGAAATGAAGTAGTTTTAAAAACTGTAATAAATCGTATGGCCAACTGCGCACATTGCTGCAATTTATAATTATCTATTACAACTAAGGTTAAACAATATATTCAGATAAAATAAAGTATCCTACTTAAAGAAAAGGTAATGAACGAGGTTTTAATATTGAAAATTCGAAATCGTGTAGTTTTGAAACACTAATAAATCGTATGTCTGTTAAATTAAACCTTCATTGATTTACCTAGATTTTATTACATGAAATACATTTTTAAAGCGTTTATATAACTCTAAAAGAATATATAAATTTAATAATTTTCCTACCACCCCTACTTTTTGAACATTGAACCTGTACTTCGTACCCTATCGTCTCAGTGCAATCCCAGCTGCCTAACTGCGTACATTCCTGCAATTTATAATTTAACTTTTAAAACCAAAGTTAAACATTATATTCAGATAAATTGAACTATTCTACTATAAGAGAAGGCAATGAACGAGTTTTTAATATTGAAAATTAGAAATGAAGTAGTTTTAAAACACTTTAATAAATTGTGTGCCTAACTGCGTACATTGCTGCAATTTATAATTTAACTATTACAACTAAAGTTAAATGATATATTCAGATAAAATAAAGTATCCTACATTAAGAGATGTTAATGAACGAGTTTTTAATATTGAAAATTGAAAATTATGTAGTTCTAATATACTTTAATAACTCCGATGTCTCTTAAATCAACCATCTTTTAATTTACGTAGATTTTACTACATGAAATATATTTTTAAGGCGTATATATAAAATAAAAGAATATATAAAATTAATAATTATTTTATTCCATTTCTACTCCGTGAACATTGAACCTATACTTCGTACCCTAGCCTCCAGGAAGGTCCTACCTTCTAAACTGCGCAGTTATCATGATTTTTATAGTTCTTCATTATTCTCCAGGTTAAGAACGAAGATGATTTTTATTTTGTATTTCTTTTTTGTTTTAGTTATGTAGCGATGTTCGCAGTTATAATGGTTCTCGTAATAGAGATGTCTAATGCGCCCATTAACCATTTTTTGGTTTCCTTTCAATTCAATTTCTTTGTGAAATATATAATTTGTTTGTTATATAAATAATATGAATAATATATTATATTTATATTTCAATTACACATTATTGAATATAATTTTGATTTTAATTAATATTATTATAATTTTTTTGTTTTTATAGAAGGCTATTTATTTTTCAGGCTCAAAATCTGAAAAATCTACTGCAGAAGGAATCTGAAGGAAGCTCAACGCTGATGAAGTAGCTATAAGATTTATGATGTTTGACATTACCATGTTATGGAGAAGAAGTTGATGATGATGATGATGACCAAGCCAAGTAAGTGGATATAATTTTTACTTATAAATATACTTTATAAAGTTGATAATTATAAAATTCTAATTATAAATAAAAAAAAAATAAGGTCAATATAGAATTAGCATTATGATCATATTATTTAATTTTAAAAAATAAAATAATTACGATGCGCCAAAATTGGTGAGAGTGAAGTGATCACTTAATGAGATTAAATTAGCTTTAATAAAATTTATAAAAATATTTATTCAATTCTATAAAAATGTATTTATATTTTATTTTAAATTAATTATGTTTTATTTCATTAATTTTTTACAGAAATCCCGCTTGCTGTTCCGGAATGGATGGAAGACACAAGTCAAGTTCAGAAGCTTATCCTTGGAATCTAGAAGACTGCAGCAAACTTGTACTGCAGAGGGTTTGGTATTCTGCAGAAGAACTGCGAAGTGAATCTACGATTCAATCGATGACAGAAGACTCCTCTCTGGAGACGAAACGATCCGCACTCCTGAGGACCTGGTGAGCCACCTCCTGAAGCCCGTCTCATCCCTCGCTAGTTAGTGAGGCGTTCTTGGTCTTGAAGGGCAGTCGAAAGGATGCGAGCCCAGAACTTCTGGGTTCGGCTCAGCTCGGAACAGATCCATGGTCATCGTGATCCTCCAAGTCCTCAACTTCGAGCAGACTCTTCCCCCCGGCTCTTTTCTTCTTCTTCCAGATTTTCCTGTCTTCTAACTGAACCTATCTGTCGAGGTTACGTTTACTCGTTGAGAAGTCGCGTTGTAACGGAAGATTCGAAGGAAGGGGAGATCGAAGTATTCCACGGTTCGTCGTGTTTGGGAACTCGAATCGCGTCATCGAAGCGATGTCGCAACTGAACAGTCTTCTTGTCACAGTCGTACAGGAAGAAGAGCATCGTACAACTTGCCGAACTTGGTAACAGGAATTATTGTTTTGGTGGTTGAATTTTTTTATATTATTATTTTAGGAAACTATAATTTTAGACCTAATTATATTTCAGATAGCCCTGTCTGGGTCTATCGTAACCTGTATGCCCCCCAGTATTTTGTCATTTTTAACATAAAAATTCTCACCAACCACCACCATTTTAAATTCAGTCTAAATTTAACTCCATCTGCCCGGTTTTTATTTATAATATATATAAATAAGCAGATGCTTTTATAAAATCAATATTGTGGAAAACAATTCATATATATTTTTAAACCCCAAAAATTTTAGAGCTGTTCGAAGCTTTGTACCCAGCCCAACTTTGGCTTTTATTAGTTGCGGTTCAAGACCTCATTTTTTCAGGAGCTAAAGGAAATCAAACCAAGTTAGATATAGTAGAGAGATATTAAATTTGAGGGATAATTTGGTTTGATTTTTGCTGGCACCTGAGGATGGGGTTTTGTCCTATACACTAATAGTTAAAAAGCCAATGATTCTGATAATTTACATAAATAATTATGTAAGTAAACTTTAAGTTTTCACTTTTATTGGCTATAGGCCTTTAGTCACTAAATTTTAAAATCGCGATCGAAAAACGAGTTTCGTTTTCAAATAAGTTCTGAACTTTGCAGGAAACTTTATTTAGATTCTTTAATTCCTGTTAACAACTTCGGCAAGTTGTGCGATGCTCTTCTTCCTGGACGACTGAGACAAGAAGACTGCTCAGTTGCGACATCGCTTCGATGACGCGATTCGAGTTTCCAAACACGACGAACCGTGGAATACTTCGATCTCCCCTTCCTTCGAATCTTCCGTTGTAACGCGACATCTCAACGAGTAAACGTAACCTCGACAGATAGGTTCAGTTAGAAGACAGGGGAATCTGGGAAAAGAAGAAAAGAGCCGGGGGGAAGAGTCCGCTCGAAGTTGAGGACTTGGAGGATCACGATGGCCGTGGATCTGTTCCGATCTGAGCCGAACCCAGAAGTTCTGGGCTCGCATCCTTTCGACTGCCCTTCAAGACCAAGAACGCCTCACTAACTAACGAGGTATGAGACGGGCTTCAGGAGGTGGCTCACCAGGTCCTCAGGAGTGCGGATCGTTTCGCCTCCAGAGAGGAGTCTTCTGTTGCCGAGCGAATCGTGGAATCTCTTCGAGTAACCTCCACAGTGCATCAGGTCTTTTGTAGTACAATGAACAGGGTGGAAACTACATATTGGATGGAATAAGACACTCATCACGATGAAAACCAATGGAGCCTTCATGTTGAGCAAACACCCTTGAAGATCTATGCTGCACAAATAAGGTAAGCTATTTACTACAGAATTATACGAATTTAATAAGTTTAAAATATTTTTTGTATGGTGCAGTAAACTTTTGATGGTTTCTTTACTAAGCATTAAATCCTAAACGAAATATTTTATTATTAGCTCAGGCTCTTGATAAGAAAGAGGCACAGGATATATAGAAGAATACTCTGTATTCATACTGTGGAATGGATATGATGTATTGGAATCAGTTCCGCTGATTGTCACTTCGAGTTACAAGTTTTAACTGTGATTCATTTCCTTTTAAACATTCTTCAAAAATACAAATTATCATGAGTCTTTAGTTTGGAAAAAATGATCTAATTATGGGAAATGTGTAGATTTCGGTAATGATTTATCAAGAAATGAACGTTTCAATGAACTTTTCGAAGTATAGATGATCTTATGTTTGTTGAAACTTTCATTTCCTGATGGAATGGTTACCGAAATATAAAAAAAATATCATAATTTTTTTTTCCATGATAAAGCTCACGATAATTTGTATTTTTGGAGAATATAAAAAAGGAAACGAATGAACAGTTAAAACTTGTATCTCAACTCGAATCGACAACCTGCGGAATAGATACCGAAGTATATTCACCAAAACATTATTTAAAAAAATCTTTAAACACCTGAATAATCAACAACATTTTGAATATTAACATTTTTTTTAATTTTTAGAAATATTTAATTCCAATAAAATTATTGATTTTATACTGCAACATATAATTATATGTTTACTAAACCTTCCTTTCATGAACGTCTTAAAAAAAAAATGAACGAAAACTTTTTTATTTTATATTTTTTTATAATTAATGGTCAACTGTTTTGATTTTTAAATATTTTTATTTTAAAAAGAAAAGATAGGCCCTCGGCCGGGATTCGAATCCGGATCCTCTGTCTCTCCGTGACAGCGCTCTAACCATTTAAGCCACCAAGGCCGCCTGCCGGCAGAGGACAAATGATTTCTTTTTAAAATAAAAATATTTAAAAATCAAAACAGTTGACCATTAATTATAAAAAATTATAAATAGTAATATGACGTAAGTAATTAAGATCCTAAAATTAAATTAATGTTCATAGAACTTTCGTTCTCGTGAATACATCGCAACTATTGCGAGAACACGAGGACCTGGGCTCGGATAAGAGAAAAGATTTGTCCTCTGCCGGCAAGCGCCCTTGGTGACTTAAATTGTAGGGCACTGTCAGGTTCGAATCCCGGCCGAGGGCCTATCTTTTCTCTTTAAAATAAAAAACTTTTTTATTTTATTTTTCTCCTTTCATTCTCACTGTTTTTCTTCTTGTACTTATACTTCATTGTAATATTAGATATGTTCATGATTGGATGTGTAAATTAAGTAATAACAAAAAATTGTCTCGAATTCAAAATTATGGAGGGAATTCAAGAAAGTATGGAGCAAAGATGAGTAAACTTTAAACTTGTACCAATACAACCTATGAAGGATCTATTGGACTAAACCAGATATAAAAATACGGATGTTTTAAATTATAAAATAAAATTAAGGTATTAATTAAGATATTTGAACGATGGGAAATGTGTTACTAAAAATAAAGATGAGAAACGATGTAAGTAAAATTAAAATAAAATAATAAAAACAAAAAAAACCTATATAAATACAACTGATGAACGTTCCTGGGTTCAGTACATGGTAGAGACTGTACTGTTTTAGGACAACGGTTGTGGAGGTAGGTAGTTTGTCAGAGACTCTCATTCGCCGGAGTTTTTTTCCAATTGATGTTACCCACTTTAGAGGTTCTTGTATAGCTTTCAGGATCCAACCGCGGTTATTAACAGGCTAAATAATTTATCTGTCACACCTGAACTTCAGCTTAGCAACTCAGAACTTCACACTCCCCGCGCTCTCTCATGCAAAAAGTTGTGTCAACTACCAAACACATTTTTTTTTCTTTCTGCAACTGTAGAAATTTGTTAGATAAGCAATCTCTTTAACCTAAATCAGCTTCACATTTGGCTAAAAACTTAAAAAAAAAACATCTTAATATTTTTATGTAGAACAGAGATAGTTGGGGGGGTGCAGTAAAAAAAAAACCCACCAAATAAGTACTAGACTTATATCTATGTGCCGACGTTTCGACCTACAGTGTAGGTCATCTTCAGGGCTATGAGAGAGAAACAAACAGAACAAAAAATATATAAAAACGTTACAGTAACAATAATATAGTGAGTGTCATGTATTGTAGAAAATTAAAATAGTGACGGATATGAAAATTAAAGATAATGAATACTAAAAAAGTGACAGAATATAATAAAATTAAGATATAGATAGATTTAATAAAATTAAAGATAACGAATATAAAATAAAATACTGAAAAAAAAATGTACAGAAAGGACAGAAAAGTAAAAATAATATAAAGGGAAAATAAAAAAGAGGAGGTAAACCAAAGATACAAAATGAGAAGATTAACATATAAAAAAAAGGTTGGAACATGAAGGATTTAGAAAAACTAGTAAATTAAAGATATAAAATGTAACATAACAGACTTCTAGAGGTTATATGAGTAAATTGTAAGAGACATAATAATACAAGAATATGTAGAAAGAAATGAGAGGTATCTCGTAGAATGACAGGAATGTAAACAAAAAGAAAATATAAGTATGGAACTGTATGTACAATAACTATTGTGTATAATAGTATTACTATTGTACAGTAACTATTGTGCACAATAAATATTTGAAAAATAGTTGATAGGATTAATAAATTTGAAAAATTAAATTAGTATTTAATCTTAATATTTTTATTTTGAAGAGAAAAGATTTGTCAAGGCCGGAGTTCGAACACGGGGTCCTCCGCACCTCTACCGCGGCACTCTTCCAACTGAGCTACCAGGGCTCGTAATCAGATCAGACAAATCCATTCTCTTCACCGATCCCACATCCCAAGCACTCGCAATTTTTGCGATGTACATAAGAAAAATGTTCATTGAACATTACATTAATTTGGGTCTGGTTGATGTCAATTTTATATTTATAATTTTTATTTTTATTTTATTATAAAAAATCATCGATTCCTTAGGTTGTCGCTTCGAGTAAGTCAAAACAAGTTTTAACTCTTCATTCGATTTGTTTTGAATAATCTAGAAAACATAAATAATTCTGAGTTTTATATGAATAAAAGAGTAGAGTTATGGATAATGCATTGCTATGTTTCCACTCTTTAATATATTTTGAATATTATGATTGATTTTTTGGGATGCCTTAGTATCATTTAGTATCATTACTCAAATTATTATTTCTATGCCTTAGTCTTAATTGGGTTCCTTTCCAAAGGTCTGTTCTTGTGTTTACCAATTTACTCATCTATTATACCTTCAATATATTATTCATAAATATATAGTGTATGTGGGGTATGTAAGCACCAAAAGAATTATAATGGTTATAGTTTATTAATTCAATTTTAAACAAGATTAATCTTACTAATATTATAAATGTGAAAGTTTGTATGTTTGTCTCCCTTTCACGCAAAAACTACTGGACGGATTTTGATGAAACTTGACAGTAATATAGGTTATACATCAGAATTACACATAGGCTGTAGCAAGCGCCGATTTAGGGGGGCGCATGGGGGCACTTGCCCTCCCCCTCCCCCCGACTTTTTTTTTGGTACTTTGGAGAATCCATTATAGGACATAAATGTAGGCAAATCACATGATAATAGTTGTTAAAATAACAGAAAGAACTTGAGTGAAACTATTTATTTTGATATCCTATTAACATTATAAATGCGAATGATTGTATTTATGTTTGTCTCTCTTTCACGCAAAAAATACTAGGTGGATTTGGATGAAAATATTGAATAAAATAGGTAATACATCATAGGCTACAGCAAGGCCAGATTTATGTGGGGGAACGGGGGTGTGTGCCCCCCGTTATATTACATAATTAAAGGCAAATCAGAAACTTAGCAACTTGAAATTTGTAGATAGTTTCTTTGTATAGTTACGAACGAAATCTAGATAATTCAACCCCAAGGGTTTCCCCTTTAATATAATAGAGGTTCAAAGGTTGTATAGAATCCGTCAGTTTTGAAGTTATACATCTGAAATTTTGGATGTACGAGTAACTTATATTTTAAAAAAAGTAATTAAATTATTTATTTTAAATGATCTTTCAGGAAACTTTATGTGGCAGTCCAAATTCCAAGCGAGCGAAGCCGCGGGCATAATCTAGTGATTTAATATATGCTTTGAGAAGTACAGTTAATGATTCAGATAATATATAAGTAGATATATAAATCGGATTGCCATAAAGTACATAAGAGGAAATAAATTATACTTATCTGTGAAACAGGGGTAGATTGGTTTTATACGTCGGTCTTCGCCTGGGCGCGTCCTGGTCTTCTGCGCCCTGCATCCTCCACCTTCCGCCTTCCCTCTAGCTCCTCCGGATCTGTTTAGAGAGTCCTTTTTCCAGTGGAGTCTTCGACCCCCCTTTTCTTATCTTTACAGCTATCTTGACCGTAAGGGGACCTGCGTGACCTATTTCTCGCAACACAACATTGTTCTTTGTGCAAAACACATTCCCTTTTATGTTGCCGCCGCGGCGGTACAATACATAGCACTTGTTATATACATCAGGAATCTTAAGTATAGAATATACTTACCGAAATATACACATTTCCCATAATTACCATATTTTTTGAACGCTAAAACTCTCACGATAATTTGTATTTTTGGAAAATATTAATAACAAAACGAATAAACAGTTAAAACTTGTTGCAACTCTACTCTTAGCGATAACCTGCGGAACTGTTACCAAAACAAAATAGTGGAGTATCCAGTTCAAAGCTTTTATATGAAGAAGCTCGGTATCAGTTTCGCAGGTTGTTGGTTCAAGTTGAGTTACAAGTTTTAATTGTTCATTCGTTTCCTTTTTAATATTCTTCAAAAAATACAAACTAACATGATCACTGAAATCTTTTTATATAGGAAATTATTTCCTCGAGAAATGAACCTTTCAACTAGCACTTGATGTTCTACACTTCCAAATTATAGTTAAAATGTTTATTTCGTGATGGAATGATTTTCGAAATATACATTTTTCTCATAAATACATTCATTTTTTCATACTAAAACCCCAAATTATTTTTATTTTCGAAAATATTAAAAGGGAAACAAATTAACAACTAAAACTTGTGACTTATCTTGCGGAACTGATACCAGAAGCGCTTGAGATCGAGGTTTTTTCTTCTATTAATAAAAATCCTGGTACTTGTGTATTAACGCCACCGCAGTTATATTTTATAACAGTTATCTTTTATAACAGTTATTTTGGATAACGTCTTTAAATCTATTTATTGGAGTTGGAATTTTAATTTTTTTAAATAATCATCAACAATTAAAAATCAAAAGAATTTATTTAAAAACAAAGTATATCCAAGATACATAATTATAATTATTAATATATAATATATATATATATATATATATATATATATATCATTTATATATAATAAGTTAATAAATATTATTAACTCATATATTAATTACTATTTAGTTAATAAATATTATTGTAAATAAATATATAATGGAATATATCATGAACAATTAAAAATCAAAATAATTTATTTAAAAAGAAAGTAGTCGATCGGATTTCGATGGAAAATGGGCCGATATACAGTTTAATATGGATTGAAAACAGTCTCTACTTTCTTTCACCTGATTGACATTTCCAAAAGTTAAGTTGACCAAAATACAGTTTCACTTCATGTGAATGGGTACATTTTCGATTTTTCGGTAAAATATTTCGCTCCTGAAAAAATAAAATTGCATCTTCTTCTGTTTTTGACAAATCCCAAATACGCATTTTCGTAGCACTAAAAATAAGCAAACAAGAACGAATCAGCTGTTAGAAATGTAACTGTTATAAAATATAACTGCTTCCTCTTGCGTACAAGATTGCTCTTTACGCAAATATAACTGCGGTTGCGTTAATACACAAATACCAAAATCCTTACTTATATAATTACTTAAATACTTGCACAATTCGAAAGTTGCCACTTATGAATATTAAATATTCAAATTGTCGTATTTTGGATATCATTTGGTGCAATTCTGGTCAGTTTCAGATCTTTTTCGATTTATCCAATCCATTTGATTGAGTTTGTTTTGGATTTATTCCCTTTTTTCATAAAATTCAACTACATATTTGTTTGATAATTCTCTCTGAGTTAAATTTTTTTTATGTGTCCATAAAATCTGAATTTCTGTGAATATTTGTGTATTGATTGCTTCTAGGCCAGTAATGTTCGTTTTCCGATTTTCAAGCTTAAAGTTTTTCTTATGATCTTTCGTTCCTTTTTCTCAATGTTTTCTGTATCTCTCTTCCCTTCCATTAGTGTCTCTGTTCCATAGAAACATTTTTG
The DNA here is from genome assembly GCA_037127475.1 of Arma custos. NCBI lineage: Eukaryota > Metazoa > Arthropoda > Insecta > Hemiptera > Pentatomidae > Arma > Arma custos. The sequence goes on along the minus strand of CM073762.1, from coordinate 11,041,180 downwards.
GGGTATCAGTTCAGCAGCTTGTCGCTTTGAATTAAATCGCAACATGTTTTAACTTTTTGTATGAGAGGAAAATAGTTGACCGGATGATAAAATGGAGAACGGAGATAGTTGGAGGGTGCAGCCAAAAAACACCGAATAAGTATCAGACTTATATTTAGTTAGTGCCGACGTTTCGACCTACAATGTAGGCCATCTTCAGGGCTATGAGAGAGAAACAAACAACAAAAAATAAATAATATAAAAACGTTACAGAAACAAGAATGTAGAAAATTAAAATAGTGACAGATATGAAAATTAAAGATAACTAATATTAAAATAGTGACATAATATAATAAAATTAAAATATTGACAGATATAATAATTAGAGATAACGAATATAAAATAAAATACAGAAACTAAATGTAGAGAAAGGATAAAAAAGTAAACATATAAAGGGAAATAAAATTGAGGAGGTAAACCGAAAGATACAAAATGAGAAGATTAACATATAAAAAAAGGGGGTGGAATATGAAGGATTTAGAAAAAACTAGTAAATTAAAGATATAAAATGTATGATAATAGACTTCTGGAGGTTACATAAGTAAAAAGTATGAATCATAATAATACAAGAATTTGTAGAAAGAAATGTAAGGTATCTCGTAGAATGTGAGTTGGAATGTAAAAAATATGAAAATATAAGTATGGGATGTAATATAAATTTTTTTTTATTTTTTGTTCTGTTTGGTTCTCTCTCATAGCCCTGAAGATGGCCTATATTGTAGGTCGAAACGTCGGCACTAACTTAATGTAAGTACTGGTATTTGGTGTTTTTTTGACTGCACCCTCCCCCCCCCCAACTATCTCCGTTCTCCGTTTTAACTTTTTATTCGTTTCCCTTTTAATAATAGTTTCGAAAAAAATAATAATTTTATTACTGACTGTATATAGTAATTAATACCGACGGTATATGGAGTGGCTCCCAGTCAAAATGATACACCAGGATATTTATAGGTGTCTTTGAATAAATAATAAGGACCCTGAGTTTTGGAAAACTGTAGTATTTGCTGATGAAAGTAAATTTAATATGTTTGGGTACAGGAGCTAGCGAAAAAAAATTTACGCCCAACTGTGAAACATGGGGGTGGGAGGTGTTATGGTGTGGGGGTGTATGGTGGCTTCTGGTGTGGGAAATCTTCATTTTATAGATGGAATAGTTAACAAGCATGTTTACGTAGAAATTTTAAAAGGAAACTTGAAACAAAGTGCGGAAAAGCTAGGGCTCAAAGACAAGTTTTGTTTTTACCAGGATAACGACCTCAAACATTCTGCCATGTTAGAAATGGTTCCTTTATAACGGCCTCAAAGTTATTAAAACTCCAGCACAAAAATTAATAAGAAGTGAAGCGTTTTGACTGTGATGTGGAATTCTTATTCATATTTTGTTTGTTAATTTTTTTAAATAATCAATGTTGAATATTTTAATTTTTTTGAGTTTGTAAATATTAAACATCGATATGAATCAGTGTGTTGATGAATTTCTGGTTTTGTTTCCTATAACATTTAAGTTTTTCTTTCTCTCTACAGGCTGTATCAATTTCACTATGAGCCACTTTAGATTAAAGAACCAATTTACAACATACTGTTTAGGTTATATTATAACCTATTGTTCGAAATGTTTGTTGAAATGTTCATTATTTAATGAAATGGTTACCGTAATGTAGACGTTCCCCATAATTATGCTCTTTATTTCATATTAAAACTCACGATTATTTTCTTAGTATTTTCGTGAATACTAAGAAGGGGACGAATGAAAAGTTAAAACTTGATTCGACTTTACTCTCAAAGCGACAAGCTATGGAACTGATACCCATTCTAGTTTTACGACTGTATTATTATGACTTAGATTTGAGTCCTTTTTGTTATAAATATTTTGTGTGAGTCGATGAGCAGTGTCCATTGTTTGCTGTATAATTTCGTTGGCTTTTGTTTCTATTCCATTCTTCTGAATTGTTTCACCGATATATTTAAAATGTGAATCTCTTCTCATTTTTTTTGTGATTCTTGGTTACAGATCATGTTTAAAAAAATTCTTGCATCCCGTTTTTTTTACGAAGGAATTTAAACTGTTTTTTTTTTCCATGTTGGAAAATATCGTCTACAAATGCTATGCAATCTACTGCTAATTTCCTTCTAACGATTGTAATTGGTTGGTAAATCTTGAGGACTGATTTCTTTTTTGCAACGATGCAGTTGAATAGTAGTAGAGAGAGCCCATTTTGTCTTACTCCTGTTTTGATCAAATATGGGTTTGTGATTTTCTGTTCTTTTAATATCTGTAACAGTGATTCATGATTAAATGAATCGGATGTTTTCTTGAAGTCAACAAATGTGCAAAGTACATTTTTGTTACATATTCTCTGATGTCTTAGAATCTCAGATTCATATTCAAAATTTGCTCTGAATATGAACAGGCCGTTAATTTTCCGTTCTAATGGTTGTGCTCTATCCAGGAGGCAATGGTATAGAATTTTGTGAAATTCAAATATCCGTGAGATTCTTCCGTAGTTGTTAACACATGTTCTGTCCGCTCTCTTGTGTTGGGGATGAATTAACGTTCTTTTCCAGTCTTCGGGAATCGTACTGTTTGCCAAATACTGGGTGTAGCACTCACTTGACGAATTGCAGCTAAACATTGTTCTGATGATATTTGGTGCACTGCATCTATGATTCGGTCTCTTAATTGCTCTCTTGAGTTGATTGACACCGAATAAACTTTCTGCTTCAAGGTTCCCCATACGAAGAAATCCATGGGTGTCATATCAGGCGATCTGGGTGGCCAAGGTACTACTCCTCGACGTCCAATCCATCGTTGTGGATAATTTATATCCAGCCAAGCTCGAGCAACTCTGCTACAATGAGCTGGACAACCATCGAGTTGGAACCACATTTTAATCCGCTGTTGTAAGGGAATGTCATCTAAATAATTAGAAAAGTCGTTCTCCAAAAAATGTGTAAATGTGATACCATTCAAGCTTCCAGATAAAAAATATGGTCCCACCAGTAATCCGTTCCAAATTCCAAGCCAAACGTTAATAGCAAATTCCTGCTGAAACCTATTCTCTCTAATAGCTCTGGGATTTTTAAGAGCTCATACATGATAATTTCTTTGATTAACAATTCCTCCTCTTGTAAAGGTAGCTTCATCCGTCCATTTCAAAGTTCGCCATATTGATTGCCGCGATATTGCTAATGCAGCAGATGCTCTTCGGATGCTAGTCTCAGGATTGTTATTGAAGTGGCGTTGGACCCAACTTCTTCTCCGATAATCTGCTCTTACTTCTGCCTGGAATTGGTCGCCTTCATTACTTATTAAGAATGACCCAGTCTCTCGTAGTCTATTAAAAGTTAACGAAAAGACTCGTCGATTAGGCACTCTTCTATTTGTAAATCGGCGCGCTACTCCCGCACCGCTTCTAAAGCATTACCGTTATAGAAACCATACACAAAATTCAAATCAGCGTATTCAACATTAGAATGCGGGATTGTGGCTGATGCTATTCACACAAAAATATCTGATTAACTGACTGAAGACTGATTTAGGAATTATAATCCTAGAAGGAAGCCAAAATGTAAACAAATAAAAGAATGCAAAGGATAACATGAAGTGTTTACATATCTCACTGCCTAGCCTGACGAACTTTGAAAGGTGATAATCGCTACATGTAACATTTCGGTTTTGTTTCTTTTTTTGCGATTTTCTCTAAAACTAAGCAAAAACGAGCAAATCTCTAAAGGACTTTTTGTCTTAGTTTTTCGGTCCCCTATAAGTTCCTGAAGTTTTGCCATTTATATTCGGGACACCCTGTATATTACATGATATAGGAGATTTCTTTAATTGTAGTACTTCAGCCTGCTGACATCACCATTTCTGTTATGATTCCATCTTCACTCTAATCTTCAATCTATCTTTCTCTAATCTGTTTGCTGATTTCTTCTAGAACTAGTGGCAATCGTAGTAAGTTATTATCAGTTAAATAGGGATCGGGGTGGCTCAGTGGCAGAACGCTGAGTTGCCATGCCGAAGGCCCTGGGTTCAAATCCTGCTCAAAAAATCAATCAATTGGCAGACTGGGATGGATCTTATGGGATCTAGGATCCTTCTGGGTCCCACCCAGCCTTTATAAAGTGTGTACCTAAAATAAGTGGGAAAAATCTTTTTTTTTTTTTTCTTTTTTCAGGACAAATCACCTCTCTGTACAACTTTTGTCCACGAAACAGTACAGTCTCTATCATATACTGAATCCCAAACCCCTCATAGTTTGTAGTGGTACAGTTTTTATTATAAATTACTGTAACAGGTAATTTCAGTTACAAGCTCACAATGATTAGAGCTTTAATCTAGTGAAGAGAAATATAGAAATGACTTGAGCTCTTTTTACAGTTTTGTTGCAGTCTTAATAAAAAAAGATGAAGAGATAGGGAAATCTAACAATAAAATTTCAAAATACGGAGCTACATATTTAATTTTTATATTACTTGTCATTAGACTTGGCACTCAACTTGGATTTCCAACCTTTATGATGTAACTGAATAGAAGTAAAATCAATTTCCACTGTTTAAGGGTGAAGTTCTTCCGAAATATATATTTTCCTATGCTATAGTAATTTTATATTTAATAAGTATTTAGAAATAAATTGGTGTGCTGTCAATACAATTATACACTAATAAGTATAAATTATTATTTATTGTCATGATGTTTCGACCTAAGTTTTAAGACACCATCAGGGTTAAAAACAAAACGACATAATAATATAACCACAACCTTTTTTTTAGCCTTAATGATGGTTAATGATGTCAGTACAAATTATACGTTATACTTATTAATCTGTATAATTTAAAAGACTTCTTCCCACACCAATTTCTGCATAATTATTATTTTTATGCTCAACTGTTTCGTTATATTTAAAATTGCATATTTACAGGGGCCTGAAACGCTACAAGAACATGTACAGAATTACAAAGATCTTCTAGAAGCTTCTGCTGTCTTCCTCGTTCATCCGTTTACACCGACGTTAATATCTTTGCAATTCGGGCTTGGTCATCAGGTTCGACGTAGGCCATCTGGTTCGACGTAGGTCATCCGATTCCACGCAGATCTTCGTGTCAGGAGAAGGTGGTCAGCAGCGAGGTAAGAATTACTTTTTATTTAACTTTAATGGTTTGGATAATAACACTTTTTATATTTTGATTTTCAAAATTAACTAAATATTAAATAAATGAGGCTGTTTTATCATATATTTTTGCAATGGAAGGTCCAATGGAACTAAACATATTAGATTTTTAACAAAATCCATGCTGGAAACAAACTCGGTGTTGTTTGGTATAGTTTAAAAACGCTTTAGTAAAAGATTGAATAACAACTGCAACCAAGGATTTGTTTTGGATCTTAAGACAACACTAATTACAATTAAGGGAACAATAATTAAAACTGTAAAAAAAACTTCATGGGTTGTAGTCTGGTGAGGGAATGTAATATTTCTAAGACACTGGATGAGCAGGGAAGTGATTTGTCAGAGATCATGCTTAACCATCAGGTTTTTTCCAATTAAAGGTTAAAGGTATCAACTTTATAGAGACTGGGGTCCCTAGGAGGTCCTGAAGGACCCACCGGTTTTTTTACACCAATTTTAACCAAAATATTTTATCCAATTTTACCCTTACGGGAATACTAGGTTTTGACAATAATTATTATTACATAATAATTGTATAGTCAATAATCTTCTCACTCTAAGCCATTTTCAAAGTTTTTCATAATGTCTCCTACTTTCGGTCATTTCAATGGATTCTTCTTCCGAGATTGAAAAGTGTTGTGCCCACTTTCGCTTTTCACTCGTACACAAACTCTTTTGTACATATTTTTGTTTTGAAGAGGATGTACTCTAGAGGGATATACCCTGATGGTTGTTACAGTCTCTGTTCTCTCCTTAAAGATTGAAACTATAACTACTTCCCAATTCTTCGGATTTCTTTCTGCTTCCAAACTAAGTTTTGTAAATGAAGTACAGTCTCTTTTCCTATGAATTTTAAATATTTCAGTAACCCAAATTTGCTTACTACTGGCTCCAAATTTAAATAATTGACTGTGGCATATAAATTATTTAATCTGCTAACTGGTGGAGATGGATCCTGTCGGGCTCAGGGACCCTCGTGTGGCTCATTCATCTTCTGTTAATAGTATAAACTTGTTAGGAAGAAAACCTGGAGATTGAGCATGATCTTGATCTAATCACCTCCCTGCACAACCATCCCCTTAGAGACACTACACTCTTTCATCTTTTTGGTTCTATCTTTGTGGTTAATATATAGATATTAAAAACAATCAAATGAATATTATTTTTTTTTAATCCTAAACAAACTAATTTGTGAAGTACGAGAAACAAATAAAATCTCTCTCTCTCTCTCTCACTTCTCTTTATCTATCTATCAATCTCTTCTTCTCTATAATTCTTACCTGCATAAAAATGACAAAAATTACTATATTACAGTATACAAAATTTTCTAACTTGCAAATTACTGGAAATGTAATATTTAAAAAATTACCATATGAGATATTTAATAAACAGCCTTCCATAGAGTGGGAATTACTTATGCTTGCAAAATTTATTCTTGTAAATATTCTGCAGGTTGTCGTTGAGTTGTAACAACAAGTTTTAACTGTTCATTCATTTCCTTTTAATATAAATACAAATTATCAAGAGCTCTTTGTATGGAACAGTTTTTGTATAGAAAAGAGAATGTAACTATGGGAAATGTTAGTACTTCGGGAATCATTTCATCTAGAAATGAACGTTTCAACAAACACATCATCTATATTTCAAAATGTTAGTTGAAACTTTTATTTCTTGATGAAATGATTCAACAAAATCTACTCGTTACCCATAATTACATTCTATTTTCCACACTAAAGCTCACCGAAACTTGTATTTTTGGAAAATATTAAAAATGGTACAAATAAACAGTTAAAATTTGTTGTACTCAAATCGAAGCGATAACCTGCAGAATAATTACCTTTTTTCTTTATCTTTTATTTTATTTTATTTTTTCTGCTTTCAATAAGAAAATTAATGACTACCACCTAGTGATTAATAATAATGTTAATAATATTCTAACTATATTTAGGCAAAAGAACAGAAACTCCTTAAAATAGTAACTGAATTTTATTTTCATTAAGTGCCTTATTCATTTACTGTGTATTGATTACAATTTTTACATACTCACTTCAATGTTGCATTACTCTGAAAAGTGAACAGGCGCGGAGTTTTATCTAAAACGTTTGAAATAGGAGATTAAGAATGTGCATATTTAAGTAATGGTTGATAAAGGAGAAATAAATAATCCCATGATTTTTAAAATAATAGACAAATTTTATTATAAGTTTTTTTGGTTGTTTTTAATCATGCCATTTTCGTGCCGGGAGGCACTGACCATCAACCATAAGATTTCCCCCCCCATTTCGGATACACAGTTTATATAGACTGGATGAGCCCCAGGAGGGTTCTAGATCCCATAGGATCCATCTCTGGCTATTAACAGATTAAATAAAGGCTGCCAGCTGTAGCATTCGAACCCAGGACCTTCGGTATGGTAACTCTGCATTCTACCACTGAGCAATCTCTGCTTATTTAACATAACAATGTATATAATTTAAAATGTTTGTATTTAATTTATTGTTATTGTATTTTTTAAATATCTGTTTTTTTTTCAGGAAGAAAAAGTTATGCAGCACTTCGGAGATAGCAGCCTACACCTCTTAGATCTTCCAGACTCCGAAGCCATCACATCTCGTAGGGTGCCAAGTCAGTGAACAAGTTCTAAGCATGCACTGTGGCCCAGTCAAACAATATTAAATTATTAAAGAATCAACTAGAAAAATAATTAATATGATTATTTAATTCATATTTTTTTTATTTTAAACACTTTACATAAATTATAACTTTCTTATAAGTCTTACAAAGTTTAAACTTTATAACTTAACTTTAAATTATTACAACTTTATTGTTATAAATTATCCATAACTTCTAAAATTATTTTTGATCTGGGTCACAGCCCTGCCCACTTTGGATACTGCATGTGCGTGTTGCTTTTTTCATACATTTACACTTCCAAGAAACATAACAACATAGGACACAATATTATTTTTTATTACACAGTAATATAAATTTCAGTGAAATTATTCAAATATTTAATTATGTACTTATATATTCATTTTTTAAAATAATTTTAAAAATTTTGATTTCTTTAAATTTGTACAGTACAAAACTTTTAGATAGATTCAAATTAAATTCATTCTTTATTAAATTAAATTATTATTTGTTTATTATTGATTATTAATTATTTTCATTATTTATTTACTTGTTAAAATACTTTAAAATAGGAAATTTATTATAGCATAATATATTATTTAATATTCAAGATAGTACACAAGTTAGGCAGGCTAGGTCACATCCTTAGTGGGCAGTATTTCTCCATTACGCATGAGCATGAGTGTGAAATATATTTTTTATATATCTACGGCAGCGACCTCCTCTCACATATTTTTAGATTCATATCATTAATTTTTTCACTTAGGTTAGTTGTTTAAATATTTGATTATTAAATTTAATTTTGTTTAATCTCATAAAAAGTTAATTGAAATTTTATATAAATCACTTTCATAAAATTATTAAAATCATTCAGCAGATTAGAATTTTTTAAATAGATCAAATTTTCAATTAATTATAGATATTTAACTAGAATTATATATAAATCTTAACTTAATAAACTTAAAGCTTTCATTCATATCTATTGAAGTAATAAAGTCATTATTATAGTAATTTAAATTCAATTATTGTCATTAGTTATCAAATTTATTAATTTAATGTGAGAGTTGAGGATCTTCAGGACCTTCAAGACTGCAGCTGCGGACTCCTCTCTCATTACACACCACAACGCTTTTTCAACAATAGTGAATTAAATTAATTAAATCTTAAATTTAGTTTATAAATTTTAAAATATTCTAATTTTGAAAGTATTTGTAGATTGATAAAATTAGATTTTAAATTTTATTTTTCATAAAAATATTATTTTTTTAATATTTGAAAATATATTAAATTAAAATTAAAATTTCATATTTTGTAGAGTAATATTATTACATAGCTATATTTGATTTTTTATCATTAAGTAAATTGTAAAATTTTTACACTTTAGGTTTAGGTACACATGAGAGTTGAGAGCAAGATCTTCGCAAAAGTGAGTACAACTATTGCATGAGTATTGTTTGTTTTTTTTTTATTATTATATTTATGTGTGTGATGTTTTATTATATCCCCAGACCACCTTCAAAGTTGAAGGGATGTCTAGGGATTCTTATTTTCTTTTTAAACCTACTTAGATTTAATTTTTTTTTTTAATTTGATAACTATTAGAATATACAAGTATAAATATAATACTTTTAGAATATAATTGAAATAATTGTATTAATCTTGCACCATCACATGTTGAACGAATTCCAAGCTGAGTTATCCCTCAAAATAATATCTCTCTACTATATCTAACTTAAGCTTGGGATTCTGCAGACCGTGTGATGTTTAAATATTTTTTTCAATATTTTTCGAGACATCACACCATCATCGCATGTTGAAGGAATGCCAATTTGAGTTATCCCTCAAAAAAAATATCTCTCTACTATATCTAACTCAAGATTGGTATTCAGTAGACATTGTGGTGTTGAAATGATTTTCCGAAAATTCTTTTAATTTGTAAAGCTACCTTGTAAGTACTAAGTAGGTTTAAAAAATATGTATTTCAGGTTAATTTATAATATGTATTTTAGGTTAATTTATGATATGTATTTTAGGTTAATTTATAATATGTAATTTAGGTTTATTCGTCGAATTTAGGTTTGTTCGTCGAATTTAGGTATATTCATCGAATTTAGGTTTATTCGTCTCGTTCCCCAAATTTTCTTCGTACGTCGAATACTACTAGATCTGATATGATCTATAGTAGTTCTAACTTCTTCGAGATCTTATATCTTGGTAGGATTGTGGACTAGGCCTAATGGGGATACCACATTAAAAAAAACGCACCCCATGCACTCTACCTCTGTGGTGGTGTGGAAACGAGTGCATTATTAAATTTGTATTCGTTCAATTTAGTTAATTGAGCCGTTTATTTTGAAAGTGGCCTAACACCGTTTTTCAATTTTTTGCCAGTTACCATGGTTACATATACAACTTCACATTATATATCAGTGAAGCATTTCAGGGTGCTGATATTCCGAGCAAATACGATAAGTTTTTGACACATAAGTTTTCAGAATTAGTTCAATAACTGAACCGTGTAGTTTGAAAGTGGCCTAACTCTATTTATTTTATACTTATATCAAGATATTTACTATTGATAATGTCTGAAAGCAGTGGTGAAGGGTCGGAAAGGTAATAATTTTATTGTAAATGAAATGAGACAAAAAGATTTTGTATCAACAAAATTATTAGAAGAAGCAATTTTTAAAAGGGTAAAGAATTCTGATGGAGAATCAGTAAACTGGTTACAAATATGCGTTTTGTTAGAAATGAACCGTATACAATTTTCTATAAGACATCAATGAATGAGAATGAAAATTTGAAAGTCCTGAATTTATTACCACGTCGGGGTAGACCAAGAAAATTCGAAAACATTGTATTGAAACCACTCCATAAAAATATCAGACAAATTACAACAGCAAAATTCAAGGACATGATTGATCTTTTGTGATATATACCACCGGAACATCATGATTTCTTCAAATCCCTTTCACACGAGCAAAATGTAGATGAATAGTAAATTGTTTTGTAATAAATTTATGTTTGTAATTTTATATGTTCTTTAATTTAATTTAATTAAATTTAATTAATTAAAAAAAGAGGAAATAGTCCCAACAATTATTGAGCAAAATAGGTTACAAGAGGAGGACTTGAAACTAAAAACAATTCTGTCGAACCAGCACAGGAACACAGATGGAGGTTCACTGATTAAAATATGGAAGCACGCAATTGTGGAGATAACTCCCAAAGCGAGAAAGTTGCTGGCTGGCAGGGCGTTCGTGGACATGGTGACCTGCTCCGTGGAAGATTATCACTCGGCTCCGAGGTGCTACGTCTGCTCCAGGATAGGTCATACCAAGAAGTTCTGCACGGCCGTCCAGCCTACGTGCCCGCTCTGCTCGGAGCCCCACAGCCTGAGGGAGTGCCGATCTGAGGCACACAAATGCATCAATTGTGTGAGTCATAATAATAGAGTAAATATTAAGAAGAAAGTAGATTCTAATCACCCTGCATTATCTAGAAATTGTCCTTCTTACAAGGCGGCTTTAGATAGAATAATTGCAAATACAGACTATGACTGACAAACTAAATAACTACAATAACGGTAGATTATCGTTAGCCTGTAAAACTTTTAACTATATAAAAAGCAATTTACTAATAAATTGTTTAAAAGTAAATAGTATAAATTTGATAGTAAGTTATATGCTAATCAATATTAAAAATATTAAGAATAGTGGAACATTTATAATTAAATCATATCTAAATACAACAAATACATTTATAAAGTCATCAATAGCAGAAATTAACCAACAACTTTCAACTGCTATCATCTGGAACTTGCTGTATCCAGTTAATAGTTATAAGATAACACTTTTGAGTTGTACTGAAATGAATAGGAAAATGTGTATAAGTAAACATATGTTTTCAAGTGACTTGTTCTAGTAATATAAACATGAAAGTTTTACAACTAAATACTAAACATTCTAAATACTGTACAAATTTACTGCAACAAATTATAAACAAGAAACAATTAGACATTTTACTGATTCAGGAACCATACTCCTACAACAAAGATATCACAGGCTACAGAGGATACAAAATTTATCAAACATATGACGACATCCCTAGAGCAGCAATAGTAATTGCAAATCCTAACCTAGACAGCTGTTTGATAACACAATTTTCAGATCGAGATATGATAACAGTGGAGGTTATTACAGGGAGAGACAAATATATCCTTGCTAGCTGTTATTTCGATATTACTAGGGACATAAATATCGATTTAAATAAGCTTAATAAATTTATCACAAGCTATAGAGGTTATAATATAGTGATAGGCGTTGATTCGAACAGCAGATCCAAAGTGTGGCATGATAAGATTTCTAATACAAGGGGATTACTTTTGGAAGAGTTCATTGTAACTAATGAGTTATTAATAATGAACATGAAGTCAAATATTCCTACTTTTGATGGGCATCAAGGGAAGAGTAATATTGATTTAACTCTGTCTAATATACAAGCTACAGGACGAATAAAAAACTGGACCATTTCAAACGAAACTAATCTTACAGACCACAACTGTATTCTATTTGAAATTAAATGTAATAGGCCTTTTGAAAATACAAATAAAACAAGAAAATACTTTACCTCAAATGCTGATTGGAATAAATTTGAGACTAACTTACTAACACAACTTGAAAAAGAATTTATACCGCGTACTGAAAACAAATTTACAGCTGAAGAACTACAAAACTATATTATTGAATCACTACAGTATATGAGCACAAATTTAATTTCCAGAATGATGACTAAAATAATAATTAAAGCTTCAAATATGACGTTTAAAAAATCAAGTAATAGCCCCCGTATAAAACAATATAAGTCTGTTCCTTGGTGGAATGATGAACTTTCAGCCCTACGTAAAAGAACGAACAAGCTCAGGCAGCAATATCAGAAGATTAAAAACAACCAAGAACTCAGAAATAAAGCTAGAGACAGCTATCTGGAAAGTCGCCATCTTTACCAGAAATTAATTAGGCAATCCAAAATGGAATCTTGGAAATCGTACTGCACTAACGCTAAACCATGGGACTGGACTTATAAATGGGCTGCAGGAAAAGTAAAAAATCAAATGCTTTTAAAAACCATACAAACATCGACTAACAACCAGTATACCAACAATCTAAAGGAGACTTTGAACCAGGTAATGACCGACCTAATAAATGTAGATACTCCTGAATCAGATGACAGCAGACATACTATAATTAGATCGAATGTTATGATACCTCCGGATACAACTGATGACTTACCAATAGAGGACCATGAAATTTCGATCGCAATCAAATCGTTAAAAACAAAAAAATCTCCGGGTTACGACGGGATTACTCCTATAATTTTCCAAAAAGTCTTCGAATTTGTACCAAATTTAATACTACATTGGTACAAATTGCTCTTCAGAAGAAACGAATTTCCAGACAACTGGAAAATTGGTCTATTAGTCTTAGTACCGAAACCCTCTAGCACTAAGCTTAGACCAATTAGTATGCTTCCGATCATGAGCAAAATTATCGAGAAAATCGTTAAAAACAGACTAATTAATTTTCTTGTTAAAACCAAAACTGTAAACAAAAATCAATTTGCATTTATGCCGAAGACTGGAACATTAAACGCATTACATTCACTGACCACCAATATCAGCGAAGCTCTAAATAAAAAAGATCAACTTCTGGTTATCAGCCTTGACATAAAAGGGGCTTTTGACAATGCTTGGTGGCCTGCTATATTAAATAATCTCAAAAAATATAGGTGTCCAAAGAATTTATATTTATTGATTAGAAATTTCCTTGAAAATAGACGGTTACTTTTTACAACGAATACCATCTCCTGCTTAAAAACTCTAACGCTAGGAACACCACAAGGATCATCTCTATCGCCCATTCTTTGGAACATTTTAGTTAATACAATTTTCGACATTGACTTACCAACTGACTCAAAATTAATTATTTACGCCGACGATATATTAATTTTAATCAGAGGAAATTGTTTTCAAAATTTAAAACAGATAGCAAACACAACTTTAATCAAAATACATGAGTGGACAAAAACATGCAAGTTAGAACTCAACACAAGGAAAAGCAAATACATTATTTTTAGCAGAAAAAGGTATTTACCGGATTTAGACATTGTCATTGGCAATGAGCAATTGGAGAGCACTCAAACATTGACCTTTCTTGGGGTAGAGTTCGATAGAAAAATGAGCTGGTCGAAACACATAGAAAGAGTATACGTCAGGACTATGCAAACAGTTAACTCCCTAGCTATTGCTGCAAGAACAACCTGGGGCCTCGGGGCTGAATGTTTGAAGACAATATACGAGGGGGCATTGATTCCCAAAATGCTTTACGCGGTGTCGATTTGGCATAGAGCAATTGAGAAAAAATGCCATCTACGGAAACTTCAGAGACTGCAAAGAATCATAGGTATCAGGATTGTCAAGGCATATAAAACTATATCATATGACGCAGCTTGTGTCTTAGCAGGAATTGTACCCATCGATCTTAAAATTAGTGAAATCGTACAACTCTCATCGATTAAATTGCGTAACGATAACTTTAGAGAAATCGAACATAACATGATAGAAAGGGAATCTGAACCTTTTGATTGGTTACACCCATCAACATTTGCCAAACTTTACACGCACTTGACACAACATAACGGAACGGGTACAGAAATCACTAACATATACACAGACGGAAGTAAAGAAGGCAATAATGTAGGCTGTGCTTGGCTACTTTGGGACACGAATGGGAAGATGCTATGTGCCCAGTACAAACTAGGCTCTACAAGTTCCAACAACCAAGCTGAGAAGTACGCAGTCGTAAAAGCGACAGAATTCCTTCTTGACCTTCCAAACAACATACATACAGACATAGTCATACACACAGATAACAAAATCTTGATACAATCAGTTCTCAACACAGACGTACATGACGAGCTTACCGAAAATATCAGAATGAACTTGTGCACACTTAGGCTTCTAAATTTCTCGGTAAAAATAATATGGGTAAAGGGTCACTCTGGTATCGAGGGCAATGAGATAGCGGATAAATTAGCAAAAGAGGCAGCACAAAGTGATATGTCTCCATCTTTTCAAAAAACACCAATTTCGTTCATAAAATTCAAAATTAGGGAAGAATCAATTATGAGGTGGAATGAACGGTGGACTATTTCAAATAAATCTCCTAGTTTGCATAGGTTCATTCCAAAACTAACAAACAATAACTACAAATTAATAAAATCCACTAACTACAAACTAACTCAGGTTTTAACTGAACATGGACATACCAAATCATACTTACACAGATTTCACATAACCAACGATAGTACTTGCTCAATAGACAAAGAAGAACAGACATTTAAACATATAATATATGACTGCCAATTGTATGAAGGACAAAGATCAAAATTAATTATCTCCACAATATTAAGAGGGAAAGTTTGGCCAGTTGCTGAACATGACCTATACAATCACTTTCGACCCGAACTCACTAAATTTATTTATAGTATTGATTTTGAAAAGTTGACATCCATATAAGAAACTCCCTGTACTATACTAGGAAAAAAAAAAAAGATAATCATTTTGTAAGTATTGTAATTTTAAATTAAAAAAAAAAAAAAAAAAAAAAATGTTAATTGTTAAATTTATAGTTGTTAAATTAGTTAATTTTGTTAATTATGTTAAGTTGTAACAGCATGTATATAATAATGTCTTTTGCATATATTTTAGAATTGTCCAACTGTAGTTAACTATTTGTAAAATAAATTTATAAGGCACATAGTATACTCACGTATGGAATGTGCTAACAAATAAACGGTCCTTTCAAAGGGTTACTTTGAAAGGAAAAAAAACAAAAAAAATGTTCTTTAATTTATCATTTTTTAAATGATTAAAAGATGTTTTGAATCGCATAAATTGTGTTTCCGAAGTGTTTTAAAGATATGTAAAATAAATTGAATATTGTTTTTTTCAATTTGAAGCATCTTAAATTATGTTGAATCGACTTGGGTACCTTCAAATTTTATAATGAATTTGGTTGTTAATTTTGAAAGTGGCCTAACTCCATTCTTGATAAGAATACGCACATTATTCACTTAATAATTGTTACAATTTTAATAGCAACCATAAATTTAACACCCTTAGATACACTTAAACAGTATGACTCATTAGTATCCTATACGTATATTTTTAAATTAATTGAAACGCAAACCCTTAAATATCTCCATTTGAAGATAAATGGAGGTAGGCCACTTTCAAAATAAACGGCTCAATTATCAGTTTTTTAATATTTGATGAAATTTATAGGCTAGCTTATAAATAGACTGTGGTAAATGATATCATAATAATTATTATTGTAGCATTTTTTCTTTTTAGGAAAATGATTGAACTTGAATTCATCAAGTTTTTCTTTTTTGCTTCTCATCTAAATATCTCTTCATCCTCTCATCAGAACGATAATTTTTCCTTTCATCCATCCATTTTCTCCAGGTTTCTGCAATATTCTTTGTTCAAACTTGATACTCTCTTTTTCAGCATTAGGTGAGGTTTCAAGATGTTCTATATTGAACTGTTGTAAACCCCTCTGGACCTAATTCAGCCATTCAATGCCGAAATTACTCTAGTTAATATTACACTAATATTTACTCACTTAGTAACTAATATAATTGTATAACTATAATTACCGCTACTTCCTCCGGGATTCCTTCTATCCACCTCTTCTCTGGTCGACTTCTCTTCCTCCTTTTGCAGCAAGAGGACTTACAGAAGAAGACTGCTATGATAAAAAGAAATGGCGACAGGACTTGTATGATTTATGCTACGACATACTCATTGTTGTAATAAAGTCGTTATATATATATATATATATATATATATATATATATACATACATATGTATGTATAAAACTATAATTACTCTTGAGTGGTCTCCTCGCCGTTTTTTGAGTTTTCCATTCTATGTTATTAAACTTCGCTCAGAGTTTCCTAATTTCTTTCTTTTTTTGTTGGTAGAGTTCGTTCGTTCGTCGTGAGTTTTCGTCGAGTCGAAACTTTATTTAGCAGACCAAATTCCACGCAAGCGAAGCCGCGGGCCAAAGGTAGTGCGATACATAAAACAGTTACGAAATACAGAACCACTCGTGATGTCTGGTGATGGGATGATACTAATTTTTCGTGGGACCTCAAGTGGGTAACGTAGTGTAGTAATTAAATAATATAATACAGCTTTATAATACACAAGAATGATTGAAAATATACAGTAACGAAATAGAGAAGAACGCAAACTACAATAACGTTTAGTGCCTAGTTATGGAATGACGATCCCCACTTTTCGTAGGTGGACGTACGAGTATTGTAGTCATTAACGTAACTAGAGTTGACTCATGGGGGGGGGGGTTGACCCCCACCAGTCAACTACTCCTACATATTACTCCCTTCAAAAAAGATGTCTCCTATTAGAGGTATAATTTATGTTATACTATAATCATGTAGCTTCAAATTACATAAATATATTGTAATTTTTTATTATTGTTATTTTGGAAGTTCTAAATGTTATTTTCATTATAAATGTTATTTTTGGAAGGGATATCAAGAAATAGCTTTTAAATACAAGTAACCCTATTTATTGGTTATAATAATTAACTATAATTGATTGCATAGGGAACTTTCTAGACCCATCCAGACTTTGCTTCTAGATTCTAAGAATCGTCTAAACCGTTCTTCTCACATTTGCGATCTTATTGTTGCCGCTATAATAATATAATTAATTGTAAATAAACAGTATTACATTTTGGTTTGTCATTTTAGTATACCTTTTATTCATTAAAATAACTGTGATTGCACTTTGTTTGTTGTGTTTTTGGCATTATTGACCCTTACTTCTGTAATAACTTTGAAAAAGTAAAATCGTTCAAATTTTTATTTTTTTTAAATTGTTACTTACAATTTTTTTTTAAAAATTTCTTCTAAGCAATGTGGGGGTTACATCCCCAATAACCTCCCCCCCCCCTCGTTATGCCTATGATTGTAGTAATTAATATATTCCAAAGCATAATTCAATAATGACAAAGGAGGCAAACTACAATAGAGCGTGGTGCATAACAATGAAATAAGAATCACTTTTAGTGCGTGGATAACGTATTAGAGTAATTAATATAATATAACATAACGCCTAGCAATGAATGGGATGATCCTCATTTCTCGTGGGATCTTAAGTGGATAACGCATTTAATACGTATTTAATTAACGTAATTAATACAACATATACTCAATTATAGAGTACAATAGGACCTCGATTATCCGTCAGGGTGTGGCACCAAGATGGTGACGGATTTGGGAAATAGACGGATACGGGAGTGAGTTATATGTCTCATATATATATATATATATATATATATATATATATATATATATATATATATATATAAGTTATGATTAGACTGAAACACTCACGGAAAAAAATAGGGTTTTGGGCATAGTAACGACACAAGTTCAAGATAACAACTCATAATAACAATCCTTAATCCTAAACTTACATACTATTTATGTTTACCGTCTATTTGTCCTTATAACCCCCCCCCTCCAGTTCCTTCTCTTGGAGGAACTCTTAAAACTAAGAAAAAGAAAGAAAAGAACAAAGAAGGACACAAAGATTTAACATAAAAATAATCCACAATCTGGGAGTAATAAAACGCAAAATACACTCACAACACTCTATCACTGAAAGCACTAATCTAAATAACAAACTCTGAAAAAGAAAAAAAAAAACAAAAATGGAAAGAAACATGATTGATTCATGAACATTATTGATTAAAACAGAAACACAGTCTTCATTCCTGCAGCGCAGCCTCCGGGCCGAGCGAGGACACTTTACGGGGGACTCGAAGCTCTTCGAGATGCACTGTACGAACCCGGAAGGGGCAATTAATGTCACGAATAGTATAGAGGTTGTGCTCTCGGATGGTAATAATTGTGAAGGGGCCATCATACCGTGCAGCTGTTTTAGTTCGCGCAGTCCTCATCGGCGGTATACGACCGTTCCCAATGGCAGCTGTCCTCCCGTAGGGACTCTCAATCGCTCGTTGGCCTTGGCCACTCTCGCCGACTTCTCCCGAATGAGTTTTTCCCAAACACGCCACAACACCTGCCGAGCCGCGCGTACATGCAAAAGGTATCCGCGTAATACCTCGTTGTTAGCTGTCATGAGATCCGCCGCTCTCGGCGCGCCTGCCCAAACACCACTTCGACGGGTGATAGTCCTGTTACTGAGTGTATCGTGTGATTATAGGCAATCACTGCCCGTGGCATAGCCTCGTACGGGTCCAAATTACGGCCTAACTTAAGGAGGCGAATATGTTCTGCCAGCGTGTTATGGAGACGTTCCACCGCGCTCCTACCGGTAACGTGATGAGGCGTGTTCAATCGCCACGAAACTCCCAAGAGTTTGGCTTCCTCCCTGATCATGGCATTATCGAATTCGCGCCCACAGAATACCCCTCAATCGGATAGGCCATAGCCAGCTTGCTAAACGAATCAATGGCAGTAAGCCATGATTGACCTTCATTGGAGTATACGTCAATCTGAATTAAACGAAGCGGCTCCGACGCTGTGGGAGAGACTACTTGACCTGCCACCGGTGGTTGTCTATCATATTTAGCTCTCTGACACACCGAACATCGCTCGATATACTCGCGTACTGTCTTCCCCATAGCCTTCCAGAAGTACATCCGTTTAAGGGCCCGTATTGTTTCATCGACCCCGCGATGATTCGATTTGCCCTCATGGTGGTCCGAGACGATTTGACGTTGTCTCGATTTATCCGAAACTGTTTCCCTTTAATCTCCCTTATTGCTTGGGGGTATCTCCTGTCCTTAACGTAAATCGGCCTATCTACCTTAAATGTAATCCGATGTACGGTTTTCCCAGTAGTTGGCAGAATTTCGTCTTCGCGATAAAACAGGTCTGCTGATTGACGATGTCCTCCACAACTTCCTGACTGCACTCAACCGCCCCAATCTCGACACGTTGACCTGAACCCACCAAATTGGTTTGATATTTCCGGTCCCCTAACCGAAATCGACAGCGGCCTTTCTCAACCCTCATTTCTAACCCTGCTTGTTGCAACAGGTCGCACCCCACGATCAGATCGTATCCTGGCATTAAGGTTTCGGTGATATGAAGTTTAATGCGTACATCCCTTCCCACTAACTTCTTACAACTAAAATACCCCTCCCCTAATGTTTTACACCGTCCACTAACCGTAGAGATTTCGCAATTACACTGGCGTTGCGTCCCCCACATACCTAGTTTTTCCGCCCCTTGTCTACTAATTAATGAATTAGTACTGCCCGTATCCACAAGGAATTTAACGCCTAACCCACTCAACTTCGCCACGGGCAACCTCATCCCTCCTCTGTCCATCCCGTTATTATTTATTATTAGTTCGCGTGAGAGGTCACACCGCCCGTCATCGTACCCTCAATCTAGTTTAGGATGTCGCGTCGCGACCCCAGATCCGGAAGGGCCACCCCTCCAGGAATTCCCACCTCTTACCTCATGTCTGCTCGAGGCCGGAGTACTGCGCTCAGATCGTATGCTCTCCTCTCCTGAAGATTCGGCGCTCGAAAACTGCTCTCTGCCTCTTCTATGCGTCCGGTATGTTACTCATTTATTCCTGATTATTCACCTCCATAGGCTCTGGCTGCTGACATCTTCTATTCGGACTTGGATTACGCCTTGGACATTCTCGTGCTACATGTCCCCGCCTGCCACATTCGTAGCACCTAGTGAGATTGCATTGTGCTGCAAGGTGGCCGGCTTGGTTGCACTCATAGCACCTCTTTTCTGGTTTCCGTCGACGGTCCTCGGGTGTCGACGGTGCTCTATTAGGTCTCTTCTCGAACTGCCTGCCGCCACCATTACGTCTCGGCGGGCTCTGATGTCTCCTTGTCGATCTCACTTCTGTCCACTCTCCTTCTGACCTCTCAAGTCGGGCTCCATGCCTTTCGTGGGCGTCAATAAGATCGTGAGCGCAGTCCACGAAGTCGCGTTCTCGTGGCAATGAGCCCGGGCGGTCCAAGTAATGATTTAACTGGACATTCAAGACTCCTCGAACAAATGCCGTACGTTGGGCACCTTCCGCCTGGCCGAACGTCTCCACCATTTTGTCCACCAACCTGTTATACAGCACCAATAACTTCTCGGCGAACTCTCCCTCCGTTTGGCCCTGCCTCCTGTGTTCCTTTAACATATAGAAAATATCTTCCTCCGGTGTCCATCTTCCTCCACCATATAATTTTTTCAATCTCGCCTTTAGTACATCCCAAGGGTGAGTAGTGTCCCCCTGAATGGCATTAAGAACTCGTCTCGAAATTCGGCTCACCAATGACGCTTCTAAGAGCACTACGTCGGATTCCTGCAGTGTGCCGTCCTCCTTTTTCAGATTAATGAGTTCTTTAATCTGATCTGCCCCTTTTATGAAGTGCTCGAGATCGCCTAAAACTCCGTTGAACGGCTCTAGTTGGCTGATCACCTGGTGGACAAAAGCGGAATTCTGTGTTCTCATCTTGACGAGTTCGAACTGAGACGTCTCGTTGGCCGTTTTCAGTTTCTCCTCCAATGTCGCCCTTTCCTCGGCCGCCTGGGCTAACTGGTATTCCAGCCTCTTTATCTCTTCGCTTTCTGACATAATTAATAATTATCGTTGGCTTTACACTCGCGAAAAGAGATAAAAGTTTGAACTCCGAACCGTACGTGCGTATTTATATATTTTTTTTTAAATATCCTCGGTTTCGGCACCAGTTATGATTGGACTGAAACACTCACTGAAAAAAATAGGGTTTTGGGCATAGTAACGACACAAGTTCAAGATAACAACTCATAATAACAATCCTTAATCCTAAACTTACATACTATTCATGTTTACCGTCTATTTGCCTTATAACTTATATATATATACACACACACACACACACACATAAATTTAACAATACATTGCAAATATTATATTATATAGAAGGGACAAAATCTAGGGGTCCCCCACACGTTTTATATCATTAACTGTTGTCCGAGGAATTTCATAGATTTTTGCTAAGATTGAAGAACTTTCACCTTATCGTAAACGTTTTACAATTTCAAACTTAGTAGCGAGATCTAACTCTTCCTTTGTCTTTTTTCCCATCATTATTATACGTACTTTTAAGAAAACGACAAGTACCCGTAAGACAAGAATGAAGACTGAAGGTAGTTCAACTCCGGAAGCTACATTAGGTAGAGATGAGGAGATAATTAATTTCTGAGAAATGTGTGCGAGGATGGCTAGGTTTTGAGAAAACGACAGATTCTATAAAACGAAGTTGCCAAGACACAACGATTTATTCTTAGCCGGCGTCTATGACTTTAGCAACGAAACAATATATGCATATACATCTTTTTTTTTTTCTCAAACTGATGTGACGGTTAACAGAGAGTGATGGTAAATAGAGTGACGGATATATTAATAAAAAGAAGGCCGACTACTTTACGCGTAGTCTAGTAGTAGTGGGAGACTACGTGCATGATGCCTAGTGACGAGATGTAACTCATTTCTTCGTGGAGGTTCAACTGGGTAATGTATTACAGTAGTTAAAACAATAGAATACACAATAATACAGTAATCATATGCAATATCAATAAAAAGAAGGCAGACTACTTAACGCGTTGTGACGTAGTAGTGGGAGACTACGCGCATGTTGCCTAGCAACGGGATGTTACTCATTTATTCGTGGAAGTTCAAATGGATAATGGTATTGTAGTAATTAATACAGTCGAATACACAATAATCCAGCAATTATATACAATATCAATAAAAAGAAGGCACTCTACGCATAGTGACGTAGTATTGGGAGACCACGTCGCATGATGCCTAGTAGTGGAATGTTACTCATTTATAAGTGTTATAGTAGTTAATACAATAGAATACACAATAATACAGTAATTATATACAATATCAATAAAATGAAGGCAGACTACGCATAGTGACGTAGTGGGAGACTACGCGCATGATGCCTAATGACGCGATGTTACTCATTTATTCGTGGAGGTTCATATGGATAAGGTATTATAGTAGTTAATACAATACGCAATATCACAATAATTAAATACAATATTAATAAAAATAAGGCCAGACTACTTAACGCGTTGTGACGTAGTAGTGGGAGACTACGCTCATGATGCCTAGTGGCGGGTGTTGCACATTTCTTTGTCGAGGTTCATATGGATAATGTATTATAGTAGTTAATACAATACAATACGCAATATCACAATAATTAAATACAATATTAATAAAAATAAGGCCAGACTACTTAACGCGTTGTGACGTAGTAGTGGGAGACTACGCTCATGATGCCTAGTGGCGGGTGTTGCACATTTCTTTGTCGAGGTTCAAGTGGATAACGTATTATAGTATTTAATACAATAGAATACACAATAATACAGTATTTATGTACAATATCAATAAAAAGAAGGCAGACTACTTAACGCGTTGTGACGTAGTAGTGGGAGACTAGGCGCGTTGCCTAGTGACGGGTTGTCACTCATTTGTTCGTGGAGGTTCATATGGATAATGTATTATAGTAGTTAATACAATGGAATACACAATAATACAGCGATTATATACAATATCAATAAAAAAGAAGGCAGACTACTTTACGCGTAATGACGTAGTAGTGGGAGACCACGTCGCATGATGCCTAGTAGTGGAATGTTACTCATTTATAAGTGTTATAGTAGTTAATACAATAGAATACACAATAATACAGCAATTATATACAATATTAATAAAAAAAGAAGGCAGACTACTTGACGCGTAATGACGTAGTAGTGGGAGACCACGTCGCATGATGCCTAGTAGTGGAATGTTACTCATATATAAGTGTTATAGTAGTTGATACAACAGAATACACAATAATACAGCAATAATATACAATATCAATAAAAAAAGAAGGCAGACTACTTTACGCGTAGTGGGAGACTACGCGCATGATGCCTAATGACGGGATGTTACTCATTTATTCGTGGAGGTTCAAGTGGCTAACGTATTACAGTAGTTAAAACAATAGAATACAATAATACAGTATTTATGTACAATATTAATAAAAATAAGGCCAGACTACTTTACGCGTAGTGACGTAGTAGTGTGAGACTACGCGCATGTTGCCTAGCAACGGAATGTTACTCATTTGTTCGTGGAAGTTCAAATGGATAATGTAGTTAATACAATACAATACACAATATTACAGTAATTATATACAATATTAATAAAAAGAAGGCTGACTATACATAGTGACGTAGTAGTGGGAGACTACGCGCATGTTGCCTAGTGACGGGATGTTGCTCATTTATTTGTGGACGCTCAAATGGATAATGTATTATAGAAGTTAATACAATGGAATACACAATAATACAGTAATTATATACAATATCAATAAAAAAGAAGGCAGACTACGCGTAGTGACGTAGTAGTGGGATACTACGTCGCATGATGCCTAGTGGTGGAATGTCACTCATTTATTCGTGTTATAGTAGTTAATACAATAGAATACACAATAATACAGTAATTATATACAATATCAATAAAAAGAAGGCAGACTACTTTACGCGTAGTGGGAGACTACGCGCATGATGCCTAATGACGGGATGTTACTCATTTATTCGTGGAGGTTCAAGTGGCTAACGTATTACAGTAGTTAAAACAATAGAATACACAATAATACAGTATTTATGTACAATATTAATAAAAATAAGGCAGACTACTTAACGCGTTTTGACGTAGTAGTGGGAGACTACGCGCATGTTGCCTAGTGACGGGTTGTCACTCATTTGTTCGTGGAGGTCCAAATGGATAATGTATTATAGTAGTTAATACAATGGAATACACAATAATACAGCAATTACATACAATATTAATAAAAAAAGAAGGCAGACTACTTGACGCGTAGTGCCGAGTAATGGAAGTGACGAAATTACAGAGGGAGATTTCTCCAAATTTTGAAAGCCGCGGTGATTCGAGGAGCCCAGAAGCGGATCTCGACCGAGAGCCAAAGTCATCGGGAAGTTCCGCTTTGGCTTCTAGAAACCACGTGATAACACTATACTGAGCAGATCTGCACTAAGTCAATGTACGATCAATGTTCAGTTGTGCCATCACCTGACACACACTTCCACTAATCTGAAGTCTACTATCTTCTTTATATAGTAGCGTACTAGGTACATTCTACATTGCGGGAGTTATACAAGATCCAATGTCGTATCCCCTTAAAACTGAACAAAACGAAAAAACATCCCCACAAAAAAACAAAACCCAACCCCGATCCCACAACACACTCAACAAAACTAACAAAAAAATACACAAAATTTAAAAAAAATTAACAAAATTAAACCGATTTTTACCTCTACACTACGCTAGCTCATTCAAGTAACGACCTCAAGAACTAACCTGAACACCGGTAGGTTTCAGTTTGACACGTATATTATGTAGAGTGATTATTTGTTTGGTTTTGTGATATGACGAAAAGGACTTGTTTCCTATCTAAAAAATGATTTCTTCAACACCGCTACTTTTATTAGGAGCTTTTCTTAGTTTGTCCGAGTGCGATTTGCCTCAGCAGTTCAAAGGATTCGACGATTCTCTTTTGTTCAAGATCAATTGGCCAGGAAAAGATGTTGATATATTCGTGAGTATTAGGCATATTTGATGTATTTTATTATCTTATTATCCTTAAATACGATTCAAATCATCTCTTTAAACGTGCATTTTAACTAAACGTATTTCGTAACAAAATAACTTGAATGCATTTAAAATGCTATATTTCTATACTCGACACTTCGAATAATACGTATCCATTAAATATATGAAATTTAAAACATCATTAGAAGGAAATGAGTTCTTTAAGTGAGATTACATAATGGAGTAAGTTTGTAGGTTATGTTATTCTTTTCTTCCTTATTAGGTCAAATAACATCAAACTTTATTTTTCTTCTGAAAAATGCTGCTTTAACAAATATTGATTTGAATAAACTTAATGGGAATGGCTCAGAACATTCCCTTTCTATACAAACTAAAAATTTCACAAAAGGAATTGAGTTTATTTACTTCTGTTTTTAAATAATAACTCAAATTTTAACTTGTGTGCTTAGCTATTCGTCCAATACACTTTTTCTGTAATCAGTATATCTTTTTAAATGTTGGTGTATTGATAAACATCAAAGCTACTATAACATTGAAAACATTATACCTTCATATAAAATTGGGTGCATTATTCATGTTTTGTTTTACTGTTATTCTCTTTCTACCCTGATGATGCCTGAATAGGCGAAATATTGGACGGATATTTCAATTTCTGTTTTAGTTTTGGAGACTTAAGGGCTTTTTGTCGAAATTTTTCTAGGGTCTTAACATTTATGTAAGGTCTCTTTTTACCTTTCCCTTATCCATATTATTATACCTTCATGTTTGAATTATGCATAATAGGTTATTGTACCGAGCTATCATACAATTTTAACTTTCTAAATGTTTAAATAACCCTCTCATAGGTTTTAACTTAAGATCTACTATTACTTCACATAACAGTGATCTGTAATTGGAAATATGAATGAGATGAAAATAGTTGACTGGATGATCTAATGTAAAGGAGATAGTTGGGGGGTGCAGTCAATAAGTTCATTACTTATTCTGTGTTCTTATTGACTGCAACCCCCAACTATCTCCTTTACATGTAATTGGAAATGTTTAATCCAAAGCCGAAACTTAAAATAGTTGCTTTTTATTAACTAGCTGAAGTTACTTAAGGTGTTGTGTATTTTAGATATAACCATGCTACATTTCATGCTTAAAGCTAACATTTTGAGAAGCTATCTCAACTATTTTCCCTAAAAAAAAATTTCTGATCGATAAAAGCTTGTGGAATATATAAATGAATTTATTTGATCAAAATCTTTTAGAGCCGTTCTTAAGAAATTTATAAAAATGTTTGGTTTATAGTGGTCCTTCTGGTGATACAATTTTGGTAAAAAAGTTAATATGACATCATGAGCTTATAAGTTTCTTTAATACATAATACCAATTTCTTGAAACTTTTTGTTTGGAAGTAAGACTTGTGACTCCTAAATATGCCATTTTGTGAGACTATTTGGACCTTAAAACATGTATTAACACAATTAGAATAATTTTTTTTTTCATATTCTCTATACTAATACTCTCTCTTATTTTATATTTGGTAATTATTCCACAGGCTGTAGCTTCGAGTTGAATTAAAAAGTTTTAACTGTTTATTCGTTTCATTTTTCGTATTTTTCAAAAGTACAAGTTATCATGAGCTTTAGTTTGGAAATGGGAATGTAATTATGGGCAGTGAGTAGATTTCGGTAATCATTGCATCAAGAAATAAAAGTTTCAATGAACATTTGCTAGTATAGATGAAATGATTACTGAAGTATACGCATTTTCCATAATTACATTCTCTTTTCCATACTAAAGCTCATCATACTTGTATTTTTGGAAAATGATAAAAGGAAACGAATAAACTGTTAAAACTAGTTTAAACTCAACGCGAAGCGACAACCGCCTACAGATACCTTATATTTCATATATAGTTCATTAAGTAAGAATTAAATCCTAATTGTTGATTATAGGAAAAAGCTGAGGAAGATGGAGAGTTCATGTCTGTCACGACACATGAAAAAGAAAAATACAGATGTCTGCTACCGACTTTGAAAGAAAATGAACAGGTAACCATATGTAACTACTGATCTTTAAATACTTGCTCTGTGTGTGAAGTCGTTCCAATATTATATTGAATGTTTCGTTCCAATATTATTTTCTTTACGTTTAGAATTCAGATGAAGATTACACTGGCCCCAACCCTATTGAACTTCTAGCTCCAGCTTTCGAAGCATCTTCTTGTTCTTCACTGGTAATTTTACTACTTTTTATTTAAATAATTTGGTTTGACAATTCGTAAATTATAATTATTATTTATTTCAGCTCGAATCTTATTGGACCTATGAACTGTGCCATGGACGATATATTCGGCAATACCATGAAGAGAGGGATGGCAAGAAGTTCAAACTGCAGGAATTTATCCTTGGCAGATGGGATAAGACTATGACTGCAAAATTAAGTAAGCCCTTGATATTATAGTTACATTTAGCGTGGTCTGTTAACCTTTAATTAGACATATGTTTTTATAACCTTCCTATATTATAACCGATGTGTTGCTGTTGAAAATTAGTTTTAACTTCTGGTTTAAAAATTAATGTAAATTGGTGAAACTTCAAAGAAAACAAATCATTGAAATCTTACTTCAACTATGGAAGTATTGCACTTCATAGTTGTTATTAATTATCTTGTTTTATTATTATTGTTTCTTGTTGTATTATTGTTGTATTATTATGAAAACTGATTTAATTTTTAATAACCTGTAAACTAAACATTTACTAATTCCCATTACATTGTCATGTGAATGGCAAACATTTTCTGTTAGTCTTTACAAAGATAGATATTTGGATTAATGTGAAGTAGTATATTTATGTATGCAGTTTTATTGAACTTTTCCTATTTAAAATCCGATGTATGAGGCTGCTATTTCCTATTGGATGAGGCTGCTACAACCTTAACTTGGCAGATCCAACAAATTTGAGTATGTTTGTTGCATTGAATAATTCCCACTTCCTGAGTTCGGTGATGCGGTCCTGTCCAAAGGTTATAAACCTGAGGTGGGCAAACCTATTACATAAGCAGATGACATGATATTGCATTTTGTCTTCCATGTGACTAAAGCGACACCGAGGAACATCCTCAAGGCCAAGTCTAAACATGTGGTCATTAAGTATACTATGTCCCTTATATGCTACTGTAATTGTTTTTAGAGATTCCCTGTCCAGGCGTAGCAGGAGTCTTTTCTCACTATAACCGCTTGGAATGGTTTAATTTCTTTTGGTTTTAAAAAGGTAAATTCCCCCTATTCTGAGCTTAGCTGAGACTGATGCCACAGCTTCAGGAGTACATGGGTTGTTGGATGATCCTAGTGTAATTAGTCTGTCAGCTTCTTCATTGCCAGGAATACACGAGTGTTCAGGCACCCATTGAACACTGACCCTGTTGTTCTTTGCTAGTTTGTTAAGGGCTGCATAGCAGTTTGTATATTGCTCATTTAGCGCCCCTAATGCTGCTTGACTTGTGAGGAGTGATTCGTTTACCTACCTATCACTCCTAAAGCAGTGTGACTTATATCAATCCAAGCACAGTGACTTATATCAAGTATCTCAGATTAAAATACCGAAGAATGCTTGCCTAGAGAGATCCAATTACCGTCCATCTGCTTGTCCTTTCTCCAGAATACCGCACCAGCACTAGTGGCTGTGAGGGAGCCATCAGTGTAATAGTTGATGCCGTTACAGGGCCTGTGATGCTTTGATTTGTCAATCTTGACATCGTAGTTGACATAAAGTCAATAATCTGAGAGTCTGATCGCATGGCTAAGACACGATCAACTTTAATTTTCCTCAACAATTCCCAGGAGCTACAATGAAATGATACTGATGGGGTTAGGTTCTGTTTATGCAGCCTTTACAGGGAGATCATAGCTTGGTGCTCTAGCTCCAAGTGTAGAGGTTTCATGCCAAACATTTTCTCCATTGTTGCAGTCGGAGTCGTTCTCATTCAAACAGGCCAACCTCTGTAGGTTTTCCGACTTGATTCTGGGTCCAATTTTTCTAGGGCATTGCCACCACATCAGGACTGCATATGTTACAATGGTTGTATGATGGTTGTGACATGCAGTCAGTAGATCATTTTGGGTTTGAGTACCCAGGATTTACCTATTGCACTTTTGCAGGCCCATAGGCATCTGATGGCTTTGTTAGACGTTTTGTCCACTTGTTGATTTCATTTCAGTACTTCGCTGAATTCCATTTAATGCTTGTTACCTGATTACCACTCTTTACTTTTATTTATTTTATCAATACCTTGCGTGAATTGATGTTCAAACTATTGGCCGCTCCCCAATCCGACAAGATATCGGCAGTTTTGAGAAGATCAGAGATTACACAGTGGCACTTACCATCTATGAAGTGATATCCATTAGATATAAAGATTTATTATGTTTATTTTTCAAGGTGCCGAATACGATAAAGAACAAGCAGAAGGAAGACCACTGATACCCCCGTTAAAGAAATTAGATGGGATTTCGTTACCTTATGTCCAATTGAACTTTACCGACGGTACATTGTGTGATTTAAATGGAAAACCGAGGAGAACAGCTGTATTGTATGTCTGCTTTGCTGGAACTAAAAATGATATATTTGTCATTAAAGAAACCTCGACTTGTGAATATGAAGTTATTGTGATTTCTTCTGAACTTTGTAAACATCCAAAATACAGGTAATGCATTAATTAAATTTTTAAATTATTACGCCATATTTTAGTATAGCTATTATAGTATGTTTTTAAATACAATTATATGCTTCGGGCATATAATATGAGTTTATGTTTATTTAAATGTAAAAATAAAAGAACAAAAAGTAATAAATGAGTATAAAACAATAGCTAGATTAGGAATTTGTTCCTTCATATTTATGAATAAAAAACCTTATTTTCTTCTTTTTGCATTTATAGTTAACTAATAAAAAACAAGTTAAGTTTTTAAATATTAAGTAAAACACTTGTTTATTATATTTTCGGTTTTATACTTTTAGGCCTAAGGTCACCGGTGAGAAGGATATAACCTGTCGCCCTGTTGATGGCTCGCCAAAGAAACCAATGTCATTACTGCAGATGGAAACTGATGCTTTTAAGCAAAGGCATTTTTCTGCATTTGGCGTAAGTCTTAATCAAATGACTATCATATTTTTCATAATGCTACTATAATTTCATAACATAGAATTTTCAATGTTCCCCTTCGTTTTGGCCAACTCGGGACCAGGTGCAATTTTCAATTTCTTCTCATTTGTTGTTTTCTTTTCCTCCAATTCTCTCTTTTCATCGTATCTATTTTTTCTTTCTTCCGACCACTTCGTGCCTGTTCTCTTATTGTTGTTCCTTCGAATCCCAAGTCTAAAACTATCTTTCTGAAGGCATCTCTATATGCTGCTGCTTCTGCTTTTATGTTGCGTATTTCTAAATCTTTTTATTAATTCTCCAGGATCCAGCCTGTAGTAAATATCTTTTCCCAGAGATACTTAAAGATCTGTTTTGACTGTCTGTTGTCATCCATTCTGTATAATGTCCAAAAAATATCAGTCTTCTTTTCCTTATCGTTTCTTTAAATATTTTAATTATTTCAGTAAAATTATTAAATAAATTATAAAAGGACATGAACAAAAATTCTCAAATACCACTCTTTTATTTCAACTTTCCACATAATCAAGATTGTCCCTGTGGTATATCATAATTTTGAATGTTGAAGTTAAAACATCAGATCATAAATGATAATATAAAATGAGTGATACTGCTGTGATCAAAAAGTAAGGTGAATTTGTTTATAAAATGTATATTCTTTATTTATTCTTCCAAATCAATTTCATCCCCTTCAAAGTAGTCCCTGTCCGATAAAACACACTTTTTCCAGTCCTCCAAACAGTCGGAATAGTCAATAGTCAAAACCTTCTTCGATTCGGTTTTTATCTCTTCAATCATGTCAAAACGGCGTCCCCGCATTGGCCTGTTGAGTTTGCTGAATAGCCAGAAGTTGCATGGAGCCAAATCAGGCGATTAAGGTGGTTGCGGAACGGTATGAATTGAGTTTTTGGCAAAAAAGTCGCGAAGAACCAATGCAGTGTGAACCGGATGCATTATCGTGATAAAGGAACCAAGAGTTGTTCGCCCTTAATTCCGGCCGTTTCAGACGAACAGCTTTACGCAAACGACACATAACGCTCAAATAATATTCTTTGTTGACAGTTTGGTTGTAAAACAAATTTACCTGCCTTCCTAATGCCCTGGGGAGTTTTAAGTGACATTTCATCTTACTTTTTGATCACAGTAGTATTTCCAGTTTTATTGATATATGGTGTACTCTGGATCAATCATTAATGTAAATTCCGTAACCTTCTCTCCATACTTCCTCATCCTCTCTGATCTCCTATTCCTTTCTTCATTGGCTATTTTGATAGCCTGCTTCGTTCTCGCTTCAAACCTCATCCTCTCGTCTTGAGTTATGCTCTTGGCAGTTCCATCCCTAAGCACACTTTCCATATTCCCCAGTTCTCTCTTGTCCATTTCTGTTTCCTTAAACCAATTCGGTTTATTTTTTTCATTTTCAAGGAATTCATATATTCTTTTACATATCCTACTTACAATCATTTGCAGGATATTTCTATAGAAAGTAACCCTTCTTTTTCTCATTATGTCAGAGATTCTTTCTGTTATTTTATAAAGGGTCTCATTTTGGTTTAATCACTGTTTTTATAATGCCTTATTTTTGAATTCCATAGAGAGACTTCTTATATAGATGTTTTTTTATTATATACAAATATAATATATATTTTTGAAGAAATCAGGCTTTTGTATATTGTGGAATTATTACAGATAGATAATTTTGAGTTGAAGGATTCCTTTTGTATTGGGTTGGGAAAAAAGTAATTTCATTTTTTTTTTTTTTCAAAAGTGAATTTGTTTATTCAAATTTCAAACAGTAATCAATGTTTTTATTTTAAAGAGAAAAGATATTCCCCCGGCCGGGATTCGAACCCGGAACCTCTGTCTCTCCGTAACAGCGCTCCGACCAATTGAGCCACCAGGGTCGCTTGCCAGCAAGGGACAAATCTTTTCTCTTATCCGATCCCAATTATAAAAATTATAATTATAATTATTTTATAAAAAAAATTATAAAAAAATACTAATCAATGTTGTATGTGCTATTTTGATCTATGAGATGTTTCCTATTTCATCACTATAGGTCTGAGATTTCTGAGCAAAAAACTGAACCAAGTGATTTGTCTCTCTTTAAATCAATTTTACACTCTTAAAAAAGTTCTATAGAGACTGAAAATTTGCCAGTCAGATGGTTCAGGGTCTGGGTTATAGGATGGATGCATCAAAACTTCCCTGTCAAACTCTCTCAGCTTTCGCCAAGTCAGTAAAGATATGGTCTAGAATATGGAAGACAATGTCTTTCCTATTGTTTGTTCTAAATTGCCCGCTTAAATTACTTTAGTTGTTGAGGTAGACGTTGTTCATTTAACGACACTTTTGCTTCTATGGCTAACCGGACGATGCTGCAGTGGTTGTTCTGAATTTTGCCTATCTAGGTATAATTATGATAGGGTTTGTTCAATTAAGGTATTCCCGTTAATAAAGGGATATTACCTTTAATTGCGATTGCCGGTGTATTAAAGAATTTAGTGGACTGTATTGAGATTTGAAACATAACTTTTTATTAATATGATTCACACACAATTCAGTAACAAGAAATGAGAAATAAAACCGTAATACTCATTTTTGGGTGGGTCTGCATTGTTCATTTTATTTTCTGCCGGCTTCATAACTTATCCTGCTCCCTATTCTTTAGTCTGGGTAGCCCTGGACTTACTCACAATACATCTTTTAAGATGGCTGCCCACTTACTCTCATAACGTGTGACGAACAACTTAGACTCTTAAACTCTACATGGGGTTGCCAGTTGCTAACTCGAAGTCGAACTAAAGTGGAGAAAACTAATTCATATTTTAGCTAAGTGGACACAAATAAATCGCCCAAATTTTTATCTTCAGTTCAAATGAACTTGGGGAAGTGTGACCTGTGGTCTATTGGTTAGCTTAAGAATCTACTAAGCCCAAGATCGCAGGTTTGTAGCCCGACAGGTGGCCCTAGGATTATTTAAAAAGGGAGTAAAAAATACTTAGTTACGCCGTCCTTCGGAAGGGACGTTAAACAGGGGTCCCGAGCCTGTACGATGTCAGGTACTCGTTAAAAATCCCTATCCTAATTAAACCTGGATAGGCAAAATTTAGAGCTCCCATTTTAGCATCGTCCGATTGAGTGAGGTTAAATGA
The DNA here is from genome assembly GCA_037127475.1 of Arma custos. Classification (NCBI taxonomy): domain Eukaryota; kingdom Metazoa; phylum Arthropoda; class Insecta; order Hemiptera; family Pentatomidae; genus Arma; species Arma custos. The sequence goes on along the minus strand of CM073762.1, from coordinate 11,007,274 downwards.
ACAAACAAAAAAACGAATGCTTCACACTACACTGGCTTGTATCTCTATTTTATGTCCCTCCCAAAGGGCGGCATAACCAAGGATTTGGTATTCTCAGAGTTATTAAAAATTCCTTGGGCCTATACCCAAAACCGCTATGTTGAGCATCATTGAATAAGTATTACTTGACTTATGCTCTTAAAACCCATATAGTGGGAAAAATATAAATTACTTTTCCCTCCAACCTTCTACATTAATCTTTGCAGACGATTTTTTGGTGATTTTGGATTAATAAATATATTGTATTGAATTTTTAATAAAAACTCATGGTAACTATCACACTTATTATTTGAATTAATCTTCAAAATATTTTGTTGAGCATGAAACCTTAATCTCCGTGGGTTCAATGAAAACTATATTTAATTTGGGACAATAAAAGCAAATTCAAATGTTACACACAACTTTTATAATACAAAGATTTGAACAAATACTTACATTGATGGTCATCAAACTTCTGTACCGAATCTCGTTCTTCATATAAGCTTCTTGAGTCGCACTAATTTCTCTACATTTATACCTTCAGACCGCTTGGGATTCGCTTGGGAGATCCTCTCACCAGGCCCAACAACATAAAAGAGAACGTGCAAAATGGCGGGAGTCTCCAGTAGAGAGAGGCCATGCCATGTGTATTAAATTTAAATCAGTCATGCATATAAAAATTGTGTTACCTTTGAATAATTTTGTATGTGAAATTAATAAATAACTATTTTATGAACTTTTAGAATATTTTTCATGTATCAATTCCTTTCAAGTTTATGTTTAAATTATGGGGGTCCACTTTCGATACGCTAAACATCGATAATTATTTTGATTTATTCCTTGACCCATTTTGACCCTCAACAATATTAAATGTGCATAGTACTAAAATGGTTGTTTAAAATTTGACAATATGGTTAATAAGGTTTCTGTGTGATTACTATTTGAAGAAAGCAGTAAAATCAACTGATTTATTTTTTCTGTATTTTGATGTTATTATTATATTTAATAAAATAAAATTTGCATTTATTCATTTAACTTATATTAGGATTATTATTTTAGGATCCAAAGAATGAAAAGATGTTTGCTGTCTATTCCATTGATGAGTATCAAGACAAAGTTAGTAAATTTATTATTGATCAGGTTGAGTGTTATTCTTGCGTGAATGAATAAATAATTATTTAATAATGAACTTAATAATATTAATTTTATTTATTTGTTAAATTAAAGAATGGTAGGATGCAAGTAAGAGTTGAACTGAGACCCGTCGATGAACCTGAATTGCCATCGGCTTTAGTAGAAACTCCTGCAACGACTGCACCTGACGTGCCGATGCCAGTTGAACAATTTCTCGGAGGCAAAGAATGTATTGAAGGGGTATGTTTTATTTTTATTTAAAATTTGTTTGCTATAAATTGGAAATTTAATTTGCCTTACGTAAGGGCTCTTAAGTAACTTCATCCTTTTTTCCTTTTATTATACTTTAGATTTTTCAATTTTGTTCCCTCTTTAGGCAATTAATTAGCTTATAATAATATTATTACAATACGTAATATAGTAAATTATTAGTTCAACCTAGCCTTGGAGAAGATTCTGCGTGATTCGGGTAAACAGACCTATGGCACCATCTTCAACCGACTTGTTCAAATCCTCCGCTTTGCAGATGACCTGGATTTTGTAGCAACGTCTTTTGAATCCCTAAAAACTCTTTTCTCAGGTTGATGGCAGCACCAACAACTTGTAGAAACAAGCCCATTCACTTTCCAGAATGTCGACCAATTTGTATACCTGGAGTCAGTTGTGACTTCTGGAAACAGGATCTTCAGGGAAACCAGTCTGCACCTCATGAAAGCAAACGGGTGCTATTTTGGGCTAAGTAAACACCTCATACGCCGTACCAAAAGTGCCTCTTATAAAAGACCCTTGTTTGGCCAATCCTAACCCTCACTAGTAATGAGGAGAGAGAAATTCTTATATTCGAAAGGAAGGTTCTTCGACGAATATTTGGACCGGCTAGAGTGAAAGAAACTTGGAGGCAGTGGGCAAATAGTGAACTTTACCAACTGTTTGTTGAGACTGATGTGGTGAGATAAATCAAGCTGGGAAAACAGAGCTGGGCTGGCCATGTTGCACGCATGTCAGAGGAGGAAATAACCAAGGAGCTGCTGGATGGGAGGCTCTACAGAACGAGAGAAAGAGAAAGACCTCGTTTTAGATGAGAGGACACCGTTGTCAGGAATGCCCGGAATGACTAAACACCCACAACTGGCGTGCGGCTGCACAGGAGCTATCTGGCAAAGGATTATTGAGGAGGACAAGGACCACATTGTTCCTTAGTGCTAAGGATGGAAGGATGGATAGTAGTGTTAAAACTGAATAGAAAAATTATAAATATGAAAATTGAATCCCCAATCATCAAGATGATCTGAGATTTTTCCTCTTTATGTCTGTAATCTAGGAGTAAACTACTTTTTTTGTTACAAGTCCTAAACTATGCAGTCTGCTGAATCGGTTCAGCATTGAATCGGCAAACAGTAGCAGTTTAAAAAACTCAGTGAGTTGAAACCGAGTGCCTAAAATTGAATACAGATGGTATACAGAGTACTATTCATACGTTATTAGCAAAAAATTACTCTCTAAAGTTGGTAAAAAATTTTACCGATAGTTTTGTTTAGAAACTAAAACATTAGTATAACACAAAAACACAGAGGTTCCCAATCTTTTTCTGTTTGCGACTCCCTAAATAATCCAATTTTTTCTGCAATGCCCTTAATACATTGAAGTTCTTAAAAAATGGAAAACTTTCCTTTTTAAAAGCGATTACCCTAACAACGATAACAGATAATTTTTTATAATTTTTGGTCAACTGTTTTGATTTTTAAATATTTTTATGTAAATTTTATCTTCGAAAAAAAAAAACCCAGCTTCCAGTCAATTTATTTTATTCTTTCATAAACAAGACGTTTCGGCAACTTAAATGCCATTTTCAATATTAAAAATACATCAACATTCTAAACATAACTTTAAAAAAAGTTATTAGTCAAAAATTCTGCAAAAAAAACAACAATCATAAACACGTTATACAATCCAAAAACAAAAAGACTTGTCCCAAAACAGTTAGCAAAACCAAGCATAGATACCTCAATAAAGAAATATTTAAAAATTATTTTTTTTCTCATTTTCCTGAGGATTCACTATCCTCCCATGGTCAATTGTCCACTACTGGCTTGAACTTTGATATGTAAGGTAATGTGAGTTATTATGATTATATTATGTATTTATAATATTTTTATTTAAAAGAGAAAAGATATGCCCCCGGCTGGGATTCGAACCCGGATCCTCTGTCCTTCCGTAACAGTGCTCTAACCATTTGAACCTTGGAGTCGCCTGCCGGCAGGGGACAAATCTATTCTCTTTATCCGATCCCATGTCCCCGTGTTCTCACAGTATTTTGCGATGTATACACGAGAACGAATGTTCTTTGAACATTAATTAAATTTTAGGATCTTGCTGATTTACGTCATATTACTATTTATAATTTTTGGCAACTGTTTTGATTTTTAAAATCTCTTTCTTTTCTCTTTAAAATAAAAATATTTAAAAATCAAAACAGTTGCCAAAAATTATAAATAGTAATATGACGTAAGTCAACAAGATCATAAAACTAAAGTGGAAAACATGCGTTTGGACTAAATGGAAGGTGTAAGGTTATATAAGGATGGAGATAGTTGGAGTGCAGTCAAATTAAACACCAAATAAATGAATACTTATTTATTAAGTGTGCTGACGTTTCGACCTACTTTGTAGGTCATCTTCAGGGCTATGAGAGAAAACAGACAAAACAAAATAACTATAAAAATACGTTACATTAAAGAACCCGAGAAAATAATAATATTATGTAGAGCAATAGAAAAGTTGAACAAAATAGTGAAGGAATTATATCAATAAAAATTATCACCAAGGTAAACCAGAAAGTTACAAAATGAAAAAGTATGGAAAGCCTAGTTTAATACAGATAAATTTTTTTTTTTTTTTTAATTTATTTATTGATATCTACAACTGTATTACAATAATACAACAAGTAAATAGGCTAAGTGATATATAATGACATGATAATGACCAGTAGAGAAACTACCCACTGGTAGTACTCAAATCAAAGTTCAACTAAGAAGGTCACATGGCCATCTTTTTTTCAAACGTCTCGTAGGATTATCGGAAATTGAAGAGGAAGCTAGGTTTGAAACTAGAGGGTTTGAGTGGGAATGAAGTTTGCTATGTACTATGTAAGTATGCATGTTTTCCACTTTTTCAATCACCTATACAATAATTCCTTTATCCATTCTGTAAAGGTAACATTTGATACCTTACATGTGTTCACATTTAATGACTTAAAAAATAGACTAAAGCCTCATTGAAGACAAGAGTTTGTGTGTTTCATTTAAAATTAAAAGAAAAAGATACATATTTTGGCGAAAGGTACCATTTTTGACCTAAGTATGTATAAGTGTATAGTGTGTATTAGTATTAGTAGGGCATCCTATGTGCTAATTCAATTATATTCATTATAATTATCTTAAGACAAATGTATACAAATTAGGTTGCAGGCTACAGCTAGTTATATTTTTTAGCAGTTGTGTTATAATGGTTTAGAATCATTTTATATATTTGTTGATTTTGGTTTTCAGGGTAGTGGATGGTGGAAGTACAAATTTTGTTACGGAAAGTCTGTGGAGCAATTTCATATTGAAAAATTAAAAGATGGAGGAGATAGGCGAATTTCTATTTCATTGGGTGTATTCGACTTATACAATCACCTCGATTGGCTAAAGCGTAATCCTCACAAACGACCTAAACCGCTATCTTCCAGAACATACGTATCTCACTTTTATGGTGGAGGTGATATATGTGAGAGCACAGGCAAGCCTCGCGAAACTGAGGTATTATGATGATTTTTACTTTTTTTTTTTTGCCGAATTTTTATTATAGTCCAGGATCTATGGTCCATTGCACTTGATTATTATCAAGCTGAATCTTTTTGGATAGCTTTTTTTCGATAAGACGCCCAACAATTTCCTTTGCGAAAATTCTCGATTGTGGTAGCAAGGATAAATTATTTCGATTTTATGATTCTCAAAAATGTATTACTAACTGGGTTTTTTTTTTGTTAAATGTCAAGATAATTATCTAAATTATTTGAAAAAATATTTGTCCGACAAAATGTATGGTTTGATCAAAGGACCAGAATAACTTACCACGCAATTTATAGGACAATATGATTGTTAAATTATATAAATATTAACTAAGTAAAAAAAAAAAAATCAGCTGGTTAGTAATCATTTAATACCAGTTTCTTAGAAATTAAAAAAAACAACAACTCAATTTCCAGGAAGAAATTCTAATCATGTGTTTATTAAGCTCATAAGAAGCTATAAGTAGTAATAGTAATATACCAATGATTTAAAAAAATGTGGAAAAAATGGTTGGGGTAAACACAACAGCGCGCACTGGCTGTAGTTAGATTTTCTTCAGTTGCTTATAACCTTTACTTCATGTTTTTTTTTTTATTTCATAATACCTACCTGACTCCTTTATTCATCTGAAATCCATTAGCCTCTCCAAGTTTAATATTATATATTTTAAAAAACTTATTAATGTAATTTTTCAGGTAAAACTTAAGTGTGTTGAGGCGAGAGGATCCGTTTCAATTTACCTGCTAGAACCATACGTTTGCCAATATATACTTGGGATCGAGTCATCTTTAGTATGCGAGTTCATCGATAAAGTTGATGATAACGGCATTGTCGCATTGTGATTATTGTGATTTGTTGTGTATATGTGTGTGTGCGTGTATGTGTGTGTGTATATATACTTAATAAATGTACAAATGAAAGCTACTTATAGTTACATTGTCAAGTTTTTGAAAATGAAGAAGAAAATCCAGAAGCCTTATTTATTTTTAAAGAGCATTCAAAAATTAAATTTTTGTTTTTAGCGTTCCATGGTTATTTTCTTCTCTGCTCTGTTGTTCTTCATTGTAAAATTCAATAAAAATTAGAAAAATAATTATAAGTCCATTTTTATAAACTTTGTTAATGTCTGTGATTGCACTTTAATTAGCTTATTGGTATGAATTTACAAATTGTCAACCACGATTGTTTATATTTAAGTTGTATTTTTTGGTTTGGAGACTGCAATTAAAGTTTTAGTTTGATCGATTATTCTTTTTGTTCTTTGTTATATTACAATATATTGTGCATTTGATGGATAGTAATAATGATAACAGATGGTTCCAAAAACCTCTAGTCACACAAGTAAAAGTAAATATCTAATAAGTCTTTGTTTCTCCGATTGAAGCAACATCAGGACAGCAATAGATTTGAACACTTAAATGCAGAAAAGAGGCAGCACATCTCATATCATCGCTGGTATAATGATATAATTAATGGATATCTAGTTTTAAAACATATAAACTATTTTTATCAGTCTAAGAAAGAAAGCTATGACATCATGTTCTTTCGCACCAAATTTTAAATTATCTAATGTGAGAAACACATGACTCTCTTGTACATAAAAATGTTATCCTGGATCAAAATGAAATATAATGCATCAAGTAGTATTAAATTAACTTTAAGTAGGTACTACATAAAACAACGAACATTTTTTTTTAAATAATGGTTACGATTGTGATTACCTTTAAGCAGAGCAGTTTCTTTTTAGTTACAGTGGAACATCGATTATCCGAACTAATGTTGTCAGGGGTGGTTCAGATAATCAAAAATTTGGAAAATCAAAATTTGCTTAAAAAATAAATACTTACCAAATGAATAGGAAGGGATTCAGAGAAACAAATGAAATTACTTAATTAGGTTTACTTTTCTTAGTAAACAAATAGATATTGAAGTCTAATGTTGAGGACGTGAAATCAGGCGGGTGAGCAAAAATGCTGTGTTGCCACTTGTAGCGAGAATTTGGGCGTGGTTTTACGCAAAACTGCCAATATTTGACAACAATGTGCTAGTTCAACAACAACAATTATTGCCTAGTTCTCCCGGGTTCAGTTATTTGGTTTTTACCCTTGGTACGCTAGTGTAGGTCGATTTGGCAACACTGCATTTTCTTTGAGCTCCCTAATTTCATGTCGAAGTTCATTTTTTTGCTGTTACCGAGAAATGATTAGGGCCCCCTTATTATGAAAAATCATTTTATTTTTCATCAAATTTTATTTAAAATAACAATACAAATAAGTAACTGGATGATCTGACCAAATTAATTAAAATTACATATGGAAAAAACAACAACAAAAAAACAGTTCCGTTAATTGAAAATTTGGATAATCGACACTCCACAGTACTTCAATGATTTTAAAAAAATATCATAATTATATTAATTTTGTACCACTCAATCCATGAGAGATATTGGATTCAGTACATGGTCGAGACTTTACAGTTTCTAGGACAACAAGTGTGCATCAGTCATATGTTCTAAATCATTCCCAAATGACAGACCTTCCTCCTTTATTCCTATTTCCACTTTATAGGCTGAGTGAGTCCCAGGAGGGTCCTAGATCCCATAGATTTCATCTCCGGCCGCTAACATCTTATTATATAATCTTATATCTTATATAATTATGTAATCACTGAATATTGTATTTTCTAAAAGACTCGTTTGATGTTTTGACCCCTTGAGCTACCTCATTTTTTTATAGCTTTCTTGATAAGGGCATCATTCGATCTTACATTAGGAAAACAAGAAAAAAATCATCTGATCTGATGAGGGAGTGTTCAGCAATCACAGAAACATGAGCTCAAAATTGACTTAAATATAATATAAGAATGCTTAAAATTCTTTAATAAGAGAACAGATTTGTCTCCGGCTGGTAAGCGACTCTGGTAGCTCAATTGGTAGAGTACTGTCACAGAGAGACAGAGGACGACCCGGGTTCGAATCCCGGCTGGGGCATATCTTTTCTCTTCAAATAAAAATAGTTAAAATTCTTTATTCACTCCTTAGCGTACCAGGTAAGATTTACGCCAGGATCGAATACGAAGGTGGCTTAGGGCAATCATGGAACCAGTGCAGGGTGAGGAGTAATACGGCTTTAGAAGGAATAGAAGCACACAGGACCTAATGTTCACATTAAGATCTGCTTCGTGGACTTAATTAAAGCCTTTGCTAGAATCAAAAAGTAAGACCTAATATATGCATTAGAGGAAAAAGGAATTGGAATGGGTCTAAGAAAGGCAATTTTAAGTCTGTATAGGGAACGGAGGAATGTCGTCAGGATATGCAATCACACGTCAAAGGAATTCCTGACCACTCAAGGTATTAGACAGGGATGCAGTCACAGCCCATTGCTTTTCATCATAGTATTGGATTCCACTCTTAGAAGGACACAACTGAAAATGAGGCCTTACCATCAGGGCTATAGAAACTTAAAACCCTCATTCTTCGCACTGCTCACTTTCGCCGATGATTTGGTAGTAATCGGCAATAAATATAATAACCTACAGTTCAATCTTCGAGTCCTTCAGAAGGAACTAAGAAAAATCAACATGAAGATAAATGTTGATAAAACCAAAATAATGAGAATAGGAAGGAGAACAGAATGAGGAGACATAATAATCCGCTTAAACGGTGTCCCTGTGGAACAAGTCGCAGACTTTAAATATCTTGGCGCCCATCTAAATGAGTATGATTGGATTGATAGAGAGGTACAAGAGAGAAAAAATGTGCAGGAAAATGCTTTAACTCTCTTAAGAAAAGTTTTATTGGAAAAGGAGAAGTTACAAAAGGCACCAAGAAAACAGTGTTTAAAAATACCTTTCTCCCAATCCTGACATACTCAAGTGAATCTTGGACCCTCACCAGCAAGCATAAAAGTCAACTCCAAGCAATGGAAATGAGGTATCTAAGAAGAGTTGAGGGGAAAACGAGAAGAGATAGGATGAGGAACGCGACGATAAGAACCAATCTTGGGCATACGACCAGCAGCAGACATCGTTGAGGAACATAGGATGAGATGGTTTGGACATGTCTCCCGTATGGCTTATGATCGTTTAGCTAAAGCCACGTACGAGACTAAAGTGGAAGGTAGAAGATCTCGGGGAAGGCCTATAAGAACCTGGGAGAACGAGGTTAAGGAAGTCTTTGACAGGAGAGGCCTGGACTGGAGAAGGAGAAATTTGTTGGTTCAGGATCGAGACATATGGATCAAGCTCTATAAGCAGGCTCCTCACACTGCTTAAAGCGGTAGAGAGGAAGAGATTAAATAATTAAATTCTTTATTTCTTCCTAATGAATACGAGCTGGAAATAATAAATATCTAAGTATAATTAATTAATACTAACTCCAAGGTGAAATAAACAGAGACATAATTTCAAATTTTATAATATCCATACTATCAACAAAAATTGTTAACATACATCAAGTACAGTGATATCATGTGTGAAGGTAAATATTTATTTGAAACATGCAAACTACCTATGTGTAAATATTGTTCATTGAGAAATGTGTTAAATTATGTAAAAAACAATACATGAATAAAAACAGTCATAATGTTTATAGTAAAAAAAAATCTATAAATAATGAACAAAACGAACATTTATATACACTAATCTATACAAAGTAACTTACAACTATTCAGATTATTCATTACATAAAATATACAGAAAAATATTTTTGGAAGTACATTATTTATTTGTTTTTTAAAATATAAATATTTACGTTTCCACTAGCACTAAAATAAGAGCACTAGTAAAAGCCATAAGACTTTAACTCAAAAGCATATTCTCTGAACTATTTGATTTTTTTTGCATTAAAATTGCTTTATATTTCATATTACAAAACAATATTTAATAGATATTACAAAATCTATGAACACAATTGTGTATCTTTGTTTTGTTTTTTAAATCATCATATTACAGCATATATGTTAATTTTCAATTAAATTGGTTACAATTTTTTTTAAGTACATCATTGCTTTTCTATCAATGCCTTCTAAATCAAAGTTTTATGCTTTATTATTTCTTCACATTTATATATTATTATAAACATATGCATTTATTATATCTGTGTTGTAGCTAGAACCTTAATTGATAACTACTACATAGACATAAATACTTTTGCCTATACAAAATATGGAACAATATATAAAAATGAAAATTCCTAAAGCAGAAAATTTTGAATTAAAGAAATTTTTATGTTAAACCAACACTATTTTATAAAGAAAATAATTTTAAATTTTAATTTAAGTTGTTGCTTTTGTATTTGTTATTAAAATCCAAACATAGTAGTTGAAATGTAGATATCAAAATAGATATAATTTTCAATAGAAGCATTAGTATTTTTCTAGATGGTACAAAGATGGCCGCTGCCGACCAGTAGTAATTGAAGCATGAGAATTCAAATTTAATATTTTAATTTTTTTAAAAATGTCCAACACTTTTTTCATGGTAATAGTTGTTTTGAGTTAATAGTAAAGAGCATATGATTTTGAGTTAAAGGTGATTATTTGATTTGATTATAAAATGACTGAGTTACTACTTGTCTTAATACACGGTCTGGCAGAAAAATGGGATTTCAAAATTCTTAAAGTATAAGTTTTTTAAAACAAATTTTTGATGTATAAATTTAAGTAAAAAAATAGTCGTTCAACTTAAAATACCTTAAGAAAAAAATTGAAAGTTTTACAAAAAACGGGTCTCATTGCTTGCATTGCTCCTGACTTTTTTCATGAACGTACCTAAAACTGATTGATTATGTTTGAAGATTGTTCAATTATTCAACCAATACTAGTCTAGTCCACGGAACAACATATTCAAGATGAGATCAAGACAATACTCATCTATGGTACAAGATATGCAGAACGTATGATAAATGACTCAAACAATGTTTACATTTCAATGAATAATGTTGGGTTAACAAAATAGTTTTTTTTTTTTTGGTTTTGGTTAAGTTAGTAAACTTTCTATTCTTGTACTCAATTTTTATAAATGAAAAATTTATTTAAATAAAAACTTTGAAATCACCCTGTTTCAGTCTGAGGCCCTTGTAGTTATGAAAATATAAAAAATGTGGGTTAAGAAAAAAAATTAAATATCTACAGAGAAAACATGTATGTATAAATAAATGACTTTATGGCACATTTAAGTCTTTTGTTTGATTAATTAAGTGTTAGTAATAAGAATTATATAATTGATAATATACATTGAATATTTCAAGCAGATATTTTAACAAGATCTATACATGTATGCAATTTATTTTTTACTAAATAAAAAATTAATAATGTATTGCTTGCTTATGATAAAAACAGAAAATATAAAAGAAAAATCCTTTTGTGTTAATAATAAAAAAACTTTCTATTTTGCTTAAGCTGTATTAGTTGGATTAATTAATGGTTAAATAAAAAATTATCAAAAGTCAAAAAAATTAAAATTATGATATAAATGGCCTTATTGGCTAGACAAAAACATTCTGGGTAATTTATTAATTTTTTTTTTTAATTTTGAACAGCTGATTTATTTTACTTACTTTTTTTACAGCTGATATTTTTAACTTACTTTTTTACAGCTGATTTATTTTTTAATTAAAATTTATTTCATAATTCAGAATAATATGGACTTCATAAAAATGAGACATATATATATATTATCATGAATCAAATTAAAAAATAAAAAGTGTTTTGTCAGTTTTGAACACATCATTTTCTCAGACCTAATAAATCATTGTAATTTTGAAATTTCCTCTCAAATGTAATTAAATATTAATTGTTAATTGGTGATTTATTTTATGAAAACGATTGCCACTACACACTAGAATATCTAACTATATAGAAAGTTTCAACTAACATTTCGAAGTATAGATGATAATTGTTTGTTGAAACGTTCATTTCTAGATGAAATGATTTCTGAATTATACACATTTTCCATACTAAAGTTCATGATAACTTGTATTTTTGGAAAATATTAATAGGGAAACGAACGAAAAGTTAAAACCTATGACCGAACTCGAAGGGACAGCCTGAAGAATAATTACCTCAAAATATTATTGTAAGAAGAGATAATAGCATTAATTTATAAAATTAATATGGATAGAAGAGTTAACAGTATAAATTAATAATTGAATATGTATAATAAATGAATTATAGTTTACATAATAACATAATACATTGTTAAAAAGTTAACAGTGTAGTAAGGCGTTTAAGAAAAATATGTGAAATTACCATCATCATTTAATATTTAAATATATTGGGTAAATAGAATATAGAACACTTTCGGAAAAAAAAATATTTTCAAAATGTTTAGTTAAAAGGAATCAATTAGATATTGAAGTAGAATGAGTAGCAATATTTTCCAGAAAATAAATAACTAATCGGAAATATATAAGAAATATGATTTTGGAATTTAAATACAAGAAAATGGAATGTAAATAAAATATTTAAAAAAGAATGTAAAATTTTTTTTCTGGGGATTAATTATTATTTGACTAAAAGAAGATATTCAATAGATGAATACTGGTTCTCTTGGTAGTTGATAAATTAAAACTAAAATTAAAATCAAACAAAACAAAAAAAAATTATGAAAATGTATGTTTTTAAAATTCTGTCTCTACTTAACAATTTGAGAATAAATCACTTACTTACATCACTAGAGTCTAGAATATTCTAATTACTAAACATAGACTACTTTCAGCTAAAATTGTATTTAATATAGTATTTAAGGTAATGCTGAACATTTAATATTTTTTAAATTAAATTTAAATGCAATTTTCGAAGATATTAAAAGTGAGAGAAGAATATGACGATATAAGATTATTTATTGTTCTAGTTTCTAAAACAAACTATTTATAATTAAAATTATGTAAGTAGTGAAACATTAATTTTTTAAAGGCTAATGAAATGTATGCAAGTACCTTAAAATATTTACATTAAGACATTGTACTGTAAAATCATAAGTCGGTTTGAACAAAACGTAATTTTCACTCTTCATAACTCAGAGATTATTGTATTATACATAACTCATGTAATTTTTCACAAGTAAAAATTACAAAAAAAAATATAAACTATATATAAAATAAAATATCACACAGAATTCATTTGTATTCCCTGATACAAAAACATTTATTCTTGAACAAAAAGAAATTTTAAGATAGAATTAAAAGAATAATTGTGATACTTGATTTGTAAAACACTGAATTACAAAACTGTTTTTTGGAAATATTTAACAACTAAAAAGTGAATATACACAACATCTCACAACTTTTTACTACAAAGCAAAATGCCAAAATAGTTAATTTTTAATAACTGTAAAATAAGCCTTTTTTTGATCTCTTATTTTAAAACAGACCCACAATTTTAAATTCTAATATATAAATAGTATATATGTTTCTCAAATTGATTTATTTGTTTATTTGGGGGTTTGTTAATGTTATAACATCTGTGATAAGACGAGATTCTACAGCAATGGTGGTAACAATAAATGGGAAAAGTTTAAATTAAATTTTTTGTGAGACCTCATGTCAAGATAGAAATTTTACCAGAACCATTAATACCAATTTTGATATTTATGCCTTGTATCTTGGCCAGCTGCGAAATTTCTCATGCTTTCTTGGGCACCTTCCAAGTCGCCTGTTGAATACTCCGAAGTCGCAAGATGGAATGGTACATTTGCCAGTCTCGATACATCTTAAACAGAGTAGGAGGGCTTTAGTAATTATAAAACATAATATATTACTGAAGTTAAAAATAAATTGACTGGATATATCTGAAGAAAGAATGAAATGGTAAGCGAAGTCAATAAATTTTATACAAAATAAGTTTTTATTTGTACCAACGTTTCTGTCTAATTTTTAGGTCATCAATAAGGTATGTCCACACCAAAGAAAAACAAAAGAACATTTTGTTGCTGGTCGCCATAAACTACTTAGGAAACAGAAATAACAACAAAATTATCGTAAACATTGTAATCAATAACAAGTTCCACTAACAAGCAATATAAACATAATGTTACTATGTGTTGCTTTTGGTATAGAGAAATGTAGAGTCCAACTGCAACTGTAACTGGTATGCTATAAATATATTTATATTTTATGTATTATAGATAACTAGATTTTGATATAGGTGAGTACTTACATCCTGTCGTGATGGTTGAAGTTTTCCTTTCCTTTTTTGTACTTGGTACAATCTCTTTGTTTATCAAAACAATCACAAGTACATGAACCATTGGCAAGATTTCTCACGGTATACTCTGAAGGGCATTTGCATCTGTTAACAAAAAAAAAATGAGCCTAAACCATACAATGAAAATATCCAAATGAAAAAAATATTTTGAGTTAATATAAATTTTTTTTTTTAAATTTATTTATTGATATTTACAACTGTATTACAATAATACAACAAGTAAATAGGCTGAGTGATACATAATGACATGAGATAATGACAAGTAGAGAAACTACCCATTGGTAGTACTCAAATCAAAGTTCAACTAAGAAGGTCACGTGTCCATCTTCTTTTCAGACGCCTCAGAAGATTATTGGGAATGGAAGAGGAAGCTAGGTTTGAAACTAGAGGGTTTGAGTGGTAATGAAGTTTGTTATGAAAGGATAGATACCGGGTTCGGGCCAAATCAGCAACAAAAGGGACATTAAGGTCGTTAGGATGACTTTATTCTTAACAAAATAAGGAGCATTGAAGATTTTACGAAGGATTTTGGATTGTAAGGATTGGATACGAGAGGAATTTGATGACTTAGTGGAGCCCCAAAGCTCTACTCCGTAAGTCCAAATAGGTCGTATGATGGTGATGTAGATCAGTCTTTTGTAGTTAATTGGAGCTTAGAGTGTTTGTCTAGTAAGTGTTGAAGTAGCCTGAAACGTCGAGCAGTTTCTTGTCTTTTCAGTCTTGTATGAGGATTCCAGGTTAATCGTTTGTCAAGGTGCAACCCTAAGTATCGGATCTGTTCTACAGGCATCAGTGGGATATTATTAAAGGATACTGAAGGGCAGGAAGTCATTGATATAAATTTAAAACTAAAATTAGGCCATGAAAAATTATAGCTTCATTAGTTTGAATGGTTCAGCTAATATCTAAATCATGTTCAACTTAAGTAAAAACAAATGAATTTTATTAATTTTGTTTCTGTAAATATCGCAATGAATTAATTGACCACTCCTACTCAGTCGATATTTTGTACATTAAAATTTTATCTCTAGTAGATGAAACATATATATTATCGATTAATTATTTATTCATATAAAATATTATTTCAATCTGATAGTTGATTTTTCCAATATATATTTAATAGAGATATATTACCTTTGCTTAATTATATCAATGCAGTTTATAGTTAGTAATTCATGTCCATAAGTTGTTAATACTTTTACCTGATTGGAACTGTTATCCATAATTATTATGCGATAATCAGTAATCAGTAATTGAAACGGTTACCTGTACGGAGCTGGCTGATTTGGGATCCTGTTGCTGTCCAGTCCAGTCTTGAGATCGGTATCCCTCGGCATCTCATCGCTACGGTCCTGGCAGGTGCACTCGGTGTGGTTGTAGAATGTCAATTTTTCAATTTTCATTAACTTGTGGCCATAATGTCCTCCGAGAGAAGGGGAATCTACAGTGATCTATAAATAAAAAAAAAATTAACTGCTTGATATTTTAAGTGATATCATGATTAAAAATACTTAATTATAAGTGATGGTCGAATGATTATGATAGCAATTTAAAATAAGGTGAAAAATACTAGTGAACAAAGTTTTTAATGTATGCAACAAACAAATGGACCTAAAATTTGTGTATATTTTTTTGTCAAGTAATGTTCTTACACCAATAACTTTTTGATGAATTTCCCAAACTTCAGCATAATATTGCTACGTATTTCACCCTATTTTTATAATTTAAATTTTTTATTTTAATCTTCTTTCTAGAAAAATTATATAAATTCCTAAAGAATTTGTAGCTCTTTTTTTAAAATACTATAGACCAATACTAGAGATGATAAAAAGAGTCAAAAAACAATTATAAAATTAGGAATTAGTAGAATTTTGAACTAATATTAAAAAAAATACTGGAAGATAGGGAAGCTCCCTAAACATTTGAAAGAAATTAAACCAAAAAATGACTTTTAAATTATATAAATATCTTCCAAAATGTCTTTTAAATTATATAAATATCTTCCAAAATGTCTTTTAAATTATATAAATATCTTCCAAAATGTCTTTTAAATTATATAAATATCTTCCAAAAGTCTATGATTAAAAATACTTAATTATAACTGGTGATATGATAAGTGATAAATGATTACGATAGCAATTTAAAATAAGGTGAAAAATACTAATGAACAAAGCTTTTAATGCATGGTGCAACAAACAAATGTACCTAAAATTTGAGTAAAGTAATGTTCTTACACCAATAACTTTTTGATGATTTTCCCAAACTTCAGCATAATATTGCTACGCATTTTACACTATTTTTATAATTTTAATTTTTTATTTCAATCTTCTTTCTAGAAAAATGATGTAAATTCCTAAAGAATTTGTAGCTCTTTTTAAAAATAATATAGACCAATACTAGAGATGATAAAATGAGTCAAAAAACAATTATAAAATTAGGAATTAGTAGAATTTTGAACTAATATTAAAAAAAATACTGGAAGATAAGGAAGTTCCTTAAACCTTTGAAAAAAATTAAACCAAAAAATAATTTTTAAATTATATATAAATATCTTCCAAAATAATAAATAATAATAAAGAGCTTTATTTACAATGAATTTACAATAAATGAATTAAAATAAGTATAATTTTTGGTAGTAAAATAAACGAGTTTAGTACAATAATTTTTTACATTTGGATAAGGAATAACATATTTTAAAGTTGTCCATTAATCAACTAATGATGATAAACCTTCTATTATTAGGAATATTTTTGACATACTATCGTCAGCGTATTTCACTTCTGATTTAATACTTTTAAATTTAGTTAAAATTTTATTAGAATTGAATGTGCTAAACATATTCTTAATTTCTTTAAAGCAATCCATTATAGAAGGTTCATTATTTGACTTTGTTGTTTGTCTTTGGCCTACAAACATTTTCTTAAACCATTTCGAATTGGATTTGGGTAAAACTGAAAAGTCTGTAGGTTTAGCTTTATAAATTATTCTGTCAGAGGGATTTATTCTTGGCCTCAATCTCCAAAACATAGATAAAAGATCTATTACAGATAAATAAAAATTACAACACACGGAATGTTAAGCTGGCAACATATTTATTATAAGTTTTAACAAATTGTCAATTAAATTTAAATTATACTGTATGCTTATATCATTCTATGAACATTTTTATGAAAGATAAATATAAAATTTTTAAAATTTATTTCAGGTCAAGCGGAAGTTTTGTTTGTTTGTTTGTTTGTTTTATTTTTAAGGGCAAACAACTACAAATGGTTATTACTGCTCTCACCACTAGAAAATATACATATTTACATTATCTAGATAATTACAACTACTTAATAGAAACAATAATAATAATAATAATATAATAATAATAGAAACATATTACATATCGTAGAAACATATTAAACATATAATAGAAACAATAGATAATAATGATAATAGAAATAGAAACAATATATAACAATAATAATAGAAACATATTACATATAGTTGAAACATATTAAACATATAATAGAAACAATAGATAATAATAAAAGAAACATATTACATATAGTAGAAGCATATTAACATATTAAACCTATAATAGAAACAATAGATAATAATAATAGAAACATATTACATATATTAGAAGCATATTAACGTATTAAAAAGGTAATAGAAAGATAAATACTTATATAAAGTTATTCATACTAAAATAAAACATTATACACATTTCTATATAAAATTTAAAATATAATACAATATAAAATTTATAATATTTATATAAACATTGCAAAAATTAATAGTTCAAACATAGTTTATAACGTTGTACACACACAACAGACATTACATTACACACACACACACACACACACACACATATATATATATATATATATATATATATATATATATATATAAACCCACATAAACACATATATATATAAACCCACATAATCACATACACATATATCTTTACGTATATGTCAAATTGACTGGAATATATTGATGCTTTTAATAAATTCTAAAGTATTATTTACACATTGTTCGTTATCGCCCAACGCCTTAAGCATCTGCCGAGGCACGCCACACCTTTCCATTACACTACTTTACCTAGGAAGTTTTGTGATTTGTGTCATTTCCTTTTTTTATACCACAGGATTACTTTCTTTCCTAAACTTTTATCATTGAATAAGCCATGTCAGTCAAGGGATTATCTTCAGAAATCACTATAGTTTTATTCATACTTTTATATCATATTTAGTTTATATTAATGATATCCATTATCCAGTAGGAGTAGAGGAGGCCCAGTCTCGATGACGGGATGTAGAGCCAGCCATGTATGTATGTATTATCCAGTATATCCATTAATCAAACATCTGGACAGATATTTAACTATGAAATTGCTGGAAATATTTTATATCTGCCATTCATAAAAACATTATTTTTTTTTTTATATTTTACCCATTTTTATTTTGTTTATTGAAATAAATAAAATAAAAATAAAACATTAAGCCGTATTTGAAGCAAATGAGCTCTTGAAGCACAAGAGGGAATTGAATGAACAAACAACCCATCGCCTTAGGACAGAGGAAAGGGTCTCACTCATGCATAATTCTTCTCTCTTCCTGTTAAGAAGGGCAACTGGCCTCCAAGGATCCTTCTTATTCAGGATCTATATGTAGGGCTTTACTTAGCACCCGAGGATCAAGTATTTTGAGAGTTTTTTTCCGGACAATTGGTAAAGTAGTCTTGGAGACTTTGCAATCTTTAGTTATTTTCTTTTCATTATTTATTCTAGGGATAGGCAATCGAACCGATTTATTGATAATGAATAGATTAACAAATTTTTGAAAAATATTTGTACACCTTTTTTTTAACCACAACTTTTATTTACCTGGAAAATAATGCAGGATTTTATGTTTTTATTTACCTACATCTCATCAGAAGAACAGAAAGCTTCAGCTACATCAAGACTCTAATGAGTTTTGAAAATCGTCTTCATATCTGATCAAGAGAATTTAAAAATAAATAAGCTTAATTATTGCTGCAATAAGTATGTCTTCTTTATTAAAACAATGGAATGATTAGTTTTGAGACCTTAAAAATTATTGTAGTTATTTTTCTTCTCATTATTCTATAATCTCATCCCAGCCTACAACTACAGTGTAGAGATTATTTGTATTAATAAATAATAAATATTATTTGTAGAAAGGAGATAGTTGGGGGGTGCAGTAAAAAAAAAACACTGAATAAGTACTAGACTTATAATTGGCCGTTGGGTGCACCGGCTTCTCTCTCCAAATCGCCCTGAAGATGACCTACACTGTAGGTCGAAACGCCGGCACATAATTATAAGTCTAGTACTTATTCAGTATTTTTTTTGACTGCACCCCCCAACTATCTCCTTTCTACATTTGATCATCCAGACAACTATTTTCCTCTCATAATAAATATTATTATGGCTTTTTCTCAAATAAAGCTTTCTCATACAGTGATTCAATCAATTCTTCATCAAGAAAAAATACTATCTAAAGGATAATTGAGATCCTTTTTAACAAATACTAAAACATTGGATTGTGCGGAAAATAATGCAGCATTTTATATTTTCTTTAAAATACCTATCCCAATTAAACTATTTATAAATATTTTTATTTTGAAGGGAAAAGATTTGTCCAGGCCGAGATTCGAACTCGGGCCGCCCACGATTCTAGCGTGGTGCTCTAACCAACTGAGCTAACTTGGCTCGTAACACGGCCAGACAATCCATTCTCTTCACCGATCCTATATCCCCGCGATGAAGAGAATGTATTTGTCTGGCCGTGTTAGGAGCCAAGTTAGATGAATTGATCACACTACGTGGGAGACCCGAGTTCGAATCCCGGTCTGGACAAAACTTTTCTCTTCAAAATAAAAATATTTAAAAATTATAACGATCCTACTAATATTATAAATGCGAAAGTTAGTATGTTTGTCTCTCTTTCACGTAAAAACTACTGAACGGATTTGGATGAAACTTTTCAGTAATATAGGTTATACATCAGAATAACACATAGGCTATAGCAAGCGCGGATTTAGGGAGGCGCACGGGGGCACGTGCCCCCCCCCCCGTCAGTTTTTTAGGTACTGTGGAGAATCCATTTTAGTACATAATTAAAGAAAAAATAACATGATCATAGATGTTAAAATAACAGAAAGAACATGAGAATGATTCACGCAAAAACTACTGAACGGATTTGGATGAAAATTATTGAGTAAAATAGGTTATACATATTAAGGTACAGTAAGGGCAGATTTATGTTGGGGCACGGGAGCATTCCCCTCCTCCCGTTATAGTACATAATTAAAGGCAAATCAGGAACTTAGCATCTTGAAATTTGTAGATAGGTTCTTTGTATAGTTTAAGATAGAAATTTGGATAATTTCACCTCAAGGGTTTCCCCCTTAATATAATATAAAGGTTGTATAGAATCCGTCAGTTTTGAAGTTGGACATCTGAACTTTTGGATGTACGAGTAACTTATATTTTTTTAAAATAATTAAATTATTTATTTAAAATGATCTTTCACTAAACTTTATGTGGCAGACCAAATTCTACGCGAGCGAAGCCGCGGGCATAAGCTAGTAGCTTATAAATCAGAATAACACATAGGCTACAGCAAGGGCAGATTTAGGGGGGGGCTGGGGCTCGTGCCCACTATAGTACATAATTAAAGGCAAATCAGAAACTTAGCATCTTGAAATTTGCAGATAGGTTCTTTGTATAATTTAAGAAAGAAATTTGGATAATTCCACCCCCAAGGATTTCTCCCTTAATATAATATAAAGGTTGTATAGAATCCGTCAGTTTTGAAGTTGGACATCTGAAATTTTGGACGTACGAGTTACTTATATTTTTTAAAAATAATTAAATTATTTATTTAAAATGATCTTTCACGAAACTTTATGTGGCAGACCAAATTCTACGCGAGCGAAGCCGCGGGCATAAGCTAGTAGCTTATAAATCAGAATAACACATAGGCTACAGCAAGGGCAGATTTAGGGGGGGGCTGGGGCTCGTGCCCACTATAGTACATAATTAAAGGCAAATCAGAAACTTAGCATCTTGAAATTTGCAGATAGGTTCTTTGTATAATTTAAGAAAGAAATTTGGATAATTCCACCCCCAAGGATTTCTCCCTTAATATAATATGGGTTCAAAGATTGTATGGAATCCGTCAGTTTTGAAGTTAGATATCTGAAATTTTGGATGTACGTGTAACTTATAGTTAAAAAAAATTAAATTATTTATTAAAAATGATTTGTCACGAAACTTTATGTGGCAGGCTAAATTCCAAGAGAGCGAAGCCGCATGCAAATCGAGTTAATAATAAAATAAAATAAATTGTAAACTATTTATGCTTGTTGGACTTTTGGCTTTTATAAATGTAAAAACTTCTTTTAAACAAAAAGGCTTGTTTACCTCTGTAACATTTTGCTGCTTGGAAATAATTCAGTCCTTACTAAGTCTTAAAGCGTGATTTCCGCATAATTTTGTTTTACGAGTTCAAACTCCCCCAATAGGCCAGACATATCAACGAACTCTGTGGCGAAGGCAGTACAAGTAAGTGCACTTTTTAACGGTGGTTCCAGAGATTTCGAGTGGCTTGAGCCAAAAAGACCAAGAAGGCTGTAGAAGTTCTTTTAACATTAATGATTATTCGCCTTCCCAATTTGCTGGCTTCGAGTGTCTTTGTCAGTTCTCGAACAGTTGTTCTGAAATTTTCTTCCACCAAAGCCCTAAGAAGATCGTCATAAATGGCAATACTTATTCCACGGCCTTTTTTGTCTTCAAGGTTCACGCCTCCCTCTCGAAATCACCGTTGAACAGAGCATTCACTTATACTACCTTAGCCATTGGCGTAACTAGAGTTGACTCATGGGGGGCTAACCCCCACCAGTCAACCACTCCAACATATTACTCCCTTCAAAAAAGATGTCTCGTAATAAAGGTATAATATGTATTATATTATAATCATGTAGCTTCAAATTAAATAAATAGATTATAATTTTTAATAAATGTTATTTTGGAAGTTATAAATATTATTTTTGGAAGGGCAATCAAGAAGTAGCTTTTAAATACAAGTAACTCTATTTATTGGTTACAATAACTTACTATAGTTAATTGCATAGGGAACTTTCTAGACCCATCCAGTCTTTACTTCTAGATTCTAAGAATTGTCTAAACTGTTCTTCTCACATTTGCGATCTTATTGTTGCCGCTAGATGCCACTACTGCCGCTATAATAATATAATTAATTGTAAATAAACAGTATTACGTTTTGGTTTGTCATTTCAGTGAACCTTTTATTCATTAAAATAACTTTGTTTGCACTTTCTTTGTTGTGTTTTTGGCATTATTGACCCTTACTTCTGTAATCCCACAATAATAATTTAGAAAAAGTAAAATCCTTCAAAGTTTTATTTTTCTTAAATTCTTACAATTTTATTATAATGCAATTGGGAAAAACCACAATGCAAAGCCTTATGTTTCAAAATTACACCATTACTTACCAGTCGACGTTTCGCCTATTCAGGCATTACCAAGACACCAAAAACAAAAAAGGGGGTTATGTGAATCGCATCTCGAAGAAAAAGGTGCAATACATCCCAACGATCAACAGCCCAAACAGGCTCCAAACATGAGACAGCACCCCACCACCAAGACGTTCAACATACAACTGCTATGTTGCTTTGTATAAGTTGTATGTTGAACGTCTTGGTGGTGGGGTGCTGTCTCATGTTTAGAGCCTGTTTGGGCTGTTGATCGTTGGGATGTATTGCACCTTTTTCTTCGAGATGCGATTCACATAACCCCCTTTTTTGTTTTTGGTGTCTTGATAATGCCTGAATAGGCGAAACGTCGACTGGTAAGTGGGTGTAATTTTGAAACATAAGGCTTTGCATTGTGGGTTTTCCCAATTGCATTATAATAAATAATAGTGTTTCTTTTTGAGTTTTTGGCTCTATTTTAGTGTTACAATTTTTTTTTAAATTTCTTCTAAGCAATACGGGGGTTACATCCCCAATAACCCCCCCTCGTTAGGCCTATGATTGGTACTATAATCAAATTGATTGAGTCACTGTTTGTTGAAGTTTTGCTAGAGAAAAACAATAAAGTTTCTTGCGATTGATTTTCTTCAAAATCTGATGATTATTGTTCTCTGAGTAATGATTTAATTGTTTGTAATAAACTTGCACATCGTTCGGTCTGCAGGGACTGTTATCCGCGATTGTTTATAACCTGAACACTGATAATTCTGATGCTGATAACAGTTACCTTCCTATTCATATTAATAAAAATTGAAATATACAAAATGTAATAAAACAATTCTAGACCTCTCTAAGTAAATCTCCATTTTTATCCTACATACAAAATACAAAATCTATTTGATGACCTTTACCCCTCCTATTTCATCTTTAGAATTATTTCCAACTTATGGAAGTATTTCACAGCTTATTATTTTAAAGATGGCTATTCCCAAAGTGTTCATTCAATTCTTTTAATTTTCAATAGCCAATAAAAAAAGGAATAAGACAAAAAAATACGGAAAACAATTTAATAACGCACACAGAACTTACTCAAATGAGACGAGTGATAAGAAATTACAGGAGATAAGGAGGTGGAGGTAGGTCTCATGGGTACCAACTAATACACAAGAACAAAAACCATAACAACTATTCCAGCTATAAAATTAAGCTTTTCTATTTTTAAATTCTCGTGATCAGATACTTGTACGATTTCGATTTCGGTTTTCAAAACTCATTAGAGCCTTGGATGTAAGTAAAGCTTCCCGTTCTTCTGATGAGATGTAGATCTCCCAGAACTTGGTCAACTTCAGGCCAAACTTTGATGAGGGATCGTGCAGACATACCCAAGGGACTTCGTCAAAGCTTAGCAGCTTGAGTTAGGACATTGGAATAATTGTTCTGAACATCGATGATTAGTAGATTTACACAAAACAAAGTATATTAACAACTTTAGGGTAAAAAATAAATTATAATTTTCAAGCGGAAGAAAATGGCCCGAGTGGAAGTCAGAGAAATTATTTCTTAAATAGATTTCAACTATTTATTTGAAAGCCAACGATTTGACCCACCTTGCAGGTCTTCTTCAGGGCTAGACATAACAAACAAGATACAAACAAATTGAAATGATATATATTACAATTTCTATGTATTACAATTTATTTAGGTAATTATTTCGGAGGTTGTCGTATCAAGTTGAGCAACAACAAGTTTTGACTTTTCATTCGTTTCCCTTTTAATATTTTCCAAAACTACAAGTTATTATGAGGTTTGGTATAGAAAAGATAATGTAATTACGGCTAATGAGTACGTTCCGGTAATGATTTCATCAGAAAATAAAAGTTTCAACTAACATTTCAAAGTATAGATGACTAGCTTATGCCCACGGCTTCGCTCGCGTGGAATTCGGCCTGCCACAAAAAGTTTCGTGAAAAGATCATTTTAAATAAATAATTTAATTATTTTTTTAAAATATAATTTACTCGTACATCCAAAATTTCAGATGTCTAACTTCAAAACTGACGGATTCTATACAACCTATGAACCCCCATTATATTAAAAGGGAAACCCTTGGTGTGGAATTATCCAAATTTCTTTCTTAAACTATACAAAGAACCTATCTACAAATTTCAAGAGGCTAAGTTCCTGATTTGTCTTTAATTATGTACTATAAGAGGGGGGTACATGTCCCCTTGCTTCCACATAAATCTGCCCTTGCTATAGCCTATGATGTATAACCTATTTTACTCAATAATTTTCATCCATATCCGTCCATTAGTTTTTGCGTTAAAGAGAGACAAACATACAAACTTTCACATTAATAATATTATTAATATTAGTAGGATATCAAAAAAATTGTTCCACTCATGTTCTTTCGGTTATTTTAACTACTATTATCATGTGATTTACCTTTAATTATGTACTATAATGGATTCTCCACAGTATCTAAAAAACTGTCGGGGGGGGGGCACGTGCCCCCGTGCGCTCCCTCTAAATCCGCGCTTGCTATAGCCTATGTGTTATTCTGATGTATAACCTATATTACTGTAAAGTTTCATCCAAATCCGTTCAGTAGTTTTTGCGTGAAAGAGAGACAAACATACAAACTTTCACATTTATAATATTAGTAAGATATATGTTTGCTGAAACATTCATGGAAGTATACACATTTCCCATTTAAATACAAATTTCCATGTTATTCACTAAAGTTCGTCATAACTTGTATTCTTAAGCAATATTAAAAGGGAAATGAATAAAAAGTTAAAACTTGTTTTTATTCAACTCGAAGCTACAACCTGCGGAATAATTACCTTCATTTATACGTATTATTTTAATTGGTTTGTCTCTTGTACATCTAACCCTGAAGAAGACCTACATGAAGCAGGGCCACTACCATCCAATGCTATTGGATTGTAAGAAGACAAATATGAAAAAATCGAAGGAGAAAATATGAAAATTCTATTTATTTTTTGAGAATATAAATAAGAAAAGGACCTATTTAAGACAATATTAAATTCTTATAAATTTTTATTTCTTTTTTTAAACTGGATTTAATTCTTCTTTTTTTAGGGTAAGAGAAATAAAAACCATTTTCCAGTTGTTGTTTATTCTCAATTTTCAATCTATTAGAGACGTTTCGACACTATGGTGTCATTTTCAATCCTTTCTTCTCCTGCATTTTTTAAAAAATTCCTTTAATTTTTTTTTTTTAAATAGTCAATAAGTCTAAAAAATTTTGTAAAAAAATAATAAATTAACAATAATTATATTACTATACATAATTTAACATGAAATGTCCAAAAATAACTCACTATAAGCATAGATACCTGGAAAGTCATACTTTTAAAAAATCCTTGGGAGATCATTTGTCCTCCATGGTCAATAAATAATATTGCATTAAAAGACCAAATCTTGATCTTTGAACTATTAGATCCTTTTTCAGTTCTATGAAACATTTAACTTTAATATAAAATACCAAAATATGTTTAAATAGCACATCAACAAAAAAATACAAAGTAAAAACTAATTTTTTTTAAAAATATTTATATCCTCAAGGTAGTATCCTTGGTCCAATCCTATATACAGTTTATACAGCTGACATCCCAACTCATCCTAATACTATCCTTACTACGTGTTCTGATGATACATGTGTATTATCAGTCAACACCAATCCAGTTATCGCATCCCAAAGCCTCCAATCCCATATCATTGATCTTGAAGAATGGTGTCAAAACTGGAGGATTAAAATAAATTCTCAAAAATCGCATCAAATCTCTTTAACCTTACGTCGTAAACCAATGACTTCCTGCCCTTCAGTATCCTTTAATAATATCCCACTGGTTCCTGTAGAACAGATCCGATACTTAAGCTTGCATCTCGACAAACGATTAAATTGCAATCCTCATACAAGACTGAAAAGACAAGAAACTGCTCGACGTTTCAGGCTACTTCAACACTTACTAGACAAAAGCTCTAAGCTCCCAATTAACTACAAAAGACGCACCTACATGACTATCATACGACCTATTTGGACTTACGGAGTAGAGCTTTGGGGCTCCACTAAGCCATCGAATTCCTCTCGTATCCAATCCTTACAATCCAAAACCCTTTGTAAAATCTCCAATGCTACTTATTTTGTTAAGAATAAACTCATCCATAACGACCTTAATGTCCCTTTTGTTGCTGATTTGGCCCGAACCCGGTATCTATCTTTTCATAACAAACTTCATTACCACTCAAACCCTCTAGTTTCAAACCTAGCTTCCTCTTCAATTCCCGATAATCCTCCGAGGTGTCTGAAAAGAAGGTGGCCACGTGACCTCCTTACTTAAACTTTGATTTGAGTACTACCAGCGGGTAGTCTCTCTACTTGTCATTATCATGTCATTATATATCACTTAGCCTATTTACTTGTTGTATTATTGTAATACAGTTGTAGATATCAATAAATAAATTAAATAAAAAAAAAATATTTATAAATATTATAGACAAAAATTGGCATGTAAATACAACATAAATGTTCCGAAGCAGAAAAGCGCTAGCGACGACATGTAAGGTTATGAATTCTTATCAGTGCCCCCCCTATAAGAAGAAAGCACCGTTTTTTAAAAACAATGAAGAGAATTTTAACGAGAAGTTGTTAAAAAAATAAATAGTATAGTCCATTATTAAAAAAACGTTTCTAGAAAACAATAAACGCTTAAGTGTTAGATGATATTTCGAAACCACAGTGAAACCTATGTTTTGTTATAACCTATAAGATTTCGCTTATCGATCTCAGCCTATAAACTCGATTAATCGCATTACACATTATCTGATATCGGACAAGACGTTGGAACAAAGAAAATGCTGACGTGGAAAATTCTTAAGTAGCAGTGCCGAGATTGAGGGCTATAGAAGAGAGTGGATGCCAAGTAGGTTGTGTATCCTTGTTAACTTCAAAGTCCGCCATTTTTATGCAGTCGCATCACTATGCTAACCTATTTTTGTAAACAATACATGAATCGAACTTATAATTAAAATTATTATTACCAATTACAGTATATGGTAACTATTCCGCAAGTTGTTGCTTCGAGTTGAGCCACAAGTTTTAACTTTTCATTCGTTTCCCTTGTAATGTTATCCAAAAATAAAAGTAATCGTGAGATTTAAGTATGGAAAAGAGAATTATGGGTAATAAATAGATTTCGTGAATCATTTCATCATGAAATAAAATTTTAAGTAATATTTCGAAGTGTAGATGATATATTTAAATATTTTATTTGAAAAGAAAAGAAATAACCAAGACCGGGACTCGTTTCGATTGCCCGGGCAAATCGTTTCTCTTTAAAAGAAAAATAGCTAAAAATAAAATAAATAAAAAAAAAAAACATATTTTAGCTGTATATCAGATTTTCTCTTTAAATTAAAAATATATAAACTACTGAATAAATAAGAAGATAAAAAATAACATTTATTATAAACAAAATTCATTAAAAATAACAATATCACATCAAAACGGTGTCGTATATACAGAACAATCAAAACAATTAACCAAAAAACATCACATTGTAGTTAAATATAATTATTTAATTGTTTAAAATTTAAATATTTAAAATAGAAAATTAATAATAAAATATAATAAAACATTTATTATAAAAAATATTGATTAAACACAATATGACGTTCCGCTCCTGTAGAAATGCCACAGCTGACTTTTCATCAATCACCTCGCGAAAAATCTTCATCAAATTCCAACTCATATTGTATAATTAACATGAAAACAAATAAACGTCCACTAGACACAAACAATAACAAAGGACTGAGGAAGGTTTCGCTAACAGTAGGAGGTAGTTAACGAAAGTGACACTTGGGGCGCTGGGGTAGGTCGTCGTTAGATTGGAAAAGTACCTTTATTTCTTTTATTTTATTGTTAGACGTTATAATTGTTTTAATATTTTTAAATATTTTATTTGAAAAGAAATGTTAGTAAAGCTGGTTCGGGGAAATACGAAATACGTCGATTTCTATTTGAAGGCATTGTTGCATGCTCCATTATTTCACCAATCGAATCGAAATATTAATATTTTTTGAACTAACCTGATCACGAACAGTTCATATGCTAGTTCGGCGAAATACGAAAATGCATAGATTCCTATTTGAATACGTTGTTGCATATTAATCGATTATTCAACGAATCGAAAAGTTGGGGTTAGCGCACCCTCCGCTAAGCTGCGCTAGTTGCTGCATACTAACACCTGATGAGCCCTTGCTCCTGTTCGCCGACGGAACATCCTACGTTGGCAGTTAAGGGAAGTTGCTGACGTTCTGGCATCTTCCCCGTGGAATTTTTCCAACGAAGAAAACGTGATGATCCTTCGAATGCGCGATTTATTCTGTTCGGTTCATTTTACACGAGTATTCCTCACTTGACTCGTGTAGTCAGCCGGTTGTGGCGTCACATACAGAGATCACATCCAGTAATGTCTGACTCATCCTTAGGAACATGGCTGGGTAATTATTCCGCAGGTTGTCGCTTCGAAGTGATTCTCAACTAGTTTTAACTTTCCATTCGTTTCCATTTTAATATTTTCCAAAAACACAAGTTAACCTGAGAGCATGTAATTATGGGAAATGTGTACACTTCGATATTCATTTCATCTAGAAATGAACGTTTCAACAAACATATCATACGAAATGTTAGTTGAAACTTTTAATTCTTGAAGAAATTATTACCGAAATCTATTAATTACCCATAATTACATTCCGTTTTCAATAATAAAAGCTCAAGATAAATTGTATTTTGGGAAAATGCTATAAATGAAACAAATAAACAGTTAAAACTTGTAACTCGAACCGAAGCGACATCCTGCGTAACAGACCCGTTGTTGAAACAAGATGTCCAGAAGAGGGAAGAGTTAATATCTAAACTTTCGTTCTAAATCATGACTTTTCATTTAGCCTATTGTAAATGTCGACATTGAAAAATATTCAAATCTCTTAAGAATATTTTGACAATTAGAAGAAAGTAATTTTATTTTATATAATTCGTTTCTAGACTTTTATAATTTTACAATTTTTATTTCTTCTTTTTTTTATTTTTTTTTTTTATTACCTATAATTTTTATTGCGTAATTCTTATCACTTTCTAATTTACCCATATCATTTCACATTCCTATTGTATATTCAGTTTTTATTTTTTATCTGTAATACCTTAAATTTTTTAACTGTCAACACTTTCTGTTTCATTATTATTTTCTTCATGTTTTATTATTATTTTCTACATTTTAACCTTCATAATTACCTTACTGTACATCTTTATCAAATTTTTTTTTGCCTGTATTCACCTTCTTTTAGTTTATCTATATTGAAAATGTTTTAATTATTCGTACCGTTTCCTTAAATTGTCTGTATTTTGATATAGCCCTGAAGAAGACCTACAGCGTAGGTCGAAACGTTGGCTATCAATAAAGATCTTCTGAAATTACTTGAGAATTTCATTCAGTGACCTCTACCCGGACCAATTTCTTCAACATAAATTATCATAGGTCAACAATTATCATCAATATAAGCTAAAATTTGCTTGATAGTTTATTGGATCTCTACCCATCCGTTGAGTTGTTATGCTGACAATTCCGAGTTCAAATCCTTATGTGACTGTTAAATTATGAAACCTGGTAACTGCAACAAATGGACCTTGTGAGATTTTCAGACCTTCCTGGGGCTCAACAAGCTTCTATAAAATGGATACACTTAATTGGGGGAAAACACCTGGTGCCCGAGAGTGATCACGGACTAATCACCTCCGTGCATAACCGTTATTCCAGAAACAGTTCTGTCCCTACCATCTCAATAATCTTCAAGGGTTGTAGCGGTATCGGTATTTTTGTAATTTCTAATTTATTGTAAGTAGCCTTTCAGGCTACTTCCATACTTACTGTACAAACGCTCTAAGCTCCCAATAAATTATAAAAGACTCATATACATGGCTATTATAAGACCTTGTAAGAGAAAAAAAAGAATTTAAGTACGCGATCATTTAAATTTTCTCTGTCGAGTTTACGTAGCCAATTGAATTTAATATACTTAATTGGCGTTTCGTCGCATAGAATGGAGGACCATAGAAATGTTGTAATAAAAGAGATAAATTTAGGCTGAAAATTAATTACAAGGTAATAAACTGAAAGGAAAAAGGGTAAGAAAAAGATCAGCTCATCTGAATATCTGTATCTTCTATAATCTAAATGGTAGATGGTAAAAAACTGAATGTGTACATTTTGTGGTAGCCGACTAAAGGTAGAAGTAATGTAAAAAATTAGTAAAAGCAGCACAAGGCGGAGTAATTCAAAGAAAAAAAAAGGTTAGATGATACCTGAGTGGTTTCTCTAACAGGTTCACGTGTGTAATGAAAAGTAGCAGGTTTTTAATAGTAATATAGGAGAAAAGGTAATGGTGTACAAGGAACAAAAAGGAATAAAAAATACCTGTACAAATCTTCATACACATAAAATAGATAACTGTAGGTATGTGGCTACCAATTGAAACATCGTTGTAACTGAAGTTCTTACCATCACCACGGCTCAAATTAGACTACGCTGTTTAAAACAGCCCAACTGCCTAAAGTGCGGGAGAACAAGCAACTAAGGGCGCTAGCAGTTCAAATTAAAAGAGGTGGGGTTCAAAACTAGGAAAAATTGCCTCTAAGCTAAATTGACTGTAAGTCTATGATATCTTACGACTCTAGGCATAATTAAAAATAAATTAAATTAATTTATAGTAAAAGAAAACGTGCCGAAATACGGCACAGACCTATTTGGGCATATGATACAAAATATTGATATATATATATTTTTTACGTATCCTTATTTTTCCTGTATTTATATTTATAAGTATAAAACGCTATTGCTTGTTTTCTATAAAGAATGACGTTAAATAAAGAATTCTTTAAAACTGTAAGTTTCACTTTAACCGTAAATTTCGACACGATTGAAAATAATAATAAAATGTCCCTTTATAGATTTTACGCTGTTTTTAAAAATTGATTTATCGCCTGCCCCTGGAGTGCCCTGTGAGGCTGGGATGACACGTTTTATAGCCTGCTATAAAAATTAAACAGCCCAGAACCTGTGACCTTAATGGCTCATTCGTCGCTAAAGTTTATGGCGGTAAATAGTGATTCCGTGCCGGCATATTGCATGGAGTGAATATATTACGTTTGATTATCAAAGTTAGTGATGGGCTTGATGATGAAATAGACTTAATATCAAAACTTGGGCACTAACGAATTATCCCCACGTTCATTCCAACAGATTGTCAAAAGTGTCTTAACCATATGCAGTACCGTTCGAAGCATGCGCAAACCTTGTTTTTTAAAATATATTATTTTGAAGAGAAATGATTTGTCCAGAGCCGGGATTCGAACCCGGGTCTTCATCTCTAGTACGGTGCTCTAACCAACTGAGCTAACCTGGCTCGTACCATGGCCAGAAAAATCCATTCTT
Organism: Arma custos; assembly: GCA_037127475.1. Classification (NCBI taxonomy): domain Eukaryota; kingdom Metazoa; phylum Arthropoda; class Insecta; order Hemiptera; family Pentatomidae; genus Arma; species Arma custos. The sequence goes on along the minus strand of CM073762.1, from coordinate 10,975,057 downwards.
TTCACCGATCTCCGTGTTCTCGCAATTTTGCGATGTATACACGAGGAAGAATGTTCAATGAACATTACTTTAATTAGGATCTTGTTGACTTACGTCATTATATTATTTATAATTTAGTTTTTTATTAATTTTTATAATTTTTTTTAATATTATAACTTTTTTTTTTTGTTTTTTACACCTGAATAGACAATATTTAGAACCTACACTGAAAAATTGTCCGATTACCCCTAGAAGCATAAAATTTTGATTTGATTTGATTATTTTATTGAGTTGTATAACTGTAATACATACATCTAGTACAATTGCTATAAGAGTAAATAATACATGATAGGACATGTAGAGATACTACCCACTGGCAGCACTCTAATAAAGTTCAACAATAGAAGGTCCCGAGGCCATCTTCTCTTCAGACGCCTAGGAGGATTGTCCGGGATGGAATTGGATGCAAGAATGGAAACTAGTGGGTTTGGATGGGTTTGAAGTTTATTGTGGAATGATAGGTATCTGGAATGGGCTAAATCGGTAACATATGGAACGTTAAGGTCATTATGGATGGTTTTATTTGTGACAAAATAAGGAGCGTTTAGGATTTTGCGAAGGATTTTGGATTGCAAGGATTGGATACGAGAGGAATTCGATGGTTTGGTGGAGCCCCATAGTTCAATTCCATAAGTCCATATAGGCCTTATAACAGTCACATAAATAAGTCTTTTGTAATTGATCTGAAGCTTTGAGCGCTTATCTAGTATGTGTTGAAGCAGTCGGAAACGTCTAGCTATTTCTTGTCTTTAGAAGTATAAAGTTAAATGAATTAACTTTAACACTAATAGTGCATGGATATACCCAAACGTGCTGTTATTTTTAAATAATGGTAATTATACCGCAAGTTGTCGCTTCGAGTTGAGTCACAAGAAATACCAAGTTTTCATTCGTTTCCCTTTTAATGTTTTCCAAAAAATAAAATATGTTTTTTGGATCGCTGTTCCACTAATCTAATCCTACTGCTCAAATAATAACTACCTTTAGAAGTAAGTTTGATATTTTCACACACTTCATTATTGAATGTATTACAAACTTATTGCTGATCTAAATTTTATTTACGAAAGTGCCTAAGTCCAGTTCAAAAACTGAACAAGTAGGTTATAACACAGATTCCTCGGATTTTGGTTCGAGCATGCGCAGAAGGGTGGAACTAAATTGTTAAAGAAAACCATGGCAACAAGCTGATGTTAAAATAACCTGTTATAACACTGCTACCGACCTTCCAGATTCGGAATGCCTCCAGCTCTGTAATCATGGGACCGCTTTTGAAAGGAAGATGTCTTAATAAAAACATAATTTTAATAATTCTAATTTATTTAGCTAATACTGTAATTAGCTAATATGGCTTTCATAATTCGTAATTGTATATCTGAAGCGTTTGACACAGTTTCCAAAAATATCAAGAAAGTCGTGTTTTCTCCTCACCACATAAGAAAAAACTGTTCGTGAAGGGTCTTCAACTTATGTGAATATATGTTCGAAATTGAAAATTGAAAATTAGACAGAAACTACCTATGTTATAAAGGGATGTTTCTTACAAAATTTCTGTTTTCTAATGGAACTTTATTTAGTAAAACAATTTTATGAAATATGACAATTACTATGCAAAATATATTTTATTTTTATTTTTTTTTAGATTAATTTATTGATATTTACAACTGTAATAATATTACATCAAGTAAATTTCCTGATATGAACAAATGACATGAAAACAAAAAAACACTTGTGGAAAAACTACCTATCGGTAGCATACCAATAAAGGTCTATAGTAGAAGGTCTCGAGGCCATCTTCTTTTCAGACGCCTCGGAGGGTTATCAGGAATAGTATGGGAAGCAAGTTGAGAGACTAGCGGATTCAAGTGTGTATGGAGCTTGTTATGGAAGGATAGGTATCTAGTTTGGGCCAAATCAGCAACATATGGGATATTAAGATCATGATGGATGAGTTTGTTTGTGACATAATAACGACATGAATTGTGACATAACGAGATGAATTGGATGGTTTAGTAGAGCCCCAAAGCACAACTCCGTATGTCCAAATAGGCCTGATAACTGTCATGTAAATGAGTCTTTTGTAAAATTAATTTGGAGCTTAGAGCGTTTGTCCAGTAAATGTTGAAGTCTACGCCTACGCCTGATTTGGGGGAGAGTTAGGGGGTCAAAACCCCCCCTAAATCCCGAAATTTAGTCAGTATTAAAAATTAATACTAAAAAAGTGCAAATTAAATTAAAAACAACACACACAACAGAGGATCCAACACATTTTACATCATTGTGCATTGCAACAAGCATACTTATATTTATATTTGCTTGAAAATGTCCTCCAACAACTTCACAATAATTAACAAACGAATCGAAAATCAAGAATTGAAGTATTGTTGTTGCGTATTACATTTAAATCATTCGTCATCCAATAATATTTTATATGGACAAATTTATCCAAATTTTAAAAATGATCGTGAATAATGGTATTAAAATCCTCGATCCTGACCTGACCCCCCCGAAAGGTTTTCCTGGCTAAGGCCTTGTCAATATTCCTGGAGTAAAATGTGGATGCGATCAATTCTACCTCTGGGTAGAAATGATTATTAATTATTCCAGCCATTGACCACCGCACAGAAAACAATATTTTTTGGATGCAAATTTGATTAAGGATTGTGTTTTTTACCGATACTTAACCACTGACCTGACTAACGCCTATTGTCATATTATACTTTTCATCGCACCTATTATACTTTTATCCTAACCTTACTAAAAATTGAGTATCGATATGCGAATTTAAAGTAAACAAAGAAGATGGCCTAGAGATCTTCTACTATAGAACTTTATTGGAATGCTACCGATGGGTAGATTCTCCACAAGTGTTTTCTTTTTTCATGTCATTTGTTCATATCAGCAAATTTACTTGATGTAATATTATTAGAGTTGTAAATATCAATAAATTAATCTAAAAAAAAATAAAAATAAAACAAAGAAGCCTACACCATCTCAACCCTTAAGGCCGTTTGAGTCAGTACACGGTTGATTTTGTACTAATTCTAAGCCAACGGCTGTACAAGGAGGTGATATGGTCAGTCAACCGCTAGGTTATTCCTCCAATTGAGGGAGGCTGAGGACGCCTCCAGACCTTACAGCATTATCTTCCATAGTCGGTTTCGAAACTGGAACTTTAGAACAGAAAGCGCTCTACTCCCTTACTTGATTATTAATTATTTAAACGCCACAACAGATCGCAGTTCTAATAAACTATAAATATCTTTGACCAGTTATAATCGAGTATACATTTTTTATTTTTTGTCTAATAGAAATACCAGAGGGGCTACGCCATTTTCTAAGTGAGTCTATTTCGTGAGACAGCACGTGCGGCGAACTACCGCAACTTTAGGAGGTCGTAACCCCGCTGCCCTTACTTTAGGGCCGGGTACACCTGACAGCTGCCCTCTTAGCAATATTTACCTGTATTACCTCCTATCTATACCAATAAGGGCCAGGTATGAGAAATATACTGTATAAATAAATAAATATTTATTATTTTAATGGGAATTAGATTGGTGTCCACTGTACTTTACCCATGATAATAAAAAGGTGGATGTCCTGATGATCCCTGAATTGATGAAATATTGATTCCTTAGTTCTTTTGCAGTATTTTGGATACGTAACCCTCAAAAGGTACGGTGGGGTTAGGGCCGACCCCAGAATCCTTTGCCCCAAAATTAACTCCAAGGGTTAAGACTTTCAGTACCAGTCCTGTCAGTCGTATTCAAATGCAAGACTGCCCAGAGAGCTCCAAGCAGAAACGAGAGGAATACTTGGTGTAGGTGATTGAGACCCGTATATCTTCGTGTGAACCACGTCAGAAGACCAGAAGGTGCAATATTTGCCCTCGTAGTGCAGATAAGAAAATAAAAATGTTTGTACTACATGCAAAAATTCTATTTGTTCGAGTCATCTGAAAGTTTTTAATTATTGCATATCTTGCTATGAATTGAGAATGTTTTGTTCATTTTATTATTCATGAGACTGGTTTTCGACTAAATTTTGCTTAGAAAATTTAATGTTTTATTTTTATTTTTTGATTGTGAAAGTTACCTACTTTTACTGCCCATGTTTTATTGCACATTTTTCATTTACTTGAAGTTATATTGCGTTTTAATGAAAATTTTGATTTGAAAATGTATTTTTATGAAGAATAAAGTCATGTTATTGTTTTAGAATTATGTTCTTATTGATGAGCAGAGAGGCTCTGATACCATAGCACCTCAAACCTTAAAAAAAAAGTTGGGGTATGTGAGGACCCCACCGTACCATTCATGTCCTCCCAGCTCACCATACCATTGGATGGTTAAAGGTTTGTTGGAGACTCTAAATTGTATTAATATATTTTAATATAATGGTAATAATAAAATAAGCCTGGACGGATAGTAAATTATATGTTGACCATTTATGAACAGGTAACAATGTAAAGTTTTATATAATTACACTAATTGCACAAATGGAGTGTAATTTCGTGTAATATAGATTAGATCTGAAGTAAATAAAAAAAATATCTTGGGTACTGATGACCGTGTCCGGCGCTTAGACACGCTAAACCCCCATAACCGTTTAGTATTGCGGCTAATGTACAATGTAATGTACAAGTGTACCCTAATTTGTGTATATTTTTACGTTATATGTAAATATAAAGAATATCTGTTGACAATTTATGATGAGAAACCATCAACAAATTTAAATAAAAAAAAAATTAATCCGCACTATTAATAACACTGAGTTAAATGCTAAAATAAAATAAAAAATCTGGTAATTTATAATGCAAATTACGATAATATGAATACCAAAAAAATAGAGAAACAAGGATAATGAATTCCCTGTATAATATTTTATTATAAAAATAGGAATTTTAAAAAGATCTGATTGTGACTATTAAGAATATCTGAAGAGGATTTTATGATGATAAGCCATAAATAGGACTAATTAAATAAAATATATTTATCGCAGTACTAATAAGAACAGTTAAAAAAATTATAACCTAATAAAATAAAAGAAAGTATAATAAAATGAAATATATAGAAAAATCTTGAATAATTATTAGTTGACCTTATAAAAAAAAAACCTGTACCACTACAACCCGTGAAAGGATCTGGGGTTTAGAATCGTAGAGACTGTGCTGTTTCATGGCCAACGGCTCTGCAAGGAGATTACTTGTCCTAGATGACGCTGAACAGCCAGATTTTCCCCCCTTATTTTGGATACCCTATTTTAATAACATTTTATAGAGGCTGGGTGAGCCCTAGGAGGGTCCTAGATCCCAAATGATCCATCTCCGGCTGCAAACAGACTAAATAAAAGTCTTGCCACAGCGGTATTAGAACCAGGATTTCCAGCATGGCAATTCAGTGCCCTGCCACTGAGCCACTCCGCTCTCAAAAGCTGCGGAAATAATTGGAATAGAAATAAATTAAATAATGTATAAAAATGAAAATATTGGAGTAAACAAAAATAGAAATATTTTAAAATATTTTATTTGAAAAGAAAAGATATAAAATAAAATAAAATAAGAAGATATAAATTTTAATAATATATAACGACGTAAGTCAACAAGATCCTACGTCGGTTTTTTAATAAATTGTTGATCATTTAAGGAATTAATTTTTTTTAATTCCACCCGAGCCATTTTCTTCTCTCTATAAAGAAAAAATATGTTACTTTCTAATGTAACCTACGATATTCAAAATTATATGAAAAAAAAGAAAAAAAATATGAAGATTTACTGTCGTTATGGAGATTAAGAAGTAAGAGAAGAGTATAATAAATAATTATGATGGTGATGTTATTAAATACTTAATTGTAATGCTCAAATAGGGTAAAGTATTGTCAATATTAATTTAAAAAATAAAAACCTGCAATGATACAACATATGATACGAATTATGTTCACTACATTGTAGGGACTGTTTTTAAACCAATGGTTGTACTTAGTGATGATTTAGATCACATTCAACCGAAAGGTGTTTCGTGAACTAAAGCCAGAGGCTTGTTGAATCCAGTTGAAAAAAAAAAATCGACCAGAATCATCAGCTCAGTAACTCAGCACTTTATGTGTCAAATAAATCAACAAACATTGTTTTTTCTATTTTACTTAAGTCACATTTGAACTTATAAAACTGTAAAACTAACAGACAATTCTTTAAATAATCTCCTCTGGACCTTTCTCTCAAGTTCTTGTGCAACAGAATATGTGTAGGTATGAAATCCGTCGATGTATTATGAAACCATAAGAAAAAAAAAATTAAACAAACTGATAAGGCTGAGCTATCGAAGAGGTAGAATGTTTTAAATGACTAATGACTTGAGGACAAAACGTTTCTTTTCTATTTTTCACTTTCGAAATGCTTTTGTTTTTCGTCATCACGGATATCTCTGTCACTAGGCAACGGAACAAGAAACCATTTGTCACGGTGTAAACGACAAGCTATTAGATATTCAGGTATATCTAGTTTTACTTTCCCGTTGATAGCACCATGATATTAGTAAGTGAGATTCTGCTACTGTTTTTACGCATAATTTCACTCTTAACAACTAAATTCTTATCTTGCTGCAGTAAAAATTAATTTTATTTAATTACTAATATCTCTCAGGCGTCCATTTGTCTAGTGGTTAGCATACTAACCTACTAAGTCAAAGATCGCGGGTTCGTAGCCCGGTAGGTGGCCCTAGGATTTTTTAAAGGGAGTAAAACATCGTTGGTTATGCCGTCCTTCGGAATGGACGTTAATCGGGGGGCCTGTACGGTGTCAGGTACTCGTTAAAAATCGGTATCCTAATTACACCTGGAAAGCAAAATTAAGGGCTCCCACTGTAGCATCGCCCGATTAGCCATAGCAGCATAAAGTGACGTTAAATAAACAAATGAACAAACTACTATCTCTTCGTTATATAAGCACTAGCTTTTGCCGTTCGCATAGAATTAGGACTGCCACATAAAGTTTCGTGATAGTGTTTTTAACTATAATTTAAAAAAAAATTAATTATTTTAACTATAAGTTACTCGTACATCCAAAATTTCAGATGTCTAGCTTCAAAACTGACGGATTCCAAACAATCTTTGAACCCTTATTATATTAAGGGGGAAACCTTTGGGGGTGGAATTATTCAAATTTCTTTCTTAAATTATACAAAGAAACTATCTACAAATTTCAAGATGCTAAGTTCCTGATTTGCCTTTAATTATGCACTATAATGGATTCTCCACAGTACCTAAAAAGGGGGGACACGTGCCCCGTGCGCCCCCACAAAATCTGCGCTTGCCAAAGTAGTTTTTGCGTGAAAGAGAAACAAACATACAAACTTTCATATTTATAATATTAGTAAGATTAGTAGAAACAACCCACCACCTCGATACATTGATCTAACCTTAACCAGCTGGGATCCAGTATCCTTCCTTATGATTCATTAGTTGCATTTGAGCCTTCGAAGTGGTGGGATGTTTCTTGGGTGCATTATTCATGTTTTGTTTTGCTGTTATTCTCTTTCTACCCTGAGGATGCCTGAATGGGCGAAATATTGGACAGATATTTCTATTTCTGTTTTAGTTTGGAGACTTAAGGCTTTTCGTTGAAATTTTTCCACGGTCTTAACATTTATGTAAGGTCTCTTTTTTACTTTTCAAAATTAAATGAGGAGCAGTATAATTTGTAAAACTGAGGTCGGTCCGCCGGTCGGTTGGCAGGGGGAGGGGTATATTCTCTAAATGTTCAAGAACCTCCTTGTTTTTTAACTTTGTACCCATATTATAGAGGCTGGGCGAGTCTCAAGAATGTCAGCAGATCTCACAGGATCCATATAAATGGCTGTTAATAGATTTTTCTAAATAATTAGCCTGATTCTAGCCAGGGATCTTCAGCACAGTAACTCAGTGCTTTACTGCGTTATTTCTCTTCCAGGTTTAAAAGAATAATAAAAAAAAATAAAATAACCTTACTTTTACTGTAGTCCATAAACAACACTATAAGAAAAGATATAATTTTTTTTAAAAAGTAAGTTATCGCGACTGAAATAGGCTATTACCTTCTAAATCCTTCCCAACTGTTATGACGACATAATTTTCTTAGCTTTAGACTAGAAGCAATAACCTATAAATGGTAATAAAATAAAATGTAAACGAAAGGGGAAAAGTGATGAGGCGGAGTGCATTAAATGGCGCACTAAACTTTCTAGTTGAAGGTCTTTACAGAAAATAGGTACCAATAAAACTACTTGGCTATAGCACTTTAGGAGATCGAATCTTTATCAGGCCAGTTAATATATCGAATAAAAATTGACAACATCATTATGGAATCGCTGAAAAATATCAAATTCTAGCGCAAACTTATTTGGGCGTTTTACATTGTCTTTTGATTTATTTATGTATAGATGTTTGGAAGTGTGTTGTATAACATACATTAATTAAATACAATAAGTACTGCCATGAATTGTGAATACAATAAAAATTGGAATTATTAGTTTAAAGGTCCTGAAGCCATGATTAATTCAAACATATTTACCCCGGTATATAAATAGTTGTTTTTTTAGATTAATTTATTGATATTTACAACTGTAATAATATTACAACAAGTAAATCTGCTATATGAACAAATGACATGAAAAGAAAAAAAACATTTGTGGAGAAACTACCCATCGGTAGCACGTAAAGTTCTATAGTAGAAGTTCTCTAGGCCATCTTCTTTTCAGACGCCTCGGAGGGTTATCAGGAATAGTATGGGAAGCAAGTTGAGAGACTAGCGGATTCAAGTCTGTATGGAGCTTGTCATGGAAGGATAGGTATCTAGTTTGGGCCAAATCAGCGACATATTGGATATTAAGATCATGATGGATGAGTTTGTTTGTGATATAATAAGCAACATTGAGGATTTTCCGAAGGATTTTGGATTTTAAGGATTGGATACGAGATGAATTGGATGGTTTAGTAGAGCCCCAAAGCTCAACTCCGTATATCAAAATAGGCCTGATAACTGTCATGTAAATTAATCTTTTGTAATTAATTGTGAGCTTAGAGCGTTTGTCCAGTAAATGTTGAAGTAGGCGAAAACGTCGAGCAGTTTCTTGTCTTTTCAGTCTTGTATGAAAAATAAGTAGTTACGTCGAATTTCGTTCAAAATGGGTTAATTGTATTGTGAGAAGCGGGAAGGACCGTAACGGAGTTACCACACTTCATATTTCCAGAATTATTTCTCCCTTGGTTTGTTATATGCTCAATTTCTATCTGTAAATTCCTATCACCTCTGAGGAGTCTGAAAAGAAGATGGCCTCGTGACCTTCTAAATTAAACTTTTTATTTGAGTACTATCACTGGGTAGTTTCTCTACTTGATATTTACTTGATGTATTCAATATACAGTTGTAAATTTAAATACATTTTTTTAAAAAATCCTCTTTGCTTTTTCGTAGGTATAGTTGTATATATAACAAGGTACGATTTTCGTGGCAAATTTTTCTAAAACTCGGAACGATGGGGTCTAGTAGTCCCAAGATCGTTTTTTTTTTAAAGGAAGTAAAAAATACTTGGTTTTGCCGTCCTTCGGAAGGGACGTTAAATGGGATTCCTGAGCCTATTCGTTAAAGTTACCTATATTCATGCTAGGAGCGGAGTGGCTCATTGGTAGAGCACTGAGTTGCCATGCTGGAAATCCTGATTCAAATCCCGCTGCAGATGACTTTTATTTAGTCTGTTTGCAGCCGGAGATGGATCATATAGGATCTAGGATCTAGGGTCTCACCCAGCCTCTATAAAATATTATAAAAATAAGGGAGACAAATCTGGCGGTTGCAGCGTGACCTAGGACAAGTCACCTCCTTGCAGAACCGTTATCCAGGAAACAGTGAAGTCTCTACCATGTACTGAACCCCAGACCCGTTCACGGGATATAGTGGTACAGGTTTTTTTAGGTTGTATTCATGCTAGGGTATCAATATTAAAATATTCATTGGGTTAAAAATAATTAAAATAACAACATGAACTAGAAACACCAAGTCTGTGTTAAGTGAGTACCTTTTGACATTTTAAGGTAAAACTTGTTGACCCACTCCTAGTTTAACGGTTTATTTTTTTATCTATGTCAGCTTGAAATACATGTTTTTCTTTTTTTTTTCTTCTTAAGGAAAATGACCTAGCTAAGATATTAGGATGTTACCCGATCCTATTCTGTTTAATTTACTGATCCCTTTTCGTCCACTAACGGTGCTACGGTTCACGCTGGTGTCGTTACGGTAGGAACTTGAACGTCAGGTAGTTTAACCCAAACCTCTACTTAGGAGAGATTAATACAAAAAAAAATTATAACCCGATAATCAAATAAGGCCTATCCGGTCGTAAAATTTCTTTTTTTTTTATTGAACTCTGAACAAACTATAGCAGCTATAGTAATTGCTTCAGAATAATTTATCGATTTTTTAATACGGCGGGACCGTAAAGAAGGTCCAGAGCAAACACTGGAGTACTTAATGTTATTAAAAAACTCTTTAATCTACTTAGGGTGTTACGACTATTAATTAACTTTTTCAATATGCAGAAATACTTTACATTTATAACTAATTAATTACTATTGTTAATTGTCTTAATTATTTAATTTAATGACAGTTGAAATTAATTAGCTTTTCCAGCTGATCGTCTTATTTGATTCGTTATGCTTTTGTTTTTTTGGCAACACTGCTTCTAATTGTCAAAACAACACTGTTTCTGGTTGTCAAGGCGACAATTGAGCCGTTTATTTTGAAAGTGGCCTACCTCCATTTATCTTCAAATGGAGATATTTAAGGGTTTGCGTTTCAATGAATTTAAAAATATACCAGGATACTAATGAGTCATACTACTTAAGTGTATCTAAGGGTGTTAAATTTATGGTTGCTATTAAAATTGTAACAATTATTTAGTGAATAATGTGCGTTTTCTTATCAAGAATGGAGTTAGGCCACTTTCAAAATTAACAACCAAATTCATTATAAAATTTGAAGGTACCCAAGTCGATTCGACATAATTTAAGATGCTTCAAATTGAAAAAAACAATATTCAATTTATTTTACATATCTTTAAAACACTTCGGAAACACAATTTATGCGATTCAAAACATTTTTTAATCATTTAAAGAATGACAAATTAAAGAACATATAAAATTACAAACATAAATTTATTTCAAAACAATTTACCATTCATCTACATTTTCCGGTGGTATAAATTACAAAAGATCAATCATGCCCTTGAATTTTGCTGTTGTAATTTGTCTGATATTTTTATAGAGTGGTTTCAATACAATGTTTTCGAATTTTCTTGGTCTACCCCGACGTGGTAATAAATTCAGGACTTTCAAATTTTCATTATCATTCATTGATGTCTTATAGAAAATTATATACGGTTCATTTCTAACAAAACGCATATTTGTAACCAGTTTACTGATTCTCCATCAGAATTCTTTACCCTTTTAAAAATTGCGTCTTCTAATAATTTTGTTGATACAAAATCTTTTTGTCTCATTTCATTTACAATAAAATTATTACCTTTCCGACCCTTCACCACTGCTTTCAGACATCATCAATAGTAAATATCTTGATATAAGTATAAAATAAATGGAGTTAGGCCACTTTCAAACTGCACGGTTCAGTTATTGAACTAATTCTGAAAACTTATGTGTCAAAAACTTATCGTATTTGCTCGGAATATCAGCAACCTGAAATGCTTCACTGATATATAATGTGAAGTTTTACATGTAACCATGGTAACTGGAAAAAAATTGAAAACGGAGTTAGGCCACTTTCAAAATAAACGGCTCAATTATGTAAACAAACAAAACTCACTTTATTTACACATTAAAAACATATTGAAGTGTATTTTATTTATCCAGAATTTGATATGGTTGCTTTTTTTTGTTTGAGTACAAAAAATAATGGAATTTGGAAAAATAATTTACTATAAATAACATAACAGGTACGAAAAAAGTGTGTATAAAAATAGGTATTTTTGCCCTCCTGTAAAATGGAAACAAGTTTTTCTTAAAACTGTGGGCTGTTATTAACATTAAATTAAAAATTAAAATACTATTGAAAAAATACACAAAACCTTAAGTCTCTAAAATACCGAAATAGTCATTTATTTGATAAGTGAGGAAAGTGCCACTTTATTACACCCGAGTGGATTTTACCATGGTAATTAAAAGAGGGTGTTATAAAAACTTTTCTCACGTGTTAAATATTACATTTTTCCTGCAACCATTTAAAAATTTAGAAATTAAAAGTGAAACTTTAGATTTGTTAAAACTACACTAGCGCTACCTCTTACAATTTTCTATTACCAACCATGCAAATTATAACTCTAGGACGGTTTTCTCATTGAAACATTTATTTATTAATATTTAGAACATAATATTCTGATAACACATACAAAAATAAAATAAACGTATATTATTATATCTTGACAATTACAAGAATCAGCAGTGTTTATTAATTATTGGTAGTTATATTTATTGTAGAGTTGTTGCCATAATTAATAATATTTGGTTTATTAAAACTGTTGGTATTATTGCTAAAATTAAATAAATTTGATGATGTGGATGTGCGGTCTGATCACTGTTTTAATGCTAGATCTCCAAATTTCTGATGTGTGAAGGTTCTAATACATTTAAGGTTATATTAAATATTTCTATAAAATCACTTCAAAATAAAAAAAAAATATCTTGAATTAAATATAAGATTATTTATTTTAACATTTTACGAATATAAAATGAATAATATTATCCAAGGGGGATGCTACGACTACTAAAATGCCGGTAAACTTCGATTATTTTTGTGATTTCATCGACATTTTCGACGACGTGCCGGCCTGTGCGAGGTGCATCTTTAATATCAAAAATGCCTGAATGGCATCCACTAATTGCACATAATTAGCTGTTACTATATCAGCACCATAAACACCATTCACAATTTCAGCGGCCTTGCTTGCATAGTCGCCTTTATCAAAGAAAAACTGTAAAATGTACCGAATTTTCTCTTTGTTGACTTCCATTGTTAACAACCTGTAACTCACAACTGAATGGAACAAACAAAAAACAGCCAACGATTTTTTTTAGGGTCCAATGTCACCTTGAAAACGAGGATAAACTTGAAATTGTTTGACCGATACAAGATATCGATCACTACAGCCATCTACTGAGAAAATAATGGATTTATTTTCCCCAACCTATTATTACAACTACAATGCAACTGGGAAAAACCACAATGCAAAGCCTTATGTTTCAAAAATACACTCACTTACCAGTCGACGTTTCGCCTATTCAGGCATTATCAAGACACAAAAACAAAAAAGGGTTATGTGAATCACATCCGGAAGAAAAAGGTGCAATACATCCAAAATTCAGTTGTTTGTTGAACGTCTTGGTGGTGGGGTGCTGTCTCATGTTTGGAGCCTGTTTGGGCTGATGATCGTTGAGATGTATTGCACCTTTTTCTTCCAGATGTGATTCACATAACCCTTTTTCGTTTTTGTGTCTTGATAATGCCTGAATAAGCGTCGACTGGTAAGTGGGTGTATTTTTGAAACATAAGGCTTTGCATTGTGGTTTTTCCCAGTTGCATTGTAGTAAATAATAGCGTTTCTTTTTGAGTTTTTGGCTCTATTTTAGCTATTATTACAACTCTATTTCAAGCCAAAAACTACAAAATAACACGATTCCGCTTTCCTAAATAAAAGAAACCCGTTTTGGAAAAAAATCTACTTAAGCACTTATTTACCGTGATTCCAGACATATTTATAATTCAGAAGAAAATATTTACCATTCTTTTTCTTATAAATAGTTATTACACTATTTTATTCTATAAAATATATAAAAAAATCATAAGTTGATGTGATTGAGTGTTCCACTATGAAAAAATATACAAATATATAAACACAAATATCCCTAAATAGTGTTTTAAATAACATAGAATAGAAAATGTAGCCTATTATTTTCAGCCTACATTATGGGACTATTCTGCTAGTGTTTATGGGCTCAATGGGTTTCTTATACGAATATAAAAATAGCCAACGAACTGGAGTGAAGAGATTTAGGACGACTTTTAAATAAAGACCCGATATCTGAGCTCATCTCACCAGCTTCTTTTCAATAGAGGACATTTAAAAAAAAAAATGGTGGAGATTAGCGAGACAGATAGGAAATAATTGAGGCATAAATAAGACCAGCTAATGGGTCCGAAACCGCCAGTTGTATTTTATTTTTTATTTTATTTCACTTAGATTTTGATCTAGTCGGTCGTTATGTAGGAAATTTAGATAAGGAATATTTTTTCCCTTTTACAGCCTATTTGAATATGTATATTCCGTTGTTCTATTTTTTTAAAAAAATATTACAAAGATATGATTTTCATTTTACTCTGATATACATCTACCCTCACTGGTAGTTCAACCTCTAAAGCCTGGTTTACACTGTTACAGTTTATTGTTACGACAGTACAGCTGTGGCAGTAGGGTCTTATGGTAATGCTGCACTATCCTACACTAAACCCCGACATAAACCTTATCCCTTTCAAAGAACCCTTTTATTACTGGTGTATTATAAAAATTAGGGGGTAGCTTAGTGCGTAGGATAGTGAGTTGCTATATTGAAGGTTTAATCTGTTAATAATTTCGAATCTACAGACAATCTACATAAAAATTGTTGACACAATATATACGATATTTTTTTTTAGATTAATTTGTTGATATTTACAACTGTAATAATATTACATCAAGTAAATTTGCTAATATGAACAAATGACATGAAAACAAAAAACAATTGTGGAGAAACTACACATCGGTAGCACTCCAATAAAGTTCTATAGTAGAAGGTCTCGAGGCATCTTCTTTTCAGACGCCTCGGAGGGTTATCAGGAATAGTATGGGAACCAAGTTGAGAGACTAGCGGATTCAATTGTGTATGGAGCTTGTCATGGAAGGATAGGTATCTAGTTTGGGCCAAATCAGCAACATATTGGATATTAAGATCATGATGGATGACTTTGTTTGTGACATAATAAGGAGCATTGAGGGTTTTACGGAGGATTTTGGATTGCAAGGATTGGATACGAGATGAATTGGATGGTTTAGTAGAGCCCCAAAGCTCAACTCCGTATATCCAAATAGGTCTGATAACTGTCATGTAAATGAGTCTTTTGTAACTAATTGGGATCTTAGAACGTTTTTTGTCCAGTAAATGTTGAATTAGGCGAAAACGTCTAGCAGTTTCTTGTCTTTTCAGTCTTGTACTTTTAATTTTAAAATCTATTCTTTTAAATATCGCACAAGTATTTCTGAATCGATTAAATTGTTTGCTTTTTCGGTGGTGAGCTATGACCATGAAAGAAATGGGTATCTCTTTATCCCTCATCAAACTGTATCAAGCTAGCTTCAGAGCTTGTCTGCCAGGTGGCACTTGTGTCACTCTTAGAGTCCTAATGTTATTCTAAGCTCACTAATAGTTTTTCTTTTTTTTACCAAATTGTAAGTTTTTGATTTATGTCACTTTAGAAATATTAATGAGGTATATCCCACGAATACCTCAGTGAGTGTTGAAATCATTAATTTGGATTTGTTTTACGTTGTATTGATGGCGAGCAGGTACTTTTTTTTGGTGTTTTATCACCAAACCTCGGAGTGGAGACTAAGGGAAAAGTCATTGAAGTTGGTTTTGTTTGACATGTTTTAAGAATGGAAAACAACAGGCTGGCCAAGACGACATACGAGGCTAAGGTTGAAGGAAGAAGATCCAGAGGTAGACCTCGACACACCTGGGAGGATGGTGTTAAGGAAAGCTTCGCAAAGAGAAGTCTGCAATGGAACAGAAGAAGAGAAATGGTAGAGGATCGTAAGGTGTGGTCCGGGGTGTACAGAAGGTAACCTCACACTGCATGAGCGTTACAGAGGATGGATTATGATGATGATGATGATGATGATTGTTTTACCATAGGTAAAGGTAGACAAGTGGCACAGTGGTAGAGCAATGAGTTGCCGTCCCGAGTGTCCTGGGTCCAAATCTCGCTCACTAGCAGACATAATTTCATCTTTTAGCGGCCGGAGATGAATCCTATGGGGTCAGCCCTACATCTCTCCTGTGGCTCATCCACCTCAATAAAAGTGGGTGCCTAAAATAAGGGGGTAAAGCTGGTGGTTTAGCGTAACTTGAGTTAACTCATGGAGGGGAGGGGAGGTCCACAAGTCAACCACTCCAACATATTACTCCCTTCAAAAAAGATGTCTCGTAATACAGGTATAATATGTATTATACTATAAAATCAGGTAGCTTCAATTTAAATAAATAAATGTTATTTTTGGAAGGGCAATCAAGAAGTAGCTTTTAAATACAAGTAACCCTATTTATTGGTTAGAATAACTTACTATACTTAATTGCATAGGGAACTTTCTAGACCCATCCAGACTTTACTTCTAGATTCTTGTCTAAACTGTCCTTTTCACATTTGCGATCTTATTGTTGCCGCTAGATGCCACTATTGCCGCTATAATAATATAATTAATTGTAAATAAACAGTATTACGTTTTGGTTTGTCATTTTAGCGTACCTTTTATTCATTAAAATAACTGTGTTTGCACTTTCTTTGTTGTTTTTTTGGCATTATTGACCCTTACTTCTGTAATCCCACAATAATAACTTTGAAAAAGTAAAATCCTTGAAATTTTTATTTCGTTTAAATTGTTACAATTTTTTTTAAAAAAATTTTTATGCAATGGGGGGGTTACATCCCCAATAACCCTCCCCCCCTCGTTACGCCTATGATCTCATCAAGAAACAGGACACTCTCTACCATTTTACTGAATCCCAGACCCTTCATGGGTTTCTTTTCATTATTATCGATCTATTAGTTTTATATTTCGGTCTAATATAATTAGACATATACATATTTATATATAGGGAATATAATATATATTGATATATTCCTTAGGTATTTACATAATATTTAATATAACGGGCTATAGAGCGGCATATATAGCAGAGAGAAGAACTCGTTATGGGAGGGTGTGTAAACAAAGACGGATCGTGAGCTAACAGCCAATGAGATTCGATCTCTGCCCGGGGCGGACCAATCATGATAGCTCAATTAGGGGCACCTGTTCCTACGAACTGATATTAATAACAACGTGCCCTAGATAGGCAACAATAGCTTATCTCCCCTTCACACGTCGGGACGGGCGTCTTGTTAGAATAGTCGGCACCGTATCCTGAACTGTCTAATGGTATAGGAGGCAGGATTTATTTGCCAGCTGATCGAGATCTAAGATAATTCGGAACATGTGTCCGATGTATCGATTCTCATGGTTCAGGCTACCGTATCCTAGCCCAATAGCATGCTAAGGTCCATCTAAACATCTTGTAATATTGCTAATAACACAACGGAATGCTCTATGAACCGATATAGAGCGAGTTTCTAAACGATCATCTTAGGAATGTTCAGGTTTTAGAAATAATTATTTTTATAAAAATAGTGCTGAGTTGCTATGCTGAAAGTTCGCTGTTCAAATCCGGTTTTTAATATTTTTTAATCTATTTTGTTCGTTAATTACCACGAATGGAGTCTGTTTGATCTATAGACCTTCGTGGAGCTCACATAGCCTCAACAAAGAGACAAATTGGGGGGGGGGGCAGCAATCGGTTGAGAGTGATCATTGACAAATCATCTTCCTCCAGAACCATGTTCATAGGTTGAACTCTACTGCGACCATATACAGACCCTTGGTGAACTGAAGAAGACCTTTCGCGGGTTGTAGCGGTACAGTTTTTTTAAAATTATTTTTTAAATATAGTAGAACATCGATTATTATAGCTAATAATGTAGGATCTGATTCGGATAATGAAAATTTGAGATAATGCAAATTAATTATTTTTTTAAATTATCGATGTTGTGACACATTTCAAATTATATGAATAAATAAAGCTTCGAAAATGAAAATCTACCCTAATAATTTAAATACTCTGAAATAGGGTTTTTAATTCTTGAATCGGCAAGTTTAATTTATATTTAAAAAGCTGCTTATCTACAGCCTCGGTGAATAAGTGGTTAAGTCGGGTTTTGTCCCGAGAGAGTTAACTGCTTTCAGATAACCGGAATCGTATCATTCTCGTAGTTACTGGCTTGAAATGGAGTTGCAATATAAACAATAACTCCTTTTCAAGCCAATGCATTACTCGACGCTTTGTTCACTACGAAACTAACTCGATTCCGCTCACTTTAGTACAAGAAACTCATTTTGGAGAAAATTAGACTTAACCACTTATCCTCCAATCCCATATCACTGATCTTGAAGAATGGTGTCAAACATGGAGAATTAAAATATATTCTCAAAAATCGCATCAAATCACTTTTACCTCACGTCGTAAACCAATGACTTCCTGCCCTTCAGTATCTTTTAATAATATCCCACTGGTGCCTGTAGAACAGATCCGATAGTTAGGGTTGCACCTTGACAAACGATTAACCTGGAATCCTCATACAAGACTGAAAAGACAAGAAACCCCTCGACGTTTCAGGCTACTCCAATACTTACTAGACAAACGCTCTAAGCTCCCAATTAACTACAAAAGACTCATCTACATGACCATCATACGACCTATTTGGACTTACGGAGTAGAGCTTTGGGGCTCCACTAAGCCATCGAATTCCTCTCGTATCCAATCCTTACAATCCAATATCCGTCGTAAAATCCTCAATGCTCCTTATTTTGTTAAGAATAAAGTCATCCGTAACGACCTTAATGTCCCTTTTGTTGCTGATTTGGCCCGAACCCGGTATCTATCCTTTCATAGCAAACTTCATTCCCACTCAAACCCTCTAGTTTCAAACCTAGCTTCCTCTCCAATTACCGATAATCCTCCGAGGCGTCTTAAAAGAAGATGGCCACGTGACCTTATTATTTGAACTTTGATTTGAGTACTACCAGTGGGTAGTTTCTCTACATTTCATTATCATGTCATTATATATCACTTAGCCTATTTACTTGTTGTATTATTGTAATACAGTTGTAAATATCAATAAATAAATGAAAAAAAAAACACTTATTCATCGGTGCTGTAGATATAATCTTCTCATATTACACATTATCACATTATATATAATTAAGCCTGTACAACTAAAATCCATGAAGGTCCTGGGTTCAATACTTGGCAGAGACTATTGTTTTTAAGACAATTGTGCTGACAGTTATGTAGGGAGGTGATTTTTCAGTGTTCACGGTCAGCCACCAGGTTTCCCCCTAATTAAGGGTAACCAGTTTATAGAGACTGGGTGAACCCTTCGAGGGTCTGCAGATCCCATCAAAGTCCATCTGTGGTTGTTAGCTGATTAAATAATTTATCAACCAAAGCTGGAGATGAACCGGTTACCTTAGCATTGCAATTCAGCGCTGCAGTGCTATTTTTGCTGAATAACTCCGCTCCCCAAGCTGCAATTATACTAGTAGAAGCAGTAAACACTTCCGCCACTTAAGGTTATCTCTACAACTAGTTACATTGTATTTAGATCAATTAGTTTTATGTGATAGAATTTGCATTTTATTTAAATATTTGTTAGTTCGTGCACTTTTTTCTTGGTTCTTCTTTTGGGCCATTTAAGCGTTTGCTACTGTTAGCGAAAAAACAGTATTTTATTATCCTCGCTATACCTAAAAACAAACAACCTCATTGGACACCAAAAGCATTACGACACTTTACTGGAGTTTTTCCAGAGATCCGAATACAGGCTGGAGAATGCAATTGAAAAAGATCCGAGGAAGATATGTTTATAATGCTCGCTACCATTGGCTCCTTTCTCGGAAGCTAATCTTGTCAGGGAAGCTGTAATTGGTTGATTACTGAGGTTGGCCAATTTCGCTCAACCTTGATTGGTCAGCTTCGCTTCGCCGATCCGACTAATTAGCAGAAATGACCGGGGTCTCGAGTTGTCTTCGGTTTTGAGAAGAAAAAATAAAATAAAACCTTCACCAGGTAACGTCCTGGGACATCAAGGGATTATTTTCGATGTACCTAGAAGGGAGAACCGCATGAGTGTTCTCTGCGTTGCACTACGCCTATTTATAGGGTTTTGCTTCGCATTTATTGGATTTAATAAATTCTGTGCATTGTAGGTGCACGAGTGGTGGCTTGGTGTATACAGAACAAAGTATCTATGTTGAAAATTCCTAAGGGGACATTAAAATTATTTATTCTGTTAACAACAACGGATGGATCCAATGATATTTATAGATATCTATATCTCCTGGTGCTCTCACAGGCTCTAAAAATAAGGTAAAGTGGGTAAAACTTGAAGATTGATCGTAATTTCGGTTCAATGGTAACGCTCTACGTAACGAGTAACGTTGTGGGTTAAAACCCCGCTGCTGGCAGACTTTTATTTAATCTGTTAGGGACCGGAGATGGATCCTAAGGGATCTAGGACCTTCTTAAGGATAAACCAGCATTTATTAAGTGGATACCCTTAATTGGTGGAAAAACCAGGCGGTTGATCGTGATCTAGGACAATCACCTCTCTGCACAACAGTTATCCTAGAATACCTATGTGATAGTGGTACAGGAAAAAAGAATGATGGTTGGGGCTTTATCTTTTACAGAACTAGATGTCACAAAAACTCTAATTACGAAACTTCGACAAACCTTTTTTTATGCATATTCGATCAGATATGCTGTCACCACATCGAAATTCTTGATTCATTTACTGAATAAAATTAAAAAAGAAATTTAATTTAAAATCTCTTTCTTTAAGAACCGAGGTTGCCCTGTTTTATCTAAATGGAATATTATTTTAAATATTTTATTTGAAAAGAAAAGATATGGCCAGGACCGGGACTCGGGACCTTCACCTCTCCGTGGTGACGCCTTATCCATCTCGGCTATCCTGGCTTCGCTTCACGGCCAGCCATATCCCCTCTTTTCAATTGATCCTACATCTCCGTGTTCTCACACTTTGCGATGTATACACGGGGAGAATGTTACTTTAACATTATTTGACTCAACTTAGACAAGCGTCTTACTTGGAACCCTCACACAAGACTGAAAAGACAAGAAACAGCTAGACGCTTCCGACTACTTCAACACATACAAGATAAACGCTCAAAGCTTCAGATCAATTACAAAAGACTTATTTATGTGACTGTTACAAGACCTAAATGGACTTATGGAATTGAACTATGGGGCTCCACCAAACCATCGAATTCCTCTCGTATCCAATCCTTGCAATACAAAATCCTTCGCAAAATCCTAAACGCTCCTTATTTTGTCACAAATAAAACCATCCCCATTCTACAAATAAAACCATTTAGCCCATTCCAGATACCTATCATTCCACAATAA
This sequence comes from Arma custos, assembly GCA_037127475.1. NCBI lineage: Eukaryota > Metazoa > Arthropoda > Insecta > Hemiptera > Pentatomidae > Arma > Arma custos. The sequence goes on along the minus strand of CM073762.1, from coordinate 10,953,646 downwards.
ACTTCAAACCCATCCACTAGTTTCCATCCTTGCATCCAATTCCATCCCGGACAATCCTCCTAGGCGTCTGAAGAGAAGATGGCCTCGGGACCTTCTATTATAGAACTTTTATTAGAGTGCTGCCAGGGGATAGTGTCTCTACATGTCCTGTCATATATTATTTATTCTAATAGCAATTGTACTAGATGTATATATTACAGTTGTACAACTCAATAAAATAATTTTAAAAAAATAAAAATAAAGAACATTATTTTATTTTGGATCTAGTTGACTTAAAGTCGTTAATATTATTACAATTTATTTTATCTTTATATTATATAATTTTTTAAACATGTAGGATTAATTGAAAAGAGGGGATATGGCTGGCCGTGAAGCGAAGCCAGGATAGCCGAGATGGATAAGGCGTCACCACGGAGAGGTGAAGGTCCCGGGTTCGAGTCCCGGTCCTGGCCATATCTTTTCTTTTCAAATAAAATATTTAAAAAATTATATAATTAAAGATAAAATAAATTATAAGAATATTATTTTAGTTGAAAATTATCACCAAACGCAGAACTAACAACCCCTCCCCCCAACCTGTGGTCTAGTGGTTAGCGTGACAACTGGTAAGCGCAATTAGGTGGCCCTTGGATTTTTTAAAGGGAGTAAAAAATCCTTGGTTATGCCGTCCTTCAGAAGGAACCTAAAACGGGGGTGCCGAGGCTATAGTTAAATATCCCTATCCTAATTAAACCTGGATAAAGCCATATCAGCATAAAGTGACGTTAAATGAACAAACAAAAACGCACTCTGTATGCGTAAAAAAATATTAAGGATTTACTACACCCACTCGAACGCAGTAGAGAATACCGCATCCACAATTCTTCGATCGTTATCCAATATGGAAGTCGTAAATCCAGATCCTGGTGAACATCTCGCGGTCCTGTAAGTGCCTTCTTCCTTCATTTCCATATCCCTAGATATATCGCGAATCCTTTATATCCTTCGGGAGGTATAAAACTGAGAGGGGAGACAGCCTGATTTGTTCCAACAAAAGAAATCGAGGACCTATTTGTGAGCATTGTACCTCCTACTACATGTGGTTTCCGACACGCTTATTACGATCCGAGGATTACAGTGCACAATTTATAGGCAAGGTTTCAGGTTACCGATAAGTAGCCAGTAATAAATATCCCATATTTTTTTTTTTTTTTTTTTACTTGTATGCAGTAAAGGGAAATATTGTAACCACGAAACGTTTCGATTTTCAGATTTTAGCGAGTATATATATATATATATATATATATATATATATATATATATATATATATATATATATATATATATATATGTATAGTATATTTTGTTCACTGTTATTTCGTCTAGTTTAGATCAATGCTACTATCATAATCTATGAATGAAATAGAAAATTTACTATCATATCATTTCTCGTAGCCCCCTTGCTTTTCAACGCACTTGGTCCATCGTTGCACAAGCTTCGTAATGCCATCATAAAAGAAGGTTTTCGGTTAAGCTGTTGAAGAATGCACCACTTCTTTCACTGCTAATTTGCAGATTAACACAGTGCCACTCCGTCAATAGTTCTTCGTCTCTCCTAAGAGTAACATTTCACGTGAACGCTCAATGTTTTCTTCACGTGCGTAACACTTTTGCGACCATTTTTGAATTTTTCAATCCATTCATAGACACTCCGTTATGGCAAAACACTGTTCTCTTATTGTACCCAAAGTTTTAGATGAATTTCGGCCTTCCGAATACAAAAACGGATCACTGAACTCTTCTTTGGTGCAAGTTGAAAGGGAAGCAGCCATGATTAACCGACAGAGATAACGAAACTAACCCAGCAGCTTGAAACTTGCATAGGCATAACAAGAAATAAACAAATCAGGAGTCATCAACGCAATACGACAGTACTACCAACATAAACAAATATAACTAAATTTCGGATAAATATTGACTTACTCCTCGCATATATTTATAATTTTTGAGGGTTTTACATTTTCTATTTTTTTTTTCAAATTAATAATCTAGAATTTTCATATATTGGGAAAAAACCATTCTCCAGTCATATCAACTTTTTAATTTTTATAATTCTTTTAGACAACCCATTTTAACAAACCAAAAATCTTACATAAAGAAAGTAACACAATAAAAAAAATTCCTAGAAGCACAATATATAAATGATGAAATAAATAATGTGGTTAATGACAGAAAAGAAGCAGGTGAAATAAATAAGCTGTATTCTTTTATTACTTTAAAATTAAAAAAAAACAATAGAACATAAGATTCAGCTTTGAAAACATAACCTGACCCTATAACCTACAAATAGTCTTCCCATATAAGCCTTTTTATAAATGATTATAATTTGACTAAATCGATTAAATAAAAAATTAAAATAAAAAAAATGTAATTTTTTTTTATTTTTTAAAATAGTTTCATACATAAACAAATTAAATACAGTAAAATAAATAGTTCATAATTACGTACAACTAATCTAGTACTTTAAAGATCAAAGTTTATATAAGTTTAATATTAATAGTTTGACCATGGAGGAAAGATAATCCCAAGAAAAAAAATACGCATTTTTGATGTACCTATACTTGATTTTTACTAATTATTGGGACAATTTTATTGAAATTATGTAATTTTCTTAATATAATTGTTATTTTTTACCGATTTTTAGACATATAGCTTCTTTAAAGTTATTTATATATATATGATTGTTAACGGATGCAGAAGAATTGTTAAAAAGATCGGAAATGACATCAATTTGTCGAAACGTTTAAAAAAATTATAAAAATTAAGAAGTTGAGATGACAAGAGTATGGTTTTTTCCCCAAAATATAAAAATCAAAAGATTTCTAGTCCAGTTTGTATTAATTTATAAATAATAATTTATAATTTTTAATTTGGAATGATGATTGGCTATATTATATGGAGGAGAAAATGGCACCAGTGGAAATCAAAATAAATTATGAAATAATAAGTATCTAGTTTTGACCCATACTTCAGATTTTCAGAACAAAGAAGATAAAAAAAAAAGAAATAAAATAATTGGATACATGTACATTAATAATAATAATGATATAAGTAATATTTTAATAATTATTAAGGCGAAAATATAAATATAATAATGAAAATAGAATTAAAAAATTGAAAATAAGAATGAAAAAATTGTGTTATAATAATATGGATCCTGTGGGATCTACAGACCTTCCTAGAGCCCACTTAGCCTCTATAATAGTGGATAACCTTAACTAGAGGAAAAACCTGGCGTTTGAGCGTTAATATGTGTACTTCACCTCTCTGTATCAACCGCTGTATAAGAAACAGTATAGTCTCTACCATGTACTGAATCTAAGACCCTTTACTGTAGTGTAATAGGTTATAATAATATCACGCCGAATTAAGAAAAGAGAACTCGATTAGGATTTTTAAAGTTTAATGTTCCTCATACAAGACTGAAAAGACAAGAAACTGTTCGACGTTCTCGCCTAATTCAACATTTACTGGACAAACGCTCTAAGCTCCCAATTAATTACAAAAGACTCATTTACATGACAGTTATCAGGCCTATTTGGACATACGGAGTTGAGCTTTGGGGCTCTACTAAACCATCCAATTCATCTCATATCTAATCCTTACAATCCAAAATCCTGCGGAAAATCCTCAATGCTCCTTATTATGTCACAAACAAACTCATCCATCATGATCTTAATATCCCAAATGTTGCTGATTTGACCCAAACTAGATACCTATCCTTCCATGAAAAGCTCCATACATACTTGAATCCGTAAGTCTCTCAACTTGCTCCCCATACTATTCCTGATAACTCTTTATTGGAGTGCTATCAATGGGTAGTTTCTCCACAAGTATTTTTTTTTCATGCCCTTTGTTCCTACAGCAGATTTACTTGATGTAATATAATTACAGTTGTAATTATCAATAAATTATTCTAAAAAAAATTTTTAAAAAAGAAAAAAGACTCTATTTTTAAATCATACTTTGTTGTTTAAAAAAAGTATATTTTATATAAATTTGAGAAATAAATATAAAATAATAATTTTAGAGCCCTGGAAATAGAAGAGTTATTTATTGAGAAAATATTCTATTTCTGTTAGTTCCAGTCGGTAATTCTGGCGCTCTATCGCATTGACCCCTGTGACACGCCGTAAAGCCTTCCTTGGCAGTTCCTGGAGATCTAAAACTGAAAATGATTTTACTTTAGGGTAAGAGTTCCTGCGTCTAATTTATCTCCATCTTCTAATAGAACCTTCTTTGATCTTGTTCGAACAATGTAGTTCAGATTTAGACAACAGTATCTAGGAATTCCACAAAACCTACTGAAAAAAGGGTTTAACCATGGCTTGTAGAACACTAGGAATAAGTGATTGCGAAATACAGAAAAAAGTAAAATTGCTCATCTAAGAGACGCTGGGATTCCCTGGAGTTATGCTTTACAAATGAGTTGGATCTGAATTTCCGAGAGTAATATGTAAATATTGTACACAAGTATTAATATCATTAATTTATTTAATTCATTGCTTTATTATATCGATAGGAGCAGAGTAACTCAGAGGTCAAGCCGAAAATACTGTATCAAATCCAAAAATGCTGCAGGCAAGACTTTTATTTAGTCTGCTAGCAGTGGGAGATGGATCATATAGGATCTAGGACCCTCCTGGGGTTCACCCAGCCTCTATAAATTGTGTACCCAAGGGGAATCTGGCGGTTGATCGTTATCTGTGACAAATCACCCATCTTGAAACAGTACAGTTTCCACTATGTACTGAAACCAAACCCAACCCCTGGGGCAACCTTTCCTCCTTCATTCTTCTTAGATGGCCATACTATTCCGATTTCCTTTTCTGAACGTTTTGTTGGGTTTGCATTCCCTTTCTGATTTTAACATTAGAACATCTTTCTATTCTCAAACTTTCACCAAAACCTTGTCTGTCATCCCAATCCCCTGGCTCAGTCATTATCCAGTTCCACACATCCATACAACCCACCCCGCCGCCTAAACCGGCAATGGCCTCGAGACTTGTTATAATAATGCTATTTGGAGTACTGGCACTGGCCAGATTCTCCACTCACGACCTGTGTGTGTGTGAAGCGCCCTTAACCAGCTTCCATTGGCGTTTAATGCCAGTGACGCGGCTGGGAAAGGGAGCTGGGGCCTCCCGGACTCCTGCTTTGCCCTCATTCATGAGGAAGAAGCTCAGTTCGGGGACCCCAGGCAAATTGTAAATAGGGTATGAATGTGTACAGTATATTTCTTTTATGTTTTGTTTATTATTATTATATTTTTTTTATTATATATATATATTTTATTTTACTTTATTTTTGTATATATTTTTTCGCTTGTATATATTTATTTATGCATTTATTTCGTTTATATTATTGATTTTTTATGGAATGATTGTAGCTACATAGCACCATTACTTATTGCCCACAGCAGGCAGATTGTAATGCTTCAATAAAGTGTTTTCAAAAAAAAAAAAAAAAAAAAAAAAAAAAAAAAAAAAAAAAAAAAAAAAAAAAAAAAAAAAAAAAAAAAAAAAAAGAACATCTTTCTAAGAAACGTTTCCCCTAAGGTTATTTTCCATGACTCTGCTCCATACAGCAATATGCTTTCAATTATGGGTTTGTAAATGAGTCTCTAAGTTGCAATGCTCAAGAACAGTAAAAGCAAAAATAAAAACCAAACAAAAGAAAATTACAAAAACTTCCCGAAGATTTGTGTGTGCTTCTGGAAAGTTCTTATTCCCTGAACAGTTTTAAATTTCTCTCGTTACAGCGGACGAGGGAGGGGGAACATCACGTTTCTGATCCTTATCGCCGTTCATTGCATTCGGATTCAATTAGATTCAGATGCAATCTTGATATTTCTCTACAATGCTAATGGATTTAATTAAAATTGTCTCAGAGATAGCAGCCATTGTATTTCATATGAATTATTTTTTAAAAATATATGTAGTTTTTTTTTGCGTTGGCTGCGCTTGATAAGAGATTCCATTTTGGCGGAATCATCCTATCTTTAAATCATAGAACCAAACCTAATATTTTACATTTTCTTCCTTCGTTGCCCCTCGGTTTAAACAGAAGTATCATTCACATGAAAAAACAGATTACATACTTGTTTTAAAATTTTTGTTGAGCTATGGGACTCCACTAAGCCATATTATTCTTTTAGAATCAGTAAAAAACTAGAAAAAAATAATTAAAAACCTATACCCGTTTCAGGATAATTCAATACTGCTTGCTATATATATATATATACTAGCTTATGCCCGCGGCTTCGCTCGCGTGGAATTTGGTCTGCCACATAAAGTTTCGTGAAAGATCATTTTAAATAAATAATTTAATTATTTTTTAAAATATAAGTTACTCGTACATCCAAAATTTCAGATGTCTAACTTCAAAACTGAAGGATTCTATACAACCTTTGTATTATATTAAAGGAGAAAGCCTTGGGGTGAAATTATCCAAATTTCTTTCTTAAACTATACTAAGAACCTATCTACAAATTTCAAGATGCTAAGTTCCTGGTTTGACTTTAATTATGTACTATAACGGGGGGGGGGATGCCCCCGTGCCCCAACATAAATCTGCCCTTACTGTACCTTAATATGTATAACCTATTTTACTCAATAAGTTTCATCCAAATGGGTTCACTAGTTTTTGCGTGAATGAGTAACAAACATAATAAATACAAACATTCCCATTTATAATATTAGTAGGATATCAAAACAATAGTTTTACTCATGTTCATTCTGTTAATTTAACAATTATGATCATGTGATTTGCCGTTAATTATGTACTATAATGGATTCTCCACAGTACCTAAAAAATTGTGGGGGGGCACGTGCCCCCGTGCGCTCCCCCTAAATCCGCGCGTGGTATAGCCTATGTGTTATTCTGATGTATAACCTATAATACTGTAAAGTTTCAACCAAATCCGTTCAGTAGTTTTTGCGTGAAAGAGAGACAAACATACAAACTTTCACATTTATAATATTAGTAAGATTAGTAGGATATCAAAACAACAATTTCACTCATGTTCTTTCTGTTATTTTAACAATTATGATCATGTGATTTGCCGTTAATTATGTACTATAACGGATTCTCCACAGTACCTAAAAAATTGTGGGGGGGCACGTGCCCCCGTGCGCTCCCCCTAAATCCGCGCGTGGTATAGCCTATGTGTTATTCTGATGTATAACCTATAATACTGTAAAGTTTCAACCAAATCCGTTCAGTAGTTTTTGCGTGAAAGAGAGGCAAACATACAAACTTTCACATTTATAATATTAGTAAGATTAGTAGGATATCAAAACAACAATTTCACTCATGTTCTTTCTGTTATTTTAACAATTATGATCATGTGATTTGCCGTTAATTATGTACTATAACGGATTCTCCACAGTACCTAAAAAATTGTGGGGGGGCACGTGCCCCCGTGCGCTCCCCCTAAATCCGCGCGTGCTATAGCCTATGTGTTATTCTGATGTATAACCTATATTATTATAGAGTTTCATCCAAATCCGTTAAGTAGTTTTTGCGTGAAAGAGAGACAAACATACAAACTTTCACATTTATAATATTAGTAAGATATATATATCTATATTGGCTTTACTGCCCAAGCTATGATCTCAATGAAAGTTGCATTCTCTATGACCTTAGATGAATAACAAAAAAAAATTAAAATACATATTTGAAATAATGCTTGATTTTATATAATGCTCTCTCCAGAAGTGTAAAAAAAGTAAATTAAAAAAGTATTAATTATGTAAATTTCCAGAAGTGTAATCAAGGAATTGTTAACAGCATTTTAATTGTCAATTATGTTAAATGGGCCGGAACCACCAATTAAAGTAAAACTAATCGCACTCAATAAGGCACTCTCTAAATGCAGAATAATTGCTTCATTATCTTGAAGTTCTATTAGGTATATTATTATTTATTTTTTATGTCACTTTATATATTTGTTAATATAATTGAATGGTATCACCTCAAACCAAATATAAAAAACTTAAAAGTACATACGAAATAAGTATGAATTACTTATTGGATAATATCATATGAAATGCCCGTTTTCAAAGGAAATTGTATTTCTATACGTTTTCTTCAAAGAGATATCAGTTTTCAATATCATAACTGAAAAAATTAATGTTTAGTGAAGAATTAAAGTCTGAAAATGCTTTTTTGACGTGACAACCATTTTCAAAAATACTAAACAAAGTTAGCTCAATTCGGACAATTGGAAGTGCTACCCATTGGTAGCACTCCAATAAAGTTATGCAGTAGAAGGTCTCGACGCCATATTGTTTTCAGAAACCTCGGAGGGTTATCAGGAATAGTATGGGAAGCAAGTTGAGAGACTAGCGGATTCAAGTGTGTATGGAGCTTGTCATGGAAGGATAGGTATCTAGTTTGAGCCAAATCAGCAACATATGGGATATTAAGATCATGATGGATCAGTTTGTTTGTGACAATCGGGAGCATTGAGGATTTTACGAAGGATTTTGGATTGTTAGGATTGGATATGAGATAAATTGGATGGTTTAGTAGAGCCCTAAAGCTCAACTCCGTACGTCCAAATAGGCCTGATAACAGTCATGTAAATGAGTCGTTCGTAATTAATTGGGAGCTTAGAGCGTGTGTCCAGTAAATGTTGAAGGTATGCGAAAGAAGTCAAGCAGTTTCTTGTCTTGTATGAGGATTCCAAGTGAGACGTTTGTCCAGATGGAGTCCTAGGTAACGTATCTGTTCAACAGGAATCAGTGGAATATTATTAAATGATACAGTAGGGCAGGGATTCGATCCGATATAAAATAAAATTTATTAATTTATTTTTTATCAGGATATCCATTCTTATCATATCATGATGGTATAATGTTTATTTATTTTTAAATAATAGAGACATTGTAATATAAATTAATTACAATTGTGTATAATAACAGTAAAATGCGAATTAGAAAATATAACAATCTTGAATAATTACAGGTTGATACTTTAAATAATATGGATAAGAAAATGGACTGTTAATAATATGCGGCCCACAATTTTCACAAAACCATTAATACATAATTTTTAATAACTTGTAACATACTTGGTTAACTTAAGGAAGAAATAGTTGGGGGTGCAGTCAATCAAAACACATAAATAAGTAACGTATACTTGGTTAACGTTTTAGCTGATTCTTGTTAATATTTATTTTTTAACTTTTCAATGGATATCCATTTTTTCAATCCTTTAATTCATTTTGATAAGTTATTCCCGGAATGTCTCTAAGTCGGATTTTTGCCAGTTTATTTCCGGTATAAAAAAAAAAAATTGAAATTTGAACTTGTAAGACCTTGTATTGAATGATTGTTAAATGTAAACAAAGAGAAGTAGATAATCCTCGTGGAAGTAAAAATTAATTCTTTAAATATATTTAGCCTTATATATGTAGGCGTCGATAGTTTTGAACACCGATGAATCGATTATTCCCAGGACTACTGACGGATATATCGATGTTACCAGAGGTTCGGGATCTCTTGCGTACGGTGTTATACTCTCCGTAGCGCTGTGGTCCAGTAGTGCACTGTATTGAAGATCCTAAACGCCAGCTTGTGAATATTCATCTACCGTTGTTGCAACCCGCCGTTGAATATGCGAAAGGAAGAGCCATAATTTATTGCTGTGAGGGAGGCGTGGGGCACCTCCTCCAAAATTCAGGCCCCGGGGCAGCCACATCTCGCCCTCCTCAACCGTTAGACCTCCACCTCGGCCCTTCAACATCCTGGCACTTCGAGAGGCCGTCCTTTCCTCCTTAATGGAATACGAAGTCGCCCTGCTCCAGGGGCACCGTTACTCCTGATGAATGTGATCACGCTTATCCGGACGAGATCTCGGTCGAAGGGAGAGATTCGAGACGTCCCACGATTTAGAAGGGCAGGAGGAGGAGTAAAAGGCGATAGTTGGTAAAAATTATGAAGGTTAGATCTAATTGGAGATAGCTCCTAGGCTACAGGAAGATCTGTTAAGATTAGGGGTCCTAGGTTCCAAGTGGTCTATGTTCGATTACTGCCTTGCTAAGCTGAAAATTGATTTCGTTGTGACCTCATTGGAACGTATTATTGACTTAATACTAGCTCAAGACATCTAGCTAGATATTTATGAATCAATTTATTTTTAACATTGAATCTGTTCGATGCTAGAGATTATTTCGGAAATTCAATGTGTAATTTTGTAATTGACTGATTTTGACATTGGGTTCAGTAGACTGTACCTGTCCACATTGAATTGAACATCGCTCTAAACCGCAAGGTTTCCCCCAAAATCATGATACCAACTCAATATATAGGAGTCAAGTACAATCAGATTGTAGGAATTTGAACCAATATTATTCGAAAACGTTGAGTATTTTAAAAAAAAAAATTTGCTAACTTTGCTAATGTGTATAAATTTATGTAGGTTAGTATTACTTGATAAGTTTTGTGGATCAGCTGATTGTATAACCTTCCCAGCTGGTTGCGTATTACCTTCTTTTCAGTTGTATGTTGAACGTCTTGGTGGTGGGGTGCTGTCTCATGTTTGGAGCCTGTTTGGGCTGTTGATCGTCGGGATGTATTGCACCTTTTTCTTCGAGATGTGATTCACATAACCCTTTTTGTTTTTGTGTCTTGATAATGGCTTGAATAGGCGAAACGTCGACTGGTAAGTAGGTGTATTTTTGAAACATAAGGCTTTGCATTGTGGTTTTTCCCAATTGCATTTTAATTTAATTAGTTATATTACACATAAACACAAAATAATCATCTTATGTAGTTAGTTGAATGAGCCCCAGAAGAGTCTGTATAAACATAAAAACAAAACAAAATATTTCTTTATACACGAATTTATTTTCATGCGATTTAATTTTTTGCCATAATCCATAAGATACTCATTTAAAATATATGGCATAAAATATTCTAATAATGCCCATAAAATGCTTAAGGTAATTAAAGTATATAATTTGATAAGGATTATTACTGAACTCGTATAAATAGCTTTCAAAACACCGCATTGTACGTTATCAATTTTTTAGAGGATAAAATAGATAAAGTAAGCTTTCCTTTATTTAGGGTAAGAGAAATAAAACCGTTTTCCAGTTGTTGTTTATTCTTAATTTTCACTCTTTAGAGACGTTTCGACACTATGGTGTCATTCTCAATCTTTTCTTCTCCTGCATCTTTTAACTTTAATAAATAAATTAACAATAATTGCATTACTATAAATAATTTAACATAAATGTCCAAAGATAACACACTATAAGTATAAGTACCTGGAAAGTCATACTTTTAAAAATTCTTGGGAGATCATTAGTCCTCCATGGTCAATAGATAATATTGCATTACAAAACCAAATTTTGATCTTTGAACCATCAGATCCTTTTTCTCATTTCTATGAATCATTAGACTTTAGTATAAAATAACAAAATATGTTCTAACATGTTTTAAAAGTATGACTTTCCAGGTACTTATACTTATAGTGTGTTATCTTTGAACGTTTATGTTAAATTGTTTATAGTAATGTAATTATTGTTAATTTATTTATTAAAGTTAAAAGATGCAGGAGAAGAAAAGATTGAGAATGACACCATAGTGTCGAAGCGTCTCTAAAGAGTGAAAATTAATGAATAAACAACAACTGGAAAACGGTTTTATTTCCCTTACCCTAAATAAATGAAGAATAAATTCAGTTTAAAAAAAGAAAAAAAAATATAAGTAAGCTTTCCTCAAAAACAAGATTTATGCTATCTCTGACTTTTTTGTTGACGTATAAAAGAGGAATATAACGCCATGCATTGTTTCATTATATGACAAAGGCATTAGGCAGCATCTTCCATGAAACCTCCCTGGAGGTTATATTTTTGTCTACACTTCCAACAATTATTGTTATATTCCAACCAATTTACACAAAACCTCGACAAATTATATTCCAAAACCTTCCTGGTGAATCACTCTATCTATTGGACAAAACCGTATGAAAGTCCGTGCAGTAGTTCTTGAGTTTACCGCGAACAAGTGCGGCCGAGGACTTTGTTTTATAATATGTATAGATGTTAAATACTCTATATATCAAAACAATACTAAATGGTTACTCATATTATTGTATCAGTCAGCATGATAACAAAATCGACAAAGGTATAATTTTACTGCTGGCCTGCTATCATCTGGTTAGGTAGTCAGCGTTGCCTCAATTAGCCATTAAACAATCAGTTTAATGCGTGGCTACACTGCGGGCAAAAGGAGATTCATCTATGACTGTATTAGCTTTTGTTTTCGAATCATTTAAGTGCTAGAAAACATAAAGATCTGGATAAAATTCGATTTAACCAAATATTCACCGTGACTGCAGATATATAACTTATAAATAATAAATTCTCCTGTACGAGTGAGATATTAAATCTATTATATTTTCAATATATGGTTTAAGATGGCCGATACTAATTACATATATTAAAAAAGAGAAGTATCACTCACATAGAAGTACAGTTCGACTTTCTGGGAGGCTTTGGGTCCACACTTCTGGGTCGGTCCGCAACATCCCGTGTCTTCGGCGCAGACGTGGAGCTTGGTGCAGGGCGGGAAGTAGGTGTTGGAGACTGAAGGGTAGTGATCTGCCACCCTCACGATCTTCGGCTGCGGCACCCTGCAGGAGAACTCCTTCGACATCTGAAGAAGGTGGAGGCGGACTTCGTTCTGCGACTTAGGGTCGTTGTTACCTTGAAAAAAAAAGATAATAAAATAGTTAATATTATGAAAGGAAATTCTTAATCATAAAGAAAGGTGATGTTGGCCGGGAATGTTAGGTACAGCTCTTAGCGACCTCGAATCTGCTACGGAGCTGAACAATATTACAACCACATTATGATTTTTTGTTTAATATTTAGTTTTTAACATTCCAGTTACATTAGCAACTAATTAAGGAGTTCAGAAATAACAAAAAAGCATATTTATTTAGTTGAAAACTGTTATAGTAAAAATGAATACAAGATGACGTCCTAGAAATACGCTTCATACCAATCCTTTCCCTGATTAAATTGAAGATCGAGTCTGGTATCCGGGACTGTTGTACAAACTCCTTAAATTCTTACCTTCTACTTACTTCCTTATTATCAGTTCCTACCTCAGTAATAGAACCTTTAAAGTAAACCATAATTTTTCCTACTCTTGCCTCTTTACCCAGTTAGCTGGTGTTCCTCAAGGTAGTATCCTGGGTCCCATCCTATACACAATATATACAGCTGACATCCCAACCCATCCAAGCACTGTCCTCACTACGTACGCTGATGACACATGTGTGTTATCAGTAAATAACGATCCATTTGTTGCATCCCAATATCTTCAATCCCATATCTCAAACCTTCAAGAATGGTGTCAAAATTGGAGAATTAAAACAAATCCCACCAAATTACCTTCACTCTTCGTCGTAAACCTACGAATTCCTGCCCTACTGTATCCTTTAATAACACTCCACTGATCCCTGTCGAACAGATACGTTACCTAGGACTCCATCTGGACAAACGTCTCACTTGGAATCCTCATACAAGACTGAAAAGACAAGAAACTGCTCGACGATTTCGCCTAGTTCAACATTTACTGGACAAACGTTCAAAGCTATCAATTAATTACAAAAGACTCATTTACATGACAGTTATCAGACCTATTTGGACATACGGAGTTGAGCTTTGGGGCTCTACTAAACCATCCAATTCATCTCGCATCCAATCCTTACAATCCAAAATCCTACGTAAAATCCTCAATGCTCCTTATTATGTCACAAACAAACTCATCCATCATGATCTTAATATCCCATATGTTGCTGATTTGGCCCAAACTAGATACCTATCCTTCCATGAAAAGCTCCATACACACTTAAATCCGCTAGTCTCTCGACTTGCTTCCCATACTATTCCTGATAACCCTCCGAGGCGTCTGAAAAGAAGATGGCCTCGAGACCTTCTACTATAAAACTTCATTGGAGTGCTATCAATGGATAGTTTCTCCACAAGTGATTTTTTTTGTTCATGTCCTTTGTTCATAGAGCCAATTTACTTGATGTAATGTTATTACAGTTGTAAATATCAATAAAATAAAAAAAAAAAAAAAAAAAAAAAATTGGAGATACTCAAATAAATAAATGTTGAAGATATTTAATAATGGTGTATCTACAACAAGAATGCGTCTCTTTGAATGCCGAAATGAGACTGCAATAAAAACGCAATTCTTTTTTGTCAATGAATGCCTCCTTGATTAACTGGAGGCTATGGAAAGAAAATTTTTAAGAAAAAGATGGGTGCCGTTCAGACTGATGGAAACTAATAAAGAATAGTGAAATATACCAGAAAATGAAAAGAATCTCAGATCCTTTGGGGAGGTCTATATAGAATGAACAATCTAGTAATCAATTATTTCTCGATGAAGAAGACCATTGCAACGTTGATTAAAGATGTAAAGAATGATTCAGTAATGTTGAATATCAGACAGTCTGGGAGGGTTTTAGGATAAACCAATACCAGAGAAGATTGAACAAAAGTTGGAGAGAGGATCGATGGAAATATGCCAGTGAACGCAAGAAGGTGATTGGAGCTGGAGAAAACTCCATCTGAGTAAAAGAAAGAAAGTTGTTGCATGGTACTAAGATGGAATACGGAATTAAAAAATGTATGAATTGACACTGCAAGACCAAAAGATTATACTAGGGCCAACCCAGCCAGAGCTAAATCACTTCCCTAAACAACAGTTTGCTTAGAAACAGGTCTGTATCTACTCAACCGTACAATCATGGATCCTCGGGGAAAAACCTGACTGAGTCCAACAACTTTAATGGTTGTTACAAATTTTCTTATTTAATCTCCTCTGTGCCTCAGTGTGGAGGTATCTGCGGATAATGCAATACTTATTTTTTTTTAATGTTTTAAATAAAAATTGATATTTTTACAGATCTTAAAAGATAGTACGGGCATAAGTTCACATATTTAAAGAACTTTTAATGCCTTACCAGAGATCTGTATTAAGAAATTAAGCCCCCTGTGACGTTGTAAAGATAAAACCGCCCCAGAATAATCCCTGGGAGCGCCAGGAAGACGAGGAGTGCACTCCAGCGCACTTGATGCAGGCGAGCTAGAAGTGGCTGAAAGGTCGTTAGAGGGCAGCTGCTTACTGCACTAAATCAAAGCCTCTTTATTATACCGCACGCCCTCTTTATGAGCCAAGTTAAGATTTTTTGTCCTGCTTTTTTATTCCACTTTTTAATTACGTAGGTGATAAAAAAAAGGTGAAAAAATACTATTAAAAAAAAAAGAGAAAAGGGTTATTAGTTCATAGTGGATCTAAAGGTGTGAAACGTGAACGCTAATTTTAATAGAAGGATAATTTAAGGTCTTAGAAAATAAGGTATGGTTTAGAATATTTAATTTTCTCATAATATAGCACTGCGTTGCAGTGCATGTTCCTAGTTAAAACAAGTTATAGCTTCGGTAATTGTAAGAGTGGAGCATGTTAAGGTACAGTTATCGGACTGTGGACAACTTGTAAGAGATATATAGATTTAATGAGATATTGAACAGATATAATACAATATGATACAAGAGATATAAAAGCGACATTATTATGAAGTAACTAGGTGATTTATTGCTATTGACTATAGTTATAACTTATAGACTAAGGACTTAAGGACTATATCTAAATTAGGGACCTCAATTTAGTTAAAACACAGTTTATTCGACATAGATCAATAAAAAATTGATCTATAATAAATTAAACAAATTTTTCGGACCAAAATTCTCTTATCATACGAACTACATTTAATCGACGCTGCAATCCTCAACGAAAATACTCTAAACTATATATACCCATAGGCGTAGCGAGAGGGGGGTTTTTGGGGATGTAACCCCCCATTGCTTAGAAGAAATTTAAAAAAAAGATATAAAAATTTGAAGGATTTTACTTTTTCAAAGTTATTATTGTGGGATTACAGAAGTAAGGGTCAATAATGCCAAAAACACAACAAAGAAAGTGCAAACACAGTTATTTTAATGAATAAAAGGTACGCTAAAATGACAAACCAAAACGTAATACTGTTTATTTACAATTAATTATATTATTATAGCGGCAATAGTGGCAACAATAAGATCGCAAATGTGAAAAGGACAGTTTAGACAAGAATCTAGAAGTAAAGTCTGGATGGGTCTAGAAAGTTCCCTATGCAATTAACTATAGTTAGTAATTGTAACCAATAAATAGGGTTACTTGTATTTAAAAGCTATTTCTTGATTGCCCTTCCAAAAATAACATTTATAATGAAAATAACATTTATAAAAAATTATAATCTATTTATTTAATTTGAAGCTACATGATTTATAGTATAATATATATTATACCTATATTACGAGACATCTTTTTTGAAGGGAGTAATATGTTGGGGTGTTAACCCCCCCCCATGAGTCAACTCTAGTTACGTTAATATATATACCTGACAGTTAATGCGAATTGGGATTATTTTATAAATAAATACAGAAAAAATTCTTACAACTTTTTCTTTGATGATCATTTATTTTATTTATCATCGATTATTTAAATTATTTATAAAATAAATTGGTTTTGATCAACTCTAGGACATAAGAAGGGCAATTCACTAGTTGTTTAGTTTTTCATTTTTTTAATTGTAACTTTTTGTGTATACAATTTTTATTGATTACTGTCACTAATCAGAATGTACTATATTTATAGTATCACTTATTTATTGGTGGTTCTAGTTATATAAATTATATTACAAAACCTTCTTGTTGTGCTTAGAATACTAATTTTGTTTTATTTTTGTTTATTTTTATATTTGTTAAATTTTTTTTTCGAGTTTACTCCTTAAGAAACGGTTTTTATATTTAGCCTGCGGTATGAAAATTTTATGAGTAGTAAAATCGAATTTAGCTAAAAGTGGTAGGTTACGTTCCTTTCTCGATAATATTGTAAAGTAGTTTCGGGTATTATGGCCTACTCGGCCAATATGGTCTGGCTTAATTTCTCCGAAACCAAACTCGTCATACAAAATACATGATATGCCATTCATGGGACCTTTAAAAAAATATGTTTCTAATGGAATAAGATCATGTGTTAGAAACAACTCTTGCCCACTAGGCCAATATGAAATGATGGAAGTATTTTGACCTGCGTATCTACGTACTCAAATTGGTGAAATCGTTGTCAGTGGTTTTCGTGATACACATTAACGTAATTAGAGTTGACTCATGGGGGGGGACCCCACCGGTCAACCACTCCAACATATTACTCCCTTCAAAAAAGAGAGTATAATTTATACTACAATCATGTAGCTTAAAATTAAATAAATAGATTATAATTTTTTATAAATGTTATTTTGGAAGTTATATAAGCTATTTTCATTATAAATATTATTTTTGGAAGGGCAGTCAAGAAATAGCTTTAAATACACGTAACCTTATTTATTGGTTACAATAACTTACTATAGTTATTGCATAGGGAACTTTCTAGACCCATCCAAACTTCACTTCTAGATTCTAAGAATGGTCAAAACTGTTCTTCTCACATTTTCGATCTTACTCTTGCCGCTAGATGCCACTACTGCCGCTATAATGATATAATTAATTGTAAATAAACAGTATTACGGTTTGGTTTGTCATTTTAGTGTATCTTTTATTCATTAAATTAACTGTGTTTGCACTTGATTTGTTGTGTTTTTGACATTATTGACCCTTACTTCTGTAATCCCACAATAATAACTTTGAAAATGTAAAATCCTTGGGGGGGTTACATCCCCAATAACCGCCCTCGTTACGCCTATGGTGATACACAGGTTTATCTCCTGCTAACAGGAATGTTTTTAAAGATCACGATTTTATTGATATGGACAATGAGGAAGGATATAGACTCGCCCATCAATAAAATACCACGCCAGAGCCAACCGCTTCATCATCTACTCCATAAGTTCCTCCTGCTATAGAAATGAATCTGTTCACATGACAACCACCATAAATGAACCTGCTATGAGTAATGCAATGGCTACTGATGTAACCTCTGTTTCAAGAAACGAGAACAAAACACTCCCTGTATGTTTTCAACAAGTTGCAGCTCCCATTACGATCACCACATCCATCGACTTCAAGAGACTTCATAACTCCATTCGGATTGTCCCCGATATCACAATTAGCACCTAGAACTACTAACCGAGGCTGAATGCCTGATAAGTCGACATTGCTTACTTCATCCCCGTATAAAAATGAATAGCAAGACTCTCAAGACCAAAGAATACGAACCTTTGTGCGACGACAGCTCTGACGAAAGTTCAGATAGAAGCAATGTTAATGATGCAAAGTGTTAATATTGTGAAGATCTCTATTTACGAATAACAGAGGTGAAATATGGGTTCAATGCCTATGTTACAAATTATGGGCTCATGAAGAATGCTAAGAATTTTGTTCTTCAAAATAATATAAAGTGTATTTCTTCTATTTTTTTATTGTATTTGTTATGGAGGGCAATGTGGCTCACTACATATCTGGCCAATATGGCCCTAGGCCATAACCACGGTTCAATTTCTAAGATATGTCAAAATTAAAAAAAAACATTTATTTTAATTCTGTTTGATAGTTAATAATCTTAAATGTATAATTTTTGATTACTATTAAACTCGAAGGACTGATTTATCCAATAAAAACTGATTGATCTCAATAAAATTTCATTTCCAAAAAAAAAAGCTTCTGCCATATTATCCGAAGTTAGTATATTATTTGTTTTACATAATGGATAGAAATTAAAAGTTAAATTCCCGGACTAATCGGGAAGAGATACACGTGGTATCTATGGTAACAGTGTATTCTATTCCTTTATTCTCCAAGTGTTGAAATGCGATAATTTTTTTTGTAGGAGTCTTTTTAAAGACACCTATCTAAACAAACACTATTACTACTCTTATTTAGATTCCGCCTTAAGCTGTTGGGGTCCATTCATATTACTTGGATACAACCTCAACAGACGGGCAGCGTTGCTCTGATAAGAATAGGGAATTGACTAGCTATCTAGAAAGGCTGTGCAGTGACTACTTAATTGTGTACAGTGTGTAGTACTATTAGGAAAGGGGATTGGTGTATTAGGAAGAGGACAGACAGTGATCATGCTGGGCTTAAATACACCTCTACCGTACACAGAAGATGAAGCCCCCTTCAAAAATGTAAAGACAGGGAAAAAATCGGCCAAGACGAAGACAAGGAAAGCAGAAGAAGCGCCACCGGTAGTGACATCGAACAACTTTACCGCTCTAGCTAATTAAGGAATTATATTTTTGTTAGTTTATTTATATTGTATTATTTAGTTTATTATTATATTTGGTTGTTATGCAATTTATTTAAATACCAATATACATTTTAAGGTAGACTGTTTTTGCTAGTTTATTTATTTAATGCTACTTTAAGCTAATACGGCGAATTGGGCGATGCTTCTGTGGAAGTACGGCTGTAATCCACGGATCTAGACCAATTGGCCATTGTTCTTAAACTCTAATGTTCTTCGGTGGATAGGAAACTGGTTTGTTAGTTTATTTAACGTCACTATATGATACTATTATAAGCGGGATGGCACAGTGGTAGTGCGCTGTGTTACTTTATATTTCAGTGGAAGATATTATTTAATGTGTAAACAACCTGGGATAGATCTCTTCGGAACTGGGACCCCCTTAGGGCACACCCAGCCCCTTAAAAATGGATACCCAAAATAAAGCGAAAACTAGCGTTTGATCGTGATCTAAGACAAATCCATGCTCAACAGTTGCTCAAGAAACAGTACAGTCACTATAAAATACTGAATCCAAGACTCTTCATGAGTTGTACAGTGCATTCATGATGGTACATTTTTTTTTTTAATGCTACTATGACATATCGTACGATGGTACAGTGGGTGTAATAAATTTTCGTATCCAGGTGTAATC
Organism: Arma custos; assembly: GCA_037127475.1. Lineage (NCBI taxonomy): Eukaryota > Metazoa > Arthropoda > Insecta > Hemiptera > Pentatomidae > Arma > Arma custos. Next base: position 10,933,654 of record CM073762.1, on the reverse strand, counting down.
GTATCTGCCATTTCACGCATCCTGTGACGTACAGAATAACGTTTAACACTATTTAAAATATCCTAAGGACAACTGTCGGGCAACGTACCTGTAACTTCGGGCGTTGAAGGTTTTTATACTAACTACTACACCCTAGGTGAGCCCCAGGGGATACTTTTGTATCTGATATCACAGTTTGTGAGTAACTTAACTTACTAAGACCAAGATGGCAGGTTCGCAGCCCCTAGGATTTTTTTAAGGTCAGGTACTCGTTAAAAATTTTTATCCTAAGTAAACCTGGATAGGCCAAATTTAGAAGGACAAAACTGTAGCATCGTCCGATTAGACATAGGATGATAAAGTGACGGAAAGTGTACAAACATCACAATTTTAACTAATAAAATTATTTTCTGGGTAGCAAAAATAATAACATAATAATATATAATAACACTATTATGTCATAAAAATTAATAATTAATAAAAGGCAATAAAGAGAAAAGAGATATCAAGATAGAATAGGTTCGAAAGTGAAGCGACGACCTCATCTGATGGCCTTGTCCTTAACCCAGTGCGGGAGTTCACTGCCCTCCGCTCTCGCTAGGCAAGCACGTCGACTAGTCGTAAAAGGGATGATAACATATCTTAACTATACCTTATCTGCTAGATATGTTCAGATGCGGTATGTAGAGAGATATCTATGCTAGAAGGGTTCCCATGCAAAGCTAACACTTCGTTATGCTATTAACATCTGATAAATACAACACATGACTTCCTTATACACCTTTTATGGTGCTGATATGACTAATCGGACGATGCTGCATTGGGAGTTCTAAATTTTCCCAATACAGGTTTAATTAGGATAGGGATTTTTATTACCTTTATTACCTTACAGGCTCGAGATCCCCCGTTTAACGTCCTTTCCGAAGGCTACAAACCCGCAATATTGGGCATAGTTGTTACGCTAATCACTAGACCACAGGTCGTCCCCTTTTATTATTAAACTATATATCCCTGCCTAAAAAAATATTCGCAATCACATTATAATTAAAACATTCAAGAACCGCATCAATCATTATAAATTAGCAATTAGTGGAGTGTCGGAAATCTTGGATCATATAGGATCTAGGAACTTCCTGGGACTAACCCGGCCTCTATAAAATATTATAAAAATAGGGTACCCAAAATAAGGGGGAACAATCTGGCCTAGGACAAGTCATCTCCTTCCTGAACCGTTATCCATGTAACAGTACAGTCTCTACCACGTACTAACCCAAGACTCGTTCACGGGTTGCAGTGCTACATGTCTTTATTTATTTATTACAAATTACAGCAAACTACTTAATAACAATAATATTTTTTTTTTTTTTTATAAACACTTTATTTAGACATTAAAATCTGCCACCTGTGGGCAATAAGTAATGGTGCTATGTAGCTACAATCATTTCATAATAAAACAAAAAAGTGGTATAAACAAAATAAAATAAGTGAATGTAATAAATATATACATACGCAACATATATAAAATAAAAGGAAATTAAAGCAAAAATGATAATAAAATAAAGTCTAAATAAAAAAAATAAAAATAAAATAAACAGAATAATGTACGCATTCAAACCCTATTTACAATTTTCCTGGGTCCCCGAACTAAGCTTCTTCTCCAGGAATAACAAAATAAAATAACAATAATATAGTTATTATAGTTATATCATAATAAGAAAATTTATAATTTTTTGTTAATTATTTAAATTTTTATTTTAAAGAGAAAAGATACACCCCCCGGCCGGGATTCGAACTCGGATTCTCTGTTTCTCCGTGACAGTGCTCTAACCAATTGAGCCATCGGAGTCGGCTACCGGCAGGGGACAAATCTATTCTCTTATCAGATAACATGCCCCCGTGTTCACATAATTATTTGTGATGCATACACACGAGAACGAATGTTCTTTGAACATTACTTTAATTTCAGGATCTTGTTGACTTACGTCATATTACTATTTATAATTCTTAATATTTTTATTTTAAAGAGAAAAGATGCCCCCGGCCGGGATTCGAACCCGGATCCTCTGTCTCTCCGTGACAGTGCTCTAACCAATTGAGCCACCCGAGTTTATTTGCATGAAAAATAAGTAAACAAGTGAATCTTTTTTTTATTTATAAACATGAACAGGGATGAATTTTGAAAGATAACTAAACAAAAGACGAAGAAGATCTCAGGCAGAAGAACACAAGAAGGCAATGGAATAAGAGACTCACTAATACTGACTGGTCATAAAACCTAGTTGGGTAAAATGATCTAGGCACGGAAGATGATACTGATTGCTGATTCGCAGCTCTAGTGGCTCAATATGAAAAGAAAAAACATAAAGATAAATCAGTGAGAAAGATTGAATTTAATTATAAGAGAATAATTAAACATTTCATAGAGGGAGTTACTTTGATGTATTACTCGTACAACAGACCATAAATTGACTAAAATATATTTCAAGTTCTAAATCATCGCAAGAAAAGGGAATAATAATGAATAAAGAAGATACAAAGCGGAATAAGACATACAATAGTTCCCATTATTCACGCCTGTTAGGCTCTGGACAGCTTGAGGCATCCATCTTCCAGATTGTGAGATAGCTAAGCTAACACTTTCTAGAACTTGTAACGCAATGTTGAATATCAACCGATTTCTTTAAAGTTTGTTCTCAAGTTTGGAATAAGTCTCAAGAAGGATAAGCCATGTTTAAGGGCTAGATTTCTTCTTCTTTCTTAGTCAGTGGCGGATTCAGTGAATTTTACTTTTCGGGGAGTCACAATAGCATTATCGGCTATAACTCCTCCCGTCTCTTAAAAAAAATTGGGATGAAAGTGATCAGGGCGGGAGGTCAATAAAATAATTTATTAAATAGAGATGAACTATTTGTATAAAACCGTTTTTTCGACTCACATGGCAGGTCTTCTTCAGGGCTATATTAATGCTATGACTATAGGGGGAAGATAAGTACTAAACTGAACTTAAATTCCTGGACTAATATCGGTGTACACTCCTATCCCCCCTTGTTATGATAAAAAATAGTGAAATAAAAAACAAACGTAATAATACAAATATAACGGTTTGCGTAACGAACTCCAATACGAAGCCCAAGATCGCGGGTTCGTAGCCCGGCAGGTGACCCTAGGATTTTTTAAGGGAGTAAAAAATTCTTAGTTACGCCGTCCTTCGGATGAGACGTTAAACGGGGGTCCCGAGCCTGTACGATGTCAGGTACTCGTTAAAAATCCCTATCCTAATTAAACCTGGATAGGCAATATTTAGAGCTCCCACTGTAGGATCGTCCGATTAGCCTTAGCAGCATAAAGTGACGTTAAATGAACAAACAAATATAGCAATTGAATTTTTAATAGTTACAAAAATATAATTACAATAATAAATAAAATAAAACTTGGAAGTAAATAATATTTCCTACACAACAGTCTGAGATCACACTCAACCTCCAGGTTTTTCCTTAATTACGGGTATCCAATTTAAAGATACTGGGTGTGCCCCAGAACGGTCTGCAGTTGGTTTATTTTGACGTCACCTTATGATAATCGGACTAATTAAAGTAATGGATAATTATATAGGGATAAATTGTGCCTATCAGATTTCATCTTCAAAGAGCACCTGACATCGCACAAGATAGATCGACACCCCATTTTACGTCCCCTCCGAAGGATAGTTTAAACAAGGTTTTTTTCTTTATCTTCCGTTGGTGCTTGTCCTCTGATGATATTGTATGGTCTACACCTGATGTTCTTCATCCACGAACGTTTGGTCTACCTTCTATCTTGCCGTATAAAATCAGTTAAATTAGCTGGTATTTTTCTTTGGGCATCTCATGTCTCCGGTTTGAGACATGTTTCTAATTTTTACCTTTCATGCCTGTTAAAATCCTTTTCCAGGTTATTTTTACTCATATGGTAGATAAAATGAAATTCTGCTTTGGAATGATAAATGGTATATATAAATAATTTGTCTCCCACAAGCGTATTTAAATCCAGGATCTTAAGCATAATTAGTAACTCAGCACTCTTCACACTGAAATGCATTGGTCCCAAACTGGAATAGCACAATTTTAAATGCATCACCATCATAGTCCACCCTCTCTACCTCTCATGCAGTGTGAGGTTTCTTCTGTACAGCCAGGAACACACTGTACGATCCTCTACCATTTCTCTTCTATTTCATTTCAGGTTTCTCTCGTTTTCTTTGACACCATCTTCCCAGGTATGTCGGGGTCTTACTCTGGAGCTTCTTCCACCAACCTTTGTCAGTCATCTTGGTCAGCCTGTTGTTTTCCATTCTTCAAACATGTCCAAACCATCTTAGACTGAGGCTTGATGTAATGATCGAGTTACGAATTCGGTCACGACTTGTTTTCTCCTCTATCTTCCTAAGGAATCTCATTTCTGAAGTTAGTATCCTATATTTGTTTGGCTAATGCCCAAGATTCATAAGAATAGGTCAATAGGTAAGGCACGTAGATTTCTTCTTCAACTTTGTGTCCTTAGATACTTCTCTTTTATTCAGGAACCTTTTATTTAGTCCATGGAACAATTTACCAGCTGAGTTAATCCTCTCCCAGATTTCATTGTCCATGATTCCAGTTTCTCAGACGTTCGATGGGCTTGTCCTTGGTTCTTAAACGTTTAGGAATAAAAACAAAAATGAATAATCAAAGATTTTGTTGATTTAGTATTTTGAAGTCAAAAGCCTTTTCGAATCATTCTAAGTTGGCTTTTTACTTGATAAATCTGATTACTTTAAATCCAGCAAAGTTTTTGGGTCGTTGTCCTTTTATCTTCTGAAAAGAAGTTATTCAATTTAAAGCCTAGCCGAAGAATACTTGTTTAACTTTTAAACAACAACATAAAGTGAATTACATTATATATAAAGGCGGATTCACAGAGAGAAAAAAAGGGAAATTTCCTCTCCCAAAATTTAAAGAAAAAGAATAAATTCTTGTTAAATTAATCGTGAATAACCGTGAAATTTATGTTGGGATGGTTCATAGAAATTCTTAATTCTATGTCTTAATTTCAGTAAATATAAAACTTGATATATCAAATAGTTGGGTTGCATGAAGAAGGCTGAGACTCCCAAAAATACGTCTAGATACCAAATATTCCATATTAAAATTTTCAAACTAAATTTTGAGTGATTGTAGATGTTAGGACAATATTAAAAAAAAAATATTTATTTAAACTTATAACTGTGTAATCAAATATATCAATTAGATATAATAAAAGTTGACATTAGACAGCGGCAATTAGAAAAACTATCCATTGGTTGTACTGGAATAACAAATTTAACTTAGAAGGTAACGAGGTCATCTTCTTTTCAGACGCCTCGGAGGATTATCAGGAATTGAAGAGGTTGCTAGGTCTGAAACTAGTGGGTTTGAGTGAGAATAAAGTTTGTTATGAAAAGATTGATATCGGAATCGGACCAAATCAGATGGGAACAGATTAAATGGGGCATTAAAATCATTATGGATTACTTTGCTCGTAACAAAGTAAGGAGGGTTGAGGATTTTACGAATGATTTTGGATTGTAGGGATTGAATATGTTGGAATATCTTCTGAAATATATATTTTAAAATTTATTTATGGATATTTACAACTGTATCACAATAATACAACTATAAGTAAATAGGATAAGTAATACATAATGACATGAGAATCACAAATAGAGAAACTACCCACTGGTAGTACTCAAATCAAAGTTCAACTAAGAAGGTCACGTGGCCATGTTCTTTTCAGACGCCTCGGAGGATTATCGGGAATTGAAGAGGAAGCTAGGTTTTAAACTAGATGGTTTGAGTGGGAATGAAATTTGTTATGAAAGGATAGATACCGGGTTCGGGCAAAATCAGCAACAAATGGGACATTAAGGTCGTTATGGATGACTTTATTCATAACAAAATAAGGAGCATTGAGGATTTTACGAGGGATTTTGGATAGTAGGGTTTGGATACTAGAGGAATTCGATAGCTTAGTGGAGCCCCAAAGCACTACTCCGTAAGTCTAAATAGGTCGTATGATGGTCATGTAGATGAGTCTTTTGCAGTTAATCGGAGCTTAGAGCGTTTGTCCAATATATATATATATATATATATATATATATATATATATATATATATGTATATATATATATATATATATATATACATATACTAGCTCTAAGATTTAGAGAAGATAGGAGAATAGTTGCTAGTTCATTTTACGTCACTTTAAGCTGCTATGGCTAATCGGACGATGCTACAGTGGGAGCTCCTAATTTTGTCTATAAATATGCTCGACGTTTAATTAGGATAGGTATCTTTAGCGAGTACCTGACATCGTATAGGCTCTGGATTTTAACGCCACTTCCGAAGGACGATATAACCAAGGATTTTTTTACTCCCTTTGAAAAATCCTAGGGCCACCTGCCAGGCTATGAATCCGCGATATTGGACTTTGTAAGGTAGGAGAGTAGAGTGCAGTTAGTTTGTAATACTTAAGAGAGTATTCTCTGAGTTAGATCTAAAATAGTAAATAAGTTATGCTAATTGCTCATAATAATACGTATTAACTAGTTAGATCACATAAGAATGTCTCTTGTATAGCCATTTTAAATGTATTCAATATCTCAATAAATCTATATCTTTCACACAAGTCGTACACCGTTTGATAACTAAATGCATCCTTTACAATCCTCCCATATCGTCTAAAATATTTATTTATTTCAAATGCCATTAAAATGTTTTCGGGGCTAAGCTAAAACGAAGCCAAATATTTGAATAATAAATATGGGATTCCAATCCCATCATCATATACTATGCTGCGTGTATACATTTGGCAGCAAGATATATTATGATGCCTTATCCATTATCAGATCGTGTTGAACATGATTGAGGCAGGGAGGTGCGGCCCAAGCCGTAGGTGAGAACATATCAGATTCCTTACATCGATATATCTCGATATGTATTACCATGGATATAAGTCCAGTTTGATAAATTACCATTTTACTTCTTTTTTAATGTATAATTTATTTGAATGTGAGTGAAATTTAAAACTGAAGATAATTTTTTTTTTTTTTTTTTTTAATAATTTATTTCTTGTAATCAACAACTCTAGATTTAGGCTAATAAATCATGATATACTTGTGAAGTGTTACAGAATTATCGATCAGTTAAGAACTAAGGTACTATCTAGATGGGAACTAATTTTTTTTTTTAAAGCAAATTGATTCGATCCAACGGACATTCATCAAACTGAAATGTAGCTTTGTTCTACTCCAAATGGAACGAGTAAGTGAATTGATTGGAGTAATTGGTTGATAGACGAATTTTAACCCTTCGGAGATTTTAAAAATAGAATTCTAAACGATATGAATAAATAAACTAGATTTTTCAATTTAAATAATTGGTTAAAATAATATAATATTCAGAAATAAATCATTACACAAAGACCTTATAAACATACCACTCGTGACTGACTCTATCAAGAAAAAAAACAAAAAAATTCATGACTCACTTGCTGGACACCCAAACTTACTGGTACAATCATTACTGACAGAAACATTACCACAGAACCCGACAAGGAGACTGAAACGCCTCTGGAGCAAGTGTCTACTACAGTGAGATGAACCAGGTGACCAGTGAGTGCCTTGAATGGGAGGTTTCTGCTAAAGGACATATATGCATTTTAATATTTTGTTTGAATCTGCTCGACGTTTTAGCCTACTTCAACATTTACTGGACAAACGCTCTAAGCTCCCAATTAATTACAAAAGACTCATTTACATGACAGTTATCAGGCCTATTTAGACATACGGAGTTGAGCTTTGGGGCTCTACTAAACCATCCAATTCATCTCGTATCCAATCCTTACAATCCAAAATACTTCGTAAAATCCTCAATGTTCCTTATTATGTCACAAACTCATCCATCATGATTTTAATATCCCATATGTTGCTGATATGGCCCAAACTAGATACCTATCCTTCCAAGACAAGCTCCATACACACTTGAATCCACTAGTCTCTCAACTTGTTCCCATACTATTCCTGATAATCCTCCGAGGCGTTTGAAAAGAAGATGGCGTCGAGACCTATATTTTGTTTCATTCATGCATACTACATCATTACTTCATGATTTCTTAATACACGTAGTTCTAAATTTCAGAACATACTTTAACAGTATCTCCATCCTAGCTTCAACGTGAATCCTTTAGTATAATTTATTTCAATAAGTATATTATTATTAACAGTTTTCAGCACACGCGCATCCAATTACTTACTGTACAATATTTAGTCTGGCGGTAAACTATACCTACACTAGTATCACTACAACCAGGGGTCGAAGATTCGTTCCCAAAGAATCGTTCCTAATCGATCTCATTCAAATCGTTCGGAGCAGGAGCAACATTTCATAAGGAAAATCGTTCCGATCTGGAGTGGAACGATATCATTTTGCTATAAAACAACCGCTCCCGAACGGAACAGAATCCGCCAGGAGCGATATTTGTGGATCCCTTGAGGATTTGATCCTGTGGAGCAAAACAATATCGATCCCACATGTTTCTTTCTACACCTTGATTTTGGCCTCCTCATTTACCTATCTACACACAAAAATACCAAACCGGAATGAAAAAATTGTGCCTAGAGAGTCATAGTACTTTCTCATCCTTAAAAAAAAACGAGAACTAAAATATTTTTTTTTACTACCTTAAACTTAACCGATCCTTATCGGGTCCTCTTTAGGATCAACTAGATCATAAACCAAACATTTAGGAAAAAACCTGGTTGAAATCCGATTTGTAGTTTTCGAGCATTGGTTGGGACAAACTTTTCCGGACGGACGAACCGACACCACTCAGATTTTATGTTTTTTGGATTCATTAAACATTTAAATATCGAAGTCGAATTTGTTGGCAGTTTCAATACTTTCTTCATCTGAAGGATGAGAAAGTAAAAACGAAGGATCGATATTTATTGTTCCGTCCCAGATCGAATCCTCAAAGGATGGAAAAATTTCGCTCCGGTCGGGATTGAATCAAACTTGGAGCAGAATAAAGCATCTTTTGTGGATAGGATTCGAAATAGAACATTTTCGGAAAGAACTTTATTTTTTCTACCTTAATTAATGGTTTCATTCAGAGCAGCAAAAATATAAATATATCAGTTTCATCGCCTGGTTGTAATATTAGTAATAATAATAATAAGCTTTATTTTTTCCTTTTTCTTCTATGTACAATTTTTACAAGGTCTTTATATTTACAAGGTTTTTTTAAAAAGAAAAAAAGGCCCTTCTTTGGGCATAAGCCTCTCCCATTTTACCCCAGCTACGTCTGTTCCAAGCGGAACGGTGCCATAATACTCCGATGAAGTTTTGTATGTCGTCCCGCCATCTCGTAGCTGGTCCCCCTCTTCTCCTAGTGCGGTGTATTGGATACCAATCCGTTGTTGCCTTAGCCCAATGTGTTGATGCCATTCTTGCAATGTGTCCAGCCCACTGCCATTTAAGATCAGATACTGTCTTGAGAATATCGCGCGTACCAGTCAGCTTCCGTAGTTCTGTCTTCTTTATTTTCTACCTTCTATTTTTCCTTAACATACTCTTTAGGATCAACTAGATCATAAACCAAACATTTAGGGAAAAACCTGGTTGAAATCCGATTTGTAGTTTCCGAGCATTGGTTGGAACAAACTTTTCCGGACGGACGGACTGACACCACTGAGATTTTATGTTTTTTGGATTCTACACCCTAGGAAACGTCAAGAAACATTAAAGTATCCAAGTCAAATTTTTTGGGCGATTTCAATACTTTCTTCATCAATAAAAAACGAAGGATCGATATTTATTGTTCCGGCCCAGATCGAATCCTCAAAAGATGGAAAAATTTCGCTCCGGTCGGGATTGAATCAAACTTAGAGCAGAATAAAGCATCTTTTGTGGATAGGATTCGAAATGGAGCATTTTCGGAAAGAACTTTATTTTTTTCTACCTTAAATAATGGTTTCATTCAGAGCAGCAAAAATATAAATATATCGGTTTCATCCTCTGACTACAATACATAAAAGATGCTGGGTTCAATACATGGTGGAGACTGAAAGGTTTCTAAGTGAACAGATTGCTTGGGATATGATTTGCTCGAGATCACGCGCAGTATTCAGTTTTTCCCTCAATCTATCCACTGTACAGATGCTTGGTGAGTCCTTGGGAGTTCTGTAGATCCTACAGGTTCCATCTTGGCTGTTAATAATTTGTCACACCTGGATTTGAGCCCGAGATATTTAGTAAAACAACTCAGTACACTACACACAAACATCATTAATATAATCATAATATATGAATTATTGAAATTAAATTAGACTATATACGAATGAATAGCTGGATTGGGATGATATACGTTCCTTCTTGGAAATACGTCTTACCTATCCATCTCATAGGGCCCTTATAGTGATGCAATCTTTTTATAACAGTACGACCAGATATGGTCCTGACCAAAAATGGGTAGCTTATCCATTAGGAAGCGCAGTAATAAAGTATTAGCCATCGATAGAATGAATCGCTGAAGAAGGAATTGGTTCCGTCGAAGCACTGCCATTATATTCAAATATCCTGTCTCATCTTCCGTCTATTCTGTCTTATAACGTTCCGTTCTGAAATGAAGTGAAGTCCGATTTGAGATTTTATTCACCCTTAAAATCCTCATCCTTGAAACCATGACTTGTTCTGAAAAAAATATATACTTGTACCACAACTACCCGTGAAGGGTAAGGTGTTCGGTACATGGTAGAGACAGTACTATTTCTTAGGTTATTAGACCCATTTCTGGCTACTAAAAGATTAAATGAAAATCAGCCAGCAGCGGGATTTGAACCCTGGACCTTTGGTATGGCTGTGCTGTACTACTGAGCCACTCTGCTCCCTGTTCTGAAAAATTGACTTTATATTTTTTTATTTGGGGTTGCAAAAGATCGCAAGTAAAGGGGAACGGAGTGGCTCAGTGGTAGAGCAATGAGTTGCCATGCCAGAAATCCTGGTTCAAATCCCGCTGCAGGCAAGACTTTTATTTAGTCTGTTTGCAGCCGGAGATGGATCATATAGGATCTAGGACTCTCCTGGAGCTCACCCAGCCTCTATAATATGTTATAAAAATAAGGTACTCAAAATAAGGGGAGGGAAATTTTGCGGTTAAGCGTGATCTAGGACAAATTACCTTCCTGCAGAACCGTTGCCCATGAAACAGTACAGTCTCAAACATTTACTGAACCCCAGAACCATTCACGGGTTGTAGTGGTACATGTTTTTAAAAGGTCGCAAGTAAGACTTTTAATCGATTTTTTTTATCGAGAAGCTATATTTGCAAGTTTTCCGATGAGCAGAATACTTGAGCTAAAAAACAGAATACTTGAGGTGTAAAAAAAAAAAATATATACACAGTTTGATCATTAAAAAAATATTAAAAACCTGCACCATTACAACCCGTGAAAGGGTCTGGGATTCAGTACACGGTAGAGTCTTTACTGTTTCATGGATAACGGTTCTGCATGGAGGTGACGTCCTAGATCACGCAGAATCGCCAGAATGTTCCCTGTTATTTTGAGCACCCTATTTTTATATCATTTTATAGAGGCTGGGTGAGCCCCAGGAGGGTCCTAGATCCTGTATCATCCATCTCCGGCTGCAACAGACTAATTAAAAGTCTTGCCTGCTGCGGGATTTGAACCAGGATTTCCAGCATGGCAACTCATTGCTCTACCACTGAGCCACTCCGCTCCTTTCTAACAAATGTATAGATTATAGATATTATTTTGGATACTATTAATACATACATTTAGAAATCACTATTAATGATTCAGATTGAGTCTTGTTATTAAATAGATACATAATAAAATAAAATAATAATATTTCTATATGAGAGGAAAATAGTTGACTGGATGATACAATGGAGAACAGAGATAGTTGGGGGTTGCAGTCACAAAACACCAAATAAGTACCAGACTTATATTAAATATGTGCCGACGTTTCAACCTATCATGTAGGCCATCTTCAGGACTATAAGAGAGAAACAAACAGAACAAAAAATATATAAAAAACGTTATAGTAACAAGATTATACTGACATGTAATGTAGAAAATTAAAATAGTGACAGATATTTATATATGTCACTATTTTAATATTCGTTATCTTTAATTATCATATCTGTCAATATTTTAATTTTCTACATTTCATGTCACTATATTCTTGTTACTGTAACCTTTTTTATATATTTTTTGTTCTGTTTGTTTCTCTCCTAACCGTGAAGATAGCCTACATGGTAGGTCGAAACGTCGGCACATATTTAATATAAGTCTTTTGCTTATTTGGTGTTTTTATGACTGCACCCTCCAACTATCTCCGTTCTCCAATAATATTTCTAATTGTAACTGTGCTAGTTTGTAGTGACCCCAGTTAGTGATCTGTAGTACGGAGTTAGAAACCGTCTATCGCTGATAAATTTTGTATTCTTTCATCAGCCATGGTTTCCCCAGGATCCTACAGTGCCTCTATAAATTTTGTAACCTTTAATACTGGGTAAAACCTGGAGATTGAGCTTAATTTTGACCAATTCTCCTCCTTGCACAACTGTTGACTTGATAATAGTTCAATACCGAATGTTCAATAACCTTCAATTGTATGATGAAAACCATGTATGTAGAAGGCCGCGGGCTAACGGCAGCTAAGTATGTGACAATATGAAGGTTTATAAATGAGTTAAAAATTCTTTGTTGTGCCATACATCGGAAGGAACATAAAATGAGCAGTGTCAGGTATTCGTATAAGATCCCTATTCTAATCATACCTGGATAGGCCAGAAATTTAGCGCTCCCACTGCAGCATCATGTGATTAGTCATTGCAGCATAAAATGACGTTAAATGAATATTACAAACAGCTATTTAATATTACTTGTTAAGATTATGTTCTTCAGGATAACACCAAAACTTTTACAATAGAATAGAACGAAACACGAATGGAAACGGTAGGAAGTAAACTTGGACGGATTAAAGGTTTGGGATTGGTTGGAGACTGTCCAATCTGGAACGGACCCCCGAAGAAAAGAGTCCGGACCCTCCGGGCTACAGGTATGGGCCAATTAATTAGTCCTCCAGGTCCATCCTTCCCAGGGTTGCCAACCTTTTTTTGTTACTTCTATCTTTTTTTTTTTGATTTCCTATAACATGTAAGCAGATGTTCAAAATGACTTATTATTCCAAGGTACTTGACGTAAAAATTCAACTTACACTTTCAGGGTCCTACATCGATATTTAAAAAAATAATAACATTCATTCAAGTAAGTAAAAAAAATCTTTTTCCAGTCAAATATTTTTTCATTATTTAAAAACGTTTCAACATTCTTCTGTCATTCTAAATTTACATTTCTTATAAGTCCCTTTTCCTTATTTAATTTAAATATATTTTTTAAATAATTATAAATTTGCACATCTTTAACCTAAATAAAAAGAATAATCCAAATAAATACATAATTATACAAACAACATGTCCCAAAATACTGGATAAAAAGCATAGATACCTTTTAGTAGATTGTCATTTAATTTAAATTTTTCTTTTAATACTTAGAGTTTACAATGTACTCCATGGTCATTATTAACATTTATGAATTGAACTTTGGACTGTTATGATAATTTATATTAAAGTAGTATTTTAATTTGTTTTCTCCTTAAAATATATAAGTATCATGAATGGTCAATTAATATAAATTAGTAATTTGTAATCTATATTGATCTATTTTCTATCTTTTATTTATTTTAAAATGTTAATTGTATGAATATTAAAAATTAGAAAAAAAAAACATGTTGTGAGGTTCTTGAGACAGGTTATGTTATCTGTGTTATCTAATAAGTGTAGACTTCTATATTTATTTATTTCATTATTTAACTTTAAAATCACTGATGAGTACAATTTACTTATTTCGTTAGATTCCTTTACCACATTATCTATTTTGTCATTTATGTATAAGGCTTCATGTAAGCAGATAAAACAGCAGCTGTTCCAAATGACTTATTATTCCAAGGTACTTGACGTAAAAATTCAACTTACACTTTCAGGGTCCTACATCGATATTTAAAAAAATAATAACGAAATCAATTCTCAGTTTTTAACTAAAATATACCCACTCTGCTGAGTAGAGTATAAATATCAGAAAGTCTTTTCTATAAATGTATTATATATTTCTATTTGACAATAAATACTTTCTTACAAAACATAATACCAGTCCTAAAATCGAAATATATAATATGATGTCTTTAGTTTTATTTTGTAAATAAAGTATTCCAGTTTTTTCATTTAAGTTCAAAATCAGTGTTATATTTTGTGCAACTGCTTAAAGGAGTGAGGAACAGAGGCTTTGTGATTTGTCAATATGTAGAGAGTTCAATGACTAAACATCTCAACAACAGGAATATTGAATGTTTTCAAGTTTCATTTGTTATATAATAGAAAATTTAAATTTGCTGCTGAAATTTCCATACTTTAGAATTATGTTAGAGAAGAAATCAGTTGACTGGAACTTCTAATGTAAGGATAGAGATAGATGCGAGTGCAGTCAATTAAAACACCATAATAAGTGCATACTTATTTATTGTATGCCGACGTTTCGACCTACATTGTAGGTCATCTTCTGGGCTGTGAGAGAAATCAGACAAAACAAAATAACTATAAAATTACATTACTTTTCTTGGTACTGTAATATTAATAATACTATAATATTAAAAGTACAGTAATAATAATATACTGTAAACTTAAATTATTTTTCTTGGTACTGTAATGTACTTTTATAGTTATTTTGTTTTGTCTGTTTTCTCTCACAGTCCTGAAGATGACCTACAATGTAGGTCGAAACGTCGGCACACAATAAATAAATATGCAATTCTTATGGTGTTTTAATTTACTGCACCCCCAACTATCTCTATACTTACATATTTTAGAATCTTTATCAATTTTTCTTCAATTTCGGGGAGCGGGGTTGCTCAGTTTATAAAGCGCTGAGTTATAGTTGGCACTGTTGGATCCTCCTCGGGCTCACTGTCTCTATAATGCGGAAACCTTAAATTGAGGAAAAAACATGGCGGTCAAGTATGATCTCCAACAAATCACCTCCCTGCACAACCGCTGTCCTGGAAACAGTAAAGTCTCTAGTCTCTTTCATGTATTGAAGTCAACTTCCTTCATGGGTTCTAGTGGTATATATATATTGTCCTTTGTAAAATAAATTAATTTAATAACTAAAATAAATTTAAATTACCTATAAAAAGTATTCTGATGAGTAAAGTGTGAAACTGACGTCGAAATCACGCATTAGCCCTATCTACTGGATATTTATGGCAACTAAATCTTCAATCAAGAGATATAGTGTGCTCTACTTTTTTTCCTCCCTCCTTTTGTTTTTCCAAGCTTCTTTTTTCTGCTTTTAGCTTCCGTCCTAGATAGTTGCCTATTTTTCTCATCATGTTCAAGGCTTTTGCCTTCCACGTTTGTTCAAAGCAGTCGCCTTCCAGTTTTTCATTCTTTATGGTTTTTCATTTAAAACGACTTTGCCTTTTACTTGCAAATAAGTGTAAATTCAGCCAGAAGATTTCTCAACCGATTGGTTCAACATATCGAAAACCGCCCCAAGGTTTCTCTGGTCAGACAAATGCATTTGGAAGCGCAGGGAGGTTTTACCGGCAATACTTTATGATCTAGACCTTTGGTAAGTCAATTTTATTTTATTTGGTTTAGATTTCTTCTAATTATTTTTCCTCTAAAATTGCAAATTACAAATGATCCTATATACAGTCCTACCCAGAGCGTAATTTTTATTTGGACAAAGTCACGTTTCATAATTTTTTATAATTATAGATCAACTGTTTTGAATTTTAAATAATTTTATTTCAAAGAGAAAAGAAAGAAAAATAAGTCACGTTTCGTTTTGAATTACAAAAAGGTAACCTACGAGCTGCTTTGACTCAACATATGTATATGTATATATATATATATATATATATATATATATATATATATATATATATATATATATATATACATTTATATACATACATAGATTTATATATATTCACTTTAGATTAAATGACTGTACAGCCCATTAATGAGCCATGGCCTCCTCGATACGTTTCCGCCAATTCTCTGTCCAGTGCAGCGGCCTTCCAGTTTCGGACATTTAATAGACTCCTGGAGTAGCTTTTTTTTTTTTTTGCTTTTTTTCTTAGTGCTACTTAAATATATTTTTTGAAAAACTTCATATTTTTCCAAAATCTTCATAAAAATTTAGAAATGTTCCTAATAGACCTGGAGTCACTATTCTTAAATATGACGGCGAATAGCTGAGTCGAATTATGAGGATTTAAAGAGGAACTCTTATGGAAGGAGAAATTTAAAATTTTCTTTATCTTGGTTGATAACAGATTCAAAAGTCAAACATTATTTATGGCGATAAAAATATGATCAATAAATATACAATAACAATAAATGGTTATTGACAAATCAGATATGGACCCAATGACCCATTCATCGAGTGGGTAATATTTAGAAATATTGCCAGGGACTGAAGGACTGAATTATGACCTGTGAGTGCATAATGGTGTTCAGGCCATCATCCTGTCATGATAACGTTCCATATAGAAGAGAATTTTCCGTTTCGTGAAATAATGAACAGGAACTAGAGGACAAAAAATAAAAAAATCAATGATCAATCAACCTCATGAAGGGCCTTGGGTTAAGCACTTGGCAGAGACTGTACAGCATTAAATTCAACAGCTGTGCATTAAACACTCAATCGCAAGATTTCTCCACACCAACTATTTATTTTATTTATTTTTTAATGAGAGCTTCCCCAAAGTTGAGGTTTTCTTCAACCAAATTATAGGGTTACATTTTTTCCAGGTATTTTTGTCAAAATCAACTTCTTCACTGAGACCGTATCCTGTCATGCCTTCTAGAAGTTGGTTCATCCATGAAGTTCTTGGTCGACCTCTTCTTCTTCTTCAGGCACCAATGGTCATTTTAGGTATTCTATTACTCTTCAAACTCAGTAGATGTCCAACTCACTCGATTTATTTTGATTTTTTTGAGAATGGTATTGTGAATACCCATATCTCTTGTACTAATGAATTAGGTATCCTATCACGCCTAGAAATTTCGGCTACATTTCTCCAGACGTCCATCTCCGCAACTTGAAGATTCTCTTTGCCCCTCCTTCCTAATTTCCATGTTTTTCAGCCATATAACATTATGGCATGGAATAGCATGGAAAATAATTTTTTTTTGTAGTTTTTAGGGTGTTTTTACTCCACAGTACAGAATTGAGCATGCTATTAAATACCCAAATTATAGAAGCTGAGTGAGTCCTAGCTGAAACTAGCTCTAGAATGAGCCTTTTATCACCGTTTGTTAACATATTAAGTAATTTATCTGTTACAACTGGATTTAAACTCTAATACAGCAATTCAGCGCTCTAGACCCTACATATTCCGCCCCGCATTAAAAATTAAGCAGGATATAACAGATTATAGAATTTTAAGTTTAAGTTTTAACTTTTATAAAAACATCGGCAAAAAAAGTAATGGTCTAAAGTTGTATAAGACCAAAAAAGTATAGAATAGTTTACTTTCTTTTAGGAAAGTTAGGTAAGAAAAAGTTAAATTTAACCTAACCAATTGACAGGTCAATATAACTTTTTAAGGAATAGTTGGAAATTTACGACACCAAAGAAACGTGGAACGGGAAAGGCGTAACTTCCATTATTTACACGGTGACAAGATTGAACAGTTCCTCAAGTTTTGGAAACCCTAGGTTAAGTTTAAGTCCCGTCTTAAGACTTCGCCAACAGACTTATGTCTATGTCTGAAGTACGTTATACTTATGTATCTCTACAGAAAGTAATGTTTATATATTCAAAACGTAAGTACATATGACGGCGAGAAATACAGAGTATTTATAATGTATTTATTGAAATTTTCCTCATACAAGAAACTGCTCGACGATTTCGCCTACTTCAACATTTACTGGACAAACGTTCTAAGCTCCCAATTAATCACAAACGACTCATTTACATGACAGTTATCAGACCTATTTGGACATATGGAGTTGAGCTTTGGGGCTCTACTAAACCATCCAATTCATCTCGTATCCAATCCTTACATTCCAAAATCTTTCGTAAAATCTTCAATGCTCCTTATTTTCTTAAGAATAAAGTCATCCATAACTACGTTAATGTCCCATTTGTTGCTGATTTGGCCCAAACCCGGTATCTATCCTTTCATAACAAACTTCATTCGCACTCAAACCCTCTAGTTTCAAACCTAGCTTCCTCTTCAATTCCCGATAATCCTCCGAGGCGTCTGAAAAGATGATGGCCACGTGTCCTTCTTAGTTGAACTTGCGATTTGAGTACTACCAGTGGGTAGTTTCTCTACTTGTCATTCCCATGTCATTATGTATCACTCAGCCTATTTATTTGTTGTATTATTGTAATACAGTTGTAAATATCAAGAAATAAATTTAAAAAAAAATGTTACATTGTGTATATTTCAATTTCCATTAATATGAATACGAAATTAGGTGTTATCCTTATCAGAATTATCAGTGTTCAGGTTATAAATAATGCTGGATAACAGTCCCTGGAGACCGTGAAGTTATCTTATTTTGATAATACACAAGTACCGGATTTAGTTTTATAAAAATTGCTACATCAGCTGTTTTATTAGTATATTTTAAATCAGCTGTCTAAATAGGGCATTTATTCAACTGTCTCCATTTCGATAGTAGGATAGCCACTATCGCACTGTCATGACAGTAAACGAGAAATAGACGCTTATTTATATCAGAACCTTACCATGATGTTCATTAACCTTTAAATAACAAAATAAAACGACTAAAACTGTCAGTGTGGACAATACGAGAGTTTCTTTTTTCTAATGGCGGTGATATTGTCCATGTGATATTGGCTATTATTTCATTAGCATTTAGACGTCAACGACCATGATCTCGCCTTGCTAGGCTAAGATATAATCATCTGATTGCTCACCAAGGACTGTTAACATTCCTAACGCACAATAAGAAAACAAGTAAAATATTAATACAACATGACCTTTATGTATGATTAACATGATGAGTAATCATCTATTCATGTAATGGTCCAACATCAAATACCCGAATATCGAAAATGGTTTTTACTTAACATATCTGTGATGGTATTTGTTTGAATTTGTATGATGAATTTTACTTCTTTTTTTGCAGAAATTGGTGAAATTACATAAGTTTTATTTTTAAAATTTATTTATTGAAGTTTACAATAAATTCTCTACAATTCTTTTCAAAAATAATATATATTAACACTTTATTGAAATATTACAATCTGCCACTTGTGGGCAATAAGTAATAGTGCTGTGTAGCTTACAGCCATTCCATAACAAAACAATAATATAAACAAAATAAAATAAATAAATATATACATGCGGAAAAATATATACATGCGGTAACAGAAAGAAATTAATGCGGAAATGATAATAAAATAAAGTAAAAAAATAAATAAATAATAATATTACTAATAATAAAAAAAAATAAAATAAAATGTACACATTCATACCCTGTTTACAAAAATAATAATGAACTAAAGAGGACTCTGATGTATCTAAAACTCACAAAGTTAACCCAAGAAATAAAAGAAAATTACAATTGCATTATAAAAATTGCAACAATACACCAAGTAAATATAATGAACGATAAGCCTTCAATGGTCTCGTAATCTTCTAAGTTGAATTTGTTATTTGAGGACCATTCATTCTTTATAACACAGTTGTAAATTTCTATATATAAAATCAAGAATGAATACATAAATAATAATTAAACACTATATTATTTATTAAAGTACATACTTGATTTTGCTGCAGATACAGAGTGGTAGCTATTCCAAATCTTTCCATTGTTTTTTCTGGCGGAGTAATATTCATTCCAGTTATTTCGAATCTGCAAAAAAAAAAAAAAGAATATATTTTAAAAATAATTCGTCAAAAATGAAACGTCACGAGAAAGAAGGAAAGGCCATTTAAAAGCCCTAAAAGCTTTTTCATTACCATATTCAGTTTGACAATTAAGTTGCAATTTAAAACGTCAGAAATTAATTTTTGAAACTTCCTAGGTGAATAAAAAAACAAAATTAACGCATTAAGGGGGGTGGATTTAATTCTCTAATGAAATAAACCTGTACCACTAAAAACCATGAGAGGATATTTAGGTTAGAGATTTATGAATCAACGGTTGTGGAAGCAGATGGTTTAGCCGAGATAAAACTCAGCCCTCAGGCCTTTCCCTGGATAATCAATCTATAAAAGCTGTATGCTGTATTCCCTGTATTAATATACTCTAAGACGTAATAATACCCTATATAGCTGTATTGTTATTATAAAGGGACTTGTCCCAGAATAAATAAAGAATTTATTATTATTATTATTAAATGCTACGTGAGGCATCCTAAGAGAATCTTCAAACGCCATAGTATTAATTCCCGGTTCTTAACAGTATAATAATTTACCTGCAACATCCAAACTCGAATTAGAACCTTGATATCAATAACTAACAGTAACTTAATGAGACAAATTCTTTACGTATATAGAATACAAATCCATTTGTAACTAAAATGGGATATAATATGTATCATGTAATATGTAGGATAGGTCTCACATTGCACCTTTACCAGAGTTATAATCTGAAACCTGTAACCACTACGACCCGTGAACGAGTCTGGGGTTCAGTACATGGTAGAGACTGTACTGTTTCATGAACAACGGTTCTACAAGGAGGTGACTTGTCCTAGGTCACGCTCAACCGCCAGATTTCCTCCACTTGTTTTGGGTACCCTATTTTTATAATATTTTATAGAAGCTGGGTGAGCCCCAAGAGGGTCTTAGATCCTATAAACAGTGTTATAACCTACAATAATATAAGGACATTATAGAATAGAATAGATAAAAATAGATAATGTGTACAGTAATGATATAACATATATCTAGTCAAGAAGCAACATAATAAAAGTTATATGGTATTTACATAAGAACATAGAAGGAAATCAAAATCAAAAAGTAAGCTATTGTCCTTGAAATAACTAGAAATAAACGCAAATAAAACAAATAAAATATAATAATGATAATATTGAAAAGTAAAAAAGAGACCTTACATAAATGTAAGACCTTGGAAAAATTCCAACGAAAAGCCTTAAGTCTCCAAACTAAAACAGAAATAGAAATTATCTGTCCAATATTTCGCCCATTCAGGCATCCTCAGGGTAGAAAGAGAATAACAGCAAAACAAAACATGATAATGCATCCAAGGAACATCCCACCACCTCGAAGGCTCAAATGCAACTAAAGAATCATAAGGAAGGTTACTCGACCCCAGCTGGTTAAGGTTAAATAAAAACAGCTGATAGATACCTCAGAAATTCAATATTCAATATACACTCACCAAATTTCAAAACGCATCACAGGAAAAATAAATAATAGCAAACATCACAACACTTAAGACTAAAGACCATATGAAAAAAATGAAAGTAAAAATGCAAGAAAAAAAAAATTATCATTATCAAGAAACCAGTGGACCTACGGCTACTCCACAAAATGTATCAATATTGAAAAGTAAAAAAGAGACCTTACATAAATGTTAAGACCGTGGAAAAATTCCAACGAAAAGCCTTAAGTCTCCAAACTAAAACAGAAATAGAAATTATCTGTCCAATATTTCACCATAATAATGTTATTGGAGAAAAAAATTAAAAACAAATCAATAGTTACTTCTAATGGATATGAGCCAATAAGGGGAGCATCTAGTTAGGAATCAAAACGGGTTCGCATGAGGACAGGTAAGACGCATGGCAGATAATAGGCCATATACATATGACTCCTGCCTCCAAGTACTTGATCAGTGAAACAGTGATTTTGAATTACAACTTTTATATATTACACATTAAATACTTTTATAGTGTCCAAACAAAACATATCAATGAAAACGTTTATTTATTATAGCTTATGCCCGCGGCTTCGCTCGCGTGGAATTTGGTCTGCCACATAAAGTTTCCTGATTCAAAGATAAATAAATACAATAATTATTTTTTTTAAATATAAGTTACTCGTATATCCAAAATTTCAGATGTCTAACTTCAAAACTGACGGATTCTATACAACCTTGATTGATTGAACCCCTATTATATTAAAGGAGAAACCCTTGGGGTGGAGTTATCCAAATTTCTTTCTTATACTATACAAAGAACCTATCTACAAATTTCAAGATGCTAAATTTCCTGATTTGCCTTTAATTATGTACTATAAGGGGGGGGGAGGGTACATGCCCAAGTGTCCCCACATAAATCTGCTCTTGCTGTAGCCTATGATGTATAACCTATTTTACTCAATAAATTTCATCCAAATCCGTTCAGTAGTTTTAGCGTCAATGAGTAACAAACATAAATATAAACATTCCCATTTATAATATTAGTAGGATATCAAAACAATAATTTCACTCATGTTCATTCTGTTATTTTAACCACTATTATCATGTGATTTGCCTTTAATTATGTACTATAATGGATTCTCCACAGTACCTAAAAAACTGTCGGGGGGAGGGCACGTGCCCACGTGCGCTCCCCCTAAATACGTGCTTGCTAAAGCCTATGTATTATTCTAATGTATAGCCTATATTAGTGTAAAGTTTCATCCAAATCCGTTCAGTAGTTTTTGCGTCAAAGAGAGACAAACATACAAACTTCCACATTTGTAATATTAGTAAGATTATACTGAGAAAAAATGTAATCCGGTGTATTAAACCTATCCAAAATCAGAAAGAGAAACCTAAATCACATTTGAAAATAATATAATAGAACGGAGAATGGAGTTAATAGAATTTAACTGAAATAGGTATAATTAATATTCATAAATTCTATTGTAAGTATATTTATTGGAAAGCGATTAAAGAATATATAAAAGTCTATCGAGACAAGGAAGTATTAGATGAAGTTTGCAGATTTTAGTAACATCCTAAAGCTAAAGTTACAGAACTAAAATTAGCCAACAGAGCTTAAGTCGTAAATTATATCGAGGAATCTTT
This sequence comes from Arma custos, assembly GCA_037127475.1. Classification (NCBI taxonomy): domain Eukaryota; kingdom Metazoa; phylum Arthropoda; class Insecta; order Hemiptera; family Pentatomidae; genus Arma; species Arma custos. The sequence goes on along the minus strand of CM073762.1, from coordinate 10,910,503 downwards.
GAGCCTGCAGTTGTTAGCTCACTGGGTAAATGTGGATTTCTCGCAACAGTAACTTTAAGAACCTATTAAAATAATAATAGATTCATATTTTAGGATTGTAACCATTTTTTTTATTAATTATGCGTACCTATGAGGAGGACGAAATAATGGGATGTATAAAAAAAAAAAAAGACCGTTTTTTAACCAAATATTTGTATTATTATGGAGAGAATGGAAAGAAGATGGCGACTAACAGCATTTTTCGACACACAACACTGCCTGGCAAGTTCGCGATTACTTGTGGACGGATTTGACTCAACCTCATAAATATCCATTAATGGTCGCCCGGAGCCCTTCTTCCTTTCCAACGTCGTATCTCCACGGCTAAATTTTTCAAACCAACGCCGCGCAGTGCGCTGGTTAAGGACACCTTCCCCTTTATATTTCATAATTTCACGAGTTGCTTTAGCGACTTCCAGTAATGTCGTAAAATTACGAGAATTTCTTAGAACACTGTCATGTTTCTTCTTTGAAATAAAAAACTAAACTGAGGCCTGTAAGAGGTTAGGTTAGGTAAAATTGCTTATGGACCCTGTAATTGTTTATTGACACATTGCTTATGGCCTGTAAGATGTCAGGTACTCGTTAAAATCCATATCCTAATTAAACCTGGATAGTCAAAATTCAGAGTTCCCACTGTCGCATCGTCCGATTAGCCATAGCAGCATAAAGTGACGTTAAATGAACGAACAATTGACTGTACGGATTATTTTATTTTAATCTTATAATCTTGAAAAAAAATAAAGAGGGATATTTTACACGATAAGAAAGCCTTAAACCTTGTATATCATTTATTTTAATTCTGCGCCATCGCTCAGAATCGTCATTTGTTAAGCACATTTCTGAATTTGTTTTTGAAACATATTTATTTACATATCACGATCTAAATGTCGTTATTATTGCGATTTTTTTTCCTTTTTCCCCGTAGTTTCAGTCAATAAAAACAACTGCCGACTACAAGCGTCTACGTCCATTTTTCTTTTTCTCTTTTGTATCGTAATAAAAGAAATAAATTTCAACTGTGCTGAGGAAAATAAGCAATCAGAGGTATATAGGGGCAGTAATTATAGGTCTTAAAGATAACTAAAATACCAATTCCTATAAGGCTATAAATTTATCTTGTCCATTTACTTATCCAAGTCGGAATTTATCTTGTCGGAGAAATCTCTCATGTTCTCATTGAACCGAGTCTTGTTTTTATGTAAAGCGTGAGATAATTCTATTAACATATTATCGAGTAACATAAATTACTCGAAGAAAAAAGAACTAGAAGGAAGTGATTTATAAGCGCAAAATAATAATAAAACGCGTATTTGATTTATTTCCTTCTGAGGAGGAAGTTCCGTAAGCGGTAGTCAATATTGAATTATATGTTTTTTTTTTCAATTTATAATTCTCAATAATAACAATAAGGCTTAATCCGCTAGATCACTCTTAACGCAATCCTCCCACCTACGCCTCAGACGCTTCCAAGTCGGTACAGCGCTTATTGACTTTATAGAAATGCGTTCGTTACTTAGCCAAGCAACTTTACAGGCCCATCTTAATCTCCGTGACGCTAACACTTTAATGCATGCTTCGCGATTCCGCGTTGAGTAATCTCCTATATTTTCCAGTGGTTTCTTCCTTTATTGGATAAAATATTCTATACAACACCTTATTTTCGAATACCTGAAGACGTTGTTCCTGCTTCAACATTAGCAGATAGGTTTCACGTCCGTAAAGAAATGCTGGAAGGATGATGGCTTAATATATTATGATTTTTAGATTTCAGTACAAAAGACGCGAGCTTCGTAATGTCGATACCGATTTTTTTTTTTTTAGATCAATTCAATTTATTGATATTTACAACTGTAACAATATTACTTCAAGTAAATTTGCTGATGTGAACAAGTAACATGAAACCAAAAAACACTTATGGAGAAACTACCCATCGATAGCACTCCAATAAAGTTCTATAGTAGAAGGTCTCGAGGTCATCTTCTTTTCAGATGCCTCGGAGGATTATTAGGAATAGTATGGGAAGCAAGTTGAGAGACTAGCGGATTCCAGTGTGTATGGAGCTTGTCATGGAAGGATAGGAATCTAGTTTGGGCCAAATCAGCAACATATGGGATATTAAGATCATGATGGATGAGTTTGTTTGTGACATAATAAGGAGCATTGAGGATTTTACGAAGGATTTTGGATTGTAAGGATTCGATACGATTAGTAGAGCCCCAAAGCTCAACTCCGTATGTCCAAATAGGTCTGATAACTGTCATGTAAATGAGTCTCTTGTAATTAATTGGGAGTTTAGAGCGTTTGTCCAGTAAATGTTGAAATAGGCGAAAACGTCGAGCAGTTTCTTGTCTTTTCAGTCTTGAATGAGGAGCCGAATAATAACATGCATTTCCCGCCTTTATTTACTCTTGAATTTCGTTTTTCTAGTTCTTAAACTTCTCGACAGGTTCAAACCAACATCTTCCCCTTGAATTTACTTGAATTGAAGAAGTCCCTATTTCCTTACCTGCGTTCAACAACGTATTTAGTTTTATAGTTTCCACGTCTTCGCAGAACTCTAAATTCTAATAAGCAATAAAAATTGGTTCGTTCTAAGCCCTAGTGAAGTACTGTACTTAGGATCACCTTCAAGTATGTAGATATATATTAATTGATTAAAACCTTTACTTTTAAAAGTTTTACCCTTTAAAATTCCAGTTTAGAACTGAACAAATTTACGAGTACAACCACGCGTGAAAATATTTGATGAAGTAAAGCACGCGTGCGGAATAGGAACTAGACATTTCCCCGTGGCCTGTGGTGTCTTAATTTACGGTCCGTTTCCGCGGCCATCTTGATTTAGTGATATTTTCCTTCCTTCCGGTCGGGACTAGGGTGCAGGATTCCTAAACTCTCCGGGTCAAGCGCCTAACGACCAACTTATTTTCACTTGAAGTTAAAAGGGCAATTATCTTTATAACTTGTTGTCTACTTAGGGCAGATTAGACTTTAAAAGCCTACACAACTTTTAAGCTTTCAAAGTAATATGTATAACAATTAAAATTAATTATTACTAATATTATTATATTTTTCATTTGAAGGTAAGCTGTGGTCTAGTGGTTAGCGTAACAAACTTCTAAGCCCAAGATCGGCTTCGAAGCCCGACAGGTGGCCCTAGGATTTTTTTAAGGGATGAAAAAATCGTTTGTTACGCCGTCCTTCGGAAGGGACGTTAAACGGGGGTCCCGAGCCTGTACGATGTCAGGTACTCGTTAAAAATCCCTATCCTAATTAAACCTGGATAGACAAAATTTAGAGCTCCCACTGTAGCATCGTCCGATTAGCCATAGCAGCATAAAGTGACGTTAAATGAACAAACAAACTAACTATTTTATATTTGTATATTTATGTATTTTAATATTATTAAAAATAATTATCATATGTATAACAATTAAAATTAATTAAATTAAAAGTAATTACTAGTTGCCCTTATTTTATTTCCTAAATGTATACAGTCATAATTATACAACAAGTATATAATAATGAAGGTAAGTAGAAAAACTACCCAATGGCAGTACTCGAATAAGAAATTGATCTAAAGTCAGGAGGCCATCTTCTTTTCAGACGCCTCGGAGGATTATCGGGAATAGAAGAAGTAGCTAGGCTTGAAACAAATGGGATAGAGTGGGAATAAAGTTCGTCATGAAAGGATTGATATCGGGTTGGGACCAAATCAGCAACGAATGGGACATTAACGTCATTATTGACTTTATTCGTAACAAAGTAGCAGTGGTGATTTTACAAAGGATTGAGTACGATTGGCCAAGTGGAGCCCCAAAGCTTAAGTAGTGATAAACAATTTATTAGAATCTACGTTTCGAACCACATTGAATGTCTTCTTCAGGGCTTAGTAGTCCCAAGGATGGAATACATAGTTCACTATTTTTATATTGAAAAATGTTGGAAAATATCAAATTTTGTACTATCTAGCTAGAAAATGTAGTTTATTTACGATACTAGTCAATCAATATGATTATTTCATTGTCACCTCCAAATAAGTAAGCTTCTCAACAAATAATTTTTTTTTTTGTGGTTTAGCTTTAGTTTTTTGTGTGTATAGAGCGCTGAGTTAGTTTGTTGACGGGACTGGATTCAAATCTGGTTCTGGAAGATAATTATTAAATTTGTTGATAATTATAGATGGATCTGCAGATCTTTCACCCAGCCACTTTTCAGTTGGTAGTCTTAATTGGGAGAAAACCAGATGGTGGAGTTGAATCTCGGTCCAATTATTTCTCTGCACAACCGTTGCACAGTGGATTAGTAGCCCTTAAAACCATAAATAGAAATACCGAAATTCAATAAATACTATCGAAATTGGTATTCCCTGATTCATAACTAACTGGCCTATCTGCTCGGCACAATATCGGGACGATAAGCCGCTCTGATTTATCATAATCATAATAGTTAAACCCAAGTTTTCGATGACGTCAAGGATCACTCAGTACGCTTATTATGTTCAATATAATTAGTTATATAGTTTTTATGGTTTGATTGACTATTGATATATTTTCCTCAGTTGTTTGTGAGGTAAGTAACTTATGTTTTAGTGGTTTATTGGAAATTAATATCAGCACTTAATTGTATATTTTACTGTTTTTTGTATAATCAAGGAGTAAAATATTTATTTAAATTATTATTAATATTTATTTAAAGTAAGGTTTTAATCATGGTCCGAGTCTATCCGGAATAATTGTTTGAAACCATATTATTCTACTTTTAACACTTAAATAATCCATGTCCTCAAGGTAGTATCCTTGGTCCAATCCTATATACAGTTTATACAGCTGACATCCCAACTCATCCTAAAACTATCCTTACCACGTAAGCTGATGATACATGTGTAGTAACACCAATCCAGTTATTGCATCCCAAAGCCTCCAATCCCATATCACTGATCTTGAAGAATGGTGTCAAAACTGGAGAATTAAAATAAATTCTCAAAAATCGCATCAAATCACTTTTACCTTACCTTAATGACTTCCTGCCCTTCAGTATCCTTTAATAATATCCCTCTGGTGTCTGTAGAACAGATCCGATACTTAGGGTTGCACCTTGACAAACGATTAACCTGGAATCCTCATACAAGACTGAAAAGACAAGAAACCGCACGACGTTTCAGGCTACTTCAACACTTACTAGACAAACGCTCTAAGCTCCCAATTAACTACAAAAGACTCATCTACATGACCATCATACGACCTATTTGGACTTACGGAGTAGAGCTTTGGGGGTCCACTAAGCCACCGAATTCCTCTCGTATCCAATCCTTACAGTCCAAAATCCTTCGTAAAATCCTCAATGCTCCTTATTTTGTTAAGAATAAACTCATCCATAAGGACCTTAATGTCCCTTTTGTTGCTGATTTGGCCCGAACCCGGTATCTATCCTTTCATAACAAACTTCATTACCACTCAAACCCTCTAGTTTCAAACCTAGCTTCAATTCCCGATAATCCTCCGAGGCGTCTGAAAAGAAGATGGCCACGTGACCTCCTTACTTGAACTTTGATTTGAGTACTACCAGTGGGTAGTTTCTCTACTTGCCATTATCATGTCATTATATATCAGTTAGCCTATTTACTTGTTGTATTTTTGTAATACAGTTGTAGATGTAGATAGTTGTAGATAAATTTAAAAAAAAAAAATAAAAAAATAATCCATGCAGTAAAATCTTCCGCATGTAGTTGCCATTTTTTTACAAATTATTTTTAATAATTAAAAAATCTTATTTTTAATGGGGTTTGAAGGAAAAAAAGGACAAAAGTTCAAATAGCTTTATGTCTATGAACATTTTCGATCTGTTTACATTTAAATCTTGTGATTTATGGCACTAATTTAAAGGTTTGGCAATTTTATAAGTGTGTTACAAATTTTTTATTCGAAACCAGCTTGTTTATCATTTCATATCAATCCCGTAAAGCGGTCTCTCCCTCCATTGTATGTATGGTATAGAGTCAGCGGCCTTGTGCCATGTATTTACTTAAAATACTTCCGGGTAGGAAAAGTATTATTGTCATTTTCGAATATATTTCTATTTATGTAAATATATATTGTAAATATTTTTTTGATATGAATAAATGGAGATTTGTAACAAAAAAAACTAAATTAGTTTTTTATTTTCAGGCTTGAAAATGGAGCGAGAATTAACTCGCTTACAATTGTTTTTAAATTTTAAATTAAAAAAATGAAGTACTATTAATAAAAAATACAAGAAACTTCATTGCAATGAGTTTATATTTTATATTTATAAATTTTTAATTTTTAAATTTATAAAATTTTATGTTTATATTGTATATTTAAGGTCACATGTGGTCTAGTGGTTAGCGTAACAAACTACTAAACCCAAGATCGCGGGTTCGTAGCCCGGCAGGTGGCCCTAGGATTTTTTTAAGAGAGTAAAAAATCCTTAGTTACGCCGTCCTTCGGAAGGGACGTTAAACGGGGGTCCCGAGCCTGTGAGATGCCAGGAACTCGTTAAAAATCCCTATCCTAATTAAACCTGGATAGGCCAAATTTAGAGCTCCCACTGTAGCATCGTCCGATTAGCCATAGCAGCATCACGTGCATAAAGCATAAAGTGACGTTAAATGAACAAACAAACAGTTTATATTTTTATGAGTTCTAATCCAAATATACATTCAGGTAAATTAGTGGAGTTTTTTTTCATTTTCAAATAGATTAATAACTACTGTCCAGATGGTTATTTTTGTTATCATTCTTTACCACTATGGTTGAGAAAGAGAATTATACTCCGAATATTGCACTAAATGGTTTTGAATAACTACAGTAGGCTTTATACATTTATATAAATAATATATACTTACAAATATACATGTACATAAAAAAGTATGCAATAAATGATTTTAAAAACTACTAAATATTAGTTAAAAGATTTTATTGATTTGATTAACAACCTACCCTGAGCTTTTTATCAAGGAAATTGAAGTTAAATAAGAATAGTATTATCAATTATAACTTTTTAGTCTCTTTAGCTGTAAAAATCTGTTAAGGCTTATATATATCCTTAAATATATATACAAGCATAAATACATTTATTTTACCACTTAGAAAAGATTAATATTTTTGGTTAGGTTTTAAGGGCTAATACTCCACTGTGCTTTGGCTTAGAAACAGTTGAGATCCAATAATGTACTGAACCTTCATACAGTTTTTTTAAATATTTATTTTCAATCAGACTCAGTAGTTTTCAATGAAAGACTATAAAAGTTTAAGTTATTAAGGTTAGTTCAGTTGACAGTGTTAGTGTTGTGACAAGTCACCACACTATTTGTCCTGAAGATGGCCTACATCGTAGGTCGAAACGTTGGCACGAATAAAAAATAAGTGTTGCACATTTAATCATTGACGTCTTGCGTTCATGCTATCATTGACTGCACGTTCTGGCAAATACAATCCATCTTGTAAAAACTAAAAGTCGGATGATTTTTATGTTTAATACTTGAATATTATGTATTCAGAAACATAAAACCTCAAATTTTAAGTGGGGTTTTAGACATTTTTTTTCTTTGATCTATTAGCAGAGTTCATTATTTTTATTAAGTAATAAATCAAAATGTATATACTTTTCAATAATTTTTATTTATATATTAACACTTTATTGAAATATTACAATCTGCCACTTGTGGGCAATAAGTAATAGTGCTATGTAGCTTAAAGTCATTCCATAACAAAACAATAATATAAACAAAATAAAATAAATAAATATATACATGCGGTAACAGAAAGAAATTAATGCGGAAATGATAATAAAATAAAGTAAAAAAAAAAAAAAATAATAATAATAATAAAATAAAATAAATAATAATAGTAATACTAACAATAAAAATAAAATAAAATGTACACATTCAAACCCTATACTTTTTAATAATAATAATTAATATTAAAATGCTTTTTATATAAATATTTTTTTGCTAACATTTTATGGTTAATATTATACACAGGCTTAGTCGCTTTAGCCGTTATCTACGAGAATGCAAATCTACACCAGGAAGGAATCCGTAGATCCCATTCCCCTTCAGGGAAGAAAATCCGGCATAAATAAGAGAATATAACTTCCGGAACCATTGTACCCAGGTGTAGTTGTTATCCAGCTACTTCCAGAGAGAAGTAGAAGATAATGTCGGCCCAGAACCGGGGAGATTCATATAAAGACTCCACCAATATCCGACACCTTCATCAGTCATCAATGGATTGATGAAGCAATCAGCTGAGATCTCGAACACTCTGGAGGGAGATATTAATCATTGCCTTGGAGTTGGTAAAGTGCAGAGAGCGCTTATAATGCCATCACCCAAGTCATCTTATTCGATTTAACTCTCATTACTGGCCTCCAGAAAGGAGGAGTTTTGGGCACCTTTCCCTTGGTCGTTTGATATAAATTAGCTACCCTAAGAGTTTAGTGAAAGTGTAAATATATATAAAAAATGTACCACTACAACCTGTGAATGGGTCTGGGGTTCAGTACAAGGTAGAGACTGTACTGTTTCAAGGACAAAGGTTCTGCAGGGAGAGTCCTAGATCACGCTTAATCACTAGAGTTTTACCCTTTATCTTTTGGGTGCCCTATTTTTATAACATTTTATAGAGGCTGGGTAAGCCCCCTATCCCATAGGATACATTTACGGGCGCTATCAGATTAAATATATACCTATATATAAGCATATAAAGTATTACTTTTAGTTCTTGAGATTCAGTCTATTTCTTTAAACTTCCTTTTAGCGGCGCTAATTAGGAGTTGTAATATAAGCAATAACTCCTTTTCAAGCATATGCCTTATTTAGTCTCTTATTCACTACGAAAATAACTCGATTCCGCTTACTCAAGTACAAGAAACTCATTTTGGAGAATATTAGGCTTAAATACTTATTCATAGGGGTTGTAGATATAATAATGTAACATGTCAATATAATATAAAATTGAGCAGGTATTTAAGTTGTTTAAGGTATTTAAGTTGATTGATTTGGTAATAGCATTTCGACATCAATTTATAAGTACCATTTATATCGTTTTAATTTCTTGTTAATTTTATATTTAGACTAGCTTTTGCCCACGGCTTCGCTCGCGTGGAATTTGATCTGCCACGTAAAGTTTCGTGACAGATCATTTTAAATAAATAATTTAATTTTTTTTAAACTATAAGTTAGCCGTACATCCAAAATTTCAGATGTCCACCTTCAAAACTGCGAATTCCATTTAATCTTTGAACCCCTATTATATTGGGGGGAAACCCTTGGGGTTGGAATTATAAAAATGTCTTTCTTAAATTATACAAACAGCCTATCTGCAAATTTCAAGATGCTAAGTTCCTGATTTGCCTATAATTATGTACTATAATGGATTCTCCACAGTACCTAAAAAACTGTCTGGGGTGGGCATGTGCCCTCTTGCTCCCTCCCTTTATCCGCCCTTGTTGTAACCTATGTGTTATTCATCCAAATCCGTTCTGTAGTTTTTGCGTGAAAGAGAGACAAACATTATATTAAATATTATAAACTTTCGCATTTATAATATTAGTAGGACGAGTGTGTTCTTTAATATCATTCACTAAAAAACTATTTTTTCACTGTTAGGGCACGTTTATGAGATCAATATAGTTTCGAGTCAATATAAATACAGTCAAAAGGAAGTTTAAAGAATAGAGTGAATCTTCTGAACTGATAGTAAAACTTACTTATTAACTGTTTCTTTTCTAATATATTTATATATGTGGGTAAGAGTTATGTCAAACAGAACAGTACTATCACAAGCCTACAAGAGTTATTGTATAAATATAGAGTGTTAAAGTTGTGTCTCTTGAGAAGCAGCCCTCGACTTGTCTTAAAGAATACCAAGTTGATTTATCTGCATATATTTACACTCGTAGGGTTCAGCTTCACTGGTTGTTACTGTTGCTCTTATATTTACAGCCCCAGTGATTATGTGGTTAAGTCGAATTTTGTATCTTATCGTAGTTTTTGCTTGAAATAGAGTTGTAATATAAGCAATAACTCCATTCCAAATCAATGCCTTACTTAGCCCATTATTCACTACGAAAATAACTCGATTCCGCTTACTTAAGTACAAGAAACTTATTTTGGAGAAAATTAGACTTAACCACTTATTAACCGAGGCTGTAGATACATCTACATACACTAATCTTTGTAAAATATATACGATGTTATGAAATAGTGAGGGTGTTACTCCAGAAAGTGTTATATGAAATAGTATATTTTTGTTTTTAAAAGAAATTTATATTTGTTATTGTAGATATGTAGGGAAGTACCTCAGGGTGTAGAGTGTTGCGTTGCTAAGATGATGATTCCGGATTAAAGACCAGGGTGGTCTCTGAGGATTATATTATAGACCTTCTTTGGAGACTCACACAGCCTAAATAATGTGGGTAGCCATAATTGGGGAAAACATGGCGGTTAAGCGTGATTTAGGACAAATCACCTTCCTGTACAATCATTGTCCTAGAAACAGTTAAATCTCTACTATGTACTGCAGATAAAATTAAGTATTAATATTGAAAAGTAAAAAAGAGACCTTACATAAATGTTAAGGCCGTGGAAAAATTCCAACGAAATGCCTTAAGTCTCCAAACTAAAACAGAAATAGAAATTATCTGTCCAATATTTCCCCCATTCAGGCATCCTCAGGGTAGAAAGAGAATAACAGCAAAACAAAACATGAATAATGCACCCAAGAAACATCCCACCACCTCGAAGGCTCAAATGCAACTGAGTCATTTTTCATTTGGTCTTTCGTCATAAGTTTTGTGATGTTTGCTATTATTTATTTTTCCTGTGGTGCTTTTTGAAATTTGGTGAGTGTATATTGAATTTTGAATTTCTGAAGTATCTATCAGCTGTTTTTATCTAACCTTAACCAGCTGGGGTCGAGTAACCTTCCTTATGATTCATTAGTTGCATTTGAGCCTTCGAGGTGGTGGGATGTTTCTTGGGTGCATTATTCATGTTTTGTTTTGCAGTTATTCTCTTTCTACCCTGAGGATGCCTGAATGGAGGAAATATTGGACAGATAATTTCTATTTCTGTTTTAGTTTGGAGACTTGAGGCTTTTCGTTGGAATTTTTCCACGGTCTTAAAATTAAATATAGTTGTTTTTCTTATAATTCAATAAGTTAGGTAATTGTTTTGAGTTACTCCGTGTCCTCAAAGCCACTATCTGAATTTTGTTAGACGATCCTCTCAAATAAGAAATCACCATGCCTTAAACCAAATAGAAGAAACCTCATGAAATAGTTTTGTTTTTTTTCTGGAAATTCCAATAAACGATGCAGCGGATACTAATGCCAAAGAGCCCATTCAATGGAAGAAATAACACTCTTACATATCCCAGACAGTGAGAGAGAGATATATATAGAAAGAGACTCAGGTGTTTTTAAGGTGAGACTATTTATCTATGCCAAGGATTCGGAGGGTGGTCCATGGATGACGGCTGTCGTTACCGCAGACAGGAAGTGCAAACAAACGCTCCTTAAAATTAGATAATTGCTAAGATTCTTGGCACAGGTAGCTAGCGCCTATTGGGTCGTAGACCTGCTCCCTCTGACGGATGGTATCCCACGCACCCGTCATTCAAAAGTATATTTACGTATATGTCCACATATATATAGTTACATAGATATACAGTTTTTAGAATAATAAGATTTTTCAGGGCTATTGGTAAAAGTATAAGAGATGGAAGAAGTCAAACAAATGAGTCATTTCGAAAATGAATCGAAAAAGGGGATCCAGAATAATACATTTATTCCTAATTTGTCAGGAATGTCTGAGTCAGTAATGCATTTGATAGACAGTGGGTCATATCAAATGATTTGCGAGCCCAATAAATTATCCAAGATGTTTCAGGGTTAGTAGCTAAACTGAAAATATGAAGCTAAGATCTGAAAACAAGTAATCTAGTAATATCTGGATACAACTTCAATCTTAGTTTTCTTATGTTGTTTTCTCTTGTGTCTCCTTATGGTTTATGCTGTTCTAATTCCCTTGAAGATCGTTGGTAACCTCGTGTATTCCAGTGAAAGGGACAATTCTATGCAAATTATCTCAGTTAATGGATAATGCCTGTCGTATCCTCGATGCAAAAAGGGAAAAGCATTCGAGAAGGAATGAATCCTTGGAGAACGACAGACATGAAATTATCTTTGTCATTACGGCCATATTATATCCCGTGAAATCCGCGGCTTCTTTTGCAGTGTCGCTCAACCTAAGTCACGTCGTGTCATGTGTCATAAAAAATCGATTATTTTATTTTAATTTATTGTTTATGATGACATTGCGAATCATACGTTCGAGCGTGCCTGTAATATATCTTGTTACTAATGTTTCAAGATTATAAATTTTTTTTTTTCATTTTTCTAGTGTATCTTAATACCTGGTACGAGTTGATTGTTTATAGCTTCTTACACTTCATACTATAATAATTATTATTTTTTTTATTATTCTATATTACAGTTTATATTCAGAAACCACTGGCGGATAATGCTTTAGGAAGCATGGAGGCGTACAACGCGTTGTTGTACCGAATAAATAATAATAATACATTTTTGAATGAGAAGAAAATAGTTGGCTGGATGATACAATGGAGAATGGAGATAGTTGTGGGGGGGGTGCATTAAAAAAAAACACCAAATAAGCACAAGACTTATATTTAATGTGTGCTGACATTTCGACCTACGTTGTAGGCCATCTTCAGGGCTATGAGAGAGAAAACAAACAGAACAAAATTATATAAAAAACGTTACAGTAACAAGAATAAGTAACATGTAATGTAGAAAAGTTAAATAGTGACAGATATATAATTAAAGATAACGAATATAAAGTACAGAATAAATGTAAAGAAAGGATAATAATGTAAACATAATCAAAGAGAAGGAAAATGAGAAGGTAAACGGAAATATAATTAAAGATAACGATATTTATTAATTATTTTATTTATTAATTATATATCTGTCACTATCTTACTTTTATACATTACATGTTACGAATTCTTGTTACTTTAACGGTTTTTATATGTTTTTTGTTCTGTTTGTTTTCTCTCTCATAGCCCTGAAGATGGTCTACAAGGTAGGTCGAAAAGTCGGAACACATTAAATATAAGTCTTGTACTTATTTAGTGTTGTTTTTTTGACAACTATCTCCATCCTCCAATAATACATTTTATTTAATTTTTTTGAAATCTTAGTTCAAATAAATAATTTTTCACATTGAAAAAAAAACCTGCACAACAATAACACATGAAGTGTCTTGGATCCAGCAATTTGTATATGAAACTATCAATGTTATTTTTTTAATAATTTATTAATTGGAATTTACAACAGTATTTTAACAATACAGCAAGTAAATATAATGGCAGGTATGATACATAATGACATGGATAAAGGCAAGTTGTAGCAATCAAAGGACATACTCAACTTAAAAGGTCACAAGGTCATCTTTTCAGGCACCTCGAAGGATTATCAGGAATCGAAAAGGTTGCTAGGTTTGAAAATATTTGGTTTGAGTGGGAATAAAGTTTGTTATGAAAAGGCTGGTATAAGGTTGGGGCCAAATTAGTAACAAATGGGACATTAGACAAATTTGTAGATATGTATTTGTATGTATTTGTTACCACAAGTTCTGCAAGAAATAGCCCAATTGCGGCGTGAGTAATTGATAAGGCGTCAGTATTCAAAAGGAGTGGCTTGGCAGACTTTTATTTAGATAGCGGCCGGAGATGGATCCTACAGGATTTAGGACCCTCCTGGGGCTCACCCAGCCTCTTTAAGTGGGTACCCAAAATAAGGGGGGAAATCTTGAGCTGGAGCACGATCTAGGACAAATCACCTCCTTGCACAACCGTTGTCCATGAAACAGTACAGTCCCTATCACGTACTAAACCCAATAATCTTCATAGGTTGTAGCGGTACAGGTTTATATGAAAATTTCTTCTAGTTCAGGCTATGCAGTCATTTATTCGCACACGGTGGTCTGCATAAAAAAACTGAAATCGGTATCATTTAGCATACCGACTGTTCTACTATTTCTTTTTTGTATTACCATTATTGTCAAATATTTAAATTTCACTAAAACAAAAAATAAAAGACGAAAAAAGCAGCATGTTTCCAACAATAAATTGAAGAAATCCTCAAAACGATCCGAGCTGTTATTAATAATTAAAGGATATTTGTCATCAAGATTTGTGTACGCCGATTGTAAATATCCTCGCTGAGACCAACTCCTAAGCTGTCAGATAAATCGGACTGGAGTGTAATCCCGAAGGTCGGTGCCTGTAGTCCTCCGTCAGGCTAATTGGTCGTTTATGCCAACTCCAGCCTCGTGTATTTTCCCACTTAATATTTTTCTTTGATAAAAAGGATTCTTTTAAGAAGGATAAATGAAGATTAAGGATAGAAAAAAAGGACAATAATTGGCGTGGATTCGCAATAACCTGCCTCTCTTTTAAGGCTGACCTATTCAATATGTCCGCTCCAAGAATATATCTCTTAGTCTTGGATTTAGTACAAGTATTTTATAAAATAATGTTCAGTTCTTAGAAGAGACATTAAAAAAAGTTACAAAACTTAAGGTCACCTGTGGTCTAGTGGTTAGCGTAACAAACTACTAAGCCCAAGATCGCGGGTTCGTAGCCCGGCAGGTGGCCCTAGGATTTTTTAAAGTGAGTAAAAAATCTTTAGTTACGCCATCCTTCGGAAGGGACGTTAAACGGGGGTCCCGAGCCTGTACGATGTCAGGTACTCGTTAAAAATCCATATCCTAATTAAACCTGAATAGGTAAAATTTAGAGCTCCCACTGTAGCATCGTCCGATTAGCCATAGACGCAAAAAGTGACGTTAAATAAACAAACAAGTTACAAAACTTTTATCGATCGACCTCTTATGTTCATCATCATGTGATTATTACATGTATTAATCCATTAGTAATTTTTAAATTCATATAAGTCAATTATTCCACAGACCACTTACCCAAACCCTTATCCGCAAGATCACTCTTAAAGCGATCCTCTTACCTACGCCTCGTAGGCCAGGTACCAAATTGGGGGTTTAAGGGGAAAAACGGATGGGAAAACTTTGGCAGCCGAAAAACCTTACATTAAAGCTAATTAAATTAACTACAGTATTATTCCTCATGACTTTCGTTTTAGGATCACTCCTTCGTCCGGTGTTCCTCACAAAGTCGGCCAAAACTTAAAATTTGACCTTTTAGGAGAAAATTACCAATTTTAAAAGGAGCATAATTCTGAACCTATTATGCATACAAAGCTGCAGTTTGTTTCAAATTTAATCTACTTTAAAAATGGTTACTCATGTTTTTTTTTCGTTTTTTAAAACGCACCAATTAGAAGATTTAGGCCAAAAGCTGAAATTTCCGAAAATGTCGAGGTTTTTCGGACACCAAAAGTTTTCCTATTCGGTTTTTCGTTTGCAAACTTGGATTTACACTACTCAGACATGCCCTTACAGCATATGAAAAATGCAGCGCTCCTCAATTTTTTTCGACGAGCTTCTACACGGTATATCGCATATTAACGTTTTAGGAATTCGTTCGTTACTAAGCCCAACAACTATAAAGGCCCATATCAATCTTCGCGATGTTATTACTTCAATAATATAAACCGGGTGCATGCTTCGCAATATTGTGTTATCTTCTAAATTCTTGGAGCCTCATCCTTTTTTGGACGAAACTTCTTATTTTCGAATACCTTAAGATGTTGTTCAGCCCGATTTCTCGGAATTCCTTTTCTTACCCTTTCAACACTTACTAGACAAACGTTCTAAGCTTCCAATTAATTACAAAAGACTCATATACACGACTATTATAAGGAAGCCATCGGATTCCTCTTGTATCCAATATGCTACAAACTATAATCCTTAATGCTTTTTACTTTGTTATGAACAAAGTCATCCTTGGTGACCTCAATGTCCCATACGTTTCTAATTTGACCCGAACCTGACCAATATTTTCATGAAAAACATTATTCCCACTCAAACCCTGCTACTTCATCAATTCCTGATAATTATCCGAGGCACCTGAAAAAAAGATGGCCTCGTGACCTTCTAAGTTGAATGGATTTATTACCACTGGGTAGTTTCTCTACTTGTCTTTATTCATACCATTATGTATCATTCCTGCCATTTACTTGTTATATTGTTATAATACAGTTGTAAATATAAATGAATAATTTAATAAAAATTAGCAAAAATAAAATATAATTTGTTTAAGATTAATTTATTGATACTTACAACAAATGATATGAAAAAAAAACACTTGTGAAGAAACTATCCATCGGCAGCACTCCAATAAAGTTCCATGGTAGAAGGTCTCGAGGCTATCTTCTTTTCAGAGGCCTCGGAGGGTTATCAGGAATAGTATGGGAAGCAAGTTGAGAGGCTAGCGGATTCAAGTGTGTATGGCGCTTGTCATGGAAGGATAGGTATCTAGTTTGGGCCAAATCAGCAACATATGAGATATTAAGATCATGATGGATGAGTTTGTTTATGACATAATAAGGAGCATTGAGGATTTTACGAAGGATTTTGGATTGCAAGGATTAAATACGAGATGAATTGGATGGTTTATTAGAGCCCCACCGAGCTCAACTCGGTATGTCCAAATAGGTCTGATAACTGTCATGTAAATGAGTCATTTGTAATTAATTGGGAGCTTAGAGCGTTTGTCCAGTAAATGTTGAAGTAAGCTAAAACGTCGAGCAGTTTCATGTCTTTTCAGTCTTGTATGAGGATTCCAAGTGAGACGTTCGTCTAGATGGATTCCTAGGTAACGTATCTGTTCGACAGGGATCAGTGGAATATTATTAAAAGACACAGTAGGGCAGGAATTCGTAGATAAATTAACTCAAACATATTAATAAAACAGCTTAGTAATGTCAAAACTAGATATCAACAAGAATTTCGTGACTTTATTTCGGTATATTACTTTTAAAATATAGGGTTTAAAAAATATATATAAGCATATTATTCGATATTTTGAATTAGAAAACTCTAGATCCATATCGATATGCACATTCCCTATTCGGACTGATGCAACTAATCGATATATTTATCGTAAATTGCCTGCAGCAAAGATAAGACAATCAATTTCTTATCTCTGATTCCAGACTCCTGGGCTACGCAAGAGGTTGATTTGCATTTTTATTTCTTCATTGAGATCGAGATGGGGACTTGGCCCACCGAAGGAGTCGCAGGACGATCCAGGATGTCGATCCGAAGGATAATTCAGGACTCGGGATATTATTTATTGATCCCTAAACACACACAAATTATCCGATAATATCAATCCTCAACAGTTTCCTGGTGTCGTCCTTTTGTATTTTATGTGGCATTTCTTTTGTTTTATTGTTTGTTTTCGTAATAAAATGATCTAGAACTTTTGGAATGTTACAACATATCTTGGAGGAATACTTCCATAATACCTGGATATGGACAAGTATTGGAGTATTTTTTAATGAAAAAAATGCCAAGTAATTAATTTGGATTAACAATTCTTTCTTACTTAGCTAATTAAAGTATAAATTTAATCTTTATAATGCACATTTTATTAACGTTTTATTTTCAAGTTTTACTTTGATTGTAGAGTTTTTCTTTTTCTGTGTTTTCCACTGTTCGTATACATATATATAACCACCTGTATTTCTTTTAGAATTTATACACCAAACCATCGTATTCCTCTCGTACCCAATTGTTGCAATCCAAAATCCTTCGCAAAATCCTAAACGCTCCTTATTTTGTCACAAATAAAACCATCCATAATGACCTTATCATTCCTTATTTTACCGATAATAAACTCCAGGCCCATCCAAACCCACTAGTTTCCTTCCTTGTATTCAATTCCATCCCGGACAATCCTCTTAGGAGTCTGAAGAGAAGATGGCCACGGGACCTTCTATTATAGAACTTTATTAGAGTGCTGCCAGTGGGTAGTGCCTCTACATTTCCTATCATGTGTTATTTACTCTTATAGCCATTGTACTAGATGTATATATTACAGTTGTACAATATAATAAAATAATTTAAAAAAAAAATAATTCATTAACGTCTAGGTGTGTGGTTGCTAATTCTGATTGAAGCGCTTTTTTCGACTGTTAAGTGAGATTTCCTATATTTGATCTTCGTTGGCGTAAATGTTTAGGTGTATATCATTATATGCGTTTATGTTGATACCTGAATTGGATACACGTTGACTTGCTAACAATTGTCCGGTATGCTAAAGACTTAGGTCTTAGAGTATTGGAATTTTTCCTCTGGTTTTAGCAATAATAAAGCCTGAACCTCTATAACCAGTGAAAGACCTTGAGTTCAGTACATGGTAGAGACTGTACTGTTTCATATATAATAACATATGTACTGCTTGTGAAGGGGATCTGCCAGAGCGCTCTACCTCCAGGTTTTTCTCCAGTTAAACGCACCAATTTATATAGGCCGAGTTAGCCGAAGGAGGGTTTGTAGATCTCACTGGGTTCATCCCCGGCTGTTAACCGATAAAATAACTTATCTGCCACAGACAGAACCTTCAGTACACCAGTTGAGCACCCGATTCATAAGTAAATGATGAAAAATAACTTTAAAAAATAAATAATTAATAATCCTGTAAATGTGAGATGTGGCTTTTTCTTCGTAAACTTGAAGCGATAAACATAAATAAATGTACCTCAAAAGATTTTCCTGGAAAAATTCAATTTCCTCGTTTCTTAGCACGATTATTGCAAATGAACGATTTAAAATAAAGGGAAAATAAACCTGTATTCTGTCTCAAAATGTATTTAAAAAGTGAAATAACATTAATTTGGTAAAACCATTTTCCAGCCAAATTTTCTTTATTTCAAAAACGTTTCGACAATAGAGTCATTTTCAATTTCCTTTTTTTTAATAAGTTTACATTTACTACTTACAAGTCAATATTAGAATTGTCATTTTTTTAATTCTGTAAATTAACAACATAATTAATTATAATGCAATTGGGAAAAACCACAATGCAAAGCCTTATGTTTCAAAAAATACACCTACTTACCAGTCGACGTTTCGCCTATTCAGGCATTATCAAGACACCAAAATCAAAAAAGGGGTTATGTGAATCATATCTAAGTAGGTGTATTTTTTGAAACATAAGGCTTTGCATTGTGGTTTTTCCCAATTGCATTATAATAAATAATATTGTTTCTTTTTGAGTTTTTGGCTCTATTTTAGTAACATAATTAATATAAAAAAACAACAGCAATACAATAAATACAACAGTTATAAAATTATGTCCTGAAAGACTGAAATTAAGTATAGTTTCCTTTATATAGGTGTCCATAATTTTAAAAAATTTCTTACTTGGAGAATAATGAGACCATAATCTGTACTTAATTTCAGTCTTTTAGGACATAATTGTATAACTGTTGTATTTATTGTATTGTTGCTTTTTTATATTATTTATGTTGTTAATTTACAGAATTAATAGAATGACAATTCTAATATTGACTTGTAAGTAGTAAAAATAAACTCATGAAAAAAAAAGGAAATTGAAAATGACCTTATAGTCGAAACGTTTTTGAAATAAAGAAAATGTGACTGGAAAATGGTTTTACCACATTAATAAAATAATTACAAATATATAGTCCAGTGGCATCCACATTATAATTAAAGTGAAATAATATTAAATGTATAATCGGTCTATATTGTCTGTGTTTTTTTCACATTCGATACTTTGGGAATTGGCAAAGACGATATAATTTATCAAGTTGGTCGACCTCAGCTCAGCTAATCATCACTCTAAACACTGAGTTACAATATAACTTATTGAAGTATAACCTACCCTCCTGGTATTTAGCTTGCTAATTTCTCTTTTCAACTACTCAAAGACATCCAAAGCAAACATTTTTGAAAAAGACACAGAGAGGCTTAACTGGCCCATACCAAAATATTCCTTGTTTTTTCCCCTACACTTGAGATGAGTCCAGAAAAGGACTAAAAAAAAATGGGGGAAAAAAATCAACACGTTAAATGCTTAAAAGAAAGCGAAGCTAAAAAAACTTATTATTTATGGGCCACTTAGTTAGGCAGTTTTTAGTGAGTATGATAGTTAACCATATTGCTTTAGAGCTTGTTCTCACGGGCCTAACTAGCACCGACTTGGGATCTTGTCGATACGTTGATATAGAAATAGAAATAGAAATAGAAAAATAATTTTATTCTGGGACCAGGTCCCTTTAGAATAACAGAGATGAACATAATTAAGAAAATATTTATCTGGTCAAAGGCCTACACCTGAGTAAAAACTTATTTACAAAATATCTTGAAAGTAAATAACTAAACAGGTATGTTTTGGTAGATAATCAGAAAAAGTGATGCAAAATTAAAATTAAAAAACAGACAAATTTACAATAAAAAGAACTAGGCTTATGGAAAAAAAACAACAGTAAATGCCTGATAGCATCTAGTAACAAAAATAAAAAAAATAAAAATGATTTCATTATGTGTGAGGAATATTTACAGTAGTTCATCAATCAATAAAGTTGGAAATATCTCTAAATTATTTATTGATTATAAAGCATCTGATTGGGAATTTAGAAGATGCAGGAAAACCTTGGATTTAAATGAGGTTAAAGAAGACGCATGACGGATATCGGGTGGGAGTGAGTTCCAAAGAGAGATAGAAAGGGCGAGAAAGGAACGCTCAAAAGTTTTGGTTCTGTGGGAACGGATAAAAAGATCGGAAGGGCGAGATCTTGTGCCTTGGTATTGGATAGAGGATTTGAATTGTAGGAGACTATAGATATAAGATGGATGTTGTGAGTTGATAGTTTGATATAAGTAAGAACCAAGGAAATAGAGCCTACGGATAGAAGGAAAAAGCCACTTTAACTCAACGTAACGGCGGGAAACATGAGACCTTCTTGGGGCATCGAAGACAAATCGAAGCTAACAGTTCATAATCCGCCTCAACCTCTCCTCGAGCCTGTTACGATATAACGGATTTCGTGTGTACTGAAGAATTTAGGAGATCACACAAGGCTGAGTTGAGGAGCATGAACTTGGTTAAAATAATTGATGTAAATATAATTTGATGCATGAAACGGTAAAATATACAAAAAAATACAGTATACCTATACAACCTGCGAACAGTCTGGGGCTCAGTACATGGTAGAAACTGTACTGTTTCTTCGAAGTGGTTGTGCAGGGAGGTAATTTGACATAGATCACGCTCATCTTATTTGGATACCCATTTTATAGAGGCTGGGTCAGCCCCAGGAAGTTCCTAGTCTCATAAGTTCCTTCTCCGGCCACTAACATACTAAATAAAAGTCTTGCCAGCAGCGGGATTTGAACCCATTACATATGGTATGGCAACTCAGCGCTCTGCCACTGAGCTACGCTGCTCCTCCGGAATAGTAAAATATTGTAAAATACACACTCACACACACTCATATATATATATATATATATATATATATATATATATATATATATATATATATATATATATATATATATATTTGGGGAGGAGAATTGTCCGATATAACACTCAACCGTCAAGTTTTTCTTCTACCCCTAATGGTCTATAATAGTAACCACATTAAAGTGGCTGGATGAGCCCTAGGGTGGTTAGCTGGTACCATAGAATCCATCCACAGCTTTTGACAGATTAAATAAGTTATTAGATTTGTAACCTGTTCCTTCAACACAGGAATTCTCTACAAGCTGAGTTATTCCGATCTAAAATAAAAATTCTAAAAACAGTAGACACTATTTCATGGAAATTCGATAGATATTTTCTTACTGCTTGGAAACATATTTTTCACGTTTAGATCAGTGGGGCATAACAAGCTACTAAGCTAATAAGATCTTAGGTGACCCTAAGATTTTTAAAGGGAATAAAAAATCCTTGATTAGGCCTTCCGAAGGAATGTTAAATGGAGATCCCGTGTCTTATACGATGTCAGGTACTCGTTAAAAATCGCTATCCTAATTAAACCTGGGTAGGCAAAGTTTAGAGATCCCACTGTAGCATCGTCCGATTAGTAATTACAGCATAAAAGTGGCGTTAATTAAACTAATAAACAAGATTTAGATCACGTTGAACTGCTAGAATTCCTCGTTATTTAGGGAACTCACTTTATAGGGATTGGGTTAACTCAAGGACGGTCTGTTGATCAAACAGCGTATATCTTAGCTGTTAACACATTAAATAATTTATCTTTCACAGCCAGATTTGAAGCCGTAACCTTCATTACATCCCTTCAGAGCTCTACACAATTAGATACCCAGCTCCCTAATCTAGACTATAGAAAGCGAAATATTTCTCTGCTAACCACTTCATATCCCTCGCATCTTATCCATTAAAGTCTATGAATCGTGATTCACTACTTCTATCATTAAAGTATTATTAATTTTCTTATTTTACGACATTAAACCAGTGTACAACGTTACAATAATTCTAATTCTAAAACTATTACAGCCAAGGCTTTGAAGTAGATATTAAGAACTATATTTATCTTTAATAGTTACGGTAACTATATATAGTTTGGAACAGTTATACGCTCTCAGCCCCTCAGAGATCACCGCCTTTCTAAAACTATCAGCTATAATTGAGTGTTGTTTTAAAATTGTGAATAAACAACCACTATTATATTAACTACTATGTATATTATTAGAATATTAAGGAAAAAAACAAATTAACTTTCTCAAACATTTTATTAATCACTAATTAATTAAGTTGATTTTATTTTCATTATTAGTAGGTTTATTCCAACACGAATCTTGACTATCAATAAATTGTCTGGCGCATACGCAGTAGTTATCTCGTTTTAAAACCAGTACCACGCATGCGCAAAACAGATTGGTTATAGTCAAAAGGCGGGTTGGTACGTACACTGTAGATTTTTTTAAATAACAGCTGATTAAATATAGCCTTCTCCAATAATATTAATATTACCCTACATAATATATTTTATTATGTTTTCTATAACCTATATCAATTTTTGTATTATTTTCTGCCGTTGAAATATTCTTTAAAAGTGTTTTGACATTTCTTACTAGTGATAAGTTCTCCTGAATGAAACTGCATTACCAATTTAGGACTACACCTAGACAAACGCTCAACTCGGAATCCTCACACTAGACTGAAACGACAAGAAACCGTCCACCGTTTCAGGCTACTTCAACACTTACTAGACAAACGCTCTAAGCTCCCAATTAATAACAAAAGACTCATATACATGACAATCATTAGACCCATCTGGAGTTAAGGAATAGAGCTTTGAGGCACCACTAAGCCATCGAATTCCTCTCGTATCCAATCCCTAAAATCCAAAATCCTTCGTAAACTCCTCAATGATCCTTACTTTGTTATGAA
Organism: Arma custos; assembly: GCA_037127475.1. Lineage (NCBI taxonomy): Eukaryota > Metazoa > Arthropoda > Insecta > Hemiptera > Pentatomidae > Arma > Arma custos. The sequence goes on along the minus strand of CM073762.1, from coordinate 10,887,041 downwards.
CAAAGTAATCCATAATGACCTTGATGTCCGGCTTATTGCTGATTTGGCTCGAATCCGAAATCAATCGTTTCTTGACAAAATTCATTTCCACTCAACCCTCGCAACCTCTTCAATTCCTGATAATCCTCCGAGGCGTCTGAAAAGAAGATGGCATCGTGACCTTCTATGCTGAACTTTTTATTTGAGCACTACAACTGGATAGTTTCTCTAATTGCCTGTGTCTCTGGACATGATTTATCTTTCATTTTATTTACTTGATGTATTCTGTATACAGTTGTAAATTTCAATAAATATATTTTAAAAAAAATGTTTTTAACGCTATCACTTCAATAATATTAACAGGGTGCGTGCTTCTTAATTCCGCGTTGTGAAATCTCCTAAATTCTCTCGGCGTCTCTTTTTTTTTTTGCACCGAATATTCTACTTACTAAATAGATTGTTTTTTATTGCTGATAGGGACGCTCAGATGGAGAAAGAGCAAGAGGCAGACCTAGACTGCGATGGCTAGACTCTGTGGAAGCAGAACTTAGGCTCTTGGGCGTGACATCATGGAGAAGAGCTGCGGAAGATAGGTCAAAGAGGAAGAACATTGTCGAAGAGGCTAAGGTCCTGGTATGGACTAGCGCTAAATATGTAGAAGACTATATTTTGGATTTTTTCAATTAATTCTAACAATAATTTTATGTATCTTTTTGAGTGTTGGGTTATTTTAATTTATTTATATTAAGTACATTTAATTTGTTTACATCAGTTTAATTCTTCGTTGCTACACTTCCACGTTGGATATTGCAAGTGCATTTAAACCTGGAATTTTCATTTATTTTCTCTCTCTCTCTCTCATCTTTCTCTCTCTGATTACCCTTCCTTCCTCAGGAGTTTATTACAAAAAGAGAACGAGTGTAATAACTCAGGCTTATTTGCATAATTGGGACGCCGGTGACGCTTTGAAGGTGCCAATAAAACCCAAGGATCTTCTGATACGCCACCTTTCAAGTGCAAAGTCTTAGAAAAAATACTGTGCAATAGAATACCGATATTCTTTAACAACTTGCTGGTTCCTTCCTCAGAAATAAAAACAACTTGTTTTTTAAAAACTTTAATACCATTCAAACTTTAATTCCAGTTATCTCGCTAATTTCTGTTTTTGTTTTACAAGTCAAGCAAACTGTTTATAGAGAAAAGATTGGTCCTGGCCGGGATACGAATCCTGGTCTGAACTACCAGGATCGTAACCGGGCCAGACAAATCCTTTATCTTCACCGATCCTATATCCCCAGTTCTCGCAATTTTTGCGATGAATACAAGGGGAAGAATGTTCATTGAACATTACTTTTTTTTAATTAGGACTCGTTGACGTATGGTGTTTATTTAAATTTTTTTTTTTTTAATTAATTAAGAGAAAAGATTTTTTCTGGTCGGGATTTTTTGTTGAGAAAAAATTTGATCCCGGCCAGGACAAATCTATTATCTTCAAAATAAAAGAAATATATATATATATATATATATATATATATATATATATATATATATATTTAAATAATCACCATGTAATAAAAATAAATAAACTATATTTTTTTTATACGTTTGGATTCTTACGAATCTTAAAATGTATAATATCACTACGGGGTCAGATTTTCTTATTTGAAGATCCAAAGATCATTATAAAAATGATTTAATTACAAAATGTAGTTGAAAAATAATCAACCCTCATTGCAGAAGTTTTTAGTAACTTCATTTCAAAGTTCTATGGCCTAGAAAAACCTGGATTACTTTGAAATCAATTAGTTTAATTTAAGAAACTGTATTTGTACAACCCTTGATGGGTATTGAAGTAACTTAGAGGGAAAAATAGTGCTTGTTTTTCCGTAAGTTTTCGGGTTCAAATCAGGATGTGGTAGATAAAAGAATCTGTTAACAGTTTCAAAAGGACCTATGGATCTTTTGAAACTGTTTGGAAGACCCCCTTAAGGCTCACCCAGCCTCTATAAAGCGGGCACCTGAAACTGGGGAAAAACGCACCTCTCCATACAGCCTAGAAATCGTACAGTCTCTACCGTGTACTGAACCCAAGACTCTACATTGGTTGTAGTGGTAACGGGTTTTTTTTTTCGTCTATAGGCAAAATATAGGAAATTGTAATTTATTTTAAACATCATGCTTTATCCATAAAGGTTTTTAAATCATATTAACGTAAACTAATTTTTTTTTGTAGTCAATAGTTAGTGATACAGTGAAGAACCCACATCGGGCCCCCCCCCTCGACAGCCCTGAAGCAGACCTGCAATGTGGGTCGAAACGTTGGTACTATAATAAACAGTTCTCCCAACTTAAGAGACATTTTTTACCTACATCCGGACCATTTTCTTCCACATAATTGTTTTTTAATTTATTATTAAGATGTTTAAATAAATTTTAATTAAAATTTTAGACGTGGCTGATGAACCTTAACTACTTTTTATATTTCTCAAGAAGAAAGAAGAGCACGTGATGTCCACATCAATTTTTTTAATAACAAATTTATCTTAATGCACTTCAGGGCTGTTGTGATAACTTAATACATTTTTAGAAAAAAAAAATCTAAAAAATCGATCGGTCCGTATGTTAAGCGAACGTTAATGAATGTATTAGTCTGAGAATTCTCAGATTTACCTCATACGGAATTAATTAAAGCGAAATTTGATTCATGCAATTAAGTTCTCTCGCTAAGGCTAACAACTCAATTTACGCCGATCTGTTAATTGACTTTTAATGTATAATGTAAAGCAACTGATAAAGACATTAAAAAATAACGTTTAAGCTCATTAAAAAAAAAATCTTCATTAATATTTATCATTGTTAATGGTTTTATTTTTATTATTTTTACTACAGAATAACACTACTCCATTTTCCAAGCAAGCCTTTATATCCCTTTACTCGTTCCTATAGGAAGATATATAATTCTTAAATGTTTGTGTCAAGCGAAATCCTCCGATATATTTTCACTTTTTTTAAGTCATTACTTTATTTGACAACCGTTCAGGACAAATATCCTACCTTCAGGTCTCTGTAATCTGCAGGATTTATTTTTAACTCCTCTCTTTTTTTTCTCGTTTTTTTTAAAAATAATATACTTCAGAAGAACAAAAGATAAATGTCCTTGAATGCAAAACTTAGGCATTATTGCTCTGTTGTGACCGGAAGTCTTATATGCTGCGGAATGCCTGATTATGAACAAGAAAGGCCTGGCAGAAATATCGTAGATCAAAGAAAGAAAGATCTTAAGGAAAATTCTAGACGAAAATACAGACGACGGCATAACTGTGAGCTGTTCAGTCATGTTCCGAAAATATCGGATGTTATGAGAAAAAGGAGAAAATAATTCTATGGCCAACTTTTAAGAATGAAACCAAGAATGGCTAGCCTTATGTTTACATATTTAAGGGAAAATAAGACCAAACCTACCTGGTTCGAAGAGGTGGAAAGAGATTTACAGGAGATATGGATTACCAGCGAGGATGTCTTGGACAGCAACCGTCTCAGTATGAAACTAGATAGATAGCCCTGTGCGTTTTCAAGAAAAGTCAAAGCTGAAGACGGGAAAGAGATGGACAGGAGAATGTCTAAAGAAAAAAGACAGTTGAAACGCCGTGGTCCTCAGTAGGCTAATACGAAAAAAAAAAGATCAGAGGAAATATTTTTAACACCTCGTATGAGTCAGTTAAAAATCACTCCTTGCATGAGTTGCATTTGAGCCTTGGAGTTGGTGGGATGTTTCTTGGGTGCATTATTCATGTTTTGTTTTGCTGTTATTCTCTTTCTACCCTGAGGATACCTGAATGGGTGAAATATTGGACAGATAATTTCAATTTATGTTTTAGTTTGGACACTTAAGGGCTTTTCGTTGGAATTTTTTCCACGGTCTTAACATTTATGTAAGGTCTCTTTTTACCTTTCAATATATGCTTTTTTTTTTTAATAAAATCAATATTATATAGTAGGAAAATAATATGTTCAAAATATGTATATTATATATATATATATATATATATATTCTTCTTTTATATAGAGGACCCGTGGTTTAGTGGTTACCACAACAAACTACTAAACCCAAGATCGCGGGTCCGTAGCCCGGCAGGTGGCCCTAGGATTTTTTAAAGGGAGTAAAAAATCCTTAGTTACGCCGTCCTTCGGAAAATACGTTAGACGGGGGTCCCGAGCCTGTACGATGTCGGGTACTCGTTAAAAATCCCTATCCTAATTAAACCTGGATAGGCAAAATTTAGAGCTCCCACTGCAGCATCGCCCGATTAGCCATAGCAGCATAAAGTGACGTTAAATGAACAAACAAACAAATTTGTCTTATATACGGAGAGCTGTTTATTTGGAAGCTGCTATTTGATAGAATTCGAATGTTTTCAGCCGATAGTATTCGGCTATCGATAGTGCTAACTATCGACTATCGCCTAACCCTACCCTATAGTAGTCTAATAGCCCTAGTTACCTATAATAGCCCAATATTACCCTATAATAGCCCTATATAGCCCTGGAGAAGACCCGCTATGTGCGTCGAAACAGCGGCTTCCAAATAAACAGCTATATATATATATATGTATATTGAATATATTATTGTTCTACTATACTATATTGATTTTCGATTTAGAATACCAATTTTATAGAGGCTGGGTGAGCCACAGGAGGGTCTCCGGATCCCATGACTGTTATCAGATTAAATAATTTATCGGTCACAGCTGGATTTGAACCCGGGACTATTTTTTCATATAAGTTATTTTCCCCATTTAGTTAGTGAATGAGTTAACATGACAGCATTAGCTAGTTGTATAGTTCTTTTGGTAATAGAATAACACACTTTTGGGTTCATTGCACTCAATAAAATAAGAATATGCTGAGATGTTTACTGTCTTCGGTCCAACTGTGGCTTAGTGGAATAACGATTTGTTACTACGACGCTGTCAACGATTGTATATACGAGCAACATTTGGAGCTATTTCCCCTCTTTAGGCGTCTCATCCTCTGAATCAAACAAAATATTTAAAATTATAGAGCTATCTTATTTAATCTATAATTTGGGAACGGAGAGTGTGTAGGGGACTGAGTTACTGAGTTGTAGGTAAAGGCTAGTAATTAAATAATACCGGCTGTAGTAATTAAATTAAATATTCCGCTAGCCCTTTGAGATCTGAAGACCTTTCCAGGGCTCACTCAACCTTTATAATGTGTGTATTATGAAGGGTACCGTTAATTGCCGGAAAAAAACCTGGCTGTTGAGCTTCATTTCGGCCAAAGCAAGTGCTTGCACAACCGTAGGCTTAGACACAGCACAATCTTACTAATATTATAAATGTGAAAGTTTGTATGTTTGTCTCTCTTTCACGCAAAAACTACAGAACGGATTTGGATAAAACTTTACAGTAATATAGGTTATACATCAGAATAACACATAGGCTATAGCAAGCGCGGATATAGGGGGGGGCGTGCAGTGGCACGTGCCCCCCCCCCGAAAGTTTTTTAAATACTGTGGAGAATCCATTATAGTAATAATAATTAAAGGCAAATCACATGATCATAGTTGTTAAAATATCAGAAAGAACAAGAGTGAAACTATTTGTTTTGATATCTTGCTAATCTTACTAATATTATAAATGTGAAAGTTCGTATGTTTGTCTCTCTTTCACGCAAAAACTACTGAACGGATTTGGATAAAACTTTACAGTAATATAGGTTATACATCAGAATAACACATAGGCTATAGCAAGCGCGGATATAGGGGGGGGCGTGCAGTGGCACGTGCCCCCCCCGAAAGTTTTTTAAATACTGTGGAGAATCCATTATAGTAATAATAATTAAAGGCAAATCACATGATCATAGTTGTTAAAATATCAGAAAGAACAAGAGTGAAACTATTTGTTTTGATATCTTGCTAATCTTACTAATATTATAAATGTGAATGTTTGTATGTTTGTCTCTCTTTCACGCAAAAACTACTAGACGGATTTGGATGAAACTTTACAGTAATATAGGTTATACATCAGAATAACACATAGGCTATAGCAAGCGCGGATAAAGGGGGGGGGGCGTGCAGTGGCACGTGCCTCCCCCGAAAGTTTTTTAAATACTGTGGAGAATCCATTATAGTAATAACAATTAAAGGCAAATCACATGATCATAGTTGTTAAAATATCAGAAAGAACAAGAGTGAAACTATTTGTTTTGATATCTTGCTAATCTTACTAATATTATAAATGTGAATGTTTGTATGTTTGTCTCTCTTTCACGCAAAAACTACTAGACGGATTTGGATGAAACTTTACAGTAATATAGGTTATACATCAGAATAACACATAGGCTATAGCAAGCGCGGATAAAGGGGGGGGGGCGTGCAGGGGCATGTGCCCCCCCCACAATTTTTTAACTACTATGGAGAATCCATTATAATTAAAGGCAATTCAGGAACTTAACATTTTGAAATTTGTAGTTAGGTTCTGTGTATAGATTAAGAAAGAAATTCGGATAATTCCACTCCAAGGGTTTCCCCTTTAATATAATAGGGGTTCAAAGGTTGTATGGAATCCGCCAGTTTTGAAGTTAGACAACTTAAATTTTGGATTTACGATTAACTTATAGTTATAGTTAAAAAAAAATTAAATTATTTATTTAAAATGATCTGTCACGAAACTACATGTGGCAGACCAAATTCCACGCGAGCGAAGCCGCGGGAAAAAAGCTAGTATTATAAATGCGAAAGTTTGTATGTTTGTCTCTCTTTCACGCAAAAACTACTGAACGGATTTAGATGAAACTTTACCGTAATATAGGTTACACATAAGAATAACACATAGGCTATAGCAAGGGCGGATTTAGGGTGGGCACGGGCCCCCCCTCAGACAGTTTTTTAGGTACTGTGGAGAATCCAATATGGTACATAATTAAAAGCAAATCAGGAACTTAGCATCTTGAAATTTGCAGATAGGTTCTTTGTATAATTTAAGAAAGAAATTTGGATAATTCCACCCCCAAGGGTTTCCCCCTAAATAATAAGGGTTCAAAGATTATATGGAATCCGTCAGTTTTGAAGTTAGATATCTGAAATTTTGGATGTATGAGTAACTAATAGTTAAAAAAAATAAAATTATTTATTTAATTAATTAAATAATTATTTAAAAATAAATGTAATAAATTATTATAGTTAAAAATTAAATTATTTATTTATAATGATCTGTCACGAAACTTTATGTGGCAGACCAAGTTTCATGCGAATGAAGCCGCGGGCAAAAGCTAGTCTTAAATATTTTGAACCCAAAATCCAACCTGTGTTCATGGTGCTACACGATTTATATTATTTTATTTTTCATATCGAAAATCCATTAGAAGCTTATAGAAATATTTACACGAACAAGTTTTACGAAAGAAATCATGAAGTGCTCGCTTCGATCCGAAATGTTAGTCGTGTTAACCGGCTACAAGTTCTTAATAAAGTTTCTAGGGGTTCCCAACTTGTTCTAGTTTTAGCAGCGCCATCTCCTTTTCTTACTAACACATTAATTTTCAAAATATTCTTCACTTGTGCCTCTTAGAGTTCACAACGAACGCTGAACAGAAAATTTCTTTTCGATTCCATTTTCACTGGTTATTTAAAAAAAAAAATAAAAAAAAAAAGTCTTGCAGGTAGCATACTTCTATTTGTTTTTTTAATGAATTTAATTTATATAATTAATAATGAATTTAAGCTGAATTTAATATTCACAGTAAAATATAATTGTGTTGAGGCACACAGATTTTTTAAATTTTATAGGTAAATTGTGTGTGTGTGTGTGAAGCGCCCTTAACCAGCTTCCATTGGCGTTTAATGCCAGTGACGCGGCTGGGAAAGGGGGCTGGGGCTTCCCGGACTCCTGCTTTGCCCTCATTCCTGGGGAAGAAGCTCAGTTCGGGGACCCCAGGCAAATTGTAAATAGGGTATGAATATGTACAATATTTTCTTTTATGTTTTATTTATTATTATTATATATTTTTTTTATTATACCTATATATATATATATATTTTTTACTTTATTTTTGTATATATTTTTTCGCTTGTATATATTTATTTATGCATTTATTTCGTTTATATTATTGATTTTTTATGGAATGATTGTAGCTACATAGCACCATTACTTATTGCCCACAAGAGGCAGATTGTAATGCTTCAATAAAGTGTTTTCTTTTCTCTCTCTATAGGTAAATAGATAATCCATGAAATAGGAAACAAATATTTTTTTTAATAATTAAAGAGTTCAGGAATTAATTCAATAAAAAAGGAGAACTTTTTTAAACTCCAAATAGCAATTAATCGTCTGAACAGGGAACAAATAATAAATTTAAAAAATATGTTAATATAAAAATATTTTTTTTTTTAGATTAATTTATTGATATTTACAACTGTAATTATATTACAAGTAAACATGAAAAAAAAAAACACTTGTGGAGAAACTACACATCGGTAGCACTCCAATGGTATAAAAATATAAATTCCTTTATTACTAAAAAAAATAGGGTTTAGTACATGGTAGAGACAGTACTGTTTCATGGACAACGGTTGTGCAGTGAGGTGATTTGTCCTAGATCATGCTCAACCGCCAGATTTTCCCTCTTATATTGGGTACCCACATTTAGAGGCTGGGTGAATTCTTGTCTGCAGCGGGATTGGAACCTGGTTTTTCGGCATGGCAACTCAGTGCTCTACCTCTGAGCCACTCCCTATTACTTATATAGTATTCTTTATAATTATATAAAGTCAAAAATTATATTTGTATGCAAGGACTGAACAAGTTATCTATGTTTCATTTTGTTAAATGACGTGTAATAATCTGTTTTGGTTACATAATTTATGTTTAAATGAATAAACGTCACTTTTTGCTGCTATGGCTAATCGGACGATACTACATTGGGAACTCTAAATTTTGCCTATCCAGGTTTAATTAGGATAGGGATTTTTAACGAGTACCTGACAACGTACAGGCTCGGGACCCCCGTTTAACGTCCCTTCCGAAGGACGGCGTAACTATGGATTTTTAACTCCCTTTAAAAAATCCTAGGGTCACCTGACGGGCTACGTAGCCGCGATCTTGGGCTTAGTAGTTAGTTACGCTAACCATTAGACCACTGATGACCTTAGCTTGCATAATTTAGGGTGGGTTCGAGCCCAACTGTTGCTAACATTATTCTGTTACAATAGCCAAGAATCGATCCTGGGACTGTCAGACCCTCTTGGCACTCAGCCAGCCCCTACAAAGGTACATTTAATTTTGGTATAGAAACACTAATGTGTTTACTTAATGCTGAGTAGGTTGTAGTGTGCACAGTACAGAGTTGTTCAGTTTGACAATATCTGTCACAATCAAATATGCCATTTATACATTAATATTCTTGTTATTATATATATAAAGTTTTTAATTTTCTTTTCAAAAAAGTCTGCTTTGAGATCCTAAACCTAAAAATACGATGTTTGAGGCCTCCCATTAAGATAAAACAAAATATCAAATGGTTCGCTGTCATGCTAAAAGCTGAGAAGTGATAACACCGGGAATAGTGCCAATTATTTAAAAAAAAAAAATGTTTTAAGTAAACACTCCAGGATAAATTTAGTGATTTGTTTGAAATGTTAAAGCATATTGTCCACGTCAGAGTTATTTCATAATTAACATTTTGGAAGTATTACAAGAGAGAAGAAAAGGTTACAGATCACGCTGTGTTGTTTAGAGTGGATAGTGAGTGATATATATATATATATATATATATATATATATATATATATATATATATATATATATATATATATATATCCAATCCCAGGGCACAAGCTCTTGCCCTTCCGATCTTTATTCCCATAGAACCAAAACTTTTGAGCGTTACTTTCTCGCCCGTTCTATCTCTCTTTGGAACTCACTCCCACCCGATATCCGTCATGCGTCTTCTTTAACCTCATTTAAATCCAAACTTTTCCTACATCTTCTAAATTCCCAATCAGATGCTTTATAAACAATAAATAATTTATAAATATTTTCAACTTTATCGATTGATGGACTACTGTAAATATTCCTCACTCATAATGAAATCATTTTTTCTTTTTTTTTTGTTACCAGATGCTATCATGTATTCACTGTTTTTCCATAAGCCTAGTTCTTTTAACATTATTGTAAATTTGTCTGTTTTTTTATTTTAATTTTGTATTACATTTTCTGATTATCTACCAAAAGATACCTGTTTAGTTATTTACTTTCTATATATTTCATCTTCGAGAAAAAAAAACCTGCTTCAAGTCAATTACTTTATTCTTTATAAACAAAACATTTCGACACTATGGTGTCATTCTCAATCATTTCCTTTTCTGCATTTTTTAAACTGGAAAGTCAATACTTTTAAATAATTCTTTAGGAGATCTATAGTCCTCCATGGTTACTTTTGACCATGGAGGACTATAGATCTCCTAAAGAATTATTTAAAAGTATTGACTTTCCAGTTTAAAAAATGCAGAAAAGGAAATGATTGAGAATGACACCATAGTGTCGAAACGTTTTGTTTATAAAGAATAAAATAATTGGCTGGAAGCAGGGTTTTTTTTCTCGAAGATGAAATTTACAATAAATCCAGTTTAAAAAAAGAAAAAAAGGAAATTTCTATATATTTTGTAAATATTGTTTTATTCAGATGTAGGCCTTTGGCCAGATAAATATTTACTTAAATATGTTCATCTCTGTTATTCTAAAGGGACCTGGTCCCAGAATAAAATTATTTTTCCATTTCTATCTCGATTTCTGTATATATATATATATATATATATATATATATATATATATATATATATATATATATATATATATATAATATAGTCTATAAATAGATAGGCTATGCAGGAATAATAATGGAACCTACACCTACTTGTGAAGTACAAGCTTTCTGTAACATATGTTTTATAGTCTTTTGTCTTATCTTGTCAATTGTAACATCATTTCATTGCAAGATTCTAATTGTATTTTTTTATTAATGATTGTTATTTGTTTCTGCCTTTTTGCTTTTGTTTAATAAATATTCAGGTATTTGGATCATTAAACTGAGATTACTTCTTGTTTAGTAGAATAAGATATAAAATATATATGCACACAATTTTTAAGATAAAAATCTATTTGCCTTGTTACGCCTGTATTTCCAGTTCTGCAAATTTTATTCTCGAACTAGTATTGAGCTGAGACTTTATTTGGATTTCTGATAGTCCTGTTATATCAGAAAAAACATTTTTTTCTGTTAAAATAACCTCCTAGAATAAAATTCGATCTATAAAAATTAATATGGTACCACTCCTTAATTAGGAAAAAAATCCAGGCTGTTGAGCGTGACCTAAACTAAATTATCTCCCTGCTCAGCCGTTGACAGTTTCATGGGTCCTGGCTAATACATAAGTACTGTACATTTCGACTAATTATAATCGATTAATAAAGTATTCAGTCATTCGTTAACAAACCCTTCCTGTCAACAGTCCGCTTAGATTAGAGACGACCCAAATAGACCCTTTCCATCAAAGTAAACAGACACACCTACCCAATTGAAAGGCCACCAAAAGCTCATAACCTCATCAGTCGTGCAGGGAAATTAGTGAGAGTAGTTTAGTGATAGAGATCTGGGAGCGATTTGTCATTGAGCGAGTGAAAACACAACGTTCCCTGAGTGGGCAACGAGCTATGGATGACACTATCTCCCATCTGGCCTGGCATCTATACCTGCTACTTATGTAAGGGATGCCATATCGCATTAGGGGATATTTATCTTAACAAACTATATATATATATATATATATATATATATATATATATATATAAATATATATATAATAAAAATATTTTTCACAAATTTTTTCATTTTCTATCTGTTTACCTTCTCATTTTTCTTTCTCTTTGTATTTTTTTTTTACATTATAACCCTTCTGTACATTTATTCTGTAATTTTTGTATTCATTATCCTTAATAATACATCCATAACTACTTTTTACTTTTGTATTACTCTATATGCTATTATATTCATTATTTTTATAGTTATTTTTGTTTTCTCTCATAGCCCTGAAGATGCCCTACAAAGTAGGCCGAAACGTCGGCACAAATAAAAAATAAGTCTTGACTTATTTTGGGGTTATTTATGACTGCACCCCCCAACTATTTCCATCCTCCATTAGATCTTCCAGTCAATTATTTTCCTTCACAAAAATAAAAATATATATTTTTAAAATTTAATTTATTCATATTTATAAGTGTATCATAATAATACAAGTAAATAGAATTAATGATATGAAATGGCATGAATTCTCTAGGGGTTTAATAAATGTTCGGAGCTTGAAGGCCGCTGCCAAGGCTCATTATTGGACTGCAGAGCCATCAAAGAAGAAGAAGAATGCCATGAAATAAAAGGCAATTAGAGAAACTACCCACTGGCATTACTCAAATAACAAATTAGAAGAAAGTCATGAGGACATCTTCTTTTCAGAAGCCTAGGAAGATGATCAGGAGTTGAAGAAGTAGGTTCGAAACTAGTTTGTTTGAATGAGTTTAATTTATATTTATACTAGCGACCCCCCCCTGCTTTGGATGGGTAGGATGGCATATTATGCCTACATGTTTGTCTGCCTAATCTATTTTATTATATACTTATATTATATGTAAGTTTGAATACTGACGCCAGACTTAGTCATATGACAAACGTGAGATAACCTGCAGAGACAGATGTGAGCGAAGGTTATAATAGACATTATAGACTCCTATTGTAGAAATTAAGTATTCAGTAATTACACTCAATACTTAATTTCTACAATAGCAGTCTATAATGTCTATTATAACCTTCGCTCACATCTGTCTCTGCAGGTTATCTCACGTCTGTCATATGACTAAGTTTGGCGTCAGTATTCAAACTTACATATATACTATTATATATAATTATTCTATACTATAAACAAAAAAGATTACGACGAACAGACAGACACAGCGAAGGACTTTGTTTTATAATATGTATTGATGGATAGATAAGAGATATTAAGCAGCGTCTTTGATGAAACCTCCCTGGTAGCTATATTTTTTCCAGATTTTCCGACAATTATCGTTATATTGTAACCCATTTACACAAAACCTCGATAAATTATATACCTAAACCTTCCTGGTGAATCACTCTATCTATTGGTGAAAACCGCATGAAAATCCGTGCAGTAGTTATTGAGTTTACCGCGAACAAACGGGGCCGAGGACTTCGTTTTATAACTATATATGTATAGATTAGTTTTTTCAATATTATTTTGGATGATTTTAAAAATGTTCATATGTAGTTAATGATTTAATGTTATCTTCTCGTCTACTCTCAAACTCTCTCGTCTCGGGCTACTTCAAGATTTAATAGACAATCTACAACAGTTATTAGACGGTATAAACTCCTAATTAATTACAGAAGACTCATATGCATATAAGATTTTTTAAACTTAAAGGAGTAGAGGAAAATCCTCAATGATCCTTACTTTGCTACGAACCAAGTCATCCATAATAACCTCAATTTCCCACTCCTTGCTGATTTAGATGGAACCCGACATCAGTCCTTTCATGACAAACTTCATTCCCTCTCAAACCCACCAAGCTACTTATTAAATTACTAATAATCTTCCGAGGTGTCTGAAAAGAAGATGACCTCGCGACTAATAAGTTGAAATTGTTATTTGAGTACTACCAATGGGAATCTCTACCTGTCTTTATTCATACATCTATATATCATTCCTGGCATTTACTCATAGTGTTGTAATACAGTTGTAAATTTTAATGAATAAATTAATAAAAAATATTGTATTTAAATGTCAATATTGGTAATAGCATTTTCAAATAATTAGGAAAAGAACTATGAAAAGACAAAAATAAAAGGAAAATTAATCATTGCTACGACTTGAGTCTTCTAAAATGTTTTTATAAATTTGTTTGTTAATGATTTAATGTAAATTAATTAATTAATGTAAGAATTAACTCATCAAAGACCTATCAATGAAAAGAGGAAAGAGCCGGCCGGAACTTGAGCCAAGAATAAACTTTAAAGTCGAGATATAAGGTTCGCAGGATAATCAACAAGAAGTTGAGGCTGAGATCTGAAGAGGCCGAGGCAACGTTACTTTCACAGAACACCGAAGATCGTGCTCCTTTAAGTGGAGTATCAGGTCTGGTGTTCTTGTAAGGATCAGTCCATGGGGAGGCGAATCAACTCATCTGGACCAAACGAGTCTTCCGAAGACTTAGTAACAGTCGACTGAAGAGGTCCGGGAAGCAATAGCGTGGAAAATAACGACACGGCTCGAAGGACAAGAACCTATCATGAAAGGGACCTCGACTTCCTTCAACCAGATTGATCGTGATCATCCCATCAACGTCTCGGCATAATGGCCACTATTAATCAACTAATATTAACTTAGTCGTTGAGTCGAAACATTAACAAACATCTCGCATAATGATTTAGTCTAGGATTGCAAATTAAAAGTATCTTTTAAAATACTTAATTATATGGATTTTAAGTAATTGTCTAAAAACCGAAATATATAAATGATAGTAGATTTAGAGGAGGGCGAAAGGAGTGAATAATGTTGAATAATTTTTCAAATCGTAGAGGTCGAAAATAACTACTACTATAAAGCGGAAATTATTTCTGAATATCTGACTTATTTTTTTTAGTAATAATTTTAATAATGCCGCTGGGAAATTTTTTTTTTAGAGAATAGAATAATTTACTGATATTTACGACAGTAATTATATTACATCAAGTAAATCTGCTGTATGAACAAAGGGCATGAAAAAAAAAACACTTGTGGAGAAACTATCCATTGATAGCACTCCAATAAAGTTCTATAGTAGAAGGTCTCGAGGCCATCTTCTTTTCAGACGCCTCGGAGGGTTATCAGGAATATTATGGGAAGCAAGTTGAGAGACTAGCGGATTCAAGTGTGTATGGAGTTTTCATAAATTTAAGCTCTAAACCTTGGGTGCAAGAAAGTGTAGACAATTGTCCACTTTGTAATTCCAAAAGTGGACAATTACATTAAGGTTCATTTCTTGGGAACCTGTCAAATATATGGAGAGATCAGAAAGAAATACTTTGGTAGCGAGACTTGTTTCACTGAAGAAGTACTTAGCTTATTAAATGGCGCCAATTGAAAAGCGTTAAGCCATTAAATAAAGCCAGGAGGCCATGTCACGAAGATCGCAGATAAGAAAGGTTACTCGACCCTCCTATAATATAAGGAGTCGAGTAACCTTCCTTATGATTCATTAGTTTCATTTCAGCCTTGGAGGTGGTGGGATGTTTCTTGGGTGCATTATTCATGTTTTGTTCTGCTGTTATTCTCTTTCTACCCTGAAGATGCCTAAATAGGCGAAATATTGGACTGATAATTTCAATTTCTCTTTTAGCTTGGAGACTTAAGGGTTTTTCGTAGGAATTCGCTCACGGTCTTAACATTAGTTTTTAATTATTGTTGAAATCAAGTATTTCACAACAGACAAGAAACAATTTTATTTCGGCCTCAAAGTTCGCCATTGTCGAGGAATTCCAAATGGTTATTTATTTTTGTATTATTTTTTGGTTTCTTCTAATGTTAAAATGCTGTAAGAGACTGCCAAAAACTAGATATGTAAAATTTCGGCTCGTTAGCCGATACAGAAAACTGCCTTCCCGAATAATAAAGAAACAATAGAAAAAAATCTTTACGGTTTCGTATGAGCTGAATTTTAATTCAGGCTTGAGAGAAGAACACGTTGATGGGGTCCAGATAAGCATCTACCCTGTCTGGTGTCCTGTGTCTTTTGGCCGTTCAGTCCCTAATAGATGTCTGCTAAACGATTAAGATTATAATATAATATTTTAATGTGATAATAATTACAATAAAATACCTTAAAAATACGTATCTTCTGAATATATTTATATGTGGATATACCTTAATAACTTGAATTTAAAAAAAAACAGAAAAATTATACTGGAGTAGTATTTTTTCTGAATGGCGACTTTATGTATATATATATTTTTTAGGTTAATTTATTGATATTTACAACTATAATAATATTAAAACAAGTAAATTTGCTAATACGAACAAATGACTTGAAAAAAAAAAACACTTGTGGATAAACTACCCATCGATAGCGCTCCAATAAAGTTCTATAGTAGAAGGTCTCGAGGCCATCTTCTTTTCAGACACTTCGGAGGGTTATTAGGAATAGTATGGGAAGCAAGTTATTATATAAGCACATATATATATATATATATATATATATATATATATATATATATATATATATATATATATATATATATACGAGAGAGAGATAGAGAGTAATCGCTCCTCCAAAGATAAAAGCTTGAAATTAAATGTTCTGACATTTAAAGAATTCTCTGTGAAGCCTTCAATTACTGAGAAGTATTGTTTTAGCTTGAGTAGCTTCCTTTTGTTTTAGTTATTAGTTATTCATCAAGTGTTTCTGTTTTAACTTCTTGTTGCCTCATTTTCTTTGCAAAGTCAACGACCGGCCCTAATGAACGTGTTTAAAAAAAATATATATTTAAAAAAAACAGTTTTAACGGATATTATTTTGTTGTGAAGTCATATAATTTAATTTGTTATTTTTAAAATCATATTTACAATACTAATATCAATTAGCTATAAGATGGTGCAGTGTACTAAAAAATTTGGGTACGATTAAAATTACACAATCTATGAACTCCAGATCGTTTTCTACATGTAATAAAAGGTATTCAAATTGCAGGCCTACTCTCTCCTCTGAATCTCTGTGTTACAGCTGACTAAATTAAAGATATATATAATAGTCTGACATTAAGGAAAACGACCTGCGCAGAAGTCGCCTCAGGTACGGCTTGCGCATCCTGTACGTTATTTGTAATTATTAAAATAAAAAACTGTTTACTGAACTTAATACTACCTACATTAGTTTTATATCCCTATAAACTAATCATTAACTGACTTACTTCGTGGAGTAAGAAGTGATCTTCTCATACAGCGTTAAGTAAGTCATAACACTTACCTGAAACCGAAAAGAAACATTATGAATACATATTTTTATAAAATATTGTAGATTTTAATAATTAAACAAACAAATAATATTTAAAGATTATATATGGCTGGAATAAAGATATCCCTGTTAGATTTCTGAAAATGCTGATGATAAATGTGTATTATCAGTCAACACCAATCCAGTTATTGCATCCCAAAGCCTCCAATCCCATATCACTGATCTTGAGGAATGGTATCAAAACTGGAGAATTAAAATGAATTCTCAAAAATCGCATCAAATAACTTTTATCCATTATAATATGGGTTCTACTGGACTATAATTGATAATATTTATTTATGAAGCAAAAAAACATTCTCCAATCAAGTTTTTCTTTATTATTTACTATAAATACGTTTCGACCCCTTCGGTCATTTTCAATTTCTTAAATGTTTGTCAGGATTCAACATAATATGTCTGCAATTTAACAATGTAAAATTATCAACATCAACAACAATAAAACTATAAATAATTACATTAAAATGTCCTAAAAAAACTGAAAATATTCAAGTATAGATACCTCTTATGGACGTCTATAATTTAAAAATTACTAGGAGATACATTCTTCTCCATGGTCATTATTGCTCTGCATTATACTTTGGACTGTACTTATTTTTAAATACCTTAATATTCTTTGAAAAATTAAAGTGTAAATTTATAAGAGTTATAAATAAAATATATAACTTTTATCTATGACTTCCTGCCCTTCAGTATCCTTTAATAATATCCCTCTGGTGCCTGTAGAACAGATCAGATACTTAGGGTTGCATCTCGACAAACGATTAACCTGGAATCCTCATACAAGACTGAAAAGACAAGAAACAGTCCACCGTTTCAGGCTACTTCAGCATTTACTAGACAAACGCTCTAAGCTCCCAATTAACTACAAAAGATTCATCTACATGACAATCATTAGACCTATTTGGACTTACGGAGTAGAGCTATGGGGCTCCACTAAGCCATCGAATTCCTCTCGAAACCAATCTTTACAATCCAAAATCCTTCGTAAAATCCTATATGCTCCTTACTTTGTTAAGAATAAAGTCATCCATAACGACCTTAATGTTCCATTTGTTACTGATTTGGCCTGAACCCGATATCAATCCTTTCATGACAAACTTTATTTCCACTCAAACCCACTAGTTTCAAACCTCTCTAAGTTGAATTCGTTATTCGAGTACTAAACAACCAGGTAGTTTCTCTACTTGCCTTTACCTCGTGCCATCATTTATCTTTCGTTATATTTACTTGATTCTATTATATAGTTGTAAATGTCAATAAATAAATTTAAAAAAAAAAAGAAACGTTCGTACTTACTTGATAAAACGGTTAGGGGCGTGATTAGAATCCAGTCACAGAGCAACAGCGTTCGCCTGAATGCCAATCATCTTGTCTGCCATTCATCCTTATCCCGTTGGACGTATAGAGTCGTTAATTGAATGAGTCTTTTGGCAATTAACATTTCGGACACGTTCGTAAGGTCGTGGCTTCCGAAGCGACTTACGTTGTAATCCGTCGTACGAACGGATACGACAGTTGACGATTCGCCAATATCTTCTAGCGTGTCGAAGCTTGCCAAATAATCCGTACGAAGGAAGTGGAGGATGCGGAGGGAGGAATATTAACCGATTGGGTTAGTTAGCGCCGATCTGTAAACTGCTGAGGATAATCGGACGAGTGATGAATGTAGAATCTTAATTATACGTTAAACCTTTACGAACTGTTATCCACAAAAGGTTCTTTGATTCAGTACAGAGTAAAGACTAATGTTTATAAGCAGACTTAGAAGGTTGGCAGGAAGGTGATTTGATCAAAACCCCACTCAACCACAAGGTTTTCCCCACAATCATAAATACCCATTTTATTGTTCTGTGAGTCTGAGAAAAGTCTACAAAGCCCGCAGGGTACATATATGGCTTTTTACAGAGTAAATAATCTACCTACCATAACTGGACTTAAACCTTGGAACTTTTGCACATCAATTCATTGACCTACACCCCCCTTTATATATTAAACTTATTGGATGATGGAAATAGTGGGGGGTGTAGTAAAAAAAAAATCCAAAAAAGTCAAGACTTATTTTTTATTTGTGCCGACGTTTCGACCTAATTTGAAGATCTTAATCAGAGCTATCATAGAAAAAACAGACAAAATAAAAATAACTATAAAAAAACATATTATAATACCAATAATATAATAACATATAGAATACTAGAAAAGTAAATAATAGTGATAAATATATTATTAAGGGTGATGAATAAAAAAATTACGGAGTAAATGTACATAAGGGTGATAATGTAAACAAAAAAAAACACCGAATAAGTCAAGACTTATTTTTTATTTGTGCTGACGTTTCGACTTACTTTTTAGGCCATCTTCAGGGCCATGAGAGAAAAAACTAACCAAAAAAAATAAATATAAAAAAACATTACAGTACTAAGAATATAATAACACATAGAGTATTAGAAAAGTAAAAAAAAGTGATGGATATCTTATTAAGGACAATGAATAAAAAAAAAACAGAATAAATGTACAGAAGGGTGATAATGTAAACAAAAAAAAAAACCGAATAAGTCAAGACTTATTTTTTATTTGTGCCGACGTTTCGACTTACTTTGTAGGCCATCTTCAGGGCTATGAGAGAAAAAACAAACAAAACAAAAATAACTATAAAAGAACATTATAGTACTAATAATATAATCATATATAGAGTAATAGAAAAGTAAATAATAGTGATGGAAAAATTACAGAGTAAATGTACAGAAGGGTGATAATGTAAACAAAATACAGAGAGAAGGTAAACCGAAAGATACAAAGATACTAGTTATTATTTTTTCTTTCACTTTGTATTTTGTTTACATTTTCACTCTTCTGTACATTTATTCTGCAATTTTTTTATTCATTATCCTTAATAATACATCTATCACTATTTTTTACTTTTCTATTACTCTCTATGTTATTATATTCTTGGTACTGTAATGTTTTTATAGTTATTTTTGTTTTTTCTCTCATACCCCTGAAGATGACCAACAAAATAGGTCAAAACGTCAGCACAAATAAAAAATAAGTCTTCACTTATTTGGTGATTTTTTGGCTGCACCCCCCCAACTGTTCCGTCCTCCAATAGATTATCGGTAATCGATCAACATGTATCGATCAATATGTATCGATAACGAGGTCATCAAAAATGATTACTAACCAGCTGATTTTTCGCGAAGGAAATTGTTGGACGTCTCATCAAAACGAAGTTATTCACGAAGATTCAGCTTGATAGTAATCAAGTGCAAAAATGTACCAGGGATCCTGGACTACTAGTTATACCTTGATAAGCAAAATTTAGGACTGCAACTGAAGCATCGTCCGTTTAGCCATAAGCATTAAATGAATGAACAAACCAAGGATTGGTAGTTTTTTTTTGTTTAAAATAGCCGAATTATTCTTACATTATGACTTCGTGAAGTTCAAAAGTGTATGAATTTCTAAGTAGGAAAGGCCGGCTGTGGAGACTAAGTTGTCTTTGATCGCAAGAAATATAGGTCTCATATCGCATACTCTACAAAACAGAAGTTCGATGTTTTGTACAGAAGTAGAGCTAGTAATAAAACTTGACTTAATGATTTTTAAAATCTCAGCTCAGTGGACAGGATGTTAAAGGTTCTAGGTTCAATTCCGGCTCTGACAGACAAATTATTTAATCTGTCAGGCATGGATGAAACCTGTTGGATCTAATGATCTTCCTGGGCCTATATAAAGTGTGTAAAATTAATTGGGGTAAAAATCTGGAGGTTGAGCGTGATTTCGGATAAATCGTCGATAAAAAATGGACAACCGTTGCCCTAGTATATAACGATGTACTAAATCATTTATTAGTTTAAAACCATCATGATACAGGCTTTAAAACATTAAATTAAATTTATTTAATTCGGACAGATATTTTCAATTTCTGTTTTAGTTTCGAGACTTAAGGGCTTTTCGTTGGAATTTTTCCACGGTCTTAACATTTATGTAAGTTCTCTTTTTAACTTCTCCTTTTCAATATTAATATATTTTGTGGAATAGCCATAAGTCCACTGGTTTCTTGATAATGTTTTTTATTCATGCACTTTTACTTTCCTTTTTTCATATGGTCTTTTGTCTTGTGGTTTTGTGTTGTTTACTATTATTTTTTTTCCAGTTTGCTTTCTGAAGATTGGTGAGTTTATGTTGAATTTCTGAAGTATCTATCAGCTGTTTATATCTAATCTTATTCAGCTGGGGTCGAGTAACCTTCCTTATGTTTCATTAGAGCCTTGGAGGTGGTGGGATGTTTCTTGGGAGCATTATTCATGTTTTGTTTTGCTGTTATTCTCTTTCTACCCTGAGGATGCCTGAATAGGCGAAATATTGGATAGATATTTTCAATTTCTGTTTGGAGACTTAAGGGCTTATCTTTGGAATTTTTCCACGGTCTTAACATTTATGTAAGGTCTCTTTTTACCTTCCCCTTTTCAATATTAATTTAATTAGTTTTAAAAATTAAAAACAATAGATTTCTCGTAAAATCCGCCTTGCAGTTATTCTAAAACGAAAAGGACTGTTTCGAGGGCATACACATTGAACTGCTCTTAGGGCAACGATGGTTTGTCCGAGATCAAACCCAAAAAAATGGTTTTCTCCCTATTGAGGGTACCAGCTCTAAACAGGCTGGTTAAGTCCTAGGAGGGTCTCCAGAACACTATGGTTCGATCCTCGACTAACGGATTAAATAGTTTATCTGTCACAGCCGGATTTCAGTTCGGCGCCTTAGATAAAGGAACTCAGTGACCTTCAACTGAGCTATTCCACTCCCCTAATGTTGTAGAGGAAGGAAATGTAAATGGGAGGATACTTTTGGGATTAATCACGTAGTCGTGGTTTTTAATGAAGTTCAGCGAAGCGAATCCAATAAGTACAAATTGTACCCTTAAATAGAAATCAGTTAATAATTTTGAATGCCAATAGATAGCTCTATTTCGGAGCCGTGAATTGATAATGCAGCAATACTCTGGGGATTTTCTTAAATTTAGTAAAAAGTACAAATCTTACTAATATTATAAATGTGAAAGTTTGTATGTTTGTCTCTCTTTCACGCAAAAACTACTGAACGAATTTGGATGAAACTTAACAGTAATATAGGTTATACATCAGAATAACACATAGGCTATAGCAAAGCGCGGATTTAGGGTGGGGGGCGGACGGGGGAACGTGCCCCTCGACAGTTTTTTAGGTACTGTAGAGAATCCATTATAGTACATAATTAAAGGCAAATCACATGATTATAGTTGTTAAAATAACAGAAAGAACATGATTGAAACTATTTGTTTTGATATTCTACTAATATTATAAATGGGAATGCTTGTATTTATGTTTGTTACTCATTCACGCAAGTACTACTGAACGGATTTGGATGAAACTTATTGAGTAAAATAGGTTATACATCATAGGCTACAGCAAGGGCAGATTTATGTGGGGGCACGGGGGCATGTCCCCCCCCCCTTTATAGCACATAATTAAAGGCAAATCAGGAACTTCAGCATCTTGAAATTTGTAGATAGATTCTTTGTATAGTTTAAGAAAGTTTTGTATAGTTTATTTTATATCAGTTAACAGCTGGGGATGGAACCTTTGTGATCTGGGGCCCTCCTGGGGCTCATCCAGCCTATGTAAAGAGATTCTAGGCCAAATTAATTCCCTACACGATCGTACTGAAAGGAAAAGTACAGTTTCTACCATGTAGTGAAACAAAACAATTTCATGAGTTGCAGTGGTACAAGGTTCTTATTTATTTGAGTTAGTGTGACGTGCGCACTAGATATTTTTCAAATTCAGATGTTCCGGACATAGGCAGTAGATAGTTGATGAGTGGCCCAGCAGGGCGCAGGAGGATCGCCCCATGAATCCTTAAATACTTCCTCCACTTCTCTCTTTTTCATCCTCCGCTGTTATTTCTTTTTCTTCCTCGATCCTTTGTC
Organism: Arma custos; assembly: GCA_037127475.1. Taxonomy (NCBI): domain Eukaryota; kingdom Metazoa; phylum Arthropoda; class Insecta; order Hemiptera; family Pentatomidae; genus Arma; species Arma custos. The sequence goes on along the minus strand of CM073762.1, from coordinate 10,863,955 downwards.
CGGTTTCCTCTCAGCTACCTTTCACTACCTCATTTCACCCATTGTCCCCTTCTTCTCCAGCCCGCGTCCTGTAATCCGAGCATTATGGATTCAAAGCCTTTCATCTCTCTCCATCTTCGCCTCTTCCTTCTGGTATTATGATTATTACAAAGCTACGGTGGCGGCATCTTTATTGATGAAAAGTCCTCCCATTGTGACTTCTGTCTGTTTTAAAATAAAATAAAAAAGCAGATGGGAAGAACTATGGGGTCATAAAAATATTTTTATTCCTTAAAATAAAAAAATCTAAGGTCAAAGACGTCTCCTGAACCATTGTTTATTTAGAATTTCTGAATAATTCTTTTTATTTTGAACTGTCATTAATACATTGGGACTCGATATTAAATCAGTTTGTTCCAACACACTCCATTTGTCAATTAGTTGGATGGTTGGTTGTTCCAAATTTGAGGTGTAAATCCGATTGGTCATCAACGTCTTAATTTTCTTTAATTTAAATGTCTGTATATTATTTATGTCCGTTTACTATATATAGAACAGAAAAATAATTTTATTCTGGGACCAGGTCCTTTTAGAATAACAGAGATGAATAAATTTAAATAAATATTTATCTGGCCAGAGGCCTACATCAGAATAAAACAATATTTGCATTACTTGAAAGTAAATAACTAAACGAAACTAAAGTTATGTTTTGGTAGAGAATAAGAAAATGTTATAAAAATAAAAATAAAAAACGGACAAATTTATAATAAAAAGAAATAGGCTTATGGAAAAATAAATGATAACATGATAACATCTAATAATAAAAAAAATGATATCATTATGAGTAAGGAATATTTACAGTAGTTCATCAATTGATCAAGTTGAATATATCTATAAATTATTTTTTGATTAGAAAGCATCTGATTGGGAATTTTGATGTAGGAAAATTTGGATTTAAATGAGTTTAAAAAATACGCATGACGGATATCGGGTGGGAGTGAGTTCCCAAGAGAGATAGAACGGGCGAGAAAGGAACGCTCAAACGTTTTGGTTCTATGGGAACGGATCAGTTATCAGATCTATTTGGACAACGGAATTGAACTTTGGGGCTCTACTAAACCATCCAAGTCATCTCGTATCCAATCCTTACAATGCAAAATCCTTCGTAAAATCCTCAATGCTCGTTATTATGTCACAAACAAACTCATCCATCATGATCTTAATATCCCATATGTTGCTAATTTGGCCCAAACTAGATACCTATCCTTCCATGACAAGCTCCATACACACTTGAATCCGCTAGTCTCTCAACTTGCTTCCCATACCATTCCTGATAACCCTCCGAGGCGTCTGAAAAGAAGATGGCCTCGAAACCATCTACTATAGAACTTTATTGGAGTGCTATCAATGGATAGTTTCTTCACAATTTTTTATCATGCCCTTTGTTCATACAGAAGATTTACTTGATGTAATATAATTACAGTTGTAAATATCAATTAAAAAAAAATCTGTAAAACAAATCTTATCTGCGTGTTTAGAACATTTCCTTGGGGGGCGACTCATGGTTTAGTGGTTAGCCTACTAAACCCAAGATCGCGGATTCGTAGGCAGGCAGGAGTCCTTAGGGTATAATGGAAATAAAAAATTCTTGGATATGCCTTCGGAAGCGACGTTAAACGGTGGTTCCGAGCTTCTACGGTAACAGGTACCTATCCTAATTAAACCTGGGTAGGCTAAATTTAGAGCTCATACAGTAGCATTGTCCGATTAGCCATAGCAGCATAAAATGACGTTAGATAAACAAAAAACAATATTCCCTTAAAGCCTGTATTTTCTGGAATTTCCTTCATCCTAACATCAGGCATGCCCCTTCCTTCGCAACACTTAAAACTCTCCTAATCAATTTCCAGTTCTCATCTCAATCTCACTTTGTTTAAAGATACCATTCTTTGACAATCATAAGGTAAATTTCATTTGTATTCTATTTTTTTGTATTGTCTGTAATATTGTAGAGACACTTGCTTTTAACGTATTAATTCTCGAGAGTTATATTAATATGTATATTGAAATATTTTTGAATTGTGAATGAATATATGGGGAGGGGAGTGGCTCAGTGGTTGAGAACAACTTACATTTAGTCTGTTAGCACCCGCAGACGCAGTACAAACCCTGAAGAAGACCTGAGATGTGGGCCGAAACGTTAGTTCCATATAAGTACGTCTTCACTATTTAAGAAATCCTTTCTCTGACCTCCGCTCAGACCATTTTCTTTTATGATCTTTCAAATAATAAATTTCTTAAGTGTTCCAAAACTAAGAGTAGAAATAATTTCACAGTTATTTTCTCTCTCAGAGCCTTTCTCGACTAAAGAGGAAGACTGTGAAAGAATCCATCAAACGCTATTGAAAGCTTAAAAGCCTAGCTTGGAATTTTCTAAGACAAAAAATAACTTTTTTTTTAAACTTAAAATAAAATTCTTCGTTTTATTTTCCTCTATTTCAGTAATACATAAAAACAGTTCCAAGAAAACATTGGCTATCTGGAAACGGGATAATTTTATTAACTAATTTAATTAAAAATACTCATTAAAGCGAGTGACAAAAAATTAGTAAAAAGCTGAGAAATTATTCTATTTCCAAAAAAAAATGTAAATCGATTGTATCTAGGGTTTTAAAAACTCTTGTATGAGTTTCATTATTAAATTCAAAAGTGAGTAAAATAATTTGAAAATAATTTATGATATAATCGGAGCATATTTCTTAAACTATAGAAGGTACCGGAGACAATAATAGGGACATTCTGGTAGTATATTCAGTGTTCTTTGAAGTTTGTATATTTTATATATATACAGGGTGTCCCATTTCAAGTGGGTCAAACGTTTTAAACTTTTAAACGAAATAAAATTCAGAAAAACGATTGAGATAAAAGTTGTAGTTATTCAGGCCTAGTTAGAAGAAATAAAAAAAAACCATTTTTTGGTTTTTCACTTTAAATGGTCAATATCGACCTTCAAAAAATGTAGTTTCATCTTGCCCCCCCCCCCATTTATTTCTATTTTTCTGAAATGTACAATCCAAAACATGGAAATGTTTGTAACATTTCTTTCTAACTTTGATAGTTTAAGTAGAAAAAGCATTCAAAGTTGACTACTTTAGTATACCTCCTTTACGAAGAAATGTAGTATTAAGTTATTTTATTTAAGAGTTTTTAGTCGAAATAACTTACTAACCAAGGTATTTTGAATCTTTCAGAAAATGTCTGGACATTTAAAAACCTTCTGTGAAGGCAGCATACTGAAGTAGTGAGCTTCAGGTACTTCTTCTACTTGACCTATGAAAGATAGAAAAAAATGTTACATACATTTTTTCAATGTTTTGTATTGTACATTTCAGAAAAATGAAAATAAATGGGGGTCAAGAGGTAACTACATCTTTTGAAGGTCGATATTGACCACTTAAAGTGAAAAATCAAAAAATGTTTTTTTTATTTTTATTTCTTCAAACTAGCCCTGAATAACTACAACTTTTACCTGAATCGTTTTTCTGAATTTTGTTTCGTTTAAAAGTTAAAATTGTTTGATCCGCTTGAAATGGGACACCATGTATGTATATATATATATATATATATATATATATATATAAATTCTATTTATATTGAAAAAAATAATAATGAAGTGACCCTAACTTTGTGCTTGGTTTTATATTGCAACGATTGAGAAAGCACAGTATTTAGTGTGTTACGGTTGCTGGGACTTCCAAATTGGCTATCACAGTGGGTACCCTTATTTAGAGAAACAGGCGGTTGTGGAGTGTCAGGCATATCACCTACCTGCACAATCGTTGTTCTAGATACAGTAAAGACTCTACCGTCTACTGGAACAAAGATCCTTCACGGGTTGTAATGGTACTGATTTTAAAAGTTTATATATATATATATATATATATATATATATATATATATATATATATATATATATATATAGAGAGAGAGAGAGAGAGAGAGAGAGATAGAGATAGATAAGCGGCCTTAGCCCTAATTGAAAATGATATAAAGTCCTTCTATGTCAATAAACAATTGCACAATCCTCTTTGGCACTGGGACGCAAATTAATAATATTCCATAAAAGTCAAAAGAATAACAAGCAGAAATATACTATAATTGATTTACATAACACTTCTATAATAGGTAATGTTTATATCGCATTAAGAATGTACCTATAATAGTTAATTTTTAAGTATCTGATTTACAATTTACTTTCATCAATTATTCATACATTAGAATAGTTTTAAAATTCATGACATTATAGAACACTGCGTCCAGGAAGGTAATTTATTATCGTCATTAATAATTTATTATTGAAACTTACAACTGTAATAAATAATACAATAGGTAAATATTGTGAATGATATATAATGGCAAGCAAGTATAGTTAAGTCGATAAAATACTCACTGGTATTACTCAAACAACAGATTCAAGTTAAAAAAATCACGTGACCATTTCTTTTTCCGAGGATTGTTGAGAATTGAAGAGGAAGGCTACTATAGGAAACTAGTGGGTTTGAGTGGGAATATATTTTGTCATGAAGGGATTGATCTCGGGTTCGGCTCAAAATAGCAACAACTGGGACATTAAGGTCAGCATGAATGGGTTTTTTTTCGTAACAAAGTAAGGAGCATTGAGGATTTTACGAAGGACTTTGGATTTTATGTATTGGATACGAGAGGAATTTGATGGCTAAGTGGAGACTGGATTCTAATAGCGCTCCTAACCGTTTTATCAACTAAGTACGAACGTTTCTTTTTTTTTAAAATTTATTTATTGAACTTTACAACTATGTAATAGAATCAAGTAAATATAATGAAAGATAAATGATGGCTCGAGGTAAGGGCAAGAGAAACTATCTGGTAGTTTAGTACTCGAATAACAAATCCAACTAAGAAGGTCACGAGACAATCTTCTTTTCAGACGCCTCGGAGGATTATCAGGAATTGAAGAGGTTGCGAAGTTTGAAACTAGTGGGTTTATGTGGGAATAAAGTTTGTCATGAGAAGATTGATATCAGGATCGGGAAAAATTAGCAACAAATGGGACTTTAAGGTCGTTATGGATGACTTTATTCTTAACAAAATAAGGAGCATTGAGGACTTTACGAAGGATGTTGGATAGTAGGAATAGGATACGAGAGGAATTCGATGGTTTAGTGGAGCCCCAAAGCTCTACTCCGAAAGCCCAAATAAATCTTATAATTGTCATGTATATGAGGCTTTTGTAGTAAATTGGGAACTTAGAGCGTTTGTATAGTAAGTGTTGAAGTAGCCTGAAACGTCGAGCGCATAAGAATAATTAAAACTAAAAACAATAATAGTGCTACATGTAAGCATTGAGACAAGGTTGCTATAACAACGACATTAAAATTCTTTATCAGTCATGAAGCCATCAGTGATCCGATCTATTCAGTAGCCAGTGCCAATGACCTATTAAAATGGAATTTCGAACGCGTTGATTGAGCTCGCAATGAAATGGATTCAATACAGCTTCGATTATTGATATTTATGATCCGTTAGATAGATAGATGGCATGCTATTGAACACTGAACCAAACTAGTCAACCTAAATAAAGAAAAATCACCCCAAATCACAACCGCCTTAGTTCACATATGGCTAAGTCCAGAAAACAAGATTTTACAGGAGTCAAGTTTCATAATAATTTTTTTTTTTAAATTTATTTATTGATATTTACAACTCTATTACAAGGTACTTGTGTCTTAACGCAGCCATGGTTACTTTTCCCTGCTTGTTCGCATGCGCTAAGTTACATTTTGTAACGGTTACATTTCTAACAGTTACCTTCTATTTATTGGGGATGGAAAATGATGAACAATTACAAATCAAAATAATTTATTGACAAATGGAAAATAATAATAATAAATTATGAACAATTAAGAAATAAAAGCAATGAAAAATCGCAATAATGAAAAATTATGTACGAAAAAATAATTTCAAACAATTAAGAATTAAGAAATAAAAGTAATGAAAAATTATGTAAAAAAAAAAATTGAAAAACGTAATATATGATGAACAATTAATTAAAGAAGAATAAACAATAACAAAATACAAATAATAAAAATTTAATCGCATTCAGGTGGAAAATGCGTCGAAATAAGACTTCAATATAGATTCAAAACAGTCTGTATTTTGTTTTGACTGATGCTGTCGCCATACGAACTCGCATAAATATGATTCATTTCCAAAAAAACCTTTCACCACAATAAAATTTCATTTGATGGGAATTGCTACATTTTCATTTTTTTGGTAAAATATTACGCTCCTGCAAAAAATGTATAGCTTGTTCTTCTGTTGAAGGAAAATTCCAAATACGCATCATTTTACACTTATTAAATAACTAACTAAAATAATAACAACGAAAAATCTATAACAAAGAATAAAGAACAAATAACGAACAATAAGCAACAAATAAGAAACAATAAATCAGCAATAATCAAAACACAGTAAGCAAGATGAAACATAGAACAAATCAGCTGTTAGAAAAGTAACCGTTACAAAATATAATTGCTCGCGCATGCGAACAAGCAGGGAAAAGTAACCAGGGCTGCGTTAAGACACAAGTTCCTATTACAATAATACAACAAGTAAATAGGCTAACTGATATATAATGACATGATAATAACAAGTAGAGAAACTACCCACTGGTAGTACTCAAAACATAATAATTTAACACAAGAAATACAGTTCAAGTTTAAGCACACAATATATTTTTGTAACCTTCACAGCTTCTCTATTAATTTTATATCAACTTATGTTCTATGACTTCCTGATCACAACTTTACAGTATAATTTATATAACAAAACCCATTTTTTGATAAATTTGGACTTAACACATTTGTGAACTAAGGGATCGATATGATTGTTTATCCACAAAATAATACCTTTGAATTATATAAGTTGTCGTTTTCTTACATATTAGCTTTGTTACTACAATTTTCCATATTTTGATGTAAGATTTAAAAAATTGTCTGTATGTTACGTTTTTTAATTTTATGTACTATTATTTTTTTAACTGTTAAACCAAACTCTCTTTATTATACTGTTGTAAAAATAAGAAATAAATTTTAAAATATTGTAAAAGAAATAAAAAAGTGGATGTTCAATTTCCCCTTCTATGTTTCACGTGATGATACATGTGTATTATCAGTCAACACCAATCCAGTTATTGCATCCCAAAGCCTCCAATCCCATATCACTGATCTTGAAGAATGGTGTCAAAACTGGAGAATTAAAATAAATTCTCAAAAAACGCATCAAATCTTTATACCTTACGTCGTAAACCAATGACTTCCTGCCCTACAGTATCCTTTAATAATATCCCTCTGGTGCCTGTAGAACAGATCCGATACTTAGGGTTGCACCTTGACAAACGATTAACCTGGAATCCTCATACAAGACTGAAAAGACAAGAAACCGCACGACGTTTCAGGCTACTTCAACACTTACTAGACAAACGTTCTAAGCTCCCAATTAACTACAAAAGACTCATCTACATGACCTTCATATTTGGACTTACGGAGTAGAGCTTTGGGGCTCCACTAAGCCATCGAATTCCTCTCGTATCCAATCCTTACAATCCAAAATCCTACGTAAAATCCTCAATGCTCCTTATTTTGTTAAGAATAAAGTCATCCATAACGACCTTAATGTCCCATTTGTTGCTGATTTGGCCCGAACTCGGTATCTATCCTTTCCTAACAAACTTCATTACCACTCAAACCCTCTAGTTTCAAACCTAGCTTCCTCTTATATATTCCTCTTATAGCTTCCCGATAATCCTCCGAGGCGTCTGAAAAGAAGATGACCACGTGACCTTCTTAGTTGAACTTTAATTTGAGAACTACCAGTGGGTAGTTTCTCTACTTGTCATGCTCATGTCATTATGTATCACTTATCCTATTTACTAGTTATATTATTGTAATACAGTTGTAAATATCAATAAATTTAAAAAAAAAAAATGTTTCACGAAATACCACCTTTCTAATCCAAATCACATTAATAGTAGAAACAATTTTAACGATCAATTTGTATCAATCAGTAGCCTGAAACGTAGGCAATACAATATTGTTATGTCTTCCCAACAGCCAATAAGCAGTATTGAAATAGAATCCTCGATGTTTTGCATATATTCTGTAACTTTTTTACACCATGATCATATCACATGATCGAGAAAAAAAAATCATAGATGATCTGAGGGTGAGCATAAGTTAGAACTCCCACTGTTGCATCGTGCGATTAGCCATAGTAGCATTAAGTGACGTTAAATGAAAAAAAAAATTATCGCATATATCATACAAGAGGGTAAGAAAAATTGAACCTTGCTAAACTCCTGCGATAGTTAGTTTAATGTTAGAGCTGAATTTATGAACAGGGAAGAGTTGTTATTCGATTAGAGAGAAGCGAATTCTCTATTCTCAACTAGCTGGAGCCATATGTCGCTATGTTTTGCCCCGCAACGGTTTGCGTCCACAACGACCAACTTCAAGCTAGGAATAATATTTATGGAGCCCAGGACAGTTACTGTACTCTCAACTCAGGATAATCCCTTTATTTATGTGACGAAAAATTCCACCGTATTATCTGGCTGGTTCCATAAGCTCATGCCCCATCCTGTAATTCTAATAAAATCGACAATATACACAATGATCGTAATCTCCGTTCAGTAGACTAAATTTTTTTTTGTTTAGAAGAGTTAGGGTAAGTAAATGTGGTTAGAGTACATAATTTATTTTTAAAAGAGAGACAATTTTATATGCAAATTGTTCATGTAATAAATATCTCATTTATTAATTTATTTAACGCTACTTTATGCTGCTATGGCTGATCTGACGAATTAAAAATTTAATCTATCAATGTATAGTTAGGAAAGGGATCTTTAATGAGTACTGGAAACAACCATTTTACTTTCCCTCCGTAGGACGATGTAACAAATAATTTTTCAGTCCCTTAGAAATACCTGTCTGCAAACCCGCGACATTGAACATAGTAACCTAGCTAACCTTCGACAATACACAACAGTTGACTCCGATTCATAAAACCTATTCCATTACAATTTGAAGTTTATAAACTCGTGATCCGAAAATTCCCAATAATTTAAGGAAGCCAATGCCTTACTTAGCCCCTAATTCACTACGATAATAACTGGATTCCCTTTTTTTTTTTTTTTAGATCAATACATATATTGATATTTACAACTATAATAATAATACATCAAGTAAGTTTGTTGATATGAACAAATTACATGAAAACAAAAAACACTTGTGGAGAAACTACCCATCGGTAGCACTCCAATAAAGTTCTATAGTAGAAAGTCTCTAGGCCATCTTCTTTTCAGACGCCTCGGAGTGTTATCAGGAATAGTATGGGAAGCAAGTTGAGAGACTAGCGGATTCAAGTGTGTATGGAGCTTGTCATGGAAGGATAGGTTTTTGGGCCAAATGAGCAACGTATGGGATATTAAGATCATGACGGATGAGTCTGTTTGTGACATAATAAGGAGCATTGAGGATTTTACGAAGGATTTTGGATTGTAAGGATTGGATACGAGATGAATTGGATGGTATAGTAGAGCCCCAAAGCTCAACTCCGTATGTACAAATAGGTCTGATAACTGTCATGTAAATGAGTCTTTTGTAATTAATTGGGAGTTTAGAACGTTTGTCTAGTAAATGTTGAAGTAGGCGAAAACGTCGAGCAGTTTCTTGTCTTTTCAGTCTTTTATGAGCCGCTTACTTAAGTACAAGTAACTCATTTTGGAGAAAATTAGACATAACCATTTATTGTAGTGGGGCTGTTGAATTAATGACAATGTCAAATGTGCTACAACACTTACTAGTCACTGCCGATCGAACGTGAAGGAGGGAATTGTAGAGATGCTTAGAACTCAATAGGAACTGTATAGCGTTTTCCGATATAGTTTAATATATAAATGTAATTATAAATTATATTATAAAGTAGAGTTGTAAATATAATATTGACGTAAGTCAACAAGATCCCAATTAAAGTAATGTTTAAAGAACAGTCTTCTCCGTGTATACATAAAAAAATTGCGAGAACACGGGGATATAGGATCGGTGAAGAGAATGGTTTTGCCTGACTTGGATACGACCCCTGGTAGCTCAGTGGTTAGAGCACTGCACTAGAGATGCAGAGGACCCGGATTAGAATCCTGGCCATGGCAAATCTTTTCTCTTCAAAACAAAACCATTTAAATTTAATCCCCATCAAAAGAACAATAAATAAAAATAAATTATAATTTGATATAGATCAACCCCTCTAAAACGGACACATTCTACCATTCAGACCTTTTTATTTTTTCCCTTATAATTAAAAAAGATCTTCCACAATAAAATGGTAAATTAGTAATAAAAAGGGAATAAAGAATGGACGGTGAGTCATGCCCTAACAATGAAAATACTAATGAAGCGGGAATGAGAGAGTAATATAAATTAGAGGAAAAAGGAATAGGGCTAATTAAAGAAAGAATTAAACCAATTTGTCTGTCTGTCTCGGCTGAAGAACGATCTAACTTCGAAAAAGGTGTTTAAAGTCCTTAGTCCTTTATTTGAGTGTGATTTATAGTTAAGTAGAATTTTTTTCTCTATTCTTCAGATCCTTTATAAACCTGACAGATTATGGTCCGGTGAAGAAACTTCATACAAATGGTTTTTATAAAATTTGAAGTTGAAGTGCCATATTCAAAACCTATAAAATAATTTAAGATGATCGATATACTAATAAGTCAAAATATCAAATCACTCTATCAAAATAAAATCACTCTAAATAATCAAAGTATTAAAGGCATCCATATACAGTTAGGAAAATTGGGGTATGTCTTCGAGCGCAGAGTTACTGAGCTGTAGGTGAAAGATTAATGGTTTATATTGTTACCAATCACATATAGTTCCCGCGAGATGAAGTATAAATAGGTATATAATATGTAGTCTATAGGTCTCTAGTCTATAGGTCTCTAGTCTATAGGTATATAATATAGCCTATATAAAGTGAGTACTCTTAATTGGGGGAAAACCAGGCAATTCGAATGACCTCCCTGCATAACCTTTGGCTTAGAATTAGGACAGTTTCCACCATACACAAAGATCCTCGTAAGTTTTAATGTCTAAATATTTTCTCTTTTTTTTTTTGTTCATTCAAAATTGAATTATGGAAATAAAAATTTTCTTTATTATCTAACAACTTACATAAAAAAAAAAAATTAATCTGGACTCCACATCTAAAAATTTTACGTTTAAGAAAATATAAATTACCCATTCAAATATATTTTGCATGTAAATTTATTGATCATTGCCCATTACAGATTATAAAAAGAATTATTTAAAAAAAAATTAAACAGACTAAGAAAAATAACCGAAAAGATAGATAATTTATTTTATTGTTATATGATATAATTTTTTAAATATTTTATTTGAAAAGAAAAGACCAGTCTCGAACCCTGGTGAAATAAAATATTAAAAAAATTATATTATATAACAATAAAATAAATTATAATAATATTAATGACTTAAAGTCAACTAGATCCAAAAATAAAGTAATGTTCAATTAACATTCTCCCTATGTATACATCGCAAATGGCGAGGAAACAGAGATATAGGATCAGTGAAAGACGAGATAAGACTGACCGAGAAGCGAGCCAGGATGGCCGAGATGGTTATGGCGCCACTACGGAGAAGTGGGAGACCCGGGTTCGAGTCCCGGTACTGGTCATATCTTTTCTTTTCAAATAAATAAAATAGCCCTGAAGAAGGCCTGCAATGTGGGTCGAAACGTTGGCTTTTAAAAAATATATTCAGTTCTTCTAACTAAAAGAATTTTTCTAACTTCACCCCGGACCATTTTCTTCCTAGTATGCATAAGGAAAACCAATATTATTCAAATGGATAAGTTTTAGTTCAATCGATATATCTTACCATTACCATGCCTTATATAAATATGAATGAATGAATGAATAAAGTCTTTTATTACAAAAAATTAACAGAAATTATTGAAATAATAAAAATTAAAATATTTTTACGACAGATACTATATACAATATTAATAACTTGTATAATATTATGAACTTATGAACTTTTTTTTTTTGCTTGTTAATTTATGTAGGCCTTGCCCTTAGGGAGTTTATATAAATATAAGGCATGGTAAATAGTTTATATAAAATTGTAAACTATTTCATAAAAAGTTTTCAGGGACGTGATAAGCAGAACCTCCTTGGGTTAACCCAGAATCTAAATCGTGAGCCTTCTGAATTGGGGAGAAATCTGGTGGTTGAGTGTGATTACTGACAAATCAACTTCTTACACAGCTGTTATGCCGTTGTCATGGAGACGGTAAAGTCTATACCATGTACTGAATTCAGAATTCTTCATGGGATGTAGAACAGATTTTTTTTTAGTGGTCGTAACTAATCAAACTGGACTCAGGTACAGTGAATTTGAATTTTTACTGTGTATTAGGCTATTCAAAAATGGTCGACTTTTATGTGAAGAAATATTAAAAAAAAAATAGAGACACATTAAACAACATTAACAGTAATTATGAAGAATAACCTGATTCCACATAATTATAAAAAAAAAGTATTAAACGTGTTACAATAAAATTAGAATACGATCAATAACATCCGTATTTAGTATCAATTTTTACTATTTATTGTTTATTTTTTAATTAATTACGACCACACCTGAATATGGGTGCAATTAAGGTGAGAAAATCACAGCTAAATTTAGCCCGAGTAACATATTAACACATTTACATGTTGAATGAATACCTGACACAATATTAGCATAATGAGCCTCATTTGGACCGGCAATTTTCTAAATTTTACAATTTATTCAGAGCTGGCTCACCACTCCCATATAATCACTGCCTGCCCACGTTATGAATAACTGTCAGTAAAAAATTAAAATGAAAATGAACAGTGAAAAAATAATTAGTTTTAAGTAAATTTTTAGATTTATATACCAGGTAGGACTAAGCGCTAAGAGCACACTTGTTTCTGTGGATGTGTATTTATATGGATTTCAGGATTAAATACCCAAACTGAAAATTTGAAGTAAGGACCTCTAAACAAGAAAAAAATGTAATATGGAGGTACTATTGTGATCAAAAAGTAAGGTGAAATTGTCATTTTAAGCTCCCAGGCATTAGGAAGGCAGGTAAAAATTTTTTCCTAGGTTAGTAGGACTATAATAATGTCTATAACAAAACAAAAAAAAAAAAAAACCTTTATTTACAGTTTTACATATACAAGTAGCAATAAGTGTACATACATGTTCCGGACTTCCTTTACATGTTTAAACAACAGTGATTTTAATTAATTTAAGTTGTCTTTTATAAATAAGTTTTACAATAGCAGGAAAAATTTAGAAAAAACCCGCTTAAAAAAAAAAAAAAAAAAAAATGAACCATAATAGTAATTGTAATTTAAAATACATAAAAATAATACTAAATAAAGTAAGTAAATATAATAATAATAATTATTAAATAGAAAATAAATACACAATTAAAAATAAGTATAAAATAAATACAGATAACTAGATTATGATACCTACGAATAGTGATTTGTTAAGTGAGAAGTGTATTTTGTTCTTTTGTGCGTGTACCGTCGTAGTGAATGTTTATCATAGTTACCGATTTCTCGGATTAATGGGTTTTCGGAAGCTGGAGTTTTTTCGAAGTATGCTTTTGTTTGTGCTGAAACATATTGTTTTACCGTGGGAAGTTCAAGATCTCTGAGTATAGTCGATATTTTTGTGTAGCGGGGATAATTATTAATAATTCTCATGCATAGGTTTTGTACCCTTTCAAACTTTCTATAATTTGTAGCGCAGGTTGAACTCCAGACAGGTGAGGCATAGGTCAGCACTGAGCGGATTACTGTTTTATAAAGGATTAGCTTGTTTTGTCTATAACATTTTCCAAGCGTCTGTTTGTCAAAAGGTTTGATTATCTCCGAACAACCAAACGTGAATTTTTCGATTTTTACAATGGGTGATTTTTGTTCAAATTGTTCAAAATTTGATGCAAGTTCTTTGCTCAACAAAATCACCTGTAAATATCTAAAAATTCACTATTGGTTGTTTACAAAAACAAGTGTAACTCGGAGATAATCAAACCTTTTGACAAGCAGACGCTTGGCAAATGTTATAGACAGTCCTACCAACCTAGGAAAAAAATTTAACTGCCTTCCTAATGCCCAGGAGTTTTAAATGACAATTTTACCTTACTTTTTGATCACAGTAGTATGTCCGCAAACGCTTTGTTTAGGAGATATTCACATCTAAAGATTTTCATAGTTATGAATTATTTAGGGATAGTAGAAAAATAAACCTCATTTCAATATTGAAAAGTAGAAAGAGACCTTACATAAATGTTAAAACCGTGGAAAAATTCCAAGGAAAAGTACTCAAGTCTCCAAACTAAAACAGAAATAGAAATTATCTGTCCAATATTTCGCCCATTCAGGCATCCTCAGGGTAGAAAGAGAATGAGAACAGAAAAACAAAACATGAATAATGCACCCAAGAAACATCCCACCACCTCCAAGGCTCAATTGCAACTAAAGGATTATAAGGAAGGTTACTCGACCCCGGCTGGTTAAGGTTAGATAAAAAAAGCTGATATATACTTCAGAAATTCAATATACACTCACCAAACTTCAAAAAACACAACAGGAAAAATAAATAATAGCATACAACGCAAAACTTAAGACGAAAGACCATATGAAAAAATGCAAGAAAAAAAAATTAATAACATTATCAAGAAATCAGTGGACTTATGGCTATTCCACAAAATATATTAATATTGAAAAGTAAAAAGAGACCTTACATAAATGTTAAAACCGTGGAAAAATTCTAACGAAAAGCCTTAAGTCTCCAAACTAAAACAGAAATAGAAATTATCTGTCCTATTTAATTTTTTTTTTTAAACCTCATTTTATTTTTTCCAATTACTTCATTCATAAAATGTGAGCATTAACATTCATATTAAATGTTATTCAAAGTGATTTCCTCGAACATTAAGACAGTCTCGGCGTCTTTCTTCTATTGCAGAAGTGGCAGAGCTGCACTGGATTTGTGATATTATTTCAAAAGATTCAATTATTCTTCTTCTTAAAGAATTAAGACCATTGTCAGGCCATGAATAGTCATTGTATATTTTGTTTAATGCTACCCCCAAAAAAGAAATCATTCAAATCAAAATGCCTGGGCTACACGCTCTTCACACCTGATACCACCGTAGTTTTTTGTATATATACATTAAAAGTCCTAAAGTGCATCTGATTTGAAAACAAAAAGGTTTTGAGTTCGAATCAGGTTCGTGTGACTTGCGAGCCTATTGGAGGCAACTCACACGGACCGGGGATAAGAGTGATTTTCAGATCTGTGGATGTCAATATAGAGCAACGCTGTGGTTTTTTGTTTAAACGTCGTAGAGGTATGAAATATGCGTACTACGTCACGTGTCTACTGGCCTCAAAGCGCCATAATCCTTGGATCTAGACCGATCTGTTGACACTAACCTTGAACCCGGTCATAAAACGTATTATACTATATGAACCCGAAAACTCGATGGCGATACCACCAATCACTGCTTAAAGACTTTCATCCATGGAGACTTCCGTCAGATCACTCTTAACGGAATACTCCCACCTACACCTCGGTCTGTCCCTCAGATGCTTCCCTGTCGTTACAGCGCTTAATAACTTTTTGGGGATTTGTTCGTTGCTAAGCCCAGCAACATTCTTTTATCTTCTATAAGTTGTTTTTATTTTTACCAGATCGGCCTGGTGGGCCTTACATGGTTGTTGTAATATTGATTGTTTTTGTTGATAGCAATTGATTTGGGGGGGGGGTATAGTCTCGTACAATAGACACCCCTAGCTAAATACATCGTTAAAACTATTGGTTAAATGTGAAAAACAGTGAATTATAACATATAAAAATATATTTAAAAAAATCTACTTAATAAAACAGCTGTAAAATAAATTTAAAGTAGTAATATCACTAGAAATATATATTTATACAACTTATAATAAGATGTCCTGCAGTAACCTGGTCTGAGAGATGATGTCTGCTTTCCTATCTGGTAAGTTATTGCTCCTTTAACTGCTGGTAGTTGGGTATGGAATATTCTGAATCTTTTTTTTTATGTGGTCGTCTATTGTTTCTATTTGTAGTTCACGGTGCAGTTGACTGTTTCTGATGAACCAGGG
Source organism: Arma custos (assembly GCA_037127475.1). Taxonomy (NCBI): domain Eukaryota; kingdom Metazoa; phylum Arthropoda; class Insecta; order Hemiptera; family Pentatomidae; genus Arma; species Arma custos. Next base: position 10,847,685 of record CM073762.1, on the reverse strand, counting down.
GGCCACAACGATTCTTAGGATCTTGTTTTGAAAAGTTTGCAACCTTTTTCTTTTCGTAAAGGATGCTGCTCCCCAGACTTCACAGCCGTACATCAGTAATGGCCTTAGGATTGTTTTATAATTGAGAATTGATATCTCTGGTTTTAATTTAGATTTTCTATTCACGATAGGATAGAGCATTGATAATCTTGCGTAGGTTTGCGTTACTTTAATATTGATATGAGTATTCCAGGTTAGGCGGCGGTCCAGGTGAGCTCCAAGGTATCGTATAGCTTTTCTGGCGGGGCCAGCAACATTAAGAGCCCATCTTAATCTTCGCGAAGCCATAACTTCAATAATATTAACCAGACGCTTGCTCTGCAATACGGCATTGTGTAATTGAGATATATGTAGATATTTTAATATGATGTGGACAACATGAGGCTTGGTTGAATCAAGTAAGGTGGCACAATCTTAACTATCTAGAGACTAATACGGTGCTTTTTCGGTTCTGGTTTGGGTGGATTAAAATTTATTTCACTAATAACTCACGGAAAAATCCTGACTTTCCCATTACGGTTAGTTAGATGAGCTATACCCAATTAGATAATCATCAGTTGCCAAAATCTTGTTTGATATTGCTACACTTTTAACACATAACGCTCTAATCCACGTAATTGTCAAAGAAAAGATCTTGGAATCGATAAGGGTTTTACTTAACGTTTTAAAATGTAGATTTTTTTAACTTACGAGGATCAAGTACCGAAATTAACAATGAATAAATTATCCTTAACTCCTGGAAACGCATTATTCCGTAAAAAATAAAATTGGTAGGATCTTAAGATAATCGCTTTAAAATTAAATTAGAAAACTAATCCATTTTCATTTTAACTTTTCTTTAAGGTATTAATAAGCAATTAATATGCAAATCGCTGAAAGACTTTTTAGCATTTCAAAGAATTAAAAGCGTAAATGGGCTGGAAGTGCTGTGTATTAATTAATTCCATTGATCTATAAGTATACCACTACGGCCCTTAAAGGGCCTTGGCCTCAGAACATGACAGAGAGTGTATTGTTTCTAAGACAACGATTGTTAAGGTAGTACACGCTTAGCTGCAAGATTTCGCCCTAAGGTAATTAAAGGTACTTTATAGAGCCTGGTTGGGCAATATGAATCCTAAACTAATATTAAAGTTAATAACATGGAAATTTAACAAACAATATACACTTTTATAAGATTTTTTTATTTATTGGTGATTAACTCCTTTTCTACTTCTGTGAATGCAAAGAAACACACGATCGATAATTCTTATAGATTAGCAATCTTTCTAACCATGCCTAGCAACAAAGAGTTTTTTCAAGGAATCAAAATCAGTATCGTAGAAATTTTTAAATTTTTTTGATCCTAGTTCGCGAATTTATTGGACACTCCTCGTATTTGCTCTTACCAACGTATTAAGTTTATTTATTAAGTGTTATTGTTTATTTAATAAATTAATACTGTATTATGCTCCCCCGATTACCGGTAAAATCATCATATCGCTGATAAGTACCTCCTGAATAATCTTAAAATACATTAAGACAGGTATTATATAGTAATATACGTATTTAATATAAATACACATTACTTTATTATAAATATACATACATAAACAGCCATGTATATGCTATTTTCGCAAATATATATATATATATATATATATATATATATATATATATATATATATATATATATAGCGTCGGACAAAATGAAAAGCGTATAAGTAACAGATTAAATTTTTAATATAATTAGAAATTCTTAATAAATAAAATCGAAAATCTTAATAAATCGAAATCGATACGTAATACTGGTAATGGGAGTTATAAATTCCTACTAAAAATCACCTATTCAGATTTTTCTCTTTGATACTTCTTTCGTCATCATACTTTCAACAGATTTTAACTTGATTCGGAATCACTTTAAGCCACTGATTTTAAGCTTAGTATATTTTATTTAATTTATTAATTTATTCATTGAATTTTACAACTGTATTATACCAATACAACAAGTAAATAGAATGAATGTACACATTGATATGAAAAGAGTAATAGACAAACTACCCAGTGTTAGCACTCACATTTTGAAATTAAAAGGTCCCGAAAACTCTTTTTTTCAGACGCCTCGGAGGATTATCATGAATTGAGAAGTACGTTTGAACAAGTGAGTTTGAGCGGGGATGAAATTTTTCATGAAAAGACTGGCATCGGATTCGGGAAAAATAGAAACAAATGGGACATTGAAGTCATTATGGATGAATTTATCAAGAAAAGTAAGGAGCATTAAGGATTTTACGAAAGATTTTGGATTGTAAGGATTGGATACGTAAGGAATTTGATGGCTTAGTGGAGCCCTACAGCTCTAATCCGGAAGTTTAACTATGCATGATAAAAGTCATGTATATGAGTCTTTTGTAATTAATTGGGAGCATAAAGTGTTTGTCTGGTAAGTGTTGGATAATTTTAATCCTTTCACTAATAAGGATTTACAAAATACAAGTTTTACATAAAAAAATATATATAGACTTTATTAATACATGCTAATTTTTCAAATATTTAAATCTTGGTGATTACTAAATGGTTTTACTATTCCTGACTAATAGACACTAGGGAGGGCTAGAGGTAGAAGCTATCCAGCTGCTTTGCATAGAGATGATTCCTAACTCTCCTAGTCTGCAAAGGATTCTCCATTTGGGCTTCAGGCCAATTTCCAATACGGGCGGTCAACCGCTGTGTTCTAACTAGGTTCTTCTACCTCAAGTATTTTCTGTAATGTATTTAATTTAAATAAATTATTTAATCTGTTAAAAACCATTATGAAAACTAAGCATTCTATACTCCCTACTGCGGCACTCCGAGCCACTATAAAGTGGGTACCCTAAATTGGGTCTGTAATTAGAAAATATTGAATATTTTTATTTTAAAGAGAAAAGATTTGTCCTGACCGGGATTCAAACCCGGGTCGTCTGCTTTTCCGTAGCAGTGCTCTAACTAACTGAGCTACCAGGGTTCGTATCCCAGTCAGACAAATCCGTTCTTTTCACCGATCACAGATTCCCGTATTCTCGCAATTTTTGTGATGTATTCACGGTGAAGGATGTTCATTGAACATTACTTTAATTAGGCCTCTTTAATTATTAGTGCCCTGGTAGCTCAGTGGTTAAGAGCACTGCTACGGAGAAGCAGACGACCCGGGTTCGATTTCCGGCCAGGGCAAATCTTTTCTCTTCACAACAAACATTTTTAAAAATAATAATAATTAATAAAAAATAAAAATTATAAATAATATATTGACGTAAGTCAACAAGATCCTAATTAAAGTAATGTTCTATTTTTTTTTAAATAGTGTTAAATGAACATTCTTCCCAGTGTATACATCGCAAAAATTTCGAGAACACGGGGATATAAGATCGGTGAGGAGAACGGATTTGCCTGACTTGGATACGACCCCTGGTAGCTCAGTAGCTTAGAGCACTGCTACGGAGAAGCAGATGACCCGGGTTTGAATCCCTGCCAGGGAAAATCTTAATGTTAGACCAATTTAATTTCTCTGTCTCCTTGTATATACAATAAATAATATGCAAACGAATACAATAAAGTATGTCCTAAATGCCTAATAGCCTAAATGAAAACATTTAGGTTAAAAGGAAGTCAGATTAGTTTACGAGACGAAAGTTGAAGAAAGAAGAACAAGAAGTCCCAGAACAAAATTAGGTTTTACAATAATGATCCTCAATACTCATGTGATAAGAGGAAAAGACAGCGGTTTCGCAGCCTTGGCTGTGTCGTCCTCTGGAAGGAACGTAAGATAAAGGTCAGGTACCCGTTAACGATCCCTATGATCATAACTATGGAGCGGAGAGGCTCACCTTGTTCTGCACAAGGTCCTGGGTTCAAAACCCACTGCTTGGCAGACATCATCCAGATTCTATAAAGTGGGTATCGAAATTAGGGAGAGATCTAGTACAATTACCTCCCTGCACAACCATATTCCAAGAAACATTCTCTACCATGTACTGAATCCAAGACCCTTCTTGGGTTGTAGGGGTACAGTTTTTTTTTTTTTTTAATCATGCATAGATAGGTGAGACTCCCCATAAAACAGCGGTTCCCAAAGGGGGGGGGCGTGAGGACATGTCAGGGGGGGGCGCGAGAGAAGTTGAACATTAAATTAAATTTAAGTAGTCTTTCTAAAATTCTAAATTAACCATGATGTTTAGAAAATTGACCACTTTGATATAATGGACAAACCTTCATTTTGGTTAAAATATTTCAAAGTGTATCCTAGTGTATCACGCGAAGCTCTTCGTTTATATTTGCCTTTTTCAAGCACCTATTTGTTCGAAAAAGCATTTTCAACACTTGTGGCAATTAAAACAAAGTATCGGAATAAACTTGATGTTGCTAGTGACTTGCGTTGTGCACCTACTAAAGCTCAGTCACGAATATGCATATTAGTAAGAAAAATGCAAGCCCGTCCATCTCACTAACCAACCTAATCTATTTTTCCCGTATTTATAATTTTTGTAACTGATATTGTTGTACCTTATGGCGGTATAAATAAATGTTTTGTTTTCAAGGTAATACTATTTTTTTTTTGTTTTGTTCCTAGGCCTACACAATTTATTGTTAAGGGGGGACGCGATAAGCTTTCATTTCAACAAAAGGGGGGCGTGGTACAAAAAAGTTTGGGTACCCCTGCCATAAACAATCAACCAAAAACTAGCTTGTGACATCACTATCTTTAAGTCCGCAAGAATATTCCTCCTAGATTAAATTAATTATAAATTAAAATTCTACCTAATATATTGGAACTAAAAGTGATGTAAAACTGATGTAATGATAATTATTTATACGAAGAATATATCACAATATAATAATCAGGAAACATCATTTTACATTTTAAGACCGTGGAAAAATTCATACGAAAAGCCTAAAGTCTCCAAACTAAAACAGAAATAGAAATTATCTGTCCAATATTTCGTCCATTCAGGCATCCTCAGCGTAGAAAGAGAATAACAGCAAAACAAAACAGGAAGAATGCACCCAAGAAACATCCCACCACCTAAATGTCTTGGGTGCATTATTCATGTTTTGTTTTGTTCGAAAAAGCATTTTCAACACAGTGCAGGACAGATAATTTCTATTTCTGTTTTAGTTTGAAGACTTTAGGCTTTTCGTTGGAATTTTTCTACGGTCTTAACATTTATGTAAGGTCTCTTTTTTACTTTTCAATATTAATCATTTTACATTTTTATTTTCTATAATGCAATTGGGAAAAACCACAATGCAAAGCCTTATGTTTCAAATCCAGTAATACACCCACTTACCGGTCGAGGTTTCGCCTATTCAGGCATTATCAAGACACAAAAACAAAAAAAAGGGTTATGTGAATTACATCTCGAAGAAAAAGGTGCAATACATCCCAACGATCAACAGCCGAAACAGGCTCCAAACCTGAGACAGCACCCCACCACCAAAACGTTCAACATCTGAATAGGCGAAACGTCGACTGGTAAGTGGGTGTATTACTGGATTTGAAACATAAGGCTTTGCATTGTGGCTTTTCCCAATTGCATTATAATAAATAATAGTGTTTCTTTTTGAGTTTTTGGCTCTATTTTATTCATTTATATTTTCGTTATAAATAAGTAAAATTATTTATTCTCAATGAACAGATGAAGAAAATTTCGCTCCTTACAGAGGCAAAATTCAAAAACTGGAATTTTTCTCAAGCCTTCAAGCAGCAGTTGTCTAGGTTGAAGCTTTTTAATCCAGAACAGCATATTTGATATTGCAGTTTTAACTTGTTTGACTTTAGGTATAATAGGAATACTAACATACTAAGAAACTCAGTAAAAATCTGTGTCTTTCTATGACAAAATTAACTAGACAAGAAAATAGATGCAATATAATATTAAATGTGATTAGTAAAATTATTTAACCATCGCCATTAAAAAATAAAAATAAGTATACACTTGTATTTATTAATATCAGTGTTGAGGCCACAAAGCCAGAATATTTTAAAATGTTTTAATTATGTTTTGAGATTTTTAAATTGTTCTTCGTTATTTAAAAATACGTGTCGACTTATTTAGTCATTTTTGATTTTCTTTTCTTACAAGTATATTTTTATTTAATTTAAATATGTTTACTGATAAATTTGTACATAGTGTATAAATTAATATGTATAAAGTATATCAAGTTTGTTTATGTACGACCGCGGGATTAACGCACAGTGCAGAGTTCTCCAGTTCTGCAGTTATATTCGCAGTGTACACAGTGGAATAATATTGGGACCGTGTCCTCACTTCTTCATTCCAGTATCTTCCGCGTAGGAACAATCAATACGATCCTGGTCGTGATGAACTGCAAACGGTTTTATCATTATTATTACTATTTTTAAAATACATTTAATTTTTATTAACATTTTTTTTTGTATAGAATATTTTTATTTGGTTATGTCTTTTTTATTTTATTGCAATTATTATGTGTTTTTTTTGCAATTTATGATCATTAGCATTGTTTGTTTTTTGTCATTAGTACTTGTATGTGAGATATTATTATTTTCATTTTTGGTTTTCTCACATCATTTATTTTGAATAAGCAATAAATATTTTTTTTTTTTTTTTGTTTTATATAAATCTCATTATTTTATTTCCAAGGAGAGCCCATTGCACTATCCAGCCACTTTAACACAACATTAATTTGACGGTTCGTGCTCAACCTTTTAATTTGCGAAAGGCAGACGGCCGCCACAATCAGAGTAATTTGATTTTTCGACTTTTAATACACAAATTTTAGTATCGGCACTAGAAAACACATTGGGGTGAATATATAAAATAATTTTGCTGTTTTTTTTAGCTTCCTTGTATGAATGTATAAAAGTAAGTTAATACATTATTTATGCTAAATATAATGAGGCCCGGAGAAGGAAAGAACGCCTGAAGCCATAAATTATCCTGAAGATACTCCAGAATGAACCCTTGCGAAAAATTCCAGAGGCCGCGGCGCATATCTTCGCGAGTACAATGGCGGGTAACGAGGTACTCCAAGAACTCGGGCGACGGCGGAGGTCATGGTAAGGGTCTGGTCCGCCGTTTTACTAATTTACATAATTATAATTTATTGTGGCGTTTAATGGTTTCGAACCATGTTTTCTTTTCCTTTATATATCGCCGCTCTTAGCTCGTTTATAATTGAGACGTAACTTCTGAAGGAACATTTTAATCAATTCTAAAGGAATTCCAGAGGTGATGGATGTTGTGGTGATGCTGCGACGTAGAGAAAAAGAAAAGTAAAGCACAACCATTCAACTTCCTTATTAAGGGAAAGTATTTATACGAATAAGCAAATAAATAAATCGCGAAACGTGTTTCGAAAGAGAGACGACGCAACTCCATTAATCACAATGTGTAACAGAAAATCTGAATAATTGCTGTGAAAACAAAACCCATATGGAAATAATGAAAGTCATCTAGCTTAGATTAAGGGAGCGGAGTGGCTCAGTGGTGGAGCGCTGAGTTGTCATGCAGAAGGTCCTGGGTTCAAATCCCGCTGCTGGCAAGACTTATATTTACTTTAATGGTATCTAGGACTGGAGCTCACCCAGCCTCTATGCAGTGGATAACCAAAATAAAGAGGGATCTGGCGGTTGAGGGTGATCTGGGACAAATCATCTCCCTGCACAACTCAATGTCCTAGGAATAGAATCCTTCCTCTACCACTTACTGGACTCTACATTTGTTTTACCAGTACAATTTTTTTTATAGACCATCTTCCACTATGATCTTCATTTCTTTTTATTAAAATTTAAAATTTTTAAGCTTTTTGATAATGATGACTATCCCATCTTCACCCATTTTGACTAAGTAGATATGGCGTCGAGGACGTACTCGAGGAAGCGATGCAGAATTAGCCAAAGGGCGCCCTTGGTGGATGCTGCTAGAGGTGGATGGCTATAAAATAGGTAAAAAAAATTAGAGGGAAAATCTGGCGGTGATCTAGGACAAATCACATCCCTGCACAATATTGAAACAGTAGAGTCTCTAACATGTACTGAACCCTAGATCCGTTCCAGTATTTTAATTTTTTTGTATTATTCAGTTAAGGACATTTTTGCTATTATGATTAATCGGACGATGCTACAGTGTGAGTCTTAAATTTTGCCTGTCCAGGTTTAATTAGGATAGGATCTTTATCGGGTTGTAATGCTACAGGTATTTTTTTATCTAGCTTAGATTAAAATAATTAATTTTAAGAGTGAAAATTAATAGAGTGAAAAATGAAGTTTCTTGATAATATTGTTATGTATCGTACTGGGTATTATAGTAAAAATAAATATAAATTTGCATGGAGAGCAAATGACCGTTCGTTAGAATTTGGTCAAACTGGTAAAATGGTTAGACCCCATGGTCAAGATGGATCGAGAAATATGGGGATCCAAGACTCCATTTTTGAAAAGAGACACTCTGAACAGAAGAAGGAACGAGGATACGGAAGAAGGAGGCCGTAGACCGATGGAGGCCCAGGCCAGGCCGAAGACCTACCCAAAAAAAAAAAACCTGTACCACTACAACCCACGAAGGTTCTGGGATTCAGTACATGGTAGAGACTGTACTGTTTCATGGACAACGGTTCTGCAAGGAGGTGACGTCCTAGGTCACGCTCAACCGCCAGATTTCTCCCCCTTATTTTGGGTACCCTATTATTATAATATTTTAAAGAGGCTGGGTGGGTCCCAGAAGGGTCCTAGATCCTATATGGTCCATCTCCTGTTGCAAACAGACTAAATAAAAATCATGGCTACAGCGGTATTTGAACCAGGATAAAATATTATAGATATAGGGTACCCAAAAAAGGGGGGAAATCTGGTGGTTGAGCGTGATCTAGAACAAGTCACCTCCTTGCAGAACCGTTGTCCATGAAACAGTATAGTCTCTACCATGTACTGAACCCCAGACCCGTTCACAGGTTGTAGTGGTACATGTTTTTTACACAGATATATTTTACATATGTATATTTGATGAATACACAGCAATATATTATTCTTATAAATAATTATAATTATTTCAATTATTCCAACATACACTGCAGTCGAATAAACACTCCAGTGAAAATGAAGTATCGTTAATTGAAACAGCAATTATGAGGACTTAGGCACCGTTTGCAATTAAACACCAATTAACTTGATGACAGTTAATGACTCCTGACTGTTCAATACTTGCATTGTATGTTGTATCAGAAATTAATCCAATTATTAATTTATATTTTTATGTTTTCCGTTATTAGTCATAGTACTTCTGTCATCATATTGCTAGTTAGAAATAGACGTAAAAAGAAGGAGTTTATAATTTTGGTACTTCTTCCGCTTCGAGTTAAATCTTGATAGAATACATCATACGTTTTACTTCTAATATTTCCCAAGAATACAAGTGATAATGAGCTTGAATGTGTATTCGCTAATCATTTCATCTAGATATGAATGTTTCAACAAACATATAGCATATATCAATATGAGAGGAAAATAGTTGATTGGGTGATACAATGGAGAACGGAGATAGTTGGGGGATGCAGTAAAAAAAACACCAAATAAGTACCAGACTTATAATTAGTTAGTACCGACGTTTCGACCTACAATGTAAGCCATCTTCATGGCTATGAGAGAGAAACAAACAGAACAAAAAATAAATAAAAACGTTACAGTAACGCCCTGAAGATGGCCTACATTGTAGGTCGAAACGTCGGCACTAACTAAATATAAGTCTGGTACTTAATTGGTGTTTTTATGACTGCACCCCCCAACTATCTCCGTTCTCCATTATATCATCAATACTTTGAAATGTTAGTTGAAAATTTTATTTCATGATGAAATGATTAACGAAATCTACTCATTACCGATAATTACATTCTATTTTTGATAAAATGCTCAAGATAACTTGTATTTTTGAAAAATATTTGAAATGGACCGAATAAACTGTTAAAATATGTTTAAACTCAATTCGAACCATAATCTGCGGAACAGATGCCATATTTTTTATTAAAGGTTGAAAAATTATCTGATGTAATGTTGTAAGATATTCAAAACTTCTGACAATCGAAAATCAATAAAAAATTAAAGAATAAACCATTACTACTGTTAGCGTGTGTAACCATTACCTTTTATCTGTACCACTACAATCCATGGACTTGTGTTCAGTACATGGTAGAGACTGCACTGTTTCTGGAACAACGGGTGTCCAGGTGATCTGTCATAGATCACGCTCAACCGCTAGACATTCTCCTCTTCTTTTGGGTACCCAATTTATAAAGGGTGACCCCCTTAAGAGTCTTAGATTTCATAGGATCCGTCTCCGGTCAATAACAGACTAAATATAAGTTAAAAAGGATTGAACACACGACCTTCGCACGGCAACTCAGCGCCCTACTCCTGAGCCACTCCGCTCCCTTTGGTCCTAGGTTGATTTAAAGATTAAATACATTATCTGCCACAACTGGACTTAAACTGGGAAAAATATGAACTTTCGTCGAAATGTACACTACACGTGTCTTCTCCATTTTCTAAGGAACATGACAGATTAACATTCAGTTCTTTCTTGTGTACCAGAAGGTCGAATGCACTTGCTCAATAAAACTTCGCAACATCATAAACAAGAGATAACACTTGTGCATAGAAAATGCCGCTAAATATGTTGTCGGTGCGTTAGAGGTATCTTGTGAGGTAACATCATGAATACTTAATATTAGCTTACAGCCTTAATTAGGAGTTTTAATAATAATTCCACTGCTGTGAGGAATGCAAATTTACTGAAGCTGAGTAAGGAAGAGATATCTGGTCTAAAGACGATTTAATGTGTATACATACATAATAGTATATACGTATCTACAGTATTGGTAAAAAGAATGTTGGGGAGATGTAGGATATTCATAAGACTTCAGGACTCATTAACATATAATATTGTTACGGCCTACTGGGTATTAAAATGAATTAAACAATTCCTTAATTAAAGATACTAATATTTATTAACAAAATGATAAAAAGGATACAAGTAAATTATTAACAATTAAATTATTAAACTAATATAAATTTATAATAGCAATATTCTAAATATTTATTATCTAGGCCTAACTCCTATTTAATTATTACAATGATACAAGATATTACTAATTCTAGAAAGCTTAACTAGTTACAATAGTTTCTATGAATATTATAAAATTACACTACAATTTATAACTAATAATTAACACTTACAGTTCACTAGTCCACCGACCGTAAGATTCTCCAAGTATGACAAACTGACACACAGAAACAAACGGAAACAGTTTATTACACTCGCGAGACTGTCACAGTTCACTGATACACTTATTACACTGGCCGGTTCAACACTGACTAGTTTATCACACTGACACTCACTTATCACAGATCTTGCGTGGTCTACTCTCAGGCTAAGACTGACTGGCTCGAGGTGAAGGAAGTATTTAAGTAGGCAAGGCCGAACATTCTAGAACACGAAGGGGCCACACAATTCTGGAATATTCTTAATCCTTTTCCGACAAAAGGAGACGATCTAGGACGGTCTTAATCCTATTTTAACGTCTCCCGCTGATGGACTTAAGCCGCTAATCCCCTGCTTCCGCCTTCCTTTGTGCGGCCGTAACACTATCAATATAGACACATGAACACTAAGCATTATACAGAATATATAAACATTGAATAGAATATTAAAATAGATAACTTATCCATATTTAATTTTACGGTATTTATGACCTTCGATGATGGTAGCCATGGAAATTCCATAAGCACTTTTGCCTATACTGTCCTCAGTAGCATCTAGCAGTTTGCTTAGGCTGTATGCAAATAATACGTGGTACATTTCGTTGTCACCTATTGACAGTCCTAGTCCTGTTGGCTCCTAAAGGATTTTTTTTCTGAGTTTTAGTTTTTGTGTCCCAACAAACACCAAAGTTATTATCATAACCTGCAAAGGTTTTGAGGATCTGACGATCAAGCAAACTGCTACTGACCTCAATAACGTTCTCGGCAACGACACGGAGCGAAAGAGAGAAAAAAAAAATCATTATGTTGAAGTAATTTCAGAAGATCTTTATTGATAGCCAACGTTTCGACCTACGCTGTAGGTCTTCTTCAGGGTTATATGCAAAATACAGACAATTTAAGAAAACGGTACGAACATATTAAAACATTTTAAATATAGATAAACTAAAATAAGGTGAATACAGGCAAAAAAAATTGATAAAGATGTACAATAAGGTAATTATAAAGGTTAAAATGTAGAAAATAATAATAAAACATGAAGAAAATAATAATAAAACAGAAAGTGTTGACAGTTAAAAAATTAAGGTATTGCATATAAAAAATAAAAACTGAATATACAATAGGAATGTGAAATGATATGGGTAAATTAGAAAGTGATAAGAATTACGCACTAAAAATTATAAGTAATAAAAAAGAAGAAATAAAAATTGTAAAATTATAAAAATCTAGAAACGAATTATATAAAAAAATTAAAAATTATAATAAAAAATATTTTAGAAAATACAGTATTAATATTGATAGGTAGAAAATACTTTATACTAGTGTAAAGAATATTAATTGCATAAGAGAATGTAAGAAGAGAGTTTATATAAGTGTAAAATATCAATTGTATAAAAGTAGGTATGTTTTAAGTAAAGTAAGTGATAATACAATCAGGCTATATTGGACTAAAATACATATAAAAAAAAATAAAAAAACGGCAAGGATATGTTATTAATGATATTATGATATATATTGATGAATATTTAGGGTGGGATATAGATAACTAAACAAATAAACGCCTTACAGTAATAGTGAGCTTGGAAGTAGTGATAATAACGGTAAATTGAGTATAGTACTGTTTTAGGTTATGAGGGAAAGAAATTAAAATGAAATGGAGGAGGGAGGGTGAGTAAATAGTGCAAAACATAAGTTACCTGTGGGGGTGGGACGGGGGGGGGGTCCTCTCTGGTTATGAAACACTGACTGATATAATTGAGAAGGAAAAACAAAATCATTACTTTGTACAACAGTATCTTAGAAAATGTATAGTCCGAAGTATGCACTGAATCAAGTGAATCTAGCGAAGTACCCATCACAGGTTGTAGAACAGGATTTTTTTTTTAACACGACGAAGACTTCATAAACTAAAAGAAGTGAGCAAAGACCGTAACAATACAATTACTTCAGTTATAAAAATAAATGACACAAATCAGCCGATAAAATTCCGCCAAGTCCCGGGATTATCAAGTACTATACCGAAAATATTCACCATTGAAGATCAAATATACTATATCCCAAACCAATCAGCCTAATAGACTTGTCAATCCAAGATATCCAGGCATCATCAGGACATACTGTAAAAAAACTAAGATACAATCTTGAATATCTCATACCAACAGTAAAATCAGAGACAGCGACCTCACTTCAAGACATTCTATAATTCACTCAATACTCAAGATTTAAGATTATTTTTAGAGTTTTCGATGGTGTTATTATTTTATTTCTCATTTTGAGTCTTTGCACATCATTATCGACTTTGGAAACTCTATTTCTGGCCTGAATCAGAAGGATTTGCGGTACAGCCTCACATCATTAAATTTCTGAACAACACTCACGTAACATCCTATACAGCATTCTACAAAGGAAACCTTACAATAAGACACTTCTATAATGGAATTCGTTAATAATTACCCACTCGGCCAGCAGATCACGCACGGGTTTGATGAGAGTGAATGTAAACTGCTGCGAACAATGGAAATAGTTAGCGCCGAGAGTGCATCTGCTGCAGCTTCAGGACACTCTTGTGCATCGTTAATAAGTGTCCTGCTGAGTGTGCCCCGGATAGCGATCCCTTCCAGGACTCCAGGATGTGGTGCAAAGAGAAGAAGCATGGAGATCGTAGCTAGTTAGTACGGGCGGTTTAGTCACGCCATACTTGCTTAAGAGGGAGTCAATGATACGATCTCCCTCTAAGTGTCCCGCATCCCCGCTATATATATATATATATATATATATATATATATATATATATATATTGTGTGTGTATTATTATTATTAGCGTTTGGACCCTATGGAATCACGCAAACCAAACTCGACTTAATTTTCTGACGTTTCTTCTATTCTCCCATACTTTAGAATTTATAACCGTTCCTATCTTACTTGACGAAACTCGAAATTATTCAGAAAAAAAGTTCTTCTTTTGCAGGTTTTTTTCCCTCGCCTGGTTAAGTCAGAGCGTCTCTCCACTTTTCTCTGTTCCACCTCCTCATCCTCCTCAAGTCCCTGCCAGCCATCTCCTCCTCCACGCAGTCCTTCCACCGGGTTCGGGGTCTTCCTCTTCTTCGTCTGCCTGGCTGTTCCCACAGCAAAAGTCTCCTCGGCCATCTACGTTCTGGCATCCGCTGGCAGTGTTCGTACCATCGCAGCCTGCTCTTTCTAATCCTCTCCGGAACTCCTTCGGTCACCTCAGCCTGTCTTAACATCTTCATTTCTGACTGTATACAGGAGGGTGATCCTCAGGCATCTCCTCCAAAAGTCCAACTCTGCAGCTTGTAATCTGGAGTAGAGTCCCGGGTTAAGAGTCCAAGAAAAAAAGTTATATCATTAAATTTCGATATCTAAGTCTAAATAAGTAATATCCACCAGCTTAGTACTCGGTAGTGACTGTTCTGTTTTTGGGATAACGGTTGTGTGTGAATGCGATTTGTTCTAGATCACGCTCAAACGCCAGGTTTCTAACCTCAATGTAGGGTACCCCCTTTATGGCGACTGGGAGAGCTCCAAGAAGGTATCAAGATCCACAGGGTCCCTACTTGGTTTTTTTTTCTCATTTTCCAAAAATTTTATTTACAATATGATACAGAAACTTGGTTGTTAAGAGATTATAAAATTTATCTGGCAATGCTTTATCCGAACCTAGGCCCTTCGTTGAGCTACGCCGCACCCTAAAAAAAGTTCATAGTAAAATATAAATTTCATATCTTGAATATTATTTTTCATAAAAGTAAAAAATAATCCTTCACAACAGAGTCGACATTCCTGTTGAACAGTTTAAGGTTGAAATCTCCAACGATAAAAAAGTCATGTAGGATTGTCAACTCCTTCAGACGGTGTTTTATAGTCATGTAGAATTCGTAATAGATTGCGAATCGGATTAGGTTTTTTTTATTAAATTATTCATGCATTCATGTGATTGGTAATAAAACCCTTACTACAGCGAAATTTACGACCGTATCGAAATTAAAGTGAGTAATAAAACAAGGTTTTAGCTCTTTGGAACAGAGGGCAGTCGTGTAGCTTTAGGAATCGGGTCTGTTCAATGGATTAAACCTTTATTACTATACATTTCGTTTATTAATATAATAAATGGTTTATGTTCGTTAGTTATATTGAAGAATTATTGTAGATTCATGGATCGCTCTATAAATCTATTGGTAAGAGAACTTTTTCAGGTACATTTATAATGAGAGCTTAACATTTTCTGAAAATAAAAAAATAAGAAGTAGGCATCTCTTCCGCAGGTTGTCGCTTCGAGTTAAATTACAGCTAGTTTGAACTGTTTTTAATATTTTTTCACACAAGTTATCGTGAGGTAAGGAAAATACATGGTAATGATGGGTAATGAGTAGATTTCGATAATAATTTCATCAAGAAAAAAAAAGTTAAACTAATATTTCGAAGTATAAATGATATATTTTTTTTTGAAGAGAAAAATATTCCCGCGGCCGGGATTCGAACCCGGATCCTCTGTCTCTCCTTGACAGTACTTTACCAATTGAGCTATCGGAGTCGCTTACCCGCCGGGGGCAAATCTGTTCTCTTATCTGATACCACGTCCCCGTGTTCTCGCAATTTTTGCGATGTATACACGAGAACGAATGTTAAAACAATTAACTAAATAATAATATAATAACTACCTAATTAAAAAATTATAAATAATATATGCTGACATCCTAACTCATCCTAATACTATCCTTACTACGATAACACATGTCTATTATCAGTCAACACTGATCCAGTGTTGTTAACGCAGTCCATACTCTTCAATCACTGAACTTGAAAAATGGTGTCAAAACTGGAGGATTAAAATAAATTCCCATAAATCTCATCAAATCACCTTTATCCTCCGTCACAAACCTACGACTTCCTGCCCTCCTGTATCGTTTAATAACATTCCAATGAGTCCTGCAGAACAGGTCCAGTACTTAAGACTGCACCTTGACAACAGCTTAATTTGGAATCCTCATACTAGACTGAAACGACAAGAAAAAGCTCGCCGTTTCAGGCTACTTCAACATTTACTAGATAAACGCTCTAAGCTCCCAATTAATTACAAAAGGCTCGTATATATGACAATCATTAGACCCATCTGGAATTATCCAGTAGAAGCTACACTAAGCCATCGAATTCCTCTCGTATTCAATCCTTGCAATCCAAAATCCTTCGTAAAATGCTCAATGCTCCTTAGTTTGTTACGAACACAGTAATCCATAACGACCTTAATGTCCCGTTTATTGCTGATTTGGCCCGAATCCGATATCAATCTTTTCATGACAAACTTCATTTCCACTCAAACCCACTAGTTTCAAACCTAGCAACTCCTTCAATTCCTGATAATCCTCCGAGGCGTCTGAAAATTTTCTTGTCTTTATGCTATGCTATGCTATGTACCATTCATCCTATTTGCTTGTTGTATTAATCTAATACAGTTGTAAATTTCATTAAATAATAAATTAAAAAAAATAAATGATGTATGTTTTTTTTGAAACGTGCATTTATAGATTAAATGATCAGCTGTCCTCGTGGCTGCCTATATAATTTTTTTTTATATTTATTTTTAAGACAGTGGCATTGATAAACATCTTCATTCGGTATGTTTAGCTAACCTATGCTACAATTATACTTTGTAAGGAAACAAAAAAAAAAAACTTTTCATGAGATATGTTAAAGAATGTGTGTATAACGTGGCAATAAATCACTGGCATCCTTTTTCATTTTTCAAAACGTTTCTGGTTTGTTATTAGCGAAATGTATTATGTTAAATAGAACGTTCTCTGTAATTATGTGGCGCCAGTCTTTCAGAAGTCAGCAGTTCAGTCTTTCAAGAAGCGACTGTATTGTTTTGTGCACTGAATATTAATACTAAGTGTGTTTACCTGCTCGGAATAAATATAAGAATTTTCCTATTTGATTGGGTTATAATTTCATAAGCGTGGGTATTGAGAAGAGTATATTAAAAGAGGGACTGTAACACCACCGTTTGAGCATTTTTGTTATTTAAGGCTGTTTTTTTTTCAACGAGCGGGACAACTAAATATGTAGAGCACTGTGTTACTGTGCTTAAAAACGTGATGATAGTCAATAACAATAAAATTAAAGCTGAATTTTCAGTATTATAACTTATCTCTTTTATTATAACTATGTAACCCCTCATGTCTGGTATCTTATGCATATCTATAATTAAACTAGTTTTTTCTAAATCCTTCATACTCAACCCCCCTTTTTCTATATTTCAATCTTCTCATTTTGTATCTTTCCGTTTACCTCCTCATTTTTCTTTCCCTTTATATTATTGTTTACATTTTATCCTTTCTTGACATGTATTTTTTCTATTTTATATTCGTATTCTTTTATTATTATATCTGTCACTATTAGAATTTCTGTTCATCATCTACAATTTTATTTTTATCTATCACTATTTTAAGTTTATTATATTCCGTAACCACTCTTATATTCATTATTTATCATATATCTATTCACTATTTCATCATATCTAGTCACTATTTTAATTTCCACTCTTGTACCACTTTATATATTCTTGTTACTGCTACGTTTTTATATATTTCTTTTTTGTTTCTCTCTCTTAGCCCTGCAGATGGCCTACATTGTAGGCCGAAACGTCGGCACATAATAAATAAGTTACGCTTATTTAGGTGTTTTGATTGACTGCACCCCCAACTATTTCTTCCTTACATTATAACTTATCAAATGGAGTGATGATTTATTCTCAAAACAAACTTCAATTATTATCAATATCAGCTGGTTTCGAATATTAGCAGTGTTGCTAAGGTAACTTTAACTCACTTGGCCACCATTAAAGCGTAAAGCCTATTTAATAATTAATTATTTTGAAATTATATGAAGCGGAGAAGAGTAATGATCGAAGCGTACTCTACCCCTCAAGAACAAGCAGGATTCACGGATAGACGGTCATTTACAGACGTTATATTTGTTGTTCGTCAACTCATTGAGAAATCCCAGGAAAAGAAGCAGGAATTCCACATTTTTAGAAATCTATAACAATATATAGGCTTTTATAGAACTGGAACAAGCTTATGACAATGTGCCAAGAGAGAGGATGTGGATAGCACATAAAGAAGCATGCATTAATACGGTTCTGATAAAGGCTGTGAGAAACCTATACAACAGAATGTATCAGATATGATGCGGGCACCACCTTTCGGACCCTTTTCAATGAAATCTGGGATTGAAGCAAGGTTGTAGCATGTCACTCACTCTCTTCAAGATATACCTTCACGAAGCAGTGAAACCGTGGTACACTGGCAATGTGGGAGATGTTGGGCCGTTCATTGATCGCAAACAGCTAGGACTATCCTTGTTTTTCGCTGACGACCATGTCGTGTTTGCGCAGCGGAAGGTCTATTTCGAAATAATGGCGCATGTCCTAAAGATATGCTACGAAACGGTGGGCTTAAAAATTAACTTCGAAAAGACCGAGTATGTGGCGGTTGAAGATCCGGATACTAATGCGCTTCTGGTGGACATTCGTCTGATTATGACGTCAGAAAAAAGGTGGAGCAAGCCCAAAAATATACTACAATGCTACATCCGGTCCTCTGGAATTCAGTGATATCTACAGAAAATAGAAGTCATATTTTCACAACCATAGTCGAGTCTATTCTGACTTATTCTTGGGAAATCTGGACCAAGAGCTCCCGTCTGTACTCCAAGGTTTTAATTTATAGTTTTTTTCCTATTTATTAACCCCGTGCCTTGTTAAGGCAGTATATCTATATTCTTTCTCAAAATGATAGGTCCAGATTTATCCTCAGTGTGGGGGTCATGCAAAAAATCCCACATACAGACCATTCAAATTTTTCAATCGAAATTCCTTCGTTATATTACACATAGTCCCTTTTACATCACTAATAAAACATTACAAAACATACCTCTGACACAATCAAGAACAACTACAAAAAATTTCATGACTCACTTGCTGGATACCCAAACTTACTGGTACAATCATTACTGACAGACACATTTTTTTTTTTCCTCTTTGTATTTTCATCCACACCTGTCAAATACAAGTAATTGACAATCAGCAGATTGGCTGACTGAATAAAAAAATTCAAAATGACGAAGAACAGTAGCCAACAACTACCTCTCCATTGGCTTTCTTTTATTTCCTACTGTAATAGATCCCTCATCCACGTCCTTTTTAGTCTCCTCCTAGTGTTCTCAGGCAATGAGAGTAGTGGCCATTTGTTGTATCAATGGGTTTGGGTGTCCGTATAGTTTTTCTTGAAAGCGTTTGTAGTACGTTCGTATGTGTTCGTCAACCGTTTTTATTTTTAAGTCAGTATGCAGAGTTTTGTTATTGACGTACCATGGTGCATTAGTGATAAGTCTAAGTACTTTTGACTGAAAAGTTTGTAGTCATTTTCTGTGAGTCTGTTTAGTGATGCCGTAGATTTGTAAATCATATGTCCAAACTGGTTTTAGTAAGTAAGTGTACGTATTTAATTTCTGTCTTAAATCTAATTTGGAGTTTTTCCTCAATAGCGAGTACATTAATTTGAGTTTGTGATTTAGTGATTGGCGCTTAATCTTAACGTGAGGACCCCATGTCATTCTCCTATCAAATGTGAGTCCTAGGTATTGTACTTTGTCTCTCTGTGGGATGGGTGCGTTATTAAGGAAAATGGGAGGGCATGTTTCGCGTCTAAGAGTAAAAGTGATGTGTTGTGACTTTTCGTGGTTCAGTCTAATTTTCCACAGTTGGCGACAGACATATTACCACATAATCCGACAAGGAGACTAAAACGTCTCTGGAGCAGGGATCTGCTACAATAAGATGAACTACGCTAGGAGTGCCTTCAATGAGAGGTTTCTCCATATATGCTTTTAAGAGAATCCCATAGGAGAGGTTTTCCGGAAAACACCAAAAATACAATATGTGCCAAATGGCATTTGTATTATTTCTTCAATAAGTATTATTATTATTAATATATAGATTAATTCTCAAAACAAACTTCAATTATTATCAATATCAGCTGGTTTCGAATAGCAGTGTTGCTAAGGTAACTTTAACTCACTTGGCCACCATTAAACCGTATAGCCTATTAAATAATTAATTATTTTTTGTGATCTAAGAGTTAGAGTTATATTTAATGCCATTTATTTTACTAACTTCAGGATTTCCTCAAATTTGTTTCCCTTTATATATATACCTCGAAGACAACTTGTAACGGATGAACTCGTTTGACCTTTCGAAGCCCGGACAGACTTAAAACATTTTGCATATTTATACAAGAATTATGTAAACGCTGAAGAAAGTAGTAATGCCGTAAAGAAATCGCTTAGGAATCATCAAATTGAATAAGAATGGTCCAATCACGTAAAACTGGTTTGCGGATTAGAAGATGTGTTGAACGTAATCGCGAAATTGTGAGGGATTCTGTTGTTTTTTATCGCATTTTTGGGGGTTAATTTACCATAAATACATCCCATTTTTAATCTAAGTACACTGTCAAAAATTTTAAATATCAACATCATTTGACCAATCATGAGTCAATGTCGGTAGACTTTTCGAAAAACTGGGTTCTTTTATGAATTTCTAAATCAATTAAAGTCTTAATTATTTGGATTTCAAATATGTAAATTTAATTTTAAGATATGTCTGGTTTTTACATATACTCACACTCAGAACAATAATACACCTTTTCAAGTAATTCATGATTACTTGAATGTTTTACTTGGAATATTCATTGTAAAGACTGGAACGACAAGAAACTGGTCGGCGTTTCAGGCTACTTCAACATTTACTAGAAAATCGCTCTAAGCTTCAATTAATTACAAAAAAACTACATGACAATTATAAGACCTATTTGGACTTACGGAGTAGAGCTTTGTGGCTCTACTAAACCATCCAATTCATCTCGTATTCAATCTTTACGATCCAAAATCTTACATTTTATTTTATTTTTATTATTAGTATTATTATTTATTTTACTTTATTATTATTATTACCGCATTAATTTCTTTCTGTTACCGCATGTATATATTTATTTATTTTATTTTATTTATATTATTGTTTTGTCATGGAATGACTGTAAGCTACACAGCACTATTACTTATTGCCCACAAGTGGCAGATTGTAATATTTAAATAAAGTGTTAATATAAAAAAAAAAAAAAATTTGGCCAGAACCCGATTACAATGCTTTCGTGACAATATTTTTCCTCGCCTAAACCTAGCAACCCTATTCAATTCCTGATAATCATCCAAGGCGTCTGAGGCGATTATGGTTTAGTAGATTGAATTTTTATTTGAGTATTACCACTGGGTAGTATCACTAAATGTCTTTATCACATTCCATAATATCGTCCGTTATATTTACATGATGTATTACTATTACTGGCGAATTCCCTCCAGAAATGGAGGACGTTAAGCAAGAAAATCGTTCTATTTTTCTTTGGGTTCTTCTTGTTCTTACAACAGGCTTTCATTCTTTCCGAAAAAGCTCGTTTATTCTCTGATGTAGTATTTAATAATTTATAAATTATTAGAACTCAAAAGTCAATAAACAGTGAGGTGTTTCAAGTTGACTGTGAGATGAAATTATTTATTTTTTTAATTTTTATAAATAAATGAAGTTGAATATTTTTAATTTTATTGTTTTATTTAAATTGATATTGATCTAATGCGATGAAAACTGGTTAGTTTTGTTTTCTTTATTTTTTTATATTATCATTTGAACTTTTTTTTTTTTCACAGTGTATCAAATTTTCTGCGTGTTCACTGTATGAATGATTTTGGGATTTCTTTTTTTTTTTTTCAAAGTTTTGGTGATTATGATTTGCCCACAGCCAAAAATTTCCATCGAGATTAAAACAGTGCGAGTCGCCCTAGGGGTTTAATCAACATTCCCGTGTCGAGCAATGTTAGTCAGAGTCCCTGAAATATCAGGCCCTATAATAACCTTTCATTCGGTCATGTTTATATGTATTATATAAAATATAATATAATCATAATTGTTACATTCCAATAATATGGGCAACAGTCACCGCTATTGAAGTAATACCCCTATATGGGATACTTTAACTATCAGAAAAAATAGTAAACTAAAAGATGTAAATTAAAATATTTGTTCATTAATTTTTTGTCACGCTTTTTATATATGTCTAAAATCATATATTGGTCATTAAAAATAGAAAAGAATAGAAAAATAATTTTATTCTCGGCCCAGATCTCTTAAGAATAACATTTTTCAAATTCGCGATAAGGTTTTAAATTTGAATTATTTCAAAATATTGGCAAACCGGCAAGTAATTTTATTACTTAGTACTTAATTAAGAGTGGTGTTTAAAAGCGTATAAACCTTTTAAAATGCATTATGTAATAATATAAAGAAATAGTAATCATTATAATAATTTAAAAGAAGAAACGATTTTTTAGTAACAAATAGTCTTGTACTATTGTCAAAAGTTCATATCTGCTCAAGAGGATGCATGTGTGAATCATACAGTATCTATATGTATCATAAAGTATTTGTATGCGTGTATATGGATACATTTATTAAATAATTACATAAAAATGAATTTACACTAAAAAGTAGAATCTGGTCCAGAAAAACAAAACGAAAATAAAGAAAAAAGAAAACAGGAATCGAGAAAAAAAAAATTATATATAATACAAAATAACAGACAATATTTGTTACAATTATATTTGCTATTATTATAAATATGTGGGATCAGTTACCTCTCAAATGTTTTACTCTAATTTATGGCTAAAATATGCAATTCTTTTCTTTTCACAACGAAATTACGACATTATCCAGCGAAACCTATTCAACTATTTTGCATAGAAATGATTTTGAGCTCTCCTAGCCTGGAATTTAGCTATTTAGCTTCCAGAACAATCTCCGTCGCGGTCTATGTTTTTAAATTAAAAGAATGTTTTTATGTTAAAAGAATATTATACTCATAAACTGATATAAAGATATATAATTTATTATAATGCAATTGGGAAAAACCACATTGCAAAGCCTTACGTTTCAAATCCAGTGATACTCCCACTTACCAGTCGACGTTTCGCCTATTCAGGCATTATCAAGACACAAAAACAAAAAAGGGTTATGTGAATCACATCTCGAAGAAAAAGGTGCAATACATCCCAACGATCAACAGCCCAAACAGGCTCCAAACATGAGACAGCACCCCACCACCAAGATGTTCAACATACAACTGAAAAGAAGGTAATACGCAACCAGCTGGGAAGGTTATAGAATCAGCTGATCCACAAAACATACCAAGTAATACTAACCTATATAAATTTATACATATTAGCAAAGTTAGCCAAATTTTTCTTTTAAAATATTTAACGTTTCCGAATAATATTGGTTCAAATTTCTACAATCTGTTTTATAATTAACCGAAACGTCAATCTTTTGCGCAATCTGCATGGCCTCGAACAACTTCCTTCTAGAGCCATCACT
Organism: Arma custos; assembly: GCA_037127475.1. NCBI lineage: Eukaryota > Metazoa > Arthropoda > Insecta > Hemiptera > Pentatomidae > Arma > Arma custos. The sequence goes on along the minus strand of CM073762.1, from coordinate 10,823,896 downwards.
CTCTTTTAGTTTTTGGCTCTAGTTTATTGATATATCATTTAATTAATTAAACAATTTCATGCAATTAATATAAATAATTCAATTGTTACAGAGATGAATAGGCAGACCTTTTTTCGTTAGCTGTGAGAAAACAATGCATATTTTTTTTAATTATTTTATAAATGAAAATAAGAAGAGAGATTGGTCAGTATCTAGAGTTGCTGTCAACAGCTTAGAGTGGACCCTGTGAGGCATAGAGACCATTCTGCCTCTATAAGATGGGTACCATTAATTTAAGAGGCCAATGGCTGGTCATGATATCGGACATTACTTCCTTGCCCCGTTTTCCTAAAAATCGTGCAGTCTCTGTCATGTACTGACGACGAGACGCTTTATGGGTTGTAGTGGTACAGATAATTTTAGTTTTATAGATATTAAAAAAGAGCATATTGTGTAGAGAAACAGAATAATAATAATTCTCTTGTTAGTTAGTGTACACACAAATATATATACATATGTGTGAGTGCACGAGTATGTTTTATTATTAACACATTAAGAGCAAGTCTGCTGGTGGTCTTAAGAACTCGACTTACGAGAGATTTAAGACCTAAACTTGCTAGGTTGAAATTCGGCTTTGGTTTGGATCCAGTTTGATGCGAATATTTCCAGTTTTAATATGTTAATCTCATTTCTGAAAACTTTTTTTGAAAAATAAATTCATCTCGCGTTTAAAATTCTAATCCTTTTAGTGCGATTTCTGAACGACAGGTATGCATTAATGCCTCAGCAAATGAGAGATTCTTTGACTCTAGGTTTTGTAGACTTGGATACACATCATTGCAACAGTTTTTTCTATTACAAATTTATAAAAAGTATAGGTTACATGCTTAAAAATACTATACATAACCCGCATAATTGTATTCATTTACACCATTCCTAAAATTATTATTAAAATTTAAATAAAATATGAAGAATATTAAATTCAGTTTATATAGGTATTCAATTCCATTCATATCTTAGTATTAATTTATGTCACATTTTACTAATATCTATGTAACTTCTTATGTAATTTTTCAATTAATTTTCAGACACTGAAAAGTTTATACAAGCACTACTGACGATGTAACAATTAAAATTGATGTAACCATTAAACGTGTTAACTAGTTAGTGTAAGTTACGATAGATTGTTTAATCTACCCTAATTAGATTTTTCGATTATGATTGTAATGCCTAAAAATAGAAATAATTATAATAACAATAAAATTTAATATTGATTATTTAAAGCCGAGATAAGATTTATTAGAAAATATGATAAAACACACAATACCATATAAAAATCTAAAAATTTGTAAAAATGTGAATGCTGCTAAGATAAAAATACGAATACCCAAGATCGCGGGTTCCTAGCCCGGCAGGTGGCCCTAGGATTTTTTAAAGGGAATAAAAAATCCTTAGTTACGCCGTCCTTCGGAAGGGACGTTAAACGGGGGTTCCGATCCTGTACGATGTCAGGTACTCGTTAAAAATTCCTATCCTAATTAAACCTGGATAGGCAAAATTTAATGCTCCCTCTGCAGCATCGTCCGATTAGCCATAGCAGCATAAAGTGACGTTAAATGAACAAACGAATACGATATTTTTTTAATTAATTTGTTGTTTTAATACGTGGAAATAATGCCAGACCTTGTGTTAGAGCTTGTAGCTCTGAATTAAATTGTGTGCAACGAGAGAGAGAACATGGAGTTATAATTATATAAATTATGAATAAACTAAATAAATAAATAAATTATAATTATATAATAAATAAATAAATTATAATTATATAAATTATAAATAAACTTATATGAAAGAAAATCGTTACCGATATATGCAACATATAAACTGTTCATTAGAAATCATAGAAGTATATTCAACCGTAGAAACATATATAGAGTATAGTATAGTATAATATTAGAGAGATACTATAATAAATGGAAAATTAAATTCAAGATAAAACCCAAGCTATATTATTTACAAAGAAGCGACCGAATAATATTCCCCGACTGAATGTAAACAGAACGCCTGTACCATGGACAACGCAGATTAAATATTTGGGACTTAATATGGACAAAAGTTTAACTTTTACTTTCCACACTAATCATGTGTGCAATTAAGCTAACAGAGCTCTGTGTACTATATATCCATACTTTAATAGAAATTCTAAATTAAGCCCAGATAATAAGTTATTATTACATAAAGCCTGCTTACGACCTATACTAACATATGCATGCCCAATATTTAGTTACATGTCTAAACCTAATTACAAAAATTTACAAATATTTCAAAACAAATGCCTTAGAATTGCTAGAAATTGCGCATATTACACTAAAGTTAAAATTATGAAAAAAGAATTAGGTATACCTCATTACAAAATGTAAATTAATAACCAATATTTGATCATCCATTGCCCCTACTTTAGATGCATTTGTTGTTTTTTCCCGATTGTTTTATTTCCATATTATATATATTTTTTTCTTTTCTCTTTATTTTTTTTAAAAAGGTAAATAATTATAAAAATCAAAAATCTACAGGCGTTGATGACCCTAGGGTTTTACGCCTCTAAGCAACAACAATCAAATAAACCACTACAGATAGGTAATTACTAAACTTCACCCTGTGTTTTGTAGATTCATAATAATATTTATCAAAAAGTATAGTTAAAATCGTAGGCCTATTGACGATGCTAGTTAATTATATAAACTGTGCAAACATATTAATTTAGTTATTAAATATATAATAATATATCTTTGTTATATATTTACACTAAAATATTTAATTATAATATATATATATATATATATCATTATTATATAATTATATATTTACACTAAAATCAATCTTTACTATAAAGCATTATTACCTACATTAGATTTTTTATATAAACCTATCACTAATTGACTCACTTCGTGAAGAAAGAAGTGTGCTTCTCAATAACGATAAACAGTTCATGAAACTTACCTGAAACAGAAGGAAAAAAAGATTATAAATAAATATAAGTACATTCAAAAATAAATATATATACAAGTGGAATATATTAAAATTTATTTATATACAACTTTTATGCAATTCACAAGTTATCAACTCTTAAAATATATAAATATTTCATTATTGAAGTTCAGTTTAATATTTGTTTTATACCACCCTAAGACTTTTATTTAGTCTGTTAGCAGCCGGAGATGGATTCAGGAGCAGGAGGGACAACCAGCCTTTATTAAGTGGGTGTCCAAGAAATAAGGGGGCACAATCTGGTGGTTGAGCGTGATCTAGGACAAATCACCTCCCTGCACAACCGTTGTATTTGAAACAGCACAGTCTCTACCATGTACTGAACCAAGTGAGCCTATGAACATAAGAGTAAAATGATAATCTATAATAAAACCGTTTTAATCTATGCTGCGCAAAAATTAATATGGATATTGCTAATTTTGTAGTATATACTTTACCTAGCATATATATTATTATATATCTAGTTAATACATTAATATTTAATGTAGTATAATTTATAATAAATATTAATAACCTCAAACCTGTACCACTACAACCCGTGAAGGGTCTGGAGTTCAGTACATGGTAGAGACAGTACTGCCTCATGTACAACGGATTTGCAGGGATGTGATTTGACCGCCAGATTTCCCCCTTATTTTGGGTACCCACTTTATAGAGGCTGGGTGAGCCCCAGGAGGGTCCTAGATCCCATGTGATCTATCTCCGCTGGCTAACAGACTAAATACAAGTTTTGCCTGCAATGGGATTTGAACCAGGATTTTAGGCATGGCAACTCAGTGCACTACCACTGAAACACTCCGCTCCCTAATAAATATTAATGCTTTTTATAATAAAAATTATATTAAAATGCTAGACAAAGTAAACACAACAAAATTAGTCATATCCCTATTAATTTTTGCACAGTTTAATTTCACTGCAGTCTCTGCATTGTAATAACAGTCCTTTTAATCGAAATTTTAGAATAAGATGAAGCTCGTTTCATTTTTTAAACCGATGCAGACCATTTTCTCCATTTAAAATTAAAAATCAGTGCTATATTTGCTATAGTGGCTTAAAGAAATCAGGAACGGTGGCTTTGTGATTTAACAATTTTTAAGAATACTCACATTAGTCAATCATTCACGTGAGTAAATTAAAAACCTTTTCCAGTCATTATTATTTTTCTTTATTCTAAAAAACGTTTCGACAATTCCATGTCATTTTCAATTTACATCATTTTTTTTTTTTTTTATAAGTCCTTCAACACTATTTAATTTTAAAAATATTCTCTAAAAACTTTTTTAATTTAATTTTGTACATTTTTAATTTTGTACAAAATTAAATTAAAAAAATTTTTAGAGAATATTTTTAAAATTAAATAGTGTTGAAGGACTTATAAAAAAAAAAAAAATGATGTAAATTGAAAATGACATGGAATTGTCGAAACGTTTTTTAGAATAAAGAAAAATAATAATGACTGGAAAAGGTTTTTAATTTACTCACGTGAATGATTGACTAATAAAGATGCACTCCAGTTACAAAAACAAGATTTTTAGAATACTCACAATTAAACTGATCTAGTACGATAAAAAACTAAGAAAAGTTAGTTCCTGGTTCCGTTGCTAGGCAACGCTGATAAAATATTACATCACGAAATACTTTTTTGTATAATAGATCGATATATTAAAATAGCAATTAGGGATTTGCGCCATCTGTGCAGAGAGAGAGCAACTATAACCGTACCTTAAGCTGCATTAGTATTCAGAGCTGCACTTGCTCAGACAGCCATCGCCTATTACTAAATACTAATTCCTATCGATAATAAATCGACTACTTAATTGGTTAGCATTCGATACCACTGTAGATAACTACTAAAACATTACCAGAATTTTAATTACGAGATATTCAGATCGATAATGGATGCTGCGAGTTTTAAACATTGCCTGCAATATATAACTTATCTATATCAGTGGGTTTCGTATTTGCAAGAATCGATTCAATTCTAAAATCTAATCTCATTTCATTTAGATTGTTAGAATTACTTTTATTCGCTCCCCCCCCCTGTTGAATGAGAAAATGAAAATATTTGTAAACGTAAAAAAATGGTAATAACTACCTGAATTAATTCACTACTAATATTTCTTCTAAGCCAATTAAAACCATAGAAATTATAAACATTTTTTTATTTTATATCTGAAAGTTGTCAAGACTTGAGAATTGTCGAATCTCCAATATATCACTACATGCTATGATGTGTATTTATTGATATATACAACTGTAATAATATTACAACAAGTAAATCTGCTAATATGAACAAATGACATGAAAAAAAAAATGTGGAGAAACTATCCATCGGTAGCACTTCAACGAAGTTCTATAGTAGAAGGTCTCGAAGCCATCTTCTTTTCAGACGCCTCGGAGGAATTTTAGGAATAGTATGGGAAGCAAGTTGAGAGACTAGCGGATTCAAGTGTGTATGGAGCTTTTCATGAAAGAATAGGTGTCTAGTTTGGGCCAAATCAGCAACATATGGGATATTAAGATCATGATGGATGAGTTTTGTGTGACATAATAAGGGGCATTGAGGATTTTAAGAAGGATTATGGATGGCAAGGATTGGATACGAGATGAATTGCATGGTTTAGTAGAGCCCCAAAGCTTAAATCCGTATGTCCAAATAGGCCTGATAACTGTCGTGTAAATGAGTCATTTGTAACTAATTGGGATCTCACAGCGTTTGTCCAGTAAATGTTGAAGTAGGCGAAAACGTCGTGCAGTTTCTTGTCTTTTCATTCTTGTATGAGTAACAAAATACTATTAATCTATAAAATTACTACCATGCGATTACTAAAGATGATCGAAGATGGACGAATACCGAAAATGGCCCTTCCGGAAAAGGAGAAGAGATCGAACAACAACCTCATGGATTAACCACGATCAAGAAGACATGGCATGATACGGTCTCAATGAAGAAGCTGATGTTCATCGGAAGATAGAAATTTTGTCATAATTATTGGTTGGAGAACTTTTTGGGAACCTCAATAAATACAAAAATAATGTATCGCTCCTTCAAAAGAATACCGCCATAGCTCAAAATATGGTATTTCTGATTTAAGAAATGGTATTGGTTGAAGCTTTTTGATCCAGGAATGACATTTCTGATATTCAATTTCAAGTAATATTTTGAGTTGTGTCACGTTTGAACTTGAAGTTTAATGGGAATATTGACATAAATTTAAATAAAAAAAGTTTCGAGCTTTTAAATTTTTTCTAATGGTTAGTAAATGAATTTCGATACCATCTCATTACAAAAGGCTAACACAGTACAGTAATGCTTTGCTTTACTAATACCCAATTTGTTTAACTCACGTGGAATTTCAAATACCTCTATTGAAAAATTAGGTATCACCAAAAAATATCGATAGCATATAACAAAAAAAAAAGGTAGTTTGTTTATTCATTTAACGTCACTTTATGCTGCTATGGCTAATCAGACGATGCTACAGTGGGAGCTATAAATTTTGCCTATCCAGGTTTAATTAGGATAGGGATTTTTAACGAGTACCTGACATCGTAAAGGCTCGGGACCCCCATTTAATGTCCCTTCCGAAGGACGGCGTAACTAAGAATTTTTTAATCCCTTAAAAAATCCTAAGGCCACCTGCCGGGCTACGAACCGGTGACCTTGGGTTTAGTAGTTTGTTACGCTAACCACTAGACCACAGGTGACCAAAAGGTGAAAAAAAGGTATCAACTTCTCTTTTGAAGGAGTGATTTGATTACAATTATATTAACGAATAATAGAGATTTTCTATATTGTTTTAAGATTATTAATAATAATTATTATTGATTGGATATAACAATATTATATTAATATTAATATTGCTAAATCCGGCCTCAGAGATAAGGATAAGTCCTTTCTAAATGAGAATTCGGATAATATAAACTTAGTTACAGAATATGTAAATGGTTGGGCTGAATGTTATTGGAGACTAAGTTTGGAACTTCGCACTTTGACACACCCTACACCCTACTTACAAGTAAAACTTGAAGCAACAACTTATGAAGTCCGTCGGCTGTATGACATCCACCACAGGCTATGAGTAGGGTGTGTGAAGCGTGATATAATTCGATGTTAGTAGGTTCCACGAAATAATACCGAAGTTGTAGAAGATAATAATTATAACAAGAACGAGCTGAACTTTATGTATCATTACACCACCGATAAATATATATTCGTATCCAATCCCTACAATCCAAAATCCTTCGTAAAATCCTCAATGCTCCTTATTTTGTTAAGAGTAAAGTCATCCATAACGACCTTAATGTCCCTTTTGTTGCTGATTTGGCCCGAACACGGTAACGTATCTATCCTTTCATAGCAAACTTCATTCCCACTCAAACCCTCTAGTTTCAAACCTAGCTTCCTCTTCAATTCCCGATAATCCTCCGAGGCGTCTGAAAAGAAGATGGCCACGTGACCTTCTTATTTGAACTTTGATTTGAGTACTACCAGTGGGTAGTTTCTCTACTTGTCATTCTCATGTCATTATGTAACACGCATTCTATTTACTTGTATTATTGTAATACAGTTGTAAATATCAATAAATAAATTAAAAAAAAAAAAATTCTTTCAAATCCTGGAAATCACCTCTGCAATTACTTATAATTTAAAAAAATATAAACTTATCTATTTTCTTAATACCGTAAGAAATAAAATTCAATATTTATTTATTTGAAAACGAATAAAATCTATATAATAGAAGCGATCTGAACATGAAATTTGTCCAAGATACAATCTAAATTTATGTCTGAACGATACTTTTCGATAATAACCAGGTATATCTCCGAAGGAGGGGGATAAAATATTGCACTATTCGGAGATAAAATTCTGTTATATATTGCTTGCCATTCTAATAAAAAAGAAAATATTGTTCAATAAGGTCGAACAAGATGTAATCGGGAATCGAACCAGAACACGGCGAGGTCTTCTTGTGGCCAGGTTTGCAAATTGTGCTTATTATTATATAATTGAATTTGTATAGCCTGTTATGTAAAAGATAATTTACAAATGGTTATTTATTATCGATATATATTCAACAATATCGATATTATTATAAATCGAAATATAATTTTAATTTAGAGAGCGGACGTTCCAAGGACAGCGGAATCATTATTGTTATTTTCGAAGTGGATAAGTCAGCCATTGGCTGGAAAAGGAGCTATTGCTTATATTACAACTCAATATTAAGCCCAAAACTACGAGATTGGCATAAACTCGCTTCCCTTCATGCAGTTAACTCATTCCGGACAAAATTCGACTTAGCAACTTATTCATAAGAGCTGCAACTGAATACATGTATTTTTTTTTTTAATTGGCGGTTTAGACCATGAAGATATTGGCCAAATGTAGTCATCTGACATATATTGCTTGTCGTAACATCCTTGGACACCTTGGAACTTGGAAGGACACCATGGTTGCTTCATGGTCAAATCAGTCCTTTTGGGGCCAATTCACCAGTGTGCCGCTGATGGCGAATCGGGCGCAAGGAGAGTAACAATTCGAACTAGATCCATGGATCATGGCTGTTCTGAGGCAGAAGGACCAAAAGGACTTATATTTCTTTCCCTGCAGGAAAAGGAACATGGCCAGAACCTCCGGGACGCTACTTGCATTCAGGAAAACCAAAAGTTTCATAAGGTACTTATGAGTTGACTCCAGTCAAGCTTCACATAATCGGAGAGTGGTTTGTGGGTATGCTTGAGTAATCCCAAGTACGGATTACACAGCAACTAAAAGTTGTATGTTCCGGTCTTGGGATTCAGTATGTGGAGAATTGAGCTGCAACTTCCAACAGCTTACACAGATATTTAGGTATAAATAGATAAGTTATTTAAATATTGAAAAATAAAAAGAGACCTTACATAAATGTTAATACCGTGAAAAAATTCCAACGAAAAGCCCTTAGTCTCCAAACTAAAACAGAAATAGAAATTATCTGTCCAAAATATTTCGCCCATTCAGGGTTCCTCAGGGTAGATAGAGAAAAAACAAAACAAAACTTGAATAATGCACCCAAGAAACATCCCACCACCTCCAAGGCTCAAAATCAACTAATGAATCATAAGGAAGGTTACTCAACCCCGGCAGGGTAAGGTTAGATAAAAACAGCTGATAAATACTGGAGAATATGAAAATTCGACATACACTCATCAAACTACAAAAAGCACACCAGGAAAAAATAAATAAATGTAAACAAGACCAAAACATAAGAAAAAACTACATAACTGGTGCCTTGATACTGTTGTTTTTCTTCTCATTGCAATCTTACTTTCATTTCTTCATATAGTTTTTTTCTTATGTTTTGGTGTTGTTTACAATTATTTATTTTTTCCTGTTGTGCTTTTTGTAGTTTGGTGAGTGTATGTTGAATTTTCATATTCTCCAGTATTTATCAGCTGTTTTTATCTAACCTTGTCCAGCCGGGGTAGAGTAACCTTCCTTATGATTCATTAGTTGCATTTGAGCCTTCGAGGTGGTGGGATGTTTCTTGGGTGCATTATTCATGTTTTGTTTTACTGTTATTCTCTTTCTACCCTGAGGATGCCTGAATGGGCGAAATATTGGACAGATAATTTCTATTTCTGTTTTAGTTTGGAGACTTAAGGCTTTTCGTTGGAATTTTTCCACGGTCTTAATAAGTTATTTAATATATTACATGGCATACCATAGATAAAGGTGACCTCAATAAAGTGGGTACCATTAACTAGTGGAAAAAACCTGGCGTTATAACCTGATCTCTTTCAATTATCCTCTCTGACCGAACATTGGGTTAGGAACAGGAAATAACTCCACTAAGTCTTAAGACTGACTTAGTCTTAGTCTTAAAACTGTCGAGGTATTTTTTTTTTTAATAATTTGAAACAGCAGACCTTTGTTTGCTGATCCGAATGAATAACAAATATTAAATTGACATTTACATTATCTCTTTATTCCATCCCACAGTTGACGTTCAACCATCAACATCCTTCACTACTTCTTGAACATCGTGATGTCAAGCATACCCAACTCGTCCCATATATCCAACAACTTCCTCCTTATCTTCGTCCAGAGGGAGATGCATAGGCCTTAGAAGCTGTCGAACCTTAATGCACTTTATCTTGCATTTAAGTGCAGGGCCCTCGCAAGGAGCAGTCGCATTATATCGTACTTACTAATCTCAGCTATTTGCATTAGCTATACACGCGACATATACACTCGCAAAGTTCTCTTCTCAAGCGTTAGAACCTTGTTTAAAGTATATTATTATAATCAATAAAATAGAGCCAAGAAACTCAAAAAGAAACACTATTATTTATTATAATGCAATTGGGAAAAAAACACAATGCAAAGCCTTATGTTTCAAATTTCTCCAGTAATACACCCACTTACCGGTCGACGTTACGCCTATTCAGGCATTATCAAGGCACAAAAACAAAAAAAGGTTATAGGTACAGGCTCCAAACATGAGACAGCACCCCACCACCAAAACGTTCAACATACAACTGAGTTGATAAAGTTGTGCGAGTTGTATGTTGAACGACTTGGTGGTGGGGTGCTGTCTCATGTTTGGAGCCTGTTTGGGCTGTTGATCGTTGGGATATATTGCACTTTTTTCTTCGATATGTGATTCACATAACCCCTTTTTTTGTTTTTGTGTCTTGATAGTGCCTGAATAGGCGAAACGTCGACCGGTAAGTGGGTGTATTATTGGAGAAATTTGAAGCGTAAGGCTTTGCATTGTGGTTTTTTCCCAATTGCATTATTATAAATAGTATATTATTATAGTAAAATGCAAATTATTTAAAAATTTATATATGAATAGAAAAGTTTACATTTGAAGTTAAGATTCCAAAACTATCGGCTCGATTTTAATTTTTTATTCTTGTTTGCTTTAGCTGTCATATTAAAACCAGAATCCAATCATACCATTAAATCACTATAACAGTGAAATATATATATATATATATATATATATATATATATATATATATATATATATATATATATACACTATCAGGGTATTAAGAGTACAATTGAGTACACTATTGGATCTTGTTTAAAGTTATTTATGGTTATCTATCTGTGGTTATCTATTAATGGTTATCTATTTCACTAACAGCACTCAAGACTAGCAGGCTAATGGCAACGTCCTAACGGTATTAGGATAAAACCTATTTATAGATTCTGTGGGATAATAAGGTTGAACCTGTAGGGCCATTAGGGAGAGTTGGGGTCATCACTATGGGAACTCCTTGTGAAACCAACCTCTTCGGATGGGAATCCGTAACCGTGTGGAAAGTGATGAAGGTTCATCAAGCGCGGGACTCGAACCCACGCAGTCTGTCTCAACCGGGGCATTAAAAGCCAATAAGGGCAGGGATATTATGACTGTCCCGGACTAACCTAATGACTTACATTTCACAATAATTAATTACTTTGTAATGATGTGTTTTCATTTTCAGCTGGAGAATATTGTATACATATTATTTTTTATAATTATTGGTACATTTTTTTGAGTTTTAAATATTTTTATTTTTAAAGAGAAAAGACAGGCCCTTGGCCGGGATTTGAACCCGGAACCTTTGTCTCACCGTGAAATCGCTCTACCATTTGAGCTACCTAGGCCGCTTGCCGGCAGAGGACAAATCTTTTCTCTCATCCGATCCCATGTCCTCGTGCTCTCGCAATTTTTGCAATGAATACACTAGAACGAAGTTTTTGGAGCATTAATTTAATTTTAGGATCTTATTGACCTGCGTCATATTACTATTTATAATTTTTTATAATTATTGGTCAATTTTTTTGAGTTTTAAATATTTTTATTTTTAAAAAGAACAGATAGGCCCTCGGCCGGGGTTGAACCTTGATTTGAACAAAAGTTGCGAGAGCACGAGGACATGGGATCGGATGAGAGAAAAGATTTGTCCTCTGCCGGCAGGCGGCCTTGGTAGCTCAAATGGTAGAGCACTGTCACGGTGAGACAAAGGTTCCGGGTACAAATCCCGGCCGAGGGCCTATCTTTTCTCTTTAAAAATAAAAATTATATATATATATATATATATATATATATATATATATATATATATATATATATATATATCATTTGATTTGTTGTTTTTTTAATGATATTTTATTTTTATTCATTTAGTGCCCTTCCTTGTTTTATGGTAAAGGGGTTTGGATTATTTAAAAGAAAGTAAAAAAATCCTTAGTAATGTCCTATTAAACGAAAAAATGAGGGTCCTGAGCCTGTGTGCTGTCATGCACTCGTTTAAAATCCCTATCTTAATTAAAACTTAGGCTTCCCACCACAGCATCTTAAAGCCATTATCTTAGCATCTTAATGATTAGCCATAGCAGCTTAAAGTGAAGATAAAAATTTTATTATCATTATTCTTACATATAACATTTGGACCTGCGCAGTTTTGTATTCAGCAAATTTGGCCTCAGTATTACGATTTGAAAGAATATGAAATTTTTCAAGTGTTTATTGGTTTCTGAGCTGGTCTCTATGCCTTTATCTTTTTAAATATTTTATCCTCAAGGTAGTATCCTTGGTCCAATCCTTTATATAGTTCATACAGCTGACATCCCAACTCATCCTAATACTATACTTGCTACTCATGACTGATAATACACGTGTATTATCAGTCAACACCAATTCAGTTATTGCATCCCACAGCCTCCAATCCCATATCACTTATCTTGAAGAATGGTGTCAAAACTGGAGAATTAAAATAAATTCACAAAAATCGCATCAGATCACTTTTACCTTACGTCGTAAACCAATGACTTCCTGCCCTTCAGTATCCTTTAATAATATCCCACTGGTGCCTGAAAAACATATCCGATACTTAGGGTTGCATCTCGAAAAACGATTAACCTGGGTTCATCACACAAGACCGAAAAGGCAAGAAACCGCTCGACGTTTCAGGCTACTTCAACATTTACTAGACAAACGCTCTAAGCTCCCAATTAACTACAAAAGACTCATCTACATGACCATCATACGACCTATTTGGACTTACGGAGTAGAGCTTTGGAGCTCCACTAAGCCATCGATTGCCTCTCGTATCCAATCCCTATAATCAAAAATCCTTTGTAAAATCCTCAGTTTTCTTTATTTTGTTAAGAATAAAGTCATCACTAACGATTTTAATTTCCCATTTGTTACTGATTAGTTGAACTTGTGATTCGAGTACTACCAGTGGGTAGTTTCTCTACTTGGCATTATCTGATGTCATTGTGTATCACTTAGCCTATTTACTTGTTGTTGTTAATTATTGTAATACAGTTGTAAATATCCATAAATAAATTTAGATATATATATATATATATAGAAGAGAAAAGATTTGTCCTGGCCGGGATTCGAATCTGGGTCGTCTGCATGTCCGGTGCAGTGCTGTAACGACTGAGCTACCAGGGGTCGTATCCAAGCCAGACAATCCAATTTCTTCACCGGTCCTATATCCCCATGTTCTCGCAATTTTTGCGATGTATATACGGGGAAGAATGTTCATTGTACATCACTAGAATTGGGATCTTGTTGACTTGAGTACATTTTATATTTATATATACATATTTTTTATTGTTTTTTTGATGGTAATTATTTTTAAATTTTATTATTTTGTAGAGAGATTTATCTGTTTTATATATGATTTTTATAGTTTTAATTTTTCCATAGGAAGTCCTGAGAACAGAGAGTAGGAAAGAGAAAGAAGAAGTCGATTGCTGGGACTGTACTGGATGAGACTGTACTGTACTGGACGAGACTGTACTGTACTGGATGAGACTGTACTGTACTGGATGAGACTGTAATGTACTGTATGAGACTGTACTGTACTGGATGAGACTGTAATGTACTGTATGAGACTGTGCTGTACTGGATGAGACTGTACTGTACTGGATGATGCTGTATATGATGATGATAGGGTTCAGCTTGTGAGAAAGTACTGTTTCTATGACAACGTTTATGCAGAAGGTGATCTGTCCGAGATCAGGCTGTCCGATTTTTCCCTAAATTAAGGGAGCTCACTTAAAGTGTCCGGAAGAGATCTCGAAGGATCTCATAGGTTTCATTCCCGGAGAGTTACAAGATTAAATAATTTATTTACACGCAGACGGATTCGAACCCGGGACCATCGGGACATCAGTGCTCTACTCAAAGCTGTACCCCCCCCTCTCTCTCTCTCTCTCTCTCTCTCTCTCTCTCTCTCTCTCTCTCTCTCTCTCAGTATAAGGGGGAACCCTATTACATCACATCGTCACAATTTAATATTCTTCGAACCTCTTTTATTTAATATTAAAACTTTTCTTGACTGAAGAATACAAAATGGCTGAAGTGATTGAAGAAGAAAACCGAGATCCTTTCACGAAGACATTTCATCTTCTAGCAATAGTACAAATATAGGCGGCGATGCCGTCGAACCGAAGACACTCCGAGTGACAGCCGACTGGAGAAGATTAAACAGAGGCAGGCTTCCTGTTTTTCCAACTGAATTTATCTCCAGACGACACAGGAAATTGACCTGTCTGTTTTCCGAAATTTTCTCGGTCGGAAAACCCCTTTGTTAGGGTTTCTATCTCGAGCTGAGGGGGTTTTAGAATAGGAATAAATCTCGCTCACTCTCTTGACCTACTTTAGTCATGAATTTATTTGACAATATTTAAATACTTGTTTATTTATTATTTAGAATGACATGATGCAGTTTAATGATAACTGTTCCATTGCTTCATTTAACGTTAACATTTACTTGCTTTGGCTAATCGGACGATGCAAAAGAGGGAGGCTTAAATTTTGCCTATCCAGGTGTAATTCTCTAATTAAACTAATATGTTTGGTGTGTTTATCGTCTGTTCGGTTTAAATAACATGATCGTCTATTATTACTGTAATAGTGCCAATACATATAATGCTTTGATAATAATAGTGTATTTTTCTTTTATTGTATTTCATTATCATAAAAATATTTGCATTTTATGTATATTTTATTGGGGAGCGGAGTAGCTCAGTGTAGGGTTGGGCGATAGTCGATAGTAGCTATCGATATATAGATTCGCCATGCATATGGATGGCTACTGTCGATAGTGTCGACTATCGATGGATCCTTTTTCTCTGTCCAGTGTCGAGTTCTATTGAAATTGAACTCGGAATTCCTAGAGCTCAAGGGTTCTCTTATATATAACTTTGATGCCGCACCTGATGTGTCATTATTTTAGCAATTCTCCGAAATTACTAATTACATTATGTTGGGTAGTAAACGTAGCCTCACACTTGTGCAAACAAACCAAATTCGCGGTATTGAGCATTGGCTCTTCTAGGTTTTTGCACCTTAACTTCCTCTTTAATAAGGCATCTTTTTCTATAATTCTTAAATGTTCAACTAGAAATGCTAGTTTTTCTTTCGAGAGACATGTGGTTCAAGGAGCACACTTGACTCTTGAAATTAACTATTTCGTTATTTTTCTATTTTGGAGATTTGATTTGTTCATTGCTTTGTAAACATGTAAATTGTAAATACCTTTTTAAAATTCAAATAAATTAGGTATTTTTCCCTCATCTTTATGATATAATCTTATAATTTATAATATTGCAAATTTCAAACAGTAGGTAGGTAATTGAATTTAATTAAATCAGTTGAAATTCTTTATTGAATTGGTTTGAAAAATAGGAAGCAGCTATCGATAGCATTCGATAGTTTTCAGCCGATAGTATCGGCCTATCGATAGTGCTAACTATTGACTATAGCGGTTGAGCGTGATCTAGAACAAATCACCTTCCAAAATAACCGTTTTCCACAGTTTCTACTACGTACTGAACCCAAGACTATATGTATATACTACATTTTACTCCTTATAAATTGTTCAAATGGTGACCTCATTGCCTCACATTTCCTTTAGAGAAATACCCCCCTCTCCCTCCCCCAAAGTTCCTTATTTAAATTTCAAACAGCACTAACCCCCATCTTTCCTTCACGCTAGAGGAAATTCACTAACACCGCAATTTAAATTTTCATTTGACAAGATGCAGAGAGAAGAGTAGCTCGTGTAGAATTGAATATTTACATTGGCACACATCAAGACAAGAAAGTTTTCTTTATCTTCAGAAACACAATTTTTCTTATTTATTTGTTGTTTTTATGTAACAGTTTTAAAAAAAAAACAAATTATAGTTTTTTTGTTGTTGCAATAACTGAATGAATTTATGGATACAGGATTTTGTTAATTTAGTGTAATAGTTTCGCATAAAAAATCAGAAATGAAGATCGCTCATTCTCTTGATCTAATTTATGAAGAAATTCGTTTGGAAGCATTTCTTTTTTTTTTTAGATTAATTTATTGATATTTACAACTGTAATAAAATTACAAAAAGTAAATCTGCTAATATGAACAAAAGACATGAAATCAAAAACACTTTGGAGAAACTACCCATCGGTAGCACTCCAATAAAGTTCTGTAGTAGAAGGTCTCGAGGCCATATTCTTTTCAGACGCCTCGGAGGGATATCAGGAATAGTATGGGAAGCAAGTTGAGAGACTAGCGGATTCAAGTATGTACGGAGCTTGTCATGGAAGGATAGGTATCTAGTTTGGGCCAAATCAGTAACATATGGGATATTAAGATCATGATGGATGAGTTTGTTTGTGACATAATAAGGAGCATTGAGGATTTTGGATTGTAAAGATTCGATACGAGATAAATTGGATGGTTTGTTTAGTAGAGCCCCAAAGCTCAACTCCGTATGTCCAAATATGACCGATAACTGTCATGTAAATGAGTCTTTTGTAATTAATTGGGAGGTTAGAACGTTTGTCCAGCAAATGTTGAAGTAGGCGAAAAGGTCGAGCAGTTTCTTGTCTTTTCAGTCTTGTATGAGGAGTTTGGAAGTATTTAAATTGGAATTAACACAGCATAACATAACACCACGTGGATGATGAGAATCAAGATATATGGCAAAATATGGAAGACTTGTAGAAAGGTTTTACGCTAGATAGAATTAAGAATGCGATGCGATCAGGCAAGGGAAGTACAATGCCACAATAGGCTTTCTAAAGAGTTAATGATGTTTTAGAAGATAAGGATAAAATGATAACTGGGCATACAACTTGAATCGTTTTTTCTAAATTTTGTTTCGTTTAAAACTTAAAAAAGTTTGATCCACTTGAAATGGGACATCCTGTATATATATATATATATATATATATCAAATCGAGAAGGCATATACAATATGAAACATATACGAAGTAATGCCAAAAAGTTGTTAATAATTTTTTGTAAGCATAAACTTTTGTAAGATGTAATAAGAAGAAATTTATTATGTTTTTGTATGATTTAATTTTGTAAATAAGTAATTAGAAGGACCATAGTGTAAAATTGTATGGAATGTCCAATAAATAAATGGCAGTTTCAAAGGTTACTGAGATAGGAATAAAAATCATCGAATTTGATATGAATGAAAGAATATTTAATCTCACAATTCTATTATTTGAAAATATCTAAGAACAGTTTATATTTTTATTCCTATAAAAAAGAAAGAAAAAAGAAAAGAGTAAAATCAGGAGATAGAGTAACATTTGCACAGGAATGGCGCCGCAGGTGTTCCGACACGATCCAATAGAACAACTTCTCCAGTCCAGGATAATGCAGGATTCACAATTCAAATAGCTCTAAGGATTCTCCAAGGATCATCACACCTTCCTGAGGATGAATATAAAGAAATGTTTCTTCCAGAAGTGAGATCTGTGAGAAAGAAATTTAAAAATATTTGATTGGATTGAGGAGAAAGCAGAACGGGTGGAAGTAGAAGCAAATTCTCAAAAACACATATTCTTATTTCTAAAAATATTATATTTATAACAAATAGATTGCGTGTAAATAATTATAATAAAAAAGCCTGTACCACAACAACCTGCGAAGGGTATGGCGTTCAGTACAGGGTAGAGAAATTACTGTTTCATGGACAACGGTGGTGCAAGGAGGTGATTTGTCAACACCCAACCGCCAAATTTCCCCCCCCCCCTTATTTTGGGAATCCACTTTATAGAGGCTGGGTGAGCCCCAGAAGGTTCCTAGATCCCATATTATCCATCTCTGGCTCTTAACAGACTAAATAAAAGTCTTGCCTGCAGCGGGAATTGAATCCCAGATCTTCGGCATGGCAACTCAGTGCTCTACCACTGAGTCACTCCGCTTCGTTTTTTACGTTAATAACTCTAAAAACGAAATATTCTGAATAATCTAAGAGGATAGACAGAAATTAAAGGATATAACTACTAATAGCTCTACTAATTGTAATTGATAGATGATGAGATAATTGAGTAGGAGTTAAAACCTAATGGAAGTCGAGCTAAAAAGTTAAGTATCTTAATTCAGTCGGTTCTAATTCCATCAATAAATGCCTGATTGAACGCATCAATACCTGCGCATTATAATCTCTCATTAATTGACTTTTTATTTTTAATTACTAACTACTCAAGTAATGGAAAAAGTATTCTTGTTCGTATTTTAAAATTTTTGTTATCGCTCTATTATTAAAAAAAAAAAAACGTTTAAATGTGTGTAATAAATTTATAAGAAAATAAGCGAGAAGTACGTTACAAAGCCCCGATCTAGAAAAGGAATTTTATTTTCTGTTTTTTTCTTTCTTAACCCCTTTGGGTTTTATTAATATTTGAAAAATATCATATTGATAATGATACATGGTATCATACTGTATCAGGTGCATTTTAAGCAAGGATTGTACATTGAATTTTCTGAATATTAATTAGATGGAAGGAGTGGTGGATCTAGTGATGGGGCTCACTAGTTCTGTCTGATTGGAAGAAAAGGAATATTTTATTACTATTAATATCAGGCTATAAATATCAACCAAATTATTGGGCAGGAATAACCAATAAGAATACTATAAAAACATAAATGTGCCATAAAAAAAACCAAACACGTGCAGTATAAGAATTACAATAAAAAACAACAACGAGAATATTCAATTGATAAATGTTAAAAAAAGAATGTAAAAAATGTGTAATAAAAATTTAAATTAAATTTGATACAAGAATAACGCCAAGAATGCGTTTTTAGAAAGAAAAATATATAACAATTATACCGCAATGGCAAGTTCGAGTGATTTAAACAATCGTAATATTGGAACAATGTAGGTTGGTTCGAAACTAAAAGGACTATATTTATACTGAAGCATCGATTTAAAAAGTATAACTTATTTCAATATCTCGATTAAGATATTTTTCTTATAAACTATAATTTTTTTTTAAGAGAGAGGAAAACGGTTGACTGTAAGATCTTAATGAAGGATTTGTCTGAGGGTGTAGTCTACGTTTCGGCCTGCAATGTAGGCCATCTTCAGGGCTAAGAAGGAAAAACAGAGTTATAAGTATAAGAACATTGCAGTAATAAGAATTATAGAATAACATATAGAGTATAGAAAAGTGGAGAAATATAACATAGGATAGGTTATAAAATATATACAAGGATAATAAAATGACAAAATGTGTGAACAGAAAGTTGATTAAGTAAAGAAATATAACAAGTAAGATAATTTATAAAGTAAAGAGTAAGATACAAAATGAAAAATATAGGCAAAGTTACAAATGTAAAACTGGCGATGAATACAAGTTTGGAAAACATAGCAAAATTGCAGGTAATGACATAAAATGTATGAAAATTAAGTTATAAAAATATAAATCAATATTAATAATAAATATGATTTAAATGTATAAAATGTATATATAATGTAGTATTTAAATCATATTTATTCATATTTTTATAAATTTATTATACGTTTATGTTCATACATTTCATATCATATTACTAATTTTACTAAGTTTTCCATACTTGTATGTCTCACCAGTTTTACATTTGTAACTTTTTCTGTATTTTTTATTTTTTATCTTAGTTTTTACTTTCTCAATTATCTTTCTTTTTATATTTCTTTACTTTATCACCTTTCATGTTCACACATTTTGTCATTTTGTTATCCTTATATATCTTTTATAACCTATCCTAAGTTATATTTCTCCACTTTTCTATATTCAATAACTTATTCTATAATTCTTAGTACTGCAATATTCTTGTAGTTATTTTTTGTTTTTCCTTCTTAGCCCTGAAGATGGCCTGCACTGTAGGCCGAAACGTATTCACTTATAATAAAAAAGTTAGTATTATTTAGTGTTATTAATGACTACACCTCCAGACAAAATGTATCCTTCATTACGATCTTCCAGTCAACCATCTTCCACTCTATTAAAAAAATGTTCAGTTAATAAGAAAAATATCTTAATCTTATTTTTCTAGAACGCAAGTCCTATAATCGAGATATTGAAATAAGTTTTACTTTTTAAATCGATGCTTCCATATAAATATAGGATTCCATACAAATAAACAGTGTTATATATTCTTTACTGGCTTGAAGAAATCAGGAACAGAAGCTTTGTAATTTGCGAATTTTAGAAAATATTTATCACTTAATAGAGAACGACGAAAGACAAACAAAACTTAGGACCTCAATCTGTTTCCAAGAAATTCCGATTTAATAAAACATCACTAAAAAAATTGTTATATAAAAGAAATATATGTATTCATGAAAATTGATACAAGAACTTATAATTGAATAATTGTTATTTATTAGCGTAATTTAATAACAGATTTTTTTTTTACTTACGAACTTATACATTCTCTGTTTTTTAAGTTGGTTTTTAAAAGATTAAAGCGGCTTCCTCGTATGATTTTTAATGTGTAACATAAAACACTTTAAACAATTAATTACAAACCGACCTGTAATTATTACAACCGAGGACTGAACGATATTCATTTAGGCCTGTCGGGTTTGAGTTAGTATGGAATAAATAGAAGCAGAAAAAACCCCGCCATAAATCTTAAGTCGTGCCGGGTGTCGTGCAGTTTAGTGTTACCGAAGTAGGAAGGCGCCTCGCTGTCCTACTGTCACAGTAATTAGTCAATTTGTGTCAATTAATATGCAACTGTCAAAGGCGGAAATATGACAGTAATTAGACCAAGATGACAGTAATTTGATGAGCAACGAGATGTCTCAGTTCCCTTAGTAATTGGTGAGATCATTCTAGTATTCTATACTCGTAGTGAGAATAGACTATTTACAGCTTTTTCATTACATAATTATAGTTTTTTATTACTCAATCAATATTTTATCACTATGTATTATATATTTAGCACTGAAGAAGATTTGCAATGTGGGTCAAAACGTCGGCTAGCAGATAAACTGTTCTCCCTATACAAGAGAATTATTTTAGCTCAACCCGCACCATTATCATACATCTACAGCCCCGGTGAACTGGTTAAGTCTAATGTTCTCCAAAATGAGTTTCTTGTACTTAGGTAAGCGGAATCGAGTTATTTTCGTAGTGAATAAGGGGCTAAGTAAGGCATTGGCTTGAAAAGGAGTTATTGCTTATATTACAACTCCATTTCAAGCCAAAAACTACGAGAATGATACGATTCCGGTTATCTGAAAGCAGTTAGCTCTCTCTGGACAGAATCCAATTTAACCACTTATTCACCAGGGCTGTAAATATATAAAGTCAAATAATACTATTTAACATATTTTCTTCTAGTTTAAATGTTAATCTTACTAATATTATAAATGTGAAAGTTTGTATGTTTTTTTTCTTTCACGCAAAAACTACTGGACGGATTTGGATGATACTTTACAGTAATATAGGTTATACATCAGAATAACACATAGGCTATAGCAAGCGCGGATTTAGCGGGGTGTATTTGTTGATAGGTTCTTTGTGTAGTTTAAGAAAGAAATTCGGATAATTCCACCCCCAAGGGCTTCCCCCTTAATATAATAGGGGTTCAAACATTGTATGGAATCCGTCAGTTTAGAAGTTAGAAATCTGAAATTTTGGATATATGAGTAACTTATATTTTAAAAAAATAATTAAATTATTTATTTAAAATGATCTTCCCAGAAACTTTATGTGGCAGACCAAATTCCACGCGAGCGAAGCCGCGGGTATAAGCTAGTAAGATTATTAAAATTAACTATTTTTAATCATAGAACCTAATTCATAGTTCCAAATCTACCCCATATTTATAATATTTTAATAAACTGCTCAAACATGAAAAGGGATACCACAAATTTTGGTGTATTTACTTTGCCTAGCATTTTAATATTATTTTTATTATAAAAACATTAATATTTATTAGAAATTATACTACATACTACTATTATTTTCGGTACCCATTTTATTGAGGCTGGCTGAGCCCCAGGAGGGTCATAGATCCCGTATGATCCATCTCAGGCTGCAAACAGACTAAAAGTCTTGCCTGCAGCGGGATTTGAACCGGGATTTCTGGCATGGCTAATCAGTGCTCTACCACTGAGCCACTTAGATCCCTAAAATCCTAAAAGTGTCATTAAAAAAAATCTTGAATGATTAATGGTTAGGCATAAAAAATCACATGAAAGAGAAAAATGGTCAGGGTGATGTTTAAATAAATGTTTCAAATCTGGGCTGAACATAAACAAAAAAATAAATATAAAATAATTCAATATTATTATTCAATAGTATTAATAAAAATAAAACTATTTTGTAATTATTAATTAAAAGTAAAAGAGAAAACAATTAAAATACTTGTAATTATTCGTTAGACATGGCTGTTTCAGCGAACCGTAACTATTTTTTTTAAAAAAATAATCAAACCAAATGTCTGTATTTATTTTATCCTTTTAATAGCCTGCTACATGAATATACTGAACAATGCTTTGAAATATTTTTTTCTGTTACTATTTTTTATTTTTTACAAAAAAAAAGTGCTTTATTTCAATTGGTTGGAGAAACAATTTCAATATGTTATCTTTTAATTAAAATTCATTTCTGAACCATCTTGTATATTGAAAAGAAACAATTTTACGAATGTCTGAATACTTATTTAAATCTCTTCTATCTCATCCAATATGTTTTTAAAATCGGAAAAGACTCATTCTGAAAATAAAAAAAAAACATTAAATACAGGGACCAGTCATTATCCAGTTCCACACATCCATATAACCCACCCCGCCGCCTAAACCGGCAATGGCTCCGATACCTGTTGTAATAAAGTTATTTGGAGTACTGGCACTGGCCAGATTCTCCACTCACGACCTGTGTGAGTGTGAAGCGCCCTTAACCAGCTTCCATTGGCGTTTAATGCCAGTGACGCGGCTGGGAAAGGGGGCTAGGGCTTCCCGGACTCCTGCTTTGCCCTCATTCATGAGGAAGAAGCTCAGTTCGGGGACCCCAGGCAAATTGTAAATAGAGTATGAATGTGTACAGTATATTTCTTTTATGTTTTATTTATTATTATTATTTTTTTTATATTTTTTATTATATATATATTTTTTTACTTTATCTTTGTATATATTTTTTCTCTTGTATATATTTATTTATGCATTTATTTCGTTTATATCATTGATTTTTTATGGAATGATTGTAAGCTACATAGCACCATTACTTATTGCCACAACAGGCAGATTGTAATGCTCCAATAAAGTGTTTTTTTTTCTTCTCTCTCTCTAAATACAGGGTTCATAAAAAGGGCTCTGTGAGAGAAAATACATTCATAACAACACTTCAGTACATGTTAGAGACTGAAATGATTCTGGGGACAACGGTTATATAAGGAAATGATTCGTGGAAGATCACGCTCAACCACTAGTTTTTTTCCCAATTAAGGGTACCCACTTTGTTGAGACTAGCTGATTTCGAAGTATCTTGAATATTGAAACCCGAACTTTCGGCATAAAAAAATCAGAACTGAACTATCTCCACTACAAATACTAATATTTTGGTGAACATTAATATAAAAGGCCTATATAATTTTTATATAAATGTATTTTTGTCATAATCATCATCAATAATTTATCATCAGCATTATAATAATCTTTAATTCTCTCTGCTACCTTTGCTGTGTAGATTTTAATAAAATTATCCAAATTTTTTCCCAGCTTAGAGTACTCATTATATAGAGGCTGAGTGAACCCCGAGAGGGTCTGTACAAATAAATTATATACGAAAGCAGGATTTAAAGCAAAAACTTTCTGTTTAACAACTCAGTACACTAGACATTGAGCCAACCTGCTTTCTACAATAGTTAGGAACTAAAGAATTGTGAATATAATTGTATAAATAAACTATTTATTCTTCATTTCCGAATACATTTTCTTTTTAAATTTTCATTCCCAGAGGAGGATATATTTACTTATTTATAAATAAAATGTTTCTCATTATGAAATAATGCATGTTAATTGACTTGAACGAACATAATGTAGATTTTATATTAAAGGATTAGTAAAGGTTTTAATTGAATAATGTTCAAGTCTGATATTGACATATAAACAAGTGAATAATTAAAAAGAATTTTATGTATATCACTGCTAATGACTGGGATACATATTCAACATGAGGGTATTCGTTACATTTTAATGAACCTTCTAACTTTATTCACTTGTTATTCACAGTTCTGGCAGAGGATGCAAAGATTTGAATAATTATTATTCACGCGTAGGTGGTAGAGTATTCTTCTTCAGGTTACGACTTTGGTGTCGCAAGTCTCTGGCTCATTCCATGATAACGGAACCTGCAGATAGCATTCCATCTGTTGCGCTCGACTAAGCGAGTTATAGGCGTTTAAACGCTCTTCAGTAATTAAATAAAAATATCTTATGTCTGATTTTAGAACACTCATTAAATTAAATTAAATTTTATTACTTACCACAAGATAATCCAGTTAGCTCCTCAAACCTCCTTAACCACGAATAAGTCTAATCCAACTAGCTGTTTTAAAAACAAATTGACGATTTTCTTCACTCGTATATATGTCAGAATATTCTTTATATGCGATTTAATTTAATAAAAGATTATCAAAAGCCTTGGTATCTACTGATAATACATTAGATACTTTGGCGCCCGAATATCCTTAGTGAGACTTTCTCATTTATTGAGACACTGAGGAGGAGGGGTTAATTAATTCAATTATAAACATATTTTTAACAATAAAAATAATGGGTACTAGTATGTTTAAGGGCCTGCTGGCATCAGCGCGCTCTGGTGTCACTTTTCTTAACCATCTCCTACTGTTATAGTAACCTTTCTATTGTTTTGTTATTGTTTATGTCAAGTTCAATGTGAATCTGTTTTTGATTATTTCCTTTAAATATGAGTTGGAATTTGAAGAAGATTTTTCGCAAGGTGTGCGATGAAGAAACAGCTGTTAGGTTTCTTCAGGAGCGGAATGTCATTCCCTAGAAAATGCGTTGTGTTAATGGACATTATATGAAACTGCAAGTGGGGAATAAAATTAGATGGAGATGCCAGAAAAAAGGATGCAACAAGACCCTCGGTATTCGAGTAAATACGTGGCAGAGGAATAGTTCATTACTTTTGAAGACTATTCTACACTTTATATATTGCTGGTCGGAGGAACTGACTTCCATAAAGTTCTGTCACAAACAGCTGAACATGCCTCAATGTCTCAAGGTTTTTATTTTAAAGAGAAAAGATTTGCCCGGGCAAATCTTTTCTCTTTAAAATAAAAACATTTAAAAATGAAAAAAATGATCATATTTTAGTTAAAAATTGTTATTTAATGAATACTGCTTGTAATAAATGTTTTATTATTTATAGTATAATTTTGTCTACATGTTCCTCATTTATTTCGTTTCCTATAATCTGTTGTATCATAATGAAAGGCAATGCCTATTTCAAATTGATACATAACCTGACAAGGTCCAAATAGTTGAGGTAAGTGACACCTGAGCGAGCTGATGTCAGCAGGCTCTTAAATATACTAATACCAAATAATGAAAATCTTTAGAATGCGCACTGTTAACTAATCCTCAAATCCCAGATTTGATGCCAGTGGAATCTGCTTATCCTTCAGTGGTTATAGTGGTAAAGAAATTATTTATTTTTTAATACAGATAATATGTAAATTATTAAATTAATGACTGAATATACCATTAATAGAGTTTTACGAATAATCCAATCCATTAATGGATAAATACATTGACAGATTTCAAACGGGCATCAATCAAGTAATAATTGACAATGGCTATCAGTTGTGATTGATTGATATAATAAATACTGCTCGTTAGCAACATTTAAAAATAAAACTTTACAAAACAAATAAATACAAAATAGATGTCTAAAGCAAATGCTATTCTCAAGGCGAAACTGTTAAGCGATCGGAGAGGTTCGATCTATGGAGAAGTTCATCTTACTATTATTAAGCCAACAGTTATGTAGAAAGATGATTTGGCCAAATATCAAACTTTTTATCCCCACACTCAGTATGCCCTGCCGTTCCCAATGCGTCAATCAATGGATTTATCAATAAGACTTTCAGTTCAGTAATTGGGCACCCGACTTATTGAACTAACTCATTCCCATAGTTAATAATAATAAAATTCAAAATTCCATATTGAATAATATTAGTTGACTATACATATATATATATATACACACACATATATATATATATATATATATATATATATATATATATATATATATATATATATATATATATGAAGAAGAGTTATTATATAAGTTAAATCCCTCTAAGTTATTATATAATTAAATCCCTTCTGGTTCATATTTACAGTACTTACTACTTATAATCTTACTCTTTCAATATATTACATATATTACTCTTTACCATTTAAATTTTTAATCTATTTGTATCTTGTATATTTAGCCCTGAAGAAGACCTGCAATGCATAAATAGTTCTCCGTATATAGAGAATTTTTCTATGGTCTGGCCAATTTTCTTCCTTAGTAATAACAAGCGTTCATTATTTTCGGAGGTACTTGGATGTTGTATAGATTTTTTTCAATATCTGAATTTTAGTTATCTTCTCCTCAGACAAGAAACTGCACGACGTTTTCGCCTACTTCAATATTTACTGGAAAAACGCTCTAAACTCCCAATTAATTACAAAAGACTCATTTACATGACAGTTATCAGACCTATTTGGACATACGGAGCTTTGGGGCTCTACTAAACCATCCAATTCATCTCGTATCCAATCCTTACAATCCAAAATCCTTCGTAAAATCCTCAATGCTCCTTATTATGTCAGAAACAAACTCATCCATCATGATCTTAATATCCCATATGTTGCTGATTTGGCCCAAACTAGATACCTGTCCTTCCATGACAAGCTACATATTCACTTGAATCCGCTAGTCTCTCAACTTGCTTCCTGTACTATTCCTGATAATCCTCCGAGGTGTCTGAAAAGAAAAGCCTCGAGACCATCTACTATAGAACTTTATTGGAGTGCTACCGATGGGTAATTTCTCTACAAGTGTTTTTTTTTTTTGTGTCATTTGTTCACATTAATATTAACTTTTTTTATTACATTACATTACATTTATTATTACAGTAGTAAATATCAATAAATTAATCCATATACAAAAAAATTATCTTCACACAATTACCGGTCAATGGCTTTAGGCAAATTGTTTAATAAAAAGTTTTGTAATAAGAAAGTTTCGTCAATTTCTTTATAAACTTTATACATATTTATAAACTAGCTC
Source organism: Arma custos (assembly GCA_037127475.1). NCBI lineage: Eukaryota > Metazoa > Arthropoda > Insecta > Hemiptera > Pentatomidae > Arma > Arma custos. The sequence continues at coordinate 10,796,273 of CM073762.1, read as the reverse complement.
TAAGATTAGGAGAGAGAAGGTAGGAATTAGGCTTGTAGAGAGTAGAGATGTAGTTGTTATTTACATTATGTAAGAAAGTAGTCGCTAAGTTAGATGTGGCCCTAGTCAATAAGTTGTAATGATAGTCAATAGTCAATAAATCTCTTAGTTAGTTCATAAAAGTGTCTCTTTTATATCATTTGTATATCACATTATATCTGTTCAATAACTCAAAAATATATATATATATATATATATATCTTGAAAGTCGTCCACCGTTTGTTAAATAAACGAAAAACTAATAAACTGAAAATGATGTCCTAATTAACAGATATGCAGTTTATAATTTCTATTGTAACTCACACTCTGCTCCCCTATGTAGGTTTGTAACAATTAAGTTTTAACCACCAGTACGCCATTTTCTATCGATATTGACTAATTACTTGCATAGCAGTTGACTCGAAACCACCACCGTTACGAAGATTAGCCACTGATTGCTTCGATGATATAGTAGAACGGACTGCAGTTCAGTAGCGACTAATCACTCGAGTTGAGTTGAAAGGCGATGACAAAGGCAATTATTTTAATTACCCGAGTTACAGCTTATTATTTTCTAACGAGCGAGACTAAACAGTTTTTAACTGCCGTGAATGGCTGGCTATTTCTGTGCCAAACAACTTTAGAGAGAACGATTACCGGCTAAATATATACTAAAACAAATCGTATATTATATAGCTGTTTGTCATAGTTATATTAATAATATAGCATTTCCATTATCAGTTTGTAAATGTTTGTTTGTTTATTTAACGTCACTTTATGCTGCTGTGGCTAATCGGACGATGCTACAGTGGGAGCTCTAAATTTTGCCTATCCAGGTTTAATTAGGATAGGAATTTTTAACGAGTACCTGACATCGTACAGGCTCGGGACTCCCGTTTAACGTCCCTTCCGAAGGACGGCGTAACTAAGGATTTTTTACTCCCTTTAAAAAATCCTAGGGTCACCTGCCGGGCTACGAACCCGCGATCAAGGGCTTAGTAGTTTGTTACGCTAACCACTAGACCACAGGTGACCTTCACTCAGTTTGTAAATGTATTCATATTGTATATTCAGTAAAGCTCAAAAAATGTAAGTTATATTTCCACGGCCTGTTTATACATGACATATATATTATATTGAGTTGTCCGGACAATAATGCAGGATTCTCTGTCCTCTTTAAAATATGCCTATCTCTATCTCTGTCGGCGCTATGATCCTTGAAGTACCTTGGCCTTCTCAACAATTCTTCTCCACTCAGAGCGATACTCGGCAGCTCTTCTCCATCTACTCACTCCCAGAAGCTGTAGCCTCGACATCTTCAAACCACCGTAATCTGGGTCTACCTCTTCCTCTTCTACCGTCCGAGCGGATTCTCTGTCCTCTTTAAAATATACCTATCTCTATCTCTGTCGGCGCTATGATCCTTGAAGTACCTTGGCCTTCTCAACAATTCTTCTCCACTCAGAGCGATACTCGGCAGCTCTTCTCCATCTACTCACTCCCAGAAGCTGTAGCCTCGACATCTTCAAACCACCGTAATCTGGGTCTACCTCTTCCTCTTCTACCGTCCGAGCGGATTCTCTGTCCTCTTTAAAATATACCTATCTCTATCTCTGACGGCGCTATGGTCCTTGAAGTACCTTGGCCTTCTCAACAATTCTTCTCCACTCAGAGCGATACTCGGCAGCTCTTCTCCATCTACTCACTCCCAGAAGCTGTAGCCTCGGCATCTTCAAACCACCGCAATCTGGGTCTATCTCTTCCTCTTCTACCGTCCGAGCGGATTCTCTGTCCTCTTTAAAATATGTCTATCTCTATCTCTGTCGGCGCTATGATCCTTGAAGTATCTTGGCCTCTTCAACAATTCTTCTCCACTCAGAGCGATCCTCGGCAGCTCTTCTCCATCTACTCACTCCCAGAAGCTGTAGCCTCGGCATCTTCAAACCACCGCAATGTGGGTCTATCTCTTCCTCTTCTACCGTCCGAGCGGATTCTCTGTCCTCTTTAAAATATACCTATCTCTATCTCTGACGGCGCTATGGCCCGTGAAGTATCTTGGCCTTCTCAACAATTCTTCTCCTCTCAGAGTGATACTCGGCAGCTCTTCTCCATCTACTCACTCCCAGAAGCTGTAGCCTCGGCATCTTCAAACCACCGCAATCTGGGTCTATCTCTTCCTCTTCTACCGTCCGAGCGTCCTTCCATCTTCCTTGGTAGTCTTTCCTGGTCAATTCGATGCACATGAACCAACCACCCTATTCTCCTTTTTTAATACATGAGACTATTTCGGGGTCTTAATACTGGTCTTTAACTTCTTTATTGGTTTTTATCCTGTAAATATTTTCGACTGTTTATGTTTATTGAATGTAAACAGTTATTATTCCTCTTTTAAACAAAAGTGGTTGTTTACCTCCGTAATATTTTAATACTCGGAAATTATGTAATTTAATATGTGTGAAATATGTGTCTGCAATTCCTAATCTAATTTTTACAATTTTTATTCACTATAATTCTGTTCTAAATTTCAATTTTTATTTTTTTACTTTTTTGGATTTAACCAGTACCTCTTGGTCATTATATAATTCATTCCCCTCTAGTTCTTGTTTCTATTAATTACTACATATAGATTTATTTTATCAATATACGTATACTGTTATTTTCTTACCATGTATTATATTAATTTATTTGTATCTTGTATATTTAGCCCTGGAGAAGACCTGCAATCAGGGTCGAATCGCTTCCAAATAAATAGTTCTCCGTATATAGAGTCTTTACTCAGATGACGAATCGTGATTTTAGTAAAATTTTGGACCACAGATACCAACGAAGTTTAGATCAAAGACAGTATACGAGTTGCAATGTTCAATTGTGATTCCAGAGATTTCTAGGGGGCGATTTAAGCTTGGAAGACAAAGAAGACTGTGAAGATTAATTTCAATGAAATGAAGTTCTACCAACATTAATGATTTTTCTCCTTCCTCATCGCCTTGAGGTGGTCATCAACGGTTGGTTTGCAGACTTAAAGTTCCCCAGCCATTTCTCGAACAGTTGTTCTGCCATTTTCTTCCAACCAAGTTCGGGGAACATCGTCATCAAGGGCGGAACACGCTGCAAATGGAAATCATTGTTCACAGCAACGTGATATTGGGTGAGCGATCCGGGCTGTCTATTGTTCCTCAAGTTGTAACGCCAAGACCGTAGGGAGCAAAAAGTCCTTATTTATAGCGTCCTTCGTAAGGGAAGTAAAATGGCAGCTCTGAACCTGTGGAGTGCCAGGTACTTGTTAAAGAACCCTATCCTGGATTCTCTTTGTTTCATCACCTGATTAACCTAAGTAGCGTAAAGTGGTGTTTAATAATTAACAGACAAAGAGACAAAAAGAAAAAAAATCACCAAAGCCTTGTCTTAAAAAGGACTGCTGGAAAATTAAATAAATGTGTGTGTAATTTTTTTTTTTTTAAGTTTTATTCCTTTAATTTGCTAATTTACAATATGTAACAATTATTTAATTACATGTTGGAGTTTAACAATTTACACTCCAAGTTGAATAAACATAATAAATAAAAGCTGTAATACATTTATAGCAGTAGGAAAAAGAAGAAAAAACCTACACAAAATAGAAAAATAAATAAAATAAATAACTAAAATATGTATAATATTTTGCAGTAAAAATAAACAATTTTAGTACAAAACAATCTTAGTACAATTTATTTATTTTTTATTTTTTTCTACCATTTAAGGAATAAATTCGCTTATGATTGATAACTTATTATAATGTATTAAATTAATTATATTTATTCTAATAGTATATGTCTAGTTCGTCTATGTATGTATCGTCTTAAGGTTTGTTTGTTATAATTGCCTATTGATTGCATTAATGGATTTCCTGAGTTTTTTGTTAAGTTGAAAAAGTTCCAAGTCTGAGAGTGAATAAACTGTTTAATTGTTTGTAGGTCTAAATCAAGTATCATGTCGGTTATTTTTGTGTACTTGGGGTAGTCATTTATGATTCTCATACATAAGTTCTGTATTCTTTCTATCGTGTGTGTAATTATAAATCTTGGAATCTAGCATTTTTTATATTTTGTTATTCTATAATATTCTTTATAACATTTTCTAATCATGTAGAATTAATGCAATCATGTAAAACCACTTAAACACAATGTCCATAAAGTAGATGTAATTATAACGTGACACAAATGAACATAAAATATTCATAGACATTATTCTACCGCCGTGTTGACTATGCAGATGCAGCAATAACCTACGCCACTAGGAGTCTCATTGTGTACAACAACAGGACAATATTGCGGAGGACCGGGGGGAAGGGGGTATATTGGGCAGGAAAACAGGACAACATGACGATATTGTGGAGGACAACAGGGCCTGTATTGTCCTGCGAGGTTGGACAAAAGCCTGAAATCCCGGGTCGAATAATCTAGCCCTGTCATTGGTAACTGCCCCCAACTCGAGGCTATGTGGGGTACATGTTCCAAATATGTAGGGTCTATGTTACATATATCTATGGAATATGTAGAGATATGTAGCAGTCCTCGTGAATAGGCTATAGTGATATATTTAGGTATAAGTTCATCAATATGGCTAGGGTCAAAGCACAAACATGACTTTAATATTATAATATGCATACTTCATTTTAATTCTTTTTCTATTATTTTTTTTAGGCGCCATGCATATATGTCTGTTCGCATATTTAATTTGTAATACGAATTATATATTTCATTATCAAGGAAAATAAACGTATTTTAGATAATTGCAGAATTAAGTGGCATAAACTGTATAATTAATACATTCCTCTAAAATAAAAGATAACTTCTAGTATCATTAAAACTAAACAATAATGAAAAAAAATATTCAACAGTTTTCGTTGAACTGACATATATATATATATATATATATATATATATATATATATACAGTCCCTGACCATATTAATGTGACCACTGGATTGATTCGTTCTTCTTACATGTTTCCATCATCTTTTTGTATGCGTAATGATGTAAATCGAGTTTAAATATTAATTTTATGGGTAAGTTAGTTATCTAAAAATAATATGAAATTGAAAAAAAAATAGTTTCAAAAATAAATCTTTATTTTTTTTAAACATTTTGTGGTGTCACCCTATTTACAGCCTATTTTATATATTGATGAAAAAAACTATGAAAATAGTTAAAATATATGATACAAATAACAAATCATTAATAAACTTACCGAATCCGACTTGTATTTAATGAAAAAGAAACAATAAATCCATAAAAATTTCAAACACAAATTATGCGCGCCGTCACTCGTAAAACAAAATGGCTGTACTGAAACCAATGCTGGCATTAGTAAAAAAAAAAAAATACTTTAAAAAACTTATAACAGTGTTGCCATTACTTAAAACAGCAATTTATTAAGACACGCGAAAGTATATAAAAAAAATTAGGAAAAAACAAAAAGAAAATAATATTTCTTGGTGGTCACATTAATATGGCCAGGGACTGTATATATATATATATATACTCATAACATACTCGTAGTTATTTTTAGCGGATTCATTCTAAGAAAGACTTAATATTCTTTATAATTTAATTTAATAGTAATTCTTAATTTATTTCACTAAACGCTCAAAACAGATAAGTTATAGCAACTGTAAAATTCTAAAACACCAAATTGCTTTTTTTTTTTTAAATGTATTTACTGAAATTTACAACTGTATATTGAGTACATCAAGTAAATATAATGAATTTATACATTGGCATGAAAAGACCCAGTGCTAGTACTCAAACAAAAGGTTTTCTTCTTGAAACACTAAATAGCAAAAATAATTAAATAAAAAAAAGATTCACCTGTGGTCTAGTGGTTAGTATAACAACCAACTATGCCCAAGATCGCAGCCCGGCAGGTGGTCTCAAGATTTTTAATAATCAATCAATCAACACTGGCTCTACAACCCAACATGTGTTATCTGTCCTGCGCCAAGGTCCTCCAAGCTCTGGATCCAATGATGCTGCCTGAACTCTCGACTTCGACTTCATCTGCCAATCTAAGTCGTGGACGCCCACGTTTTCTTTTTTCGTCAACGAACTTAAACAGCAGTCTTTTAAGGGTAGCTTCGTCCTCCATTCTGGCCACATGTCCAGCCCATCCCAGTTTAGCTATTCTTATGTGCTTCACCACGTCAGGCGCTTGATGCAAAAGACATAGCTCTGGATTTTGTCTGAGTCCAAATTAATCGCCAACTCTTATAGATCCAAACATAAAGGGATTGAAAAGATTTTTAAACGGAGTGAAAAATTCTTGGTTAATCCGTCCTTCGGAAGGGACGTAAAAAGGGAATCGTAGAGCCTGTGAATGCCATTTACTTTTAAAAGATCTTAATCCTAATTAAGCCTGCATAGGCAAAATTTAGGACTCCAACTGTTGCATCGTCCGATTAGCCATAGCTGCATAAAGTTACGTTATATTGATACACAACAATGGTGATAAGAAGAATAACTGTAGTCATTTAATGTGGAATTGGTCAGTAGCGTGTAACTGATCTCATTCGACTGACATAGTTAAGCCAAAGAAGTAAAAAAAAAACGGCAACAATTTTATGTTTTATTTTATTTTATGTTACATGAGAAATAATCGTTACCGAAAAGATTGATAATTTAATGTGTAACTGTATCTATCTGTAGCGTGGTAATGATCTCATTGGACTGAGATAGTTCTTTTTCTTAATAACTGACTGAACTCAATGCAAGATAGAATACATTGTTGAGGCATTTTATCAAAGCAGAAAATGGAGCGAAATTTCAAGCATGTACAACCCATTACGCCATGTTTTAGTGTTTTAAAATAAATCATAGATTTTAATCTGAAAATTATACAGTGGAATTAATTTTTCGGAAAGGTCAAACGCGATATCCGCAAAACTAACCGAATAAGGCCAGTTCCTTTTCTGTTCCTGACATTGCCGAAAAGGATAGCGTTGACAAATATCGAGGAATTTAAAAAAGAGAAGATAAAAAGGAGACAGGGTGAGATCGGAGGCTACACTGCTGCCATCTGTCACACTTAATACACAACTACATTCCTCTGCCTTCTCCCGCCCAAACCTAGTCACGAACATAACGTCGCTAAGTGCATTCAATTGTTTCATTCAAGGCTTTTGGAATTCTAAAATATACTTGTTAGGCAGAAGAGTGAAATATATATAGTCCAGGATCCCTGGGTTCAAACAATTCCCTTTGCGAAGATTCTCGATAGTGGTAGCTAACAGAGGTAGCAAGGATAAAATATGTCGATTTGAAAATTCTCCAAAATTTAAGGATAACGTAACACCCAATTTGTAGGACAATATGACTGTTAAATTATATAAATACTAACTAAGCAAAAAAAAAAAATCAGTGGATTAGTAATCATGTTTGATGACCTCGTCATCGATCAACATGTATCGATTGTATTGTTTTTTTTCCATTTCGAAATTAATTCACTTTTATTGCGGATTTTAAAAAGCATAGTTATAAACAATTATTATTCAGATCAATTAGAAGTATGACACATGGGAAGGTATTCGAAAATAAGTCATTTCTTACTATTGAAAACTAAATAGAGACCTTACATAAATGTTAAGACCGTGGAAAAATTCCAAGGAAAAGCCTTAAGTCTCCAAACTAAAACAGAAATAGAAATTATCTGTCCAATATTTCGCCCATTCAGGCATCCTCAGGGTAGAAAGAGAATAACAGCAAAACAAAACATGAATAATGCACCCAAGAAACATCCCACCACCTCGAAGGCTCAAATGCAACTAATGAATCATAAGGAAGGATACTGGACCCCAGCTGGTTAAGGTTAGATAAAAACAGCTGATAGATACTTCAGAAATTCAACATTCAATATACACTCACCAAACTTCAAAAACCACCAGAGGAAAAATAAGTAATAGGAAACAACACAAAACTTAAGACGAAAGACCATATGAAAAAATGAAAGTAAAAATGCAAGAAAAAAAATAATATCATCATGAAACCAGTGGACCTACGGCTATTCTACAAAACATATTATTATTGAAAACTAAAAAGAGACCTTACATAAATGTTAAGACCGTGGAAAAATTCCAACGAAAAGCTTTAAGTCTCCAAACTAAAAAAGAAATAGAAATTCTCTGTCCAATATTATATTGGATATATTATCTATTATATTATCTATCCAATATTAATGATATTGGACAGATAATTTCTATTTCTGTTTTAGTTTGGAGACTTAAGGCTTTTCGTTGGAATTTTCCCACGGTCTTGTCATTTCTTACATTATTCGGTCCGGAAAAGGATTAGACTAGTGTAGGATTCGTGAGGTTACACAGCCCGGAATTGCAGGGTATGCGCCCGGTAAACATAATTGAAGCGATAGCGTCACGAAAATTAAGAAAATATTGTAAAGTTGTTAGTCATAGTTATGAACGTATTCTTACAATGTTCCTATGAGCTGAGTCTACTGCGGTAATCCTTGATTTATGATATCGGCATCGAACCTTCTTGTTCGCTAATCCTTTTTATTATTGTTACACACAGGCTTGGAAGGAGATATATCAGAACTGTTATTCACTGAAAGAATAAAACTATATCCTTCTAATATCTCAATATAAAATATACTCTCGAAACCGAATCTTAAGGCCCTACACAAAAGGAATTTTTTTTTCTCTCTCGAGAATACATTATCTTTTTCCAAAAGGGTTTTGAAGTAGACGGCATAGCACGGAAATAATAAATAAAAAATATGAAAATAGAAAAAAAAGGAAAATATTCGCCAGACGTGAAGATATAATGCGGGGAGGTGGGGGCTGGAATCTACGCTAAACCAGTTTCCATATTCTTCACCGTCCTCGCAGCTCGACTAATCTTTCACTTTCGTTTATTTACATATTTCGGTCAATACTTTACAAAACCTTTTAGAAACATATCTTAAAACAAAATACATCTAATCTCGAATATTTTCTAGAAAAAAATAAGGTACTAGTATGTTTAAGGGCCTGCTGACATCAGCGCGCTCAGGTGTCACTTTTCTTAACCATCTCCTACTGTTATAGTAACCTTTCTATTGTTTTGTTATTGTTTATGTGAAGTTGAACGTGAATGTGTTTTTGATTATTTTCTTCAAATATGACTTGGAATTTGAAGATGATTTTTCGCACGGTGAACGATGAAAAATCAGCTATTGGGTTTCTTTAGGAGCGGAATGTCATTCCGCAGAAAATGCGTTTTGAAAATGGACATGATATGAAACTGCAAGTGGGGAATAAAATTAGATGGAGATGCCAGAAAAAAGGATGCAACAAGACCCTGGGTATTCGATTAAATATGTGGTTGAGGAATAGTACATTACTTTTGGAGACTATTGTCCATTTTATATAACGAAGTTAGAGGGAAGAGACCCTTTTGGTGCAATTTTTGAAGATATTGTTCTTTTTAATGAGCATTGTTTGGAATAAATATTTCATTGTTTATCATAACATCAAATTTTAAATATTTCTATTTTAAAGATTAAATAACAATTTGTAACTAAAATATGATATTTTAGTTACAAATTGTTATTTGATGAATATTTGTTGTAATAAATGTTTAATTATTTCTAGTTTAATTTTGTCTACATGTTTCTCATTTATTTCATTTCCTATAAATCTGTTGTATCATAATGAAAGGCAATGCCTATTTAAAATTTGTGCATAACCTGACAAGGTCCAAATAGTTGAGGTAAGTGACACCTGAGCGCGCTGATGTCAACAGGCCCTTAAACATACTAGCACCAAAAATAATGTAATATTATGTTATTATATATCGTTCCAATTTTAATATATCGCTCCTTCGAAAGAAGAACGCCAATTTTTGAGTTCAGCATTCAGTAGCAATTGTATTGATTGAAGATTTTTAAGTACGACATATCTGATATTCCATTAGCAGTTCTTTACCTTAATATAGTCATATTATTTAGTATTAAGGGTAGTGGACTGTATATTTTTCCTGGGGATTAGAAAACCTTTAGTCCAAAAAACATTGCATTTCATCTATTTATCTATATCTAAGTTACTATGTCGGACCTCCGATCATTCAATAGACAATAAATTCCTAATATACAAGACCATCATCAAACCTATCTGGACCTATGGACTGGAACTGTGGGGGACCGCAAAACAATCGAATATCAGACGCATTCAATCATTTCAATCCAAAGTCCTGAGAACTATTGTCAATGCTCCTTATTATGTCTCCAACAAAACCCTCCATAATGATCTCAACATTCCTTTCGTCCTCGATCTCATCCCTACTAAATTTTCAAACTTTCACCAGAACCTTGCCTGTCATCCCAACCCCCTAGCTCAGTCATTATCCAGTTCCACACATCCAAATAACCCACCCCGCCGTCTAAACCGGCAATGGCCCCGAGACCTGTTGTAATAAAGTTATTTGGAGTACTGGCACTGCCAGATTCTCCACTCACGACCTGTGTGTGTGTGTGTGTGTGTGTGAAGCGCCCTTAACCAGCTTCCATTGGCGTTTAATGCCGGTGACGCGGCTGGGAAAGGGGGCTGGGGCTCCTCCCGGACTCCTGCTTTGCCCTCATTCCTGGGGAAGAAGCTCAGTTCGGGGACCCCAGGCAAATTGTAAATAGGGTATGAATGTGTACATTTTATTTTATTTTTATTATTAGTATTATTATTATTATTTATTTTACTTTATTATTTATTTTACTTTATTAATATTATTACCGCATTAATTTCTTTCTGTTACCGCATGTATATATTTATTTTTTTTATTTTGTTTATATTATTGTTTTGTTATAGAATGACTGTAAGCTACACAGCACTATTACTTGTTGCCCACAAGTGGCAGATTGTAATATTTCAATAAAGTGTAAAAAAAAAAAATCTATATCTAAGACTTGTTTCCTGTAGATCTCATTAGACCCATCCGTGGCTGTTAAAAATGTATTTAAAGTATTTGCACTTGCCATAGCTGGATTTTAATCTAAAACCTTCAACTTAGCAACTCCAACAGACCAGAAAAAAAAATCGGTATCAGCTAGAGTACTTAACTATGCAAATTGAGACTAAGTCTACCTAAGATCTCCTAATTAGCACTTGCATAATTGGACGAACATTAAAATGCAAGTTGTGATCTTGCATGTCATCGCCTCAGAAGTTCTACAACCTTCTGTTTAAAATCCAAAGTAGTAAGAATTCTGAGTCAGGCAATGTTCCACATCTTCTATTATCATACTTTAAATATTAAATATATAATTAGTTCAATGTTGTAATGGTTATCTGTATAGCTCCCATGGAGTTCTTTTTTATATATATTTGTCCATTTAACATAACTAATCCGACGTTAATGCGGTCCAATTCTATACATTTTTTCAGGTATAATTAAATGATCACATACTCTACACTCCATTTTATATCCCTTCCGAAGAATGGCATAACCAAGGAATTGTCATTCCCTTCTAAATAATTTCCAGGGCCACTTGACGGGCTGAAAACTCGCGATGTTTCCCCCAGATTCATTTCAAAGCTGGTAAGATAACAGAACAAATGATTAATCAGTTATAGACGTATTTGAAATCAGGACATATAGCTTATCTACAGGAATGAATAATGTTGAATAATTTTTCAAATCTTAGAGGTCGAAAATTACTCCTACTGTAACGAGGAAATCATTTCTGAACATTTATTTTACTTATTTTCATTATTACTTTCACTTATTTTTTTTAGTAATAATTTTAATAATGCCGCGGGGAAACTTTTTTAGAGAATAGAATAATTTATTGATATTTACAACTATAATTATATTACATCAAGTAAATTTGCTGTATGAACAAAGGACATACAAAAAAAAAAACACTTACGGAGAAACTATCCATCGATAGCACCGATAGCATCGATGGAAATATTTAGAAAGAAGGTCTCAAAGCCATCTTCTTTTCAGACGCCTCGGAGGGTTATCAGGAATATTATGGGAAGCAAGTTGAGAGACTTGCGGATTCAAGTGCGTATGGAGCATTTCATGGAAGGATAGGTATTTAGTTTGGGCCAAATCAGCAACATATGGGATATTAATATCATGATGGATGATTTTGTTTGTGCATAATCAGGAGCATTGAGAATTTGACGAACGATTTTGGATTGTAAGGATTGGATTCGAGATGAATTGGATGGTTTAGTAGAGCCCCAAATCTCAACTCCTTATGCCCAAATAGGTCTGATAACTGTCATGTAAATATGCCTTTTGTAATTAATTGGGAGCTTTGAACGTTTGTCCAGTAAATGTTGAAGTAGGCGAAATCATCGAGCATTTTCTTGTCTTTTCAGTCTTGTATGAGGATTCCAAAAGACGTTTGTCCAGATGGAGTCCTATCTCGTAATAAAAAAAAAATCTATACCACTAGACCCATAAAGTGTCTTGACTGCAGTACACGATAGAGACTATACTGTGTCTAGGAGGTTGTATAGGGAGGTGATTTGTATGATATGCCCTAATTAAAGGCCATCAGTACCTCATAATTAAAATATAAAAATAAATACAAAATAAACCTAAAGCCATATTGAAATGCAATAAGTTAGGTGGATAAGGTATCGACCACCTAGGTAGAGGCAGAGATCACAACCGTAAGTCAACTGGGTCACTAGAAATAGTGTCAACTGTTGAGCTTCTGCCAGCCAAAGCGATCTTCCTGTTGATTCATCCCAGATGTTTTGTTTTAGCACAAGTATATATATATATATATATATATATATATATATATATATCATACAGGCCCAGTTAAATGGAAGAATTTTGTTTTACGGTCGTGATAAAAAAAATTATAATTAATTCGGTTTTGTAAATATTAGAATTTACAATACCGTAAGACTGTAAACTTTTCTGTATGAGCGTGAACTTGGCTGTGGACTTTGAAGAATGAACAACGTCATAAGTTATTTGAAAATAAGATATCCCTTTTCGGTTTTAGGTCAGAACTCAGAATTCTAAGCATGCAAAGGTTTTATGAACGTTCGGATTTTGGTTTGGGCGCCAATTCGTGAACGCAAGTTTGTAAACAGCGATTCGAGATATCGGAATCGAGTCTTTATTGATTCGATTATCGTTTTACAATTACTGTTTTTATTTCTTTATATTATAACGATTTTTTTCAAGTGATAAAAAAAAAATTATTTATTTGTCCTTATTTCTTCAGTTATTGATATATTCATACATATATAACTCACCTTGGGTTTTGAACTACTTATTTCAACTACGTATTTTTTATGTAAAGGAGATAGTTGGGGGGTGCAGTCAATAAGAACACAGTAGTTATATTATGTGCCGACGTTTCGACCTACAGTGTAGGTCATCTTCAGGGCGAATGTAGGAAAGCGTGGCCGTTACCTATAACGGCTGGAACGTACTTCATCTCATACGAATTTTTTAAATATATTTTTCATTAATTCTTGTATCTCCTTGTCATAACATGAAACTTCTGATTTTTTTTTGTTGTGGTGAAACTCCAGAATACGACCGCTTCATCAATATACGACGTATTATCTACAGCCCCAGTGAATAAGTAGTTAAGTCGAATTTTATCCAGAGGAAGTTAACTGCTTTCAGATAACCGGAATGACTGGCGGATCTAGGAGAATTTTCAGGGGGGGGCCATGGGTCAATGTGAATTTTTTATCAATGTTTACGATCCATATATGATTGAAGATACATAAAATATCAATTTTTAATTTCAGACAACCGAGGCCAGAAAACAATAAATTGGATAAAATAAGCTCCTTGATCAAAGCGGTAGCTATCTATATGTGAATGGAGAACATAAAAGGGTTCGGAATCGCCCATTTTGGATGCATCCCTTGAGAACATTCAATGATACAATGAATAATTTTGGTGTGTAAAACGTGTTTTTTTCTTGTTGGAAACCAACTAAAATTCAGGTAAATGTAAACTAATGAGAACTCTAGGTGGGCCAAGGCCCCCATGCCCCCCTCAAATCGGCCAATGACCGGAATTTTATCATTCTCGTATTTTTTGGCTTGAAATGAAGATGTAATATAAACAATAACTCGTTTTCAAGCCAATGCCTTACTTAGCCCCTAATTCACTACGAAAGTAACTCGATTCCGCTTACTTAAGTACAAGAAACTCATTTTGGAGAAAATGAGACTTAACCATTTGTTCACCCGGGTAGTAGATATATTTGTGATAAATAATTAAATTCAACTGTAATTATTAATTAAATTATTTTCCAGACTATATCGATAAATTTTATTATTCCTATTCCATAAAATCCGGCAAACATTGGCTCTGTTGCTTTGTTGGTTAGTAAACAGAAACACCTTCATTTGTTTTTCCTATTATGTAATAGTATGATTCATTTATTATTATTTAGAGTAATTTATTACATGTTTGTTTCCTAAATTTCCGTGATTACTCATTTACAAGATGAATTATTCCGTTTATCATCTAAATGCTTTTAGGATAAGATTCCATATTTCCATTTATATTTATTGCTATAGAATTCAAAGAATCTCTCAATTGATTATTCATTTGATTAACGCCTTAGAGTCATGAAAAGCTTTTATAACGGTGTGTTTTTTTATTTTGGTTTCATGAAATAAATAATCGAAAAGAAGCAGAAGATGAATTTCAACGGCCCATTCTCCGCGCTTCGTGAGCCATAAAACACCTAATTCTCGTCTCTTGCCTTCTTTCTATGATGAATTTTACAGTAGTTCTCTTTAACCGTCTACTTTCTCGAGTAATTTCAAGTGGGGATTTTTTTTTGTTGTTCCGTTTTATGATCTGAGTCTTGGTGGTAAGAAATAAAAAAGTTTTAACGATTAAATAAAAATAGTAATAAACAAAAGTTTACATCTACAGTCCTGGTGAATTAGTGGTTAAGTCTAATTTTCTTCTAGATGAGTTTTTTGTATTTAAGTAAGCTGAATCGAGTTATTTTCGTAGTGAATAAGGGTCTAAGTAAGGCATTGGCTTGAAAAGGAGTTATTGTTTATATTACAAATCCATTTCAAGCCAAAAACTACGAGAATGATACCATTCCAGTTATCTGATAATAGTTAACTCTCTCTGCACAAAATCCGACTTATTCAACGGGCCTGTAATCTAAATCATAATTCTCAAACAGCTCCTTCAGAAGAACAATGTTATAACTAATTTTTCAGTAGAGGTATTTGAAAGTTCCAAGTGAGTTAAAAAAAAATAAAAATTTTGGTATTGGTAAAGCAAAGCATTCCTATTTTAGTGATGGCATTGAAATTATTTTCATAAACATTGTAATTTTTTTAAAGCTTCAAACATTTTTTATTTTATTTTATGCCATTAATCCATTAAAACTCCATGTTCAAACATGTTACAACTAAAAACATGAATTTATTAAAAAAAATAAATATTGGAAATGGAATATCAGATATGTCGTTTCTGAATTAAAACCCTACAACCATCACAAATTCAACTGTAAGCGTAACTAAAAAATGCCAATTTGTGAGTCACGTTTTTGTCGTTATTTTGGAGGAGTGATATATATATATATATATATATATATATATATATATATATATATATATGACTTTTGTCATACAAGACTGAAAAAACAAGAAACTGCTCGACGTTTTCGCCTACTTCAACATTTACTGGACAAACGTTCTAAGCTCCCAATTAATTACAAAAGACTCAGTTACACGGCAGTTATCAGACCTATTTGGACATACGGAGTTGAGATTTGGAGCTCTACTAAACCATCCAATTCATCTCGTATCCAATCCTTACAATCAAAAATCCTTCATAAAATCCTCAATACTCCTTATTATGTCACAAACAAACTCAGCCATCATGATCTTAATATCCCATATGTTGCTGATTTGGCCCAAACTAGATACCTATCGTTCCGTGACAAGTTCCATACACACTTGAATCCGCTAGTCTCTCAACTTGCTTCCCATACTATTCCCGATAACCCTCCGAGGCGTCCGAAAAGAAGATGGCCTCGAGACCTTCAACTAAAGAACTTTATTGGAGTACTACCGATGGATAGTTTCTCCATAAGTGTTTTTTGTTTTCATGTCATTTGTTTATATCAGCAAATTTAATTGATGTAATATTATTACAATTGTAAGTATCATGGTTAGCTTAAGTTTATGATTTTGGTTAACATGTTGTGGTTAACATGATTTTGTATGTAGAAAAAAATGTATTTAACTTTAGTTATCTATAAGAATATCTACAAGACTCACCTTGTTGGGGAAAGTCTAGTGATGTATCCATAAAACTTCAACCGTCGTTTTCTTATATCTCCAGCCAGATTTGAGGTATTTTCGGTGTTTTACTTGTTTGTCATCAATATCCTTCTTCAGTTAATTTTGGACCAAAAATCTTTCTCATATTTTTGCTTTCTTCATTTAGTCCGTTTAATTCAATTTGTGTGGAGTGTGAGTGTTTTCCTCACACTGTTTATTACTGCTGGTTTAATTACAGTGACGTGTTCGGAGTTGAATACACGGTAGAGACTGTAATGTGTCTTGGACAACGGTTGTGCAGGGAGGTGATTTGTCCTGGATCACACTCAACTGCCAGATTTGTATCCCTTATTTTGGATACCCACTTTAAAGAGTCTGGAGAGACTGAGGAGGGTCCTAGATCTATCTCCGGCCGATATCAGATTAAATGGAAGTCTTCCAGCGAGATTCGAACCCAGGACCATAGGCATAGTCACTCCGATCAGTTTTCCATTAGCATTCTGATAATTATTTATGTCTCTTTATGAGTCATTTACAAACATTCACCTATAAATGAATAAATAAAAATAATAACAATTATATCAAACATTACATATTGAGATCAGAAATCACATTGTTGATTATTCATGTTCATTAACCATTAGTCATGCAAATCCTGTCGTGTTGGGACGCTGGCGATCAAAGCATAACATTGTAAACACGCCCTATTAACATATACAATTACAATTATACAAGCTACTCTAACATCGACAGCTGTTAATTGAACGTCAACTCGTGGTGAGTTGGCCGTAGTCTTTCCTTCGTTACAGATGACCACATAGACTCGGTTAATGGTCTGCGATAAACATAGATAATTCCGAACTGACTGTAGTTAAGTAGCCACAATCTAATTATTACTATATTTAGTCTGACTCCACGTGGCAATATACACGTGTCGATCGTTATTATATCTTCAATAATCTTTTACAATTAAACCGTGTTTTATTAATTTTATGCTGCTATAGATAATCGGACTATGCTACAGTTGGAGTCTTACATTTTGCCTATCCTGATATAATTATGATAAGGATCTTCAACGAGTACCTGACATCGTTCAGTAAACAGGTTAGTTATATCCAAGTATTTTAGAGTCGCTGTTTATGGCTACTTCAACACTTGGTAGACAAACGCTCTAAGCTCCCAATTAATTATAAAAGACTCATATACATGACAATCATTAGACCCATCTGGACTTACGGACTAGAGCATTGGGGCTCCACTAAGCCATCGAATTCTCCTCCTATTCCAATCCTTAGAATCCAAAATCCATCGTAAAGTACTCAAAGCTCCTTACTTTGTTACGAATAAGTCCACAATAAAGATCTTAATGTCACATTTGTTATTGATTTGACCCGAATCTGATATCCAGTCTTTATTCCCAAAAAAACCCACTAGTTTGAAACCTAGCTACCTCTTTAATTCCTCCGGGGCGTCGGAAAAGAAGTTGACCTCGTGACCTTCTAAGTCGAATTTATAATTTCAGCACTACCACTGGATAGTTTCTCTACTTGTATTTTATTCATGCCTTATGTATCATTCATTCGTTATATTTAGTTGAGGTATTGTTAGACCATCATTAGACAATAGACCCATCTGGACTTAAGGAATAGAGCTTTGGGGCTCCACTAACCCATCGAATCCCTTCCGTATCCAATCCCTACAATCCAAAATCCTTCGTAAAATCCTCAATGCTCCTTATTTTGTTAAGAACAAAGTCATCCATAACGACCTTAATGTCCCATTTGTTGCTGATTTGGCCCGAACCCGGTATCTATCCTTTCATAACAAACTTCATTACCACTCAAACCCTCTAGTTTCAAACCTAGCTTCATCTTCCTATCAGTAATCCTCCAAGGCCTCTGAAAAGAAAATGGCCACGTGACGTGTTAAGTTGAATTTGTAATTTGAGCACTACCACTGAGTAGTTTCTCTACTTGGGTTTTATCCATACCTTATGTATCATTCATACCATTATATTTAGTTGAGGTATTGTTATAATACTGTTACGGGCGCCGGCAGGAAGACGGAAGTAAGAGGATTAGCGGCTTAAATCCGTCGGCAGGAGAAGTTAAAATAGGATTAGGACTGTTCTAGATCGTCTTCTTTTGTCGGAAAAGGATTAAGAAGATTCCAGAATTTTCTGGCCCCACCGTGTTCTAGAATGTTCGGCCTTGCCTATAAAAAGACTTCCCTCACCTCGAGTCAGGCAGTCTTAGCCTGAGAGTAGACCATGCAACATCTGTGATAAGTGAGTGTCAGTGTGATAAGCTAGTCAGTGTTGAACCGGCCAGTGTAATAAGTGTATCAGTGAACTGTGACAGTCTCGCGAGTGTAATAAACTGTTTCTGTTTGTTACTGTGTGTCAGTTTGTGATACTTGAAGAATCTTACGGTCTTTGGACTAGTGAACTGTAAGTGTTAATTATTAGTTATAAATTGTAGTGTAATTTTATAATATTCATAGAAACTATTGTAACTAGTTAAGCTATCTAGAATTAGTCTTATATTATTGTAATAATTACATAGGAGTTAGGCCTAGATTATAATATTTAGAATATTGTCATTATAAATTTATATTAGTTTAATAATTTAATTGTTAATAGTTTACTTGTATCCTTTTTATCATTTTGTTAATAAATATTAGCATCTTTGATTAAGGAATTGTTTAATTCATTTTAATACCCAGTAGCCCGTAACAATACAGTTGTAAATTTGAATAATTAAATTTTTTAAAAGTATTTTAGAGACTTAATACTTTGTTTCATAGAGTTTTTCCGATTGCTTCATTTAATATTTTTTTTTGTAAAATGTAAAAAATAGAGAATTTCCAAATGATGACAATCAATAGGATGTGAGGTGGCCCAAATCCGGCTGTGGATGGAAATTATTTAAACTTTTAACATCCACGAATGAACCTGTAGGATATGCACGCCTTCCTGTGGTTCACCTAATCTCTACATGTAGGATACCCTTAATTGGGGAGGGGGGAGAACTGACGGTTCAGCGTCTCCAACAAGTCACCTCTCTGTACAACCGTTGCCCGAAAAACAGTACAGTTTCCGCCATGGAATGAGCCCAGAATCCATCAGTATAACTCATGTATATTAATATTGCACCTGGGTGAGAACTCATTAATTCAGCCATGATTGAAGGAGCTAGAACAAACTCCTCAACCCAAATATTAAAGATTGCACCACTGAGCTTGAGTACACCAGCTCATGAAGAGGTAGCGGAGCTGTTTGTACTTCGTGTTGGGGCATACGCCAGCCACAGTTTGTACAGTCCCTAACAAACATTAACCAATGACTGCTTTGGTTTCTCCTTTCATCAAACTGACTCGCCACTTTTCTAGGTTAGCGTCTTATACTCTTAGCTTGTTATTAAGTTTTCTTTATTAAAACATAAATTATAAATATAGTTTAAAAAAGTTACTTATCGATCATAATAATCATGAATATTATTATAAAATAGGTTTACGGTATATATTGAGGAATTTTATGTTTAATTAACGTCGATTTTAGTTTTTTTTGGTTGAAAAAAATGATTAATAGTTTATAAAAGAAGGCCTTAATCTTATTTTACTGTATTCTCTGTATTGAAATAACAGTCCTAAAGTAGAAATATTGGAATAAGATGTAGCTTGTTGGTTTTTTCAATCGATGCATTCCATTTAAAAATCAATGTTATATTTTGTGTAACGGTTTAAAAAAATGAGGAACAGTGATTTTGCAGTTTGCCAATTTTTAAAAATATATATAATTTAACTGATCAAAGTTGGTAAAATATTATATATTTTAGAAATTTACAATCAGACTGGGGGGGGCTCCAATAAGCCATCGAATTCCTCTGGTGTCCAATCCCTACAATCCAAAATCATTCGTAAAGTCCTCAAAGTTTCTTAATTTGTTAAGAATAAAGTCATCCATAACGTATGCTGATCATAGATGTGTATTATCAGTCAACACCAATCCAGTCATTGCATCCCAAAGCCTCCAATCCCATATCACTGATCTTGAAGAATGGTGTCAAAATTGGAGAATTAAAATAAATTCTTAAAAATCGCATCAAATCACTTTTACCTTACGTCGTAAACCAATGACTTCCTGCCCTTCAGTATCCTTTAATAATATCCCACTGGTGTCTGTAGAACAGATCCGATACTTAGGGTTGCATCTCGACAGACGATTAACCTGGAATCCTCATACAAGACTGAAAAGACAGGAAACCGCTCGACGTTTCAGGCTACTTCAACACTTACTAGACAAACGTTCTAAGCTCCCAATTAACTACAAAAGACTCATCTACATGACCATCATACGACCTATTTGGACTTACGGAGTAGAGCTTTGGGGCTCCACTAAGCCATCGAATTCCTCTCGTATCGAATCCTTGCAGTCCAAAATCCTTCGTAAAATCCTCAATGCTCCTTATTTTGTTAAGAATAAAGTCATCCATAACGACCTTGATGTCCCTTTTGTTGCCGATTTGGCCCGAACTCGGTATCTATCCTTTCATAACAAACTTCATTACCACTCAAACCCTCTAGTTTCAAACCTAGCTTCCTCTTCGATACCCGATAATCCTCCGAGGCGTCTGAAAAGAAGATGGTTTCGTGACCTTCTAAATTGAAATTTTTATTTGAGTACTACCACTGGGTAGTTTCTCTACTTGTCTTTGTCTCAGGACATGATTTATCTTTCATTACATTTACTTGAAGAAAATGCTAAGCATTGTTCAAGTCCACACGCCAACTGGCGATTCGACAGAAGAAGATAAAATAGGACAAGAATTGCTCAAAATAAAGTTAAGTGGCAGAAATTAATGTCGAACTCCACTTCCCAATAGAGCTGGTCACTCCGGGAAGTTAGACCATACTCCCATAAGGAAAGTTCTATAAAGAGTTATTAAACCTATTATTACATTAATTAATTCATCATTCAACCAGGAAAAAAAATATTATTATTTATTATTGTTATTTAAGTTACAATATTAGGTACTTTACAAGTATGTATATGTTTTTGTAAATATTAGTAATTTTTGTAAACAATCTTGTTTTATAATTCTGTTTATAATAAAGGCTTAATTCATTCATTCATTATTGTAATACAGTTGTAAATATCAATAAATAAATATTTAAAAAAAATAATCAGACTGGGTACTTGAGTCAGGCTTATCCTCTCACTTTTAAATGGATTAATATTTATACTACAATATTTCACTAATTCCAAATTTAACGAAATTTGAAGTGATAATGGCCTCGCGATGTTATAATAAAATTGGAGTCCGAAGTTTTCATTATCCTTTCTCAACATCAAATAATAAATAAAAATGCTAATAAACCCAAATCAACAATTAAGAATATCATAAAAGTATTTTAAGTGGGTAAATGTGAGTCTGTATTCAATTAACTAAGTATATCGTTTTCTTGATCCTTCGTGTCGGGTTTCTAAATCGAGAGAGAGCTTCCTTTGAAAACGATTATCTCCTTCTAAATATAACTGGGCAAGTGCCTGGAACCAGATTTCTTGATAAACTCTTCAAAGTTACCTCTAACTGGTATATTAAGACAAGAGTTGATAAAAAAAATGGTCTGCATTTAAGTGGTTAGTGGCATTTCTTGCTGCAAAGTATGAATGGTTTTTGCAGTTTGGTTTTTCTGAACGACTGATACTACATAAAGAATAAATGGAGTTAGGTTCTTATTAAGCTATTTTATTTTATGAAATAAATACTAATACAGAATATATTCAAGTAACACAAAATGTTTTGAAGAAACATCTCAACTGTTTAGGATGATAACGTGCCAACTGAAGAAAACCAGGAAAATATATTTTTTAGTGTGATTTTAATCACTACAATAAGAGTCTTGGGTTTAGTACGTGGTAGATAGGTATTTATAGGGCAACGGATGTTGAGGAAGGTGGTTTGTCGAAGATCACCAAATAACCAGTGACGAATGGCTTGATAGGGATCTCTAACCAAGTTGCCTCAACTAGTCATAGCAGAGCTCTATACCTCTCGATCCATCCAATCTTCTTCCTGGAGACCTCAACCAAATAAAAAGGTCAATACAAAAAAAAAAAACAGATGTTTTTCAACCAACGGGGCAAGCAATCAAAAGTACCAAGAGCTCTCCGAGTGGCAGAAACCGTACTGTCATTAACTCAATACTCACGTATACAAAAAGGTCAGGACTGTTAGAAGAAAATCGTATCGTCTATAATACAGATCTGAGGAGCCACCTGCACTCTCTCTTGAACCTACAGGTATATAAAAGCATATTAAGTCCTGCACTTATTTATGGTATTATGCACTTAATTATAGCACTAAAGTTCAACCACCTTACCGAAGGCGAAGAACATCTCTAGAAGAAATTTCAAGACACCATGCTAAAAAAAATGGTAATAAAAAAGACTTGGAAAAAGAAAAAAAACACCAGAATTACACACTTTGTTGGAACGTCCATAAGTATATTTTCATATAAGCAAAACTAGAATTTTGGCTAACTATTTAAAAAAAATCGCCAACTGTGTCAATAGATCAAGGCGAAGACCATAGAGAAATTAGGCTTGAAAGAATTTGGCACAGCTTTATTTCTAATAAGAGGAAATGTAGTTATGAGAAGAAATATTTTGGCAGCATCAGTCATATTTACATTCCAACAATATTAGCATGTTTTATTTCCATCACCGTTCTCATTCCAACAATTTTCTTCTTTGCTAGTTTATTTTCATAGCATTAAAAATAACGTGAATTGGTCAAGGTAATTTTACAGAAATTAAAGAAATTTGTTTATAATTGAAGATTACAGGAGCAAAACGAGGTAACTCTACATTTTCCTAAAAAATTGGAATCAGCACCTTCTGATAGTTTTGTTGATGGCGAATACGATGGCGTGGTCAGAACAAGAAAAACGAGTTCAAACGACTCAAAACAGCTGAAAAAAATAGTTAATCCGAACATTAGTTGGTGAAGAAAGAGTAAAGGTGCCTTCCCCGAGTCTTTGAGTCTTTCTAACATCCTCTTCATTGTCAGGTTAGTCTCCTCGTTTTTCCCAAGTAGTCTTCTATTAAGGTGATGTCGAACATAATGCATCGATGTATTTAAAAAATACTCGGAGAAGGATAGATCAGTATCCGAGTACTTCTATCAGGGACCATCTGATCTTCAGGTCCTCAGTTCGAAGCAGGCTGTAGTATGCATATTATTTGTGCTGGCAATCATGTATCATCTCTGAGATCTGGGAACCCTTAGCAGCTTCTAAAATTTGTGTTCCTTTAATTGGGAGAAAAAAATCTAGTGGTTGATTGTTATTGTTAAATCAGCTTGCACAATCGTTGATTTCGAAACACTATCATTACCTCCATCCATTATCATTGCCACCACATTAGAGGTACTTATAAAAGCAGACTTTACTCCAGGAGAGCGTTTTGGTCTGACATAGTCGAAAGAATAAATAGTTTAGCTTCCAAAACAGGTATCGAATCTGGAACTTTTGTATTAGTTAATAGTGCACATGCTGAAGATTATATATATTTTATTGGTAGAAGTAAAAAAATGACAGTTTTATCAAATTCCATAGTTCTGTAAATATTTGAATGCCATTTATTATTTACCAACACTTAATAATCCCTTTAGAGCGTTCTCTAAGCTTGTTTACTAACACTGAACTTCTTCAAAAAAAGCCTCAGTTTAGTTATTTATTTCAAAGAAGAAACATGACAGTGTCCTACGAAATTTACTTAATTTTAAGACATTACTGGAAAAATAATTTTACAGCCACTGAAGCAACTCGTGAAATTATTAAATATGAAGAGAAAGGTTTCCTTGACCAGTGCACTGCGCTGCGTTGGTTTGAAAAATTTAGCAGTGGAGATACGGCGTTGGAAAGGAAAAAGGGCTTCGGGCGACCATTATTGGATATTGATGAGGTTCTGAAGGAAGCTGTTGAGTCAAATCCGTCTATAAGTACTCGCGAACTTGCCAGGGAGGGGGTGTGTCGAAAGATATAGTACTGTAAGTCGCCATGATATAGGTTTTTACTGGACTAGTAATTGATGATATTTAACTAAGAAGTAAAAAAAACATTCTCCAGTCATAATTATTTATTTAAACTTAAGTGTTTTTAAGAATAGGGGAAGTCCAAAGTATAAGGCAGAGTGAAAAATGACCATGGAGAAGAATATATCTCCAAAAAATTTTATATTATTGACGTCCATATGAGGTATCCATACTTAAATTTTCAGTTTTTTGGGACATTTTTAATTTAATTGTTAATAATTTATGTTGTTTTTGATGTTAATAAATTTAAATGGTGAATTGCAGAAAAATGGTATAAATCAAGATAGACAATTAAAGAATTGAAAATGACCCAAGTGGTCGAAACGTCTTTGTAGAAAGCGAGAAAATAAATAATTATGACTGGAGAATGTTTTTTTTACTGCTCAGTTAAATATCATAATTATAATACAAATATTTGGTTAAAAAACGGTCATTTTTTTGTTTATAATCCCCATTATATGGTTATTATTTAACTAATTAGCCCCTCAATACACCATTAAATGAGAAAATCGTACCGAAGATGTTTAGGCGCCAAAATATCAAAAATATTGTTATGATACGTCATACTCTTTTATTAAACTAAATATCAAATATAGATTAACTTCCACAGCCTGTGTCGAACCTAGGATTTTTTTCTAGTTAACAAGCCAAAGATTTTCGATTTTTTCAATGTTAAATTATATCTCCCTTCAAGAGAAAACCTGTTATATATTTAATTTTTTATTTTATTTTAAGATATTTTCGAATGCAGATTTAATCTCTTAACTGCAGCGCATATAATTTTAGCTAACAACAGTGCTATCATGATTGATACCCAAGTTTATTAAATGTGTCATAAATACACTGTTACTTAGAGACATACTACAATTACTTCGCACTTCCCGAAGATACATGGGATTTTTTCCCTTAAGTATATATATTATCACGAACATTATTATTAACTGGACCTAAGAGCAATAAATAACATAGGATATAATATTATATGCAAGGAAGTGGCAATTCCAAATCCTTGTAAAGATGGTAATAAGAACCGACCTCGATGGTAATTGCAGGGGTTGGTTCGTGCCTCGGGGCTCTTGTGTTTGATGTGGTGTTCTTTTGATGTTCTTCTGCGCTTAATGATAATCATAATAAGCGAAAATTAAGTTGTGGAGAATGAAAAATCTTACTAATGAGGCGTGTAGGCTTCTTCCTTATAGGGCTAGGATTGGGCGTGTCTAAAGTTAATATACCTAAATGACTTTATAATCGTGTCGAGAAAAATAAAATATGTTCAACATAAACATTTTCGTTATACAAAAACATTGATTTAGGGAGATAAAATAAAAATAAAACAGCCGTTAAGTATTCCGGACCTAACCTTCGGTTTAAAATATTCGCAGTGGACTTGAAAAACCACTAAAGGTGGTAAATTGTCCATGATTTTTATTTTTTATTTTTTTTTTTTAAATATTAAGTTATCACAGCGATATTATACTTCTTAATATCGTAGATAAAAATGTAAAGTATCGAATTAATTACAAGGCATTATGGTTTTTCAAATTTCATTATAATAAATATTAGTGTTTCTTTTTGAGTTTTTGGCTCTATTTTATTGTCATTCTTTCTTTAATTCAGTCCTGATGAAGACCTCTTATACAGGTGGAAACTCCAGTTTAAAACGATTATGTACATGTCACTATTTAAGAAGCTCTTTCTTTGATCTCCACCATTTTCAACCCCCTCTGCCATTATACATCTACAGCAGTAGCTATAGATCGAAAAAGATAAAAAAAAGTATTTAGTTGTTAAACGTTGGCGAAGATAAATTCAACAACACGGTCTTAACCAGAAACCACTAAAGTTTTGTGTATAATAGTGGCCGTGGAAACCTAAAAGAGTATTTAATTAACCTCTATGGGGAGGATATAACTCGAAGGGTGAAGATATTGGAGAAGTACAGAAGGAAGAAAACGAGTTTACCCGACGAACTACGAATGGACCCGAACTGACCCGAGCGGACCCGAACGACGTCTATATAAAGCCACGGGTTACCGGAGCATCTTCATTCTCGATCCAGCCTTGAAGAAGCTTGCAGCATATCTGGCGAAACGTTGGCGAAGATAAATTCAACAACACGGTATTAACCAGAAACCACTAAAGTTTTGTGTATAATAGTGGCCGTGGAAACCTAAGAGTATTTAATTAACCTCTATGGGGAGGATATAACTCTAAGGGTGAAGATATAGGAGAAGTACAGAAGGAAGAAAACGAGTTTACCCGACGAACTACTTATGGACCCGAGCGACGTCTATATAAAGCCACGAGTTACCGGGGCATCTTCATTCTCGATCCAGCCTTGAAGAAGCCAGCAGCATGTCTGGCGAAACGTTGGCGAAGATAAATTCAACAACACGGTATTAACCAGAAACCACTAAAGTTTTGTGTATAATAGTGGCCGTGGAAACCTAAGAGTATTTAATTAACCTCTATGGGGAGGATATAACTCTAAGGGTGAAGATATAGGAGAAGTACAGAAGGAAGAAAACGAGTTTACCCGACGAACTACTTATGGACCCGAGCGACGTCTATATAAAGCCACGAGTTACCGGGGCATCTTCATTCTCGATCCAGCCTTGAAGAAGCCAGCAGCATGTCTGGCGAAACGTTGGCGAAGATAAATTCAACAACACGGTATTAACCAGAAACCACTAAAGTTTTGTGTATAATAGTGGCCGTGGAAACCTAAGAGTATTTAATTAACCTCTATGGGGAGGATATAACTCTAAGGGTGAAGATATAGGAGAAGTACAGAAGGAAGAAAACGAGTTTACCCGACGAACTACTTATGGACCCGAGCGACGTCTATATAAAGCCACGAGTTACCGGGGCATCTTCATTCTCGATCCAGCCTTGAAGAAGCCAGCAGCATGTCTGGCGAAACGTTGGCGAAGATAAATTCAACAACACGGTATTAACCAGAAACCACTAAAGTTTTGTGTATAATAGTGGCCGTGGAAACCTGAAAGAGTATTTAAGTATTTTGTTGTTTTCAAATTCGGTTCTTTACATTTTTATCGACAATGTGTTAATCGCAAGTACTTCATTTCTATTGTCAAGTTTCTAAAATCAACAATGGAAAAAAGCTTGCTGATTCTTTAACCTGCGACGGAATCATTGATGGAATTTACTAGCAGATTAAATCCAATTTTTGGTCGTTGTACAGAGAGTTATAATATTATTGCAACCTCTATTTCTAAATTTAAATTTGTATTTATTATCCTAGGACTCCATCTGCACAAACGTCTCACTTGGAATCCTCATACAGGACTGAAAAGACAAGAAACTGCTCGACGATTTCGGCTACTTCAACATTTACTGGACACACGTTCAAAGCTACCAATTAATTACAAAAGACTCATCTACATGACAGTTATCAGACCTATTTGGACATACGGAGTTGAGCTTTGGAGCTCTACTAAACCATCCGATTCATCTCGTATCCAATCCTTACAATCCAAAATCCTGCGTAAAATCCTCAATGCTCCTTATTATGTCACAAACAAACTCATCCATCATGATCTTAATATCCCATATGTTGCTGATTTGGCCCAAACTAGATACCTATCCTTCCATGAAAAGCTCCATACACACTTGAATCCGCTAGTCTCTCGACTTGCTTCCCATAATATTCCTGATAACCCTCCGAGGCGTCTGAAAAGAAGATGGCCTCGAGACCTTCTACTATAAAACTTCATTGGAGTGCTATCAATGGATAGTTTCTCCACAAGGGATTTTTTTGTTCATTTCCTTTGTTCATACAGCAGATTTACTTGATGTAATATAATTACAGTTGTAAATATCAATAAAAAAAAAAGTATTTATTATAATATTATTTACTTCATCATACTAGCAGGCTATATGATCTGCGATTCCACTATTTGTAATCTATCTTCTTCACCGCACTTTGTTTTCTTGACTTAACATTCTAGGCAATAGCCTATTTTCGAATATCTTAACCCTTAGTTAATGCCCACGTGAAACATACTAAAAGTGTAACGAAAAAATTTATTCAATTTCAGAAGACAAAACCATTAATAATAAGTTGACATAAGCTTATTTTATAATTAAGCTAAAATATTTAATTTTCTTCTAGTCCACACATCCCGTTCCAATGAAGAGAAAAAAAACAACGAAAAAAAATCAAAATATGGCCCGATTTTTAATTGGCAGACCCTCCATTGTTGTCCCGGAGGCCGTAAGTCCTGACTGAATGAACGAGTCAGCTCAATAAATTATCACAAGAGCAGGACTTGGTAAATAAAACTTGAATAAGAATCGATACCGCTGGATCTCAGCGATTTGATTTATCGATATCTCTCCAGAAATAAAACGTGCGCCCATTGTAACTGAAGACAAACTGCGAGAATCGAATTAAAAAACAAAAATAACAATCGCGTACACTGAACTTTACATGATACAAAAACATATAATGGACCTAACGGGTATAATGGACGACACACACACCCACACACCTGTATTTATACAATATATATCTACAACACTAATCCAGCTGCAAGCCATGACTTATATTTAGTCTGTTTGCAGCATGAGATGGATCATATAGGATCTAGGACCATCCTGGGGCCCACCCACCCTCTATAAAATATTATAAAAATAGGGCGGAAAAATCTGGCGGATGTCCATGAAAGAGTACAGTCTCTACCATGTATTGAACCACAGACACTTCATGGGTTGTAGTGGTACAGGTTTTATATCTACAACCCAGTTGAATGAGTGGTATAGCCGAATTTTCTCCATAATGAGTTTCTTGTACTTGAGTAAGTGGAATCGAGTTATTTTCGTAGTGAATAAGGGGCTAAGTAAGGCATTGGCTTGGAAAGGAGTTATTGTTTAGATTACAACTCCTTTTAAAGCTAAAACTACGAGAATGACACTTGACTCAATACAATTAACTCTCTCTCTGGACAAAATTTCAGTTAAATACTAATTCACTTTAATTAATATCGATATAATCATGGATGATTCAACATAATAATAACATTGCCATAAAACTCTTAAACACCATAAAAATAAGACTTCTGTTAATAAAATTAATTCAGGATGATTAGATCAATGGATGGAATTCTTCTAGATCTCGTCATCTTTGGTGTGCTTGAATCCAAGTCTATTACTAGAGATAGGCTAAACCGTGAAATCTTATTACATAAATCGTTATGGCATAGCTGCTACCATAATAACGTGTAAAAGAAAATAATATATCTAATAAATACATTTGTATGATAATTGAAGCAGACGAAACCCCTAATGGCTCATAAAAAAAAAAAAAATCATATAATATAGATTAAATTGCTAATATATATAATTAAAATTGCTACTTTATAATCATCATAGATTTCACTCAACTATATTTTTGTATTAATTTCTCTTCAATTATTTTACAATGCAACATCGTATTTTCTGTAAAACTGAAATAAATTCTTTGCTGGCTTGAATAAAGTTTATTGACTTCACCCTTTACTATATTAAACATAGAATACAAGCATACAAATGATTGAACGTTGAAGAACATATCTGTGGCACCTGTGCATAGTTGGCTAAGTCGAATTTTGTGAATTTCAAGCTATCCACTTAGAATCGTAATTTTCTAAACTCATTTTAAGTTCAAGATTGGAGTATCAGCCCACGATTCACAAAGGAATACCCTTCATTGCAATGGAAGGAACTCTTAGCGTGGTAGACACAAGGAAAGAGAAAAAAAATTACGATTATATATACGAAAAAATTCGACTTAGCCAACTATGCACAGGTCCCACAGATATGTTATCTCGCTTATTGTGATAACATCTCGGCCTTCATATCTTATTGAAATCATGTCGAAGCGCTATTTCGTTAATAGCGAGTGAAACGATGAAGGAGTTATTCCAATAACTGGCTCGTTCTGGTAACACCTTATTACAGTGACCGTTATTTTACAATATCACGTTATTTCACAATAACAAGTTATTTTAGACTGTGACGTTATTTTGACACCATCCCTATCTTTTACCCTCAATATCTTTCGGACTAAAAGTGATTCCAAGACCTATCTCTATCCAAAAAAAACCCGTTCTTTTATATGTTGGTATTCTCCCTCCCACTTTCCTTGAGCATGGGAGACATTAGTCTCTTCTTATTGGCTAGAACCGTTCAGGGTTTCCTCTTATAATTCGCCATTACAACCCATAAAGGATCTTGATCTTCACTACAAGGTAGAAGCTTAAGTCTTTCCAGGACAACGGTTTTGCAGAGAGGTCATCTGTCCGAGATCACCTTCTAAAGATCCCATAAGATGCATCCGTGACTATATAAAATACTAGCTTTTGCCCGTGGCTTCGCACGCTTTGGTCTGTCACATAAAGTTTCGTGACAGATCATATTAAGTAAGTAATTTAATTTTGTATGACTATAAGTTACTCGTACATCCATAATTTCAGATGTCTAACATCAAAACTGACGGATTCCATACAATCTTTGAACCTAAGGGGGAAACCCTGAGGGTGGAATCACCCAAATTTCTTTCTTGTATTAAACAAGGAACCTATCTGCAAATTTCAAGATGCTAAGTTCCTGATTTGCCTTTAATTATGTACAATAATGGATTCTCCACAGAACACCAAAAATGTCTGGGGGCACGTACCCCCCGCTAAATCCGCCCTTATTGTAGCCTATGTGTTATTCTGATGTATAACCTATATTACAGTTTCATCCAAATCCGTTCTGTAGTTTTTGCGTGAAAGAGAGACGAACATACAAACATTCACATTTATAATATTAGTAATATTAGTAGGATATCAAAACAATAGTTTCACTCATGATCTTTCTATTATTTTAACAACTATTATCATGTGATTTGCCTTTAATTATGTACTATAATGGATTCTCCACAGTACCTAAAAAACTGTCTGGGGGGCATGTGCCCCAGTGCCTCCCCTAAATCCGCCCTTGCTGTAGCCTATCTATTATTCTGATGTATAACCTATATTACTGTAAAGTTTCATCCAAATCAGGTTAGTAGTTTTTGCGTGAAAGAGAGACAAACATACAAACTTTCACATTTATAATATTAGTAGGTAATCAAAACAATAGCTTCACTCATGGCCTTTCTATTATTTTAACAACTATTATCATGTGATTTTCCTTTAATTATGTATTATAATGGATTCTCCACAGTACCTAAAAAACTGTCTGGGGGGCATGTGCCCCGGTGCCCCCCTCTAAATCCGCCCTTGTTGTGGCCTATGTGTTATTCTGATGTATAACCTATATTACTGTAAAGTTTCATCCAAATCCTTTCAGTAGTTTTTGCGTGAAAGAGAGACAAATACAAAAACTTTCGCATTTATAATATAAGTAGGATTAGTAGGATATCAAAACAATAGTTTCCCTCATGATCTTTCTATTATTTTAAGAACTATTATCATGTGACTTGCCTTTAATTATGAACTATAATGGATTCTCCACAGTATCTAAAAAACTGTCTGGGGGGCATGTGCCCCGGTGCCCCCCCTCTAAATCCGCCCTTGTAGTGGCCTATGTGTTATTCTGATGTATAACCTATATTACTGTAAAGTTTCATCCAAATCCGTTAAGTATTTTTTGCGTGAAAGAGAGACAAACATACAAACTTTCGCATTTATAATATTAGTAGGATTTGATTGGTCAAACCCGGATTTGAACTCAGAACCTTCAGCATACCAACTCAGTACTTTACTCCTTCAGCTACCAACAGCCTTCATAAAGTGGGTACAAATTACCTCCCTGCACAACCGTTTTATCAAGAAACATTACAGTCTCTACCTTGTACTGGTCCTGAGACCCTCCCAGGGTTGTAGTAGTGTGGGTGAGGCAACAATTAAACGAATGCAAATAAAACAGCTGCTCATAATTATTATTTCTAAATATTATTAAATTAAATTAATAATTTCCACCTCTTATTGAATCGGGAAGGTTAGAAGTAATTTCTGAAATGAGACCCAATTCCCATGGGGCAGGCTTCCTCATGCCACCAGCAGTCACTTCCTACGGCCCTGGCCTGATCGGGAAAACGGTCACGTTCCGGGCGATTGTTCTGGCTTTCAGGAGAACCGGGGTGTCTTGGAGATCCGAAGCGGAAAGATCTCGGGGACTTGCAGGAGTTGAAAACTAAACTTGACTAAGGATAAGCAGTTTAAAAGTTGTCTTTCGATCTAAACGGTTACCTTAATTTTGAGGCCAAATTTATAATCCAGAAATTGATTGAATGATTACAATTTTATTTACGAATTTATTCAGAATAGTTTAGATTGATTAAAAAAAATTAAACATGTGAATATTATATTGGTTCCCCTAATTTTTATCTTATAATATATAATTACTGTTCGAAACGCTTAACTTGGAACCCTCATACTAGACTGAAACGACAAGAAACAGCTCGCTGCTTCAGGCTACTAGACAAACTAAAATTTACCTTTTATAAATATATAGCTTATATTTAAATATTTTTATTTTGAAGAGAAAAGATTTCTAGCGCGGTGCCCTACCCATCTGAGCATACCAGACTCGTAACCAAGCTTGACAAATCAATTCCTTTCACGATCCTACCCTGAGTTAGAGCACCGCGCTAGAGATGCGGAAGACCCTAGTTCGAATCCCGGCCAGGACAAATCTTTTCTCTTCAAAATAAAAATATTTAAAAACTATCACTATCAAAAGAATAATAAATAAAAATAAATTAAACATACTTTATAATTAAAATAAATAAACCAAAACTTATTTTTTTTCGGTTCAGGTTAAAAATTATAAACAAAAGGAATGATAATATATTTTACATCGAATATATAAATTTCACTTCTCTGACAACTTTATCATTTCCACCCTCGACAAAATAATAATAATAAAAAAAAAAATAAAACATACCCAAGAGGTAAAACGAAGATTAAAAGCCCTGACGACACGTAATAAATTATTGTTAGCCTCTTGATAAAATGGATGGAGATTAATCAGAGTGGAGTACCCGGAAAAAAAAAGTGTATAAAATGAAAAATATAGCAGCTGGATGGAGGGTATGGCTGGTTCATTCCATCTCTGGCGGCCATCTTGATTTATATTTATACTAATTAATATAAATAGCACCTAAGCTCTCAAATTTAGAAAAAAAAATATATTTTTTTAATAATAATATAACAGGAAAAATTCCAAAAGACCGTGCCTAAAACTTGTAGCGTACTGAAAAGAAACAATTAGCGTTTCACTAATTAAGGCCTCATTATGACATCCATAAAAAAAAAAAAACATCAAAGAAGATAATGTGCAGCACATCTCACATCGACAGCGAAACATACTTATTAAATAGACACAGTCAAAGACGTTCAATAAAAAACAGCTGTTCAGTTGCAATACTCCTGCCTGTATTGTCTCTTTTGTTTGCATTCTATATTTTATAATTTTATTTGTTCATTTAACGTCACTTTATGCTGCTATGGCTAATCGGACGATGCTACAGTGGGAGTTCTAAATTTTGCCTATCCAGGTTTAATTAGGATAGGGATTTTTAACGAATACCTGACATCGTACAGGCTCGGGACCCCCGTTTAACGTCCCTTCCGAAGGACGGCGTAACTAAGAATTTTTTACTCCTTTAAAAAAATCCTAGGGTCTCCTGCCGGGCTGCGAACCCGCGATCTTGGGTTTAGTAGTTCGTTACGCTAACCACTAGACCACAGGTGACCGTTGTATAATTTTATTTGCACCGTTGATGTGAGGTGTGCTGCACTTATTCTTTGATGTGATTTTTCTCATGGTGTGTGGGCAGATAATGGCTTAATTGGAGAAACATCGTTGAATGACACGTTTCTCACTATTTTACAGGCTTTAGGCTTTACTTTCGGATAGTTTTTCAATTCTATTCTAATAAAAATTATATATTTTTTTTGGGCAATAGAAACATCATATAAATACTGAACAGCAGAAAAAAAATAATGACAAAAACAATACAAATCTATCAATGGGTAAATCCTAAGCAAGTTTGTTACTTTAGAAACTTTAGGCTTTGGTCTAGGAACTTTTTCTGTTGCATTCTGATACTTATTTAAGGTACCGTTTTTGTACCTATGCTTCCTCTTTTGTTCGTTTTTATATTATATTTGTAACTGTGAAGTAATGCATTGGGTTAGTTCTTTGACGATTCTATAGATCATAAATTAATGATTTTTTCAGTACTAGGTTGAAACTGTTTTTAGGACAATAGTTGTGTAGTACACATAGTAGTACATAGTACATAGTTGTAATAGGTCAAGTGTGATTTATGTCTGTGACCAACTGCAAGTATTATTAAAAGTCATTCATCAATCATTTCTCTTATTTTCTACCTCATTACGCTTCCAATATATTTTTTATGACAAATTAAGTGGAAACAACTAGATGGAAGAAAGATATTTCTTGTCGCGTAGTGGTATGCGTAAAACCACTCTAGTGGCTCTAGAATTATTTTAAAGGGAGTAAAAAAATCCATTAGTATGCCGTCTTTCGTAATGGATGTAAAAAGGGGGTGCCGAGCATAATTCTAAGTAAATAGACAAAACTTAGTACGCACACTGTAGCTTCATCATCGGATTAGGCGTTACAGCACAATGTGACGTTAAATGAATAAACAAACAATAATAAATAAATAAATATTCTGACAATAATAAATTATATTGTTGTTATTTTTCCTTTCATTCCTTCTTTATTTCCACCACGTTTTTTCATGGTACTTATTAAAGTTATATTTCTTATAACTTTTTGTTAGTTGTTTTAATTTTTAAATATTTTTATTTTGAAGAGAAAAGATTTGCCCCGGCCGGGATTCGAACCCGGATCGTCTGCATCTCCGTGACAGCACTCTACCAATAGAGCTACCTTAGTCGCCTTCCAGTCGGGACAAATCTGTTCTCTTATCGGATCCCATGTCCCCGTGTTCTCGCTGTTTTTGCTATGTATACACGAGAACGAATGCTCTTTGAACATTACTTTAATTTTAGGATCTTGTTGACTTACGTCATATTACTATTTATAATTTTTTGTTAATTGTTTTAATTTTTAAATATTTTTATTTCGATGAGAAAAGATTTGCCCCGGCCGGGAAAAAAAATTATTTTTATTTTCTCTTCAAAATAATTTTTTTAAAAATATTTTGTTTTATTTTATTTTAAAATATGTACAAATTTTAAAACATTGGTGGGATAATCCCTTACAATGAAAATGAGTTCACATGACAACGGTTACTGATTAATATGTTTTTGTTGTTGGTAAAATTTAAAAAAAACACAGAAAAGAGAGTACATAGGATTTACTTAAGACGAAATTTATGTATAACATATTACAAAATGCATATTATTTATAATAGTATGTGTTTTGTTCGTTTGTGTCTGTATTTTGGTGTTGTTGCTTTTGTATAATTTCCTAACCTCAAAATAAAAGTATATCTATTACAATGCAATTGGGAAAAACCACAATGCAAAGCCTTATGTTTCAAAAATACACCCACTTACCAGTCATTCAAGAATACACCCACTTACCAGTGGGAAGAAAACATAAGCCAGAAACATAAGGCTTTGCATTGTGGTTTTTCCTAATTGCATTATAATAAATAATAGTGTTTCTTTTTGAGTTTTTGGCTCTATTTTAGTAAAAGTATATTTCTTATTCTAGACCACCAAGTTGAAGAATCAATTATAACTTGTAGAAATATTCTACACCTCTAAGGTTATCAAGGTTGAAGTAATCTTCACTCCTTCAGGTTCAAATGAGAGCTATCACTAGAATGAAATAATTTTCAATTTTTTGTATCCTAGCCAAGGCTAACAATCCATTAGTAATATCACGATTTTAATAATAGTTATATTGTCAGTTAATTTTACAGTTTATAACTGTTACAAAACGACTACTGCTGAAAACCTCTTATATTATGTAAATTAGCACGTAAGTTCGTTAAGAGAATTGCGGCAGTAGTTGATTCGCGATTGTTATTACCTGTAAAGTCAATCGACAATATGCAATTATTACAATGTGATTATTGCAAATAGATGCGGAACCTTGACTAAATGAGAAGAAAAAAAATAAGAAAACTGTTTAATTCCTGTTACAGAACGCTTCACTAAAGCCTGATGGATAGAAGATTACTACAACCTTGGCTTACTAGTTAGAGTAGAGTATTGCTACAGAGTATAAATGATTACCCAACGATATAATGTTAGAAAAATTAATGCAATCAAGAAAAATCTATGATGAAAACAAGAATGTAATAAAGCAAAAAAAAAAACATTATTTCCTAGCTATGCAACCAAAATGTAAGAAAGAGAGAGTGAGAGAGTGAGAGAGAGAGAGAGAGAGAGAGAGAGAGAGAGAGAGAGAGAGAGAAAGTTAGAGGGGGAGATTCACTCTTAAATCAGGAAATTAAAAAAATCTCATACAAGACTGAAAAGACAAGAAACTGTTTGACGTTTTCGCCTACTTCAATATTTACTGGACCAACGTTCAAAGCTCCCAATTAATTACAAAAGACTCATTTACATGGCAGTTAACAGACCTATTTGGACATACGGAGTTGAGCTTTGGGGCTATACTAAACCATCCAATTCATCTCGTATCCAATCCTTACAATCCAAAATCATTTGTAAAATCCTGAATGCTCCTTATTATGTCACAAACAAACTCATCCATCATGATCTTAATATCTCAAATGTTTGCGATTTGGCCCAAACTAGATGCCTATCCTTCCATGACAAGCTCCATACACACTTGAATCCGCTAGTCTCTCAACTTGCTTCCCATACTATTTCTGATAACCCTCCGAAGTGTCTGAAAAGATGATGGCCTCGAGACCTTCTACTATAGAACTTTATTGGAGTGCTACCAACGGATAGTTTCTCCACAAATGTTTTTTTTCATGTTATTTGTTCATATTAGCAAATTTACTTGTTATAATATTATTACAGTTGTAAATATCAATAAATTAATCCAAAAAAATATCAGTTTTCAAATATAACTAACATCATAATGCAATTGATACAGTACATAAATATATTGACACATTAAGCAAATAATATTGTAATGAGGAGGAATGTATTTGTTTGTTAATGCTCTAGAGTTTGTCATTTTATATTATTAATAAAACAAAATGTAAATGGGTTCGGTACGTTTAGAAACTGCACTGTTTCTCGGAAAACGGTTTTGTATGGAGGTGATTTTTCTTAGATCACGCTCAACCGCCAGATTTTCCCCTATTTTGGGTATCTACTTTATAGAGGCTTTGCCCGCCTTTTGGGGCGGGATTTGAACCCAGGACCTTTGGCACAGGAACTCAGCGCTCTACCACTGAGCCACTCCTCTCTCTTCAAACGAATTTTTATGGGATACGCGCTTTGACTTAATGGGTATTCGAAGATGAAGTATGCGTAGAAAATTCGCATCAAAGTAGAATTCAGGATGTAACACAAGGATCGTATTAATATAATTGAATTTAGGTCATTGAAACTGGCTTTGAAATGTTTTTGTGGTTATTAATTTCCAAAAAATAATATTAATTAATAAATGCTAACAAATGAAAGGCCAGATGTAATTATTTTATATTACCAGACGTAAATGAGAGGATTAGGTTAAGAGCGACATTATGGGTACAAGTTTGGGCGCCAAACCTTGAACAGAAGCCTGTAAAGATTGTTGGCATCGGTGTCGTACCTTAGGGATCACTAAGCCTTTCATTATTATAACGAAGTGAACCTACAAAAGCCATCCTGACAGACAGAGATATTAAAAATAAACAGGCATCCATTATATTAAATAAGTTACTTTTAGTTCTCGACATGACAGTACAGATCGTGACAGCTGGTTTAGACTATTTCCAGGTTCTAGAGAACGTCACCCTCGAGCTATAACCAGCTTCTTGACGAAGACGAATCGTAGGACATGGAAAACGTGTTTCGAACTTATTTCTACTTTCGAGAGTAAACTTTGGTAACCTTTCCGGTAAACTCAGATAAAACTACTCAGAGCTAAAGGTAATATATGAGCCGGCAGTTAGCGAAAGATACTTGAAGCTTAACCCAATTAAGAGTGACGTTGAATTGAATCGACAGAGTCCAGTTGAATAGCAATCACCTGGTTTAACTTCCACTCAGGGGAATCGCACCCTTATCCTGAACGATTGCTAGAATTACAGGATACAGTTCAGGACATTTGTAAATGAATCATTGTCCTTAGAAGTAGTTGACAGATAAATTGTGAAAAAGGCATTTCTGGATAAATTGTGCTAGAATATTATATATTCAAGGTAATAATTTTTTTTAATTTTACACATTTACCGAAATATAATATATTGTTTTCAATTAAAAAAATACTATGAAACTATTGAAGGTTGGAAGCAATGTAAACTTAATGACTAATAACTTATTTCTTAAAGCGTACAGACGTTTTGTCCAAACTTTTAGTCCGTCATCAGCGCTAAAAAAAAATTCAGACAATATCAATGTAGCAAGTAATGATGATAGTAATGAAATATATGAATATTAAGTAATTGAATAATTAGTCAGTAATGGAATAAAATAACGAATTATTAATAAGTAAAATAGTAGACGAAAATTAAAATATAGACAGTATAAATATAAAATATAAATATACTATAATAACTTTTTTGAACTTATAAATCTATTATAGTAAAAATTATTTAAATTTCAAATTTTTTAATAATTGGTTTTCACATATACTAACTCTCCGAACAATTATTATATACTGGAGGAAGGGGATAATTGGGGGGTGCAGTAAGAAAAACACCAAATAAGTCAGGACTTATTTTTATTTGTGCCGACGTTTTTACTTTGTAGGTCTTCTTCAGGGCTAATAGGAGAGGCGGCTGAGTCAACTATTATTATATAAATTTTGAAGTAATTTATTTATTAATCAAAACATTACGGAGTAGAGCTTTGGAGCTCCACTAAGCCATCGAATTCCTCTCGTATCCAATCCTTACAGTCCAAAATCCTTCCTAAAATCCTCAATGCTCCTTATTTTGTTAAGAATAAACTCATCCATAACGACCTTAATGTCCCTTTTGTTGCTGATTTGGCCCGAACCCGGTACCTATCCTTTCATAACAAACTTCATTCCCACTCAAACCCTCTAGTTTCAAACCTAGCTTCCTCTTCAATTCCCGATAATCCTCCGAGGCGTCTGAAAAGAAGATGGCCACGTGACTTTCTTAGTTGAACTTTGATTTGAGTACTATCAGCGAGTAGTTTCTCTACTTGTCATTATATATCACTTATCCTATTTACTTGTTGTATTATTGTAATACAGTTGTAAATATCAATAAATAAAATAAAATTAAAAAAAAAATGGTCAATACATTTTTTTTCTCGAAAATTTGGCTTTAAGACTTTATTATCAAAGTCCTATTTTGCAAGGTCAATACATATCAATAATTTAATTTAAATTTGAATTTACGTAGATGTTAATGAATTTTATTTTCATTTTCAGCTTATAATCGTTACTTTCACTCCAAAACAAGACATTTAACTATAACAAATGAAATCTTTTAGGGGAAATGAAAAGTGTAACTCAAACACAAATCGCCTCCCTACATAACTGTTGTCCAAGAAACACTACTGTCTCTACCATGTACTGAATTCCAGACCTTTTATGAGCATTATTATCATCGTTAATGAGAAATAATTTTTTTTAGGAGAAATGAAAAGTGTTACTAGTTGAAATAAATTGCACAACAATTAAATGACCTTTTAGTTAAATGTAATTATTCCTATATCAATAGAGGTCTAATCGTTAAACTAAAGCTCATTAAAACAAATAGTATAACTCCTCTGCAGGTCGCTGGACGCCGGCATTCTGGCACTAAATGTTACCGGCATGTCGGCGACGCGAATCAGTAAGTTTCCCCTACCAAAAGTCGCTAAACGCGGCTGAAGAAGTTTTCTCTAATAAAAGATATTATGAAATTTATAAATTCTCTACCTTAATATATGAATTTAATTTCTTAAAATAGTTATGGGAAATAATTACTAACTACTAATAACAATTTTACATGAGAGTTTAAATTAAAATGAATAATAAAAATAAAAAATAACTTAATATATATATATATATATATATATATATATGACTTAATTAACTATATTTCTAACAAGACTACTTACTTACATTTAAACGGAGACATTTTGCCTGGACGAGAAGTTAATTGAAGAAAAATGACTTACCTGAAAAATAAAAAAAACATAACTTAGAAAGACATTGGTTATTTTTTTTTGTAAAATTATTTTTCGAAAGTAATAATTGGTAGAATATCGAATATCAATATTTTTGTAGAAAAATGGAGAAAGAAAAAGAGAGAGAGAGTTTTTATTAGTTTTTTATTGATATGTAAAAAATTTAAAGTAATATCTTCAATATCCCATGAAAGATATTGCTTTCCAATTTAGAGAAAAAGAAAAAAATATTAAGGCTACGAAAGTTAATACTAAAAATCAATCCAGTTTAATTTTATTATTTTTATTACTTTGATAAACAATAAAAACAGTGATTAATGGAATATTCTACTAAAGTCTCGGTTTCTTTAATAGCAATTAATAATTGGAAAGTCGATTTTTTATGGACTCAGACATAACCCCAAGTTATTACTCAATGGTTTGTTCTTTTCATTAAGATGAAACTTCATTTGTCTATATTGTATAGAAAACGTTTATGTAACCTAAAAAAACCCTGTACCACTTCAACCCGTGAGCGGGTCTGGGGTTCAGTACATGGTAGAGACTGTACTGCTTCATGAACAACGGTTCTGCAAGGAGGTGACTTGTCCTAGGTCACGCTCAACCGCCAGATTTCTCCCTCTTATTTTGGATACCCCATTTCTACAACATTTCATAGAGTCTAGGTGATCCCCAGGAGAGTCCTAGATCCCATATGACCCATCTCCGGCTGCAAACAGACTAAATAAAAGTCTCGCCTGCAGCGGGAATTGAAACAGGATTTCCGGCATGGCAACTCAGTGCTTTAACACTGAGCCACTTCTCTCCCAACGAAGACAATAAACTTATTAACAACAGAATTATTTCTCCTAACATTAGTAAGAATTATTTTTTTCCAAACCCGTAATGGTAACTGTTTTCCACAGTTTGTTGCTTGGCTTCGAGTCACAAGTTCTAACTTTTCAATACAATACAAGACTGAAAAGACAAGAAACTGCTCGTCGTTTCCGCCTACTTCAACATTTACTGGACAAACGCTCTAAGCTCCCAATTAATTACAAAAGACTCATTTACATGACAGTTATCAGACCTATTTGGACAAACGGAGTTGAGCTTTGGGGCTCTACTAAACCATCCAATTCATCTCGTATCCAATCCTTGCAATCCAAAATCCTTCGTAAAATCCTCAATGCTCCTTATTATGTCACAAACAAACTCATCCATCATGATCTTAATATCCCATGTTACTGATTTGGCCCAAACCAGATCCCTATGCTTCCATGACAAGCTCCATACACACTTTAATCCGCTAGTCTCTCAACTTGCTTCCCATACTATTCCTGATAACCCTCCGAGGCGTCTGAAAAGAAGATGACCTCGAGACCATCTACTATAGAACTTTTTTGGAGTGCTACCGATGGGTAGTTTCTCCACAAGTGTTTTTCCAGTCGTATTGTGCATATAACAGATTTACTTATTGTAATATTATTATAGT
Source organism: Arma custos (assembly GCA_037127475.1). Classification (NCBI taxonomy): domain Eukaryota; kingdom Metazoa; phylum Arthropoda; class Insecta; order Hemiptera; family Pentatomidae; genus Arma; species Arma custos. The sequence continues at coordinate 10,754,132 of CM073762.1, read as the reverse complement.
TGTAAATATCAATAAATTAAATTTAAAAAATATAATAAAAATTGTTACTAAAAAATGATTATACTACTAGGCCAACGCCCAAGACCAATCGGTTTTGCGCCTCAAATTTGGAACAACCAACCAACCGAAGCTTTTTATATAACAGAATAATATGTTACTTCGAATTTAGTTATTATGGACCTTCTATTTCTTATTTCATTATTGAAAATAATATTAGTCTTCAGTATTCACTGCATAAACTATATCTATCACTTAACGAATTCACTTAAGCACTTGGTAGGAACAAAGAAACTGTAATCCTTAGTGGAATAGAACCGGCACGAACTTCAGGACGGTGATAAAATGCTTTCTTACTGACCTGGATTTTACCAAGCCTTAACAAAAGTTAGAAAATAAAGTGATTTTAAAAGAATTTATAACAGCGATCCTGAATTAAATTAGAAACATCCTGTGTAGCATCAAGTGTTACTAAATTGTCACTTATTATTTCAGGAGCTAGAAAAATATATAATATAAAAACATGGTTATGAATAATAAAGAAAAATCTGGATAGATGACTTTAGAACAATTACCTTCATTTTCCTACTTCACGAGCGGCCTAGAGCAGTTTACAATATTAAGTAAAGTATTATTTTGGTTTTATTTAATTCAGATTTATATAAAACTTTATTATATATTTTTAAATGTATTTTTTCAAACTTATAACTTTATTAAATAATACAAGTTTATATAATTAATTATCCATAATTGTAAGTAAATAAAAGCAAGTAGAGAAACTACCACTGGAAGTACTCAAATAACATATTTATGTTAGAAAATCAAGAAGCCATCTTCTGTTCAGAAACCTCAGAGGAATATCGGGATTGGAGAGTTTGCTAGATTTGAAACTAGTGGGTTTGAGTGGGAATAAAGTTTGTTGTAAAATGACTTGTGTCGGGTTCGTGCCAAATCAGGAAGAAATAGGACATTAAGGTCGTTATGGATGACTTTATTATTAACAAAATAAGGAACATTGAGGATTTTATGAAGGATTTTGGATTGTAAGGATTGGATACGAGAGGAACTCGATGGCTTAGCGGAGCCCCAAAGCTCTATTCCGTAAGTGCAAATAGGTCGTATGGTCATGTAGAGGAGTCTTTTGTAGTTAATTGAGAGCTTAGAACAGTTGTCCAGTAAATGTTGAAGTAGGTGAAAACGTCGAGCAGTTTCTTGTCTTTTCAGTCTTCGATATCGATAATATAGCATTACACATTTTACGTTTTTTAATATATATTTTAAAAACTTCGCAACGTAATATTCTAAATCTCCTTGAAAAAACCAGACACATTTCCTCCAAAACTGGACTTTGATGCGCATTATACCTGGCTAAGTTTAGCGATTTCTCAATGCCACTTAAGTCAATATATACGATTTCAGGGGTTAGAGGTTAAGCTTCTTAAGCCAGTACAAGGCCAATATTCCTTATTTGCAATATTTAATATCTATTATTATTTATTTTCATTTTGCCTATTTTATAAGGAAATATAAGGCAATACATATGTTTAAGTATGTTAAAAAAAAAAAACTCCACGCTGCAGGCACAAAAGAGGAAGATAAAGAAGATGTTTTTTTTAAAAAAGAGCTATAATTTTGAGTGCATTTTTTTTTTATTTCGTAAAATAAAAATCATTTGCTTCTCATACGATGGTGATTTCATCCGGCAATTTTCTTTATATGAAATTGCATAATGCTAGTTATGCTAGTAGAGAACTTTAATATGAAAAAGAAATGAAATGATTGTTAATGATCAGATTTCGGTAATCATTTCATCAAGAAACAGAAGTTTAAACTCACATCAGGCTACTTCAACACTTACTAGACAAACAGTAAGTGTTGAAGTAGCCTGAAACAAAGTTTTTGAATTTAAAAAGAAAAATAGAATGCATAAAATTATAAAATAACACTAGCTACTTTGTTTTATCATAAAACCAAACTTAAAACCAATATAATAAAACCTTTCATTACTATATTTAATGCTAAAAGTGAATACCTGAAAACTATACGAAGTAAGCAGTCATATTTTAAGAAGCTCACAATGGGGTTAAGAAATAAGTACGAAACTGAACATCTAGAAAAACGTTAAGTACTTACTAAGAGTACAATTAAAGGAACAATTGTGTAATTTGTAAAATAGAGGTTAGTTCGCCGTTAGTCGAACAGAGTACACCACTACAACATTCTTTAAAAATGTGTAAACTATTAAAAAAAACATAAAGATTAACTTGATAATGAAGAGCGAGTTAAACATACTTTGCCTTCATTATTTACAAATAATAATAAAAACTAAAAAAGTCTATTTAGACTCACCTCCATTACAAGCCTTGAAGAAGACTTGTAATGTGAGTCGAAACGTCGAATTCTAATTAAAAAAAATCTCTATTTAAGGAATTGATTTTTTGATCTCCGTCCGGATGATTTTTCTCCAATAAAGAACAAAGGAAGACAACTAAAAATGGATCGCATATGATTTTTACAACAGTATTTTTTTAATTTTAAATATTTCTTTAATGTTGAGAAGGAAAAAGTAAAAAGAGACCTTACATAAATGTTAAGACCGTGGAAAAATTCCAACGAAAAGCCCTTGAGTCTCCAAACTAAAACAGAAATTAAAATTATCTGTCCAATATTTCGCCAATTCAGGCATCCTCAGGGTAGAAAGAGAATAACAGCAAAACAAAACATGAATAACGCACCCAAGAAACATCCCACCACCTCCAAGGCTCAAATGCAACTAATGAATCATAAGGAAGGTTACTCGACCCCGGCTGGATAAGGTTAGATAAAAACAGCTGATAGATACTCCAGAATGGGAAAATTCAACATACACTCACCAAACTTAAAAAAAAAACAATTGGAAAAATAAATAATAGTAAACAAAACAGAAACATTAGATACAAAACCATATGAAAAAGTTAAAGTAAAAAAGAACATTATCAAGAAACCAGTGGAGTTATTTTTCCACGGTCTTGACTTATTAATTATTTCTTTAATGCTTACAAATAAAAATAAATTGTAATGGATCTGTTGCAATTAGGTTTGCATTTAAAAACCTTAATGCATTCGCTTACATATAAGTGTTTTATTATCATATAGGTGTTTTAATACTTTAATTAGGATGCGAAAATAGCTTTCCAATTATATTGCGAATCAATTTCTAAGTTACACTCTTTTTCTTCTTATTAAACTTTGTTTATAATTGGTTATTAATCTTTATAAAGATATAAATAAATAAAATAGAGCAGACACGTAGATCTGCATTCCTTCATGCATTCGAACCCGGACAAGGCCAATATTGAGAAGGATCTGCAATTTGAGATTCCAGCCTGATCGATTATCGGCATTCAAAATATATGTTATTATCTCCTTCATAAGTGCAACCTTAACATTTAGACACTGCAAAGCTTAATAATAAATATTTTTATCTGAATAAATGTTCAGGCAATTGATACCCATATTTGGAATATGTTTTTCAAGCCTAATCATTCTTTACATTCTTTAATACGTGTTATCTCGGGAGTGGAGTAGCTCTGTATGTATAGCGCTGTGTTGCTATACCAAAGTTTTGGGATTTAAATCCAGCAATGAAAGTTGATTAATTTAATCTGTTAACAGATCGGATGGACATTATAGGTCCTGGAAACCATCATGGGGCTTATCCAGTCTCTATAAAGTATAATTGGAGGCAAAACCTAACATAGTTTATAAAATATCTTTAAATTAACATAGAACCGTTATTCCTCATACAAGACTGAAAAGACAAGAAACTGCTCGACATTTTCGCGTATTTCGACGTTTAATCGACAAACTCTCTAAGCTCCCGATTAATTACAAAAGACTCATTTACATGACAGTTATCAGACCTATTTGGACATACGGAGTTGAGCTTTGGGGCTCTACTAAACCATCCAATTCATCTCGTATTCAATTCTTACGATCCAAAATCTTTCGTAAAATCCTCAATGCTCCTGATTATGTCCCAAAATAATCCATCATGATCTTAATATCCCATATGTTGCTGATTTGGCCCAAACTAGATACCTATCCTCCCATGACAAGCTCCATACACACTTGAATCCGCTAGTCTCTCAACTTGCTTCCCATACTATTCCTGATAACCCTCCGAGGCATCTGAAAAGAAGATGGTCTCGAGACCTTCACAAGTGTTTTTTTTTTCCTTTCGTTTGTTCATATTAGCAGATTTACTTGTTGTAATATTATTATAGTTGTAAATATCAATAATTTAATCTAATCTAAAAATCTAAGAACCGTTATATTTAAAACATTTAAATAATTGTTTTTTTATGGAAAGATATATATTTTTAAAAATTATATATGAATTGTTCTTCAAAGCAATGGAATATTCGGAGGGGATTTAGCACGAAGAACCAGAGACGGAAGATACGCTATTGGCATGATCAATTCAGTACTGTTTAAAAGTTATGAAAATAGGAAATAGAGAAATTGAAGTAAAGGAAAAACTACTCTGTCGCTGAAATGGACTTCTGGAAAAAGGCTGCTGGAATATTCTGGAATACTTCTGGAACAGGATACCCAATACATTATTTTGAGAAATAAAGGGTACTCAAAATATCATCCTAGTAAAAATCACCATCAAGCGACTAGAGTGGTTTGGACACCTATAGATGATGGAATATAAACGAATACAGAACAATGATCAGAATGAATAACAAGAAGACCATGGAGATTCCAACTTAGAATCTCATGGAGTAACCAAGCTCAGGAAGACGTGGCAGCATTTGGTATCAATCAGAAATTTGCGTCAGAGAGGAAGGTCTAGAAAGAAATACTGTCAAATTTTGAAAACTCCAACTTTATTAAATTTATAAAAATAAATATATTTTATTTTTTTATTTATAAAAAAAATATATTTCTACATTTAAAAAAAGAGTACGAATTCTTTCACACCAAGGAAGTAAGTAAAAAAAAACAACATAAAAGAAATAATTATTTAAGAGTTTTCATTCACATTGTATTTTTTCGCTGTTGAGCCCTCTCATAATTCCGAAGAGATTGATTACCACCCATCAATCCTTTCTATACAGCATATCGGTATTCAATGCAAAACAACATAAAAATAAAATATGCTAGATGATAAATGTATTTCTATTTTTCGATAAGTAAATTAATTATTGAATTTCGTAGACATGACTTGCGAATGACTAGTTCCTACGAAACCTCTGTTTGCATCGATGACTTTCATCTATTTGACAATAAATTATTCTGAATCCGCTTTGTTTGATGACGGATTTGTTTCTTAAACGAAAATGCAAATGAACTTTGTCCTACGCACTTTCTGTTTATTTTTGAGAAAGTTCAGAATAAAAAAAAAACATTTGAACACTCATCATTGTTATAAATTATTAAAATTCTGTTTATAAATACAAAAAAGTCATCGTTTAATTTCATTCCGTTCTAAGTTAAATCACTTAGAAAAAAAGTGAAAAAGAAATACAATTGTAAAATAAAATAAAATTAATCTTAAAAATCTGTTTATTACCTACCATATGACTCGATTGTCATTTGTTATTCATTGTATGTGGCAGAATAAAAGATTACAAAAGGACTGTTAATCAATTGTTTGGTTTTTGGATGTACTGTAATTAATATATGGTGATGCTTAACCACCTCAGCCATCCTGGTTCGCTTCTCGGTCAGACACATCCCTTCTTTTCACTGATCCTATATATCCGTGTGAGAAGCGAACCAGGATGGCCGAGATGGTTAAAGCACCACCACGGAGAGGTGAGAGACCCGGGTTCGAGTCCCGGTCCTGGTCATATCTTTTCTTATAAAAAAAAAATAAATAAATAAAATAAAATAAAATAAAATAAAATAAAAAATATTTAAAAATATGTAATGTACAATTCGAAATGTGAGTTTAAACTTTTATTTCTTGATGATTACCGAAATCTACTCATTACCCATCATTTCATATCTTTTTCATATTAAAGTTCACGGATGAATGATGATTAAGGTTCAAAATTGCCGGATGAAATCATCATTGTATGAGAAGTAAATGATTTTTATTTTACGAAATAAAAATAAATTATGCACTCAAAATTATAGCCCTTTTTTCAAAAACGTCTTTATCTTTCACCTTTGTGCCTCTCAGTGTAGAGGTTTTTTTATAATAATTTTTTTTCATATGTATTGCCTTGTATTTCCTTATAAAATAGGCAAAATGAAAATAAATACATAATAATAAATATTAAATATTGCAAATAAGGAATATTGGCCTTGTACTGGCTTAAGAAGCTTAACCTCTGACCCCCGAAATCCTATATATTGACTTAAGTGGCATTGAGAAATCGCTAAACTTAGCCAGGTACAATGCGCATCTAAGTCCAGTTTTGGAGGAAATGTGTCTGTTTTTCAAGGAGATTTAGAATATTACGTTGTGAAATTTTTAAAATGTATGCTAAAAAACGAAAAATGCTATATTATCGATTTAATAGTATCCTTTTTAATCATACAAGATTGAAAAGACAAGAAACTGCTCGACGTTTTCGCCTATTTAAACATTTACTGGACAACTGTTCTAAGCTCCCAATTAATTACAAAAGACTCACTTATATGACAGTTATCAGACCTATTTGGACATACGGAGTTGAGCTTTGGGGCTCTACTAAACCATCCAATTCATCTCGTATCTAATCCTTACAATCCTAAATCCTTCGTAAAATCCTCAATGCTCCTTATTAAGTCACAAACAAACTCATCCATCATGATCTTAATATCCCATATGTTGCTGATTTGGCCCAAACTAGATACCTATCCTTCCATGACAAGCTCCATACACACTTGAATCCGCAAGTCTCCCAACTTGCTTCCCTTACAATTCCTGATAACCCTTCGAGGCATCTGAAAAGAAGATGGCCTTAAGACTTCTACTATAGAACTTTATTGGAGTGCTACCGATGGGCAGTTTCTCCACAAGTGTTTTTTTTTTTATGTCATTTGTTCATATTAGCAGATTTACTTGTTGTAATATTACTACAGTTGTAAATATCAATAAATTAATCTAAAAAAATAGAGTAACCTTTCAATCTTGTATAGATTATTATAACTATTTGATAAAGTGATCAATGGAATACGCATAACAACTTTTCAGGTTTTACTCCTCTAGGTGTTCTTTTCTTGCCATTTAGCTTCCTAGCAGAGATCTTCAGATGTCTTCTTGATCGTTCTTCTGCAGAAATCATAGGTCTTTCTTTGGAGGGATCCTTCTCAATAGCAATTAAAATCCGGTTCTGTACCATACTTTGGTTGATCCAACGTTTGTCTTTTTTAAATCCTGATGTATTTCTTTTCAGATGCCTCGGAGGATTATCAGGGATTGAAAATGCTACTAAGTATGAATCTATTGGGTTGGAGTGGGAATAAAGTTTGTCATAAAAGGATTGATATCGGGTTTGGGCAAATTTGTAGCAAATGAAACATAGAGCTCATCGATGACTTTATTCGTAAAAAAGTAAGGAGAATTAAAGATTTTAAGATGGATTTTGGATTGTGAGTATTGACTCGAGAGGAATTCGATGGCTGAGTGGAGCCTCAAAGCTGCGCCCTTTAAGTGCATATAGTTTTATAATAGTTATGTATATGAGTCTTTTGTAATTAATTGGGAGCTTAGAGCGTTTGTTCAGTAAATATTGAAGTAGCTTGAAACGGCGGGCAGTTTCTTGATTTTCCTGTCTAGTATGAGGGTTCGAAGTTAAACGTTTGTTAAGATGAAGAAGAAGTATCGGATCTGTTCTAAAGGAGTCAGTGAGTATATTATTAAAGGATAATGGAGGACAGGAAGTCATTGGTTTACGACCGAGGGTAAAGGTGATTTGACGGGATTCGAGGAAATATATTTTTATCATTTGCTTTTGGCACCATTCTTCAAAGTCAGTTATATGGGATTGAAGAATATAGGATGCACTACTGGATAGCTAGTGTTGAATGATAATACACATTCGTTAACAAACGTGGTAAATATAGTATTAGGATGATTTGGGATGTCAGTTGTATAAACTGTGAAGACGATTGGGCCGAGCATAATACCTTGAGGAACACCGACTGATTCAACGAAAATAGAATTATTGGTTTACCTTGCATTATCTGATAGTGAGATAATGAGAAGTTATGTAGGGGGGGGGAGACAGGAATTTTCGGAGTTTGTAAAGCAATACCGGGTGCCTGAGTGCCGATAAGAATTAAAACATAATACAAGCATTTATTGGTATTTTTGAGTAATGTAGTTCTGTTGATAAAATACTGTTTTTTGTTGGGTGAATTATGTAATATTTATTTTGAATCAAGTACTTTGGATATATTAAATTATTTATATATAAAGTTGTAACATTATCCTGCAATTTGGCACTTTAAGGACGAGGTTATCCTCTAGAAGTCTCATTAAAATTTAAAGGCAGAGAGTTAAGTGGGATGCAATTCCCCCGGGTAATTTATAGCGACTAAATAAACTACAAGCCGCAGCTCTAGGGGCCATCTCCTTTTCCCCTAGCTCTTACCTTACAAACTACCTTATTACTGCCAGGTAATGTAGTAACGTAGTAGCTACTGTTACTACTCGGCTGATGAAATGATAATGTTATCACTACTATATTACTACATACCAGGTAATGAAGTAACAGAGGGCTACTGACTTCATTATTATATTACTGATTAGTAATATAATAACATAGGATTTTATTATCACCATAAGGTAATTTAATATTAATATTATAGTATATTAGGGTTAGGTTTAGCTTACTACTACATACTACGCTTGCTTGTAGGGCTATCTACAGGAATTTTTATAAAAGCTTCAGTTCTTAGCATTTCCAATTATATAGTCTGTTTGATATTTCATTGGCAACGAGTGAAAAATATTTATTTTAACTACAATATCAAATTAAGTATATTATTATACAGGAGCGCTGAGTTGCCGGGCAGAATGTCCTGAGTTAAACTCCCGCTACATGGCAGAGTTATGTTTAATCTGCTAGCGGCCGGAAATGTGTCCTATGGAGTCTAGGACCCTCCTGGGGCTCACCCAGCCTCTATAAAGTATTATAAAAATAGGGTGCCCAAAACAGGGGGAATATTTGGCGATTTAGTGTGATCTCGGACAAATCACTTCCCTGCACAACCATTGCCCTTGAAACAGTACAGTATCTACCATGTATTAAACCTCAGACCCGTTCACGAGTTGTAGAAGTAAAGGTTTTTTTTTATATTAATGAATTAATTTTATTTACTTGGCTAGAGCTAACGTGGGCACTGTTCCTTTCGATGTCTTTCATATAATCTGTTAATTTTGCTAACAGGCAATCTTCCGATGGTATATTTGTTGTTCTAGAAAAGTTTGGATAAATCAAAAGAGAGAAATCAAAATTTCAACAAGAGACAAATAAAAATAACCGATGTGAATAATACCTGACTTACTTTTGCACCATAAAAATTATAAATAAATTTCCCAAAAAGTCCACAAAAATGGAATTAACATAAGCATTAAGAATTTGTAAATAAACAAAATTACTACTTATGAAGAATTACAAAATAGTACATAAACAATATTGGTTCCTATTACTAAAAAAAAATCGAATCAAGATGGATTCACTGATAGTCTACCTACCTATATTACCCTTACAACGTACACCCGTTTTTACACGCACTTCAGAGATTTTCTGGACCGATAATAAATTGCAATAAATAATAAATATATATATTTGAGGCATTATGGATCGAAACAACTCCAAAATTTCAAAAATTGTTGGACTAGCATAGCACTTTTATACATCACGACATTTTGTCGCCTTATTTCTCATGGTTTTAGTCCGGTTCTGAAAATGAAGATTTGGTAGCACAAATCATAGCTTGGCAGAATTAGCCAAAGATGACAGTAAGTTTATGAAGTTATCCACTTTTGATTCTGAACGCATCATGGGGTATGTACTAAATTCTGAACACTAAGAGGTTTTTAGAAAAGGAATAGCAAATTTGAAAATACATCTTAACTAACTCCAAACCCATTCCATACGCTTGTTGGAGTGTAATTTACCCGACGAAAAATTGGTTTCAGCTTATAGATAAATGGATCGTTCCCTGATGTCTATAATATACGAGCTTTTGCTTTATGTTAGAGATGAAAGAGCTTACATATAAGTGTCAAGATGAAACGATTCATAAAATATTGAGGGATGATCAAACTTGATCATAATATTTGGATCATTATCCGCAAAATCTGAACATTTTCGCGATTACTATACTTCTTGTACTACTTACCGGGGGGGAGGGGGCAAAACAAATATAATATCGGATTGTATCTCTTATACCAAATACTTGACTGTTATAACAACAAACACCAGGTGATGGTACAGCATACCAGTTATAGAGGTAGTACCAAGAGCTGGTAAACAACGAGGCACATTTAGACAGCTGGTGAACAGCTGAGTGTTCTATTCGGACCAGCGGCTTCCGAACAATAGGCAGCGGGGGATCGAAATCCGATACCCGACTTCCAAAGGATATGCAGGCAGTTGAGGACAGCTTAGAAAAACTAAACAGGATTTGCTCAGACTGATGAGAAAGCTTATAGCTAAGAAACCATCTCTTTAAAAATACCTCCGGATAGTTAAAAAACTTTACTAAAATTTGAAATACTTATCAGCTATGAGATGAAAATAGTTGACTGGATGATCTAATGTAAAGGAGATAGTTGGGGGGTGCAGTCAAAAAGAACACTGAATAAGTAATAAACTTATAATTATGTGCCGACGTTTCGACCTACAGTGTAGGTCATCTTCAGGGCTATAAGAGAGAAACAGACAGAACAAAAATATAAAAATGTACAGTAACAATAATATGGTGACAAGTAATGTAGAAAATTAAAACAGTGGCAGATATGAAGATGGAAGATAACGAATATTAAAAAAGTGACAGAATATAATAAAATTAAGATATAGACAGATTTAAAAAAAATAATGATAATGATAATGAAAAGAAATTAAAATAGTGACAGATATAATAAAATTAAGATAAAGACAGATATAACAAAATTAAGGATAATGAAAAGAAAATGAAAATAATGACAGATATAATAAAGTAAGACAGATTTAATAAAATTAAAGAAAATGAGCAGAAATGATAAATTATAAATAACGCATATAAAATAAACTACAGAAAATAAATGTACAGAAAGGATAGTAAAGTAAAAATAATATAAAGGAAAATCAAAAAGGAGGAGGTAAACAAAAGAAACAAAATGAGAATATTTACATACACAAAAAAGGTTGGAACATGAAGAATAAAGAAAAACTAGTAAAATAAAGATATAAAATGCATGATAACGGACTTAAAGATGTTACATGTTACAGAAAAGTATGGAACTGTATATACAATAACTAATGTGAATAATAGAAATACTATTGTACAGTAACAATACTGTACATTACTTGTATTTACTTACTTATATTATATATACTGTACATTACTGTAAATTTTTATATTTTTGTTCTGCCTGTTTCTCTCTTATAGCCCTGAAGATGACCTACACTGTAGGTCGAAACGTCGGCACATAATTATAAGTTTATTACTTATTCAGTGTTCTTTTTGACTGCACCCCCCAACTATCTCCTTTACATTATTTATCAGCTAGTTGAGTTGAATGATATTTTATCAGTAAGATACTCTGCCACGAGGGGGGCGACCTGTGCTATTGTGGTTAGCATAAAACCTTGGGCTTAGTAGGTTCGCAGGTTCGTTTCTCGGAAGGTGACCCTAGGATTTTTCAAAGGTAGTAAACAAAATCCTTGATTGTACCGTTCTTCGGAAGGAAAGTTAAACGGAAGTCCTGTACGATGTCAGGTAATCGTTAATAATTCCTATGCTCATTAAACCTGATAGGCAAAATTTAGGGCTCCTGCTGTAGCATCGTCCGATTAGCCATAGCACCATAAATATGACGCTAATTAAACAAACTTAAATACTCTAAGATTAAGCTCAATATCTCACCACTGGAAAATCGGACATCACAAGGACAGAAAAAGAGCTGATATCAACAGTGTAAAAAAAACTAACCAAAAAGGGATGGTAAATAGTACTCTGGTCTGTAATATATATTGAATAAAATTTAATAGTATACACTAGCGACCGACCCCAGCTTTGCTCGAGTAATAAGGCATATTATGCCTACATGATTTGTCTGTGTAATGTATTTTTTTTTATCACGTATCGGCCACTAAGGACCACGTGAATATCATTGGCTTCTTAGGGAGTCTTGATTTTTCTCTTCCCATCTCAGCTAATGCACTTTAATATATAGAAATTATAAAAATAAAAACAAAACCACAAATATTCCTTTATATACGAATTTATTATTTTATACGTTAAACACAACGACATGAACATTCCCACTATAAAATCATAGATTCATAACAAATACATAACATTCCACTCATCGACACAATATCACCCAAACCCACTCGTTCTTTCGCTTTTCTACTCCCTGTTACCTGGACTTGATAAAAAAAAAATGCAATGGCCAAGAGACCTACTCAACAATTCAGTAAAATCATTTACTGACTAGCCCTGAGGAAGCTCACAACACGATTAACTAAAAATTATGAGATAACAAAAAATAATGCGAATTTAGGAGATTACAAACGCATGATTGCAAACCATGCACTCGGATAATATTATTGATGTGAAAGTGTCAGGATTACTAAGGTGGGATTGTAAAGTTATTGGGCTTAGTAAAGAACCAATTCCTAAAAAGTTAATAAGTACTTTACCGAGTTGTAAGCGTCTGAGGGATAAACCGAAGCGTAGGTGGGAGGATTAAGTGATCTGGTAGATTTGGGTTTGTGCAGTGGTCCATGGACGGAAGTTTGTAAGCCAATATTCGTGGTATCGGCATCGAACCTTCGGGTTAGCTAAGGATTATTATTATATAAGTCTTCCATTTTGCCTCTTTGTACTATTACCCGGTGTAGTATCTTTTTTATTTTAGATTAATTTATTGATATTTACAACTATAATAATATTACAACAAGTAAATCTGCTAATATAAACGAATTACATTAAAAAAAACTTAAAAGAAACTACCTATCCGTAGCACTCCAATAAAATTCTATAGTAGAAGGTCTCGAGGCCATCTTCTTTTCAGACGCCTCGGAGGGTTATCAGGAATAGTATGGGAAGCAAGTTGAGAGACTAGCGGATTCAAGTGTGTATGGAGCTTGTCATGGAAGGATAGGTATCTAGTTTGGGCCAAATCAGCAACATATGGAATATTAAGATCATGATGGATGAGTTTGTTTGTGACTTAACAAGTAGCATTGATGATTTTACGAAGGATTTTGGATTGTAAGGATTGGATAAGATATGAATTACCTATTATATAAATACCATTGCTCTTGTCCTTCTGTCACTATCAAGTTTCTACTTAATGAAAGAGACATCATCAAGACAGTGATGCTGCTGCTTGGCGGTGCATTCTAGACAACCTTGCATCCTTTTGTGGAAATTAAGCGATTTTCCGTGTCCGTTTGAAGGAATCCCTCAAGGTTCATGTTTAAGTCAGATCACGCAGGGAGAATGACAGCTATCAAGATCCACCTACCTCTTCCTAAGGCAGTATAATACATTATTCCGCCAAGGACAGAGATGTTATCCTCCCACTTTTTTTAACCACGGGGTGGTTATTCAAGAGCTCTTTTAATGGTTATTTACTGTTCTATAATGGACAGGCCTATCCTAGAAAATAGGATATCCTTGGATAATGTTTTCTGTACTTTATTAATTGTTCATTTTATATCTGCTTAAGCTAATAACAGTTATTCATGGTTTTTATAAATTTTATTGAGTATGCATTATACTAATAAAAAAGAGTCATATTCGATCTATTATATGAGCCGTTTATTTTGAAAGTGGCCTAACTCCGTTTTTCAAATTTTTGCTGGTACCATGGTTACATGTACAACTTCATATTAGATATCAGTGAAGCGTTACAGGTTGCTTATATTTCGAGCAAATACAAAAAGTTTTTGACACATAAGTTTTCAGAATTAGTTCAATAACTGAACTGTGTAGTTTGAATGTGGCCTAACTCCATTTATTTTATACTTACATCAAGATATTTACTATTGATAATGTCTATTGGGATATAGACGACCGGAACATCATGATTTCTTCAAATCCCTTTCACACGTGCAAAATGTAGATGAATAGTAAATTGTTTTGTAATAAATTTATGTTTGTAATTTTATATGTTCTGTAATTAAAACATCTTTTGAATCGCATAAATAGTGTTTCCGAAGTGTTTTAAAGATATGTAAAATAAATTGAGTATTGTTTTTTTTTCAATTTGAAGCAACTTAAATTATGTTGAATGGACTTGGGTACCTTCAAATTTAATAATGAATCTGGTTGTAAATTTTGAAAGTGGCCTAACTCCATTCTTGATAGGAAAACGTACATTATTAACTTAATAATTGTCGCTATTTTAATAGGAACCATAAATTTAATAGGTTTAGATACACTAAAGCAGTATGACTCATTAGTATCCTATATGTATATTTTTAAATTCATTGAAACGCAAACCCTTAAATATCTCAATTTGAAGATAAATGGAGGTAGGCCACTTTCAAAATAAACGGCTCATATGCTGTGTAATTATTGAGCCTCTATATAGTGGGAACACACGATTATTGAGAAAACCTATCTGATTAGAATAAATCAGTTAAATTGCCTCTTTTCGCAACTATTGGCTTAGAAACATTTGAGTCCTTGAAACCTTCATGACTATTAGTAGCAATACTTACAGGAAAAGAAGAAGAGATTGAGTCCACTATCAGTTCAAACATTGAAATTGGACGATACTCCTTGTATAAATAAAACCGAACAGGATAGATTGGCCCAACGGACGAAAAGGGAGGGACAAGGAAGACGACCTAGAACTAAGTAGGAAGATAAGAAAAGCAAGAGGTCTTCAATGGAACATTCGAAGACAGCAGGTGGAAGACCGACAGATCTGGCTAAGGCTGTAGGTGCCAATGCAAGGTGGTTCGCAAGAGCACTCGATATAATGATCATGATGAATACTTGAGATCTTCTCAGATCACTCTGAATAATTAAGAAAATTGTCTAATTCTTATGTAAGGATGCAGATAGCTGGGAGTGCAGTCAAATTAAACACCAAATAATTGGATACTTTTTTAATATTTGTGTCGACGTTTTGACCTACTTTGCAGGTCATCCTCAGGGCAAATAGAAGGAGCTACTGCTCGGAAACAGACAAAAAAATGTATTTAACGTCGGTACAAATAATAATTAAGTATTCACTTAGCAGGTGTTTAATTTGACTGCACCCCCAGCTATCTCCATCCTTACATTAGATCTTCCAGTCAACTGATTTCCTCTCTATGTCTAATTCTTAATTCATTCAGCGCCACTTTATGCTACTATGGTTAATGGGACGGTGGAAGTTTTAAATTTTGCCAATCCTGGTATAATTTAGAGTGCACCTACATTGGGTCCGATCCGATACGATCAGAATTCAAAAGCAAACCAAACGACTAAAATATATCGAGAGTGCCTACATTGGCTCCGTCCGTTTTTATCAGACTAATCCGACGGATTTAGTCGCTCGTGGAATCAAAATAGTTTATTTATGGTATACGGAAGCACCTACATTGGATCCGATCCGATACTGACGATCAGGCACGATTTTCACAATTCAAAATCACTAGTTTTCAATCCGATAAGCGAGCCGTTACCATGTGTGCCAACTTAACCTTTATGTCTAAAATGTTTATTAAAAATGTACATTGTAATTTGATAATTAACTATTATATAAATATCAGTCATATATCAAAATTAAATATTCTCAATTCTCATTAAAATATTTTATTACTAATCTACATGAACCATTAAATATAGTAGCAAAGGTTATTTTTCTATTGAATAAAATTATATCTATCAGAAATGTACATAAACGACAATAAATTCTTTTTTTTTTAATTGAAAAACAACTAAATTATTTATTTATGGTGAAACAGCATGACAAAAATACTCTAATATATTAATATTACCTCATTGTTACAACATTTGGTTCTTTAAATTTATAGAATTAAGATTATTTATTAATTATTTTTAATATATTTATATTTCACTATAATATATATAAAATATAAGAAATAAAAGAATAAAAATAATACTATTTTATTCGGAAGGCAGTGACTAATTTCACTATCGGATTGAAATGACTAGAATCGTGTCGGATCTGAACCTCAGGCACTCACGTATTTCAGTTATTTGTTTTTTCAGCCCAGCATCGGATCTAATAGATTCGGATCGTGTCGTATCGGATCGGATCCAATGTAGGTGCATCCTAAGACATTTTTCTATTACCTGGCAATACACAGGCTCGGTGCCCCCATTTAACCTCCTTAACGAAAGATAACATAACCTAGGATTTTTTCCTCCCGTTGTTATTATGCTAAATACAACAGCGCAGTTGTACCTAGTATAATTAAATTAAGAGTAATGTTTGTTTTTTTTGCACTATGTGATGGAAACTTTATTTTAAAATTCGCAGTTGAATAGTCCACAGACTCGGTAAATAAATCGGATTTTGTCCAGAGAGAGTTAACTGCTTTCAGATAATCGGAATCGTATCATTCTCGTAGTTCTTGGCTTTAAATGGAGTTGTAATTAAAACAATAATTCCGTTTCAAGCCCCTTATTCACTACGAAAATAACTCGATTACGCTTACACAAGTATGAGAAACTCGTTTGGAGAAAATTAGTCTAAACCCCTTACACAGGCCAACAAAAACACTTTTTTAACTTTATGTATATATTTTTTTTATTAAATACTTTATTGAAACATTATAATCTGCCACTCTGTACACTAAGTATGCATATATGCATGTATTATTCACAATCCAATCCACTCTCCTATATAATTGATACCCCGGGGCGACGTTGATTACGCCAGAGGTGGTTGAGTCCAGACACCGGAGGCACAAGCAGCCATGTTCAACATCAACAGCTTCGATTAGGCGTCGTAAATAAAAAGAGGTTTCTAAGGGAGATTTATGGCCGGTGAGTTGGTGCCCTTAAGTGATATATATAGTGCCCTAACAGCTGTAATCAGGGCTCTAGTCTGCTACTTCTCTTAGTCCAGTCCGACCCAGTCCTCTTTAAGTCATCTACAAGAAACTTATGCGATGAATTATGCACTTCAGAATATAAATCACTTGCTGTTTTGTATAGTAGAAAATTATATACAATACATCAGAAGCC
The DNA here is from genome assembly GCA_037127475.1 of Arma custos. Lineage (NCBI taxonomy): Eukaryota > Metazoa > Arthropoda > Insecta > Hemiptera > Pentatomidae > Arma > Arma custos. The sequence goes on along the minus strand of CM073762.1, from coordinate 10,736,780 downwards.
ATTATAATTATTAAACAATTTTGTTTTTAAATATTTTTGTTTTGAAGAGAAAAGATTTGCCTTGGCCAAGATTCGAACCCGAATCGTCAAAATCTCCGTAGCACTGCTCTAAGCCATTGAGCTACCAGGGGTCGTACCAAGTCAGACAAATCCGTTCTCTTCTCTGATCCTATAATATAGGAGAATATATAATTATCTGTATAAGAGAAATGATATGCCCTGGTCGGGATTTTTCTCTTCAAAACAAAAATATTTAAAAATAATTAGCATAAAAATAACAATTAATAAAAATAAATTATAAATAATATATTGGCGTATGCCAACTAGATCCTAATTAAAGTAATGTTTAATGAACATTCTTCCCCGTGTATACGAGGCGTGGCTATTAAACAACGAGACTGACGTTGCAATAAAATTTATTTTTATTTTATACATAATTACTTACTATAACCTTCAATATACACTCCTTCTCTAACCCAATTAACTACAAAAGACTCATCTACACGACCTATTTGGACTTACGGAGTAGAGCTTTGGAGCCATCGAATTCCTCTCGTATCCAATCCCTCCAATCCAAAATCCTTCGTAAAATCCTCAATGATCCTTATTTTGTTAAGAATAAAGTCATCACAAAGCCTCCAATCCCATATCACTGATCTTGAAGAAAGGTTTCAAAACTGGAGAATTAAAATAATTTCTCAAAAAAAGCATCAAATCACTTTTACCTTACGTCGTAAACCAATGACTTCCTGCCCTTCAGTATCCTTTAATAATATCCCTCTGGTGCCTGTAGAACAGGTCCGATACTTAGGGTTGCGCCTTGACAAACGATTAACCTGGAATCCTCATACAATACTGAAAAGACAAGAAACCGCACGACGTTTTAGGCTACTTCAACACTTACTAGACAAACGCTCTAAGCTCCCAATTAACTACAAAAGACTCATCTACATGACCATCATACGACCTATTTGGACTTAAGGAGTAGAGCTTTGGGGCTCCCCTAAGCCATCGAATTCCTCTCGTATCCAATCGTTACAATACAAAATCCTTCGTAAAATCTTCAATGCTCCTTATTTTGTTAAGAATAAAGCCATCCATAACGACCTTAATGGCCCTTTTGTTGCTGATTTGGCCCGGTATCTATCCTTTCATAACAAACTTCATTCCCACTCAAACACTCTAACCTCTAACCCTACAATGCTCCATGCGAATCTTCCATTGTTGGAAACAGTGCTGGAAGTCATCTTCTGTCAACTCCTTCAGGATGCGTTTCGCTTTCTCTTTTACAGCTTCCACGAGAATGAAGAAGAAGAAAACAACGAATAAGTCAGGACTTGTTTATATTTGTGCCGACGTTTCGACCCGTAGGTCATCTTCAAATATCGTCCCTTTTAATTAAGATTTCATCTTAGGGAACAGATAGAAGTCACATGGTGCAAGATCTGGTGAATAAGGTGGATGTTCTAACACTGGGATGCTGTACTGGGCTAGGAACCTCTTGACAGATAACTCGAAATGAGCTGGCGCATTGTCTTGGTGGAGAACCCATGATTTGTCCTTCCACATTTCGGGTCGTTTTTTTCCTTACTCTTTCACGTAGTTTTGCAAGTACCTCAAGTTAGTAGTATTGATTAATAGTTTCACCTTGAGGAACCCAGTGAAGGTACACAATCCCATGAATATCGAAAGCAACGTCAGTCTCGTTATTTAATAGCCATACCTCGTACATCGCAAAAAATGCGAAAACACGGGGATATAGGATCGGTGAAGAGAACGGATTTGTCTGACTTGGATACGATCTCTGGTAGCTTAGTCATTATAATTATCAATTTATATTTAATAAAATGGGGCAGGTTTGGTGTATATGTAAAGCGCTGAGTTGCTGTGCTGAATTCGTCTGGAGAAAATAAATTATTTAATATATCAGCAGCTGAAACTAAAAATACATTCATTCCTCTTTCAACTGACCCCTTTATGGTCCCACTTAAGGTGTACAAAATTAAGGGAATCAATAACAAAATAATGGTAAACTTAAAAATATATTCAACACCAACACAATATTGTACTAGCATATTAAAGTTGTATAATTAGTCGGAACTACTATTATGTACTAGTATTTTGTAATTTAGCCGACTTGTAATTTTTGTTTGCAAACCAAGAAGCGGTGAGAAAGGATCAATATCCACCCAATGGTTACCGATCTCGGCTGATAAATTATCTAACATGTTTGTAGACTTAAATGGACTCTGTGGGTTACACAGACCCTCTAAGGACTTAGCCAGTCTCTTTAAAGTGGGTACCCTTAATTAGAGGAAAATTATGAGATTGGTCTCACCCAAATCATCTCCTTACACAACCGTTAAGAATCAGAAGTTCTAAGAAACAGTACAGTCAATACCATATACTGAGACCAATACGCTTTACGCAATTTTTTTAAAATATTTAATTATTTTTTTAATTACAACTCTTCTGCTGATTGTCAATTAGTTTTATTGACAGATCTGCATAAATATATATATATATATATATATATATATATATATATATATATATATATTATTTTTTTTTATCGAGAGTTTCCCCAAAGCTGAGGTTTTACCCAACCAAAATTTAGGGTAACATTTTTTTCCAGGTTTTCCTGTCAAATGCGTCCTCTTCATTAAGGCCATATCATGCCATGTCTTCCTGGACTTGGTTCATCCATGAAGTTCGCGGTCGTCCTATGTTTTCTCCTTCAGGGCACCATTCCATTGTCTTTTTGGGCATTTATATATTATAAATATCAAATGAGATAAAAAAAAAATCCTACCATTGAATATCTCAATTTTGTAGTGCAGTTTCTTTATCCGCTTCATGCATTTTTGGTTCTTATTGTTAACCCTCATTTCATTTTATTATTATGCAAGAGAACAGAATTTTTTTTCATTTGTAATCTCTAAACGTAAAAAATGTGTTTCTTCATGTTTACCAAATTTTTTCTACATCAAAGTACCAATAAGTAGTTTTAGTTTTCTTCTCAACATAAATTTTACAATGATAGAGAAGATAATTTATTATTTATTAATCTTTGTAATGGAAAAAGGCATAGCGAATCCAAAGGCTTGATGATGATGTACCACTCCGTGTCTACGAACCGTTCACGAATTGGCGCCCGAACTCCTTTGCGTAAGGTTACCCTTAATGTAATCCTTCCACTTACGCCTTGGCCTTCCCCTCAGAACAATTAACTTTTTAATTAATTATTAATTTTTTAAGCATTCGTTACTAAATCAGTTACGGGGCCATCAATTTCATGGCGGTACTACCACTTCAATTATAATAATTGAATAATTTTTCTGAAAATCCAAGTATACCCATCCGTATTTCCAACCCGAATAATTTCGAATACTTTAAGACATTATTCGTCATTCGAAGTAGCCAGCTAGTTATCACTCCCATAGCAGTCTAAAGGTTAATAGTTTTGTAAAATTTAATTAATAACGTTCAGAACAATTGAATCATGCCAAGTAATCTCTAGATCGAAACATAATCAAACATTTTAACCGTGTCTTTATATTCTCTTAAGTATGATTTTTTTTTTTCAATTTGTTATAGATCCTTCCTCTTTACGACATATAAAATAAAAACAAACCTTTACACTATAACGGTCTTAGATTCAATACATGTTAGAGACAGAACTGTTTCTAGAACAGCGGTCGTGTAGTGAGGTGATTCGTCGGGGATAACGTTCAATCGCCAGGTTTATCCTGCAATAAAGGATATCCACTTTATATAGACTGGGTGAGCCCCAGGAAGATCGGTTGATCCCAATATGCTTTTAACTTAGACCATATTGAATCGAAACCAGCTTCAAACTCTATTAGCCCGGACAGACCCTTGTATTAACCGAAATAATTTTATTCCCACTAGAAGAACACGACAGGCATCTTGTACACGACCGTATCAATTGAATGCTTAATAGAGAAAGACCGTAAAGGCAATTCTCTTCTCATCGAGGTAGATTTTACGACCACTTGACGGCGATGTCAGCGCGCATTCAGTGATTGCCTCAATCTGCCTGGACATCGGTAGTGAATGACTAAAACCACTGCTGAAAGTGGTGGATGACTTGATAGTCATCAAATGAGGACTCAGCAGGACTAGGCTTATTGTTGGGTTGTAGTTTATGACAAAAATGCTGGAAGAAATTAAATATTTCACTAGGAATAATAATGGAATCGGATAACTCATAAGCATAGAGAATCATTGGAGGTTCTATTAAAACAGATGATCAGTGGAAAAAAACAAAAAAGTAAGAAGTCCAGAGATCATTAACCCTATATAAATATAAACATACTAATACAATTATATTAATTATAATGGAGAATGGAGATAGTTGGGAGGTGCAGTCAAGAAAACACCAAATAAATCAGGACTTGTTTATATTTGTGCCAACGTTTCGACCTACTTTGTAGGTCATCTTCAGGGCTATGAGAGAAAAAACAAAAAAATTTAAAAAATATTACAGTACCAAGAATATAAAAACATATACAGTGAAGAAAAGTATAATAACCAACAATATACTTTATAATATAATAAATGATATATAATAAAGTATAAAGAATATAAAATTATAGAGTAAATGTACAGAAGAGTGATACTGTAAACATAATACAGAGAGCAAGAAAAATGAGAAGGTAAACGGAAAGATACAAAATGATAAATATTAAAATATAAAAAAAGGTGAGATATAAAGTTATGGAAAACGTAGTTTAATTACAGCTAAATATAAAATGTATCATAAGAGACTATAATATTAATTATAGTGCAATTGGAAAAACCCCAATGCAAAACCTTCAGTTTCAAAATTCTCCAGTAAAACACATACCGATAGACGTTTCGTCTATTCAGGCATTATCAAGACACACACACACACACAAAAAAAGGTTATATAAGTCGACTGGTAAGTATGTGTTAATATAATAAATACTAGTGTTTTTCTTTTCATTTTTTGGCTCTATTTTATTAAAATTATATTAACACAAATCTAAATAAAAACAATTTATAAATATAATTACAAATAACATAACGGTCCAATTAATTCCACAACTTTAACTTACAATTTTATGTTGGTGATGTACGTTTGAATTTATTTATTCCTTATTTTTGATATAAATAAAACCATAAATCGTAGCTAAGAGTCACTTATACGAGGAATTCACGTGGTTCTAGTTTCTTGTTATTCCAGTCGTGGACGTACAACGTGATACAGATCTCCTAACATGTTCCTAATGTCACCAACTACAAATTTATTTCATATAAGCTTCGTGACTGTTTTTAGAAGAGTCATCTTAATTCTAAAAAGGAGCCTTTGAAAATTTGTGGAACTTAATAAATTAAGTTTCAAGTGTGGTAATTGAACTAATTTTTTTAATATTTATTTATTGATATTTACAACTGTATTACAATAATACAACAAGTAAATAGGATACGTGTTACATAATGACATGAGATAATGACAAGTAGAGAAACTACCCACTGGTAGAGCTCAAATCAAAGTTCAACTTAGAAGGTCACGTAGCCATCTTCTTTTCAGATGCCTCGGAGGATTACCGGGAATTGAAGAGGAAGCTAGGTTTGAAACTAGAGGGTTTGAGTGGGAATGAAGTTTGTTATGAAAGAATAGATACCGGGTTCGGGCCAAATCAGCAACAAATGGGATATTAAGGTCCTTATTCTTAACAAAATAAGGAGCATTGAGGATTTTACGAAGGATTTGAGGATTGTAAGAATTGGATACGAGAGGAATTCGATGGCTTAATGGAGCCCCAAAGCTCTACTCCGTAAGTCCAAATAGCTCGTATGATGGTCATGTAGATGAGTCTTTTGTAGTTAATTGGGAGCTTAGAGTGTTTGTCTAGTAAGTGTTGAAGTAGCCTAAAACGTCGTGCGGTTTCTTGTCTTTTCAATCTTGTATGAGGATTCCAGGTTAATCGTTTGTCAAGGTGCAACCCTAAGTATCTATTCTACCTATTCTACAGGCACCAGAGGGATATTATTAAAGGATACTGAAGGGCAGGAAGTCATTGGTTTACGACGTAAGGTAAAAGTGATTTGATGCGATTTTTGAGAATTTATTTTAATTCTCCAGTTTTGACACCATTCTTCAAGATCAGTGATATGAGATTGGAGGCTTTGGGACGCAACAACTGTATTGGAGTTGACTGATAATGCACATGTATCATCAGCATACGTGATAAGGATAGTATTAGGATGAGTTGGGATGTCAGCTGTATAAACTGTATAAAGGACTGGGCCAAGGATACTACCTTGAAGAATGAAGTAATTAAATAAATTATATAATTAAATTTGTCGTATTTGGGATCCTTGAGGACGTCATATATTCAGTAAATGTATGAATTGTTAAATTAGCAACATCATTTATTCAGTTAGGTATTACAAAATTAATAAAAAAATACATCTTATGAGATCCATTAAGCCATCGCATACCTCTTGTATCCAATCCGCAGCATTTCGTGAAATCGGCCTTAATGCCCCTTTTGTTGCTAATTTAGACAAAATCTGAAATCAAGACAAATTTTATGAACACTTAAACCAACGAGTTTCTAACCTTGCTTCTTCTTCAATTCCCGATTATCCCGATGTTATTGAGTACTACCGCTGGGTAGTTTCTCCACTTGCTTTTATTCATGTTATTCTGTATCAGTCACTAGTTGTATTGTTATAATACAGTTGTAAATAGCAATAAATATATATATTTTTAAATGTAACATAAAATAAACGTGGACGATTATTAAAAAAGGAAGAAAGGAAGTTGTTGGTCGTGGAGATGGACTTCTGGAGACTCTGCTGTGCTGTTTCCAGAATTCAGCAAGTCCCTAATAAAACCATTAGGCATTTGGTGGATCAGGAAACAACGATCTTCGCAGTAGAAACAAGAAGATTCAAATGGTATGGCCACTTAAAAAGAATGGCAGAGGACCGATGGCCAAAAATAATCTTCGAATATTGCCATGTGGAAAGAAGGAAAAGAGGACGACCAAAAAGAAGATGGTTGCAGGATCTGGAGGAGAGCATGGCAGCGGGGGGTATTAGGGGAGGAGGCTGGTTGGGTCGCGATCTGAGGCGAGACCTTTTAGATACAACTAAGTTGTACAAAATTGCTTAATAAAATAACATAAAAAAAAAAACACAGATAATTTGTCTTCGAACCGAAGATAGGCAGGCCTAACTTGTCATGGGGTATTTAAACATTTTTTTTTAATTTCAGTTAAAATTTTGTTATATCACAATTACTAATTTATTTACCATACCTTCGTTTCCTTCCAGTACTTAAAAGGTCTACCAGCAATCATTCGTGATGATATAATATGATAATATGATAATAAAAATATGGCAAGTAAGATCCAATGACCGCAAGTGGTAAAAGCAATTTGAACGCGTTCAAGTAAGAATCACGGCTTTAAAAGATGAAATATGTTAATTGCATTATTCCTATAATAAATCATTTCGTTCCACACCCAGTGAGAATATTTAATGTTATTTAATTCCTTATAAGCATTAAAGGAAATATAGTAATTAATTTCGACCATACCTGAATCCTTTTAGACTATATTGATGTATGTACATACGTCCGTTCGCCTCTTGCATTATCCCAAAATGGTTAGCTGTAGAAAGTTGATATCTTGTATTTTTAATTTTTTTTTTTTTTAGTAACTAGTTGGAATGGCAGTGGTACTTGTAGAATGATCATTATAGATTTTCTTCAAAAATATATTTCTTAATAAAATAATATAAGGAAATTTCTAAAATTAAGTAAATAAAATTAATGTATTAATATAAAAAAAATGGTGTTTAGTACTTGGTAGGACTTTACTGTTTCATGGAAAACGGTAGTGCAGGGAGGTGATTTGTCCTAGATCACACAACCGCCATGTTTTTTTAAAACTTATTTTGGGTACTCTTATAGAGGCTGGGTGAGCTCCAGGATAAAATATAAATCCTAAATAAAAATATTGCCTGCAACGGAATTTGGAATTAATATAAACCTCTTTATAATATAAAAAATGTTTTTTAACCTTGTAATATATTTTACTGTAGAACAGCGGGACGGACCCGCAATATATAAACCACACTCCTTATTCTCAACATTATTCACACCTCTTATCTTCATACACACTGTCAATTGTAGTTCAGGATATTTCGAGTACAAACTCGACTGAAATGGAGCCCAAACGTCAGACATATCAACGGTGCGAAGGCGGTATAAGCGAGTACACTATTCAATGTCGGTTGCAAAGATTTCGAGAGGGAGACTTGAACCTTGAAGACAAAGAAGGCCGTGGAAGAATTTCTGCCCTTGAAGACGATGTTCTCAGAGCTTTAGATGGAAGAAAATCCCAGAACAACCACACGAGAACTGGCAGCAAAACTAGAAGTCTCAACTATGGATAATCATCTCGAGGCGATTGGGAAGGTAAAAAAGCTTAAAAATTGGCAGAAGCTTTAAGAATACCTTCTTTGTCTTCAAGGTTCAAGTGTCCCCATCTATGGAACTACTGTTGAACTTTGCACTCACTTATACTGCCTTCACCCTAGACTTCGTTGATAAGCCTGGCCGTTTGGATCCCGTTCCGGCCAAGTTTGAACTCGTAAAACAAAAATTATGTCAAAATTAAGGCAATCCAATATAGTTGGACAGCATTGCTGAAAATAAAGCTTGACATTTTGGTAAACACAAACATTATTTCCAAGTATCAAAAGTCAAAGTACTTCTCATTTCACACTCACCATCTGAACTGAAGAAAATGCTAGAAGAGCTGGTCCTAGTAGGAAATGAGCCTGGAGATAAATTTTAACAAATCAGTCTTGATGACAAATGCCGAAGAAGAAGAAATATTTCTCGGTACCAGCAAACTCCAATGGGTTAAAGAAACAATCTACCTAGGGCAACTCATATCATTTGCAGATAAATCCAAGAAAGAGGTGAATAGAAGGATTAAAATAGGATGGTCCAAATTTTGGTCACACAAAAATATTTTTAAAAGCAACATGGCCATACATCACAAGAGAAAAGTTTTTGATGCTTGCATCATTCCCTCTTTAACTTATGGATGCCAAACTTGGAGCCTAAATAATGATATATCTAAATCCCTAGCAACCAATCAGCGTGCAATGGAGCGAAGTATGTTAAGGAAAAGTAGAAGGGAGAAATTAAAGAAGACAGAACTATGGAAGCTGACTGGTACGCGCGATATTCTCAAGACAGTATCTGATCTTAAATGGCAGTGGGCTGGACACATTGCAAGAATGGCATCAACACACTGGGCTAAGGCAACAACGGATTGGTATCCAATACACCACACTAGGAGAAGAGGGAGACCAGTTACGAGATGGCCGACATACAAAACTTCATAGGAGTATTATGGCACCGTTCTGCTTGGAACAGGCGTAGCTGGGGTAAATTGGGAGAGGCTTATGCCCAAAGAAGGGCCTTTTTTTTCTTTTTAAAAACCTTGTAAATATAAAAACCATGTAAAAATTGTACATAGAAGAAAGAGGAAAACAAATAAAGCTTATTATTATTATTATTATTATCAAAAGTCCAAAATAGTTTACTCTTTGGAGAGAGAGAAATGCTTTATTTTCAGCAGTGCTGTCCAATTATATTGGATTGCCTTAATACACAGCATACTGATCAATCCATATCGAACGTACTGTACATTACAATTTGTTTGTTTTTATATTAATATTTACATTTCAGATAACTTTTTTATATATGTGTAGATCTTTTAGAAAATTCCTCCATTATTTTACAGACATCCGATTATTTTTAGCGTTTAAACATGCACTGCCCTAACTAAACATCCTTCCCAACTATTGAGTAACTGTCGTGAAAGTACAGCTACCATTGCCATGTAACCGAGCCTTATCAAACAAAAGAGAAATTGATTTGCATACAGCTGTTCACGACTCAATGAACTTCAGCTTATCCTCGTGACCGATCTCCTCGGTTAAATATAGATCCGGAGGTCGACCTCCAACTCGAGTTTAGTCATCCCATTCATCATTTATCAGTTTAGCGGATAGCTCTAACTGTAAGAGTTCGGAGTTAATCTATTCAATAATAATCTAATCTAATAATCAACTATATAACTAAATGTACATAATGTACATACTGTCAGTTCAGATTCATATATATTCGTTAAACTTCCTAGTTTCGAGACTATATAGACTCATAATAATATACTAGTCTAAATATTTTTATTTATTTATTTATTTATTAATCCATCTCCACATTAAAAATTAACATAAGTACATATTTTATAATATAGTAAATAAGCTTATAAGTACACAATACATAAAAATAAATTAAGGAAATGGGTATAGGTACCCTTTAAGGTCATAACCTGTGATAGGGTTACCCTCACAATTCTATTAATTAAGATGAAGTCTTGGCCTGAGAGCATATAAAAAAGAAAAGTTACGCTGTAGAGAAGTAAAGTTGGGTATGAATTCAGAAGTGCTGTGCAGTAAATGATCTATATCTTTTCACATCGCGGGTTCGTAGCCCGGCAGGTGGCCCTAGGATTTATTTAAGGGAGTAAAAAATCCTTAGTTACGCCGTCCTTCGGAAGGGGCGTTAAACGGGGGTCCCGAGCCTATACGATGTCAGGTACTCGTTAAAAATCCCTATCCTAATTAAAACTGGATAGACAAAATTTAGAGCTCCCACTGTAGCATCGGGGAAGTAATGTAAAATGTATTTAACGTCGGTACAAATAATAATTAAGTATTCACTTAGCAGGTGTTTAATTTGACTGCACCCCCAGCTATCTCCATCCTTACATTAGATCTTCCAGTCAACTGATTTCCTCTCTATGTCTAATTCTTAATTCATTCAGCGCCACTTTATGCTACTATGGTTAATGGGACGGTGGAAGTTTTAAATTTTGCCAATCCTGGTATAATTTAGAGTGCACCTACATTGGGTCCGATCCGATACGATCAGAATTCAAAAGCAAACCAAACGACTAAAATATATCGAGAGTGCCTACATTGGCTCCGTCCGTTTTTATCAGACTAATCCGACGGATTTAGTCGCTCGTGGAATCAAAATAGTTTATTTATGGTATACGGAAGCACCTACATTGGATCCGATCCGATACTGACGATCAGGCACGATTTTCACAATTCAAAATCACTAGTTTTCAATCCGATAAGCGAGCCGTTACCATGTGTGCCAACTTAACCTTTATGTCTAAAATGTTTATTAAAAATGTACATTGTAATTTGATAATTAACTATTATATAAATATCAGTCATATATCAAAATTAAATATTCTCAATTCTCATTAAAATATTTTATTACTAATCTACATGAACCATTAAATATAGTAGCAAAGGTTATTTTTCTATTGAATAAAATTATATCTATCAGAAATGTACATAAACGACAATAAATTCTTTTTTTTTTAATTGAAAAACAACTAAATTATTTATTTATGGTGAAACAGCATGACAAAAATACTCTAATATATTAATATTACCTCATTGTTACAACATTTGGTTCTTTAAATTTATAGAATTAAGATTATTTATTAATTATTTTTAATATATTTATATTTCACTATAATATATATAAAATATAAGAAATAAAAGAATAAAAATAATACTATTTTATTCGGAAGGCAGTGACTAATTTCACTATCGGATTGAAATGACTAGAATCGTGTCGGATCTGAACCTCAGGCACTCACGTATTTCAGTTATTTGTTTTTTCAGCCCAGCATCGGATCTAATAGATTCGGATCGTGTCGTATCGGATCGGATCCAATGTAGGTGCATCCTAAGACATTTTTCTATTACCTGGCAATACACAGGCTCGGTGCCCCCATTTAACCTCCTTAACGAAAGATAACATAACCTAGGATTTTTTCCTCCCGTTGTTATTATGCTAAATACAACAGCGCAGTTGTACCTAGTATAATTAAATTAAGAGTAATGTTTGTTTTTTTTGCACTATGTGATGGAAACTTTATTTTAAAATTCGCAGTTGAATAGTCCACAGACTCGGTAAATAAATCGGATTTTGTCCAGAGAGAGTTAACTGCTTTCAGATAATCGGAATCGTATCATTCTCGTAGTTCTTGGCTTTAAATGGAGTTGTAATTAAAACAATAATTCCGTTTCAAGCCCCTTATTCACTACGAAAATAACTCGATTACGCTTACACAAGTATGAGAAACTCGTTTGGAGAAAATTAGTCTAAACCCCTTACACAGGCCAACAAAAACACTTTTTTAACTTTATGTATATATTTTTTTTATTAAATACTTTATTGAAACATTATAATCTGCCACTCTGTACACTAAGTATGCATATATGCATGTATTATTCACAATCCAATCCACTCTCCTATATAATTGATACCCCGGGGCGACGTTGATTACGCCAGAGGTGGTTGAGTCCAGACACCGGAGGCACAAGCAGCCATGTTCAACATCAACAGCTTCGATTAGGCGTCGTAAATAAAAAGAGGTTTCTAAGGGAGATTTATGGCCGGTGAGTTGGTGCCCTTAAGTGATATATATAGTGCCCTAACAGCTGTAATCAGGGCTCTAGTCTGCTACTTCTCTTAGTCCAGTCCGACCCAGTCCTCTTTAAGTCATCTACAAGAAACTTATGCGATGAATTATGCACTTCAGAATATAAATCACTTGCTGTTTTGTATAGTAGAAAATTATATACAATACATCAGAAGCCATTATAATTATTAAACAATTTTGTTTTTAAATATTTTTGTTTTGAAGAGAAAAGATTTGCCTTGGCCAAGATTCGAACCCGAATCGTCAAAATCTCCGTAGCACTGCTCTAAGCCATTGAGCTACCAGGGGTCGTACCAAGTCAGACAAATCCGTTCTCTTCTCTGATCCTATAATATAGGAGAATATATAATTATCTGTATAAGAGAAATGATATGCCCTGGTCGGGATTTTTCTCTTCAAAACAAAAATATTTAAAAATAATTAGCATAAAAATAACAATTAATAAAAATAAATTATAAATAATATATTGGCGTATGCCAACTAGATCCTAATTAAAGTAATGTTTAATGAACATTCTTCCCCGTGTATACGAGGCGTGGCTATTAAACAACGAGACTGACGTTGCAATAAAATTTATTTTTATTTTATACATAATTACTTACTATAACCTTCAATATACACTCCTTCTCTAACCCAATTAACTACAAAAGACTCATCTACACGACCTATTTGGACTTACGGAGTAGAGCTTTGGAGCCATCGAATTCCTCTCGTATCCAATCCCTCCAATCCAAAATCCTTCGTAAAATCCTCAATGATCCTTATTTTGTTAAGAATAAAGTCATCACAAAGCCTCCAATCCCATATCACTGATCTTGAAGAAAGGTTTCAAAACTGGAGAATTAAAATAATTTCTCAAAAAAAGCATCAAATCACTTTTACCTTACGTCGTAAACCAATGACTTCCTGCCCTTCAGTATCCTTTAATAATATCCCTCTGGTGCCTGTAGAACAGGTCCGATACTTAGGGTTGCGCCTTGACAAACGATTAACCTGGAATCCTCATACAATACTGAAAAGACAAGAAACCGCACGACGTTTTAGGCTACTTCAACACTTACTAGACAAACGCTCTAAGCTCCCAATTAACTACAAAAGACTCATCTACATGACCATCATACGACCTATTTGGACTTAAGGAGTAGAGCTTTGGGGCTCCCCTAAGCCATCGAATTCCTCTCGTATCCAATCGTTACAATACAAAATCCTTCGTAAAATCTTCAATGCTCCTTATTTTGTTAAGAATAAAGCCATCCATAACGACCTTAATGGCCCTTTTGTTGCTGATTTGGCCCGGTATCTATCCTTTCATAACAAACTTCATTCCCACTCAAACACTCTAACCTCTAACCCTACAATGCTCCATGCGAATCTTCCATTGTTGGAAACAGTGCTGGAAGTCATCTTCTGTCAACTCCTTCAGGATGCGTTTCGCTTTCTCTTTTACAGCTTCCACGAGAATGAAGAAGAAGAAAACAACGAATAAGTCAGGACTTGTTTATATTTGTGCCGACGTTTCGACCCGTAGGTCATCTTCAAATATCGTCCCTTTTAATTAAGATTTCATCTTAGGGAACAGATAGAAGTCACATGGTGCAAGATCTGGTGAATAAGGTGGATGTTCTAACACTGGGATGCTGTACTGGGCTAGGAACCTCTTGACAGATAACTCGAAATGAGCTGGCGCATTGTCTTGGTGGAGAACCCATGATTTGTCCTTCCACATTTCGGGTCGTTTTTTTCCTTACTCTTTCACGTAGTTTTGCAAGTACCTCAAGTTAGTAGTATTGATTAATAGTTTCACCTTGAGGAACCCAGTGAAGGTACACAATCCCATGAATATCGAAAGCAACGTCAGTCTCGTTATTTAATAGCCATACCTCGTACATCGCAAAAAATGCGAAAACACGGGGATATAGGATCGGTGAAGAGAACGGATTTGTCTGACTTGGATACGATCTCTGGTAGCTTAGTCATTATAATTATCAATTTATATTTAATAAAATGGGGCAGGTTTGGTGTATATGTAAAGCGCTGAGTTGCTGTGCTGAATTCGTCTGGAGAAAATAAATTATTTAATATATCAGCAGCTGAAACTAAAAATACATTCATTCCTCTTTCAACTGACCCCTTTATGGTCCCACTTAAGGTGTACAAAATTAAGGGAATCAATAACAAAATAATGGTAAACTTAAAAATATATTCAACACCAACACAATATTGTACTAGCATATTAAAGTTGTATAATTAGTCGGAACTACTATTATGTACTAGTATTTTGTAATTTAGCCGACTTGTAATTTTTGTTTGCAAACCAAGAAGCGGTGAGAAAGGATCAATATCCACCCAATGGTTACCGATCTCGGCTGATAAATTATCTAACATGTTTGTAGACTTAAATGGACTCTGTGGGTTACACAGACCCTCTAAGGACTTAGCCAGTCTCTTTAAAGTGGGTACCCTTAATTAGAGGAAAATTATGAGATTGGTCTCACCCAAATCATCTCCTTACACAACCGTTAAGAATCAGAAGTTCTAAGAAACAGTACAGTCAATACCATATACTGAGACCAATACGCTTTACGCAATTTTTTTAAAATATTTAATTATTTTTTTAATTACAACTCTTCTGCTGATTGTCAATTAGTTTTATTGACAGATCTGCATAAATATATATATATATATATATATA
Organism: Arma custos; assembly: GCA_037127475.1. Taxonomy (NCBI): domain Eukaryota; kingdom Metazoa; phylum Arthropoda; class Insecta; order Hemiptera; family Pentatomidae; genus Arma; species Arma custos. The sequence goes on along the minus strand of CM073762.1, from coordinate 10,721,477 downwards.
TATATATATATATATATATATATATATATATATATTATTTTTTTTTATCGAGAGTTTCCCCAAAGCTGAGGTTTTACCCAACCAAAATTTAGGGTAACATTTTTTTCCAGGTTTTCCTGTCAAATGCGTCCTCTTCATTAAGGCCATATCATGCCATGTCTTCCTGGACTTGGTTCATCCATGAAGTTCGCGGTCGTCCTATGTTTTCTCCTTCAGGGCACCATTCCATTGTCTTTTTGGGCATTTATATATTATAAATATCAAATGAGATAAAAAAAAAATCCTACCATTGAATATCTCAATTTTGTAGTGCAGTTTCTTTATCCGCTTCATGCATTTTTGGTTCTTATTGTTAACCCTCATTTCATTTTATTATTATGCAAGAGAACAGAATTTTTTTTCATTTGTAATCTCTAAACGTAAAAAATGTGTTTCTTCATGTTTACCAAATTTTTTCTACATCAAAGTACCAATAAGTAGTTTTAGTTTTCTTCTCAACATAAATTTTACAATGATAGAGAAGATAATTTATTATTTATTAATCTTTGTAATGGAAAAAGGCATAGCGAATCCAAAGGCTTGATGATGATGTACCACTCCGTGTCTACGAACCGTTCACGAATTGGCGCCCGAACTCCTTTGCGTAAGGTTACCCTTAATGTAATCCTTCCACTTACGCCTTGGCCTTCCCCTCAGAACAATTAACTTTTTAATTAATTATTAATTTTTTAAGCATTCGTTACTAAATCAGTTACGGGGCCATCAATTTCATGGCGGTACTACCACTTCAATTATAATAATTGAATAATTTTTCTGAAAATCCAAGTATACCCATCCGTATTTCCAACCCGAATAATTTCGAATACTTTAAGACATTATTCGTCATTCGAAGTAGCCAGCTAGTTATCACTCCCATAGCAGTCTAAAGGTTAATAGTTTTGTAAAATTTAATTAATAACGTTCAGAACAATTGAATCATGCCAAGTAATCTCTAGATCGAAACATAATCAAACATTTTAACCGTGTCTTTATATTCTCTTAAGTATGATTTTTTTTTTTCAATTTGTTATAGATCCTTCCTCTTTACGACATATAAAATAAAAACAAACCTTTACACTATAACGGTCTTAGATTCAATACATGTTAGAGACAGAACTGTTTCTAGAACAGCGGTCGTGTAGTGAGGTGATTCGTCGGGGATAACGTTCAATCGCCAGGTTTATCCTGCAATAAAGGATATCCACTTTATATAGACTGGGTGAGCCCCAGGAAGATCGGTTGATCCCAATATGCTTTTAACTTAGACCATATTGAATCGAAACCAGCTTCAAACTCTATTAGCCCGGACAGACCCTTGTATTAACCGAAATAATTTTATTCCCACTAGAAGAACACGACAGGCATCTTGTACACGACCGTATCAATTGAATGCTTAATAGAGAAAGACCGTAAAGGCAATTCTCTTCTCATCGAGGTAGATTTTACGACCACTTGACGGCGATGTCAGCGCGCATTCAGTGATTGCCTCAATCTGCCTGGACATCGGTAGTGAATGACTAAAACCACTGCTGAAAGTGGTGGATGACTTGATAGTCATCAAATGAGGACTCAGCAGGACTAGGCTTATTGTTGGGTTGTAGTTTATGACAAAAATGCTGGAAGAAATTAAATATTTCACTAGGAATAATAATGGAATCGGATAACTCATAAGCATAGAGAATCATTGGAGGTTCTATTAAAACAGATGATCAGTGGAAAAAAACAAAAAAGTAAGAAGTCCAGAGATCATTAACCCTATATAAATATAAACATACTAATACAATTATATTAATTATAATGGAGAATGGAGATAGTTGGGAGGTGCAGTCAAGAAAACACCAAATAAATCAGGACTTGTTTATATTTGTGCCAACGTTTCGACCTACTTTGTAGGTCATCTTCAGGGCTATGAGAGAAAAAACAAAAAAATTTAAAAAATATTACAGTACCAAGAATATAAAAACATATACAGTGAAGAAAAGTATAATAACCAACAATATACTTTATAATATAATAAATGATATATAATAAAGTATAAAGAATATAAAATTATAGAGTAAATGTACAGAAGAGTGATACTGTAAACATAATACAGAGAGCAAGAAAAATGAGAAGGTAAACGGAAAGATACAAAATGATAAATATTAAAATATAAAAAAAGGTGAGATATAAAGTTATGGAAAACGTAGTTTAATTACAGCTAAATATAAAATGTATCATAAGAGACTATAATATTAATTATAGTGCAATTGGAAAAACCCCAATGCAAAACCTTCAGTTTCAAAATTCTCCAGTAAAACACATACCGATAGACGTTTCGTCTATTCAGGCATTATCAAGACACACACACACACACAAAAAAAGGTTATATAAGTCGACTGGTAAGTATGTGTTAATATAATAAATACTAGTGTTTTTCTTTTCATTTTTTGGCTCTATTTTATTAAAATTATATTAACACAAATCTAAATAAAAACAATTTATAAATATAATTACAAATAACATAACGGTCCAATTAATTCCACAACTTTAACTTACAATTTTATGTTGGTGATGTACGTTTGAATTTATTTATTCCTTATTTTTGATATAAATAAAACCATAAATCGTAGCTAAGAGTCACTTATACGAGGAATTCACGTGGTTCTAGTTTCTTGTTATTCCAGTCGTGGACGTACAACGTGATACAGATCTCCTAACATGTTCCTAATGTCACCAACTACAAATTTATTTCATATAAGCTTCGTGACTGTTTTTAGAAGAGTCATCTTAATTCTAAAAAGGAGCCTTTGAAAATTTGTGGAACTTAATAAATTAAGTTTCAAGTGTGGTAATTGAACTAATTTTTTTAATATTTATTTATTGATATTTACAACTGTATTACAATAATACAACAAGTAAATAGGATACGTGTTACATAATGACATGAGATAATGACAAGTAGAGAAACTACCCACTGGTAGAGCTCAAATCAAAGTTCAACTTAGAAGGTCACGTAGCCATCTTCTTTTCAGATGCCTCGGAGGATTACCGGGAATTGAAGAGGAAGCTAGGTTTGAAACTAGAGGGTTTGAGTGGGAATGAAGTTTGTTATGAAAGAATAGATACCGGGTTCGGGCCAAATCAGCAACAAATGGGATATTAAGGTCCTTATTCTTAACAAAATAAGGAGCATTGAGGATTTTACGAAGGATTTGAGGATTGTAAGAATTGGATACGAGAGGAATTCGATGGCTTAATGGAGCCCCAAAGCTCTACTCCGTAAGTCCAAATAGCTCGTATGATGGTCATGTAGATGAGTCTTTTGTAGTTAATTGGGAGCTTAGAGTGTTTGTCTAGTAAGTGTTGAAGTAGCCTAAAACGTCGTGCGGTTTCTTGTCTTTTCAATCTTGTATGAGGATTCCAGGTTAATCGTTTGTCAAGGTGCAACCCTAAGTATCTATTCTACCTATTCTACAGGCACCAGAGGGATATTATTAAAGGATACTGAAGGGCAGGAAGTCATTGGTTTACGACGTAAGGTAAAAGTGATTTGATGCGATTTTTGAGAATTTATTTTAATTCTCCAGTTTTGACACCATTCTTCAAGATCAGTGATATGAGATTGGAGGCTTTGGGACGCAACAACTGTATTGGAGTTGACTGATAATGCACATGTATCATCAGCATACGTGATAAGGATAGTATTAGGATGAGTTGGGATGTCAGCTGTATAAACTGTATAAAGGACTGGGCCAAGGATACTACCTTGAAGAATGAAGTAATTAAATAAATTATATAATTAAATTTGTCGTATTTGGGATCCTTGAGGACGTCATATATTCAGTAAATGTATGAATTGTTAAATTAGCAACATCATTTATTCAGTTAGGTATTACAAAATTAATAAAAAAATACATCTTATGAGATCCATTAAGCCATCGCATACCTCTTGTATCCAATCCGCAGCATTTCGTGAAATCGGCCTTAATGCCCCTTTTGTTGCTAATTTAGACAAAATCTGAAATCAAGACAAATTTTATGAACACTTAAACCAACGAGTTTCTAACCTTGCTTCTTCTTCAATTCCCGATTATCCCGATGTTATTGAGTACTACCGCTGGGTAGTTTCTCCACTTGCTTTTATTCATGTTATTCTGTATCAGTCACTAGTTGTATTGTTATAATACAGTTGTAAATAGCAATAAATATATATATTTTTAAATGTAACATAAAATAAACGTGGACGATTATTAAAAAAGGAAGAAAGGAAGTTGTTGGTCGTGGAGATGGACTTCTGGAGACTCTGCTGTGCTGTTTCCAGAATTCAGCAAGTCCCTAATAAAACCATTAGGCATTTGGTGGATCAGGAAACAACGATCTTCGCAGTAGAAACAAGAAGATTCAAATGGTATGGCCACTTAAAAAGAATGGCAGAGGACCGATGGCCAAAAATAATCTTCGAATATTGCCATGTGGAAAGAAGGAAAAGAGGACGACCAAAAAGAAGATGGTTGCAGGATCTGGAGGAGAGCATGGCAGCGGGGGGTATTAGGGGAGGAGGCTGGTTGGGTCGCGATCTGAGGCGAGACCTTTTAGATACAACTAAGTTGTACAAAATTGCTTAATAAAATAACATAAAAAAAAAAACACAGATAATTTGTCTTCGAACCGAAGATAGGCAGGCCTAACTTGTCATGGGGTATTTAAACATTTTTTTTTAATTTCAGTTAAAATTTTGTTATATCACAATTACTAATTTATTTACCATACCTTCGTTTCCTTCCAGTACTTAAAAGGTCTACCAGCAATCATTCGTGATGATATAATATGATAATATGATAATAAAAATATGGCAAGTAAGATCCAATGACCGCAAGTGGTAAAAGCAATTTGAACGCGTTCAAGTAAGAATCACGGCTTTAAAAGATGAAATATGTTAATTGCATTATTCCTATAATAAATCATTTCGTTCCACACCCAGTGAGAATATTTAATGTTATTTAATTCCTTATAAGCATTAAAGGAAATATAGTAATTAATTTCGACCATACCTGAATCCTTTTAGACTATATTGATGTATGTACATACGTCCGTTCGCCTCTTGCATTATCCCAAAATGGTTAGCTGTAGAAAGTTGATATCTTGTATTTTTAATTTTTTTTTTTTTTAGTAACTAGTTGGAATGGCAGTGGTACTTGTAGAATGATCATTATAGATTTTCTTCAAAAATATATTTCTTAATAAAATAATATAAGGAAATTTCTAAAATTAAGTAAATAAAATTAATGTATTAATATAAAAAAAATGGTGTTTAGTACTTGGTAGGACTTTACTGTTTCATGGAAAACGGTAGTGCAGGGAGGTGATTTGTCCTAGATCACACAACCGCCATGTTTTTTTAAAACTTATTTTGGGTACTCTTATAGAGGCTGGGTGAGCTCCAGGATAAAATATAAATCCTAAATAAAAATATTGCCTGCAACGGAATTTGGAATTAATATAAACCTCTTTATAATATAAAAAATGTTTTTTAACCTTGTAATATATTTTACTGTAGAACAGCGGGACGGACCCGCAATATATAAACCACACTCCTTATTCTCAACATTATTCACACCTCTTATCTTCATACACACTGTCAATTGTAGTTCAGGATATTTCGAGTACAAACTCGACTGAAATGGAGCCCAAACGTCAGACATATCAACGGTGCGAAGGCGGTATAAGCGAGTACACTATTCAATGTCGGTTGCAAAGATTTCGAGAGGGAGACTTGAACCTTGAAGACAAAGAAGGCCGTGGAAGAATTTCTGCCCTTGAAGACGATGTTCTCAGAGCTTTAGATGGAAGAAAATCCCAGAACAACCACACGAGAACTGGCAGCAAAACTAGAAGTCTCAACTATGGATAATCATCTCGAGGCGATTGGGAAGGTAAAAAAGCTTGAAAGTTAGCAAAATCTCTTCCAGAGCCTTCTTTGTCTTCAAGACTTAAGTCTCCCTCTAGAAATCTATGGAACCACTATTGAACATTGCACTTACTTACTGCCTTCATCCTAGACTTCGTTGATATGCCTGGCCGTTTGGATCCCGTTCCGGCCAAGTTTGAACTCGTAAAACAAAAATGATGCCAAAATTAAGGCAATCCAATATAGTTGGACAGCATTGCTGAAAATAAAGCATGACATTTTGGTAAACACTGAATTATTTCCAAGTATCAAAAGTCAAAGTACTTCTCATTTCACACTCACCATCTGAACTGAAGAAAATGCTAGAAGAGCTAGTCCTAGTAGGAAATGAGGCTGGGCTGGAGATAAATTTTAACAAATCAGTCTTGATGACAAATGCCGAAGAAGAAGAAATATTTCTCGGTACCAGCAAACTCCAATGGGTTAAAGAAACAATCTACCTAGGGCAACTCATATCATTTGCAGATAAATCCAAGAAAGAGGTGAATAGAAGGATTAAAATAGGATGGTCCAAATTTTGGTCACACAAAAATATTTTTAAAAGCAACATGGCCATACATAACAAGAGAAAAGTTTATGAAGCTTGCATCATTCCCTCTTTAACTTATGGATGCCAAACTTGGAGCCTAAATAATGATATATCTAAATCCCTAGCAATCACTCAGCGTGCAATGGAGCGAAGTATGTTAAGGAAAAGTAGAAGGGAGAAATTAAAGAAGACAGAACTACGGAAGCTGACTGGTACGCGCGATATTCTCAGGACAGTATCTGATCTTAAATGGCAGTGGGCTGGAAACATTGCAAGAATGGGACCAACACATTGGGCTAAGGCAACAACGGATTGGTATCCAATACACCGCACTAGGAGAAGAGGGAGAGCAGCTACGAGATGGCCGACATACAAAACTTCATAGGAGTATTATGGCACCGTTCTGCTTGGAACAGACGTAGCTGGTGTAAATTGGGAGAGGCTTATGCCCAAAGATGGGCCTTTTTTTATTTTTTAAAAACCTTGTAAATATAAAAACCATGTAAAAATTGTACATAGAAGAAAGAGGAAAACAAATAAAGCTTATTATTATCAAAAGTCCAAAATAGTTTACTCTTTGGAGAGAGAGAAATGCTTTATTTTCAGCAGTGCTGTCCAATTATATTGGATTGCCTTAATACATAGCATACTGATCAATTCATATCGGACATACTGCACATTACAATTTGTTTGTTTTTATATCTATATTTATATTTCAGATAACTTTTTTATATATGTGTAGATCTTTTAGAAAATCCCTACATTATTTTACAGACATCCGATTATTTTTAGCGTTTAAACATGCACTGTCCTAACTAAACAACTGTCCTTCCCAACTATTGAGTAACTGTCGTGAAAGTACAGCTACCACTGTCGTGTAACCGAGCCTTATCAAACAAAGGAGAAATTGATTTGCATACAGCTGTTCACGACTCAATGAACTTCAGTTTATCCTCGTGACCGATCTCCTCGGTTAAATATAGATCCGGAGGTCGACCTCCAAGTCGAGTTTAGTCATCCCATTCATCATTTATCAGTTTAGCGGATAGCTCTAACTGTAAGAGTTCGGAGTTAATCTATTCAATAATAATCTAATCAATAATAATCTAATCTAATAATCAACTATATAACTAAATGTACATAATGTACATACTATCAGTTCAGATTCATATATATTCGTTAAACTTCCTAGTTTCGAGACTATATAGACTCATAATAATATACTAGTCTAAATATTTTTATTTATTTATTTATTTATTAATCCATCTCCACATTAAAAATTAACATAAGTACATATTTTATAATATAGTAAGTAAGCTTATAAGTACACAATACATAAAAATAAATTAAGGAAATGGGTATAGGCACCCTTTAAGGTCATAACCTGTGATAGGGTTACCCTCACAATTCTATTAATTAAGATGCAGTCTTGGCCTGAGAGCATATAAAAGAGAAAAGTTACGCTGTAAAGAAGTAAAATGGACTATGAATTCAGAAGTGCTGTGCAGTGAATGATCTATATCTTTTCACATCGCGGGTTCGTAGCCCGGCAGGTGGCCCTAGGATTTATTTAAGGGAGTAAAAAATCCTTAGTTACGCCGTCCTTCGGAAGGGACATTAAACGGGGGTCCCGAGCCTGTACGATGTCAGGTACTCGTTAAAAATCTCTATCCTAATTAAAACTGGATAGGCAAAATTTAGAGCTCCCACTCGTCCGATCGTCCGATTAGCCATAGCAGCATAAAGTGACGTTAAATGAACAAACAAATATCTATATCTTTTCTGAAAAAATATATTCTTTCAGAGTAGTGCAAACGATTTTTGTAGTTGAAGCATTTTTTATTCTGTTAGGAAGGTTATTAAAATTTCGTGGCGCCATGTAAACAAAAGACGACTTAAAAAAAGTATGACTAGGTGTAGGCACACTATAAAGGTTTCTACGCCTGGTTCCATATACAGCCGGATGGAGATCGATATTACCACTTCTGATAAAAAATACTCTTAAGGTTTTGTACAAAAACAAATAATTAACGGGCAATACCCGCAGTAAATATCCAATATAGCATATCCAAGTCTATTTGAACCTTTTACAAATCAAATGATACCCTTTCCAATTCAAATGTAACCTTTTCCAAATGAGTTGAAACCCTTTCCAAAGCAAATTTAACGCTTTACAACTCAATTGCCACGCTTTTTATTTCAATTGTCACCCTTGAAAATGTTTTGAAAATTTAACGTAATTTTAAACGATCAGTGTTATTTTTCTTTCACCTTAGGAATAAAAACTGTTTTTTAAATGTGATAATGTTCAGTTCAGTTAACATTTTTTCATTTTTTTTTTTATTATATGAAAAATGCATCCTTTTCCTAATGGAGAAATTCCGCGAGACCTTCGGAGAGAGAGAGAGTGGTGAGTAAGAGGTCTATGGTTTGGGTCTCGCGGAAAGATTCCGAAAAGAACATGGAGCTTCCTCGATGACCTGGGTGTCAATGGCAGGGATGTGGCGGTGCTCGCCGAGAATATTATTCTTGACTCCCTGGGGATAATTCATCATCATATATGTAGTAGCTGATGCCCCACATGCTAATTCCTTTATTTTCTTTTATATAAAGAAAAAAAAAAGGGAAGAAGGAAAGAAAGAAGAAGGAAGGAGGAAGAAAAAAAAATAAAGAAAAAAAAATCCATACTGTAGTTTTTAAGTATGCATTTAAAACAAATTGTAATGTACAGTATGTCCGATATTGATTGATAAGTCTGCTGTGTATTATGGCAATCCAATGTAGTTGGACAGCACTGCTGAAAACAAAGCATTTCTCTCTCTTCTTCAGGAAAAAACAATTATTTAGGGTAAGAAAAATAAAAACCGTTTTCAAGTTGTTGTTTATTCATTAATTTTCACTGTTTAGAGACGTTTCGACACTATGGTGTCATTCTCAATCTTTTCTTCTCCTGCATCTTTTAACTATAATAAACAAATTAACAATAATTACAATACTATAAATAATTTAACATAAATGCCCAAAGATAACACACTATAAGTATAAATACCTGGAAAGTCAAACTTTTAAAAATTCTTAGGAGATCATTAGTCCTCCGTGGTCAATAAATAATATTGCATTACGAAACCAAACTTTGATCTTTGAATCATTGTTAATTTGTTTATTTAAAGTTAAAAGATGCAGGAGAAGAAAATATTGAGAATGACACCATAGTGTTGAAACGTCTCTAAAGAGTGAAAATTAATAAATAAACAACAACTGAAAAACGGTTTTTATTTGTCTTACCCTAAATAAATGAAGAATAAATGCAGTTTAAAAAAAGAAAAAAATTATAAGAATGAAAAAAAAAATTTAAAACCTTTGTTTTAAATTTATTCCTTAATTTTTTTTGTAAACAATAATATTATTTTATTTTATTACCAAAACTATGAAGATACTGTTGTTAAGTTCAGATTACATGTTTTTACTTTTTTAAATAAACTAGCTCAGAAAAAAAAAATCAACTATTTGTTTTTGAATTATTTCCTCATTTTTGTCCTAACAAGAGTTCTGCAACAAAATGTTGTGATGATTTTATCATGGCGAGTTCTGAGGCCTTAACCCTCCTGGGGCTCAACCAGCCTCTATAAAATATTATAAAAATAGTGTGTTTTGTCATTTGGGGTTACTTTGCTCCATTTTTTTTTAATTTATCGTGTTTAATGTGCACAAACTGCATTTCTTGGCGTATTTTGAGTTCTATTGGGACTTTTGTTTTTCTTTAGTATATTTTTTATCAAACTGCTGAAGATAAAGATTACATTTGGTAATGTATAAAATATATTAAACATTTAAAATTGGAGCAATGCTACCCAGGAGGTTGGAAGACTTTGCGCCAACTGATAAACTCGGTCAGAATAATCTCATTTTGTCTTCTGGAGCAAAGTATGCTTGTTTAAAAGAAAAGGGAAATTTAAAGAAACCAATTGATGCAACAACAAATTTTTATTTTAAGAAAATAATGCTGATTAGAAAAATATTTCTGAATAAACTTGATAATGCAATATATGTACTTCAAGACAAAATGTATGAAAATAACACATAAAACAATATACACGTGTAGTTAATTATTATTAAATTTAAGTAAAATGTATCTAGTGTAAAATTAAATCAATTCCTTAACTTAAAATATTTTTCTAGTTTTTGAAATAACTTTCGGTTCTTCAATTCCACCCAAAACATCTTTCCAGTCGTAATCTATTACAACTTCTTTCTCTGGCCACTTCCATGATTTCAGGCTTTTGACCATGGTTGAAACTCTGGCTGTGTCTTCGTCGTAATTGAGAATCTTTCCAGGATACATTTCTCCGTCATACACCACAACACAATAACTTCCAAGTGCCTTGACAACAGGCTTAAAAAATACAGGCTTTTCTTGGACGATCATTTCTTCATGGATACTCATTTCTTCTTCAGCCAATTTCCTTTGGTAAGATAAAAGGTCATCATCAGATTCATCTTGTAGAACCAAATCTGTTTCGTCTGTATCTCTTCCAATTCTACATCCTCTTCTTCTGTTACACTGGCCAAGAATATGAGAGGAAGTGGTTAAATCGGAATTCACATGAGACACAGAAATACTTGTACCCGGTGGTACATTTATCTAAAGTATTTTCAGTTTCACTGAATATAGGCTGAATTCCAGGTTTTTTGTTTGCTTACATGCTAATTTATATATAATAGTGCGTCGTGGTATTTTGAACTTAAAAGCAGCTTCTCTTTGACTCATTGCCTTATTTCTTATGGCTGCTAAACACATTTCGAGTTTAGCTTCATCATAATTTCTATATCCCCTAGATCCCAATTTTCTTATATATTTAGGAGGCATCCCTTTCTGTAAATTAAAGAATAACAATGCTTATTATCAAAGAAAGTCATTTAAGATAAGGAAGAAGTAATTCAAAGTTTTTAATGGAATGTGAAATGTTGAGGTTACTTTGCTCCAGTCAAAACGATGGAGCTATGTCACCCCACAATATGGCGCAAAGTTACCCCAACCATTACAAATATCATTTATCACTTTAATATTGAATATAAATTAATTCCAATAAATTAAAAGTAATAAGTATACAATTTTATATACAATTGAGCTATCACTTACCTCCTTAAACAGATAGTAAAGGTGTCGTCAACAAAAGTAAAAAGACAAAATTTAGAGCTGCAACTGCACTCTAATTTACAAAGCAGATAAATTAGCAATGAATCGCTCTCTAGCTCTCTGCGTTATTCCAAATAGTTACCTTTTTATAGCTGTAGATATACGAAAAATAAAAATAACCAAGTATTTATATCTAATTTAAATGACGTAACGATAATCTTTCTTACTTTTTGGAGCAAAGTCTCCCTGGGGTGAGCAAAGTAACCCTATCTGACGGGAGGCAAAGTACCCAAAATAAGGGGGGAAAATCTGGCGGTTGAGCGTTACCTAGGACGTCACCTTCTTGCAGGACCGTTGTCCTGAAACAGTACAGTCTCTAACATGTACTGAATCCCAGATCAGGGTTGTAGTGGTATAGGGTTTTTTTTTCTCAGCTGATGGTAATTTTAGATATATATATTTTGTTTAAGTTTAGTGTTGCGTCAATGTGATATTACTTAAACTTAATTACTTTGAATAACTTAATATTTTGTAACCCAGAAAACAGATGTAAAGATAAAGGAAGAAAATGTAGAAACTATTTACCCGAAATTTATGTTAGAAGAAATATTTGGCCGACACTATGTATTATACATCCTTTCAGAAGGTACAATATTAAATTAATTTTGATATTTCAAATTTAAAGATTCCTCAAGGTAGTATCCTTGGTCCAATCCTATATACAGTTTATACAGCTGACATCCCAACTCATCCTAATACTATCATTACCACGTATGCTGATGATACATATGTATTATCAGTCAACACCAATCCAGTTATTGTATCCCAAAGCCTCCAATCCCATATCACTGATCTTGAAGAATGGTGTCAAAACTGGAAAATTAAAATAAATTCTAATCTATTAAAAATAGCATCAAATCACTTTTACCTTACGTCGTAAACCAATGACTTCCTGCGCTTCAGTATCCTTTAATAATATCCCTCTGGTGCCTGTAGAACAGATCCGATACTTAGGGTTGCACCTCGACAAACGATTAACCTGGAATCCTCATACAAGACTGAAAAGACAAGAAACCGCACGACGTTTCAGGCTACTTCAACACTTACTAGACAAACGCTCTAAGCTCACAATTAACTACAAAAGACTCATCTACATGACCATCATACGACCTATTTGGACTTACGGAGTAGAGCTTTGGGGCTCCACTAAGCCATCGAATTCCACTCGTATCCAATCCTTACAGTCCAAAATCCTTCGTAAAATCCTCAATGCTCCTTATTTTGTTAAGAATAAACTCATCCATAACGACCTTAATGTCCCTTTTGTTGCTGATTTGGCCCGAACCCGGTATCTATCCTTTCATAACAAACTTCATTCCCACTCAAACCCTCTACTTTCAAACCTAGCTTCCTCTTCAATTCCCGATAATCCTCCAAGGCGTCTGAAAAGAAGATGGTCTGAAAAGAATGTGACCTCCTTACTTGAACTTTGATTTGAGTACTACCAGTGGGTAGTTTCTCTACTTGTCATTACCATGTCATTATACATTTAAGATAAGGAAGAAGTAATTCAAAGTTTTTAATGGAATGTGAAATGTTGAGGTTACTTTGCTCCAGTCAAAACGATGGAGCTATGTCACCCCACAATATGGCGCAAAGTTACCCCAACCATTACAAATATCATTTATCACTTTAATATTGAATATAAATTAATTCCAATAAATTAAAAGTAATAAGTATACAATTTTATATACAATTGAGCTATCACTTACCTCCTTAAACAGATAGTAAAGGTGTCGTCAACAAAAGTAAAAAGACAAAATTTAGAGCTGCAACTGCACTCTAATTTACAAAGCAGATAAATTAGCAATGAATCGCTCTCTAGCTCTCTGCGTTATTCCAAATAGTTACCTTTTTATAGCTGTAGATATACGAAAAATAAAAATAACCAAGTATTTATATCTAATTTAAATGACGTAACGATAATCTTTCTTACTTTTTGGAGCAAAGTCTCCCTGGGGTGAGCAAAGTAACCCTATCTGACGGGAGGCAAAGTACCCAAAATAAGGGGGAAAAATCTGGCGGTTGAGCGTTACCTAGGACGTCACCTTCTTGCAGGACCGTTGTCCTGAAACAGTACAGTCTCTAACATGTACTGAATCCCAGATCAGGGTTGTAGTGGTATAGGGTTTTTTTTTCTCAGCTGATGGTAATTTTAGATATATATATTTTGTTTAAGTTTAGTGTTGCGTCAATGTGATATTACTTAAACTTAATTACGGATAAACCGCTATACAATCAGTGACTTCTTTACGACAAATGTTACGAAAATAGAGGTTTGTTATTTTGGTCCAGACTTCCCGATACCGAAGCTATACCGAGATCGGACAGATTACACTAACAAATGCTTACCATTTGTTCCCTTGGACAAATGCTATCCCCTCTAAGATAAACTCTTTGACAGCGCCTTAAAGAAATTGGAACATCTGTTCTTACAAAGTTCATCCTTTTAAAAATAGTTCATATAGGAACAAATGTTTAGATTATGTATTAATTACTTTCAGGGCATAAGTGATATGCTCTTATCAGAAAATCAATGTTGTACCTTTGTAACAACTTAAGTTTACGAAAATTTAATAAATACAATTAATACTTTGACATGGAAAAATCTTGAGTTCAGTGTTTGAAGGGAATGAACTGTATTTCAAACGCTGTATATGGAGAAAATAGGGTTTATACTCTCAACTAAAATCCTTAAGTGTTAGTTGGGCTTTAGGTGATTTTCACTATACCATTGATATAATATAATATAATGGTCATCAAAAATAGGACGGAATCCCTGCATAACGAAAAGCCATATACTAGAAAAACAAGGAAAATAATTTTTAGAGTCGCTAAGGGAGAGAACAGGTTTCTTTATTTATATTTCCATTATGGGAGAGTCCCTTCCATTGTGTTCTCGGGGGGGGGGGAGGAGGAGGGGGGAGAGGGCGCCCCAATTTGGCAACTTGCATTTTTAATCCTCGCCTAGTGCCATCATGCAGATTGCAACCTGAAATATTTCGTCCTGCGAATAATTCGGGTGTGAGGACGGGTTCAACGAAAATTTAATTTTGGAAATGTCATGACTTTTGTCAAAATTGGCAAATGTATCACTTGGATAATGAAATTTTGAAAACTGTATTTTATCTTGTTATAATTCAAATTACATAGATGTTCCCCTACAAGCGATCACGATTAAAATTTACCGAATTAAACGTTTTTTCTGAAAATTTACATCTATAAAACTAGCCAATGGAAATAATTACACTTATAAATACCGACGAAAGAGGCCATCTTCTTTTCAGAGGTCTCGAAGGATTATCGGAAATAGTAATGGGAACTAGATTTGAAACTGTTGGGTTTGAATGGGAATAAAAGTTATCATGAAAGGATTGATTTTAGGTTAAGGTAAAAGTATTGTTATTGTATCCCAAAGCCTCCAATCCCATATCACTGATCTTGAAGAATGGTGTCAAAACTGGAAAATTAAAATAAATTCTAATCTATTAAAAATAGCATCAAATCACTTTTACCTTACGTCGTAAACCAATGACTTCCTGCGCTTCAGTATCCTTTAATAATATCCCTCTGGTGCCTGTAGAACAGATCCGATACTTAGGGTTGCACCTCGACAAACGATTAACCTGGAATCCTCATACAAGACTGAAAAGACAAGAAACCGCACGACGTTTCAGGCTACTTCAACACTTACTAGACAAACGCTCTAAGCTCACAATTAACTACAAAAGACTCATCTACATGACCATCATACGACCTATTTGGACTTACGGAGTAGAGCTTTGGGGCTCCACTAAGCCATCGAATTCCTCTCGTATCCAATCCTTACAGTCCAAAATCCTTCGTAAAATCCTCAATGCTCCTTATTTTGTTAAGAATAAACTCATCCATAACGACCTTAATGTTCCTTTTGTTGCTGATTTGGCCCGAACCCGGTATCTATCCTTTCATAACAAACTTCATTCCCACTCAAACCCTCTACTTTCAAACCTAGCTTCCTCTTCAATTCCCGATAATCCTCCAAGGCGTCTGAAAAGAAGATGGCCACGTGACCTCCTTACTTGAACTTTGATTTGAGTACTACCAGTGGGTAGTTTCTCTACTTGTCATTACCATGTCATTATACATCACTTAGCCTATTTACTTGTTGTATTATTGTAATACAGTTGTAGATATCAAAAAATAAATTTAAAAAAAAAATTTAAAGATATACAAAGGTAGAATTCAAATCTTTACGTTCGTCGTCGGAAGAAATGAAACAGATATCGAGAGACTCGCTAAGACACTGATGAAAGAATTCCATTTTTTAAGAACTGATGATATAATACATAATAAAAGAGCAATTAATTACAAGACACATAACGATTCAAACGACAAAACAATGAACCAAATATTTTTATTTATTTTCGACTTCCTCATCGAACAATATCCTCGCCGATGTTTCCTAATCAAAACAGATACTACTGAACTGATCGACTCGTTTTGATAAAAGAGGACAAAGAAATAAAATTTGATGTGGGTCAGTACAGAGATGATAAAAACTATTTTTAAAACAAAGATAACAAACACGAGCTATATTTCCATGTATATTTGATTTAATGATTTTGATAACAGATTCTGATACTGTAATCAAAAATGGGTATCAAATCAATAAAAAATTCGTATCAATAATATGAATAAACACTTACAAAGAGGCCTAAATAATTAATTAGAATGCAACAGGAAAAATTCAAAAAGGCTTTACAATTATAAAAGCTTCTAAAATACTTGAATAAAACAAACGTTTTATTTAAATATAGCAAAAGAATAATCAGAGCAAACTAGACAGAGCGCAGCATATGAGCCGTTCACTGCATACATTGACTAACTCCTATTGACTATTTGAAAAATCTTCAATTTTTTAAAAATATATTTATTGAAATTGACAACTGTATACAGAATACATACAGTAAATATAATAAAAGATAAATCATGTCCAGAGACAAAGGCAAGTAGAGAAACTACCTAGTGGTAGTACTCAAATAAAAAGTTCAACTTAGAAGGTCACGAGGCCATCTTCTTTTCAGACGCCTCGTAGGATTATCAGGAATTGAAGAGGTCGAAACTGGTGGGTGTCGATGAAATTTGTCATCAAAATATTGATATCGGATTCGGGCCAAATCAGCAATAAATGGGGCATTAAGGTCATTATGGATTGCTTTATTTGTAACAAAGTAAGGAGCATTGAGGATTTTACGGAGGATTTCGGAATTTAAGGATTGAATATGAGAGGAACTCGATGGCTTGGTGGAGCCCCACAGCTCTATTCTGCAAGTCCAGATGGGTCTAATGATTCTCATGTATATGAGTCTTTTGTAAATAATTGGGAGCTTAGAGCGTTTGTCTAGTAAATGTTGAAGTAGCTCTCGAATCGGCGAGCGGTTTCTTGTCGTTTCAGTCTAGTGTGAGGATTCCAAGTTAAGCGTTTGTCAAGGTGAAGTCCTAAGTATCGGAACTTGTTAAACAGGAATCAGTGGGATGTTATTATTTCATACAGGAGGGCAAGAAAAATATAGATTTAAATTTAATGATACTTTACTATAGTTGTATCGATGATAATTAAATACAAATATGATGCCATTTGAGCTATTTAATAAAATAAGAAAGCTTATAAATATAATAATCGGAGGCGGATAAGCGGAAAGCTGAAAAGTTATGAATGCTTCCATCGGACGAAACTTTTAGCGAATGAATTAATTACAGGGAATGGTTCATATAACTCCTTCTGCAAACTGTTTTCTTTCTCCACTCAGTTTGTTTTTCTTTATTAAACTTCCATCCAAAGTTAAATATTATTTTAAAAAATAATACAATCGTCATTCTGGCCTTATACAAACAATAAAGGAATAGTTTTGAATGATGGATGGATGAATGGGTAAGAAAAAATCTTAGATATTTTTCTGTAGCTTCACTTAATTACCGAGTGAAGCCTGGCTAGAAAAAGTGTATTTAAATAACATAATGCAAAAACGCTTTGAAGAATTTTACATACATAAATTTCTAAAAATGTATTTATTAAAATAAACAACGATATTACAATATAATAATAAAATTAAATAGAATAAATTATAGGTAATAGGCAAATTCAATAGCCATACTTGAACCAGAGTACAATTAGAAACGACTTATAAATATTTTTTCGTAACTGTTTATTCATAAATATTTGTAATAATTTATTAATTGAAATTTACAACTGTACTATAATAATACAAAAAGTAAAAATAATGACATGTATAAAAGCAATGATAGAAACTAACAAATTCAAAACAGGATGAATCAGATAGAAGGTCAGAAATCGCTTTATATATTGGTGAAAACCTCTTGAAAATCCGTGCAGTAGTTTTTGAGCTTATCGCGAACAGGCGGACAGAAGCGGCGAAGGACTTTGTTTTATAATATATATATATATATATATATATATATATATATATATAAATATATAGATAGATAGATAGATATAGATAGATAGATAGATGGTTAAACAATACAAAATAGTACCTAAATATAGAATTATCGGATATAATATTGTATTGTCAGATGAATATATATATACAGTCTTATCCCCCTACCTAGCCTTCAACCATGACAAGTGTGAATAAACTGACAGCGAAATTGCCACTTCAAAGCTCAAGGGTGCACATTAAGCTATTCTTCTGAAGGTAAAATTCAAATTCAATGAAGGGTTAATTGAATGTTGGTTGGTAAATGTAAAGTCTGTAACAAAAGCTTAATTATCATTTTTTATAACTTCAATATTACAAGAAATAACCTTGAACTTTCACCAGTCAGATTATAACATTTCAATGGCTGATTTACACGAAAGATTTTAAGGTCGAAGTTGCATTAAAGAAAATGGAATTCGTGTTTTGAGGATCTGCCTTCAGGGAGAATATTTATTTTCCGCTTTCTACTTTCTATAATTTAATAATATATTATAATAATTAATAAATTAATCATACATACAACATTAAACCATAGTCCAGAAAAAATACTGTAATACTTAAATAATTTATCTCTATATACGCTATATAAGTTGAACATTTAATGTATGTTCAACATAATAGTTCTTTAATTAAATATTTACTCACTCAATTTTAATGCAACACATGATCCGCGGAAGATGTTATCATTATTATTGAAACACATTATCAAACTAATGACGCAACTAGCTACCTTAATGTCCCATTAGTTACTGATTTGTCCCGAACCCAATATCAATCCTTTCATGTAAAACTTTATTCCCACTCAAACCCACTAGTTTCAAACCTAGCCACTTCTTCAATCCCCGATAATTCTCCCAGGCGTCTGAAAAGAAGATGAATCCATGACCTTCTAAGTTGAATTTGTTATTTGAGTAATACAAGAGGGTAGTTTTTCTAAATTCTTATATCTCATGCCATTGTTTATCATTCAGGTATTATACAGTTGTCAATTTTAATAGATAAATAAATAAAAAAAAGATTGACATATGAAATTGAGTTTATAATAGTAATATTTATTATTGTCAATTGAATAGGAATTTATAATTGAATACAACGAAGTTAGTTATCTTAAATTACATGGCCCTGAATCGATACGGCGCCTTTATTCTGTAGCGCTGCCTAACATACTTTGTCTCTAGGATTCTGTTTCCATTAGAATAGACAAAGAAAAGTTAGAATTCCTGAAGAAACTATTGATTAGATAGGACGAAGGGCTTACTGCTCTACTATTGGAAGAAAACAGAAAGTAATAAAGATTTACGGCGGAGGTGATTAAAGGGCAAACTCGTTAGTAGGGCAGTAAAACAGCTCTCAGGCTGTTCAGGGCACCGTAAAACGGACAATACCGGCTTCCATATTGTACTACCATCATCCACTAAATTGGTAATGGCTTAATATTGACTGGTCGAATAAATGATGAATAGTGATAACGTGTATTTCTCATTACTAATAGTATCTACAAGTAATATACTTCTTGATTTACAATGTTTAGAGCCCTGAGTTGAAATAATAAATGTCTGAGGTTCATGTAAGTTTCGACAAATAATTAATCTATCAACATCTTTGAGTTGGTGATATCAAAAAAATCAACTCACTGCACAACCGTTGTCTTAGATACAGTACAGTCTCTACCATGTACCAAAGATCCTTCATGGTTTGTAGTGTTATAGGTATTTTGTTTGTTTGGTTTTTAACTTTTTTTATCGATTTTTCGAAAAAAATTTATCGAGATTTATAATTGCATAAGTAGAGGGAAGGTTTTTTATGACAAGTAAAAGCAAGTAGAGAAACTAACCAGTGATAGTACTCAAATAACAAATTCAACTTAGAAGGTCACGAGGCCATCTTCTATTCAAAGGTCTCGGAGGATTATCGGGAATAGGACAGGTTGCTAGGTTTGGAACTAGTGGGTTTGAGTGGTAATACAGTTTTTCATGTAAAGATTGATATCGGATTTGGGACAAATCTGCAAAATGGGACATAAAGGTCATTATGGATGTCTTCATTCGTAAAAAAGTACGTATTATTGAGGATTTTACAAAGGATTTTGGATAGTAAGGATTGAACGCTAGGAATTCGATGACTTAGTAGAACCCTAAAGTTCTACTCCGAATAAAGTTTCTGTCAGATTCAGATGATATTCTTTTTATCATTAAAAAAAAATTAATTGTTGTTAATTTGCCTTTTAAGCATTTACATTTAAAGTTCATTCTTCTTCTTCTTCCATGGCTCTACAGCCCTTGTAGGGCCCTGGCCTCCACAACAACGCCTCTCCAGTCTTCCCTGTCAGCAGCTCGACCTCTCCATTGTCCGATTTCCATCCTCTGCAGATCGCTCTCCACATCACCCAGCCATCGCAACCTGGGCCTTCCTCTTCCTCTTCTGCCTCCTGGTTTGCCATATAATAGTTTCTTCGAGTACCTATCTTCTCCCATTCTCTCCACGTGCCCAAGCCATCTTATACGGGTTGACTTGACATAGGTGACTAGGTCTGGTTCATTGTACAGTTCCCGAAGCTCTCTATTATTTCTTGACCTCCATTGGCCTTCGTTACAAACTGGCACAAATATCTGGCGAAGTACTTCCCTCTCCCAGATCTGCAGCATCTTCTCGCATTCCTGGGTCAGGACCCACGTTTCACCAGTGTACCTGACAATTGGTCTTAAGATTGTTTTATAGTATTTAAAGTTCATACAAGACTGAAAAGAGAAGAAACTGCTCGACGTTTTTACCTACATCAACAGTTACTGGACAAACGTTCAAAGCTCCCAATTAATTACAAAAGACTCATTTACATGACAGTTATCAGACCTATTTGCAAATACGGAGTTGAGATTTGTGGCTCTACTAAACCATCCAATTCATCTCGTATCCAATCCTTACAATCCAAAATCCATCGTAAAATCCTCAATGCTCCTTATTATGTCACAAACAAACTCATCCATCATGATCTTAATATCCCATATGTTGCTGATTTGGCCCAAACTAGATACCTATCCTTGCATGAAAAGCACCAAACAAACTTGAATCCGCAAGTCTCTCAACTTGCTTCCCATAATATTCCTGATAAACTTCCGAGGCGTCTGAAAAGAAGATGGCCTCGAGACCTTCTACTATAGAACTTTATTGGAGTGCTATCAATGGATAGTTTCTCCACAAGTGTTTTTGTTTTTTCCATGTCCTTTGTTCATACAGAAGATTTACTTGATGTAATATGATTACAGTTGTAAATATCAATAAATTATTCTATTAAAAAAAATTAAAGTTGACCAAAGAATGAAAACTTAACGATGCACGAATTGTTAACATTCGTTATAAACATTTTTCCCTCGGGGTAAAATTTATAAATGAATATTTTGAGAGCTGTAAGAAGAAAAAGCCTTAAGATACGTTACGAAAATCTCATTGAACGATTTTGTTTTTGTTTTGTTGTTAATTTATATTGCTTACATGTATCCATAAAAAATATATCTTTAAAATTCCTTCTGTTTAAGAATGCCTTTATGACAAAATTGTGCAATTCATGCCGAACTTCGAACCCACACAGCAAGGCGACCACCGGAGGTTAAACAGACCTTATGCATTATTAAACTGGATGATTGTTCTCCATTATCCTTGTCTTATTAAGGATCGATCAAGGATAATAGATGATTAATTGGAGAATCAGGACAAAATGGACCATGTTCTTCCGGGTCAATTAAGTTTTTTCTGGTAAAACATACACAAATTACTTATATTATTTGTTGTAGGTATATATTAGCATTAAATAATAATTTTTGAGTGGTTAGGAAACTTGAATAGTTATATAAAAACATGAATCGATGAGAATGAATAGCTTTTCTCTAGAGCTGAGAACTTCCCTTTGTATCTAATCAGAGAAGAAATACCTTTATTTATTACTTATTCAAATTCCTCTTCAGTGTGCACCTGACAGGAGAGTACTCGTCAGAGTGGCTCAGGGATAGAGTCCTGAGTTGCCGTGCCAAAGGTCCTCGGTTCAAATCCCGCTTCTGCAAGACTTTTCTGTTAGCAGCCGGAGATAGATCCTATGGGATCTAAGGCCCTCCTAAGGTTCACTCAGGCTTTGTAAGGCCAGCCAAAATAAGGGGGGGGATAAAAATAAAAGACCAGCCAAGTTACCAATACTAAACGGTTTATGTAGACTTAATACAGATAAACTAAACTTAAAGGATGTCGAATAATGTTTTGGTGTAAATTTTGGTGTAGAAAACCTGTACCACTACAGACCCGTGAAGGATCTTGGGTTCAATACATGATAGAGACTGTACTGCTTCTTGTATGTGGAGGGAGATGATTTGTCCTAGAGACACTCAACCGCCAGATTTTTCCCCTTATTTTGATTAGCGAACCCTGATAACTCACCGCTCTACCATTTATCTGCAGATATCTACCTTGCGCCCTAGTTAACATCGTCAACTTATAATGTCGAAATTTCAGGTAGGATTGCTACATATATCAATGAAAATTCACAACTAAACACTGAACCAGTTTAGATTATTATCGCGAGGATGGATATAGTTGGGGGTGCAATAAAAAAAAACACCAAATAAGTCAAGACTTATTTTTTATTTGTGCCGACGTTTCGACCTACCTCGTAGGTCATCTTCAGGACTATGAGAGAAAAAACAAACAAAAAAACTATAAAAAACATTACAGTACCAAGAATATAATAACATATAGAGTAATGGAAAGTAAAAAAATAGTGATGAAAATATTATTAAAGATAATGAATAAAAAAATTACAGAATAAACGTACAGAAGGATGATAATGTAAACAAAATACAAACAGGAAGAAAAATGAGAAGGTAAACCGAAAGATACAAAATGAAAAAGCATAAATCGAGGCGTGTTTTTTAAGTAAGTACCGTTTTGAAAAAAAATATGCATGCAAAGATATCTCAATAATTTTATTTTTACATGAAAGCCTGTATCTTAATCTACTTTTCTACACAATTTCCTTCATTATTGAGGCACTTGTCATAACGTTGTACCAGTTTATGAATACCCTCCTCATAGAAGTCTGCCGCCTGACTTGTTAACCACTGCATCACACTGCCGTTGTTCATCATGCACATTTCTGCGGCCATCTTTGAATGCTCTCACCCACTTTCTTACCATTCCATCACTCATAATGTTTTGCCCGTAAACTGCACAAATCTCATGATGAATATCGATCGGTTTCAGGCCCTTAGCACTAAGAAATCTTATAACAGCCCGTACATCACAGTCGGCGGGACTCGCGATTATCGGAGGCATTTTAAACACTCAGTAAACAACGTAAACAAGGAAGAATCAGACTGTAATGGCGTCAGTGCGTAGGCAAGAGATGTAGGTACCAGTGCGCATGCGCAGGACGCCGACCGCAGCGCTGCGGTCGCGGTGTGGCAAAACGGTACTTACTTAAAAAACACGCCTCGTATAAAAAGGTGAGATATAAAAGTAAGGAAAACCTAGTTTAATTACAGATAAAATATAAAATGTATGATAATATACCCCTAGAGTGTTACATTAATAAAATTATATAAAATATGATGCCAATGAATAAACACACAAGAATATGTAGAAAGTAATGAATAGGTATCTCGTTGAATGACAGGTAGAGA
This sequence comes from Arma custos, assembly GCA_037127475.1. Lineage (NCBI taxonomy): Eukaryota > Metazoa > Arthropoda > Insecta > Hemiptera > Pentatomidae > Arma > Arma custos. The sequence continues at coordinate 10,697,617 of CM073762.1, read as the reverse complement.
TGTAAAAATTAGAAAATGTAAGTATAGGATGTTATATAAATGTATGTAATTAGAATGAAGATATATTAATACAAAAAATGATGTAAATATAGAGGAAATGTATAGAAATAAACATATAAAATTCCAGTTTGAGAAAGGAGATAAAATATAAAAATTAAGATGCTCGTTAATATTTAGATTATTATATATATATATATATATATATATATATATATATATATTTATATAGATTATTATCAACTTATTTATAGATTATTATCAATATAGATTATTATAAATTTATTTTTTCCATTAAAAAAAATAACTGAATCACACTCGTGAAACGGACTCCTCAATCATTTAGCAGCCAAACTGGTAATGCAGCATGCCAGCCACTTTCGCCATCTTCAAATAAAATAAATGCAACTCCTATTTCGTAACTTTCACGACACACTTAACGATAGCGCGTCAACAAAGTTAGCAGAAATCGGCATACAAATGTTCCATTATCCATGTTATTTAATATTACTTAGCATTCATTGACATTTGTATATCTGTTCTGAAAAGTGTTTACGAAAATGCGGTTCCACAGTGAAAGTTGCTATTGGGTCGATGTTAAGCAGAGAGAAGTAATAAGTAAAATACAGTTTAGACATCACAATTAAAAATCTTAAGCCGCACAAACAGCAGTAAATAACTAACCAATCAATGAAACGCAAATTTAGCCATCGTTGGAATAAAAACTTAAACCGACTTTTGCGGTTTGTCTCTGTTATTTTTCTTCTTTTTATGAACTTAAATTATTGTTAATGAAATCTTCTAACAAAAATTTCACATAATCTTGTATACATAATATTATAAACTTATATATTTATCTATCAAACGTGGAAAAAATCCACAGTATACAAATATACAAATAGAATATTAGAAAACTTTAAAAAAAAAAGTCTTAAGTATTATTTTTTATATTAACACTTTATTGAAATATTACAATCTGCCACTTATGGGCAATAAGTAATAGTGCTGTGTAGCTTAAAGTCATTCCATAACAAAACAATAATATAAACAAAATAAAATAAATAAATATATACATGCGGAAAAATATATACATGCGGTAACAGAAAAAAATTAATGCGGTAATAATAATAATAAAGTAAAATAAATAATTAAGTAAAATAAATAATAATAATAATACTAATAATAAAAATATAATAAAATGTACACATTCATACCCTATAACCAATCAATAAAACACAAATTTAGCCATCGTTAGAATAAAAACTTGAACCGACTTTTGCATTTTGTCTATATTATTTTTCTTCTTTTTATGGACTTAAATCATTGTTAATGAAATCTTCTAACAAAAATTTCACATAATCTTGTATACATAATGTTATAAACTTATATATTTATCTATCAAACGTGGAAAAAAATCCACAGTATACAAATATACAAATAGAATATTAGAAAACTTTTAAAAAAAAATTCTTAAGTATTAAAATTAAATCAACTATTCGTCATTTAAGGCAACATCAGAGTATGAAAAAAAATCCACACTAATGAACATCGAACATAAACGTCATCAAAATAAGATAGCTCACTTCAAGATTTTCTAGATTTTTCAGTTAATACTCATCAGTTTTAAGTGTCAATTAAGTATTTCATCGTGGATTGGGATAACTTAGAGTCTAAAGAATTAATTTAAAAAGTTGTAAACATGCTGTGGTAGAAAAATTATTTATTATGCTAACATAAATCGGCAGAGGCCTCCCGAACTCCTGCTTTGCCCTCATTCCTGGGGAAGAAGCTTAGTTCGAGGACCCCAGGCAAATTGTAAATATTGTAATTATGGTATGTATGTGAGAAATTATTTTATTTTTATTGTCATCTTCGCAAGTATTTATTTTGTTTTTATTACCAGCATCTATACTTTTATTTATAATATAATATATAATATCATTTATTTATAATATGAAATATAATATTTATATTTTATTTATTTATTATTATTATTTTTTTTATTGAATGATTGTAAAACTATTTAGCGTTATTACTTATTGCCTAAAAGTGGCAGATTGTAATATTTCAATAAAGTGTATATATATATATATTTTAACAGATTAACACCAAATCAAAATAACCTCCCCGGTTCTTCTCCAACAGCTGTTACCATGGTAACTGTATCTGTCGCATTCAAAGGAAAGACCGCTAAGTGTAGGTCTTCTACATATATATATATATATAACCTCCTATTTAATTTAGTGAGACTGTATTATATATATATATATATATATATATATATATATATATATATATATATATATATATTAACTAAAGTCTCACTAAATTAGGTAGGAGGTTGACTTTAATAAAGAAATTGTGCCTGAGCTAGGCAGTGACTTTTGGAACTCGAAACTTTTCCCGAGCCCCAACAGTTTATTCCATTTCCTTAAAACTTTACGCACTTCTAGAACTCCCTTCTCCTCCTCCCCCTTTAATGTAATTAAATTATCTTAAATTAATTAAAACGAAAGAAGATTCATTGAAATCGATCTATTATTAGGAAAAGAGATATTGTGTTTTCATTGAATACGATATTACATTATAATTCTTTTAAATTTTACCGCTGAAATTATTTGAAATATACATCAAATTTTCGGTATGTGTAACTGCGATGGATAAACATTAGAGTTAAATGTATCTATATTCCGGAAAGAAAGAACACCATTTAACATTTTTGTATCTCTCCAGGAGTCATATCATCATAACTTCGAACTAATAAAAATTGTTCCTTCATGACTTGTAGATGCAACTTAAAGAAAATTGTTCACATTGTTATTGGCATTGATACGTAATAGGAAGTATTGATCATATTGATGAGAATTTACAGTAAAATAATAGGTACCTATTTTCTTTACATTGTGTCCTTAACATCGGCGGCACAGATACATAAAACCTAAAAAAGTTGAGTGATTTTATGAAACCACGATGCAGGTGAAACTTTTTTTCGGTATGTAGGCACTTAACTAACAAAAATTGGAAAATTATTCTATTTAGGGTATAAAAATTGTTTTTTTTATCGTAAGTTAATTAATAGTAGACAAAATATTCGATTATAAAATTTCATTTCAATTTGCGTATTAAACAGTAAGAGAAATATTTATTTAAATCATTGAATCTTTGTCAACTTCAATTATTCTATCAATAACTTCATCTTCGCCTCGAGTCTCAAAGTTTATAAATGTAATTAACATTTTATGGTAACTAAAATAAGTAAATGCTCGTATCACTGTCAATCATGCATTGATTAGAACTGACGTTATATTTATAATTTATAGCATATATTTAAATATTGTGAAGATGACTGAAGGCCTAAATAAAATTAAATATATTGAATGAACCGGATAAAAATTAAAATACTCCATCAAATATTCATACGAAATAAGTTAAAGTAAATTCAAGCACTCAAAGTTAAAATTAATACACACTGATAAAAGGATTTGATAGTCTTTGAAAAGATTTGTTAATAGTAAACATTAATATTTAACTGTCAGCTGATTGGGCGCCGCCATATTGGCCTTGGCTGCTCTGTCATGCGCCTTTCACTTTATCCCTTCTCCAGCTGTAACGACATGCGATAGATAAACGCAAAATTTTGGGGCGATAGAATATATGTTTCACTTTAAAAACTGTGCCACGTCCATCCATGTTGGATAACCTGTAGTCTGGTGGTTAGCATAACAACCATGTTTTGCAATGTAAGGTACTCGTTACAGATGCCTATCCTAATTACAACTGGATAGGCATAATTTAGGACTCCAGCTGCAGCATTGTATTATTAACCATAGTAGCATAATGTAAGGTTAAACGAAACAAACATGTAGGATCATATTATGTATCATTGATGTCTGAGTATGAGACACAATGAAGTTTTTAGTGGATCATAAATAATAAAATGGATAATAAGACAGAAAGGATATTAATAAAATTAGAATATTTCAAGAATTATTATTACTCGACATCGAAAGTATGTCGAAACTAATTACAAAATACTGATCTGAAATTTGAGCAACCTCTATAAATAACTCTGGGATTCAATTAAAAACTTAAATCCCTGTAAATAAATTGGGTTCAGTTTATTAATGACAGTGAAGTTCATTCATCATTTTGATAGGTTTAACGTTATCAGTATGAATGATTGATTCAATAATCTCAGAGTAATAAAACTCAACGGTACATCAATTAATGACCTCCCGCTAAGTGATAATAGAATGGCCACTGTTATCTTCTGTAATAATAATGTAATATATAATAATAGGTTCTTGTGTGTTAACGCCACCGCAATTATATTTTATAACAGCTATCTTTTATAACAGTTATCTTGGATAATGTTTTAAAATCTATTAATTGTTTTTTTTTAAAGAATTTAAATTTTTTTTAAATAATCATCAACAATTAAAAATCAAAAAGAATTTAATTAAAACCAAAGTATATCCAAGATACATAATTATAATTATTAATACATAATATATATATATATATATATATATATAATAAGTTAATAAATATTACTATTATATATTAATTCTTATTTAGTTAATAAATATTATTGAACTTACTCACCGGGGCTACAGATATGTAGAAAAGCTTTAAAATTTATTTAAATTTTTACTATCTATTTTATGATCAACAATAATACCCAATTTCGCAATATTAATAGCTTTGCTTGAGCAAATTTCTTCTGGGAACCGTTATTTTCTTTATAAATAATTTTAACTTTAACAAAATCAAGCAGGTGTTTTCAAGTCTTATTATATTCTTTTAGATACTTAATCATAAATATTCCTGTAATCATTTTTATGCTGAAATATCCACTTAAGCATTTAAATGAAAAATATGACTTAATAAATAAAGGGAATTTTATTTTATGTATTTTCGATAACAATTGTTCAGGACGAATGAGGACAATTATATATAGTGTAACATCTTTTCACAACGTATTATATTATTTATATTTATATTATATTACAAGTACTATTATATTTGGAGATTGAGTCCGTTCTTACTCCGGTAATTTTTATTACTATATTTACTATTTCATCAATAATATAAATTAATTAAAATATTGTTACCTCCAGCTGTTTGTATTTTAATTCGTATATTTCTCCGAGACGTCTGAAAAGAAGATGGCCTCGTGACCTTCTAAGTTGAATTTGTTATTTGAGTACTATCACTGGGAAGTTTCACTGGTTGTCTTTATTCATGCCAATATGTACCATTCATCCTATTTACTTGTTGTATTAGTACAATACGGTTGCAAATTTCATTGAATAATAAAATTAAAAAATCGTATATTTCTACTTTTCTTTTAAGTATTAGTATAAATACTTTATGTGCATATTTAATTTTTTTTTCAAAAAATAATCTTTATGCTCTGGCGAGTTTATTCGGGTTGATTAAGCATTCAGTAATCTGTTAAAACAATGCATATTCAATATTCTGAAAGGGAAAAAAAAAAGCTGTATTCATAAATAAAATTATTCAGTGATCCGTTAAAATAATACAAGCTCATTATTCAGGGAAAAAAGCCAATATAAAAGTAATCACGATAAAACAAAAAATGGGCTGTGGCTGTGTCTTGGGCACAGCCGTGTGTTGTACGTGAATACGTTTACGTGATATTTTTTTAATTAATGGCGGTGATAAGTATAAAAGAACGCTGATCAGGAACTATATCACAAAACTGTTTTACTTTGGCGACTAATGTCAGCAACGGAGTTGGGCCAATCTATGGTACTCATCTCTTATCTATCTAATATTAGGAGACTCCTGACCAAATTCGTGATTAAATTCGAAGTCATTTCGTGTATTGATAATATAAAGACAATCTTGCGATGTGATACCACTGAAAGGCACATAAATCGGTTAGTTTTGGCACTGCTTGACTGGGCCAAATGTTGTTTTATTGCTACCATTCGATTGCTCTTGAGAAGCCACTTCCAACTGTTTTAATTTATTTTTTCGATATTGTATTGCGTATAGAATTGTAATTTTTTTATTATTACGCCTTATTATATTCACTGTCACTTTTTTACATCAATGATTTATACAGAATCGATACATTTTGATGACAGCTGACGATCAAATCATAAAGGAACTTCGTAGTTTCTCCGAGTCAAAAGTTATACTAATCGGAAATCTCGATATGCAGCAAAATCACCTCGAAATGGCGCTTCCCTCTCCACCTTGCTTAACAGCTCTCACTTAATCGTAAAGAATGCTTTGATCCTTTAGATGTGCTATGGTCTAATTGAATTTCGGATGGAGATGATAGAAATGTAGCTGCAACACTGATCCCCCGATTCTGTTATCATTCGGTTTTTGTATTATCTCTCACTATTAAAGCAATTTTAGAGTATTTTTTTCTTCTCTTTTAACAATAAACTATCTTGATTGAAAATATTAAACCAAAGCCTTCAGGTCATATTTGGCAGAGCTATGGTTGTATACATCTCTCATATAGGACGCTACTTTGAAACGAAAAGGCATTCAAAATCGTAAATCCCTCGAATTTATTTTTGGAAACAAACAGTAAATTCAGAATATATTATAGTAATAATTACGGTAGGTTTATAAGAAAAGTGAGAAATGCTCAATATTTTTTTTTATTTTTTATATTAACACTTCATTGAAATATTACAGTCTGCCACTTGTGGGCAATAAGTAATAGTGCTGTGTAGCTAACAGTCATTCCATAACAAAACAATAATATAAACAAAATAAAATAAATAAATATATACATGCGGTAACAGAAAGAAATTAATGCGAAAAAGATAATAAAATAAAGTAAAAAAAAAAAATAAATAATAATAATACTAATAATAAAAGAAATAAAATGTACACATATTATACAATATTAGTAAGATTAGAAAGGTGAATCGGTAAGTGGGAGAATTTATGGATAAGGATTGCCAAATAGCAGCCGTAATAATAGAAACAGTTCATTAACCTCTGTCGTAAACATCGTCTTCACAAACTACTCTCCGTTTCGAATTCGCTCCAAAAATAAATAATATATATTACAGAATTTTTAATTTATTTTATATTTATTGCTTTTATGGTTTATGGTTATTAATTAAATATTTTTTTTATTTTGAAGAGAAAAGATTTGTCCAGGCCGGGATTCAGATCCTGTCTTCCGCACTCTAGTGCGGCACTTTTCCAACTAAGCTACCGGGGCACGTAAGCAGACCAGACAAATCCATTTTCTTCACCGATCCTATATCCACATTCTTGCAATTTTTGAGTATATATATACTCTATGCGAGTATATACTAATAATCACCATCAAATAACTATAAATATAAAATAATTTATAAATTAAAAATGAACGTACGTCAACGAGATCCTCATTAAAAAAAATAGAATTTTTAATATATTTTTTTTGTATTATCGAAAGCTTAAAACACAGCAGTGAGAAGTGATTAATACCTAGTTAGAGAAAGAGAGATGAAAAGATGAAAATTGGACTCAGGAAAGGTCTCTAAAAAATATTTCGATTAAAAAATCTCAGAAAACCCAAAATATTTGGTATAAAAAAACTCCATTTACTGTGTACTAGCGATTTAAAACATTTATTTACCCAAACAATTTTAGTCGTATTTTCCCTAATGAAATAGACTTTTGTTGAAGTATAGCTGCGAGTTTGTATAGTTTTTTTTTTTTTGCAAAACACCAAGAATTGGATTGTGGTAAATTTGATGAAAATACATATCTTTCATATCCAAGATATATAATTTTTATTACTACATTCGGTATTTTATCTGGAAGTTTATTTTTTCTCAACACATCACGGTTTCTCATAATTAAAAAAAAATTCCTCCCCAAAACCAGTTTGGACATATGCATTACAAATTTACCTCATCGCTAAACAGACTCACAGAAAACGACTGAAAACTTTTCTTATTACTCTTAGTACTTAGAATTATCACCAAAGCACCATGATACGTCAATAATAAAACTTTGCATACGGACTTTAAAAAAATACAAACGGTTGACGGACACATGCGAACGTACTACAAACGCTTTCATCTAAGTCCTTAGTAAAACTATACGGACACCCAAACCCATTGATACAACACATGCCTGAGAACACTAGGAGGAGACTAAAAAGAACGTGGATGAGGGATCTATTACAGTAGGAAATTAAAGCAAGCCAATGGAGAGGTAGCTGTTGGCTACTGTTCTTCGTCATGCCTTCCATGTCATTTTGTATTTTTTTCAGTCAGCCAATTGTCAATTACTTGTATTTGATCAGATATAAAGAGAAAAAAAAATCTCCTCAAGCTGTTTGTTCATTTAACGTAAATTTTTGCTGCTATGGCTAATCGTACGATGCTACATTGGGAGCTCTAAATTTTGCCTATCCAGGTTTAATTAGGATAGGGATTTTTAACGAGTACCTGACATCGTAAATGCTCGGGACCCCCATTTAACGTCCCTTCCGAAGGACGGCATTATCAAGGATTCTTTCCTCCCATATATCCTAGGGCCACTTGCCGGGTTACGAAACCGCGATCTTGGACTTAGTAGATTCTTAAGCTAACCACTAGACCACAGGTCACACTTCCCCAAGTTCATTTGAACTGAAGATAAAAATTTGGGCGATTTGTTTGTGTCCACTTAGCTAAAATATGAATTATTTTTCTCCACTTTAGTTCGATTATTATGTTTTTATTGAATATAATACAGAATAGTAGAAATACATCACAAAATTTAGTTATACTATTCACGATTTATTTTCTCTTTTTTTTTTTTTAAGTTCTTGGGAAACCTTCTTTTCTGGATAATTTTATTTACTTTGTAGAACATTTAAGGTTACATTATATATACCGCAAACCAGTGGTTATCTGAAGTGAGATTGCTACGTAAATAAGAACGAATATAAAAAACAAACAAATAAACAAAACAAGATCTAAAGCGAATCCCGTAGGCCTTCGCTGCTCGCATCATGGTCACGTTTCACGATTCCACGACTGCAGCGTTCCAGTCTGTCGCATTTCTACTCTCTGTCATGCATTTACTTGGTATTTTGTAAATAAAGTTTGCTAAATACACATTTTTATTTCATTTGAATGAGAACAACGTGTAAAATCTCATGATGTAATGTAGCTTAAACTTGAAAGGAAAAACAAAAGTCTTTAGATGCATCCTAATCATAATGGGTTCAGAGGTACAGTTAACAATAATAATAATCTCTTTTGTTACCTTTTTTTAGATTAATTTATTGATATTTACAACTGTAATAATATTACCTCAAGTAAATTTGCTGATATGATCAAAAGAGATGAAAACAAAAAACACTAGTGGAGAAACTACCCATCGATAGCACTCCAATAAAGTTTTATTGTAGGTCTCGAGGCCATCTTCATTACAGACGCCTCGGAGGGTTATCAGGAATAGTATGGGAAGCAAGTTGAGAGACTAGCTTGTCGTGGAAGGATAGGTATCTAGATTGGGCCAAATCAGCAACATATGGGATCTTAAGATCATGATGGATGAGTTGGTTTGGGACATAATAAGGAGTATTGAGGATTTTACGAAGGATTTTGGATTGTAAGGATTGGATACGAGATGAATTGGATGGTTTAGTAGAGCCTCAAAGCTCAACTCCGTATGTCCAAATAGGTCTGATAACTGTCATGTAAATGAGTCTTTTGTAATTAATTGGGAGTTAAGAGCGTTTGTCCAGTAAATATCGAAGTAGGAGAAAACGTCGAGCAGTTTCTTGGCTTTTCAGTCTTGTATGAGGATTGTTAACTTCAAAGTCTCTTTTGTTAACTCTTTCAGTTCATTTCTTACTTACTAAGACAATTAGATTAGCAATAATCTGCTATAAAAAAGTGAAATATCTACGAATTTCAATATATTTGGATCATGTTGCAATATGCAGTATAAATTTATCTTAGATATGGAGAGGTGTTTATTAAATAGCCAACGTTTCGACCTACATTTCAGGCCTTCTTCAAGGCTGTAGAAATAGGGTGCGGGGGGCCCAGTGTTAATCCGTCACTGTTTCATAGCTAACTAAAACTTATATATATATATATATATATATATATATATATATATATATATATATTATAATAATAATAATGTCTTTATTTATTCTGGGACAAGTCCCTATAGAATAACAATACAGGTATTGTAAGCTATTATGTCTTAGAGTGTAAAATAATTATATTTAATTAATTATTACAAGTAAATAATAAGTGAGAAAAAATAAAAAAAATGTGAATTACCTACAATAATAGTATTTTAAGAACAGATTAGAAGAAAAAAATAAAAAAAAAATAATAATAATTATATAAGAGAAACAATTTCTGGTCACATATATTTCAAATTTATGCCAAGAAAAAAACTAAAAAAAAAACTAAAGAAAAATTAAACAATACTATCATAGATTTACATTTCATCCCTTTTTGTCTTTTTTAATATCTATCTATATGATATTACTAATACATATATACGTGGTTTAAATTCCACACAATCATATATATGAATACATAATAACTCACATAGATGTACATAAAAAAACATCATTCATTCATCGAATAAAGAGAACATTAAGTCAAAACTGATCCCCTACTATTTTCGATTTTTTGGGAATTATAGGGATAATAGGTGCTGGAATATACGGGAAGTATACATATATTTAATTATATATTTATAAGCTTATATTTTTTTTATCATAGATATAAAAATATATAAATTTCTATATAAAACTTATTTATTTTCTTCCTTAAAACAGAATTACCCAACAGCATATGTTATACCTTACTTAGGATTGTAAATAATTATTAAATCGAATCATTCTATGAACATAATGTTTATAAAATCTAATATGAGGAAAGATCAAAAAAAATAAAAATTAAAACATCAAAGCTAACGGTAGCTTGAGAAGAAGAGTGAAAATATAAGATATATCTCCTTTATACGTTTCTCTTGCACCCGAATAACCAGAAAACATATTGCATGTATTAAATTTTATTAATAATACATAAAATATACAAAGCTCTTTGAACCCAAATAATATTAAATTTTATAATATTTTACGTTAACAATTTTGCTAATCCAGAAACATTTCTTGATTGATGAGTCTGCTAAACTTCAGATAAATTTTACATCTGCTAACAGAATGCAGTTGAGGGCTGCATGTTGAATGCGTTATAGAGCTTTCACAACATTCAAAGGACAAAATCATATAATGCCTATTTTATTAGCAGTGGCAAGTCCTGAATTCTTAACAGTCATAAAATTATGCTACTAGGCGGATTTGTATGACTCAAGTAGAAACATTGCATGTCAGGCATATAGGCAATCCAATATTTTTATAAGGACTTCTGATTTTAATATTTAAATGGATAATATAGAACCAAAAACACCCATAATGGGTCTTGGGTTCAGTATTTGAAAGAAACTTAACTATTTATAAGACGAAGGTTATACAGTAGACTATTTGGCCGATATCATACTCAGCCCACCGGTTTTCCCCAACTGACGGTACCATTGGAAAAATTGGAGAAAGCGGCGTAGAGTAAGACTAAGAATGAGATGGTTGGATGATGTCGAAGAACATCTCAAGTTGGTTGGAGTAAGATGGAGTGAGCGAGCACAAAATAAGAATGGTTTGAGGTCTTTGAGGACCGAAGTAGTAACTAAGAACATCCACTAAATAGAGTGGTTTATTTATTTTTATTATCATTATATCAACAACAAAAAATTGTATTAATATAAGGTCTTGGGTACAGTAAATTGTAGTGAATGCAATGTTTCTAAGCCAACGATTGTGCAAGGTATAATTTGGCTGAGATAACTTATGACAAACATTCAAACGTCAGGTAATTCCCTAATTAAGAGTAGCCGTATAGAGCTGAGCCAAGAAGGTCTGCAAATTTCACAGTCAATCATTAGCTATATATATATATATATATATATATATATATATATATATATATATATATATATATATATATATATATATATATATATATATATATACTAGCTTATGCCCGCGGCTTCGCTCACGTGGAATTTGATCTACCACATAAAGTTTCGTGAAAGATCATTTAAATGAATAATTTAATTATTTTTTAAAAATCTAAGCTACTCGTACATCCAAAATTTCAGATGCCTAACTTCAAAACTGACGGATTCTATACAACCTTTGAACTCCTATTATATTAAAGGTGAAACCCTTGGGGTGGAATTATGCAAATTTCTTTCTTAAAACATACAAAGAACCTATTTACAAATTTCAAGATGCTAAGTTCCTGATTTACCTTTAATTATGGACTATAACGGGGGGGGGGCATGCCCACGTGACCCCACATAAATCTGCCCTTGATGTAGAATATGATGTATAACCTATTTTATCCAATAAGTTTCATCCAAATCCGTTCAGTAGTTTTTTGCGTGAATGAGTAACTAACATTCGCATTTATAATATTCTTAGGATATCAAAACAAATAGTTTCACTCCTGTCCTTTCTGTTATTTTAACCGCAATTATCATGTGATTTTCCTTTATTTATGTACTATAATGGATTCCCCACAGTACCTAAAAAACTGTCGGCGGGGAGGGAGGGGGGGCACGTGCCCCCTCCCTCCTAAATCCGCGCTTGCTATATCCTATGTGTTATTCTGCTGTATAAACTATATTACTGTAAAGTTTCGTCAAAATCCATTCAGTAGTTTTTGCGTGAAAGAGAGACAAACATAAAAACTTTCCCATTTATAATATTAGTAAGATTTGTAGGATATCAAAACAAATAGTTTCACTCCTGTCCTTTCTGTTATTTTAACAACTATAATCATGTGATTTGCCTTTAATTATGTACTATAATGGATTCTCCACAGCACCTAAAAAACTATCGGGGGGGGGGGGAGGGTACGTGCACCCGTGCGTCCCCCCCTTATAAATCCACACTTGCCTATAGCCTATGTGTTATTCTGATGTATAACCTATATTACTGTAAAGTTTCATCGAAATCCATTCAGTAGTTTTTGCATGAAAGAGCGACAAACATACAGACTTTTATAATATTAGTAAGATATATACACACACGGTCCCTATATATAATATACATACATACAGTCCCTATATATAATATATATAGTATATCCCTAATATATATACATTAGTTTTATGGGTAAGTTAGTTATCTGATAATAATATAAAATTGAAAAAAAATATTTTCGAAAATAAATCTTTATTTTTTTTAATATTTTGTGGTGTCACCCTATTTAAACCCTATTTTACATATTGATGAAAAAAAAAACTATCAAATTAGTTAAAATATATGATTCAAATAATAAATCAATAATAAACTTACCGAATCCGACTTTTATATAATGAAAAGGAAACTATAAATCCACAAAAATTTCAAACACAAATTATGCACGCCGTCACTCGTAAAATAAAATGGCTCTACTAAAACCAATAATGCCATTACTAAAAAAAAATACTTTAAAAAACTTATAACAGTGTTGTCATTACTTAAAACAGCAATTTTTTAAGGCATGCGAAAGTATATAAAAAAATTATGAAAAAACAAAAAGAAAATAATCTTTCTTGGTGGTCACATTAATATGGCCAGGGACTTTATATACCATATATCATAAACTCTATATAATACAGAACAACATAGTTTAGTTTAAAGGCAACCGAAGAATATCTTTTCACGCCCAATACTTTATCAATATTTCTAGTGATTTGCATCGCTATAAATTACGTATTTCGGACCATTGATTCCGTTGAAGTTTATTGAAACAGAATTCTATATTATCATTATCATAGTTTATATATTTCTGGAAGTCGTTATTTCTTCTCAAGTCCGTATGACTCTCTACACTGGAACGATCCCGTTCTAAATATATCGCCTGACAGGTTTCGTTACTTACGGACCAACTGTTTCAAACTAAAGTTATTACTGCTTGGCCATAAAGCAGAAAGCAGAAACTAAAACAATGTGACATAACTTGAGTTATCGGCTTAATACCAAGCTCTGGTGTATCTCATCTGGATCTGCAACGAGGGGAAGCTCGAAGTGGAGGGTGCGTCTGGTCGATGTTCCAAATAATATTAGGATATATTGCATGGGCTGTAGGTTCGACATGACACTTCGGATATTATAAGGAACAAATCGAAGTACGGTTCTGCAACTCTGCAAAAGGGATAACTAAGTTTGATGCATTTATTGTTACTTACTGCAAGAAACCATATGTATGAATTCAGAATTGTACAAGAAATAAAATGGTCCAGGCGAAGAAAACGGTCCTGGAGGTCAGAGAAAGAATAACTTAAATAGGTTTAAATAAACTTTTTTTATATAATTTAATTTATTGATATTTACAATTATAATAATATTACCATAAGTAAATCTGCTAATATATACAATATGACATGAAAAACACTTGTGGAGAAACTACCCATCGGTAGCACTGAAGTTCTATAGTAGAAGGTCTCGAGGCCATCTTTTCAGACGCCTCGGAGGGTTATCAGGAATAGTATTGGAAGCAATATGAGAGACTAGCGGATTCAAGTGTGTATGGAGCTTGTCATGGAAGGTTTAGTATCTAGTTTGGGCCAAATCAGTAACATATGGGATATTAAGATCATGATGGATGAGTTTGTTTGTGACATAATAAGGAGCATTGAGGATTTTACGAAGGATTTTGGATTGCAAGGATTGGATACGAGATGAATTGGATGGTTTAGTAGAGCCCCAAAGCTCAACTCCGTATGTCCAAATAGGTCTGATAACTGTCATGTAGATGAGTCTTTTGTAATTAATTGGGAGCTTAGAGCGTTTGTCCAGTAAATGTTGAAGTAGGCGAAAACGAAGAGCAGTTTCTTGTCTTGTCAGTCTTGTATGAGGATTCCAAGTGATGTCCAGATGGAGTCCTAGGTAACGTATCTGTTCGACAGGGTACAGAGGAATATCATTAAAGGATACAGTAGGGCATAAAAAAATACTGTCAAGAACAAAATTAGATAAAGTTAAATATAAAAACAATGTTGAATATTATTAGTTCGCCTTGTATACATTAGGATGAAAATGGTCCGGGTCGAGGTGAAAAAATTATCTTAAATTTGGAGAACTATTTATTGGAAACCCAACGTTTTGGCCCACAATGCAGGTCTTCTTCAGGGCTAAATACAAAAAATACAGAAAAATTAAAATTATGCATGGAAAATGTAAAAAATTGACTACTTGGAGGATTATTTTAAAGAAAAAATCCTGCATTATTTTCCGGACAACCAAATAATATTACAATAGTTCTGTATCATATATAATCGTATTAAGTAATATTACTTTCTAACCGCCTAAAAAAAAAAAAAACTGTTTGAGACACCTGGGTAATTTTCAGAATTAGAGGTACTTGTGTGAAATTTGCAATTTCTCAAAAATTAATTTTTCCTTGATGATGGGAAAAGTTAATGGGTAGAATAAACGCAATTCCACTAGGGAATATAAGAGGTTACATTTCTCAGAATCGTGAAACATCTAACCTGTCCATATATAAAAATTATTCTGAGTTGAACATACGTGCTGTAGGCGTAGATGGGAGGATTACATTTAGGGATATCTGATGGATTTGAATCGAACCTTAGGCTGTATATAATAATATTAAGTTATTAGCATATGAAATGAATATTATTATTTATTACAAGTACTTTATGGTGTTTATATCAGATTTCAGGAAATGCAATAACTGAAGTAGTAATCCATTATCGTCAGTTAGACCCCGCTATAAATTCCTGCTGTGAGTTAGTTGGGAATTCAGTTAGTGCTTAACTTGAAGTTGAGAAACTTCAAACTAGTTATTATATTAATCCAGTTTGGCCAAGTTTATTATTATTATTTTATCGATAATCTATATTACAGTAAAATAATACTTCTGCATTATTATCAGACATTCTTTTGTTGATTCTCATCGTAAAAATCTAGAGTATTATTTTTCTATTGCTTTATCTTTGAGACAAGCACATGCCTACTGCTAGGAACAACTGGGGAATTTCAAATATTTTGCAAAAAAAAAAAAATGTTTAGTTTGAAAAACTAGAAAAAAACACGATTTTGTACCAAGCCGAACTAAAAAGTAGTAAATAAATAATAGTTTAAAAACCACGCAAAAAAAAAGCATAAACTAATTTAAAAATAAGAATAGATAAAAAAAATGTTGTGTGGTTTCATGAAACCTTGATGCAAGTGAATCTTTTTTTCGGTTTGTAGGCATTTAACTAAAAATTTATGGAAAATTATTTGAAATAGGGTTATAAAATTGCGTTTTTAATCTTAACTCAATTATTGAAAAATGGGAATGGTAATGGGAAATCAATATTAGACAAAATATTAAATTATAAAATTTCATTTCAATTTGCATATTATAGTACGGAATACATAATTAATACAATAATTTAGATGATAAACCCATATTAAAAAGTAAGAGCAGTAAGTAAAGAAGTATTTATTTAAATCATTGATCGTTGTCAACTTCAATTATTCTATCAATAACTTCATCTTCTTCTCGAGTCTCACAGTTTGTAAATGTAAATTACATTTTATGATAACTAAAATAAGTAAATAATGTCTTGCATTTTATAACCCATCGGTAGCACTCCAATAAAGTTCTATAGTAGAAGGTCTCGAGGCCATCTTCTTTTCATACGCCTCGGAGGGTTATCAGGAATAGTATGGCAAGTTGAGAGACTAGCGGATTCAAGTGTGTATGGAGCTTGTCATGGAAGAATAGGTATCTAGTTTGGGCCAAATCAGCAACATATGGGATATTGAGATCATGATGGATGAGT